>OW026361.1:112788629-114211038 GCA_932273835.1 Sarcophaga variegata
AAAAGAATCGTAGTAAACGTAGCGTTGGTCTGGCCATCGTCGTTCTCAAAGAAGTACGAACTTTTTCGAAATGATTTTTTCATGGATTTTTTCCAAATTCTCGAACATTTTGTTTGTTTATGTCTTCCGACTTCCAGAAATGTGTCTTATCACTAAGGATGCTCCAAAGCCCATCCAAACAACATACATCCACAGACAAAGGTCGCTTCCTTTAGTATCTGGGTCAATTAAATTTTGTACGGTCCATTCTGTCACAAAATTCAGTATATTATGTCCACTGAACAACTTTGGAATTTATTGGGCCAATGAGAAATTGCACAATGATGTCGATTTTGCTAAAAAATCATCTTTTCAGATGAAGCTCACTTCCATCTAAGTGGTTTGAAGTGGCCGTAGTCTGGTAGGTAGTGTGTTGGCTTATGAGATGTAAAGCCAGGGTTCGAGCCCCAGGCCAGTCATCAAAACAAAATACAAAAAGTATTTCTTCGGCGACTTTCTCTCAGCAGATTTCTGGCAAAAACACTGAGCGTAAAAATAAAATTGCCATGAAGAGTTTTTCAAAAATCTGTCGTTCGAAGTTGACTTTAAAACTGTAGGTCCCGCCACTCATGTATAAAATTAACGCACACAACATAAGTGGTGTGAGAAACTAGGTCGTAATCCTGACTGAAAGGTTGTAATGACCAATTATGTATGTAGGTTACTTTAATAAGCAATATTGCCCCGTATTTGGGACTCAGAAAACCCACTCGTGATCTTACAGAAGCCAAAGCGCTCGCTACGGGTGACTGTTTGGTGCGGCTTGTGAAGCGGAGGCATTATTGGCCGATATTTCTTTGAAAATGAGGACGGTGCAACCATTACGGTTAATGGAGACTCCTATCGCACCATGATAACCAATTTTTTGTGCCCTCTCTTCATGGTATTGATATGAACGATGTTTGGTTTCAACAGGATGCCGCAACTTGCCACACATCTTATGCTACAATTGATTTATTGCGTCAAACGTTTAATGACCGTTTAATTAGCCGAAATGGTTATGTCAATTGGCTGCCAAGAACCGTTGGACTATTTTCTGTAGGAAGCCGTTAAAAAAAGTGTTATGTTGACAAACACAGACAATTGAGCATTTGAAGGCCAACGTTTGTGCTACCATTGCCGAGGTACGACCCCGTACATTTGTATATAACTTATAACTTGTTGTTATAACTTATTGTTCTTTCGCAAAGCGCTTTCTTTTTAATAATTGGAATAGACAGACGAGTATTATGTGACAGATGTCAAATGTTAGAGTAGCCACTTGCACAAAAAAATTTTAAATGAATTTAAAAAAGCCACTCTTACTGACTTACTTTGTTTGGAACGTACTTTAATTAACTAAATATGTATGTATGTGCTATCGATAACATTTGCCCATTTTTGTCATAAAGTTTCTGATTTCCGCAGTGAAAAACTAATGCAATTGCAACTGATACTGTGGCAGCCTCTATTCTAAGCCGTTACATTTGGGCAATTCACACGACATTGTATCGTGTATGTTGTATTGAATACACTTTTTGTTTGTGAACGCTCAACGTTACGTTGTATTGTGCATTTCGTATTCCAAACGTCAAAAAGCGATAAGAAGAAGAATAAAATTATTAATAATTTGATTTTCGAGCAGCAAAATCAAAAAATATTGCGGAAAAAATCAATTAAATAATTATCTGTGCGAAAAATGTTAACTGTTAAAGTGTTAGAAGAAATGTTAGAGAAACTAGGTCTTAATCCTGACTGAAGGGTTGTAATGACAAATTATGTATGTTATGTATGTTAAAATGTTAATTGTTGACTCAAGTTGCATAGAAAATATTTTGTATTTTAATTCTTCTTCTTGATTACTGGCATTTACATAAACAGATAGCATGAAACCAATACAACTCTTAAAAACATAAAAAAATGCGTATGTGTATCGGATTTTTATATGAAAATTATCAACAACAATCATACACTGTGTTGAATATTCGTCCAACAATACACGCCATACAACGATACAAGGGCTTGCGTGAATTGCCCGATTATATTATGATAGTAAGTACGCCTATGAACGGGGGAGGGGGCTTATACAATGTTTTACTTACTTTTTTATAATAATAGTGTATATTGAATCGTTGCTCGTAGCAAATAAAAAGAAAGCCAAGAATTTTTTTCATCATATTTTCTTGCATTTTCCATTCTGCAAACAACAATTTGTTTTTGTCTTTTTATTTGTTTTTTTTTCTTTTGTAATTATTTAATGTATTATTTTTATAATTACGTTTTACTTAAAATAAAAACATTTACAATTTCTTTTTAATTTTAACTTAAATAATTAACTTCAATTTATTTTTGTTTTTTTTTGATTAATTTACAACAAAAAATAAAAATACTAAGAAACACTTTTACAAAAAGTGTTGAAAAATCTAATGCTGGCTTAAAGTCTTTGCTTACACTAAAATTAAAGTACACTGTAAAAAAATTGTTTTTCGTTGGCTTTATACATACGAATTAAAATTGTGAAGAAATTTTTTATTTTTCTTTTTTTTCTTGACAATTAAAAAAAAAACTAAATTTTCTAATAACAATTGTACAATAACTTATAATGCATTTTGCGTATTTGTTTGATTGTTGTTGTTCTTGTTTGATGGCTTAATAACTACACTTAGCATAATAATTTGTTAGAATTTGTACAGTTCTTTCTTTTTTAATGTGTTTTCTCTTAATGAATATTTTTAAATTAAATGAAGTTTTTTGTTTTGTTTTGTTTTTAATGGAATAATTTTTGATTTTATTTTTATCAAGAATATGGTTATGGTTAGGCGGTAGAGGGGTGAATGTATTTTAAAGCTTATACTTATATACGAATAACAGTAATAAATATGTATGGTTTTTTTGTTTTTGTTTTTATTTTAAATAAAAATATTTTAACTTAAAACTTAAGAATCTTGTTCATTAAATGCTTATAAATTATGGCTTGTTTTCTGTTTGTTTACTAAGAAATTTTTTTTTGTGAGTGTATGTTATGCTATTAAATTAACATTAAAAAGAAGTAGAGAGTCTTTATTGGCTTGTGTTTAGTCTTGTTTTCAACAAAATTCTTTAAAATATTTACAGTGTAGCTTAAAACAATTGCTTAGGTAACTAAATTATTAACTACAATTACAAACAATTGGCAAGTTTATGTTGTTGTTGTTCTTGTTGTTGAAGTCCTTTTAAAGGAAATCAAAATTTCCAAAAAAAAAAAATTTTTCTCTCAGTATACATGGTTGTGTTGAGTATTGTTTAAGGTGGTGTGTTTAACTTAAAAATTAATGGCATTTCTCTCAATATATTGTCATTATAGGGGGGGGTGGGGAGCTAAGTTTAATGCTAAATCTTACATACTAGAACTGTACAAAAGTTTTAGATTTTGGAAAGACTTTTAAAAGGGCTTTGATTTCTATACACATAAAATTTATAACACAGCCGAGAGTGTTTTTTTTCTCATATTTCTAGAAACATATTCACCACACTCTCTCTTTTTTAGAAACTACTAATGGAAGCTTGTCTGTTTATTTGTTTAAACCTAAAAATAAAAAAAAAATCCTTAAACTAAATCACGTTTTTCAAGCTGTTGTTCTTTTCTTTTCTTGTTCTTTTTTACACGGGTAACGGGAGTCTTAATTTCACATTCTAACCTGATCGATTACCATATTCTTGGCTCTTTGTGAGGGTTGTGGTTGATGTCTAGGCATATTAACCATATGATGACCTGTGGCCACACCACCCAAAGGCGATATGGATGGTGACCGTGTGGCCAAAGGTGATAGGGAGGGTGAAAATGACGGCGACATAGCCGATGAGGTGGAAAAGCCACCCGCCGTATCATGGCTTATGGGTGAACGTGGTAACATATATTGATTGCCTGCTCCCAAGTGTGTTGTAGAGGTGCCATGATGAGCATTGGACGGAGGCATTCTCATATTTACACCAGAACCTGTTAACACGGGTAGGTTTATGGCTCTGGGCGCTACATTTGTTAGCAACGGTGGTGGTATATGTGGTTTTACCACACTGGCTATGGAATGGGCCAAGCTTTGTTTACTTTTATTACTTGAAGAAGCTCCACTATTGCCACTATTTACCGATATATTGTCATCTTTCAGCCGTGCTATTTCAGAGAAAACATGTGCCAACGGCTGATACTGTGGTCCCCAGTCCAAGAGGTAATCCCAATTATAACTGCCTGTTAGCTCTTCCTCACTGTGTACAATGGAACTTAAAGATCCCGTCATAGAGGGGCCTACATTGGCTGCATTTACCACCGGATGATTACTGTAGCCCATAACATGATCCACTGCTGTGCCTATACTGCCGGCCGTAGTGGCTGCCTCATCGGCACTACTGGCTCTATCCGAGTTGGCACCATTAACATCATTTAATTTGGCATAAATCAGATTTGTTATGTCGGTTTCATTGCTTGGATCCTCGCTAAACATATGCAGGGAATCCACCATTGGCAACGGATGATGCATGTGCGTCTCTTTATTAGAGCCTGCCATGCTAGTGCTGGATGCAGCACCCGTGGGATTATTATCTCGATCCACTATACCCAATCTGGCTAGATATTCTTGGGTATTTTGTACTGATATCTCGGACAAGCGGCCATCTTCGGCTGTGGCTCCTGCCCTTAGGGGGCCTTCATTAATCATGCGTATTTCTTCATCTTCGCCATCATCTTCAGCTGAACCACGGCCACTGGAGCCCGACTGTTCGGAACCGGAAAGTTCTGAAGTGGTAGCTGCTCCCGAGTTAGAACTCCCCGCATGATTGCCATACGGTGGTATTTCATCATATTTGGGTGGTGCAAATTGGACCGTGGCCACGTTTCCCGAAGTCCCTGGATTATTATTAGTATTCGTCATATTAGTACTCCTTATGGGTATGGTATCAAAGGCACTGGGGTCCACATAGCTATTGGAATTGCCTACAGTTTCCTGATTCAAATGGGGCTTTATCACATTCCTTGGCTTACTGCGGCGCATGCGTATGAATAGGAATATACCAGCAGCAGCACATATCAAAAGCATAACCGCTATAATTAAACCTAAAATCCAATCAGCTAAACCTCCGTCATTGGTATTGGCACCAATACCACCACTACTGGCCAAATTTGTGCCGGGATCTGCCAAGGGATCCAATGATATCTCCACCACTGTCATATTTGTTAAAGAGCCCTGCCGTCCTGAACTGGCCGATATTACCAAACTTATATCGCGACCATCATCGAAATTATCATCGAGTTTTTTCTTTAACACTACCATACCCGTGGTACGATTCACTTTGAAATAGGCATGCTGAGAACTCAATTGATAAACTACTCTACCATCGGGGCCCTTATCACGATCGGTGGCTGTCACCTGGCCTATAACATAGCCCAATGGCAGGTAACCACTAGAGGGGGCAGGCATAATAAAACGATATGTCCGCTCGGTGAATTGTGGTGCATATTCATCCCTGGAATCAATTTGTATGCGCACCTTAACCTTGGAAGTTTTACCACCAAAATCCATGGCCCGTAATATGAAATCATAACGACTTCGCTGTTCAAAATCAAATACTGAGTTGGTGGTTATAATACCGGTTTGAGCATCTACCCTAAACAACTTCCAGGCAATGTCATCTGAGCCAGCAGCCTCATGTTCGATGGTATAATTCAGCAGACCATAAGAGCCACGATCCAAATCGGTGGCTCTCGCACGAAATACACTCGTGTTTACAGGTTCATTTTCTGCAACAATTTCTATGTATTCCGCCACTGGAAAGGAAGGGCTATTGTCGTTTTCATCTCTCAAAGACAGGCGAAAGGGTTTCAGGGAACACAATGGCTGGAGAGAACTATCACAGGCGCGTATAATCAGCTCATAACACATGGAACCGGTGTCATAATCCAATTTATTGTTGACGAATAGTACGCCCTTAACCAAATCTATGGTAAACATGCCCTCATCATTGCCGGACATGATTTCATACACCACCTCGGAGTTGGGTGTATTATCGGCATCTTTATCCTTGGCTTGTATCTCAGCTATGGAGTAACGCAACGGAGCCAGTTCACTTACCTCGGCCTCATATTTGATGGCATTGGAAAATTCTGGAGCATTATCATTGTAATCTTCCACGGAAACGAAAACATTTATGGCTGATGTGGAATTTTCAGCTGCCTGTGCCAGCAGCTGTTGTGGCGAAGCGGACGGATCACTAATAACCAAACGCAGCTTGTACAAATCAACTTGTTCTCGATCTAGGGGCTTAACTAGAATTATGGCTTTGGATTGGTAGACTTCAAATTTGCCATCTTCATTCCCTGATACAATGCTAAACATAAGATTGGCATCGTTGAAATCAGTATTGGCATCCAATATTTCTTGGCTTAATTTCAAAACCACTGTACCCAACTGGGCATCCTCGTTTATATGGGCTCTGTAGTGAGACTGTAAAAACTGAGCACGAGCAGAATTATGGCCTTGTACTTGAACTCTTAAAATCGCGGTAGATTTTAAAGGTGGTGTGCCCTTGTCACAGGCCTCTATGGTAACAAAGAGATCTTCGGACAAACCATCACCATCCGGCCCCGCCAAACGGCTTATATTGACATACACTGCACCAGAGAGTTCATTAACCGTGAATCCCTTTATGGCTGGATTAATATTGAAGACAATCTTCGAATTGTTGTTATCTTCGGCATCCAAATCAGTGGCATTAACATGCAGCAATTCTATGTCGGTTGTCAGCGATGACGTTGAAGTCAATTGCATATCCGGCAACATGGCAAAATAAGTAGGCTGCTCAAATGCAGGCGTATTATCATTTTCATCTCCTACACGTACCGTCAATGTGCAACGTGCCTCATGTGCAGCATCAGAGGCTATTATTTCCAATTGATATTCCTGACGTTCTTCATAATCCAAATGATGAGTGAGCACCACTTTGCCACTGTAACGATCGATGGCGAATATGGATTTGATATCAAGTTCTGCAAACTCCAAAGCTGTACTACTGCTACTGCCACTGCCACTGCTGCTACTGCTACCAGCTAGTTGGTCTGGCAAATCAGAGCCAAAACGATAAGTTAAAGCTGGATAAGTGTCAACGTCATTGGCGGAGATGGTGGTAATAACCGAACCCAATTCAGTGCCTGTTTTTAAACAAGAGAAATAAAAGAAAAGAAAAAAGAAGAATACATACAGAATAGTAATGATTTGGTAAGAATATAATAAAATGTTTAGTAAATCTCACAGGATTAATTAAAATAGAAAAACTTGCAAAAGTTTTTAATTTCTAAATCGACAAAGAGAACAAACTAGCAAAACAAAAGAATTTAATAACTTGTCAAGGAGAGAATGAAAATGATTTGTGCTGATAACAACTATTGTTGCAGCAGCAGCTATCTAAGCACATCATCATCTCCCCAGAGCTTTTAGAATAAAACAAATCAAAATTCTTAAAGAGTCAAAACATTAACCCTCTAAGCAGCACAATAAAAAGAATTCATCTCTTGTAGAGAGATTTCAATTCGTTTTTATCTACGCTTCTTAGAGAGTTAATCGACCATTTGTGGTAAAACTAGTTACTATTTGTGACCACAACACATACACACGCACACACACAACTTACCTTCACTAACGTTGATCACACTATGCGGTGGAAATGTGGGCTGATTATCGTTCACATCTACAATATGAACACGTATTGTTGCTGTGCCTGTCATCTGTGGCACCCCCTCATCAGTGGCGATCACTTTTAGCTTGTACATGTCGCGTATTTCACGATCCAGCACAATGTTCGTTTTAACAATGCCGCTAAAGGCCGGCTCAATGACAAATGCATTATCATGATTACCATCAACGATGTGATAGAGAATGCGTGAATTTGCAGCAGAATCCTGATCGAAAGCACTAACCTGCACCACAAACGTGCCTTTATTGTTGCCCTCCCACACAGTGGCGGCATACTGCGATTGTGTGAACTGTGGACTGTTGTCGTTAACATCTTCCAACTCTACAATCAGTTCGGCGTAGGCATACAGAGGAGCAACACCAGCATGTGATTCACTTTGGGCCACCAGCATTAAACGCAGTTCATGCGGTTGTATCGCCGAAGCCAATAGCACTGGCAAATCATCCATTTCTCTTCTTCTTAAAGCGCGTTGATTTCTGCCCATGCTATCATCTCCCACTGTCGTAGCATTGTCCTCCTCTGCCACAATATCATACATCATAGAGCGACCTCTGTAGCCATTCAAATTGCCAAAAAATTTTCCATTAATTTGTACTTCCTCCTCCGGTCCACCGGCATACTTTTCATAATCCAAAGCCTCCGAATTGGCTACTTTGATTTCACCCGTTAAGCTATCAATACTAAAGGCATTGTCATCATTGCCCGTACCAAACGAGTACATCAGTTTCGTGCGGCGACCATCCGATCTTATGGCATTGACTTGCATTAGCTTAAAGCCTTCCTCAGAATTTTCGGCGACTTTTAAACGATACGAATCGTTTTGGAAACGCAATGTAGGTACCCCCTGAGGAAACTCTCCTATAAGCAGTTCGATAAGACCTTCAGCATACAGAGGCGGTTGGCCTTTATCACGCGCCACCACCTCCAAATGTAGTAGACGTCCCGATTCACTAGCCAAACTTTGGCTGGCACTGACCACTCCCGTATTGGGATTTATGCGAAATTTCCCCCTCGTCGAAGGATCATCTTGTTCTTTGAGCGAGTAAATGATTTCACCATTCAAACCCAAATCCTTGTCAGAGGCTGAAACTTGTACTAGAATTTGTCCCGGCTGTATAAGAGCTGGAACCTGGGCCCGAGACGGATAACGTTCAAAGACAGGCTTATTGTCATTCACATCGTCGATCATGATTTGTACGGGAACACGAGCTGAACGTGAATCATAACGTCCGCCATCTGTGGCCACCACCATAAAGTTGTAGACGTGCTGACGTTCGCGATCGAGGGGTCTGAAAAAGAAAGAGGAAAAAAACTGTTTTGAGAAGATAATTACGAAAGAGAAAATTTCAAAAATACTCTAAGTAAACTAATCGTCATTTATTCGTCAATTATAGAGACGTCATCGATACTATAATAAGAGCAGGGGAGCTTAAGAGTGTTTAAGGTCAGATGTGTGTTTAATATGACTGCATAGATGATAAGACTTTACAGAATAATTCTGACTGATACGAGCACATCAGTTAAAATAGGATATTTCCGAACCACTCAACATCAGACTAATGACAGGAATTTATCCCTGCTTTAAAGAGCAAAACGCAAGAACTGTTCTTGTTGTTTACATGAAAAATATAATTCGTAGAGAGAGTAACTTCATCTGCGTTCACGGTGAGTTTAAGCCTTGTACGGATCATAAGCTACATGGTCTTAATACAAATCATTCTTTTGCATGCATGTTAAGCGTATGACATCTGTAAGTATGTAGGTAGTGAGTTGACTTACTAGACGTGAGGCGTCGGTTCAAGCAATAGGTTTCTTCGGCTACTTCTTCTCAGCAGATTTCTGGCAAGAGTTCTGTGAGTTACTAAAGTTGTCATGAAAAGCTTTTAAAAAATCTGTCGTTCGCACCACTCATATATAAAATTAACATACACAATATAAGTGGTACGAGGAACTAGGTCGTAATCCCGAATGACAAATTATGTATGTATGTATGTAATATCTTAATTCTATCTGAGTAGAATACAATTCTCATGTGTGGGCCGTTGCGGACGGCAAAAACTGAGACCATCCTACACTAGTGGCTTGCCGATTATGTAGTCTGTATTTCGCGCCACTCATATATAAAATTAACACACGCAACATGAGTGGTGTGTGAAGCTAGACCGTAATCCTGACTGAAGGGCTGTAATGGCCAATTACATATGTATGTTTTCCGTTGTCTCATTGACTTTTGGTAGTTATTTTTGCGTTAATTTTCTCTTGGGCCACCTCCCCGAACCTGGCCTGCGAAGCTACCACGGATTTCGGGTGCCGCAGAAACTTGTCTCTTCCCGGCAATGGTGAGGCCCATTTGAGGCTTGCATAAGATCTTTCTGAATTTGATGTGAAGAACTGAAGAAGATGGAACTATATATGAAGCGCTTTGACTTCTACTCTTGATTGTGATGTAAATTCACTACAGTTTGAAGTCGCCGTAGTCTAGTAGGTAGTGTGTTGGCTTATTAGACGAAAAGCCAGGGTTAGAGCCCCAGGCCAGATATCAAAACAAAATACAAAAAGTATTTTTTCGGCGACTTCCTCTCAGCAGATTTCTGGCAAAAACTCTGAGAGTAAATAAAATTGCCATGAAAAGTTTCTCAAAAATCAGTCGTTCGGAGTCGACTTTAAACTGTAGGTCCCGCCACTCATGTATACAAATTAACACACACAACATAAGTGGTGTGAGAAACTAGGTCGTAATCCTGACTGAAGGGTTGTAATGACCAATTATGTATGTATGTGTGATGTAAATTTAAAAAGATGTTTAATGAAAAAATTTCATCATTATCTTGGATTTTAAAAATTTTGAAATTTTTTAATCGTCAATAAATATATCCAGAATGCATCTGACTACGATGACCCAGAGAGAATACAACAATAAAAAATCATTATCACAAAAAATGATTACAGTGGACTCAATGAGAATAAAGAATACCAACTAAAAAAGAATACACCATCACAGAGAATAAACTCGGTGATAGAGTGGAACGACTTCTTCGACAAGCCATATCATCTTAACAATGGAATTCTTTTTAAGCAAAGGAAGATGATGCTATCTATTGCTAAGACCTGCTACAGTTTATCAGTCTCCCGCTAACTTGAAAAATCCTGATTAATGAATCTGAAACAGAACAAAGAAATATTAAGAAAATGCTGGAGATGTTTTTGATAGCCTTCTGTGAGGCAAAAACCTCATTTAATGGTACTTTTTGAATATTTACCACAGTTTTTTTTCTCATTAAGTACTTTAATAGACATTAAAATGAAGTAGCTTTAGTCTAGTAGCCAATGTTTTGGCTTATTAGGTGAGAGCCATTGGTTCAAAACCCAGCTCAGATCATTTGAAGAAAACTAAGTACAAAAAAAATATATCTTTCGGCGATTTTCTTTTAGGAGCCAGTCTTCCAAAGTTTGAACAGTAAATAAACTTGCCATAAGAAGTATTTCAAGTTCGTAGTCTGTAGGCGACATTAATCTTTAGATTCCGCCACTTATGAATAAAATTACCACACAGACATCATGGGTGGTGTCACAAGGATCAGGTTCAAAACTTGACTAAAGGATTGTAATGAACAATTAAGTAAGTACGGAATATGAGAGCTACTACAAACCGTGGAATGTCTCATCTTATTTTTAATTTTAAATGATTGAAAGCCGAATTTCTTAAAACGTTTGTTAATTTTTTTTTTTTTTTTGTAGAGAAAAACTTTAGAGGCTTAGTAAAGACTATATGTTTCGTTTGCAATAACAGCTACTGGAGTGTAATAGTTGAATCGAAATATTTCTGATTGGTGTTGCTGGTTGTTACTTCAACAATGTTTTTTTTCTTGGTTTTTGTTGTTGTTGTCGTATTTTTTTCGTTTCAGCTTTTTTTGGACAATGATTAAATCACTTAAATACATACCATTGAATTGCAACTGACGAATAACAAACAATTCGTGATGTTGTATGTCGAAAACAACAAGATCACTACACAACAACAGCAACAACAACGAACAACGAAGCAATAACGATAACAACAACGAGAGAAATAACAACATTAACAATAACAACAGACAGCCAAGAAAAGAAAAAAACAAGTAAAATACAGCAGCAATAACACAACTTGCAACAGATAGAGCAACAGCAACAGCAATACCAAAAACAAAAAAACAAAAACAACATGAAAAAAGTTGGAAAAAAATATTGGCGAAACAGAAATAATTCTGCTTAAAATGATACACAATTTCTAGTATTTTTCCAACACTCGCCAGAAACATATTTTAGCCTTGACATTTAAATGCAGAAGGGGGGATACACATTAAAAACTGAAAAGGTCTACTACTGCTGTTGTTGAGGCAGCATTTCTTTCTTGTTCTTGTTGTTACTGTTGTTTTTATGTTACGTTTCTGTCCAATGTTAGAGAATTCTGGTGTTTAAGATGATGATCGTTAAAATAATGATCGGGTCTGAGGTACAAAGCAACAGAAAAAAAAGAAAGAAAAAAGGAAGAAAATGGACTAACATAGATCTGTCGTTTTTTTGTTTTTGTTTTTGATTTTCTTCTGCTCTCTATTGACTTTGCGTTCTCGTGTTAAAAGAAAAAAAAAAGAAAAAAGACGGAAATGATGAGGTACATAAAATTTAAAACATTTATTTTGCAAATATTGTAAATAAACTTGGCTGTTTTGTTGTGTCCCACGAAAGGGCTTTAAAGGATTTTACAACAGTCGCACTAAAAGGCTCTTTTGAAATTCAGAATACACTTCAAAAATCTTATGCAATAACCTGTAGGTATACTAATAAGAATAGATTTGGAGGGGAATCTAAATTCGAAAACGAAAATAGAAATTATTATGTCTACACTAGGTTTGAAACCTGGATAAATGAGACAACAAGTTGCAAAAAGAAACTTCTGACATTCACAGGATCTATTTCAAAAATATTCAATAAATCTCATACATACATACATACATACATACATACATACATACATACATACATACATACATAATTGGTCATTATAAGCATTCAGGCAGGATTACAACCAACAGAACGACAGATTTTTTGAGAATCTTTTAATGGCAAATTTTATGTTCTAGAATTTTTACCAGAAATCTGCTGAGAGGAAGTTGCCGAAGGAATACTTTTTCATACTTCGTTTTGTTGCAGATGTCTGAGCTATAGTTTGAACCGCAGCCTCAAATCTAATAAGTCTACCCACTATCTGCTACACTACAGCGACTTCATATAGGCAACAACAAGTTGCAAAAAAGCTCCTGAAATTTTATAGCAGAGGTTAGGTTAGGTTAGGTAGAAGTGGCTGCCCAGTCAAGGAGTATGTGCGAACACACTTAAGCCATACACAGGGTCCATTGTGATACCACAGTTTCCCATTCTTTCCCCAGTTCAGAAACCACTCGGAGCTTTCGATGAAGTGACTTAGACTGCTATCAATCAATGCATGGCAGTTCCTCGAGATCCTTCATATAGTAGGCACCCAGGTGCTACTTTCTCCTCGGACAAAGTGCCAGAAATCTCCACAGTAGCTGAAGAACAGACTCATCCTCCTCTTTATCTGCACAGCTTCTACAGAAATGATTTTCAAGGTGTTCAAGTCAAATGAGCTATGTATGCTTAGTAACAACTTCGACAACAGGACTTAACTTGCATCTCTGGAGTTGAAGCAGAGCTGCCTTGGAGAGCAGAAATAGAAAGTAACTCACAGAAGCTTTTTCAAAAATATTTAACAAATCACGATGTTATTAAATCACATCTAAAGTTCTGTACATACAGTGGTGGCCTTATAATTAGAAACAATGTTTCTGGAACAGAGTTCTCTGGAGTGACGCATATAAGTTTAATTTGTGCCAATCTGATGGAAAAACGTATGTAAGACGTCCTTCAAACAAAGTTTTTGATCCCAGGTACTCAGTGAACTAATTAACAAACTGTAAAACTAATTAACAAACATACATGTGGCTAACTTCCTGGTATTTGGAGTGGCTTAGGTTTACTCTATTGCTGGTCAAGCTCTTTAACGTCTGGTAGTAATCAATAAATCGCCAAGGTCATTCAATTTAACACTACAAACATATTTTTTATGTGGATATGTGAACTCTTTTAGACAATACAAATGCTATTTGTAACTTTCTGCCCAGTAAGTTTACAAGACTATTTTTTATGTGAATACGTGAAGTGAATTCTCGCGCCTTTGGGGGACATAACAAAACAGCTGCCATTTGTATCATACTGATCCGTATGATCGGAGTTGTAAAGCAACATTGGACCACATACAGCAGCGTGTTCGTAAGCAAAATTTACATGAAATAAATTTTTCATTTATTTTTGTAATTTTTCAAAACTTAAACACTTTAAAAATCACCCGTTATTTAGTACTGTAGGCCATTGCAGAGTGTTGCTTCAATGGTTATCATTACATGTCTATAAATTGTTTTGTTCGATTTTAGTAAAGTTGGTTGGTGTTGTTGTTATTGTTTTTTTCGTTTTTATTTATGTTCCCACTTGAAAATATTTCAACATTTTCAAGGCCTCTGTCAAAACATAACGCCCCTTTTAAAAATGACATGCACTTGTGCAGCATATGTACATACATACATATGTATGTGGCTTGAGATGCCAGCCACATATTTTTGTCAGTTTTACACAGTGTGTGACATGTTACACTCTACAAATTCCTTTCTAAGGACTTTTTTAAAACAAAAAAAAGTTATTAATTCTCTCTCTTTTCTTTCATTGCAATTATTTGACCACTAGTACCTATAAGAAGAGAAGAGAAGGACAGGTAGTATGGGAAAGGCAAAAAGAATTGTATGTTTTACATCATTAAAGGTGAAGTTGCCTTCGGCTTTATTATTTATCAGATAAACTTGGTTTTTTTATTTTGAAGGCACACAGCGTATTTATTTGTTTGTTTGAAACATCTTTCAGCAAATTTTTCATTATAAATTTGTTGGTTGGCAATATTTTTCTCTCTTTTTTTTGTGTTTTTTTTGGTAATGTTGCAAGTCAAACAAAAAAGCAACAAAATTGTTAAAGAAATAACTTAAAACAAAAAGGGTATAATTTTATTAATACAACCTACGCAATTTTTATAAAGATTTTCTTCGATTTTTTTTCGATTTTTTTTTTAAGGAGGTGTAGTAGAAGAGGGGCACACTCCACCACTTTAGTAAAAAAAAAAATAAACGTCGGTTTAGCAATTGAACCACATGTTTTGTTGCAAGGCTGACTGTTTTGTGGCTGGCCGCTTGTTTGTCTGTTGTTGAGTTGTTAGCTGGAATATGACTGTTGCTGTTTGCTTTTTGCTGTTACTGTGTTGTTGGTTTGTTTTGTCTGCGGTGTTAAGGATAAGGAAGGAAAAAAACCTTCAATGTTACCTACAACAAATTGTTTTATCTTTATTGTAATAACAACATCAACAACAACAACAATAACAAAATTAAAGAGAATAAAAACAACAAACAGAAATTATTTCTTACAAGTAACAACAATAACGATGTCAAGTTTTGTTGTTTTTCGTCTCTCTGGTTTGTAGTTTGTATTTTAGTACGTCTGTATGTATGTACTATGGCAAGCAATATTGTAAAGGTCGTTTTTTTTTGGTGGAAAATATAACTACAACAACAACAACAACTACAACAGTAACAATAACACAAAGAAAGAAAAATGAAATTAAATCAATACGTATGTACATGTTGTTTTTCTGTCTTTTAGAAATTTTTTTCTCTTGAATTTTTTTAATATTGTTTTTGTATTTTATTATAGTTGTTGTTGTTGTTGTTGCAATACATATTTCTGTTTATTGTAGTTTTTTGTCTAAAAATAAACTTGAAAAACCTTTTAACAACAACATCATCAGGCTACAACAAAATTACTTAAATTGTGAATATCTGTTTTTGCCAGAGACCCCCTCTGGTGCAAATTTATTCATATGGACAATCAATGATGACAACAATTGCTGAAAATAAATTGTTCAGCTTGGTTTTTTTCTTCTCATTTTCTCTCCCCGACACCCTACTGCCAATAATGCAGTGGATATAAGTTGATGTTTGAAGGGAGGAAATAGTTGATCATGGTGGAAATGTGGTCAATTATTGTTGCTAGTATAGCTTCCAGTTAGCAGTTTACCATATAGGCAGCGTACTCTTATAAGAAAGGGATCATAAAGGGACAGGCATGGAGAAATATATTCAGAATACATAGGAAGATTAGTGGGTATCTTCCAAGCAGAGGGATGTGGTCAATTTAACTCAAGGAGTAAATAAAGAGGACGGCATATCTCAATATAGTATACCTAGTATCGAAGGATCTATGCATATCTTACAGTAAAATGGCCTTTACATTGCTAGAGTTGTTCTAAGATGGTCCAGGCATTCCGGGAGATAGCGAGGCAATACATAGTTACCAACGTGTGTGGCTTGCTTAACAACAAAGTCGCTGTAGTCTAGTAGGTAGTGTGATGGCTTATTAGAAGTCAGGCTAGGCTTCAAAGTGTAGGTCAGACATCTCAAACACGACGTAATGTGACAGAAAAAACATTTCTTCGGCGACTTTCTCTTATCAGATTTCAGACAAGAACCCCTGGGAGTTAAATAAAATTGCCATGAAAAGGTTTCTAAAAAAATCTGTCGTTCGGAGTCAATATTAAACTGTAGGTTCCGCGACTCATGTATAAAATTAATACACACAACACAAGTGGTCTGAGAAGCTAGCTTGTAATCCTAATGGAAGGATTGTAATGACCAATTATGTATGATGTATGTAACACATTTTTTAAATGAAACATTATTAAAGGCTGGTACAATATCATCACAGACTGTACATATGTATTTGAAATCGAAAATTGAAGCACAGGAGCATAGCAAAAATAATTGGCAATCAGATCGCCTTCTGAGCACTCAATTTCTAGAAGATTAACTCGAATGAAACTATCTGGACAAGTAAAATTAGACAGGCAGGGGAAATATAGTCATTCTCTGCTGTATACCAGGTCATGTGCGGATTCATTGCAATGAGTAGTTAAATAAGCTTATCAGAAGGGAAGTTTCCAGTTATTTTCTTTCTTTTTATGGAGAACGAAGAGGAGATGGAAAGGATTTACACGGCAAAGGGGAATTAAAAGGGCGATGGAATTTCTTCTGAACCAACGGATGATCTAGAATTATTCAAATGATTACAGACAGTATAACGATCGATTCAAATCAAGTATTTAGATTCTGTGATGAAGAAAATACATCACCAGAACACATATTTGAAACCATTGCAGAGTCAATGCACCTGTACGTAAGTACTAGGCAGTGAAAGAATACCCCCAATATCACAGAAACAATTAAGAGAGACGCCAAAGGCGCCATATATGTAAATGAAGAGAATGCATCTCCAGAACATATGTGTACTTGAAAACAGTATGATGTTAACGCATTTGAAAACCACCAGAGTGTTAATAAGTACCTCCAAGAAGTTTATCACAGCCACAGTATTGGGAAAAACATTAAAGAGGCACATTATATAAATTGATTGTACAGTAGTCTACTGAATTCGCCTTAGTCTAAATCTAGTAGGTAGTATGTTGGCTTATTTGACGTAAAGGCAGGGTTCGAGTCCCAGGCCAGACATCAAAACAAAATACAAAAAGTATTTTTTCGGCGACTTTCTCTCAGCAGATTTCTGGCAAAAACTCTGAGAGCAAATAAAATTGCCATGAAAAGTTTCTCGAAAATCTGTCGTTTGGAGTCGACTTTAAACTGTAGGTCCCACCACTCATGCATAAAATCAACACACACAACATAAGTGGTGCGAGAAACTAGGTCGTAATCCTGACTGAAGGGTTGTAATGACCAATTATGTATGTATGCAGTAGTCTACTACCGCACCAAACCAAGAAAATAGTAATAGTTCCCCTTAAAGGCATATCATCTCCACAATCTTATTCGAAGTTGCCTTGATCCAGTTTCATTCATAAAATTATTTAAGATGTTGATTGGTCCACTGTGACAGTATCTAGACTGCTAGAGTTGCCATTTGCCATTGCTTGGTCTCTGTCACGGTCTTTCTGGGGTTGCTGTATTGAGTAATTGAGAAAGTTTGCTCATTGTGCAATACTCTATTCTAAGAGCTGATGTTGCCTGAAATGATGATATTTTTTGTTAATATATTCCTGTCTGGGCCTTTTAGGGATTTTAATTTTTTTTGAGTATATACGACTTAAAAAACGCCTCAGTATTTATTATAGAGTAGGGTCAACTTTTTCCTACCTAGAGTTTCTGTTTTTTTTTCTTACTGAAAAAAATGTGTGGCTGAGAAGTTGTGCTACAAAAACAAAAATAAATTAAATTTTTTCTGAGATGTACTTTAACTAGGGTTAATCATCGTTATACTTGAAAAAGCTGAAAAAATCCCTCATCGTATGAGCTCGTATGTATGGAGAAGAAGAAAAAAAAAACAATCGAGATTGGTCTGAAGTCCTCTATCAAAAGGTTGGAAAACAATACATAAATTTATTCAACATAAAATGAAGAAGACATCTTTTTTTTCTTAAGATTTACTCATACTCTACGACAAGTATAGAGTATAGGCCCTTAGTTAATATTGCGTTTCGTTTCGTTTCGTTTCTCGTTTTCTTTTTTAATAAATTAAACAACCACTTGTTGTTCTGTGAAACAAACAGCATCCTAAGCAATATTTTTTCCACCACATTTTTTTTTTTGTTCATTGCCATCAATTCATACACACACACTAAATTATAAAATAAAAAAAAAAAATAAGGTGAAGCAAAAATCCTCAACTTAAATAAGTTGCGGCATTTTTTTTTATTTTTTTTATCAAGAAGTGCTTAATTTGTGGCAAAATGTTTTGGACTAACATGTGACAGATGCTGATTAAAAAATGATGATTTATTGCCAACTACTACTGCTCTCTGTACAGACCGATTGTACTTGTCTGTACATACATACATATACATATGTACGTGTATGTCTGTAAAAACAACATGTTATTGAATGAAGTACGTTTTCTCTTCTTTTTTCTCTGATTTAAAAAAATGTTTTTTTTTTTGCTTAAAATTTAATGTTTTAATATGGAATTGTAACACATTTTTATATGAAAACAGCTCAAGATTTTTTCAACTGATATTTAAACAGCAACAGCAGCAGCAACATTATCTAGAAATGTACGCTGTGGGTATTTATAATTTTTGTCTTGTTCGTATGATTTTTGTGAAACATTTTTATTTTCTGTGTTAAATTTATAAAATTGACCAAAAACGGTATTCTGTTCGCTTACAATATTTGTAAATATTTTCCAATTTTTTTTCTGTTACAAATAAAGTTTTTGAAAATTTATCAAAGGAAACATGAAAGTTCGTTACAATGATTGACAGACAAAATATTGAACGAACATGAGGTGTCAATAAATGCACATTCAAACTTAAAGTATGTAAAACTGAGGATGTGAAACTATGTAGACATTTTGGTTCAGTTAGTTTGCTATGTCGCAATGAATTCCTTAACCACTGAACAACGTTTCTAAATTGTGGAAAAAGATTTAAAAAAAAATCTCTCTTCACTAAGTTCATACAGCACTATGTCAATATTATGGTCTACACAATAGTCCTGGTGAGTAAGGAATTCTCCCAGATATTTTTACGCTTCTCGATTCAAAATCTTTCACCATAAAATGTGCAAATGTGCTGCTGTAGCTTAAAGTCTTCAAGAAAACATTGAAATACCGAGTCGTTTTCTTTTCTAACTTTTTGGACTTTGGCTTTCGACTACGAGGATAAATTTGAAGGAAAAAATTAGGCTCCTGTATCTATAAAATGTAGTTCGACAAGAGTTAAGGCTTCGCATTTTTACTGAAAAGACTCATTTGAAACTGGCCGATGATGAGCCGATGATTTGCTAAAGCTTTGTGTTCTGTGAAGCAGTTCATTACAGGCTAAATTAAAGCCAAATTGCTGTAATTTGGAGTGAAAATAATTCTCAAGTAGTTAACAATTTCGCCGTAGTCTAGTAGGTAGTGTATTGACTTATTAGACGTAAAGCCAGGGTTCGAACTCCAGGCCAGACAAAATACAAAAAGTATTCTTTCGGCGACTTCCTCTCAGTAGATTTCTGGCAAAAACTCTGAGAGTAAATAAAATTGCCATCAAAAAGTTTCTCAAAAAAAATCTCGACTTTAAACTGTAGGTCCCACCACTCATGTATAAAATTAACACACACAACATAAGTGGTGTGAGAAACTAGGACGTTGTACAATGGGTCAATTCGATCTCCGGGTACTGTACTTGTCTTAATTGACAAGTACACGTCCTCTAACCTAATCTAACCTAACGAATTTCTTTTGCACCAACTAGAGCTCGGCACTTGATGCCGTGTACATGCTGGCAGCATTACCGGTCATTATTTTTATCGAAATGAGCAAGAAGTTGCCACTACGGTGAAGGTCAAATGCTATCGAGTCTTGTGAATGAATATTGATTTCCAAATATTTATCAGCTAAACATCAACAATAATTGATTCTAACATGACGATGCAACTATTTTATACAGAGCTCTTAACAATGGGTTTTTATTTTTGGTGACAACTTTTTTTTCCGATTTGGTCTTGTTCGTGGGATTTAATGTGTATTGGAAGTCGAAATTTATGGAAAAAAGTATTTTTAATTGAAATCGCCGTGTCTAGTTGCCTTTTTAGACGTGAAGCCAAGATTCAAATTCCAGGTCAGACATCAAAACGAAAATATGAAAAAATATTCCTTCGGCGACTTCCTTTCAGTAGATTTCTGGGAGTAAATAAAATTATCAGGAAAAGTTTCTCTAAAAATCTGTCATTCGGAGTCGACTTTAAACTGGAGGTCCCGCCACCCATTTATAAGTAGAAATTAGCACACACAACAGAGAACCTAGGTCGTAATCTTGAATAAAGGGTTGTATGCATGTATCGAATGAATGGACCATACCACTCGTAGCTGCGCTGGAAATTTACCAGTAAACGTATAGTATTCTGCTGTAGCAGTGAATCTAGCAATCGAATTAGGTTAAGGAGCCATGTCCTCATAGCTATGAACACAGCTAAGCTGTAAGTTAAAATGCTATATGACATCATGAAGTCATCATTACCCGATCCTCCATAGTTAGATTAGTTTCAAGCAGGTTCCATCCACAATATTTGTGTTCTAAATACAATGCTTCTGAGGTAACTGTCTAAGGCAACATCTGTCATATACCCGAGATGCAAAAGGAAATCCTATACTAATTATTTACCAGGTCTTTAGTATGTTTACGTCTGCTTATACATTGAACCAGTAAATTGTGCTGCACTTTGTTTTCTAAACTTGTGCAGGATGGGCAGGGTGGTCTAAAATTAATTTTTCTTATAGGCTAACTGACCATGGCAGAGTTTTCCAAGCAGAGGCCATGGTAATGTATTTTGTATGATTATTAGGCATTGTGAGATAGTAGCTGAAAGTGGTTCTCTTTGGATTGAAGCATCAAAAGGTAATTTTAATTTCAAACTGAGAAGCACAAATGCCATTCTGTGATAAAAAAGCTGAACAGCTTTTACCACATTCTTCAGCCATGCTAGGCTCAATATACATATGTTCACGTGGTCGATATGACAATACAGGTTAAAACCGTGAGAGAAAACGAAAAAGTATTCGTCGTGATTTTCGAATTTTAAGGATAAAGAGGCTTCAACGCTCCTCTACCGAGGTAGTCTTGGCCCTGTGACACTTGAAGGGTAACATGGACAACGAACTTTATAGTAGGATAGACAGCTTTACATATGTACATACATGCATACACAACCTTACAACCCTTCAGTCAGGATTACGACCTAGCTTCTCACACCACTTACGTTGTGTGGGTTAATTTTATACATGAGTGGCGGAACCTACAGTTTAACTGATTTTTGAGAAACTTATCATGGCTATTTTTTCGCTATTAGAGTGTTGCCACAAATCTGCAGAGAGAAACTCACCGTAGAAATATTGTTATTTTCACATTTCGTTTCGTTGAAGATATCTGATCTGGGGTTTGAACCCTGGTCTCACTTCTAATAAGCCAATGCACTACCTACTACACTACGGCGGCTTCAGCTTTGGCTCTCAATAAAAACTTAATGAATAAAAAAATAAAATAAAAACAATTTTAAAACCTCTTAGTTTATCAATTACAGGTTTCCAATTGATTTTCTTTACCACTTCTTTTTAGTTGCAATATTTTTTTTTTAAATTAATTTAATTAAAACAAAAAAATTGTCTACTTACCCCACTGTACTGATAACACCACTTTTATTATCGATAGCAAATACCCATTGCGTTTCATTGGCCAACGTATACAAAAGTCGAGCATTAACACCCTGATCGTCATCTAAGGCTTTGATGCGCATAACACTGCTACCAACGGCAACATTTTCCGCAACATTTGCTACATATTTGGCCTGTTCAAAGTGGGGATCATTGTCGTTTTGATCCTCTACCACAATTGTAATATTACAGTGGCCCTGATAGCTAATGGGTGCACCACGATCGGTGGCCTGTATTTGTAGAATGTAACGTGACTGTTGTTCACGATCCAAAGGGCGGGCGGTTAATTCACCTGAATGTATGTCTAAACTAAATTTATTACCAATATTGCCACCTGTTGTTGTAGGATGAATAAGAACGAAACGAAAATAGAAAAAGAAAAAGAAAATGAAAGGAAATTAAAATATTAATTAATATTTTCCAGTACATCCATCGTGTGTGCTAAAGAAGCCTTAATACTTCAAGTGATTTATGATGGCATTTACTTGCATTTTGCATTTGTTGTTGTTGTTGTTGTTGTGATTTTATTAAAACATATGTATGCTCTTACTTACCTATTATGGTGTACATGATTTCACCATTTGCTCCTTCATCTAAATCAGTTGCCACAATTGTATGGATAACCGCTAAATCACTATTTTCCGGTACGGAGAGTGGATAGCAAGAACCCGGTCGAAATTCCGGTGCATGATCATTAACGTCAGTTATCGTTACATGCAGAATGGCAACATCAAATTGACCATTTTGTGCTGCTGCCGCCTCATTTACCGAAGATCTCTGTTGTCTACGTGCTATTGTCGTCAATGTATTCATGTTACTGCTACCACTGCCACTGCCACTGCTACCTGTGGCAGCTGTTGCTGATGCTGTTGTTGAACGTTTAGCATCATATACATAAATTGGCACAATGTATGAGGCTTTTGTTTCGCGATCAAATTGACCGCGTGTGGTGACAATGCCACGTTGGGTGTCAACATGAAAATGATTATCGGCGACACCTGTTGGTATCTCATAGGTGAGATTAGCTGTAATAGGGAATTAGGAATTATATTGTGGTTATATACAAAAGAGTAAAAGGATAGCTTAACAATATAGTAAGAAAACCGTTAATTAATGTTTGTTTTGCATACGGTTGGCTGATATAGTAACTTAACGTATATAAGTGTATTGGTAGCTAGAGTTTGAATGAATGACTGTGTACCGAGAGATGAATAGAAATTCCATGATGTAGACAGATTGATGGACATCTCGTGATTTAAAATCTTTCCTTTTTTAAGCATCATTTTAACAAAGCAGTTTCTTAAGAGATTAAAGTAAAGATTTTCTTTTTTTTGTGCAAAAGGAAATTATTTTTTGAGGCAGAAATCTCCATATAGAATTGAAATTTCTAGGGCCTTATGGAAATCTTTCATCCAAAAACAAGCCAAAAATTATAAATTTGTTGACCTTGTTGTAAAATTTAAATTTTTAAAGGAGTTCTAAGGTGACTTGTATTACCAACTGGAGTTTTTTTAAGTATCGTTCAGCAAATGAACATGAACAGTCTGATTACTCCGCTTTTGTTTACCGGAAGTGTGTTTGTGCAGTAGCATTTGATATTCTCGGTTATATCTACCCGCTAAATAAATGTTTTGATAATTCAGAAGTAAGTCCAGGTTCAATTAGCTTCTTCCTTTTATTCATGTGTAATCCTTAATGAATGGAAATCAGCCTTCAAACAAACATTTTGGTTAAACGTCGATCAAGCTTAATAGGATCCAGGCTGTATGATTTCCCCCCCTTAAGTCGCCGTAGTCTAGTAGGTAGTGTGTTATTATTCGTAAGGCAGCGTATTACAACGAAATACGGAAAAATATTTCTTCGGCGACTGCCCCTCAGCAGATTTCTGGTAAAAACTCTGAGAGCAAGTAATTCCCATGAAAAAGCTTCTCAAAAATCTGTCGTTCGGAATCGTCTTTATTCCTGACTGAAGGGTTGTAATGACCAATAATGTATGCATGTATGTATGTTTGTTAATTTTCCACTGTGTTCTTAAATAAGTTGAAAGTTTCGAGGGACACTCAACCGCTTGTAATACCAATAAACGTTAGATCAGCCTCTACATCAGGAAAGATTCCACTGAGGAATTTCTCTCGAGCTCTAGAAATCGCAGTATGTAGGCAGAGGAGGTGAGTAGTACTCATCATACTGGACGTCATTTCTTGCTCTGTAAAAATCAAGCAAATGAAGGAACCCCATGTTTCTCTAAAGCAAATGATTGAACATTTTGAATGAATCAATACAAGACTCTTTGACAAATTGGGGATTTTGATATTGTTTTTCGATCGTCTGGAAACGCTTGAGTTATGGAAACAGAGAGCTATAGCTATGAGTTATAGAAACATGAGACAATGCATGGGACCATGACCATGAGTAAGTATTAAATATTTCTGATCGAAATAATACTCGGCCCCATTGTATGAGGCTGCATTAATTTTTGGTTGTAATCCAATTGCGATCAGAGGGACCATAATAAATTGCTTCCAATTATGTCTGTCAAAGTCAAAGTCTATCAAATTATTCTCTGTACTTACCATTCTCTCCGCCATTGAAAGATTTGGCCGACACTTGTACGACAAAACTGCCCGCCGAGATATTTTCCGTTATATTCGCGAAGTAAGTGGTCTGCATAAAACGTGGCGGATTACTTTTAGTGCCACGCACTAGAATTTCCAACTTCAAAATTGAACTTTTCCTATCCAAAGTGCCATGATCCTGAGCCTTTACCAGCAATTCGAATTTATTACGATTTAAGGCGGTAGTAGAAGCCATATTATCACCAGAATTTTGTATAATTGGAGGTAAAGGTTTGGCCAGTTCAAGAAAACCGGTGTTGGTGTTCAGACGAAAATACGCCAACTCATTACCGGATTCCAATGAATAGGAAACCTTGCCATTATTGCCCGTATCCCTGTCCACAGCCACAATATGCATGAGCGTATCGCCAACTCTCTTGTTGTCCGTAATGAACACCGTTGCCGAGGGTGTTTCATTTTTCGTTATTAAACCATAACGATTTTTAGTTTCCCTATTGGGTGGCGGTATAACAAATTCCGGTGCATTATCGTTTTCATCCAAGACCTTAACGATGGCTGTAACGGATGTGTATAAACGTTTACTTTTATTTTCGGCCAAATCAAAGGCCTGCACAATTAAAATGTATTCTTTTACAAGTTCATAGTCCAAACGACCCATTAGCGTAAGGCCACCCGTTAAAATATCCACACTGAAGAGTTTGGTTTCGTCTTCCTTAGGCGAATTCTCATTATGCCACATAAGGGGTGAATATTTCAATAATTTATACTGCAATTGGCCATTCAAGCCTGTATCCTCATCGGAGGCGGAGAAATTATAAATAACTGCACCCTCATGCGTTAATTCATTGACAGTTATGGTAATGGGATCCTCTTGCCACACGGGCGGATTATCATTTTCATCGAGTATTTCGATTTTAACTGCTATGGCACTACTCTGGGGATTGTTGCTGGCACTGGTGTCAAGGGCACGTATTTCCAAACGAAATTCCGATTGTAGCTCACGATCCAATTGGCGTGCCACTACCAAACTGCCTGTATGGCGGTCAATATCAAATGCTCCATCAATTAGATCCTTAGAAATGGGTGTCAGCGTATAGGTTATGTACAGGTTGTCATCATTAAATATCATATTCTGCTTGCTGCGATCGGAGGCATCCACAGAGCCTACCAAATGGCCAATGGCTACGTTTTCGGGTACCTAAAAAGAAGCAGAAAAATGAACATTTTTTTTAGAAAACAAAATTTTACATATGAGTGTATATATCTGTTAAGATCTTCCTTAAAGGGCATACATGCATAGCCAATTTATACTCCATTTGTTTAATGTCATATTAAACGGTTTGCATATTAATCTTTATAAATTTCTTTTTGATTTTATTTTTTATTCTTTATTCTTTATTGTTGTTTTTGTTTTTGTTTTATATTGCATGCGTAAATTTCTGCACACATTAATATTCAAATAAATCTCATTAAAATCAAACATAAATATTAACATATTTGGCAGTTTAACACACCATATCCACCATACAAACATACATACATACATACGTTAATCGCCTAACCAAAAACAAACAGTGTATGCAAGTGTGTGCAATACGTAAAGAACAGGATCTTGCATTTCAAAACAGAATTCCAAATAAACTTGTGCTCAGAATTGTAATAATTTGAACAGGGAAACGAACAAACAAACTGACAAACAGAAGAAGCAAAAATCCAATACGTTTGTAAATATAATTTCTGGTCATAATTTTAGTTTTAAAGCTGCTGTTAAACGCTTTTTAAATTGTCCTACACTTAGGCAAGATAATGTCAGCCTTCCATACAATTTGACATGACATTTTGATTCTCATGACAGCACGTTTGAGAAATTTTAAAAATAAGGGGATCGTCGTTAACTAATGAATTAAAGAGGTTATACGGTAAGGTACTGCTGCCTTTAGTGCTATTGAACGGGAGCCTGGTAAGATGGGTCTGGTATATGTTATCGACCAGTAGAGATGCGCGGCGTATTGATTCTCAGATTACGGCCGATAACTATACTTTTGATACGGTCAAGGAATTCATCTATCTTGGCTCCGCTGTTACCACCAGAAATGATGTCAGTCTGGAGATCAAGCGCAGGATCACTCTTGCCAACAGGTGCTACTATAGTCTCAATAGGCAATTGAGTAGCAGGACCTCTCTCGCTCGACAAAATTAACACTTTATAAGACACTCATCCTACTCGTGCTTCTTTATTGCGCAGAGGCATGGACCCTATTAAGCACAGATGCAGCGGCCTTGAGAGTGTTCGAGAGAAAAGTACTGCGCAAGATCATCGGTGCAGTGCGAGTTGGCGATGATTTCCATATCCGATACAACAGTGAGCTGTATGAGCTCCTCAACGACATAGACGTTGTACAGCGTATTAATATCTAGCGGCTGCGTTGGCTCGGCGATGTCGTTCGAATTGAGGCGGATGCTCCAGCGAGACAGGTATTTGATGCGGGAATCTGCGGAAGTCGGCGAAGAGGACGACCTTGCATCCGTTGGGAGGACCAAATCGAGGAAGCCCTGTCATCGTTTGGTGTGACCAACAGGCGTAGGCGCGCACGAATCAGAGGCGCCTGGAAGGATGTGTTGCGGCAGGCCGAAATCCGATAAACGGATTGTTATGGCCAATTAAGTAAGTAAGCAAGTAAGTAAGTATATGGTAAAGTGGCTACAGTTTCAAGCAATACATGAAGTGGCCGTAGACTAGTAGGTAGTGTGTTGGCTTATTAGACGTAAGGCCACGTTTCAAACCCCATGTCAGATATCTGCAACAAAACGTGAATATGAAGAGAAATAATTCTTTGGCCATTGCCTCTCTGAGAGTAAATAAAATTGCCATGAAGAGTTTCTCAAAAATCAATCGTTCGGAATCGACTTTAATGTGTCGGTTCCACTTGTATGTATGTATGGCATGTTCAACACGTTTCTCTGATCTCTTCAGAGCCAACTTCAATTCTCAATCATTCGAAATAATTTTTTTTTGACCTCTTTGCCAGGTTCACTATCTACTGTCAAAGCTATTTTCAATTTTCACATTTTTAACTCCCATGTATGATTGTTCAACTTTGTTAAGTGAATGAGAAACTTGACACGTAGGTCACCACACAAAAATTGCTTTACCGGAGTTCGCCAACAGATTATTAAGAATAATTTTAGAAATCTTTTCCCCCGTACCTGTATGCAGCAGAGATTTAAGAACAGCGAGAAAACAGTTCTTCAGTATAATGAAGTTCCAAGAAGCAAGTGGATCTGATGTGGATATACTTTGTGCGAACAACAAGACCGCTTGACAAGAGAACTTGATTGAAATCCTTACGAAAACTGTTTTCGCCAATACATGAAGGAAACAATTTGGCAACTAAAGCTAGAGTTATTATTCTTTAATAGACAGACAGTTTCGAATAGCATTTATTCCTCATGGCTTTATGTCCTCTACCATATATGTATCTCTATACAGCTTTTATACTTCGTTTTAACTGATTCCGACTATCGTTATTATTCCTTTTGTGTCTGACAACATCCTTCATTTGTTTTAATCGAATTGGTTGGTAGTCTTCAGCATTTGCTTACATTCTGTTTCTTTCGTTTATGTTTTATAATCTTTTCTTCTTGCTTTTCACAGTCATACTTCTCTTTTTAAGCCTTGGTTGTTAGTTTTAACGCTTATAAATTTTATTAAATGCTGTTATTTTATTGTTGTTGTTGTTGTTATTATTATTTTCAGAACTTGTTTCCTTTTATTCTGACTGAAGTTGCTTGTTTTTGTTTTATCTTTTCGTATATGAATTATGGCTTTAAGATTGGATTTTCAACACCGTAGTTCTCTTGTAGTCGTTTTAAGAACAGAGATTATCACTTGATTTGTAGAAGTTTTCAGTTCGTTTTTCTCTTTTTTTACTTTTTTTTCGTTGATTTTATTTTGTTTCTTTTAAGCAGTTATAAAATAAGAAAAACATTTAAATTAAAGAGTATTTATTTTGCATTCTATGCTACCAAGAAAAAAAAAACTTCGTGAAAGTTGAAAGATTTTCCAGATTTGATAGAAGTTAGAAAATCAATCCATGTTGGACAACCAAGACTACAACATAAACGCTCTTCAACTTCTCTTTTAATGACGAATGTTACTCTATGGGTGTAGTCACCGTAGAAATATAGAAAATATTTCTTCGACATTTACCTCAGCAGATTTCTGGCAAAAATTCTAAGAATAAATAAAATTGCCATGAAAAAATTTCTCAACATGCTGCCGTTCAGAGGCGACATTAAACTGTAGGTCCTGCCACTCATGTATAAAATAAACAAACACAACATAAATAATGTCAGAAGCTAGCATGTAATCCTGACTGAAGGGTTGCAGTGACCCACAATGTATGTATGTATGGGACTCGACAATCAGCGCACTGATCATCTTGACATCCTTGACATTTGTGCGTTGTGGTTCTTTTTGAAAATAGGTTTCTTACTTACTCAATTGGCCATTAACAACTCGATTAAATTATTTCGGCCTGCCTTAACAGGCGCCTCTGTGTTTTTCGCGCCTTCGTTGGCAGGGCTTCCTCGATTTGGTCCTTCCAAAGCAAACGAGGTTCTCATCTTCGGCGACTTCCGCAAATTCCCGCATCAAATAACCATCTCGCCGGACCATCCTCCTCCATTCGAATGACATGACCGAGCCTGCGCAGCCGCTGGATGTTAATACGCTGCACAATACGCTCC
The DNA here is from genome assembly GCA_932273835.1 of Sarcophaga variegata. Lineage (NCBI taxonomy): Eukaryota > Metazoa > Arthropoda > Insecta > Diptera > Sarcophagidae > Sarcophaga > Sarcophaga variegata. The sequence goes on from OW026361.1 coordinate 112,818,041, forward strand.
ATGTCGTTGAGGAGATCATACAGCTTATTGTTGGGTCGGATGCGGAAATCATCGGGAATTCGTGCAACACATACATAATTGGTCATTACAACCTTTCAGTCAGTATTACGACCTAGTTTCTCACACCACTTATGTTACTTTTATACATGAGTGGCGGGACCTACAGTTTAAAGTCGACTCCGAACGACAGACTTTTGAGAAACTGTTTCATGGCAATTTGTATTTACTCTCAGAGTTTTTGCCAGAAATCTGCTGAGAGGAAGTCGCCGAATAAATCTTTTTTGTATGTTGTTTTGATGTCTGGTCTAGGATGCGAACTCTGGCTTTACGTCTAATAAGCCAACACACTACCTACTAGACTACGGCGACTACAATTCGCGCAACATTCAATAATAATTGTTGAATATTCTTCCTATTTATCCTTATTGGCTTAGTTTAACCTCAGCCCACCTTTCTGGACATCAACTCAATCATGCCCATCTGATATCCATATCAACAGATATCATGTGCATAATCTATGACTTTCTAATGGGAAAGTGGCTCTACTAGACTGACCAATTTCCGTCATAATGCTGTCCATGATAATTTTCAAAAAAATAGCGATGGAAACTCTTATTCTTACCACTGTATTATTGAGTAGGTTCTTATTTGCAGCACGGCCAATAGCGTTCTTTTTAAGTTCTCTTCTTCAGAAGTGTTATTCAGATAGGTTTGTGTGCTACGATCTGAACAGCCTTATCGAACAGGAGAGAAATGCTGTATGTAAAGTTGGAGCGTCATTCATTAGACTGTGCCACTATTATCCTGCGCCTTTTGGTCTTTTGATCATAAGGATATGAAGGACAGTGGCACCATTTGTTCCTCACTTTCATAGTGACCTGAGCAACTTTCAGCAGGTGACCCTTATTGTGTTATTGATTTTCTTCTCGGTAAGTTAAGGTGACTAGTGTCACCTGTGCGGCATGTCGAAAAATAACCATTATGCTATTAACTCTTCACCTGGCACAAGCTACCACTTTCGTTTACCAAAACCAATGCAAGTGTAAAGCAGTTTAAGAAACAATCCATTTACGCTCAAGCTTACTACCAAAATTTCGAAATTTTAAAAAAAGGTATTCGCGTAAATTTATTAAATAAAATGTGTACGAAATTTCAGGGTACTGTACTGTACTGTCGAAGTCGCCGTGGTGTAGTAGGTAGTGTGTTGGCTTACTATTCGTAAAGCCCGGGTTCGTATCCCAGGTCAGACATCAAAAATGAAATATGAAAAAAAAAATATTTCTTCGGCGACTTCCTTTCAGCAGATTTCTGGCAAAAACTCTGAGAGTAAAATAAACCTGCCATGAAAAAGTTTCTCAAAATTCTGTCGTTCGGAGTCGACGTTAAACTGTAGGTCCCGCCATTCACGTATAAAATTAACGCACACAACATGAGTGGTGTGAGAAGCTAGGCCGTAATCCTGACTGAAGGGTTGTAATGGCCAATTATGTATGTATGTATGTACTGTAATGGCTTATAAAACCAAAACGAAACGATTTAAAATCGTCTTTAAAACTTAAACGTTCGATTTGTTAAGCGGCACTTGTAAAACGTGTGCGAAAAAGATACGCGAAAAAGAAAGAATACCAATTAAAAAACTGTTACATTTTATTGTCACAATTTAGTTGTTGTTGTTGTATTCATTTGTCGATGTCGCTTGTATAAATGCTGCTGTTGCTGTTGTTTGCCTGATACAACCAGCAATCATTATACGGCAACCATTACGTACGTACCCTTTGGTCTTAAACAAAAGCTTAAAATTTCCTTTGCGAAATTACAAAAGTACGGCTAAAATCTTTACGAATTTTTTTTTATTTTTTATTGCACTTTTATTGCCTTTATTTGAAAGGCGGTCTCTGTCTTTTGAAGTGCGTAACATTTTATTTTGTGTCATTTTTTCTGCTTTGTTCGTTGTCTTATTTCATATTTTCTTTTTTATTTTATTTCATTTCATTTATTAAGGCTTTAATTTTAGTTGTTTCTGAATATTTTCTTTCTTCTAAAGATGGTGCTTTATTTTGAAAATGAAGATTAAATATAATCAACAGTGTGGTACATTTGAAAGGTTTCGGCTTTAAGCTTAGCTTACTTGGTCAAATTAAAAATTTTCGTTGTAATACTATTGCATATCCATAGTTCCTGGAATTCCTTAGGAATCCTGTCAATTAAACGTAGGCATGAATTCCCGACCAATTCTCTTGAACGGTTGTAGAATTCTGGGTGTTCAAATGTCTTACACTTAAACTACCAATGTTCAATAGTCTCCTTTATTAGCACTGGCTGTAATGCCTTCTACAGAAGCTGTTGTATGATATACGTTATAATGTTAACTCGAATCATATCGTCCGTATGTCCACAAAGGGCCTTTTGAACTGGGCTTTTATTAAGTCATTTTTTTCATCCAAACGAATGAGTAAAGCTTGTATAAAGTGAAGCTCTGTCTGTAACTCATTAAAGCAATGTTAACCTTACACCTGAAGCCTCCGCATTCTAGTAGGTAGTGTGTTGGCTTATTAGACGTACGGCCACTGTACAAACCCCAGCTCAGACATCTGCAACAAAACGAAATATGAAATAACATTTCCGCAGCGACTTCCTCTCAGCAGATTTCTGGTAAAAACTCACAACACACAATATACGTGGTGTGAGAAGCTAGGTTGTAATCCTGAATGAATGAACCTCACGCCTGAACACGTTCGAAGTTGTTGTTTTGCAAGCTTTTGTGCGAAGCTGTACTGTGTTCTTATCTTATATGTAAACCTACATACAGTTTACCACTGGCTGATCAGAATACAGAGGCTGTCAGAAATAGTAGCCGTGTAGAAAGAGAACCAAAGAAAACTGAACATCGGTACGTGTTGTGTGGAAATCTATGCGCATCTTAAATATCATGGTGTTGTGGTATATATCGGCATATCCTAAGAGCACCATTTGCGGTATATGAGTTCTAAGGCATCAAAAACCTGCTCTGCGCCATCCAAAATTGCGAAGAATACATGAGGAATAAAATATCTTCAGAGAAATTTACCTACGGGTGGGGCGAAGATCATTATTTTATATGCATCCTCTAATTGGTTTGTTGGTGAGCCATACGACTATTAAGCATTATGCACTATTTCGAACTAGACTGCATTCGTCATTGTTGGTATGATACCTGTAGATCTGCTGGCTACAGCTGACGCTACTGCCAATTTGGTGGACTTATGTGTAACTGAATGGCAAGTCCGTGAAACTGCGACTGGGCATGTGTGGTATTGCATCGAAGTGTTTTTCGAGTGTTAGAGTCTCACACTCCTAACAGTGTTTGTGCGATAGTCTTAAGGTTATTCTTTGGCAGTATTCTCCAGTGTTCTAATAACCACTTTGCTAACATATGTCCATATTAGCAGCCGAAAGGGTCATGTAAGTTTTAACTTAAACGAGAAGATAGCACATTCACTCTAGTTGTGATCTTGATTTGTTAGTGAATAATTGTATGATATTCTCTGAAAGATGCAGGTATGTTCCTAATAATGCCTTTAAAAAAGAGTTCATAGTCCCGTTTAGTTAACCGGGAGATCGAAATTAAGAGTATGTAACAGTTTGGCATGGCATACCTTCTATACTTTCATGCTTTAATGGTGTTTAGGCTCTTAGTTTTTTAATTTAATTTTTTATTATTTTTCGTCTCATATAAGTATGTATAAGTGTAGCGTCCAAACATAGACCTTATGGCCCTATATTTTACATTTTCACTTTTGTGTCATTGACAAATATTAAGACTTGTTACATTCGTTTTTATTTTTTTTTCGTTTTTGTTTTGTACAGAAATCATTTTGCCTGATACGATTTTAAATTGTTGGTGAATATATGTACATAATTTGCAATAACAATTTAAAAATGTTCAGATTATAAATTATTGAATTTACTACCGTTGATTTTTATTCGATACTTAGTGTACGTTTAATGGGCATTCCTTTTATATTTTTGAATACCGTAAATAAGGCCAATAAAAAAGACAGTCAAAATGAAAATAAATATTCCAGTCTGTTGTAAGGCTTTCCATTTCCATATACAAGGAAACGATGACTTTAATTTTGCAATGCCTAGGGTTTTGTTTTTTTGTACAACACAAAACGAATAAATAATATGGAATGTTAAATTGCTGTTGTTGTATAATTAAACGTATTGTTGTTTTAAATTTAATTGTAAAAATTATTTCGAAATACTGACAGGTGGTTTAAAGCAACCAAATTAAGGTTATCAATACAAAAAAAAAAAAACAATCACTTACTAACGATAAAATAAAGAAAAATATTAATATAACATCGAATAAGTCTATTAATCACAATATAATACCAATTTAAATTCACTCGCTGATATTCCCTGTCTGCACAGCTGTAAGGCAATTAGGTTGAAAATTTATGATCAAGGCTCGGTCAACTATCAGTCTCTCATATGAGCAAAAAAATAAATTCTCTTTTAAATAAGCCTGTGGCTGTTGTTGTTGCGGCTATAATGCCAGAGGTTCTCACTAACCGTTTCGCTTTGGGCGGAGAAAATCAGACTAGACCTAGAAGAATTGTATACGTGATGCATCTGATGGCATCATTACCGGGTTCTTCTTCAACTATCCTAACAAATAGACTTTATGATTTATGGAAGTGCTTTGCAATGTGATTGAGTAATGCTACTAAATGGAGAAATCCATACTCCAAACAGAGACTTCTGAGCGATAAGGGTTGATAACGGCCATCTTGATAATGCTATATCTGTTAAATTGATTGTTATGATCGGATGGATATGGACCATAGGCATTTATTCGCTGGAGGAGTTGGTAACTGACCTTAATTTTGCATCGAATAATAATATTCAGCTATTAGGCCCATTTCAAAACGAATGCCCACGTGAGCACTAAAAAATTTCAAACTTGCGACAATACAAATCCGCATAAAATCAGAAGCATTCAAAGCATACATACATTCATTACACAGCCCTGCATGGGTTTTGCAAATAAGTTTGCTCCAGGTGTTTCCGAAGGCATTTTGCGCGCTGAACACGAATCTGGTTTCATAAACTTTCCATCACGTCAGGTTTTCGAGACAAAGGGGGTTGAAACCCCTAAAAATAGCGTTTTTGGCCATTTTTGAAACATTGTAAATCTAATTACTGACGTGCTAGAACCATCGCTATTGTCAGAAATTGACAATTGACCTTTGCTCTACAAAATGAGCCCAAAGCCAAATTGTTTGCATGCACCCTTAAAGTAGGGGGTCGGTTTATGTCAAGGGGTGCAAAAGAAAACGAAACACATTACGGAGGTCCTTAAAAATTAATCGGATTTACTTGAAAATTGTTACTCAGGGGTTTCTAGGGTCGCTGATTACAGATCTTCATTCAGATTTAAAAAATTCATAATGGCGGATCAAATATGGCGGTTGAGGTTTATAAAAATTAATCAGATTTACTCGACCGCCATATTGGATCCGCCATTATTAATTGTTTAAATCTGAATGAAGATCTGTAATCAGCGACCCCAGAAACCCCTGAGTAACAATTTTCAAGTAAATCTGATTAATTTTTAAGGACCTCCGTAATGTGTTTCGTTTTCTTTTGCACCCCTTGACATAAACCGACCCCCTACTTTAAGGGTGCATGCAAACAATTTGGCTGTGGGCTCATTTTGAAGAGCAAAGGTCAATTGTCAATTTCTGAGAATAGCGATGGTTCTAGCACGTCAGTGATTAGATCTACAATGTTTCAAAAATGGCCAAAAACGCTATTTTTAGGGGTTTCAACCCCCTTTGTCTCGAAAACCTGACGTGATGGAAAGTTTATGAAACCAGATTCGTGTTCAGCGCGCAAAATGCCTTCGAAAACACCTGGATCCATCTTATTTGCACAAAAAAGTCCAAATTTGCAGGGCTGTGTTATTGATCAATACAACCCTTTAGTCGCCGCAGTCTAGTAGGTAGTGTGTTGGCTTATTAGACGTAAAGCCAGGGTTCGAGCCCTAGGCCAGACATCAAGACAAAAATACAAAAAGTATTTCTTCGACGACTTTCTCTCAGCAGATTTCTGGCAAAAACTCTGGGAGTAAATAAAATTGCCATGAAAAGTTTCTCAAAAATCTGTCGTTCTGAGTCGACTTTAAACTGCAGGTCCCACCACTCATGTATAAAGTGAATGCACTCAACATAAGTGGTGTGAGAAACTACGACGTTGTACAATAAGTCAATTCGACCTCTGGGTACTGTACTTGTCTCAATTGTCAAGTACACGTTCTCTAACCTAACCTAACCTAACCCTTTAGTCAGGATTACGACCTAGCTCTCACATCACTTATGTTGTACGTGTTAATTTCATACAAGAGTGTCGGAACCTACAGCTTGAAAGCGACTCCGAACGTCTCCGATTTTTCAAAAACTTTTCATGACAATTTTTATTTACTCTCAGGTTTTTTGATAGAAATCTGCTGAGATTAAGTTGCTGAAGAAATACTGTTTCATACTTCGTTTTGTTGGTGATATCTGACTTGGTGCTTGAACCGTGGCCTCATGTCTAATAAGCCAACCCACTACCACTACCATACTACGGCGGCTTCGACGTGTTAAGGCTGCATCTGTTAAATTGGTTGTCATTTAAGTCTGGTTTGTCAAATCACCATGAACGGGTGAACATGGACTATAGACTTTAATTTTCATCAAGAAATCATCTTTACGATTAAGTCCCATTTCTAGATGAATGGGTATGTGAACTAACAAAATTGTTGAACTTGGAACAAGACCAATTCCTTATAAAATCAGCAGCGTCCACATCATCCATAAGAACTCACAGTTTGTTATGGATTTTGGGCCGATAACAATGGGCTCATATTGTGAGAAGGATATTGGTCACGCCAGCCATATCAACTCCAAACTCTATATGACGATTATTACCAATTTCCCTTGGCTATGAATTGGTTATTACAAACACAAACGATATGTGCTTTTAATAGAACAGCGGTACGTGCTACACTGCTCATGCCACATTGCATATTTAGCATAAGCGATTTGAGTGGCATTACCATGTGACAATGTGGAGTCACAGAAATCGTATGATTTGACACCATTAAACACATCTTGCGGTGTTTTCTGAAGTCAAAGTTGTATGCGAATAAGCCACAAGCAGACTGTTACTCAGTGCCAAGATTACCAAAGCCAATGTAAACCTACATGGCAACTAAAATTGAGCAGGCCGTCGACTTAAACCCTGAAAACATTATTTTTTCCTCTTATTTCTGTGAAAGTCGGTTCAATATTAATATCCCGTACAGTTGGATAGGCAACCAGGCGAAGTCAAGGTTGAGGTGAAATATACTTCAGCTATGTTATACATAAGATGATAGGTTCTCATAAAAGTTGGTTCATAATTGTTCTAAACTGACAGGGCCAGTGGCTGCGAGATCACAAGAAAGGAATGCTTAATCACCACACGAGGGTTAATTGCAGAAAATCGCTATGAAAACAAGTTTACATGGAATTTGCATCAGCGTTTGTTTCTCTCTCTCTCTCTCTCTGAAGTTTGTTTCGTGTTTCTGTTGATTTAAATTCTTTTAGCAAAATTTGCCTTTTTAAAGTGCAAGCAATTAATTTTGCGGCAATAAAAATATGGAATGTATGACTGAAAACTTAAAAGTCAGTGGTTTGTTGTCTTCATCTGCAGCCAGAATTATGAAATTATGCAAAGCATGTGCAAAATTGAAACGTGATCAAGATTAAGAAAATCACAATTTATGTTGAACGTTTACAATGCAACAAATAGCCAAGTTAAAATGTAAACTTGGCCATAAAAGCAACATCACCGTTAACAAAATAATTAAGAACATACCAGAGAGAGACTTGCATTAATTTATATTCCAAAAGCGTTGAATAAAATAAATTGTGGCCGATTTAATAAAAGAAAATTTAAGACCGGAAGGTGATTATGACTCAAGTTCTTCAATTTTTTTTGCTCTTTTTTTTGTTAATCATTTAAAATTAAAAAAAAATCCCACGCCTTTATTTTATTTATTATTTCAGTCACTTTAAAAGTTAAAAGTTTTCTCTTTTCTGTTTTTTGTTGTTTTTTTTTAGAACTTTGTCAAACAAATGAGGTTGCTGGCTTGGTGGAAACGTTTTTCAACGTTTTCGTGTGGCATTTAATGCTAAATAAGCGGCAACTTCTTTTGTTTTTATTTTTTTCTTTAAGGATTATTTTTTATTGTTGTTGTTGTTTCATACCCTATTTGTTTTAAAGTTTCTTGGTAAGAACAATTTTTTTGTTTCTTGTTTTTTTTGGTATTTGTCTCGTTTTCGTGTATTTAACATTTGTCACGTGATGCTACAAATCATTGTCACACATGTATCTGCTGTAAACTACAATACAAACTTCATTTTATTTTTCTATTTTATTTTTAATATGAACTGAATTTTTTTTGTTTTAATTCTATTTGGAGTTTTTTGTTTCATTTCATATGAGAAACTAAATGTAAAAAGTAGCAGCAGCTGTTTAATCATATATTAACTGCCAGTTTTTATACAATATAAATAAATAAGGGAAGTTTAACTAAAAATATCAGAGCTATCAGGGGCTTAATAAAGGGGCGAAAATACTAGTGAAGCTAACGCTTAGCTTGATAAACATTACTCCACCTTTGCAACAGGAAAATTAAGAGTTGTAGATATGCTAAGTTTAAGTGAGAAGATATTAGCACCGAACAATATACATATGTATATATATGTACATAATTGGCCATTACAACCCTTCAGTCAGGATTACGGCCTAGCTTCTCATACCACTCATGGGGTGTGTGTTAATTTTATATATGAGTGGCGGGACATACAGTTTAAAGTCGACTCCGAACGAAAGATTTTTGAGAAACTTTTCATTTCAATTTAATTTACTCTCAGAGTTTTTGCCAGAAATCTGCTGAGAGAAAGTCGCCGAAGAAATATTTCGTTTTTATGTCTGACCTGGTATTTGAACCGATGTCTTACGTCTAATAAGCCAACACACTGCATACTAGACTACGGCGACTTCAAACGCATCATGGCTTTACAATTATTATGGTGTAGACATTCCATAGTATCAAGCTTTGACTCTGCTATGGTTTGTTTTTCTACAGATAATAATAACTCATGTTGAAGTCTAATATCAATAAATATCAAATAAAATATAACTGACGCAGGCTGGTGATCAGGTATGAGATGTTTGTTGTTGTCCTTCCAGCACGTGTCACTGGCATACCGACTCACCCAAATAATGTTACCATATGGGCCACAGAAAATTGTCGCAGTTGTAGCTGCAACTGTGAAAGAGAAAACAATTTCTGTGTAATAGATCGGCTGGCACACTCGTTCGGCAGTGAATCGTTGTGATTACGAGAAAATTCGTTCTTCGACTACGCCATTATTGTGTAACATTCTTTCTGCAGAAGATTTTGCTGTAGCTTAAAAAAATTCAGATGTAACCAGTACTCTTTTCTCCAGCATAATGATTTGGATTTGGAGCTGCATTAATCTGAGTGTTAGTGGAAAAAAAATTTAAGCCTGAGTAGAATCTTATGCATCTTATGCTTATGATTGATACATAGCTGGTGATTACAACCCTTTAGTCAGGATTACGAGCTAGCTTCTCACACCTCTGATGTTGTGTGTGTTAATTTTAAACATGCGGGACCTACAATTTAAAGTCGATACCGAATAATAGATTTTATTTACTTTCAGAGTTCTTGTTAGAAATCTTCTGAGAGGAAGTCGCCGACGATATATTTTTTCATATTTTCAATTTAATGTTTGTCCTGGAGCTTGCACCGAGGCCTCACTGCCACTACATGACCTTTTGAAAATCAAAAATAATATCAAAGTTCGGAAGGAAATTAAAATAATACCAAGAATACGAAACAAGAAAAAGAAAAGCAGCTCAACACTGGTATCCCTTACAGTAAGATTTAAACACATCATGTTACCAAATAAACGTCATTGCCAGTGAATGTATCAGATTGTAAGAATTATAGTTTGATCTCACATTTATTGAAACCGTTCGACTGAAGAGCTCATAGGCTGGTAAATCCTAAATGCAATAATCATATGTTGTTGAAGGTTTTTCTCATTTTTAAAGTTAGGTTAGGTTGAAATGGTAGCCTAGATTGCCAAAGCACACTTGAGCACGCATAGCGGCCGTTGTGATGACACAGGTAAGCGCAGTCCCTATACTGACAGAATTCCACCGTTATCAGCGAAGGAGTCGGTCAGCGTAGGGACTGCAAATTACAAGGAATGGAGAGCAAAATAATCTAAATCTGCACCTCGAAATACCTGGGCATTGACAAATAAATTAGATCACAGTTTCTTCCTATTCAGCAGGCCCACAACCACGAGCTAAATTCTTTCCGCATGCCTTCCCATTACACAATGACCTGTAATATGCCCACTTAAATGATGACAAGATGACATTGTAATCAAGTTTGAGCAGTTGCTTGGTACGCTTCCTACCCATCGAAAGTGAAGTGTGTGTTCTTCATTGACACAGGATACGTTGGTGCCCCAAAAGAATTTTTTCCTAATGGCCAATTTAACCGAGGTAAGTGGCATACTCAATCCCTTTGTAAGGCAGTCGATGCTTATTATATATCATGAGCTTCCCAAAAATTTGTATGCTTTAACCTTTTCACACTTTGAAGTCGTTTCACCATGCACTGTACATTCAGATGATGATCGTCTTGAGCCTGTAGTGAAATGATTCTGGTGATGAAAATTTATTTTCACATTTCGACATATAAATTCAGACTTTTCGTGGCGTTAAAGGTTTAAAAACCTCCTCAGAATCGTTAATCAGTTGTTGTATTTGGACTATTGAGAGCTGTCACAGCACCTACTTTACAGACAGCTTCCATATGCTCAAATATTAGTCGACGATATGTCTAAGGCTGCTGCTGATATCATCGATCACTTTGGGACTACTACTAGTCACGCATAGAGATTTATCTGAAATGGATTGGGTATGGTAGTCAAAAAAAAGGATTTTTAAAGACTGCTCGAGTAGATTTCGAATTGTATATAATTGGGATACCTTCCCTTTTATTTTTATAAAATATTTGCATACAAGTATGTCTTTATGTATACAAGCGAAATTTTTATATAAGAAAACAGTCCACATACACTTTTAAAAAGTCAAAGATCACGAATTTCTTTCTTTCCTTCTTTTATTCTTTTTTTTGAGCTTTTTTTTCTACTCCTCAACCTTTCAAGTCTTCACACTTATGGTTGCTTTAAAATGTTGCAATTTGGTTTTGGTTTTGGTTTGTTGTATCAGACATTAAATGGAGAAAAATGCTAAAATGCAAAAAGAAAATGAACAACCGCAACAACAACAACAAGAAGTTATAAGCGTAAAAGAGTTGAGCATAGAATTCTTAGAATTTAAATATTTTGTGTGAAATAACAAACAACTGCAGTGACTAACAAAACAAAACAAAAAAAATTGAAAAAAATGGAGAAAAAAAACTGAAAGAAAGAAAAAGAAACTCACAAGACATTGGCATGACTTCATAAAAAAGACACTATTTTACCATAAGAAAACGGAAAACAAAAGCAAAACAACAGAAAAATGCTGCTGCTTTAAGTTTTAAATACAAATGAGTGTGTATGTAACGTTGTATGGTATAAAATAGCAACAGAAACTAACTACTGTACTGACAAGATAGTTTCAATAATAAACCAAACAAAATAGTGTATGTATGAACATACATACATATATGCAACTGCATAAAGTATGTGCAACATTTGTTTTCATCATCTTAGTAATGTTTTTGCAAACGTAACTTTATGGCTAAAAATATGTACTCAGGCGTGGGCCATAAGTTGCTTCTCTATTGAAGGAACATCGTACGTACGAGTACACCGCCATTATCATCATCATACTTTCCCCAAGAAAAAAAAACATTCAACCAAAGGGATTTTCCACAAAAACAACAGCATCCGAGTCTTATAAAACTAATGTGCTTCCCTTTTAGACAAAACAAAAACGCAAACAGAAACAATAGTTTTCAACAGAAAACACAAACAACAAAAACAACAAAAAATAAAATTTATTTTAAAGTAGAAAACATACGTCAAACACTTACCCGAAATACTAAACTGGAACTGGTAAACGTTGGTCGATTGTCATTCAAATTTAACACCTCAACACGCAGTAGACGTATTGATTGTTTTGGTGGATTGCCACCGTCTGTTGCTGCCACAGCCAAACGATAAATGCTGCGTTCTTCGTGATCCAATACGACCAGCGTACGTATGACACCCGTATTGGCGTCTATGCTAAACAGACCAAAGCCATCCGAATCACGACCTTTTAATATCGAATAAGTGATCGATGCATTTTGCCCATTATCACGATCGACAGCACGTATGCGCACAACTTCAGTGCCTGGTGGCTGTTCTTCCCGTACACTGACCACATCCTCTTGCGGATCAACAATCTTTGGTTGATTGTCATTGACATCGGTTACATGGACTTTGACAGCAACGCGTGAACTACGATACGGTGTACCCTGATCGCGAGCCTCTGCTACTAAATCATAAACAGCTCGTTGTTCACGATCCAAAGGTTCGCGTGTTGTTATTTCACCTGAAAAATAAAATAAAATGAGAAAAGAACATTATGTATGTGCGAATATGGTAAGAGGCGAATAAGAGAGGATATTAGAGTGTGAATATGTATTTGTTTTCATTAAAAAAATGATTTGTTTAGTAATTAGAGCAGCGTATACTTATGTATGTGTATAGTGCAGTACTCCAAGCTGAGACTCTGTCCGTTGTCTCTTTTGCTTTGTATTAATTTTTTAATTAAAAAAAAAAACGTTTGAAAGTGTTTTGAAATGTGGTTGCATGAATCAATAAATAAAAAAAAATAAAAATTAAATAAGACGTTAAAGACGTTTTCTAAACACTAATGTACTCTACACAATGCAATTTTGCTTGACACAAGGCTGACATTTAAGAGATGATATAAACTTAAGCAATACATTTTACTGTCAAAAGAACGCGACAGAAAGGTAAGGAGAAAGTCAGTAAAGAGATTTAAACAAATATTTGTATACTCTCGCATAAGATCTGCAACGTGGACGTAATATTAGAAGATTTAGAAAAATTCCAGCACCATGTCAAAGCCATGGGAATTAGCAACGATAACACCGATAACAGCATGCTACAAGACAGCTAGTTGAGCGCGTAGATAACTTTTGCTATATAGGAAGCATAGTGACACGAATGGTGGGACAGAAACAGATGTCAATAAGGCAACACCCAAGCTTAAAACAGTCAATGTATGTGTACCTGTTTAGTTTAAAGTAAAGTGAAGTGTAACCTGTTTAGTTTCAAGTTCCTCTACTCAAAACATTGCATGATACATAATTGGTCATTACAATCCTTCCTTCAGGATTACGACCTAGTTTCTCACATCACTTGTGCTGTCTGGTTTAATTTTATACACGATTGGTAGGACCTACACCTTAAACTCGACTCAGAACGCCAGATTTTTGATAAAAATTTCATGTCAATTTTATTTTCATCTCAGAGTTTTGCCAAAAATCTGCTGAGAGGAAGTCGGAGAAGAAATATTTTTTCTTATTTCGTTCTGTTGGAGATGTCTGACCTAGGGTTGGAACTTATGCCTCACATCTATTAAGCTAACACGCTACCTGCTAGACTACTGTGACTGCCAAGCGATGAAGCGCAAATAACACCAGTAAACCATGTAAGATAAGGAAGCTTTATGGAAACCATATACTCCCAAGAAGGTACCAGAAATATAGTAAAAAACGGTAATGATTTATAAATGAGTCTTACGCGATCTTCTATCCAATTGGTGGTAAACAAAATGTTCTGTTCGTTAAAGTACATGCACCAACGGGCATCGGTAAAGTAGCGAAATTATGGCCACATTGCAACTGTTCGTGTGGGAAACCGAAAACACAATATGAAACAAGATTTCATTTTTAAATTTTTAGAGCAACTTGTTAGGCAACTTGTAACTTGTCTGTTAGTAGCGTGAGTTGCATGTTGGCTTATTAGACGTGAAGCCAGGACTTAAACCCCAATTCAGAGATCTCGAACATAGCAAAATTTGAAAAAATATTTATTTTGGGCGACTGTCTTTCAGAAGATTTTTGGCAAAAACTTGGAGAGTAAATAAATTTGTCATCTTCTCAGGGGGAAGAACGGCTTTAGGGAATCTGCTGAATGAATAATTTCTAAAGGAGATTGAAGGATGTTGTCGAATGCAATGTAGGTTTCCTATTTCTTCTTTTTTTCAAGACTTTAGAGCCGAAATTTAAACTTGAAGGTCTCATAATGTGAGTTAAGACGATGTATATACAGACTATAGTGGTAGATAGGTTGGAGTGGTAGCTTGGATACTGAAAATTCACTTTAGCACGCATAGCAGTCCGTTGTGATGCCCCGACTAGAATCCAATTTTTTTCTAATTGTTTACCAATTGCTTTAAAATTGAACAGTTGTTTGCTATCATTGTAGAGTTGTTTTCCATACGACTTTTGCCTCTATACCCCACATAAACTTTGTCTGAAATGCCGCATTGGTATTTTAAATAAAATTTTCCCACACAATCGAAATTTTGTAACAATTCTATCAGCATTTTAACAGCCCTTTTCTCTATAGAAACAATGCAAAAAAAGAAACCGAAACAAATCGTCAATTACTTGTGATCCTACAAACTTGCAATTTAAGGCACATGAACATTGATGTCAGTTTTCTTATTTTTTTTTCTTCATGCTTTTCTTTCTTACAGTGCTTCTCTAATAAATTCAAAATTTTTCCCGTATTAGAAGATCAACACAAATGCTCCACATTTCTGTGAACGCTTTTTTACTTTTGAGTTCCTGTATCTCTTCCAATCGATCTTTATCCATAACGAAAATCTTGACTTTAATGTGGCGCAAAGAGACCCGATGAATGAATCAAAGAGAAATAGAAACAGATTCTAATCATTTTAAATCAATCTTTTCTTCGTACATTTCGTACGTATCGGCTGATTAACATAAATTGTGTATTTAAATATCTATAGCGACAGACAGACAGACAGACAGAAAGACAGAGACAGTTGGTGCAACATATTAAGCAGCCAGTAAACGGGATAAACAAGCCACGGCTTCTTATATTCTACACTGGTAGCTAGTTATGGTTGTGGCAACAACAATGAAAGTTAAGCAATTGATTTTAATATTTGTAGTTGCTTTTGTTGCAGTTGTTGTTGTTGTATACTCATTCAGTGCATTTGTGTATGTGTATGTGTTGGCATCATGACATTGGAAAACTCAGCCATGTTTGTTGAACGAGTTATCAATTCCTCTCGTGCGGTTTTAAAAAACAGTGGCCCCTAAATGTCAATCGTATGAGACATAGAATTGACGGATGAGTTGACAGCGCTAAAACTGTTGCTGTTGCTGCTGTTGTTGTTATTATTATTATTATTGCTGTTGCTGGGTTGGTAGAATTTAGTTTTAAAATTATTTTTTATTTTTCGTTGTGCTTGTTTCATTTAAGATTTTCTTCTTCATTCTTCTGTGGCTCTACCTTCAGCTGAGAAGAGCTTTAAATTTTTTTTGTTTTAGAAAGAAATGGTAAAAGCTTCTGTTTAAAATAAATTTTTTATAATAGATGAGTATCAATGTTTATGATCATAATGATTATCGTCCTAAGTCATTATTATGTATTGTTTTATTGATTTTTGTTGGTTCATTATAATGAAGCAACAGGTTCTTTATTTCAAACGAGAGAGGAGTGTAAAAAATATGCACACTTACATGTGATCTTAATATTGGCTTTCCTAAAAGGCCTCCAGCTAAATGGAAGGTTTTATTAACAGTTTATAAAAGAGTGCAAACGTTGGGCTTTTGATGTGACAGACTTTAGAGGAAAAAAATTAAAACCTGTTTGCTTTCATGGAAGCCAATTCAAATGGACTGTTTTGAAAGCAATTTTTAATTTTGTTTATCCAGAATTTGATGAAATTATTTTGACGCCCTCCCCTGAAAGAGCCATTATGTTTAATAGCATTCCAGATTTCTAGTGCAGAATCCTTGATCTGTTTAAACATCAGCTTGTGATCTTCATCCACCTTTGCTTAATGGCATTCTATAATTTACATACCCTTTGATTTCTTTCGACGAACTCCTCTCAGTAGCCTTTTGACAAAAGCTTGGAGAGTAAACTAATCAACGTGAAAATGGTTCTACAAATGACTTTCAATTTCGACACTAAATGAATAAATTTAACGCATTGAATATGCCTGGTGTAAGAAACCAGGCCGTAATCATAATATCAGGTGGACCATCTATCGGTTTAAACTTGATCCGTAAAAAAATTTGGTCGCAGTACCAATAGTGCCTGGTATACTCAAATTTAATGCTAAAGTTCGAGAAACTGGTTTCATTCTTGTTGCGCCAAGACGTGCGCATGCTCGTACAGTGCGTATAACTGAAAATATAGAAATTGTGTCCATTAACTCGTCATCTTTCTCGAATTTTAAACATTTCACGCACCACCTTACGTCGAATTTTATGAAAAAATCTCGGTGTGATGCCCTACAAAATTCAATTGGTTCAAGAGTTGAAGCCGCTTGACCATCTGTTTCGTTTTCACTTCGCTAGATGGACCAACGAGAAACTGTACGATGATTTTGATTTTGCCAAAAAATCTGAAATTTTTTCGGATGAAGCTGATTTCCATTTTGGTGGATACGTTAATAAGTTCAATTGCTGTAAAATTGCAGAAAGACACGCGGTCTTACAGAAGCCAATTACGAGTGACTGTTTGGTGCAGATTGTGGAGGGAGCGGAGGCTCACATTATTGGCTCACATTTCTTTGAAAATGAGGACGACGCAACCATTGCGGTCAATGGACCCAACCATCGCACCATGATAACCGGTTTTTTGTATCAGCTTTTCACGGTATTAATGTAAACGATGTTTGGTTTCAACAGGATGGTGCAACATACTACACATCTCATGCCACAATCGATTTATTGCTTCAAACGTTAGATGGCTGTTTAATTAGCCGAAATGGTGATGTTAATTGACCGCGAAGTAGCTGTGATTTGACACCGTTGGACTATTTTCTGTGGGGTGCCGTTAAAGAAAAGTGTTATGCGGACAAACACAGACAATTGAGCATTTGTAGGCCAACATTCGTGATGCAATTGCCGAGATACGACCCCAAACACTCGAAAAAGTGCGGGAAAATTGGTCCAGCCGCGACATCCATATGAATGAAATAATATTCCATTTCTAACCGAAACAATTTTACTTCACAACAAACAAATAAATTTGGCAAATTTAAAATTTAAACTTCTAAATGGCCCACCCTATATATCTGTAGCTATTAATCCTGCTAAGCTACTATCAGTTTTCGAATTTATAAGTCAACAACAGAGGTTTAAAGAGTTTCTTGCTACTCTTGCCTGTGGTTTTCAGGGCACACCCTGATCTAGATCTGGTAAGCCGCCACATTGATGGCGACATTACTATTTTCAAAGAATTTTTGATGACTCTTTTATGGAGATTTTACTGCATCTTACCGATGACTCTATGGATCTCGGATTTAAGTCAGAAATTGTTACTGATATATTCGTGTTGATATCAGAATTCCTTGCACACAAGGTGTAGTTGGTAGAGCAGTCTTAGTGGGACCCCATATCGATCAGTTGAGACCTGTCCAAGCCGCATTTTCAACATCATCTTTAAAAAGAATCCTACCGCTATGTTGAGGCATAACATGACCTTAACTAGATTCCTTAATTCATATGAAATGATTGTGTACTTTTACGGCTGCTATCCATGCACATACATTGTTAGTGATTTGAAAAGTGGAACATTTTCTAACATTTTAATACGACGACTACATACGTATTACTTCCAGCCAATAATGATTGACCCATGCGGTGGTCATGTTATGCGCTTATTCAATATGTGCCAGTACCAGTACCAGTACGAGTACGAATATTTCCAACTTTCTGCCTATTTTTGTTGCTTGGCACGATAGACTGGCTTGGGATACTGCTGCTGTGTTTGTTATTCATCGCATTGAATTTTTTTTTGCAAATTTTCTTCTGCTTTTCTTTTCTTTTTACTAACAAAATGTGAGTGAGTGCCATTAGATGTTTGAAAAGTTTTTTTTCTTTTTTCTTTTTGATTCGTTTTTTGTTGCAATTTGTGTCCAAAAGGAGATTGATTTTTCTCTGTCTGTGATGCATTTATAGGTATTCCTTCCATGCATTGCTGTGCATTACATGTATTTTTACAAACCATATGTACATATTTCCATAGTGTGTTCCATGGTGTTCATCTATTTGTAAGTAGTATTGGTTACCATAGCAGTTTGAACATTGTTTTTCGGTTTTTTTCTTTTCGTTTCTTTTACATTCAAGCAACCATAGATTGTGGTTAAGTGAGTTGTTAAAAATGTCAATGATTTTGTGGGTTTGATGTAACGTCTGGTTAGGCTAAAGTGACATTAATTTATGTTAAAAGGAAATTCTTAAGTTTTTATTACACATCGACTGACAGTACACAGCGCACATATGTACATATGTATGTATGGTACATACGTCTGTATGAACGCATGCGCGTACATGCCTATGCAAAAGAAAAAATAAACAAACAAAAAATATCGCTCAACTATAATACTCTCGTATACTCTCATCGATAAATGTTAATGATGATGAATGTTCGGTTTCACATAATAAATGGAATTGTTGGCATTTTTCATTGAATTTACACATGTATGACGACGAGTTGTTGTTGTTGTTTTTATTAATAAATAACACACACATGCCTCTCAGTTTTTTTATTTTATAAAAGTTTTGTCACCTGTTAATAAAGATATGACAGTTACAAAAACAAAAACTAACAAAAAAAAGCCCAAGAACCGCAAAAAAAACGAAAAATGGTCTGGCCAAGCCCAGCTGTGCAATATTTCTAGAAAAAAAAAGAATATTTTTGGCTTAAGTGGGTCAAAGATCAGGTTGATTTTGGTTTATTACTATGGTTTGTTAACTGTAAAGCAACAAAACAGTGATAATGTCTGGTTTTTTTATTAATAAAATTAACAGTCGTTGGCTTTAAGTTGAAGCCACGTTTATTTTGGCAAATAACTTTATGTAGGCTGTGGAAATATTAGATGCTGTTGAGTTTTTCATCTTTAGGAATTATTTTTTGATTTACAATGTATTACCTTAAATAGGCCTAATAACAATGTATAATTGCCTTTACGGCCAGTTATTGTGTGGTACACATATAAAGACATTGTGGATAAAAGATATCCTTAATTTGCTTTGGCATAAGGACATAAGGATTCAACATCAAAATTTTGACTATTTTTACAGGCCACAAAAGAATCAAAGAAATTTGAAAAATGTATAAGATTCAAATGTCAATGGTCTGTATAGATCGAGAGTTAGGTCTTGACTATGTCGTATTCAAGGCTATTATTTTGAAAATAGTTTTTATGTGCTCTTGTATCAGGTGTTCAATCAGTGTGAAAATCTTGTTTAATTTTAAAAGCTTTTAATAAATATGACTCCTCTCGTCCTATCAAATACAAGGCAATCGCTTGTGTCCATAGCTGTCAGATAAATGAGGCACCAAATCGTCAAATATTTGAGAGAAAAATCGGTCAAAGACGTTTATTGAAATCGTCAGAAAAAATAAATAAATAAATTAAAAGATTTTAAAAACCAAAAAAAAAATACATATCTGAGTTCAAAAATGAAACATTAAAAAAAAAATTTATTCATTTATTATTTTTTTTTTTCCAAAAATGGAAGAATGTTATATCATTTTCAGGAAAAAATTGTTTAAGGTTTAAACAATCTATCTCAGTGTTGTTTATTGATACACAAGCGCAGCAATAATATTGCATCATCTTAATCTATGGGTGGTGTAAATATTAAGGAGTCAGAAGCTCTTGACATTCTAAGCATGAAAATTCAGTGTAATTTTGGCCGCAACCGACACATTTTTCAGTTCCTTCAGTTCCTTCTTAAGATATTATTTATACTATTTATGAGGTCGGTGCCTCAACGTCTAGTTTGAGGTTTCTCGATCGTGTACAGGAGAGGCCGTAGTAGCTCGTTAATGACGGTAGTGTATCCAACTGCATTGAATCATTGATGCATCGTTGCAATGTGGTTTGTGTTTCACTGTTCTATCACTACTACAAAAGGATTTTGCTCGAACGAAATAAGGGGACTTGTTTCCGAAAATCATATATTTCTACGGAACGCTCGTCTTTCTGGGATAGGACATCCGTATGTGGTCGATTGGCCAGTGGATCGCACACTGCATTACAGAGAAAGTTTTTTTTTAGTAGGACTATTCGTATGTGGAACTAAATTCCTGCAGAGGTCTTTCCTGTTACTTATGGCATAAAAATATACAAGCCTAGTGTCCATAAACGCGGTTCTCTCCTTCCTTCTTCCCATAACATATTTTCATAGTACCAAACGCAATGCCATCGATCCCCTGAGTTTTGATCGTACGAAACAAAATAACGGCACTTGCCTTTGTTCTTCCAATAGTAATATTAGAAGCTATACTCGAATTTTTAAAATTGTCTGCAACGAAAAGCGATAAATTTTTCTCAACTACGAGGTTATTTAGGAGTTGTAATTTTTTGGCTTTTAAGGGATTAAAAAGGAATAAAATACAGAAAAATCATCGCAGGTAGTCGGAAGTAACTTAAAAATGTAATACTTAAAGTGACTTTTAATGTACTAAAGTTAAGGATATTATGTAAATTTTTAATTTGTAAAAATCGTCAAAATAAGGGCATAAATCGTCAAATCGTCAATTTGATATTTTGGAGCTCAAAATCGTCAAAATGACGATAAATCGTCAAATCTATCAGCTATGCTTGTATCCATGCTTATGTATCGATCATTGATTGTCTGGTGATTGTCTCTTGGGATTATATACATATGGCCTGGTAAAGCACCACTCTATTATTTTAGAGTCCTACAGCAGCAATATAAACTGTTCCTCTCTTTCGAAATAATTACTCCGTGTTCAATATGAATCGTGTTGATAACTTTCAAAATCGAAAATCTGAATCGGTGGTGATTGCGATATAATGGAAATTGGGAAGAAAATTACCAGCCTTCGCAAGTGCTGCAGTTTTGTTCTTAAACACAATGTCGTCTTAAGACTGCCAACAATCTTGGATAATATAAAATAGTGTGTAAACACCCCCTAGGAATCTAATAGCCTCTCTATTACAGTCTCAACTGAACATTTTACAATGATAATAGATGAACCGAGCTAGTTTCTTGTATCGAAATAAATTATGTACTTTAACAGCAGTTTTTAATTCAAATAAAAGCAACGAGCAGACTGCTCTGGCAAAAACTCTGAGAGTAAATAAATCTGCCATGAAAAGTTTCTTAAAAAAATTGTCATTCGAAGTCGTCTTCAAACTGTAGGTATCGCCATTCATATATAAAACTAAGACTTACAACATGGGTGGTGGGAGCAGCTAGGTCGTAAACTTGACTAAAGAGTTGTAATGATTAATTGTGATAAGTTAAGTAAGAAGAAAGGCAAGATTAAATTTAACTCCTTTAAAAGCTTTAGCGAAAAAAAATACTTCTCCCAATATCTAAGAATAAATGCCCGATTTTTACCTTTCAAATTTACAATTAAAGACACAAACCATGCGTAATGGATACGTTACCTTCCAAGGTATCTTCAACGGACCAACGCAGTCCAAACGCAAATTGATCATGGCAACGACTCGATACTACTTTATGACAGCGAGATATGGGGAGATGCGTTGGAGTTTAAATCCAAGCAGAAAATAGTAGCAACGGTGCAACGGACAGCGGCATTAAGAGTCGCTTGGGCCTATCGCACGGTCTCGGGGGCCGCAAACCCCATGACCACCGGTGAGACACCTATCGACTTGATGGCATTCGAGCGAAGAGGGAAAACCTCACCATTAGTACCGCAGATGTCAGATCTCAAACTATACGGGGATGGCAAAGTAGATCGAGCGATGAAACAAGTGGAAGATGGACTGCTAGACTTATTCCATCTATAGAAGCATGGACACAGAGACATTTTAGGGAAATTAACTACTTCCTGACCCAGTTTCTTTCGGGTCATGGTTATTTCCAACAATATCTACACAGCATGGGCAAGGTGAATGATCGTGGCTGCATTTATTGAGAGGAAATGAGTGACGACGCTGAACACACATTCTTCCATTGCATCACATGTCAACACGAGAAGAATGTGTTGATGGAACAGATTGGCGAATTCACACCAGACAACATTGTTGACGCAATGCTCGAAAGCGAGACGAAGAGGAGATACGTAGAATGCGTACTCCGCAGGAAGAAGGTCGACCTTGATACAGTACGACAGAATGATACATGAGAAGACGAGCCAATAGCACGAAGCTGGCTTCAAATATGGCGTACCCAGACGTGGAAGAGTAGACAACGGTCCTTAACAGGACGTCGATCTGGACCCTTCCCGAAGTAATGCAGATAGCCCTCCCGGGAAGGGAGTATCTCCAGAAGAGGAGGAGGGATTGTTTTAGTGGAAGAACCACTCGACGCAGCTGTCGACGTTCACTGCGAAGGCATTTTAAATCCTACCTCACACGCCAAAATAAAGGTATCTTCAATTAAGTTTAAATAATAAAAGAGTTCTTCTATACTATGCTGAATATATTCGTTTCTTTAATTTTAAGGATGTTATCCATGCATAGCTATTTTATTTCTCCTTTACAATGTATCTTTCGTATTATTCTTTTGTTATTTTAAAATATTATTTGCAAAGCAAAAAAAATAAAGAAATAATCCCTGTTTGTTTATGGCATGCACGATTGACCATCGTGTTAGATTTTTCCATTTCCATTTAGTGGTTGGGTTTTCCTTACCGTTTCATAGCGTTTCTATTTACAACAATTACTGTTAGATTCCCACACTGGTATTGAGGAGTTTTTGTCTTCATATCTCTTTTCGGTTTCATTGAATTTATTTTGTAACTTGTCGTTGGTAACGATTTATGCTAATTTTTCTTCTCAACTCGATTTTTTTCTCGATTTTTTTTAAATTTTTTATACGATCAATGAATTCAAATACAAGCACTTTGCTTGAATTGGTAGCGGTTGGCTGGCGGTGGCCGTAAATAAATATTTTTTTTGTTTGCCTTTCCAGCTCTGTAGTGAAGACATTAATCATTCATTTAGGAGTGGTTATGGGCAAAGAAAATCATGGCAAATAAAATGAAGATTTATTTTCCAATAAGTTATACGAATACGTTGGTTTTATAAGCAAAATATCTGCTCAAGAAAAAAAAAATAATAAGAAATATTCGTTAAGCTTTGTTTTATTTCCGATTATTTGCCTCGTTTTTATTTTTCATTCTTTCTTTAATTAATTGTTTGTATAAGCATTTGAATGCTTCTCTCTGTTTTTCAGTTTAAATTCTCAATAAAATGTTAATTACGTGGTATTTGTGGAAAGGTTATTTCATTTTCTTGATTACATTGTTGCACAAAGACTGATTACAGCTAGAGACTGTTGCAAGTTGAATAGATACACGATATTGTGGGTGTTGAAATAGTATACGTTGACAAATTAAGTGATTAATTTAAAAACCTGGTTTAAAAGGAAACGTAGCAGCAATAGAAAGAAAATTGAAAACATTTTTGGTTTTTTTTTGCAAATAAAAAAAATAAAAAAACAGATTACAGTGTGTGTTTTAAATTAATTTTCTGTCTTTACACTTGGTGTGCTATTGTGGAAAATAGGTCTTACAGCGTGAGCAGTCTTTGTTCATTTATTTCCTTTAAGTTATTATCCTCCATTTAGGGATCTTATTATTGCCTTCACCTAACAATGGACAACTCAGCGGCGTTACTGTAAACTTCGAATGGTTCCGGTATTAAGGTAAGTAGTAGAACTTCAGATCATATATGCATTTATATATCGTTTGTTGATAACGAATTTAACCTATTTGGTACGAGCCAAAAAAAAAAAAGATGAAAAACAAAAACTACGCTTAGCAAACGACAAAAGTTGTTATTATTCCCGGTAGAGTAGACATATGTACGTACATACATAATTTGCCATTACAAGCCTTCAGTGTGGATTGCGATCCAGTTTCTTACACCATTAATTTTTATACATGAGTAAGTCGACTTCGAACGACAGATTTCGATAAGCCATCGTTCAGTAAGCTAACACTTTAATCACTAGACTACAGCGACCAATAGTTATCCCACTTAGTTCACAAAATATGGTCTGGTCTCCTGACTAATTTCTCGCTCACCATAATAATAATAGCCTTAGTCTCGTAGGTAGTGTTATGAAGTCACCGTAGTCTAGTAGGTAGTGTGTTGGCATATTATACGTGAGGCCACGGTTCACACCCAGGCCATACATCTCCAACAGAACGAAATAAGAAAAAGCATTTATTCGGCGACTTCCTCTCAGCAGATTTTTGGCAAAAACTCGAAGAGTAAAATAAAATTGCCATGAAAAGTTTCTTAAATCTGTCGTTCGGTAGGTTCTACCACTCACGGCGAAAATTAACACACAGAATTTAAATTGTGTAAGATGCCGGGTTGTAGTCCTGACTAAGGGTTGTTGGTACCTTGGGAAACATATTCTCTATATAGCCAGGAGGTTAGATGAATTTTTCATTGCCCAAACATTTTTTTTCAGTTTCAGATCAATTTTTTAAAGTTTTCTGTCCATATTTTCAGGTGTCCAGCATCCAAATCGTATTTCATATCGATTTGATTGATGAAAACTTCCTAAAGCCTTAAATTGTAAGCTAAGATTCAGTGTTATTATGATGACACGGGTTTGAACTTCATTCACACTTTTTTTGGTTGCGTTTAAGTTACATACGTATGTACATACGTAATTGGCTATTGCAACCCTTCAATCAGGTTTACAACCTAGCTTCTCTAGCTTGCGTTTAAATTGTTGAATAAAAATATCTCAACAAAGTTGCAGTCATTGTATGTTTTGAAAACACAGAGTTTCAACGACGGAGAATAAAAAATGTGATCATAATGCCTAAAGAGCTTCAAAGTATACCAATAAATTGTAGAATATAATCCAGTGAAACGATTTGCCTTTAATGCCTAGTGTGTATAGAAGCTTTCAGCTGTTGACCTATTATTATGCCAAGTTGAAGAAGAAATTTTTTGCCAACAATTCCTCTTCCAATGCCAATGCCAATTCCAATTAGCTGAGTAACTAGTGAAACAAATTTTATTGTGTAATTAGTTCAATAAAAGCCAATATCCATTGCATTGCATTACATTGCATTTCTTTTTTCTTAATTAAGCGTCCAAATGCTCATTGTTTATGCCAACGATTGCTTATTGGCCTAAAATCTAAAACATTTGTTGTTTTCGTATTGTTTTATGAGTTGCTATTAATAAAATCATTAGCTAAAGGCTATAAACCTGTACAAACGGTTATTAATTCCTTGGCAATTTTATAATTGAAATTAAAATCTAAAGATCAGGCCAAAACAACAGGTTGTAAGACAAATTTATTGAGACTTTATTCGCTGCCACAGCAGCAACAGGAATTTGTAGCAAAACGAACTGCCGTTTGCCGTTTGCGTTTCTTAACACTGGCAATACACAAATTCTATTGCCAATAATAAAAAAAGAAACGTTAAAAAGTATTTGCCTAATTCTCTACTAAGCATTCAATAGAAATTAACCCACTTCTTGAAGAGGAAACTCTTTTTTTAAGAACAAAATTTTATTGCTTCCATCGCTTCCATTGCAACAGACTGTTTGTCTTGTTTAATAAAAAAAATTAAAAAAAATAAAACCACGAAAAGAGAAGAAAAGAAAGACAAGGAATAACTTACCCGTTAGTGGATTTACTTGAAATGAACTATTTGCCGGTAATAAACTATATCTGATGGCCGCATTTTCACCCAAATCCATATCGGTAGCACCAATAATGCCAACCAATGAGCCACGACTCATATTCTCTTCGATGGTGAATTCATAGGACGAACGTAAAAAACGTGGATCATTATCGTTGGCATCCAAGACGCGTACCATTACACGTGTGGTGGTTTGGGCGGGCGGTGTACCATTATCGCTGGCCTGCACTGTTAACTCATAATGATCACGTGTTTCACGGTCTAAAGGTGAACGTAAATAAATCCAACCACTATTCGGATAAATTCCAAATATTTGTGAAATTTCTGTTGAGTTTCTATTGCTGTTGTTGTTGTTGTTGTTATTTTTATTGGCCTTATTATTGTTTTTGTTATTTTTATTATTGGTTGTTATGAGGGTTTGATTTGCTTGCTGTTGTTGCTGGCCAATGCCGCCGTTATTGTTATTGTTGTTGTTGCTGTTATTGTTGATAATGCGATAAGTGATGCGAGCATTGTTGCCAGTATCTAAATCTACGGCTGTCACTTGTACAATCTGAAAATAGTCGAGAGAGAAAAATTAGCGTTAAGTTTCGACTAGAAGTTGTTATTTTTTTTGTTTTTTTTTTGGTTTGTTTTTGTTGTTAGTTTCCCTGTATACTTTTTATTTGATTCGTATAGTTAAATAAATATTTTTTATTATTGTTGTTGTTGTTGTTTTTTCTCCATTTTTCTTATAATTTAGTGGTATTGCCACATAAAAAACTTTCACAATTTTACCGTTTGTGTAAATTTGTTCGGTTTTATTGCAATTATTGCATTGGGGTTTTGCAGTGATCACTGCACTCACTGCTGTTATTTTCTTGATTACATACCCTACAACATACATATCTTGATAACGTGTATGAAGTACAAGGTTTAAATAGATTTGCCATGTGTTTCTTCTTATACTTCTTCTTCTTTATAATACCTCACTTACGATTAAAATCTGGCTTCTCACACCACTTATGTTGCGTATGTTAATTTAATACATGAGTGGCGTGACTTACAGTTTAATGTCGATTCCGAACGACAGAATTTTTGGAGAAACTTTTCACGGCAATTTTATTTACTCTCAGAGTTTTTGCCAGAAGCCCACTTACAGGAGTAAAACATGTATCAGCAATGCTTAGAGGCGTAGCTTTGCCTACACGCTTAACAAGTTGACTGCCGCTGCAATTTTCAGAAAACTGGCAGAGCAAGCCAACATTGACTTTTTGTTCTTTTCCCAGAAGTCATTTATCGATACAAGCATGATATAATACTATTTTATTCGTAGCTACACAAAAATGGCAGGTTTAGTGAGTACGTGATAACTCGTAGTTGGCATCCTAGAAGGGAACACAATCTACGAGTTATCTCGTAGTCGGCAGTCAACGTGTGAAACTTGACTGCTACATCTAGGATGTCAATCCATTTGACTGCAATCGGCTGTGGATGTTAAACACACAACGCATCTTGAATTAAAAGGCGGTCATGTCAGGCATAAACTGCAACAGATGTAACAGAATTCTTAGTAAACACTCGTCTGGAATTTCAGACAACACATGTTTAAGAGCGTTCTTATGTCCATAGCCATATGCACAAAAGATCTTTAGTTCAAACGAAACGAATTTGGCTAAATACCTCCATCTACTATTCACCTCAGACACGCTTGTAAACGAATTGCCTTATTTTATTCTACAGAATTGAACTTCCTGATACAGCAGAGCAGTTAAAGCAACGACTGCTGCAAGTATTTAAGACGTGGAAGTTTCGCTGATAAACTCTGACCGCTTCAGCCGAATTACTGCAGATACTGCTAGGATGTAGAAGAAACGGAATCAGTATAACAGCTTTCATGTAAATGCCCTGCACTTCAAGGCAAACGTCATCTGTTTCTAGGTTCTCTAAAGATATGTATGGTAGGGTATGGTTGCGAATGCACTTTTCAGGGATCTGGTCGATTTCATTCGAAACTCGGTGTGATTCAAACCCACCACTAACGGATCATAACAAGGGACTTACATTATACTGGGTAACACAATGGGCCACCAAGTGAGCTTGCCTGTGAACTGCAAGCTAGCCGCTAACCTAACCTAATCTACCAGTTATACACAATGATGGAAATTACTTGGGCATAAATAAGCGTATTTACCGATTGTATGTATAAAGAAAACTGGCGCTTTAGGCTGATTTCTCTTTGCAGACGTTATAATTGTTGAGAGCGTAGACTAAATTAGGAGTAATAACTTCGTGAACAATATAAAACAATGCTTAAAAAACCCCTCTAGATCGAATTGCTGTCTGTATTATTCCGAATGAATCTTTCTCCTTGATCCTAAATGAGCCATTTCTCTTCCAAAATTGCTTTTGTGACTCATCCCTGCTTGGGACCTCTAAATTGATGTGTAGCAAAGGGGAAGGACATTCTACGTTTCTTGATAGGAGTTATAAACTTGGACATGTCACAGATAATCTGCTTGAGAGGTCACTTTTGCATTACTTTATTGGGAAATTTTCAAATATTTTCAAAAACGAATCTACTTCTCAAGCATTGTTGAAAGGGGCAATGAATAGATCAGTTCATCTTACTGTACTTTTTATGCATTAAAAATTTAGAACAATGATGATGACTGGAATTTTTGTAGTCGATGACTTGCTTTTTTGTCGATAACTTGCATTTTCGGGTCGATGACTGGCATTTTTTGGGTCGATGACTTGCATTTTTTGGGCCGATAACTTGCATTTATTGGTCTATTACTTGCATTTTTTTTACTGTTGTAATAGCCAAAGGGTTTCCTATATTCAACTTCTTTATTTGCAGTAAATTTGTAGGGTATTTCAATGTCTATTCGGCCTTTGGTATGTAACTCTTTATTAAATTCGTTTTATTTTGTTTTGTTGTTGTTTTCTTTATTTTTTATTTATGCTCATTTCATTTCAAGCTGTTATTTAAATTTGTAGGTAGTTAATGTTACTTTAGGATTTTTATATTAAAACTCAAGAAAAAAAAAAATTTTTTTTCTCATTTTTTTTTACTACAATTAACCTATTTTGACCGTTGGCGTATGTTTGTGTCCCCCCCTCTCTCCATATACACAAAAGCTAACTGTATTAACATTGGCAGCAACAATATACAATAAAACTGTTTTTGTAGTTGTTGTTGTTGATATTGTTATTATTGTTGTTTTTCTATATACAACATAATAGCGATTAAAATCGTGTCTAGAAATGCGCAGAAAAAGGATTTGTCGTGTAGTTGGAGTTTTTTTTCCTCCTCATTTTCTTTTTTTTTTTTCTTTTTTGTTTTTTTTTTCTTTGTGGGGCTTTTTTTTATTAGACTGACTTGTAGTTTGAATTGGATTTGTATAGTCAATAGGATGATGAGGCTGTGATGATGTGAATTTCTTTTTTTTTCTTTTTATTCTTCCAGCATTTATTCTACTTGAAGTTTGTGCAATTGCAGTAAGATTTTTAAACACTTAATGGCTTACATACAGTTTTCTAAATTTAAACAAAAAAAAATAATTTTTTTCTTTCTAGAATTACAAAAACAACAAGAAAAACAAAAAAATGATTTTGTTTAACAAAAATTAGCCAAAGGAAAGTTAGGGCTGTTACTGTTTCGTTTTTTTCTTTTGCTACCATAGGTAGGTTGCTATGGCTGCTTACTATTGCTATGGCTGCTTACTATTGCTGCTGCTGTAGTTATTTTTCTTTGGCAATCATTATTATTTGCTGTGGATTATTTTCTTTCTGGCTGTTTTTTTTTAATTTTTTTTTGTATTTGGCTCATTTCATTTAACCAAATTGGGGTTAAGTGACTTTCAAATTTTCACTTTAACTAAGCCAATCAGGCCTCAGTCTGACTGAGAGGATTATTTTCTATATTAAATAACTAGAAATTGTAAAAACAAATTGCATTAAACACTCACTCAACTCATTACGTTTTCCTATCCTTATCATAAATGTGTTTATGATAAGGAGAATATGTTGTACGATTAAGTTTACAATAGTCATGTACATACATATGTATGTATATTGCTAGGACCATTAAAATAAAAATATTTAAAAAATATTATGATCTCTAATTAGTAAAGTTTCTTTCGCAAATTAGAAAATAAACAAATTAATTAATAAATACGTAAAGTTTTAAGTTCTATAAACTCATTAGATAAAGAGAATTGCTAAGGAATGATTAGCATTCAATTCTAATTGGAACTTTATTTAAACCAATCACTTTAACATGCTCAAAACCAGTACCAAATCTAGAAAAAGTTTAGAGATGCTAAAAGAACTGAAATGGTTATACTTTAAGCCTATACAGCTTTATAACTTCATTAAGCATCCAAAAAAAATTTTTACATTTAAAGTAAGCTCTTCAAAACTCGAAATATTTGTAGTAAATATTCTTGGGCATAACATAGAGCGCTCTCATTAATACAATTTTATCCCTTCAGTTGTTAGATACTCTCACTGAACAGAAACTGGATCAAGTATTCCAAAACAGGTTTTCTTAATGTCGGGCGTTACTTAAGACCGTGGATTTAGGCGACGAAGCTAAGCAAATTAGCAAAAAAAAAAGCTTTACATATAAATCGGGCAAAATCGGATCAAAATTGGACCTAGTGGGTGGAATAGACCTAGTGGGCTGGATAACCATAGTCTTAAGGATTCCAAAACTGGTTTCCTTTTGCTCGGGCTTTACTTTGGATCGGAGGGGGACATAGGCGTAGACATTTTTCTATAAAAGCGTGCAATATTTTTTGTGCTTTGCATTTTTTTTCTATGTCTTGCACTTTTTTGCCGATAGCTTTCAATTTTTTGTGCGATTACTTGAATTTTTTGGTTGATGGCATGCATTTTTTGGTAGATGACTTGCCTTTTTCTGGTCAATGAATTGCATTTGTTTGGTTGATGGCATGCATTTTTGGTACATAACTTGCATTTTTATGGTCTATGACTTGCATTTTTTGGTCGATAACTTGCATTTTTCTGGTCGATAGATTGCATTTCTTTGGTTGATGACTTGTATTTCTTGGTAGATGACTTCCATTTCTTTGGTAGATAACTTGCATTTTTCTGGTCTATGACTTGCATTTTTTGGTCGATAACTTGCATTTTTCTGGTCGATAGATTGCATTTCTTTGGTTGATGACTTGTATTTCTTGGTAGATGACTTCCATTTCTTTGGTAGATAACTTGCATTTTTCTGGTCTATGTATTGCATTTCTTTGGTTGATGACTTGCATTTCTTTGGAAGAAAACTGGCATTTTTCTGGTAGATGACTAGCACTTTTTGGTCAATGACTTGCATTTTTTGGGCGATAACTTGCATTTTTTGCGTTAATGACTTGCATTTCTTGTTGGATGATAAAGATATTAGTTTTAGCGCCTATGCTAGCTTCGTCATCGATATCTCCGATACTAAGAAATTACCAACCGTAACAAAAACTGATTTGGAATCTTTGTGCCCCTAAATATACGCCAATTTCCTATAATTTTTATTCGAACCTATTTTAAACCGCGATAGCAGAACGAATAAATGAAATTAATTGGTGTTGAGCCCACAGTATTCAGTCAATCGAAAAGTAGCCAATGAGGTTAAAGAGACCAGTATAAAAAAACAACAACAATAAGATTTTCTTTAAAGATGATGAAATTTATTGTTTTTATTATTTATGAGTCTTAAATTAATTATTTTTTTTGCTTTAATCTTTATTAACTTGTTGTATTGTTTTCATTAATCACCTTAACTGCCCACTTTAGTTTCGCATTCTAACATTCCAAAATTCTCAAATCCAGTTGCATTAGTGTTCGATTACCACAAGGTGCGGTGGCATATCAATTAAACGTTTTTCTCCCAATTGAAATGCTTACAAAATTATTACAAATTTAATGATTTCATATTCTTTTTTTTATTATTGTTAATATTAATAAACAATATCGTAAAACAGAAATAAATTTGTTAAATATGCCAATAAAAAAATGAAATTAAATATGAAAACGAAATAAAATTAAGTTAATCCACAATTTAATCTGACAATTGGAAAATATTTATAGAGCGCAGCGAATCTACAAACATGGCAATAAAAACAAAGAAACGAGTTAAGATAGTTTCGGTTTAGCATAATTGACTTTACGATGCCTTACATTCGGAGGCAGTCTATGTAGCGTATGGTAATGAAGAATTTCGTTTGGTTTTTGAGAAGAAAATTTGTGAAACTAGATTTTTTATTTAACTGACTAACAAAGATTTTTTTGTACAAGGGGTCAACTTAACCTCCGGGTACTGTACTTTTCTCAATCGGAAGGTACACGTCCTCTAACAAAGATTATGACATAGCCAATCTGACTACCTTATCTTCACTGTAATCGATTTCCTATTCATTTAAAGACTTTAAACCCTCGAAGTTACAGTTCGATTCTATGTTTGCAGTCGCAACTGCAATTTCTCATGATGTTACAAATGCCAACACAAATACAATATACCTCCACCATTTGTAGCACTATTGTAGCAATATTGGTTATAAATTTAAATTTTACGACTGAACAGTTTTGTATGACCTTCGATTATAACGCTTCTGTGCAAATGTTACCGATAAAAGTGGTACTAAAATGTATTTTATTTTTGGAAAGACAAAATTTGTGTGTCCAATAAAAAGATTTTATTGTTCAATTTTAATGACTATTTTATTGGCAGCAATTGGTGGTACAGTGCCTAATCCTTGATTTTTGCAAAGCAAGTGATTTCGGTAGATAAGGACAGTAATTATTGATAGCCTCCAATTACTGTAGTTGCCGTAGTCTAGTAGATAAAGTGTGGGCTTATTAGACGTGAGACATCTTGAACGAAATATTAAAGAAATATTTCTTCGGCAACTTCCTCTCAGCAGATTTCTGGCAAAAACTATGAGAGTAAAATTGTCACGAAAGGTTTCTCAAAAATCTATCGTTCGATGCCGACTTTAAAGTGTAGGTCCTGCCACTCATGTATAAAATTAACTCAATACAGCATAAGTGTTGTGAGAAGCTAGGTTGTAATGCTGACTGTAATGACTAATTCTGTATTAATGTATGTATGTATAGTATGTATGAAAGAGTCCTCTTACGACTCTGCTAGTATGGGCTCAAGATCATATATTCGTTATGCTATCTCAGTAGTAAACTATGTTCGAACAGCTTTCAGTTCCATCAAGTATACGTTGGAGATCGGCACATATTTCAAGTGACACAAAATTAAAAATATTTAACTATCAGGTCTTATATTAAGCGCTTCTGCTCTTTAAATCTAGAGGCCAGTACTTTATTATAAGCTCTATTAACTTTTTAATACGGATTCTAGACTTATCACAAATCGATCTCTCCGTGCCCTCCATAAATTTTGTTTATTCACTTCACAGAAAAGGTCCTCATCTTTGAAAATGATGACATTGGGAATCAGTTGTCAACTGCTCCGGAGCCCAATCAGCAAACACATGTTTTTGTCTCTGGTCATTTACTTTCAGCTCCGATATCAGTTCAATTTTGTACGGTCAAGTCATTGAAATTTTGCCAAGTTGCAGTCTGTGAAATACGAAATTCGAGTGAAAAACGCGAAATTCGGATTCTCTTACGTATTCTCTTCAATTCTAAGCATATAAGATGCGTCAAAACTCATTTAGCGGTTTATTTCATAGCAATTTGAAAGCCACAGTTATTTCAAATAACTACAGAGCTACCATGTAATTTAATTGAAAAAACATTTTTTTCTTTCTTACGCTATTCATTATAAACTAAAAAGCAAATCATTTACAGTTAATTACTGTCATAAGAATTTCTAATTAAGAACGATGACAAGAAATCAACTATTCCTGGTAAGAAATCAAATGAAGTGGAAGAAAAAAGCCAAACCAAGTGTCCATACTAGAGCCAGGCCAAAGCCAATATGTTACAATGAAATAAACTGTAACAATTTGTTATAATACGCGAGCATATGTTGGCCTAATGATTGCTTTTAAATGTTTTGTACAATCAACTTCAAGGCATTGTTATTGTCGTTGTTACATTATGCCATAATTAAATGACAGTGTGGCTGGCGTTTTTAATAAACTATTGCACAGCGCTTGTAAACATTAACAAGCCTACTGGTTATGTTTTATTTTACTTTGGTTTTGATTTTCAAAAGAAATGTTCATTTGAGTGTTTTTGCAAATGTTTCAAATCACTTGAAATCGATAGCCAGTTATTTGAATAAGTTTTTATGTTTTTGTTGTTGATTTTTTGGATTTTTATTTTATTTGAAAATAAATTTATAATGATTTGGGATTTTTTTGTTTCGATTTTTTTCAAAAAGAATGTTGAAGAGTTTGAATGTTAAAGAGAAAAACAAAAAATCGAGTGAAACAAAATAAAAAAAAGAAACAGCAACTGCTGTCTAACATAAATCACTCAAATTGTTGGGCTTTTAGCATTGTTAAGTGATTGACTGGGAATATGCGACATGTTGACATGTTTTGCTTGGCTTAAAACTTAAAGACGAAAGACGACGAATAAAAACAAAAAAAAAACACTTTTCAAGCATAAGGCGGTTAAAATTAAAACAATTCATACCTTTTCGTTAAAGAATTGTTGTAGAAAAGAAATCTTAATATTCGTAAAACACCAACAATTTTATAAAATTTAAAATAACTAACAAATTAGCCTTCTTTACAAATGAATGGCTAATAAATATATCCGCTACAATGAAATGTAATTTATGAAAATAAATGAACAAAATGGTACGAGCATAAGAATATAAATGAATTGTGGTCGGATTTTACAACACCCTTTATTGTAAGAGTTTAATTTAATTCCACAAGGCAGAGATCTGAAGCGATAGTTTCAAAATATTGAACTTAATTGTTTATTATTAGCCTTCAATCAGGCTTACGACCTGTTTTCTTATACCACATATGTTGTGTGTGTTAATTTTTGCACATGAGTGGTTTGACCTACAGTTTAAACTCGACTCCGAACGACAGATTTTTTGAGGAACTTTTTATGGCAATTTTTATTTACTCTCAGAATTTTTGCCAGAAATCTGCTGAGAGGAAGTCGCCGAAGAAATACTTTCTGTATTTTTGTTTTGATGTCTGGCCTGGGGCTCGAACCCTGGCTTTACGTCTAATAAGCCAACACACTACCTACTAGACTCGGCGACCTCAGCACTTATGTTGTGCATGTTAATTCTTTATATGAGTGGTGGGACCTACAGATTTGTGAGATTGCATGACAATTTTATTTTACTTTCAGAGTTTTTGCTTGAAATCTACTGAGAGGCAGTCACCGAAGAAATAGTTTTTTAAAAACAAAATACAAAAAGTATTTCTTCGGCGACTTCCTCTCAGCAGATTTCTGGCAAAAACTCTGAGAGTAAATACAAATTGCCATGAAAAGTTTCTCAGAAATCTGTCGTTCGGAGTCGACTTTAAACTGTTGGTCCCACACTCTTGCATAAAATTAACACGTACAACATAAGTAGTGTGAGAACTAGGTTGTAGTCCTGACTGAAGGGTTGTAATGACCAATTATGTGTGTATGTAATCACATATAATGCCAGACAAACCCCCAATAGATGTTGGTGGAAATTGGCATAGCCTCTGATGGGAATTGAACCCTTGGCCTCGGCCCTTGACGGTTAGCACACTACCAATTAGGGCACCTATGTATATGCCAGAAGGCAACATCCACATACAAGAATAATGACTACTCCTTAAGAAAATTTCTGATCTTGTACGTGTACCAGTACACATGGCAATCTGATTGATGAGCTTCTGATTGCTAAAGTTAAACTCAACTTTTTTAGCTACATGTGGTAGCGTGCGGTTTTGCTAAGCTGTGGTAGACTGATGTAAATAAAAAGATTATTTTCTTGAATCGCTTAACCATCAATCGCACAATTATAATTCTCATAGGACACTATTTAATTTGAAGGCATGCTGAGAGACTCAGAGATCTCTCCCTAAACTTCTACAGAAGAAAACTAGCTTCTACCTTATGTGTTAGTATCGAACCTTCTTGGTCGTTCAGCTACTGAATTTTTTAGCTAAACTCTTCAATATCAAGATTACCGTAATAATGCGGATAGTACTTAATATTTGCATGATAAAACCGAACAGCGAATTTGATTTAAACTTGACTTCTATGAAGGATTGTTACGTAAAAGCTGTTATGCAAACTAAAGTCATTATTGGCTTTTACAAGACTGAAGAAGACTAAAGAACAGTGTTTAAAGACTACATATGCCGCCACCTTCACTAGTGTAGGGCATTATAAAATTGCAAGTTTGTTGCATAAATATTTTATGTTCTAAAGACTTGAGTTTGCATACATACTCGTACTTAAAGATTTTTGTATTTGAAGAACATTTATTGGTATTCCTTTTTATTCCTGGTAATTTCTAAAATTCTGTTGATGTTTGTTATTATTGTTGTTGTTGTTGTTAGTATTTTTAAAGGCTTGTTAGTATGTATATATTAAGGTAGTGGTTGTGTTATGCATTTCTCTACTCTTACCTGTGAATTAACTGGCATTGACTCCAACACTTTAACATGGTACTCATTACGTTCAAATTGTGGTGGATTATCATTGACATCCTGTACTTCCACGACAATAGTTAAATTGCTTGATAAACGTGGCTGCCCAGCGTCCATGGCAGTGACAATTAACGTATGTCTCTGTGAAGTTTCGTAATCTAAGTGTCGTGACAATGTTAGGTGGCCTGAACGTGCATCGATAGCGAAAAGATTTTTTAACATTGCAGTCATAGCAGCATTGCCAACAACAACACCGCCAACAGCACTATTAACAATTTTGTTACCATATGCAGATGTTTGCTGTTGCTGTTGTTGTTGTTGTTGACTTAGGTTTGTTGTTGTTGATGCAATATCTGTTGTTATTGTTGTTGCTGCTGCCGTTTGTGTTGTCGAAGCGGGTGAAGAGTTTAGATTTGTTGTTATTGGCTGTTTCATAGAAGCAGACAACGAAGAAGAAGATCCACCCGTTAATGTTACAGCTGCATTTGCAGCAGCAGCTGCTGCAGCAGCAGACATCGTGACATTGTTTAATGTATGTGTTGTTAACATTGTCAAGACATATGAGACTTGAGCATTTTTACCAGAATCCTTATCAAATGCATAGGCTGCATATAATGGCTTGCCCAAATCGAAATTTTCCGGTATTGATATGCGTATCATATTCGTTTCGAATTCGGGTGCATTGTCATTAACATCTTCGATGTTTATAAAAACCTATGGAATTAAAAACAAAAATTTAAAAGAGAAGAAAATTAAAAATTTAGAGGCGAATATTTAATAACAACAACTATTTTCTGTAAAAAAATTATATTTTTTATATTTCTTTTACCTGCGTATAGCCTTGATTGTTATTGTGTCCTATGGTGGCTCTGATGTTGAGTAGAACTTGTGTTTTGGTTTCATAATCCAAAGTATGTGCCACTCTTATATTGCCAGAATTTTCATCAATCGAAAAATAATCCTCAGGATCTCCAGAATAAATGGTATAATGTACAGCATTGCGATTGGCTAGAATTAAAATATTTTTTTTTTCGTTTATAAATGCAAATTTAATACGATTTAAAAAGTTTTTGTGTAAGAGAAAGCAACATCGGGTTCAATTTTAAAACCCAGAACTTTTTAATTTCATGTTCGCTTCTTAAGTCTTTTGTTTTTATAGAAAATGCTTCGATTTGGTTTTAGAAACAAAAAGACCAAAAATTGAAACACATTTCTTTGCATCAAAGATATTCTATTGTAATCGACAACACTTGGCCATTTTAGTGGTAAAGTAAATGAAAAAAATTTGGGCCCTTGAGGAGAATGCTTCGGCGAGACGAGTATTTAATGCGGAGATCTGCGGAAGTCGGCGAAGAGGAGAACCTTGTCTGCATTGGAAGGACCAAATCGAGGAAGCCATGTCATCGATTGGTGTGACCAACTGTCGTAGGCGCGCAAGAAGCAGAGGCGCCAAATCCATCAATCGGGTTGTTAATTAAGTAAATAAATAAGTAAGTAAGTAAAGAGTTACGATACACTGAAGGCTTTGGCGTAGACATTATAGCAATTATAATTGCGTATATTTATTTAATTTTTCCTCATTAGAATTAAGAATTATTTTTGCAAGGAGCCTTTTTTAGAAATCGTAAACTTCAGTTTTAGATTAAAACTTTTGGATTTCCTATCTTTAAACCCACTTTTGTGAAACACTTAAAAAAAAGAAAAGAAATCCTTAGAAGCTTAAAAAATTTTAAATTTTTTTCTTTTAAATTTTAACAAAATATCCTTGAAGCTGTGTTATAGCCAAAGAAAATAAGGTTTTTTTATTTATATACTTATACCGTACATATATACAGTCATTGAAGCAAAAGAGCATTCATTAATTCAATGATTTGGAAACAAATATCTGAACATTTGATTGACAGCACAGACAATTTTTTTTGCAGCACAAGCTTCTTCAAACAAATTTGAGAATATTTCTCTTGATTTGCTGTTCTGCTCCTTTTTTTATTTTTTGTAGATCGCCTTCAATGTATAGTATGCGTTGGTTTCTTGATATTGTTTAAGATCTTAACGATTTATTTGACTGCTTTTTGTTTCATTTAGCTCTTGTTATATTCCTTTTTTCTTTTTGTTTTCTTTTGGGTTTCTCAGCATTTTTTTGGGTTTTTTTTTGGTTTTTTTTGGGTTAAATATTAAATTTGGCAAACGTGTAGTATTCACTCTCTTTTCTTATTTCGCTTTTAATTTTTGTTTCTTTTTTGTTTGCGGTAAAACCATTTGAAAGCTAAATTTCAACAGAAATTTTATTTCTATACTTGAACACATCAAGGAAAAAAAAAGGGAGACGGAAAGAGAGTCTGAAATAAACCCCAAACACAACGAGCTAAAGTGCTACGTTCTCTTATATTTAAATTTATATTTAAAATAACATTTCATTGCATTATTCCCGAAACAAAAGCATTAAAAAAGAAAAGAAAATCAGTAAAAAGGATTTCATGATAGTCATCATGATTTTGTATATTTAAAGCAGACTTTTTGCACTTTTTTTTTTCCTAAAGCAACTTTAATTTCAATTTTATTCTTGACTTTTGATGATCGTATGCAAAAAACAAACATTTCTTAGGAATTCTTTGGTGTTTCAAGTGTGTTGAAATGCAATTTACTTCCTTTCCACCATAAACTTTGTTGCGTTTGTTTGTTTTTTATTTCAAAAAATATTCGTTTTATTGTTAAAATCTGGTCTTTACAATGCCATTTGATAACAGATTCTTCCATTTTTTTTTTAAGAAAACAGTTTTAATGATCCATTTATTGTAAGCGACATGAATTGCTCTTAAATTATCAAGTCTTTCAGTGAAATGACAATTGATTTATGGAATATATTTTGTTTTCAATACAAATACATTTTCGAAACGAAAGTTATTGGGTATGGGAAAAAGTAAGTTTACGTTCATGCATCTGAAATACTTAATAAAGTGAAGATGATGGTGTATCTCGAAAAACAGCAGTAAAATGCAATTCAAAATGGTTTTTTTGCTCTGGTCAAGCAATCGTTAAAAAGTCAAGCAACTCAGGGCCAAAAATGTAGCAAAACTAGAACATATGTATCCGTGTGGATAAGCTACAAAGACTAGAGTGTGTTAGTGTAACAAAGGCAATTAAAACCTGCTCTACAGTGGTGCCAGAGACTCTGATGCCTTTAAGTCGGCAGAACATGGTACTGAAAAACAGAGATATAGATAATATGATTCACATAGGCTGCCTTCCAAAATGTTAGTCGCTTTGTGTTTGAATAAAGTATCGTGTTTCATAATGCCGCCGTACAAAATATATACAATGTATTCTATTTCAAAACGTCGTCAATGTGTATTGTTAACGCAGTCAAAAGGCAATCAGGCATCGGATTTATAGTTGATGCATTGTTTGGTTACTTTGCATATCTACATAGTTTATATACAGTAATAGAACTGTATACAAACTTTGTATTGATACATAATGTAAACACATCTGAAAAGGCATTCATCAGTGACCGAAAGGAGGCTTGACTATTTTGGGAAATGCTTAGTAACTTATCTTTCTAACGGTTACCGTAGTCTAATAGGTAGTGTGTTGATTTATTAGACGTACAGCCAGGGTTCGAGCCACGGGCCAGACATCAAAACAAAATACAAAAAGTATTTCTTCGGCGACTTCCTCACAGCAGATCTCTGGCAAAAACTCTGAGAGTAAATAAAATTGCCATGGAAAAGGTTCTCAAAAATCTGTCGTTCGGAGTCGATTTTTAACAGAAGGTCCCGCCACTCATGTATAAAATTAACACACATGTATGTATATATGTATGTCCTTAACTGTGTAAACAAGTTAATTGAAGTCAATGTTGAATAAATTTTTTCTAAAACTCATTATATTTTCACTTTTCTTTCAGATCCTTTAATAAACTCACCTGCATCCGTACTGGTAGCCTGTATAGTGCCCACCACACTGCCACGACCAACATCCTCCTTTACATAGAAATTATAACGTAGTTTCTCAAACATGGGTGGTCTTTGCGTAGCATCGATTATGTTCACATACACAAATGCATCCTCTTCGCTACGCAAGCCACCACCATCACTAGCCGATACGTTTAATACATGTAAGGATTGTGTACGTGTCGAGAGCATATTGGGACGATTAAGAAAAATTTCACCCGTTGTACGTTCAATACGAAATAAACTGGCATCATTGCCGCCAACAATACGATATGTTATGATGCCAAAACGACCCGTATCTGGATCCTTGGCCATTACAGTAACGATGGGTAAATTTGATGTCGTTGTTGAGGAGGTTTCACGTATGGAAACATTGTAATGATGGGAATAGAAAGTGGGGCGATTATCATTGATATCGGTGAGTTGAATCTTTATCATGGCTGTGGTGCTAAGGCCACCTGAAAAAGGGAGAAAAACATAAAGAGGAAGAAGGTATTATTTTTTTTAAGTTGTTTTGTTTTTGGCGTCTTATTATTACTCACCTCTATCGGTGGCAATGACAGGAAACTCATAGACCTGTTTCTTTTCATAATCCAAGTCACCATTTATACAAATCTCTCCAGTAGCGGAGCGCACCTCAAATTCTGGAAATGTTTTTATGCCCACTGAACCCATGGTATAGTTGACCATGGCATTAACACCACAATCTGGGTCATTGGCTGATACCTGGAAAATTAAAAGAAAACAAAACTAAATTAAATACTCTTGAGAAAATTCAAACAATTCCGAGGGCTTTCTTATGAGTTCTTATGCTTTTGTCTGCATTTTGATCATAATTTGCAACAATAATCGTAAATATGTTGTCTTAACCATTAAGAATAATAAATTAAATTTGTTTAAATGTCAGTAGTGAGTAGAGAACTTAAACTTAAAAATATTTAAACTTTAAAGCGAATTGTTAAGCCCAACCAAACGACCACCACTAGCTCTATGCAATGTCCATAATCATAGACTTGGCTTATGTGTTTAAATGTTACAAAGGTTTTTTGTTTGTTTGTTGACTG
Organism: Sarcophaga variegata; assembly: GCA_932273835.1. Lineage (NCBI taxonomy): Eukaryota > Metazoa > Arthropoda > Insecta > Diptera > Sarcophagidae > Sarcophaga > Sarcophaga variegata. Next base: position 112,859,617 of record OW026361.1, read on the forward strand.
ACCACGTATAAGCAATTTTTGATTTTTATATTTTATTTTTCAATTAAAATTCTTTAACGAAAAAAACCAAAAAAAAGAACTGCAAACAACATGTAACATGTTGGCCTACAATTATTATTATTTAAGCCATAGTCTCTGCAGCAAAACAAAAAAGGAAAACATTTGTTAAACGTCTTGTCTTGATTGCAATCGTTTTCATAGTCGCCACAGCATTTACCCAAAATTCTATCTTAATAAAGTTATTTACAATTAATTAAACTTATATTTGTTAATAATATTTAATAATAATAGCAACAACAACAGCAACAAGAAAAAACACAACAGAAAAACATGTAATTTTTAAACATGATTTAATAAATTTATGTTTGCAATTTAAATTGGATTTTTTCTAACATTGTTATTGGAATTTCATGATTTCAATCGAGCTTTGTTGATACGAGATGTGTATTCGCATGTTCCGAAACTAAATGCGATTACGTACACCAAATTCCAAGCAAGTCCCTTTTGCAGTATATCTTTCAAGCATTCAAGCAGGCTTCATGTAGTACAATAGCTCCATCAACATTGATTCCATCAAGGCATTTGATACAATCCAACACCAAGTAATCTGCAAGATATTGTTTTCCAATTGAACAGATTGGTCATATCAATTGTAGTCTAGTCTACGGCATTGGCTTGTTAAACGAGTAGTTGGCTTACTAGACAAGTCAAATTCTCAGCTGAGAAACAAAAATACGAAAAAAAAAAATATTTCCGTCGGCCATTCTCTCTAAGCAGTCTTTTGGCTAAAACATACATACATATGTATGTATACCATTCGTCATTACAACCCTTCAGTCAGAATTATGACATATGTTGCGTGTATTAATTTTATACATGAGTGGCAGGGACCTACAGTTTAAAGTCGACTCCGAACGACAGATTTTTTTTGAGAAACTTTTCATGGCAATTTTATTTTCTCTCAGAGTTCTTGCCAGAAATATGCTGAAAGGCAGTCGCGGAAGAAATGTTTTTTATTTTTCATTTTCGTTGGAGATGTCTGACCTGGGGCCAACACAGTACCTGTTAGACCACCTCGGCTATTGGCGAAAGCACTGACAATAAATAATTGCTAAGCAGAAGTTTTTCAAAGCTGATGTTTGACAGGGGTTTAAGACGCTATGCCGTAGTCCTGACTTAAAAATTGCAATGGCCGTTAATGAATATGTATAGCACATGTATGCATATCTCAGAGCTCTTATAATAAACTCGGCAAATGAGTTACTGCTTGACATTAATGAAGTGGGGTAGGCATACATCATTGTTCTATTATATCTTTGATTATATTCAGCATTGTTTAGAACTTGATTGTTTGCATAAGAAAGACATCAGTTGGACTAAAATTGAACTCTAGAAGTACTCACTCATACCTCTTACGATATATCCATAAAGCAACTGAAGTAAAGAAGTGCGGGATTGGAACATCACACTGTATTACAATTGTATGTCAAAGGATCTCAAATAGAGCACTATGAGTGAATTTTCGAATGCCGGTAAGCTTCACCCTCTAAATACAAATGAATTTAGTTATTCATAAATAGTAATGAACTAAATGAGAATTACTTTTGAGTTTCATTTGTCCGACTATATATTTAAGAAAACAAACATTCTTGTTGAACGTAATACTTAAATAGTATTCTATGTGTTTGTATGTGTATGAGGATAAATTTGATAAAACCTCCAATGTTGAAGTCGCCGTGGTCTAGTAGGTAGTGTGTTGGCTTATTAGACGAAAAGCCAGGGTTCGAGCCCCAGGCCAGACATCAACACAAAATACAAAAAGTATTTCTTCGGCGATTTCCTCTCAGCAGATTTCTGGCAAAAACTCTGAAAGTAAATAAACCTGCCATGAAAAGTTTCTCAAAAATCTGTCGTTCGGAGTCGACTTTAAACTGTAGGACCCGCCACTCATGTATAAAATTAACATAAGTGGTGTGGGAAACTAGGTCGTAATCCTGACTGAAGGGTTGTAATGACCAATTACGTCCGTCCAATGTTAATACTAACAGAGCAATGTTATGTATTTAACAGACATGGTACTTACATTATGCATTTAACAGATCATGGTACTTCCATTACCCAAATATTAGAGTAAATCGATCGATGTAATATGTGTGTCCCACTAACAAAAAAATTATTCTCCATACATTGCAGTGTTGGATAGATTCGGTAAAATTGTTACAAGGCATTTGTAAATTAATTATAATTACTAGGACTCTAGAGAGGAGGATGAATCAGTGGTATATCCCAAGTTATTTGGCGGTTCGAAAGAATTTGATGCCTCAAAAATCTAATGCTAATGAACTAAATGAGAATTACTGTTGGTAACATAGTATATTTTTATGTAAAGGAAAAATGACGTTAAATTTGAATAAAATTTTTTCTTTTCTGTAATGCTATACAACGGTAATGTAAGATTCTTGAAATATGAAAGTCTTTATGGGGTTAGTATACTTTCTAAGGGTTCTTTTTCGACTTCTTTTAAAAAATTTATTTAAACAAATGAAACATTTTATATCTTAAAGAGGACATTTGATTGTTTATAATAATTACTTTTTCGATTTTGGTCCGGCCTAAAGGCGACCATGACCTGAAGAGTTGAAAGTGTTTGAAAGCAACTGAACTAGGATATTTTGAAAGGGTCTACAAAATAATATAACGGGGGATTTGAATTTTTTTAGAACCGATTTTGGTCGGATAAAAAGGATACATGTTGCGAGGAGTTCACCATGTTTCTTTGAAAACGGTGTTGGCCAGGTCATTACTGTCGATAGGGAGCACAATAGATCGATGGATACCAACTTCATCTAGCCTGAATTAGATAATATGGCCACTAGCGGTATGTGTGCATAGAAGGACGGTGCTATGCCACATATAATGCACAAGCGGTTTGAGCATCTCAAGTGGAAGTAATGTGAACTGGACTGAACTGGAATTCATTGGACGAGTGTGTGAATAAACTAGGAACTACAGCGATGGTCCTCAAAGCCAACAAACCATCGTTCAAATTCAGTCTGATTCATGCGTCAGAGTCAACGAATCAACAACACTACTAGCCAGTCAACCAACGAAGTAGTTTTGTTTTTTCGAAATTGACAAACGTGGAGATTTCGGATGTTGACAGAGTTTTTGCTGCTCTAGCAGCATTATATCTACTGAGGGTGGTTCAAGTGAGTACAGAACAAAGAACCAAGAACTAACTTTTCTTTTGAAATATGAATTCCATCCTGCTGTACTTTAATTCAAATGACCTCATATGAGATTGGAATTCGTCTGCAAAAAGAGCTAACGAATAGTTTTCCACAATCTACTATCATTTCACAAAAGAAACACGGAGGGTAGTGAACCCAACTGTAAAGAGACCAGAATGATCTGACTTGATATGTGTATATGGAGAGCAAAATTTCCTTTAAAACTGATCCAGTTCTTTATAAAGGGACAGAGGGTTTGGAAGCACATGCTCAAAGGTGGGGAAAGAGCAGGAGACCACAGAAAAGATTCTCCCTCATTGTCAGGGATTTGAAGAATTCTCAGATTTTATTGACAGAGACAAAGCTACATAAAGCTACAGGGATGGTTCAGATAGGATGAAGCAATTAAATTTTGTGTTTCAATGGATGTCGTAACAAAAGACTTAAGACACGAACTTCATAAGAAACTCAAACATTTCTTAAAAACTTTACATATTTATTTCTTTCGAAAGTTACGAAGTATTTTATAAAAAAAAAAATCAGACAAATTAACAGATTTTCTACCAGACTTATCTACTTTGCAGTGATTATCGATGCCAAGCATTGCTTTGGCCATCACATAGCTCTTGTTAAACTTAATTCCAAATTAATATCTCAACCTACTACAACCTACTCTGATTTCCATGCAACTGCACTCCTGTCATTGTTGGATTGTGTAGTTTTCAAATGATAGAATAATTGCCAGTTTTCTAAATCTTTTAATGTTTAAAATTGTAATTAGTTTGTTATTGTTGTTGCTTTTAAACAATTTTAATTTCATTTTCTATAAGAAAAAACCCAAGCTCTTGCTGGCCAGCATTAATTCTGTGCTTAGTTTTGTTATATTCTTGAATAGAAAAAAATTATTATTTTTTGTTACTTAGCCTTGTTGTTGCAGTTGCAAATAAGCAAAATAGAAAACAAACGATCACTTACATTTTCATTTAAAATTCCAAACACACACACTCACACAAAAAAATACAAAAAAAGCACAAAAAGGGGTTGGGAATTTTCAGATTTAAATGCATGAAAATTAAACGTATGGCAGCTTAATTTCTGTTCATTTCTGTTTCGTTCGTATTTTATTTCTGATTACAAATGAAGTTGTCAAAATATTTAACAGGCTAAATAATTGTATACCACACCATACCGTACCATACAACATATACGAAACGGTTCCAACACAGAACGAACACTCTTTAGAAACAACAACAGCTTTAAGACAACCACGTATATGATGAAGGCAAATAAATGTTGTCTGGTGTTGTGTTGTATTGTGGTATGATAATTTCGTAGAGCAGAAAACCAAAAAAAGTGAAAAAATTGGAGATATAAAGTTATAATATATGTATGTATGTACGCATATGCATGGGATTTTATTTAAAGAATGTTAAAGGATTTTAAGAAACCAAAGCGTGGTAAGAATATTTTTTGAAAGTGTATTGAAGGGGATGTGGTATTTTAATGTTAATTAATTAGATTGTGATACGCTAAGTCACAAAGCAGTGGGTCCAGTAAAGGTTTGAATTTAATTTTACGTACAAATTTATAGTAAACTTTAGTATACAGAACTAGCTTCTGAGTAACATGTTCACAGTTCGATCATACATTATAGCAAATTACTCCTCGGATTGTAGTTGAATGTTGAGCTCTATTGGCTTATGATTATAATTCATTAATTCATATAATTCCATAATTCCAATAAAATAGTTTTCCTGATTCTGAATAAAATTTTTGAGTTTCGTGGTTGTTCAGTTTAATTTGAAGTTAAAAAAGGCCAGTAATTAACCAAAGAGCTACAATACAAAATTTATTCAAATTTAGCTGCTACTGTTTGGACAGTCACGAGAAATGTGATTAAAGCCCTGCTATAGTTGGTTAAAATACATCAATAAACCCTGGCAACGAGAATCTTTATATTGGCCCTAGAGGCTATGTTGGATTAAAGCACGTTGTATCTCGTAGCGAAGTTAGCTTTAGTTTTGAAGTCGTATATGAAGTCGCCGTTTCCATTCCTTCGATATTACAATCTTGTAGTCTTAAATCTAATTGTTGCTTGCTTTGACAGAAGTTTTTTCCCACTTGTGGATTTGCTTTATAACAAGTTGTGGTTACGGTTAGTTGGAGTCGCCGTAGTCTAGTAGGTAGTGTATTGGCGTATTATAAGCAAGGCCACGATTAAAACCCCAGGTCAGACATCAAAACGAAATATGAAAAAAATATTTCTTCGGCGACTTCCTCTTAGCAGATTTCTGGCAAAAACTCTGCGTAACTGAGAGTAAATAAAATTTGCCATTAAAGAGTTTCTCGAAAATCTGTCGTACGGGGGTGACTTTAAACAGTAGGTCCCGTTACTCATGTATAAAATTAACACACACAACATAAGTGGTGTGAGAAGCTAGGTCGTAATCCTGACTGAAGAGTTGTAATGGCCAATTATGTATGTGTATGAAGTCGCCATAATCGAACCCTAGTACTAAAGTCGTACATGAAGTCGCCGTAGTTTAGTAGGTAGTGTGTTAGCTTATTAGACCTGAAGCCTTGGTTCACATCCCACGTCAGACAACTCGAACAATACAAAATTTGAGAAAATAGTTCTTCGGCTGCTTTCTCTCAGCAAGTGTCTGGCAAAAACTCTGAGAGTAAATAAAAATGGCCGGGAAAAATTTCTTAAAAATCTGTCATTTGGAGTCGACTTTAAACTGTAGATCCTGCCACTCATGTGTAAAATTAACACACGCAACATAAGTGGTGTGAGAAACTAGACAGTAATACGTACTGGAGATTTTTAATGACCAGTTATGTATATACATATGTACGTATGTCGTAGTGAAGGCTAGAGGCATGGATATTGAAAATATATCAGTGCCCATCGAACTTGAACGATTGAGAGGCTTGCCCCTGAACTGTTTATTGACAGAACTAACAGATTTAATAACTTTAGAAAATGTTTTCAATTCAGCCTAGAATCTAAAAATACATCCGGAAATGTATAAGCTGTACAGCCTTTTGTATATGGATAGATCCATGGATAAACTTTCAAAGGAAAAATTTATTCTATCGAGGCATATGCACATGTTTCTAAATGAATTCAGGTCAATAAGCAGGTGAGATTGGCAGAAAGGCGATATCGGCACTACGATGTACTCATTGTAAGGAAGTATGATGGGGATTCTTCTTAACCCAGACTTAAGCTAATCTAATCTTATGCTACATTATTAAAATAGGAGCAAAAGATTCGCATCAGATTATACGGAAATAACCTCAGAATATTTGCCATTCTTCTAGAAGGCATTGCACACCCCTCGAATATTTGTTAAAAATTAGCAGTCATTTCAATGTCAATGTAGATTCTGTAATAGGGAATACAAACATTTCTACAGAGTTAATGCATTTCAGAGGGACACACTGAGATGCTTAATAAGTTCTATGCAGAGAGTTATTGTTGCTGACCCCTATCTGATGCTATGAGGAAAGTCTACTCAGGACAGTTCAATTGGTTGTCTATTTGCAGTACTTTAGTACCTTTATACAGCGGTACACAATAATATAATAATCAAAGATCAGCGAAGTCGCCGTAATCGAGTAGGTATTGTGTTGGCTTATTAGATGCGAAGCCACGGTTCAAATCCTAAGTCAGACAACAAAACGAAAATATAAAAAAAATATTTCTTCGGCTACTACCTCTCAGCAGATTTCTGGCAAAAACTCTGAGAGTACAATAAAATTGCCATGAGAAGTTTCTCAAAAATCTATCGTTCGGAATCGACTTTAAACTGTAGGTCCCGCCACTCATGTATAAAATTAACAAATGAGTGCTAGGCCGTAATCCAGACTGAAGGGTTGTAATGGCCAATTATGTATGTATATATGTAAGATCAGTGACTGATACACAAGATTGCTTAGACTTCTTTTAAGTTTAATAGCTTGAGAATGAAGTTTACTTTTCAATCGCCTTAGCATGGTACTAATCAGTTTTCTTCTCCTGAAATTTCCCTATCAGTTACAGAGTTTTTAAATTTACACGTGTTTTTTCCATTAGCCAAATGGTGCTACTTCTTGAACCTAGTATCGTATCGGTAGCGTATCGGTAGCAAACTTTGGTAACTGCTTACTCAAAATCTACTTTTTATTTGTAACTTGAGAGTATAATTTGATAATTAAAGTTCTAAAATTGTTATCCTATTATTCTTTTAGAAGGCTTAACTCTTATTTGAATGACTTGAGAAGGGGGTATTAATGCATTAATCTCCTCCCAAGCTTGGCAAGGTTTTTAAGTAAACTGTTTGCTTCCTAATACACACGCTCTTTTGCTTTTATATATTTACTATGTTTTTCCTTTTTTTTTCTAGTAAATATAACGTAAACTAATGAAGAAATTTATGCGTCCTTACAAGTACTATGGGGTATGTGTCTTAAGTCTTTTGATTTAAGTATGCATTTTATAGCCATTTTCTAAAAAATATTTTCTTTGTGCATAAATCCTTTACTAAAAGGCAATAAATTAAATATCTTCTATACATTCATAAGTGTATTCTAGAATGTGGCTGACTAGGCTAGAGCTCTGAGGTCCAATCTTAGCTTTGATAAATTGCAAAAAAAAACTTCTTTCAGTTACTCGCTCTCAACAGTATTTGAGTAAATAAATGTCAAAAATTTCCTTTCAAACTTAAAGTCCGCAGTCAACATTAAAATTAACGCATTCAACATTGGTGGCATGATAAGTTACGTCCATATGTATGTATGTATGTATGTATGTTGTTGTTGTGTAAGTATAATTCAATTTAATAGATTTAGGAGTGTATGTATGATCATCTATTAATTTGAAATGCCTGCCGGAAGTTGCCAAAGCATAACAAATTGTTTGTTTAAGAGCATTATGATGAGAGTGAGAAACAAAAATTAATAATTTAACAGCCTAACAGATATTCTCTTAAATTGTGAATATTCAACACATTTTAACGCTTAGCCATCTTTAATGGCCAATAACAAAAGCCACATCATTAATATTGTTCATCGTTCAGCTTTCCTGCTGTAAAATTATGACAGGAAGAGTTTGTTTTTGTTTCTTTTTTTTGTGAAAAGAGGTAGGCAAACATAAAACAAGTAAGAAAAGAAAGAAAAAAATAAAGAGTTTGTAAGATACTTTTCCATAGTTTATACAGCCAACACGTCAAACGTTATCACAAACGTTTTTGGTTTGATAAGAAAACGCCAAAGTAGAAATAACAATACGCGCAACACACTTGCTTGCTTGCTGCCAAGTACACCATACTGGGCATCTGTTTTTCTTTCATGCTGCTGCTTGCCACCAGTTAAATGATTTTAAAGAAAACTTTTCTTTTAACATTTAAAAGGTGTTATAATATGTTAACAACAATGTCTAGAAGAATTTCATATAGAAGCTGTTACCATTCCAATCATCTCTGCACTGACGGTCTCTTCTTGCCTTATTCTAGCTGTTAGCCCACGTAGTTTTCTTTATACTGGCTTATGGTTTTTATTCTTCTTTTTTTTGTATTTGAATTGAAGTCATCTAAAGGTGTTAATCATTAATAAAATGGTTTTCCATTTATTTTTCTCCTCTTATTTCTTTCTTCAATTTTAATTATTAATGATGCCTGTTTTAGAGTAACGTATTTAAAAAAATAAAAAAAAATTAAAAAAATGTTTAAAAAATATGCAGAATATTTCCGTTATTGTTGCTGGCGTGTAGACAAGTGGTTAAGGCTTTACAATTGTCTAAGCAAAGTATCCAAACAAAGATAAGAAAGTTTTTCAAATTTCTAATGCTTGTCTTAAGGAAGTCGTTTTGTTTTTTTTTCCTTTTTTTTCTCCTTTACACGTCTTGTTCGTTACATTACTTAATGAACCGTTCCTTTTATGTTTGACTTTCTTTTCTTTTGTAAATAGTTTGAACGTTTTACTTTGTTGTTGCTATTGTTGCTGTTGTTGTTGTTGTCGTATACGCTGTTTAATTTAATTTGCCAAATCTAATCATTTTAATTTAAAACTATTGTATGACATCAAAAACATTTAAAATTCAATCAATTAAAATTGTTAAGCTTTTGACGTTTTCTTTGCGTTTTTCGTTTTGTTTTCCTTTTTTTTTTGTTATTGTTAAAGGGAAGGTAAGCGTTAGGCAATCTACAAAAAGTTTGTTAGCTTAGCAGGCAAGTTCACTTGTTGGCCGATATGGCCCATTGTTTTATCCAGTGTAAGTACAAAAAGTTTGTTTTTAACAAATCAAACAAAACTTCTAAGCAAGTGTTCTTCACCTATACAATCAAACAAATTAAGCAGCGTAAATTAGTTTGTTTAAGCATAGCTTACTTGGACCCTGTGAAGTTTATTTATATCTGCTGGCTGGCACTTCTCCTTTATGAAGGCACGGATTTTAATCAAAATACCTTTGACTTCACAGTAAATTCTGGGTGCCTGAAAATCCTTCGTCTTAGTTTGTGTGATGTCGCTTTCTTCTTGGTCACTGCAGCTTCAACGGAAGTCATTTTCAGGTATTTCTTGCATCAGAGAGATGGCTAGGAGCCAGCATGAGATTGTTATCCCATTTGGTTTGTCTTAATACATAAGAATGCCAAGCTCAGGGATGAATTTGAATTTAAGCCTCTGGAATTGCCATAGTCTAGTAGGTAGTGTGTTGACTTATTAGAGGTAAGGCCACGGTTTAAACGTCTCCAACAAAATGAAACGGGAAAAAATATTTCTTCGGCGACTGAGTGTACATAAGAAAAGTTTATCAAAAATCGGTCGTTCGGAATCGATATCAAACTGTAGGTCCCACTATTCATGGATTAAATTAACTAACACAACATAAGTGGTGTCTATGTATGTATGTATGTATGTTTGTCTGTATGTATTTTCTTCGGCGACTTTTTCTGTGTACTAGCCTTTTCTAGTGCATCAGCTATATTATTATTTTCAAGGTACGTATAACCAGAAATCCACATGGGAGTAGTCTTCGAATATCTTGATGTCTCCCTCAGAGAAATACGTTGGATTATTTTCGATGTGGTGTGCAAAATCTCTAGAGACCTTTTTACAGTCGATATACTCTGTTACGGGATTTGCCTCCTGCCAGTCTTTATAGCTATGATTTCAATAAAAAAATCCATGAATTATTTACTTTTCTACATGACTTTACTATTTTATTTCCTACTCTGCTGAAAAGATCTTATATTGTATAAAAAGTATGTGTCTTAAGTCTTTCGTTTGGCTAATGTTTATGAAACAATTTCTTCAGTACTCAAAAAACAATGCGTGCTATAAGTAACTTTTATCATTGTTATCTATTGCTGGAATGCTGGTAAATGGCCGCAATATGTATTAAATTTATTACAATCACCAGCATTGAACAGTGTTCAACTGTTCCTGAAAACAGTCTTTATTTTATTCGTTAAGATGTCCTCAAGACTGACCTTTTTTGGGGGGTAAATTCCTAAAGCTGAACATACTTTTTATGGACCTCTGGACCAAATTCATTTGAGGCGGTCAAAACTTTCGTTGAGAAATTGCATTCAGGGGAGACTTAAGTCATGCATGAGACTGTTTAGGATATACCTGACGTTGGATATCAATCTTTTAATAGGGCACTAAAGACTCAAAGTACACTTGTTCAGCAAGGCGGTTATCTTAAATCATTAAAGCATCTCAAAAGGAAACGTTTGAGTGCATATCAGGTGCTGGACTGAGCAGCATTCTGAAATTTTTCGGGGCAATAGGTTTGAATGAGACATTTTAAGGATATCCCACATAACCTAAGGGCAAAACAATAAATTGTTATAATAATCCATCTCCTAACTTCCTTGCTTATTCTTCTAATTTGAAAATTTTTTAAAATTGTCACAAAAACCAATTCCTGTCCTGGGGGTTACTTCTCTTTTTCATACCAAGAAAAAAAACCAAAAATTTAAGCCACCAACAATTGTTTAATTGTCAAATCTTTTGCTGTTAATTTTTTTTTGTTTTCTCTTTTTCATTTTTTTTTTCATTTTGGCAAATGTAGAGAGGCTACTGCTGTTGTTAGGTAAAAAACCCCACTCAAATCAAATGAAATCAAATGAAATGATTTTGGGCTAATTACCCTTTTGTGGTAACCCAAGATCATGATGCATTTCTAAAGCAGCAACAACAACTGTTGCTTTAGCAACATATACACAAACAACAATTGCAAATGAAAGAAAACTATATACAGCACAAGCATTTAAACCAGTGAAGCAGTTAAGCATCAGTCTTTAGCCAAAGTCAAGAGACAACAACTGAGAAACAGCAGGAGTTTAAAGACTTTCATTAAAACTTAAACGTTTTAAACCTTTAACACACATAAAGTTGCAAAAAATTTTTTTTTGTTTTTTTGTTGTTTGTTTTTTACTTCTTATTTTAATTTAAATTGTTTTTAGTATTGTTGTTGTTGTTGCTGTTGCTGTTTGCTGTTTTTGTTTATTCGAAAATGTGCAAAAATTTTATCATCGTCACCAGCACCAGCACCACACCACGCCAGGCAAGTCATACTCGCACGGCAAGCCATTATGTGCCATATGAACGCTTGTCTCAGTTGGCCACATTATCTGTCAACAACATTTAAATTGCTGTCTTTCTTTCCTTTTCTCTTGTTGTTGTTGTTGGTGTTGGTGTTTTTGTTGTTGTGGCAGTTTGTCTTTTATTTACCAAAAATCTGTTGTTTTGTTTTGTTTGTTTTGTTTGTTTGGGTTTTTGAAGATCTTTTGCCTTAAATTTTAAATGAAGCCTAACAACACCAAAAAAATGCACCTTTTTGTTGTTGTTTTTGTTTTTATTTTTTGGAAATTTTAAACGATCGCCCACTATCAACCGTATGTGTTATTTGATGATCATTTCATTTCATTTTTTTTTTCTTTGTGGCTCCCCCGTTTTCTTATTTGTTTGTTGTCTGTTGGCTAAATTGGCCAAATGAGTTCAAAATGTAAGGCAAACTGTTTGTTAAAGAGGACGTTTGTTAGGGATTTTCTTTTTGTTTTTTGTTTTTGTTTCTTCAGCAGATATTTTAATTTGAAATAACTTGACAGCATTTAAATGTTAATTTCATTTCATTATTTCTAACTGGGCCATAATGACTCTGTTACAAGGGTTGTTGTTTTATGTCAGTTGTACGTTACTTTTTCTGACACTGACCGCTATTCGGGTGTAGTGATTTGGTTTTTTTTAAGGTTACAAACTGTGTCAAATACTTTCGAAATTCGTATGGAGAAGCTTATAACACCTCACATGTGGTTTTTAATTGCTTTCAAATGAATTGTGGGCTTCTTGTTGTTCACAATCAGAAAATCACTGCAGTTTACATTGTAAAAGACGAGGGAGGCGCTGTTCTAAGGCTGAATTAATTAAATCAAAATTTTGTTTTTTAATAAGAAGAATAAAAGTTTTTTATTTTATTCTCTAACGGTAAGCTAAAGGTGAAGCAGTTCGTATTTGAAGCAGCATTTAAAAAAATATGTTTTCTTGGCCACCTGGTCTCAAAAGCCCTCTGGCAAAAGCCCTCTGTCTGAGTGACTACCTACCATATAAAAGCTTCTCTATCTCTACCCTCAAAATAATAAACAAACATCATGCATACACAAGTCTCCGTAATCTCTGTAATCTGGTAGGTGGTGTCTTCACTTTTTAGGCGAAGAGCTCAGGCTTCCCGAACAAAACGAATTACGAAAAAATATTTATTTTGGAGCCGCATGTCTCTACCAGATGAAAGCATATACGTCGTTTTGCCAGACCCATAGACTCCCATTCAATAGCGCTAATGACAGCTGTAATATCCCTCTTGCTAAGCGCTATGATGTCAATGTCATTAACATAGGCAAGCAACTGGACAACTTTTGTGGGAAATAGTGCCATAGCGATGTACTCCCGCTTTCCGCAGAACACTCTCCATGAACAAGTTGAAGAGGTTGCATGATAAGAGATGGCCTTGTCTGAAATCTCGTAAGGTATTAAAAAGTTCGGAGAGGTCTATCTCCACTTTGATGGAACTGCAGGAATTGCTCAACGTAATTCCGTCATGATCTTATCAGCTTTGCATGTATACCAAGCTCTGAAATTGTGGCAAAAATCCAAATCCTTATGAGGCTTTCAAAGGCTGTCTTATACATACATACATACATACATATTTGGTCATTACAACCCTTTATTCATGATTACGACGTAGCTCTTCAAACCAATTATGTTGCGTGTGTTAATTTTATACATGAGTGGTGGGGCCTACAGTTTAAAATCATTCCGATGGACAGATTTTTCAGAAACTTTTTCATGGCAATTTTATTTACTCTCAAGAATTTTTGCCAGAAATCTGCTGAGATGCAGTTGCCGAAGAAAGCGATTGAAGACTGCCTTAAAGTCGACAAAAAGATAGTGTTTGACGATTTGTTTTTGATGGGTCTGCTCCAGGATTTGGCGAAGCATGAAATCGTTATTGGACTTGCCAGGTCTGAAGCCGCACTAATAAGGTCCAATCAGTGTTTTGAAGAGTAGCTTCAGTCGTTCACACAATACATTTAGAACATTCTGCGGCTGCCCTGGCTTAGTCATGCCGTTCGGATGGAATAAGATATTCCGCGTAACAGATATTTTATGCGGCGATTTGTGGAAGTCGGCGAAGAGGAAGACCTTGTCTGCGTTGGAAGCATCAAATCGAGAAAGCTCTGTCATCGATTGGTGTGACCAACTGGCGAAGGCGCACAAGTAGCTGAGCCGCTTGGAAGAATGTGTTAAGGCAAGCCGAAATCCGATAATCGGGTTGTAAATGGTCAATTAAGCAAGTATTTTTTGCGGAGACTACCTTTAAGCAGTCTTCTGGCAAATCTTCGAAGAGTAAAATAAAATTGTCATGAAAAACTTTCACGAATATGGCATTCTACATTGTATTAAAGGTCCAGCCACTGATGGCTAAAATTAACACAGACAACATGGGTGGTATGAAAAATTAGGTCATAATTCTGACTAAAGTGCTATAATGGCCAATTAAGTTAGTCTCTGGAAACGAATGGGCAAAGAAAAAAATCTATACTGAAATCACCACAGGCTAACAAAATGCAATCGAGGAAGAATTTGTATGAAATCGAGGTTGATGAAACTGAATTAACTTAATCCGAAATGATATTATTATATTCAGAACAACACTTCCCAATAAGTGGGAGGAAGTGTTAGCAAGGAGACTGTATGACAAAAAAGAAGATTGTGACGATTTTTTAGCAATATTTGTAACTTATCAAAAGAGAAGCTCAAAATCCACTTTAATGAATGATTTTAAGCACTTTTAATACCGTGTGCTTGTATCAAACACGTATTAAAACATACTTAGCAAAATTGCCTTCACTTATCGGGTATTTCCTCTGGTACTAATATGATAAAATGTAGGATTTATTTAACTAAAGTATTATTTGGAATCATCACACAGCATTAACACTTAAACATTCCTTCACTACCTGCACTATTGATTAGAAATGTTAATAATACTTATTAAAAATATTTTTTCAAATTCTTTTATTATCACTTTGAATTTTTTTTTTTAATTTTAAATTAAACAAATCTCTCTCTCTAAGTGCTGGCTGATATTGTTTAAACATTAAAAAAAGAGTAAAGGAAAGAAAGAAAGAAAAAAATTAAATTAAAAACTTGAAGCAGCCTTTCAATCAATGTTTACAAAAAAAAAAAAAAACTGAAAACATCTGCTCAATTTTTGTTTCGTTTTTTTTTTATATTGTTGTTGTTGTTCCTTCTTATTTTTTGTATTTAAAACCATTAAAATCGTTTAAGAGAAACAAAGAAACTAAAGAGCCATTCATTTGCTTGCCTTTAAGTCTATCAATCGTTCATATAAACCATATAATCGTGTATCTAATCATGTTTTCTTGTTTGTTAAGATTAGTTTTTCTGGCTTTTTTACTTTTTTTGTTTGTTTGTTCATTTGCTCTCCCCATCACTTTTAACGAAAGCGAACAAATGCGAAATGTAAAGAAAAAGCTTTCAATCTTTGTACAGAGATTTTCACATTTTCACCCCGAACAATGTAATGTAAATAAGACAAAAAGATTTCTTTCATTTTTTCTTCATTACTTTTTTTTTTTTAATAAAAAACATGTTAAACGCATTATTACCTTTTATGAATAAAAAAAACAAAAACAAAAATAGAAAAAAAAATCATGAAAAAAACGACCAACAACAGATATTTCCATTACACAAACAACTACTGCAGTAGTGGCAGCAATAATAACAACTACAACAACAGACAAAAATCAAATACCCTAAGACGACCCTAATGTTGCTTTTAACAATTTTTCTAACAATTTTGTTTTTTTATCGTTTTTTTTTTGCTACAACATGCCATAGTCTTACCAAGTGACCAGCAACTATGAAAAGAAAAGGCTTGAACCGTGTACAGTGGGACAGAATGAAAAAGTTCCACATGTTCCATTATAAACATCTAACGGGATTAAAAGTAAATCTTAAGTTACCGTAATCAAGATTTTTACCTATCATGCGCTCATTTTTATTGCCTTTTCTTCCTTTAAGGCACTTAGTGTTGTCACCAACCATTGCTCCCATTATCTCCAAACAATTCTACTCTATTTTCGAATGGTAACCTGGCTAGATAGTCTAGCTATTTTCCATCATTTGAATTTTTTGTACAAGTCGAATTGAGCACTTCTTTCAATGGCATAGATTTCTGTTTAAAAGATTCCATGATCTGAGAATATTTTACTCTGAAATATTTCACCATCTGAGAATATTTCACACCACTCCATAAGCAATAGACTTTCTGAAAATAAACTTATGGAAGGGAATTCCCCAAGCATTTCTTTTCAGAAAACGAAATACTCGATATGAGTTGAATGAATAGAAATTTGACAAGCAACATCCGTATTGTAACAACTGGAATAAAGTGCTATGATCTGATACAACGAAGATTAGTTGGTTTGGTCAAGATGAAAAAACAATCGTTACTGAGTTGCTGGTATTTGTTCCAATTCAGTGGGTTCAGAGAAACATAAATGCTACTCAGTTATTTGGATGCAGAGAGATATTCTTGTTTCTGCCAAGAACAGAATGCTAGTCAGGTAGTACTTTATGCAGGACAATAATACCAAACGTTCCCCTAGCTAGTAAAGCTATGGATTTAGGAAATTCCCCTCATGAAGTGGGTTTCTAAATCTGGTAAATGCAATATAGGCTGACTTTCAAAATGTTAGTTGCTTTGTGTTTGACCAAAGTATAGTGTTTCATAAAGCCGCTGTACAAAATGTTTACAATGTATACTATTTCAGAACGTCATCTATGTGTAGTCAAAAAGTAATTAGGCTTCGGATTTATAGTTGATGCATTGTTTGGTAACTTTGCATATCTACGTAATTTATATGTCGTAGTAGAACTGCATACAAACTTTGTATTGATACATTTTGGAAGTCAGCCATAGTGCCTATACGAACAAATGGTTTGTTTCTAAACTCCCTTAGATATTGAAACATCATCAGCTTATTAGATAGTTTTAATCAAGTCTTATTATCAGCGATAGGCTATATGGTTTTCGTAAGGTCCCGTCAATTCAAAGATTCGATAGTTTAAAATTAAGAACCTAGACTTTGTTAAAACTTTCGACACAGAACGGCCCTTTCTTTCATATCTCTTTCATCGGAACTTATTGCTTTTCTCGATTTTTATTGAGATAGGATTCTACTCCTATCAATATATCAAGTGTTGTACGAATCATCAAGTTATTCAGACAATGCAAGAAATACTTCACACAATCTAGAATACAAATCTTTTTATTGGACCGATGACTTAGAGTCTCTTTTGGGGCTTCACTGCCACGTAAAAGAAAGGACATATTGATTCATTGAAAGACTATCGCAATATAACTTGCGTTTTAATGTTTGCTGCAACAGCGGATTGTGTTCTTGTGTGAAATAAAAGGACTTGTTGCTGAAAGTCGATTGTTCTTACTTAGTATTTACCTTTCTCCTAAAGCACATTCATTTGCTGTCTATTCGGGAGTGAATAACACAATGCAAGATGCGGAAAATAAGTGAGTGTTAGTTGTAGAATGTAAGCAATTCAACCTTTTTTAATGTTAAAATGTTAGCTTTCTTTAGAGGGTTTATGTATAGTGGTGTTAGTGCTGGTTCACCAGGTTCCTGGTAGTGTTAATTGATGAACATTTGCAAGCTATCCCTCACTGATTTTTGTGCCACACATGTCGAGACGGTTCGAAGCTTCTTCTTGGTACTGTATACGTACGACTTCAGAAATTTGATGAGGAAGAAATGAATATTATTTTGCTTTATCGCTTGGAAGTCGCCGTAGTCTAGTAGGTAGTGTGTTGGCTTATTAGACGTAAAACCAGGGTTCGAGCCCCAGGCCAGACATCAAGACAAAATACAAAAAGTATTTCTTCGGCGACTTGCTCTCAACAGATTTCTGGCATAAACTCTGAGCGTAAATAAAAATTGCAATGAAAAGTTTCTCAAAAATCTGTCATTCGGAGTCGACTTTAAACTGTAGGTCCCGCCACTCATGTATAAAATTAACGCAAACAACATAAGTGGTGTGAGAAACTAGGTCGTAATCCTTACTGAAGTGTTGTAATGACCAATTATATGTAGAAATGACATACTTTTTGTATATTCTGGAGCTGACATGTACTGACGACATACATCCAAAGTTACTGAGATTTGGTTATTTGAGAGTAGAGTGAATAGACTCAATATGAAATAAATATTGGGGCTAGAAATTAATTCAACCAGTTTTTGGTACACTGCAATAAAGTGAAGGGAAGTCTACGTAGCCTAGTCGTTAGTGTGTAGGCTTATTAGAACTGAGGTCTGAGGATCAAACCCCTGGCCATACATCTCCTACAAAACGAAATAAAAAAAAGAATATTTCTTTGGCAGCCCCTCGGAGTTTTTGTCAGAAAACTGACAAAATAAATTGCCATGAAAAATTTTCTCAATAATATGTCGTTCGGTGTCGAATTAAGTGTAGTCTAGTAGGTGGTGTTGGCTTATTAGACGTGAGGCCACGGTTCAAACCCCAGAACATACATCTCCAACAAAACGAAATAAAAAAAAAATATTTCTTCGGCACAACACAAGTGGTGTGAGAAGCTAGGTCGTAAACCTGATTGAAGGGTTGTGGTGACTAATTATGTACGTATGTATGCATGTGACTCAATGTGTATGTATGCTTATAAAAATTTCAGAAAATGTTCAAATTTTGGTGTGTTTTTATTATTTCCTCCACCACTGTAATTATAACTCGCAATTTGAAATTCATTTCTATACATCTGCTTAAAACTAAATTTTTTATTTAAAACATAACCACTGTGCCTCACATTCAAAAGTGCTTCACAAAGCTCCCCTTTCTTCATTGTCAGCTTTTAAGACCGCTTATGGAGAAAAGTGAAAAATGGCTGAGAGTATAGCGGGGACAAGAGTAAACGTTACAACATTTTCTTTTTAAGATAAAAAGCAATTTTTGGTTTTTGGTTTGTTGTTTTTCGTTGTTTTTTGTAACGAAGGCAACGAAAATAAAGTGTTTGAACACGAATTTTTACGTTCATCCATCATCACAACTACAACTAACAACTACAACAATAGCAGTAATAATAACAAATCGACATAAAAACAAAATACAATCATAATAATAATAATAATAATAGTAACAACTACAACAGCAATAGTAGTAAACAACATTTAAAAATTATAGATTGTACCACGTACATATGTATGTATGTACGTGTGTATATGTTACAACATTTGAACAGGAATCATAATAATCCAACGCATATTTTCATTTTATTTTTGTTGTTGTCAAAGCCAAGCGAAAAAAAGGAAAATTTTTCAAAACAAATCTAACAACAACAACACACATACACTCTAACTCATATCTTTACTGGACATATATACATATACATGCATATTAACATAGTATAGAGAGACAGAGAGAGAGAGAGAGAGTAGATAAGAAAAAAGAAAATTTTGTATTCGAAGGTAAATTCAATGTTCAGGCTGCTATTTTACTACAATACAAATACACCTTGTTGTTGTTGCTGTTGCTGTTGTTGTCGTTACATGTACTTTTCTGATGCTATTATTGTTTACGACTGGAAAAAAAGGAAAATTTCTGTTGTTGTTGTCTGTTTTTATAACATGTTTTGGTAAGTTCATCGAACGCATGACTTCACTTTTTCCAATAAGAAGAAGAAGAAAACAAAAAAAAAAACGAAAACAAAAATATGAGCAAAAGGAAAATACACACACATACAAACCAAAGAAAAGTTTAGAGATACACACAGTAAGAGAAAGAGAATTTCAAGCCATGTGTTTATGTTTTCCTTAAAATCTTTCTCTTCTCTCATTATCGTTTATATTGTTGTTATTAAAAGCAATTGTTTATGTTGTTGTTGCTTCGTTTTGTAGTTTTGGGTGAAATTTTTTGGTGGCTTACTAGGTTTTAGGCAAGTTTTTCAAACATAATTGTTGTTTTAAAATACGCACACAACACAACTACTTAAGCAAAACCGAAATAAGCAAATATTTTTAGGAGAGTAAGTCATATTGCATGCAGGGGTATCTTGGTAGGCATGATGCGTTTAAGTGACGGCATTCTTTGGATAAAAATGTAAGTACACATCTTGAACAATTTCATTCACAAATTTTTGTTCCAATATTTGGTAAAGTGCTTGTCAATGTCCTTCAGAAGTTTTAAAAAATGAAAAGATTTTGGTAATCAAGACATATTTAGTATAGGAAATGAAAAAATAAGCTGCCATCCAAGTTTTTGCCTGTTATCATACATACAAAATTGGTCACTACAACACTTTAGTCAGGATTACAACCTAGTTTCTCACACCATTTATGTTGTGTGCGTTAATTTTTATACATGAGTGGCGGGACCTACAGTTTAAAGTCGACTCCGAACGACAGATGTTTGAGAAACTTTTTCATGGCAGTTTTATTTACTCTCAGAGTTTTTGCCAGAAATCTGCTGAGAGGAAATCATCGAAAAATATTTTTTCATATTTCGTTCAGTTGGAGATGTCTGACCTGGGGTTTGAACAGACCTAGTAGACCACGGCGACTTCTGCCTTTTATCAGGTCGATTTAAAAATAGTGTAGAACAGTTTGAGGAATATGATACAATTAGATTGGAAAACGAGTTGCAACTCATTCACGGCAATGGGCAGGCAATTAAATTTATGAGGTGGGAAACTTTCACGCCGCAAATTTGAGGTGAACTTTTCTCTGGAGTGTAAACAAATGTTTGGAAAAGTATTATTAACAGAAATTAAAAAATATGTTGGGAAATTCTAATAAGAGCAGACTTAAGTCATGTATTAAACAACCTGTGATGTTATTAATTCGCAGACCTAATTACACTTGATCAGAATAGGGATCCAATATATAGAATCTGTGACAATGGAGGTGAACTATACAATTTTTGAAAACTGGGAAGCTTAAATGCATCCCAGAGGAAAATACCATGGCCCAGTTTAGTATAAGTAAATATGCTCAGTATATTGTCTTGCAGTCGTAGTACTGAGTTGACTTGTTAGACATGAGGCCACGGTTTAAACCCAGGTCAGACATCTCCACACAAAAAAATTTTTCTTCGTTGACTGCCTCTCAGCAGATAAATAGCAAAAACTCTGAGAGTAAATAAAAAATTGCCATGAAAAATTTTCTTCAAAATTTGTCTTTCGAAGTCGACTTTAAACTGCAGGTCCCGCAACTCATGTATAAAATTAACGCATAACGCCACTCTTGTGGCGTGAGAATTTATGTCGTAATCCTGACTGAAAGGTTGTAATGAGCAATTATGATGTATGCAAGGATATTGTTTCGAGCAGTTTAAAGAGCTACAGCGGTTATTCACGTTAAGAAACTTAAATAGCTGAAGGTAATGCAATACTGGTACTGAAGATGTACACTTTTCAAATCTTTTTAATGTTCCATACAGTGCCGTTAATTTATCAGGCTTTCGTTGCTTGCTTTCTAAAGAGAAATATAGTGTTTCTAAGGCGATCTTTTTCTGATCCCAATCTTATTTTTTTGCACAATGAGTGCGTCAGTAAACAGAATTGCCGAATTCGCTTTGAAATATGCACTGTTTGGTAAGGTTTATGGATCGGCGACAATATTAGGCCGTACATTTTCAGGAACGATGGAAATCGCAATTAATTTTGCCATGAAAAGTTTCTCAAAATAAAACTGTCGTTCGGCCTCGTCTTTAAACTGTAGGGGTCCTGCCACTCTTCTATAAAATTTACACACACAATATAAGTGGTGTGAGAAGCTAGGTCGTAATCTTGATGGAGGGGTTATAATTACCAATTATGTATGTATGTATGTTTTCTACAGGATGGTATCACACGATAAATAAAGCAAAAGGACCTTTGATTTTTTAAGATGCTAAACATTATATGATATAGAGTACACTCTCATTAATACTTGAATACCAAAGAAACCACCTATTGAAGTTACTGGTACTAAGTAAAAATACTGCTGTTTTTTACGCTATGTGAAGCAAGCCACACAATTTTCCACTGGCGACCAAATGCAAAGCAAATGCGTTTTCAAATATTTGTTTTTATTTTTATTTTTGCAAAACCCCCCCATTTCATTTTATGTTTTGATTTATCAATACGTTCAAAACATTTTTCCATTTATGATTGTGTGTTTTTCTTTCTATTTTCAAATTTGCATAATGTTTTCAGCTTTTCATAATTTTTTTCTTCTTCTTCTTTCACTCCTTACAAATGGTGGTGGCTATGGTAGTTTGTTAACAATATTTTCCTGTTTTTTTTTGTTTTTCTCTCTGGCCAACAAAAATATTTGTTTGCCTTGTTAAAATCAATGATATTTCATGTCTGTTTTCGATCTTTTTTTTGTTATTTTTTGCTCATAAAAACGTTTTTTTGTTTTATTTTCCTTCGTATTT
This sequence comes from Sarcophaga variegata, assembly GCA_932273835.1. Lineage (NCBI taxonomy): Eukaryota > Metazoa > Arthropoda > Insecta > Diptera > Sarcophagidae > Sarcophaga > Sarcophaga variegata. The sequence continues at coordinate 112,881,867 of OW026361.1, forward strand.
TACATGTTAAATGTCTATTGTGTGTACGATTTGGCAGCAACAAAAACAGAAACAAAAAAAAAAAGGAAATATTTTTTATATGAAAACTTCAGTTGGAGATATACTTGAGACTTATTTTCACATGTTAAGCATTGTATTTTCTAAAGTTAAGTTATAACTTGAAGGTGTAAGAAGAAACAGGCAGAAAAAATAATCAAATGAAGACAATACAAAAACGTTCATATATGTTGTCTTGTTAAACTGAAAATTTGTGCTGGTTATTGGTGGCAAAAAGAAAAAAAATTTATCGACATTTTTGTGTTTACCTTGTATAAAGAAAAATGAAAACTTTTTCGTTTTCCTTCTTTTTTTTTCGTTTAAGAGAAAGTGAAAAACAAGCCAAAGTCTGTGTTAAAGAGGTTGAATGTGAAACAAAAACAAAAAAAAAACAAACTTAATATTTGCGATTTATATGTAATGCTTATAATATGAGCTGAAGACCAGCTTAATATTAAGCCACAGTTCTTTTTTATTAAAAATATTCATTAAAAATTTAAAAAAAAACTGTAAGAAAAACTTCCAATTTTGTAAATTAAGGTCAATTAACAAAAGACTTAAGAAACGAACACAAAAATAATATAAAATTTATTCCTTTTTTCTTTTGTGGGATGAAGTACGTACATATACTATATGTTACTTTGAGAATTATTTGGTAGAAATCAGTTCTAATTTTCACGCCTACTATATGAAAATATATCACGGAAATATAACGACAGCACAGACAACCTTTATAAATGACAAATCAGTGACAAGACAAATAAAATAATTTTGATTTTTAGGCCATACTCTAATGAATTAGTAGTACTGATCTAGAAAAGATAGGCTTTCTAGTCTAGTAGTGTGTTGGCTTATTAGACGTGAGGCCATTGTTGAAACACCTAGTTAAGACATCGCGAACAAAATGAAATATGAAAATAAGTATTTTTCGGCGACTTTCTCTCAGCAGATTTCTGTCAAAAGACCCTGGGAGTTAAATGAAATTGCCATGAAAAGTTGCTCAAAAATATGTTATTCGTGGTTGACTTTAAACTGTAAGTCCAGCCACTTATGAACCAAATTAACACTCACAACAAAAGTGACGTGAGAAACTAGGTTGTAATCCTGACTGATGGATTCTAATTATGTATGTACGTATGTGTGAATGGGAAAAGGATCTTACTTTAAAATATACGAGAGATTTTCATCAATTCAAAGAAGATATTAAACTTTTGTAAAAAATCACATAAGCATTGTTGTTACTCTATGTTCTTATAAGAAGCACAACCAATAGCTCCTGAAAAATTTAATCACAATTCGTTCAGCAGCCAATCTCAATTATTTTCTTACTGCCTGGTGCTCCCTGCTCTCCGCTAGCGATCTAGTTCTCTGTTGACTAACTAAAGGTGGTATAACCTTAAAGAAGAATGAAGGAATTTAACAAATAATACCTACAGTAGAAGAAAGAGGCACATTTCTTAGTCAATTCTTTCAATCATATCATCTCGTCAACTGCCTTGCAGACTCCATGAATCATTCGTTGTCCATATGACCTTAAAAGAAACATACCACTGCATAAGTAAAGCACAGACTTAATCATTAGCCCTGGCATCAGAATCGTACGTTATCATCCATGTTTAATTGTCATTACAACCCTTTAGTCAGGATTACAGCTTGGCCAACAGTTTAACCTCGACTTCGAACAACACATTTGATAAACTTTTCATGGCAATTTTTATTTACTCTCAGAGCTGGTGTCAGAAGATATATTTTTCAAATTTTGTTTTATTCAGGGCTCTTGTCTAATTAGCAAAAACACTACCTACTAGGCTATGGTGACTTCAATCAACCGCTTGATTTAAATTCAATCCATTAAAAAAACCACAATTTGGAGCCTGTTTTTCCTAGGAACTAAATCCTCTCTGGCACAACAATTCCTATTTAAGCCCCTGAGAAACTAATCAAATTATTTGCAATTCTAGGTGGTAGCCTTAATGTATTGTACCTTCTCACTGCTAAGAAATTGAGTACAAGACCTCTGTTAGAATTCTTATGTTCTGCAATATCTAAACTTACATTAAGATAGAAGCCTTTCCTAGAAATTAAGTTTTAAATCGACCTCAATCATATGTATTCTGTACAGATTTTCACCAGTCAGTTTGCTCTGTTGTCTTGTTGGTATGTAATGGTACCGAGAATAAGAAAAAAATTCCTTTCTTCTCACTCCTGTAAATTTAAATGGACTGTTTATACGTCATTGAGTTTGAATTGAACATGACTTAGGCTCTATAATTTCTGTTTGCAATTCAAATCCAAACTTGCAGGAATTAGGTATGCTGACAACGCAACAGCATGCATAGTGTGACCGAAATTAAAATTCTTTGTTTTCGGCATGCAAGGCATAGATTTAAAGTTTCTAGTCTTCCAACCTAACGTCAGAGTTCAAACGTTTTCCTAAAAGCGATTGAGAAGACCCTACTGCTTGCTGGGATTACGTAAATAATTGGTCATTTAAACCCTTCTGTCAGGATTACGATCAAGCTTCACACATGACTTATATTGTGTGGGTTAATTTCATACATTCGTGGCGGGTCCTGCAGTTTAAAGTTGACTCCTGACGACAGATTTTATTTCAATTTTATTCACACTCGAAATCTGCTGAGAGGAGGTCGCCTAAGCAATATTTTTCCATACTTCGTTTTGTTGAAGACATCTGACCTTGGGCTTGAACCGTGGTCTCCCACACTATCTGCTAGACTATGGCTACTAGCTGGGATTGTTCCTTGTATAAACTTGATCGAAAAACAAATGAAAGCACAACGGTAATCTTCTTATTCAGAATTGGAGTACAAATTGAAGAACTGATGCAGGGTTGTCTTATCTGTAGAAACTAAGTTGCAGCGGTGCCTGAATTCAGCCCCTTGTTTAACAATTTACAATCTTTGTGCATTTCTTGCACACTATTTAGATTCAGTTTCATATGATTTGAAATCTTTTTATTTTATTCACCGAATTATATCCAGAAACCGCATAATAATTACCAAAAGGTGTAGGTGGACAACAGGGCTGTATAACCTTAGTAGCAGTAGACCGTAAAGCCTTAAACTGTAATTCATTTTAAAAATAGCCTACCAAGCATGCATCAGCCAGTCAGCGAAACAGTAGCTGTTTTATTTAAAGGCCTTCTCATTCCTTAAGGAGCATAAGCAAAGTCGGTTTGAAAAAATAAAACGAAATAAAACCGTATATAAATTTCAATTTTTTACAGGTAAAAACCAAGTGTCTTACTCTTTTTTTTCTTCTGCTATGCTTTTTCTTTTTAACAGAATAAAAGAAAGAAATTGACTTCTTGTTTTTTTTCTGTTGATAAAATAAATGGTTGCGGATTTTTATGCTTTCGTTTCATTTGTTTTATTGATGTTGATGGGCTTTTGTCTCCATTTAATCAGACATGCTGTTGTACAATAAGAATAAATAATAAAAAAACAGTTCTTTAAATTGTTGTTGTTGTTTAATTAACTTTACATTTCAGTTTTGAAAAATTTATGACTTTATGCTATGGCTGCTGGTAGTCGTGTGAACAGCACATACCTACAGAATGTATTTAACAACATAACACGTTTAGCTTTGGTCTCCATTGCCATTGTGGAGGTTGAATGATTTTAATTAATGTTAATTGAAATTGTATGTTCTTTCTTTTTCTAAATGAAAAAACAATAAAAAAAAAACAATAAAAAAAGTATAATTTTTGATAAATTTATAAACAAGGAAATATTACTCTATGCACAGTACGCGCGATAAGTGTGTGACAATATTTGTTTAATAGTGAAGCCAAATAATTGTTCATATTTGGTTGCCATACAAACATATTGTATTTGGGTTTAGGTTATCGTAGATAACTTAAAAAATTTATCCCATGTAACATTTTTATTTTTAACACTAGATTTACGGATGTTGATTATCTACCTATTTTTACTGAAGTGAGCCAATTTGACTCAAACAAGAAAATTGATGTTTTTCCGAAGAAAATAGTTCCAAATCAATTTAAATGAAATATTTGTTATCAAAAAATTCATGGAAAGCATTTTTTACATATAGACTCTCTTTTTGAAACACATTTTCCGCCAACATTTCTATTACATTTAGTACAATAGTTTGAAGATCTGTTTCTTTTGCATGATTGTTGAACTTGACAATTCTTCCGTGCGTCAGTATGGATTTCTGTCATTGGAATGGAAGTGTCCTCGACTTCTTCTCTATATTTACATCTTAGCTCTTCAGCCAAATAGAAAATAAAATCTTTTCGTGAAATATTTACTTGAGTCGTCTCTTTATACAGAATACAAGAATGGACAGCTGCTAAGAAAACTCGTAGAGGCTATCTGCGTGAACTTGCTTTAACGCTATATTTTCGGGCCATTTGGTACATGATTTGATATATGCCATCATACCTTCGTCAATTAGCAAATTGAATACGCTACTTGACGAACCAAGCATAATATACCTTTTCGCATAGGCAGTTGGACCAGAAACGTCTTTGAATATGGTATAAATCGGTGATCTGCCTACGTTTCTGCCTTCATTCAATGTTTCCCATAAAGTGCCATCAGCAGCTTTTTCGGCTAAAATTTCTTTACCAGATGATATACTGATAGCGTCTAAATCATTTTCGGTTTCAGAATCAGAAAAAACCCTGGCTATTTTTTTGTTAGAAGCTATATAACAAAGATCTTCATCTTCACTGCTTGAAGATTCAATATTATTGACTTCCTCTTCTAATTCAGTTTCGTTATGCCGTCAACATCAGTTGTATCCGATTCATTATCTGACTGGTCTTTCTTTATTTTTAGTTTTTTCAACAGAAGACAATTTTTCTGATTTTTTTCCATAAATGAACGGCTCACACACGATGAATAAATCTAAATGATGACAGAAGTGGGTAATAATTTATCGAAAACAAGTAACAATCAGAGAAACAAAATCACAGGCTTCTTGACTGTTGCCCAGGCTGTTTAACTATTAAACCATTCTATGAGTCAAATTGGCTCACAGCCGTGAAAATAGGTATACCACGTTCGATAATGCGAAATGAAAAGTATTGTTTTTTAAGGTTTTATTGATTGCCTATCTCTTGGCGCGTGTATTTTCCACCAGCTCTTCTAATATTGTATTTAAACCGTAAAATTTCTTGCTATTAGCACCTGCATAACTGCAGGATGACATTTACTATCTAAAAAGTGCTGAAATCTGTGTAGAACGTATGCGAAACCATAAAAATGTGTCTATGTAAGCTTTACTTTACATAGGAAAACATGCACTCCCTTGGTATAAAAAATCTGATGATATCTTCACAATTGCATACAAAATATCTTGGCGTATATCTTAAAATAAATTCTCGGTGACCCAAACATTGATGCATCATATGCATAAATACATATACATACATACATAATTGGTCATTACAACCCTTCAGTCAGAATTACGACCTAGTTTCTCACACCACTTATGTTGTGTGTATTAATTTTATACATGAGTGGTGGGACCTACGGTTTAAAGTCGACTCCGAACGACAGATTTTTGAGAAACTTTTCATGGCAATTTTATTTACTCTCAGAGTTTTTGCCAGAAATCTACTGAGAGGAAGTCGCCAAAGAGATATTTATTTTGTTTTGTTGGAGATGTCAGATCTGGCGTTTGAACCTTGGCCTTATGTCTAATAAACCAACACCCTACATACTAAACAATGGTGACTGACTACACGATTTGTTTCAAAACATAGCAACTATGACTACAACCTAATTCAGTCAGGGATGTAAAAAAAGTGGTTGTTTTGAATCGGTTTCTATATTGCGCCCGAAAGATGGCAGAGGACAATGCAGTGTGAGAATATCGGAAAGAAAGTTTTAAGCGACTTAATGGTTTTTCCTAGTTCTGTTAAACTGGAGATTTTACAAGATTATCTTTATTTGGAGGCCCATCAGGCCTGAACCCTATTTCAACTTTAGACTTTTGAGATAATCATTCACGTTTATAGCACGTCCTTCAGAACAGGTACCCTTCAATTAGCACAGCACGTCTACTCGAAGGGCAAATTTACCGAAACTGCCCAGTACTCATTTGGCACATAGAAAAACTCTTCTCTTTCATATTCTCCGGCTGCTTCAATGGTGTAGAGGGTGTGTACTCTCAATAACGTTGAACTGGTTTTGGTTATTAATGCTATAAGACGACTGGATATTAATCTTACGGTCATTAATAGATAACTGTTAAGATAAAATTGTATCGAATTTGCCTGAAACAGTTCGAGGAATACTACAAAGTGGTCTAAACTTGTCTTTGCTGTGGAACCTCAACCTGAATATTATTTTAAAAGACTTGATAGGAACGAAGTGGATGATTTTATGAAAACAAAGTGGCAGAAACATGTTGCCTAGAAATTCTCTAGGAACATGTTGCCTAAAATTTTTCCAGGAACATGTTGCCTACAAACAACGCCCTCTCTGGATATGTATTGGCTGTGCTAATGAGAAAATTTTTGTAATTCTGCCTTAATATTTCTTAAGAGATTGCTAACCCTGATCTCACTATGATATTCGTTGTTCATAAATTATTTTCTGAGGAGCAGGGGTCAGGAATGGATGGATGGATAATTTTTGGAGACACTGAAAGCTTTTCAATTTTTAAAATCAGATTTTTTAGTTTGAACTGGACAGGTTGGGTTTTTTCCATCAAATATTTTAAACACAGTTTGCTGGTGTTAGGGCAAGCAGCTGAAGGATACTGCATCAGCTCAATCATTGAAGGTAAACCGTGAATGGAAAGAAATTATTTTTACCAAGAATTTGTGGTTAAAAGCCTTTGGCGGTTTAGTCTTTAATTGTTTTTTGTTTTTTTTTGTCTTATTTGCTGTACAGTTTGTTTTAATAGTTCGTACTCCTTTAAATAAATATTGAAAGCCGGAGCCTAAATTAAAATTTTTATTAAAATTTCATCATCTCTGTTGCACACACACAATTTTAATTGAATATTTAAGTAACACTTGATGATTTTTGCACATTAAGTCAAATCATTATTTGAGGAAATTGAATTCACTAAAGTCAGTATACGTCACACACAGTCACTCATCCACGCATACCGGCAGTTTGAGCCTCTCAACATTTCATAGTTTATAATTTATGGGCAATTTTCAAACACCAGTAGCACTTAAATATGTCTTTGGATAGCTTTTAGCTTTTTTTTCCATCTTCTTCTTCTTCTCTTTTACGAGCTATATGGAACGAGTGTTTGTTAAAGGCCGCATTATTACTGTTACTGTTTGTCGCATTATTTCTTTATTTTTTTATTTTTTTTATTGTATTTTTAAGTGTGTTGCAACATAAACGTATTATTTCTGAAACAATCAAGAAGAACAAGTTTTTTTCTTGTGAGTTTAAGTTTATTGTGCTAAAAAGGAGAAGTCAAATAAAATTATGACATAAAAGTGTAAAGAAAAAGTGTATGTATGGCTTACAATACGCCATACTTACGCCTTACATACGCCAGCATATACGGGTATAAAGAAAGGGGCTTACATTGTTGAGTACATTTTTATGCAAATTATTTCATATCTTTAGAATTATGTTCACATTTCATGTGTAGGGTTATACATGTAGGGGGTTTCAAAATCGACGGTCTTGTAAAACACCAAACACAAGTGCTTACTCAAACTGAACCGCACTTCTAGTTGATCGTCAGTTGATGACAGATTGAAATCGATGAAAAGGCACTCGTATCTCCAAGAACACTGGTGAGTATGATGCGTAATATTAGGGACCAAATCATAAAGTCGACAATGATACTTTCTTACCCAATATGTTCGAAAGCATAGTCCGACAATGAGGAGCAAATTGTGCCCCTTTTGAGTGCGATTAGGTTGATAAATGGTTGCAGGAAAAAATCTATGCACTCGTATTGGCGTGAACATATTGGCGGATGAAATGAGGTGGGTATGCTTCCACTGTTTTAAACACTTGTACAAGGTGTGACTTTGAAAGCGGAAGAACGATGGATTTACATTTTTGAAGGCCCCGTAGTCTAGTAGGTAGTGTGTTGGCTTATTAGACGCAAAAGCCTGGGTTCGAGCCCCAGGCCAGGCATCAAAGACAAAATACAAAAAGTTTTTTTTCGGCGACTTCCTCTCAGTACATTTCTGGCAAAAACTCTGAGAGTAAATAAAAATTGCCATGAAAAGTTTCTCAATAAATAAAAAACTATCGTTCGGGGTCGACTTTAAACTGTAGGTCCCACTCCTCATGTATAAAATTAACACCACAACATAAGTGGTGTGAGAAACTAGGACGTTGTACAATGGGTCAATTCGACCTCCGGGTACTGTACTTGTCTTAATTGACAAGTACACGTCCTCTAACCTAACCTAACCTACATGTGCGAATGACAGCCAAGATGGGAGTACAGTTTCATCTTACGCCTAATATTAACGCCTTGAATGGGAAACAGCTACTCCAAGCTGAATTTCTACATGTCACAGTTCTCGACTGCTCTTTTATACCTTAGCACTCACAGATTGGGAGATGAGGGACCGTCTACATGCCCACACTATGTGGATAAGGATTTGTCATAGTTCTTGTCTGGTCCTGTATGCTTCAGGACTCACAGATTGGGAGAGGATGGACCCTCCACACGCCCACACTGTGTGGATAAGGATTTGTCACAATTCTTGACTGGTCCTGTATGCTTCAGGACTCACAGATTTGAAGATGTTGTACCCTCTACATGCCCACACTGTATTGATAAGAACATGTCACAGTTCTTGACTGGTCCTTTATGCCTTATGACTCACAGATTGGGAGATGACGGACCTTCTACATGCCTACACTGTGTGGATAAGGATTTGTAGCAGTTCTTGCCTGGTCCTTTACTATTCAGAACTCACAGATTGAAAGATGTTGGACCCTCTACATGCCCACACTGTATTTATAAGTATATGTCACAGTTCTTGACTGGTCCTGTATGCTTCAGGACACACAGATTGGGAGATGATGGACGCTCTACATGCCCACACTGTGTGGATAAGGATTTGTCACCGTTATTGACTGGTCCTGTATCCTTCTGGACTCACAGATTGGGACATTATGAACCCCCTGTGATGCTCACACTGTGTTGATAAGTACATATATGCATGAGATTGAGATTGCTCTGGGAAGTGAATACCAAAGCTTTAAGGCTAATCATCCCTTCGCTGACGTTTGTTCTGAAATGCATGTTATGTTGTGTATGTTACTTTTATACATAAGAGGCGGGACCTATAGTTTAAAGTCAACTACGAACGTCTGCTTTTGGGAAACTTTTCATGGCAAATTTATTTACCCTCAGAGTTTTGGCCAGAAATTTAGGATATGCACAGACTACAATATTCATGAACATTGCAATCAAACGGTCCACGGACCATATAACGCGACCTATTTTTGTGCTATTGCAGCTGAGCTGTCTCCAGAAAGAAAAATTATACGTTTTGACAGCGTTTAACAAGGCTAAGATCATGCCATTAGATTCTTTTTGGAGCAACGTGAAAGCCCCTTGCTAACGTTGAAGCATTTGAAAACCTACACCTGTCAAGTTATTGCCAAGATATCGCCCGAAATGTGAAAAAACAATGAAAGAAAGTTTCTTCAAAAGCATCGGCTGCTAGAACACAAAGCGATCATTTAAATGAAACACTTCGAAATCTTTTTTTTTTGAATCTAAGCAATGGATTACCCGTTAGTTATGGCTTCTATAAGTAGCCTAATGGTCAATCCATTTAATAAGTGAAACGGCATTCTTAAATTTTCTTTTCTGTAAAATTATTTTCGGTTTTTTTTTTTGCATTTCTAAAGTGATATTATTGTGTGTGTCTGTGTGAGTGTTTGTATATTTGATATGTTTATTAGCATTTTAGTTAAATGATGATTGCGTTTCACTTTTCCATTTCTTTAACGGGCATCTAAAATATTATTTTCCATCCGCCTTAAACTCTTTTCTCTTACGGGCATTATTTATGGATACAATAGACTCGTATGATATGATGATGGCTGTGTATGTGGCTTTTGATGTAACGCTTTCGCTAGATTACGGTTTAATAAAATTTGTTCAGCTTTTTATTTCACTTACAAAACTTACGTTTTTCTTTTTTCTCTCTCGCTCTGTCTAGTATTCTGTAATACTGATTATTTTCTTTCATTGGCTATGGTTTAGTGATTTTCAAGATTTTTTTTCCAGCACTTGGCCATTTAAATAAAGCGAAAGGTGTTGTAGACGAGTAAGTAAGCAAGTGAGTAAGTGAGTAAGTGAGTGAGTGAGTGAGTGAGTGAATGAATGAAGGAGTACATGTTGTAACGGAGTATGCAAAATCTAGCGTGTCTTGTATTGAAAATTACAAACAAAAACAAAAAAAAGAAGAAAAACAATCATAAGAAACCAAACCATTATTTACATGTGAAAATGGAAATGGAAATCTGTTGTATATGCTGTTTAAGTAAACATAAACATAAACGGAAAACTCTTAAGGGCATTTAGATATTTAACTGGTTTTCGTTTCAGTTTTTTCTTTCGTTTCTTTGGCTTTTCTTTAGATTTTTGCCTGGCGATGCATGTAAATTTTTTGAAAATTATGTAAGTTGTACGCTTATGTATGTACATAGGAATATAAATAATGTTTAAACAATGGCAATAATAATAATATTTTTTTGGCAATATTCGCTGCCAAAGCTGCCAAAAAAAAGAAGAAAGATACAAAGGGGGCCGTTATAAACGCCAACATTAAATTTTAAGGAGGTTTGTTGCTTAAATCTTTTGATTATAATAATGATACCAAAAAAAATATGTACAATTTTTTATTTGCCAATCAAAACCATAAAAATTTAAAAAATAAAACACACACACAATTATTAAATTAAAGCTTAAATAAAATATGAAACAAAAGGAAATCAACGTATTTTTTGTAAAAAAATAATACTTTTATTAGGTTATTATGCCCAAAATAAAAATGAAATTATTTTAAACACATGACAGAATTTAATACAATTATAGAATTATATTGCTTTAATTAAAAAAAATTTGGTTTATTAAGATCGTTGTAACGAAATACAGCCCAAAGTGTTCACATTTCCTAATGGTCTACAACCCAATTACTAACATATAACAGAGTATCAATACTCAGCCTTAAAATGTAATATCTGTATCCGATAGCAATATAAAGGGTCCGCCAAATATCTTTTTTTTTGAAAATGCTTTAAAAAAAACTACTGAATATTTTCTCAAATTTCTTTTCTTATTTGAAAGTACAATCCTTCCAGTTAATAATGGAAAATAATTTCATTCAAATGAAAATCATCTTTTAAATAAAAAAATAAAAAAAGAAATTTGAGAATATATTCAGTAGTTTTTTTAAACATTTTCAAAAAAAAAAAGTTATTTGGCGGCCCCTTTAGTTTGCTTGAAAGCTAAAATTTTACTAGGAAGATAACATTAACAATAGGTGAATAAACGAAAAATGTAGTCGCCTTAGTCTAGTAAATAAGGAGTTAGTTTATTAGGCGCTAGACCACTGTTCATACTTCAGGTCATACATCTGCAACAAAAAGATTTCTCCAGCGGCTTGCCCTCAGCACATTTCTGCCATACATTTTGAGAGTAAATAAAATTGCCATTAAAAGTTTCTCATAAATTGTCGTTCACAGTCTACTTTACATACATAATTGGCCATTACAACCTTTCATGTCCTGTGTGTTAATTTTATACATAAGTGGCGGGGGACCTACAATTTTATTTACTCTCAGAGTTATTGCCAGAAATCTGCTGAGAGGAAGTCGCCGAAGAAATATTTTTTTTCATACTTCGTTAAGGTGTCTGCCTGGGGCTTGAACCAAGGCCTTACGTCTAACAAGCCAACAAACTACCTACTAGACTACGGCGACTTTACAGTCTACTTTAAGTTTCACAAAAATCTGTCGTTCGGAATCGCCTTTAAACCGTAAACTCATGTCTAAAATTAACACACACAGCATAAGTGATGTGAGAAGCTAGGTCGTATCCCAGACTGAAGGATTGTAATGACCAATTATGTATGCATGGTATGTATAACATCTGTCAAATACATGCAATATACAACAAATCATGGACTCAGTTTATTCAATGATTATTTATATTTTCATCGTGTTAAAGATGGCCAGAAAATGATGTTTTGCGGAAACCATTTTTGTTTTCATTTGAAGAAAAGTGCGGGGAGTTGCATCGATTGCTTGTCGAGGCATATGGAAGTCATGTTGTTATACTAGCAGTATTCTTTCTGATAGTATGACCAATCTATCTCTATTTCCTACGTCTTATTTGCATTATTATGGTGTCCTCTTTGGTAAAGTTCCAGAGATCCATGTTGCTGATATTATTAGGCCGGAATACTTTGAATATGACTGTGAGGCACTTGTTGATGAATACCTGCTGTTCTTATGTGATAGTGTTCTATACTAACCAGGTTTCACTTCTGTTTAACATGCGTTGAATATTCTGAGCTTGGTTCATCTGGATATTTGTGAGCTTCTCCATACTGGCTGTAGTCATCAGTATATCGCACTCGCTTTATGGAGCCTGTTGATTACGGTTGTTTCTGCGCCATCAGATGCTATCTATGTATTCGACTTGTTGGCCTTGTAGCATAATGTTGTCATTGCTTACGTTCTTAATTCTCAAATTAATAATTAGCTTGAGAGACTCCATGTTATTCCTCTCCTGCCAGAACTGACTTCATTCATGATACCATTCAGCACGATGGTGAATAGCTGAGGTGATAAGGGCATCCTTTTTTGAGTACAGCATTTGTGTGAAATCGTTGGCTTATATAGCCGTTGTGGATAACTTTTAGTTTTGCATCATTGAACGTAGCTCTGATGATACGTATTATCATCTTAAAGTTTATAGTCGACTCCAAACGACAGATTTTGGAGAAGCTCACAAAGTTTTTTACAAAAGACTGCTGGGAGTATTAGGTTTAGGTTTAGGTCTGATATCACAAAGCTCACTTGAGCACGCATAGCGGCCCGTTGTGATGCCGCGGGTGAATGCAGTCCCTGTACTGACCAAGTTCCACCAAAATCAGAGAAGAGAAAGAAGTTGGTCAGCGCAAGGGCTGCACATAAAAAGCACGACCACCCTATACTGGAAAGCTAGCCAGAAAGTTTGATGAACGAAGATATATCCTTGACATCAATAGATGATAGCTCCGTCAAGCTGACAATAAATGGAGAGCTAAATAGCCTATATCTACACCTAGCGAGAGACGGGCACTGACAAATAAAGTGGATAACAGTCTCCTCTTTCTCAGCGGATCTGCATCCACGCAGAAGTCGTTAAATGGGAGCCTCATTCTCTACGCGTGTCTACCCATAACGCAATGACATGTAAGCACGGCCACTGTCGTTGAGATGACGTCACGACCACTGCTGAGAGTAAGCTGTGCGAAATATTTATTTTTATTCGTGATGTCAGTGACATTAACTTAAAATAACATAAGAAGGCCGGGAAATGCCATCTCATGGTAAAATAAGCACGACTCAATAAGCAACATTCCTCTCCACTATACAAATCCGATATATTTCGAAGGAGGTCGTTGTTTCCAGTTGACTACTAAGAGCAATCCCTGCATTCTAAACCCTGCAGCATCTATGTATTTATATCATCTCATTCCCTGTTAATATGTTCCTTAAGAACATTCAGCGAATTTCTTTGTGAGCAGGTTTATTGGATGCCAACGCAATGTTAGGAAAGTAACCTTGTGTTTGTATGTATACCAGGTAGCAATGCTCTCCATCAGCTTATCACAAAATAGAATGAAACACTTTCTTACTGTGGTTTCTTGGAAAGTTCTACCAGGAAGGTTTTCCAAAATGACTTTCGCAAATTCTGTGTTTCTTATAGTTTTCATCACCTTAGTGGTTATTCTTTTGTACTTGGAATTATTGTCCACATATTTGGTATTCCTCTGGAGATTTGAATACTCCTCTATAGAAAATTGTGAAGAACTGAATGTTAGTTCTCGAGCATTATTTCTTTGTTTAAACATTAAACAACAAAAACTCTCTTTCATTATTATGAAATGTGCATATGGTCTCTAGCATTATTATTGTCCTAAGCGCCAGTATATCTTACTGTAAACTTATATGGAAATTACTTGTGTAAACTAGGGGTGGGAAACCAGAGTTACAAAATCGTTAGACTATAACAAAATCAAAGTGAGACTTATCAAATAACGCAGACATGTTTTTCTAATTTGTTGACCTTGTTTTGCTGCGTGTTTGTTTCTTTTTTTATACAATTTTCCTCAGTCTCAGCATACAATTAATTAAAAACGAATTGAAAACATAATATGAGAGACGCATGCAATTAAAACTTCAATTATTATCACAAAAATGAAGCTGACGTTTGGAATATGAAACCGAGACCGTATTAAAAGTTAGATTTTCGTAAAATAATTCAACTTAACAACGTTACAAACGTCTGGGAAATTCAATACAAAAACGAATGATACAAGAAGCCTACAAATAAAATCGAGACAAATAGACAGACATACATATGTATGTTTGTCTAGCAGTTAAATTGCAATTCAAGTGGTAAGTAAATGAAACAAAAAACTCACGAACATTAATTTTTATGATGACATTTTTATTAAGGAATACGTTTTCATTTGATTTTCTTTATTTCCTTTTGCAAATAAAGTAAAAAAAGGGGGCTTGAAAAAGGAAAAAAAATAAAATTTTTGTTGTTTAGTGTTCTTATAATAAATTTAATAAAATGCAAAATTCCCATTAAAATTAACAAAAACAACAACAACAAAAAAATTGTGTTTTTATTTTACTGATGCCTTTCACACTTCATATCATCACTTGTTGTTATTTGTAGAAAAGCTCATAATTCTTGCCTTCATGCATTTTTAGCCATTTGCCTTATGTTGTAAGATTGTAGACAAAAATGTTGTAATTTCTAATGTTCGAGAAGTATATAAACGTATAAGAGAACATGGCATACCTACACATCAAACATAAATCAAAACTAAATTCATACTTTCAACTCAACTCAGAGCTCCACTTCACTCCACTCCACTCATACACGAGCTAATACTCAGCCCAGTTCAGTTCAGCTTAGCTTAGCTCAACTCAACTGCTAATGTAACACGATAAAATTTTGAAACCGTGTTTGTTGTTGCTAATGCTAGAGCTATTGCTCTTGCTGTTGTTTTTGTATATCTTCCCTGTTTGATTTCGAATATTTTTTTGAATTTTTTTTTTTGCGAAAAAAGTTCCACAAGAATTTAACACCTTAAAAGAATCATTGAGAGGAGTTAATATGTTATTGAGCGAACATAACTTATGGCCATAAATTTGCTTTGGCTTTAACTTTTCAGATTGAATAAAATTATTTGAAATTTAAAACACGATTTACACACCAAAATGCTTGGTAAACAGGAAAAAAATAAAACAAATCCTCAAAAGAAATGCAGAAATCTCCAGAAAATATCAGCCAAACAGCATACATTGTATAACAAGTTTTCCAGCATACATACATACATACATATACATACGCTTTTGAATAAGATTTATGTCTCGATATTAGGAGTTGAATGCTTTTCTTTCTGCTTTTCATTCATTTTTCTTAAACTTTAATCTACATATAACGGGTAAATGAGACGTACAGAATATATATTATTTTGCGAAATTATTTGAATTATTTAATAAGAAAACCTTCAAATGTATTAGACTTGTGGGCTTCACAGCTAAAAGTATGAGCGTTTTTTTTTCTTTTTTTATTCATATTCATATTCATTAAAAGTTATACATTGTAAAAGTTATATTTATTCGGAATATATGTACATACATACATAATTGACCATTACAACACTTCAGTCAGGATTACGACTTACTTTCTCACGCTACTTATGTTGTGTGTGTTAATTTTTATACACGAGTGGCGGAACCTACAGTTTAAAGTCGATTCCGAACCACCGGTTTCTTGAGAAACTTTTCATGACAATTTTATTTCACTCGCAGAGTTTTTGCCAGAAATCTGTTGAGAGGAAGTCGATGAAATATTTTTTCATATTTTCTTTTTGATGTCTGACCTGGGGTTTGAACCGTAGCCTTACGTCTAATAAGACAACATACTACCTACTAGACTACGGCGATTTCGTTATTGAAATGATGTCCTTATTTTGATCATAATGCTGGTTTATCTATTTTTTTTAATTCGCTGCGTTCGTTTTAAACTATTTTAAAAATTTTATAAGCATTTTAGATGCCATTGTTGCAATTTTTTACATACTCACTCCAGTCTCAATTTCATAATCCTTGTAACTTGTGGTAGATATTATTTATTATTATTATTATTGTCTTTATTAGAAGTATTTATAATACTTTGAAAATACAATTCATTTTAATTACATTCATCAATTAGTTGTAAAATACCAAGCAAGAATTAAGGAATGAAAAATGAAATAATATAACAAAACAAAATTCATAATTAATTTAAAAAACTTAAACTTAAAAAACAAAAGATTCTAACATTCTTAATAAAGGGTGTTTTTTATAGAGGTATAGAACTTTAAGTTGGCATTACTTCTCAAGATGGCGACCGATTTAACAGCTGTCAAGTGATTTATTCTCAGTTTGGTTTGGCAATTCATCGTGAATAGACTCACGCCTGAACAACGCTTGCAAATAGTGCAAATTTATTTCGAAAATAATGGTTCTGTGCGGAAAACGTATCGCGCACTACGTCCATTTTATCGTCGACAAAATCGTCCATCAGAGCAGTTAATTCGATTAACCATGGAACGTTTTCGCACCACGTTTACTCTTATTGATAACTCGCATCCCCAGAGACGCAGTACGGTGCGTACAGAAGAAGCTATTGCTGCTGTAGAGCGTAGCATTGAGGAAGACCCGAATGAGTCCATCCGCCATCGAGCACAGGAATTGGATCTGTGTCCATCCACTTTATGGAAGATTTTGCGGAAGGACCTTGGTTTGCGTGCTTACAAAATCCAACTCGTGCAAGATTTGAAGCCAAACGATCATCAAGTAAGGCGTAGATTCGTCGAATGGGCCCAAAACGATATTACCGTTGTTCCCGATTTTCATAAGTGAATTTTGTTTAGCGATGAAGCGCACTTCTGGTTGAATGGCTACGTCAACAAACAAAACTGGCGCATTTGGAGTGAAGGTAATCCTCAAGTGTATGTGGAAACACCGTTACATCCAGAAAAACTGACTGTTTGGTGCGCTTTATGGGCTGGTGGAATCATTGGTCCGTACTTTTTCAAAAACGATGGTGGCCAGAACGTTACAGTCAATGGTGATCGGTATAGGGCCATGATTACTAACTTTTTCATTCCTGAATTGAATAACCATGATGTCCAGGAGATGTGGTTTCAACAAGACGGCGCAACATGTCACACAGCTCGTGCCACAATAGATTTATTGAAAGACACGTTTGGTGACCGCCTAATTTCACGTTTTGGACCTGTGAATTGGCCTCCAAGATCTTGTGATTTAACACCGCTAGACTACTTTCTGTGGGGCTATGTAAAGTCATTGGTCTATGCGGTAAAGCCACAAACGCTTGACCATTTGGAAGACAACATTCGCCGTATTATTGCCGATATACGGCCACAAATGTTGAAAAAGTCATCGAAAATTGGACGTCCAGATTGGACTACATCCGCGCCAGCCCTGGCAGTCATATGCCAGCAGTCATATTTAAAATGTAATGCCACAAGATTATCTTTCGGATAAATAAAATACATGTCAATCAAATAATCCATCGTTGTTTTATTGCAACTTAAAGTTGTATACCTCTATAAAAAACACCCTTTACATTAAATTTATTTTTAAATTTATTTTTATTATTCAATATCTTATAGAAAAATACTCTCACTTAATTTCTTAATTTTTCTTTTGCTATCATTTTGTATTTCAAATACAATTTCCTTCAAGATTTTGTAAAAGAAATGAAGAAAAAAAGGCACAGCGTAATTCAACATTTATCTTAATTGTCACCTTGTTTGTGCAGCCTGTTCATTTAGCTTTTCCTTTTGCAAAAAACAAAAACAAACAAAAAAAAAATTCAAAAAGTCTGTAAAACTTTTCCACATCGACTGGCTGTGGTTTATTTTTCATTTTTCATTTTTTTTTTTGTTAATGGTCATCTTTTAGCTGCGTGTTAGAAACTTGCTTTTCAATAAAATAAAAAAAAATCCTTTTTTTCTTAAGTCATAACACAGTCCAGACATTATCGTTTTTTTTCTCTCTCTCATTTTTTTTTATATTTTCAAATGCAATTGGTCATTATATAAATGCTGTTCATGTTTAAAGAAATTGCTTTTTTAAAAATCGACAGAAAAAAAAGACGAAAAAAACCTATAAAAAGTTTGTTTTTAATTTTTGCATAAAAATTGCGTTTTTAAAAGGGGGGCTCCCAGTAACATGTTCGGCTATTGATTAAAAATATAAATAATTTTGGTTGCAAAGAAAACGAAAAAAGGAAAAACGTTTGGTAATAATTTATAAATGAGGTATTTTTCTGTTTTCTTTTTTTTGTAAGTGAATGTTTTTTTTTAACAAGACAACGAAAGACTTAAGACACAAACTGGATTTCAAAAAGTTATGGTTTTTTAAAGCAACAAAAAAAAGAAAAACAAAAATATTAACTGGTTAATGACATAATTAGTAAAATTTGACAAATTGTAATTGATAAAGCAATTTCCGTTTATATTTTTTGGCGGTTTTCTGAACAAATAAGGTGCCGGGGACAACAGATTTTTAAGTGTTTTTTAAAAACTCATAATGAAATTTGTTTTATCAGCCTAAACTATATTGTTGGTGATTAAAAGTTACATCAGTTTAATAACCAAAAAGAAAAAAATTAAAAACAACAATATCGGAAGGAGATCTTTACCCATATGTGTGCAACATACGATATAATTTAAAAAAAAAATCTTCTGGGGTAAATTTCCATCTGCGAACAGTTGTGGAATTGAAATAAATTCAAACACACTGTTGTTAAGTTATTATAATACCATGTGGAAAACTTAGTGATCCATTCGCAATACTTACTTACTGTAATTAGCGAGAACTTGCTGCCAATTAGCTGCTTCCACGCTATCAAATTCTGTGTTATTTTATGATCTGAAGAAAGTAATCATTCTCAACCAGTAAGATGTGTATATCCAATACAAATTTGTATTCTGATAGTATTCCTTAAAAGCAAATCACTAATAGTGATTCACTATTACATAATTGGCCAGTACAACCTTTCAGTCAGGATTACGGCCTAGCTTCTCACATCACTTATGTCATGTTACTTTTTATACATGAGCGGTGGGACCTACAGTTTAAAGTCGACTCCAAGCGACAGATTTTTAAGAAACTGTTTCGTGGCAAATTTATTTACTTTCAGAGTTTTTACCAGAAATCTGGTGGGAGGAAGTCGCCAAAAAATTATTTTCATATTTTCGTTTTGATATCTGACCTGGGATTTCAACCGTGGCCTTACGTCTAATAAGCCAACACTCTAGCTACTAGACTACAACGACTTCAATGAGTACGTCAACCTGAATATTATATATTGAGAACCTAAGAGTCTTATTGAATCAAAGGCAACATACTCGCTTTGCCTATGACAGATTATATTTGTATCTGCTTAGTCTTTCTTGATAATAAAGTGTAGACAATGTAGAGTATTAGCTGGTAAGCCTTGACAGTTTGAAAACTTTACTTTTTTATTTTAGTTTATTAAAAAGTAATCTTTTTTAATTGTTTATTACAGCCATAATCTTTATTAATATGAACATTTATTAACTTTATATGGTTGTTAGTTGTAATTGCTTTATTTAAAATTGAAAATATGTAAAAAAACGAAACCAATTGATTTATAATATGTTATAAATTAATAATAAAAATTAAATAAAAATTAATAAAAAACGAACGAAAGAGAAATAATAAATTGTTATTGAATGTAATATTTACGATGACAACGATTCTTCATCGGTAGCCATTAAGTCGCGTATTTAATGTCAACAATTAAAATTAATTTTTACACACACACACGCTGAAAATGGCTTCATGCAATATTAATCGCTGACAAATTGTCTACAACTGGCTAAGTGACTTATGAATGACTAAAAACAATTATTATTTCAATAAAATTTATGAAATTTAATTAAAATATCATGTGAAGGATTTTCTGTTTTTCTCATAAATGAAGTCATAAACAGCAGTTTATTTAGAAAACTTTAAGAAAACATTCTCAATTTAGTGTTTTTAAAATATTTAAATTTAACACTTGAATAGAAATAAAAAAACGTGCTAGAATAACACCGCAATGCTATTGAATTTTATTAAATAAACTTACATATGTTCACAATTAATTATTTTACTAATTAAATGTTTATAAAGATTGTTAACGTAGTCGGTTTTTTTTGTTTTTTTTTTTCATTTATTTTATTGCAATAAGACATTACAATTCTTTTTTCTTTATGTTCCTTGGTTTTTTCCCTCCTCAACTAATCAACTTTACCATCGTATTTCTTTATTTTATTTAATTTAAAAGCATTGAAATTATTGACAGGCAACAAACAGTATTGCACTACACTTTATTAAAGAGTTTATTACAGTAAAATTTAAAATAAGCAACAACAACAACCACAGCAACAGCAATAGCATTATAAAAGTGGTTTTTAATTCTAAAATTATTGTCTTGTACTGATAATGTTGAATTTTCTGTATTTTTTTCGATACCCTACAGCACATTATACACAAGTTTCAAATACTATGTTAGCAATCAATAGCTCCACTTTACATACATAATAAACAATCGTAATTGGTCATTATAATCCTTCAGTTCGGTCGCAAGCTTCTCACTTCACTTATGTTGTGTGTGTTAATGTTTATACATGAGTGGCAGGACCTGCAGTTTAAAGTCGACTCCAAACGATAGATTTTTGGGGATACATTTAATGGCAATTTTATTTATTACCAGAATTTTTGCCATCCTCTGCTGAGAGGTTGTTGTCCAAGAAATATTTTTCGGTATTTTGTTTTGTCGGCGATGTCTGGCCTGGTCTCTCGTCTAATAAGCTAACACACTACCTACTAAGCTACGACGACTTGTTTATTATTAAAAGGTTAATATTCTTGCAAAAGCATACATCGCCATCTAGCGCCAAAAGAATACACCGTAAGATGAAAACATACTTTTGATTTTTATATTACTCGAATAGCATTTGAAGTCATTCTGATATCACTGAAACTGAAGCTTAGAATATCGCTGATAAGCTCCTAAATACAGTCTTAAGCTGTTCGAAAAGTAAAGTCTTTATAAGTGTAAACATATCATAACAGGTCTTTCATTAAGCGCCTAATATGTTTAAATTGAAAAAAAAAATAAAATGTGCGTGTTGGGCAGTAGGTAGTGTGTTGGCTTATATCCGTGAGGCTACGGTTGAAAGCCTAGGCCAGACATCTCCAACAAAACGAAATAAAAAATATTTCTTCCGCAACTTTCTCTCAGCAGATTTCTCACAAGAACTCTGAGAGTAAATAAAATTGGCTTGAAGTCGCTTATAAATTGTATGTTCCGCCACTCATGTATATAATTAATACACACAACATTAGTGAAGTGAGAAGCTAGATTATGTTATGTACGTGAAATATCATTGACATTTTGTATTCGTTTGAACGGCCTGTTGATGACATTACGTGTCGTTTAAATGTTTGCCACGGCTTCTCTGGGTGAAGAGCATCCCAAATATCCAATTCACCATGAGAACAGCAGTAGTTTGTGGCTTATTTGCAAAGAAATTTCACAAGAAAAAGCCTAACGTAATCAAATTGTATGATCACAATGGCTAGTTTGCAAAACCTCCAGGGTCTTTTTTTATTCGAACGTCCCCGGTCTCACACTAACCCACACTCACCCGACCGCGGAGGACTCGTCCCCAGGACTCGCTGCCAGCTCAAAATACACATCAAACAGTAACTTTTCATAACGTATTTTTTGTATTCAAAACTATCAACAACACAAAGAAATCTGTGCACCGATGATAACACTGCTGATGTAGTACTGACGTCTTGATCTTGATTTGTCGCCATGCTCAACTTGTTGGCATTTTTCTTTCAAATACGTGGAAAATTTTATGTAAGGATCTTGGCTGTCCATAAAATGTAGTTGGTACAAGAATTGCAGCCAAACGTCAATTTAAAAGCCGCCGAAGGTCAGTATTTTTTATCAAAGTATTGTGTTTAGTGATTAAATGAAAATAAAGCTGAATGGTCCATAAAACCTACGTACATTCGAGACATTGTCATAAGAAAACGATGAAATGATTGGTAAGCACAACAGCTCGCCACTATTTGGTAATGTTAGGATCGAGGTAGTCTCATAACTTCCTATACTTTTTTAAGATCGGTTTTTATCACTGAGGCTATTACAGTAAAAATTAATTTTGAAGACATTTCCTTAGTTTATCGCATTTAGAACGCATTTAGAGCTGAATTAATTCAAAAGTTTCTTACAATATAGGGTACCATACACTTAAGGCTTAACCGAGCCTTAAGCCTTCTTGTTGGCTTTTTGTCTTCTTGTGTTTCTTGGCTGCACCTATATAAATTTATTAAAAAAAAAGAAACAAAAAACTACTCATACATCAACAGACAGACAGACAGACAATAATAAAGGCTTATTGCTGTTGTTGTTTTTGTTGTTATTGTTGCTAGGAATGTATTTCACTTTTTGGTTTGTTGTTGTTTCATTATAATTTTCATTTATTTAATTTTTTAATGTAGTTGTTGTAGTTCTGCTTATTTTTTTTTTGTTATAAAGAATTACAATGATTGTTGCATGTTGTTATTGTTGTTGTTTGTTGTATTTTTTATATTACATTCAACCAATTATTTGCATTTTTGGCGTGGGTTCTTATTGTAACTTTAAGTTCAACATAAAAAAAGGCCCTGCTTTTCATAATGTTTGGCATGTACAAGTAAACAAAATTGAGAAAATTCAATGCATTTTGGTACAAAGTAGTAATGCTCGACAAGGGAAGTAGGAAAATTATGGTGAAAAAAGAGAAAACAACCTACAATTTTGCTATTTTAAAATATAAGGCTCATACACTGTTTCGAATTGGCTTCCTGCATTACCCACAATAATTATGATTTTTTTTTCTCATTGAGTGATCAATGATACTTTGGAGATTCTCAAAGTATTTATGCAATTATATGCAAGAGGATTTATAAGCCTTTCAAAAAGTATTAAACAAATTTGGAAGTCAGCCCAGAATTATAGAATTGACGGTGTGGTGGGTTAGGTTGCGTAGGAAGCTCTCCACTCTCACCAAAAGACCAGGAGGTTTCGTTATGGGTCACAGAAAACAAAACGACGAGAGGTAAAAACAACATCTAAAAATTAAAGGTAATGATTGATAAAATGGAAATAAAGATCAAATAAAATGGGGCTGAAGAAATATAGAATCATCTCATTGTCCAACGAGTACCTAAGATAAATCTGTCTAGATCCGGAATCCTAAGAGACGCTAACTCTCCTAGATCATTTATGGAACCCAAACCTACTGTCGTGATTGCTCTGATTGCAATGTCACAAAACCTATAATAGGTTTCATATAGATTATTGGTAGTGTAGTGTAGTCACCACGTTCTAGGACGTTTGAGTTTATGCCATAATTGCTAGGTTATTTTGCCTTCCTCCTTATTCTGTCATAATGTGTCTACTCTATGTCTGATTCTTCAATACGCCAGAAAAGTGATTTGAAAGAGGCCTAAGAATCTCGACACCGTGTATGCCATACCTTGTCTTGTCTGCACCTCAAAGTATGGAACCAAACAGGTTTACCTACCTCCTGACTAAAACCAGCCTTGAGATTCCCTTCTTATTTACTTAATCAGGATTAGTTCCTCACACCACTTATGTTGTGTGTGTTAATTTTATCCATAAGTGGCGGGACCTACAGTTTAAAGTCAACTCCGAACGATGGATTTTTTTAGAAACTTTTCATGGCTATTTTTATTTACTCTCATAGGTTGTGCCAGAAATCTGCTGAGGAAGTTGTCGTAGAAATATTCTTTCATATTTCATTTCGTTCCAGATTCCAGAATAGTAGCCTCATATCTGATAAGCCAACACAGTACCTACTGGATCGGTACCAATTGTATTTTTGTACACACCG
This sequence comes from Sarcophaga variegata, assembly GCA_932273835.1. NCBI lineage: Eukaryota > Metazoa > Arthropoda > Insecta > Diptera > Sarcophagidae > Sarcophaga > Sarcophaga variegata. Next base: position 112,906,147 of record OW026361.1, read on the forward strand.
TCAGTCCTACATTCTCGCACATTAAAATACAAACCCCTGTGATTTATGTCACTGCTTCTCAGGCTCCTCTTTCGAAAACGATTTTTCTAATGCCCTTTTAAACAGGTTGATTCCAAAACCAAAGAGATTAAATTAAAACCTGTACGCATAGATCCAAATCGATAATGAAAGTTGAAGGACGTTTCTGAAGTGGTAAAAGGCAGGTGATGGTTAGCTTCAGGCTTACGAATAACTGTAATTTACTCTGAGCCGAAGTTGTTTTCTGGTAGTCAATCGACTTTTAGGGTCCGGGAGACTACTAAACACTCAACCTCCTATTCCTTGTGTCCTTAAGGACTAGATTACATACATACATGCATAATTGGTCATTACAACCCTTCAGTCAAGATTACGACCTAGTTTCTCTACTAGTTTCTCTACTAGGACTAGATTAGGCTCCTGTAAATTATTTTTCTGAATAATTTTGCCAACCTTGCGACAATTCTAGGGACGCATCAAAACCTCAAAATTTGGCCGATTAGCCATCAAGAATGTTAGTAGACCCTATGCGTTGATCTGAGCTTTCACTGATCTGAGTATTAACTTAACTGTTAGACCTCGATCGATGATATAGAAGATGATTGTAAACTGCTGCGGGCCTGTTAGTTACCAAGCAATTTCGTAATGAATTCTTGTAGCGGAGGGATACAATACCTATATAATTCACTGCCAGGATGTTGTAGGTTCTTTAAATAGGTAGCATCACAGAATTGCGTATTATTAAGATATACTTGTACTACTTAAGCTTCCAGTTGGATTTACTATATCGCACACATGTAATACAGTGCGATTCTAAGTGAGGATGAACACCTTTTCTCGTATTTATTGGAACACGTGGTACGCATTTATTAGAAAGGGCACAACAGGCTGATGTAATGGCTTAAGTGTCTGCTGATAAGATAAGAGACTTGGGTTTTGCCTATCTACAACAAAACTACAACTATACTGTAGCTTAATTGAATTGTATTAATTCTAAGGTTATCGATGTTAAACTATCGATAAAATTCCGCTAAATTTTTCCACTGCATTTCAATAGATTTGTTACAACCCTGATACAATATTTTAACCTCAACTATTTAGAAAAGCGAATACAAAACTGTGTGGTCGTATTTATTTTTTTTCATTGTATTTAACATCTGTATACTATATCTCTCTGTATCAGTTATAAGTCTATAAAAATCATTGCAATTAATATGTAAATTTAATTAATTGAGAATTTTACGTGTTAGACAGTTATTAAGAATATTCATATTAATTACAACACAAATACAAAAAAACAAAAACAAAAAAAAAACACAATAAAATATGCTGCATAAAGTAGTCAAGATAGTTGTGGCATTATTACCTTGATTGATTAAATTAATAGACTTTGCATAGATAGAAGATTAAAATTAATTAAATTTAATTTTTTATGCAATTGTGCAATGACGTCAATGCTAAGATATTCAAATAAGTTATAATGAAAATGAAACTCGCTTGTTAATCGATTATAATGCCAACATTACAAAAGTTTTTTATGATTTCATAGATGAAAAAAGAAAACTTAACATGTGTTATTGGCTTTAAAGTGAGGTTTCGCTAATTATGTTCATCTTATTTTAGATTCTGCTAATGTTTGTAACATCTGCAAGAATAATTTCATTAAAATAAGTTACAAATTGAATTTTTCTATCTATTATTAGTTGGCACCAATGCTTTAAAATTTAAAATATGTGATCATTTTTACAACACAGACAATGTTGTGTTAAGTTTCCATACAAAACTTAATGTTTTTTTTTCTTATTTATAGATTATATGGGGCAGCTATAATTTAACTTACAAGACCTACAAATACGTGCAGCCATTGCGCTGACCAACTTCTTCCTCTTCCCTGATTTTGGTGGAACTTGGTCAGTACAGGAACTGCGTTCACCCGTGGCATCACGAGACGCTATGCGTGCTCAAGTGAACTTTGTGAAATCAGAGCTACCACTCAGACCAAACCTAACCTACCCTACAAATACCTACTATTGATAACCCTTTAAAATATGGTTGTGCTTATTCCATAAAAATAAAATAAAGAAGCAAGAAAACAAAAATCGAAAACTATTGAATGAGGAAAAATCTTTCGCCGGAAAGAATAATTAAATTCTATATTTGATGGATCCCTGTTGTAACGCATATATATACATAAATGGTCATTACAACTCTTCAGTCAGGATTACGTGCTAGCTTTCCACATCACCATGTGTATTAATTTTTATTCATACGTGGCAGAACCTACAGTTTAAAGTCGACTCCGAACGATTTTCGGGAAACATTTCATGACAATTTTAATTACTAGCAGAATATTTGCCAGAAATCTGCTGAGAGGAAGTTGTCAAAGAAATATTTTTTCGTATTTCGAATTGTTGCAGATGTCTGACATGGGGTTTGACTGCAGCGACTTAATATATATTTTTTTTTGAGTGAAATTCGAAATGGTTTTTGGAATATTTTGTAAAATTTTTTCATTTTACTGGCAATAATATGGTGCAGCAATCTGTCAAACTACAGATAAACGAATGAACTTTTAAACTCCGCCTTATTTTTGCTAAAGGATATCATAGAGACTTATACGTCAAATGCAAAAAGAGAACAATTTTTTTCTGCAAGAATATATCCCGAATTAGTTGTCATAGATTTTAAGACAGCTTCTACCGATTCAGTTACTCAGGTCAATAGTAGATTTTACTACATTTACAAGCATATAAAGTCCCTTCTTGAAAAGTGTTGAACTCAGTTGTTATATCAGCGAATAAATAACAATAATAAGTAGTTATAAGAGACGAAGTAATTTAGTAGATAGTGTGTTGGCTCATTACAGTGAAGCCTCAACTCAGGAAAAAAGGATTACAAGAAAAAAATCTTTCCACGACTTTCTTTTAGTAGTCTTCTGCCAAAAACTCTGAAAATAAATAAAATTGTCTTGAAAAGGTTATACGGCATATCCCGTCAGTTATAAAAAAAAATTAACACACACAACATGTGTTATATTTCAAGCTTGTGGTAATACTGACAAAAGTAAGTAAAAGAAGATGCACTGTGAACCTTTCTCTTCAATCTAGTTTGGCAAGGTCCTTTAGATAATAACATAAGTATTTAACAGAATATTAGTGTATATCGAGCTACGAGAAATGTCTGTCATACCAAACTACGGTTAAAACAGAACAAAGTTGATTGTGTTGATATGAAATAGCAGAATATTTACGATAAATAAATGATACAACCGTATGATCGAATTCCGACAAACTTTTAAAGCATTCTGAGCGATATTTCATCAAGGGTCGCAAAAAAAGACTGCCCACAGTCATACAGGAGCTAGCTTTTTACACCACATGTTGTGTCTAAATTTTATACATGAGTGGCGGAATCTACAGTTTAAAGTCGATTCCGAACGAAAAATTTTTGAGAAACTTTATCAAGACAACTTTTTTCACTCTCAGAGTTCTTGTCAGTATCTTTCGTTTTTTTTTTTGAGATGTCTGACCTGGTGTTTGAACTGTGGCCTCACGTCTAACCAGCCAAGACACCATCTACTAGATTACAGCGACGATTGTTCCAGAACTTAAAATTATTGCTCACCTAACTCGTCTTTCGATACGTTTATTATGATATGGAATATGTTTCGTTGGAAAACAGTTCTTTTTTTATATCCACATCTTGGCATGCAGTTTTTATTGCACACCTTTTGTTTTTCTTATGTACCAATTATTTACAATTACATACATACATAATTGGTCATTACAATCCTTCAGTCAGGATTACGACCTAGTTTATCACATCACTTATGTTGTGTATGTTAATATTATACATGATTGGCGCAGCTTACAGTTTAAAGTCGATTCCGAATGACAGATTTTTAAAAAATTTTTTCATGGGAATTTTATTTAACTCCCAGAGTTTTTGCCAGAAATCTGCTGACAGGAATTCGCCGAAAAAATACTTTATGTATTTTGTTTTGATGTCTGGCCTGGGGTTCGAACCCTGGCATTACGTCTAATAAGCCAACACACTACCTACTAGACTACGACGGCTTCTTTACTTATTACAATTGGAATATTTAATTTTAATTTTAACATAAATTAAATTTTTTTGCTGTAAACAAAATTAATGTAAACTTTCAAGGCTTATGTCGCCCACTGTGGAATATTTAACAGCTTACAGACAATCTTGTTATTTCGCTAGGAACAAGAATTATGAGCTGATTGATGTCAATGAAGATTCATGTCATCATACTGAAATAAGTTATAGTGAAGAATCAAATGGCAAAAGACTCACTTTTTAGTCATATATCCAGACGCACTCTTTTCTATTAATATCCACTAACACTAAATGCCCTTGTGGTCCTAAAAAATATGATGTTTATTTATTTACTTATTAATTAATTACAATACAATTACAAATGGCATTTTAATTATATACGAGCTGAGTAACGTTGACCATATGCTCGGTGTAGCGTCACAGACCTCTGGTGGGAATCGAACCACGACCCTCACGCTAATAGCCTAGCTTACTACCCACTAGATTACCAGGACACCAAAATATGTTGTTTAAATACTTCTCATTATTTGCTGTTTGTCAGGCATGCAATGAAGTCAACAGCAGGGGAACCTCAAACATAAAGGACCAATTCCTCTACAAACTTTATAAAACCACATCGAGCTTATGAACTGAGCTTAACTATTTTTAAAGCTAGATTCAATATTTAAATAAATCACTGGAAAACATCACTTTGCCTCAATTTCAAATTAAATTTAATTAAAGAAAAGTTATTCGGATAGTAAATGCCAAATTTAAATTTCCCATTTTCAGCATAGCCAGTTAATAATTTGCCACAATTTTTTTGCTTTCTGCGTTTTTCGTTTTTTTTTTGTTGTCTTTTATGTCATTAATTAAATTAAAATTCCTTTTAAATCAACAACACACGTAAGAAAAAACTGAAACTGAAATAGTAACGTTAAATAACATTTAATGTAAAACAAACATGTCGAGACAACTACCAACAAAATATAAATTAAAATTCTAAACATAATCAAATGGAACCACATTTACATTAAAATTCACTCCAAAAATATATTTAAAAATGAACACAAGGAAAATTACTTTAGAAATCAAGCAACAACAGCAGTAGCAGGCAGCAGGGGCTGTTACCAGCAGACACTATAAAAGTAGAGTGAAAAAAAAATAAAAAACAAAGCCAGACTTTGTCTATGACTTGAACTGAAATGGAATAACTCCACTAGAAAACCCAAAAGTTGCTAAAAATTAAAAAAAAAACTGTAACATACTGGTACATATGAATGGCGTTGTTTGTAATTTGGAGTGCGAATATTGCGGTTTTAAAACCTAGAGTGTCTTGAAAGAAAAATAAATGTTTTCGCACACTTCATTTATATATGAAAAGTTTTAAATTGTTTTTGTTATTTCCCGTATATATATATGTATGTACGTTTAAAAAGGTGTGCTATATATGTACATATTTCATTTCAATTATTTTTTTATAAGTATATTTAGTTTATAATAAAACTAATGTGCCAAAATATTGTTTAAGTTTCCTAATGTTGAGCCTGGAGAACATACTCGTATAATGGTTTGTTGCTTGGCTATCTGTCCGTTGGACTGCCTGCCTGCCTACCAGCCTTTTTGCCTGCCTATCAGTCTGTCTGTCTGTCTGCTTATGTCGTTATATTTGTTTGTTTGCGCAATATTAACATTTAATTCCTGTTATTTTTTTATTAAAGATCGTAAATCAAATAATTGTAAGAAAGCCTTTGAAATAGCAACTCATACTCTACTAAATAACTAAAAATGTGTTTAATAAGGCATAAAAGAAGGATTTGTGCTATGAACACAAGAACAACTTTATTTGTTGAAAGAGGAAAACAGCTTTTTAATGCAGGCCTAAGGAAAGTATTCCAAAAAGAAGTGGAAGTTTTTAATTTTAATTAAAAATCGAATCCTATAGGCATTTATTTTTTTATTTTTAATTAGAAAGTTTGTTTCTTAAGTCTTTTGTTTTACGGATACACTTTTATTCAATCCGGAGATAGGAAAGGCATTCGGAATGACATACATACGTACATAGTTGGTCATTACAACCCTTCAGTTAGAATTATGACCTAGGTTCTCACACCACTTACGTTACGTGTGTTAATTTTATGCATGCGTGACGGGACTTACAATTTAAATTCGACTAAGAATGACAAATTTCTTGAGAGACTTTTCATGGCAATTTTATTTACTCTCAGAATCTTTGCCAGAAATCTACATAGAAGAAGCCGCCGAAGAAATATTTGTTCATATTTCGCTTTGTTAGAGATGTCTGACATGTGGTTTGAACCGGGGCCTCACGTCTGATAACCCATCACACTACCTAGTAGACAGCGGCGATAAAAACCCTATACTTCCACAAAAAACCGATGGTGTTTGCCTTTTTTTAATACGTTTTCCCTGCACCGCGTGTAACTACTGATGTATAGTCGACTCCAAACGACATATTTTTGTGAAACTTTTCATGGCAATTTTATTAACTACGGCCACTTCGGAATAGCAACAGTTTGCAAAGTGAACTACTGCCCAAACAGTTGAATACTTCATACGTACGCATCTACATACATATGTTCAGTACTTTACCTGCATGACTGCTGTAAAGCTCTTTTTCTTTTTCGTTAAACTTTTTTTCTTCTCTTCCACTTGAAAGTAGGATCAGTTAAGGTGAATTAAGGACATTTTTTACAAGACATGGGATTCCTTTAGAAAGTGATCGCATAACCAATTGGCATGAGTCCTCTTGATTAGTCTCCTCTACTTCAACCTATTTATAAAACTTTAGGGTACAATACTTATTTGGTATCTACTCTTTGAATAACCGTGCCAATAGTACTGCGTAACAGTGCTTGTTATGAACATTTGTTTATCTAAAATATTTCGAGACATTTCTAGCCTGCCAGAAAGCAATGAATTATTGCCCGCAATCGAAAAGTTATTAGTTACTATGCGTAGTATGTTCTTTCCGGCTTCATAAGATGGATCTCTATATGAACAGGTTTTCTGAACCGGGAAATATTCTAGCACTGATCCCTTCGAAGCACGCTTGCATGAGTGCTTCATATCATACTTGCATAGGAAACTTACCATGGCAATTTGATTTAATCTTAGAGTTTTTGCCAGACATCTTGTTGAGGGGAAGTCGCCGAAGAAATATTTTTTTCATATTTCGTTTTGTTGGCGATGTCGGGCCTGGGGTTTGAGTTGTCGCGTCTAATAAGCCAACACGCTATCTACTACACTACGGCAACTACGACTATTGTAGTAACACAATAGCAATATGTTCCGCATTTTCCAAGGTTATAAAAACTATAATTAACCAAATCCAAAAGATTTCACTGTTTTTAAATTTAGATTTTTTTATTGAAATAATAAATAATAATGTTTTCTTTTACTTAGGATACCGTCTCTGTTAATATATTTTCGTTTAAATATTAACCATTTATCGAATGGTATATACCAGTGCTCTACTAATAAACATTATAATAATAATTATTAAACTTCATATCAGTTATATAAAAAACCAACAAATATATTAAAAAAAATGTGTTACACATAAAAAAAAACAGAAACATTTTTCAGTTATACTATGCTATACATACACTCAGAAAATTAGCTTCATAATTTTCTTAAAAATATTCTTGTGAAGCTAATCTAAAGAATGAATATTTATTCTTAAAATATTTAGAAATAACATGAAAAATATGACAGTAACAAAGCTGCAACAACAATAACACAACCACATAGAAGGACAAAGATAGAAAACAACAAATAAGGCAGCAACAAAAAAGCAATAACAAATCAACAGTAAGTTTTTAGAAGTTACCAAATCGAAAAATAAATCAAGTTTAAATATAGTTAAAGGTGATGTTCTCAATCCACTGACCTAAAAAACATGGCTTTTGTATTATACTCTGTAAAGTTCGATGTACGAAACGCAAAGGATCGTGTATTAAAGCTACCGATTTTGTATCTATACTCAAGGAGAGTGTCATAAAATATAAGACACTACCTCTCTTTACAGAGCCTATAGAAATCAAAGATAAACGTGTTAAATTTATTCGTGTCTAAAGAGGTCATACTCCGTTAAAACTTCCAATTCCCTCTCACAGATGCTTGAGATTACTTTCAAGTCCACAAGCTTCCGGCGGCTTTACAATCCATTCAGTATTTTCATGCATTATTAGTGAGTGAATCAAAGCTTCCCTTAATAATTTTAAAGAACAAACGTTTTGGTAATTTCACCGAACTCTCTTCTGATCCTTATCTTGTCAATCTTGGCAATGGCAAGATCAAAGGCAAGGTGTACAACGTAATATAAAATTGGTAAATCGTCATAAGGACCCTTAGCAGCCTTTTACAATTATGGACCCAAAATTTTACCTAAAAGCACGAACTCTCAAAGTCTGCAGTGCTGTCAGATTATCCACAAAAATCGCTACTTTTGAGATCTTGGATATATTTTTCCTAACTTGTATGGTGGCCTTCCATCAGCAGTACGACCTAGCTTTTCACTTCACTTATGTTGTGTGTTAGTTTTATATATGAATGGTGTAACCTACAGGGTAAAATTGACTTCGAAAAACTGATTTTTAAGAAATTTTACATGACAAAAATTATTTTTTGTTTTGTTGCAGATGTCTGACCTCGAGTTAAACCGCAGTCCTACGTACGACATAAATGATATCATTGTATTCTAGGTAGAGGCCTTTCGAAAGTATGTTGAACTACTTTTTGAATGGACTGTCAGTTAGATTTACCCTCCAAGTGATGTACTCAAAATCTTTAACAATTTTGCGATAGTTAGGGAATATCTCCCGATATGTTGAGATGACTTCTGTTAGTGCGATTGTTATGTACCTGCTACCGACTACCAAATAATCACATTAATGTCTCATTGTAAAATACAACCGATTTGGCATCGATCTTCGATTTATGTCCTTACGGTTTTTAAAGACTTAAGTAAGATACCTGAAATTCAATTAGCTGATGTAGCAATAAAGCATCCGCTTTCACTTCCTTTAGTGTCTTTGGTTTGGGTATTTTACCTTCAAAATTAATTGCTTCGGGAGTATAATAAGAAGACTCTTTGAAACTGACTGATGGAAGACTATACAATGCCCTGACATTAGTTTCATAAATGAAGACACCTGCTGCTGTGTCGTCTTAATTTTGAACCAATGCGTGAGAATAACATAGCCTTTGAGAATATTATACGAACCTATCTTGAGTTGGCGTAGTCTAGTAGGTCGCCGTAGCCTAATAGATAGTGTGTTGGCTTATTAGACGTAAAGCCAGGGTTCAAACCCCAGGTCAGACATCAAAACAAAAATACAAAAAGTATTTCTTCGGCAACTTCCTTTCAGCATATTTCTGGCAAAAACTATGAGAGTAAATAAAAATTGACACTTTAAACTGTAGGTCCCGTCACTCATGTATAAAATTAACACTCACAACATAAGGGGTGTGAGAAACTAGATCGTAATCCTGACTGAAGGGTTGTAATGAGCAATTATGTATGTATCTAGAGTTGCCTATCCGGTGTTATTTATTACTTTCAATGTGTCACAGCAGTTCGTCTTGGCTGCTATATAATCAGGTAGTCGAAATGAATTAATGCTCAGCGCTATATATGAAAACAATCTTGGTTCCAAAGGTGCTGCGACAATCAATTCAATAATGACAACAGTTGTTGTTCGAACATTGAAGCTGTGCTAGACAAAATGTAGCAGGTATTGAAAGAATTATTTTCGTTTTTCTTGAATACGAAAAATTTTCCTTGAGTGTACATATATCATTTTTAGTGACTCAGTCAACTAGAGCAGTTCAATATGTGTACGTATGTGTGCTTTTTTTCTAAAAAAAAACATTTCAAATATAAATTTTAATGTCCATGCTAAATTTTCTCTTAATGTTTTACGTTTTGTTAAATTTTTTATTCTGTTTTTTTTCTCTCCTGTGTGTAAAGATATAAATTTGAAATGTTTTTTTGCATATGAAAACTATACTACACATATGTTAAGTGTGTGTGTTTGTAATTTTGAAATTTATGTGATTTTAAATATTGATTTAACCGACATGGTCAATACCAGCGATAAGGAACAGAAAAAAAACCGGGCAAAAATATCAAACCAACTCGACTCTACTCGACTCGAGTCAATGCTTAGAGCACGGGTAACAGAGTTTAAACTGTATGGTTGGTAAAGAAAATTAATAATAATGACTTTAAGTGTATTGGCCATATTCATTTGGAGAAACAACAGCCAACCAACAACAGTAATAAAATAAATATTTATTCATATTTTTTTTTTTCTTTCTAACGTTTATAATCGGCAACAAACCAACTTTTTAGAAGTTGAGTAGTAGTGCTCTAGTTTTTTTGCAGTTTTTTGTTTCTTTTTTTGTTTCTCTAAGAATTTCGTTTATTTTGTGGCAAAAACTTTAAGCTTTAAGGAGTCTTAGATGTCTAGTGTCTAGTGTCTGTGGTGATCATTTGATTGTGTTCAGTTGTATGTTTTCTCGTGGTTTTGTTTGTTTAATAAAGTGTTTTTCTTTACATGTGTTTAATATTTGACTGTTATGTCTTGTATTTTTATTTTATATTTCTTTTTTTTAAGTATTATTTTATGAATTTTTGATTTTCTGATATAATTTTTGGATTTTGTTTTTTGGCCATTAGTAAGTCTGTTAACGTCTTAACAAGTTGGCTGTATCTTTATGTATGTGCGTGGTGTTCTTTTTTCTTACAAATATTTTCAAAGATTGTAACTGTTTTTTCTATTCCTCTAAGCTCTATAATTATAATTTTATTTTTATTAAAGAGCTTTTTAATAATATTTTCTTGGTTGCCAAAAAAAACCAAAAAAAAAATTGGACATTTACATGGAGGCGTTGACAATTTGGAGTAAAAACAAGTGTTAAAAGTATTTTAGTGTAGTTTTGTTTAATATTAGACGGAGGGATTTAAAACATTGTTTGTCTTGAAATATTTCAAAATTTTTAGTTTTTTTTTTGGTTGATAATTATGCAAATAAAATTATAGGTTGTAAAGGAAATATAGTTTTTCAGGGTGGTAAATGGAGTCAGATATTATATTTAAATGTGTAGAGATGCACGTACTATACAATGTAGTTTTTTCAGACCTATTTACAGGAAAGATTTTTGACTTTTTCAAGTATTTTTCTGTAAGTTCCACAGAGTCTTTTAATTATACTTCTGAAGCAATTATTTTTAAGCCAAAATGCTAATACCGAACAACAGGCACCGTAGTCTAGTAGGGAGACATAATTAACTTTTTAGACGCAAGGCCGCGGTTCAAAACCCAGATCAGATATCAAAACGAAATATGAAAAAATATTTCTGCGATGAAGTATCTCAGCAGATTTTTGGCAAAAACTTTGAGAGTAAATAAAATTGCCATGAAAAGTTTCTCAAAAATCTGTCGTTAGGAGTCGACTTTAAACTGTAGGTCCTGCCACTCATGTGTAAAATTAACACACAAAATATGAGTGGTGTGAGAAACTTGACCGTATCCTGACTGAAGAGTTGTAATGGCCAATTATGTATGTGCGTATGTATGTATGTATGTATGTATGTATGTATGTATGTATTACAACAGCCGACTGAATTTTAAGTATCTTTCTAAAGTATTTAAAGACCGAAAAATTCTTGTTAGGAACATTACTCTTAAGACCGATTTGGCATCATTCTAATACAATGAAACATTAATGTGATTACTCGGTAGTCGGTAGCAGGTATATAACAACCGCATTGGAAGAAGTCACCTCAACGTATAGAGTGGTATTCACTAATTCTAACAAAATTGTTTAAGGTTTTGAGTACATCCCCTGGATTGTAAGTCTAACTGACAGTCCCATCGAAAAGAAGTTCAACATACTTTCGAAACACTGTTACCTAGGGTCCAATGAGTCATTTATGTAATATCTTAGGATAAAGAAATAAAAAATTTAGCAATTAAACCGAGTAATTGGTGTAATGGATTAAAGTCGACGTAATCTAGGAAGGCCACGGTTCAAACCCCAAAAATTATACACAAAATAATTGGTGTGAGAAGCTAGATTATAATCCTGAAGGATTTTATATTTGTTTATTCATTTATTTCCTTCCACTACTTTTGTATTCCTCTAAGACTGAACTGGTTCGGAAAAGCCGCCGTAGTCTAGTAGGTAGTGTGTTGCCTTATTAGACGTGAAGCCAGGGTTCGACCCCCGGCCAGACATCAAAACAATATACAAAGAGTATTTCTTCGTCACCTTCCTCTCAGCAGATTTCTGACAAAAACTCTGAGAGTAAATAAAATTGCCATGAAGAGTTTCTCAAAAATCTGTCGTTCGGAGTCGACTTTAAACTGTAGGTCCCGCCACTCATGTATAAAATTAACACACACAACATAAGTGGTGTGAGAAACTAGGTCGTAATCCTGACTGAAGGGTTGTAATGGCCAATTATGTACGTATGTATGTATTACAACAGCTGACTGAATTTCAATTATCTTTCTTAAGTATTTAAAATCAAAAAATGCTTGTTAAGAACATAACGATGCCAAATCGGTTTTATTTTACAATGTGACTTAAATATGATTATTCGATAGTCCTGACAGTCCCATCGGAGAGCAGTTCAACATAATTTCGAAACACCGCTAACTAGAATCGAACGAGTAATTTATGTAATATCCTTGGCTAAAGAAGTGCAAAATCTAGCAATTAAAGCGAGTAATCGCTGTAATGAATTAAAGTCGACGTAATCTAGTAAGGCCACGGTTCAAACCACAAAAATCATGTATAAAACATATACAAAATAAGTGGTGTGAGAAGCTAGATTTCAATCCTGACTGAAGGATTGCATAATTATTTATTCATTTATTCCCTTCCCCTCATTTCTTACTCCTCTAAGACTGAATTGGTTCTGAAATTCACAGATATCGACTAAAAATTATTGATTATTGATTTCCAAGTGGTATATTATAAAGAATTCTTTGATTCTTCCACTCAAAAAAAAAAATATTTCTCCGGCGACTTACTCTCAGCAGATTTCTGGCAAACACTCTGAAAGTAAATAAAATTGCCACGAAAAGTTTCTCAAGAAACTTGTCATTCGGAGTCGACTTTAAACTGAAAGTCCCGCCATTTATGAATGAAATTAACACACACAACATGAGTGGTGTGAGAAGCTAGGCCGTAATCCTGACTGAAGGGTTGTAATGACGAATTATGTATGTATGTATTACAAATCGCAGCAGTTCAGAATATTTTTGTTGCTAAAGCAAACTGTAAATAACGCCGATAGAATTTCTATTATCTTCCAAAGGATTCTACTAATTTGTATCTTATACTATATTCATATACGCACTTTTATTGAGTTAATATTCGGTTTATTGAGTACAATATTCAGACATAATAATATACGCAGTTAAGCTGCTTATTCAATATTCATTTGACAGCTGGTAAACAAAACAGCTGAGGTTGTTTCAACAACATTGTTTTTATTTTGTTTTGTTTTGTTTTTTTGTTTGTCGTTGTTGACATTTGGCAGTGCCGCATTTTAAGTTTTACTCAATATTATAACAAATTGCGTAATTATTGCGCAATAATTAATTGAAACTTTATATGAAATATTGCGATTTACGCAATAAAGGTACATATCTGAACACCGTATTAGTGGACAACATTTCCCTCCACTGCATCTCTTTTTCACTAAATTAAGTGGTAAAAAGTTTATTAACTTTAAACTGTATGTGACCAATATTTTGTACACTACGTAGCTCTTCTTAGTCTGTATGTTCGAACTAAGGTATGTAGTTAGAATAAGCGATAGGACTTCTCAATAATGTGTCTTCCAACCTTGGTACCCTAATGAACTGCAGGATGCTGTTCGGTGTCTATAGCAATAAGTCTTTAGGCTGCTTAAGCAATATCTTTATCGTTTCACTTTGAACACTGGTCTTCTTTAAAAATTGTATTCAAAACTCGTAAAATACTTCGAATGAATAGAAACTATGGCTTGGATGATGTCTCATTTGAAGTTAAAGTTTTTTATTACTTTTTTCTGTGTAGCAAACGTTTTGAAAGTTGCTCTCTGCATGTGCATATTTTCTCAGGAATCAAAAAGATCTTTAAACAATAAATAAGGTAACCTTAATAAGAATTTAATTGTTGGTTTCTATACCTCAGGGTAGTTTTGAAATTAATTTCCATTATGATTTCAATAACTGGGTCGCAAGGGTTAATTAAAAATAGATTTCAAAAACTGAAGCACAAAATATTCCCATATAAAAAAAAAAATTAATATGAACTGACCCCTTTGGTATTAATCATCAATTATTTTCTGATTTCTTATGCATAACAGATAATCGTATTTGTTTAACAACTTTTTATTTTATTTTATTTTTTGTAGGTATTTTTTTTTTTTTTTGTTGCAAATATTTTCTCGTATTCAATTATTTCTCAGACTGCTTTAGATCGCACATTTTTTTCCAATTTTCAAGCCGTTCTGTTTTTCGTTTTTTCACATTTTCTGATTGTATTTTTTTGATTTTTCTTTGTTTTGTTTTTATTTATTGTTAAAATAAGTTCATAAGCAAATAATAATATTTGCCGACTTTATTATTTCTCGTTAAGTACGTGCCAGGAAATTGTGGTGTGAACTTGTTAAAGCTGCCGTTTTTTTCTTTCATGGTTTGCCAGGCTTTCTGTGCTGCTTTGCAATTGTTTTAAAAGCAAAAAAACAAAAAAAAAAATCAAATGATTGCCTGACGGGCTTTAAAACTTTGGCTTATATAATGTGTTTATAAGTATGTGTGTGAAATGAAAATAAAGTTAACAAATGAAAAAAATAAAAAAATAAAAAAAATCTCATCACGTTGGTAATAAGGTGCAAAAATTCGATTGGCTTTTTTCTCCTCTCGTTGTCGTTGTTGTTGTTTCTAAAAATTTAAGCATCAGCATAAGAAAACCTTTTTGTTTTCTTTATAGCAACAAAAACAAATTTTGTTTGATTTCTTTGCTTTTGTTTTATTTACAGGCTCCTTTTGGTTTAACGTGTTTTAAAGGTTTCGTTTTCAAATATTTTTTTCTACTTTTTTTTTGTTTCTTTTGAAAAAGTATAGACGTAATAACAATAATAGTAATAACAATGATGAAAATGATGATGATGATGATGATGGTGACGGCGGTAGTGGTTGCTTGGCAAACTTAGTATGAGTGGCTCACTCTCGGGTGATGATGACTTTAAACAACAACGAAGGTGATCTTATTAACCGATAGTAAATTGCCAATTTGTGGTCAGTGTTTGATTATTGGATATTGAAATTTATGGGATTTTATTTCTCTTTTTCGTATTTTATTTTTATTTTTCTTTTTCTTTTTATTTAACTTTTTTTTAATCTTATGGATGACGTAGTAAATTATATTATTTTTGAAAGCGAAATTGTTATTTGATGTTCGCAGAAATATATACCCACACAGGCAAAAAACATAAAAGACTTAAGACACAAACCTGATGTCTTATCAATACATAGAGGCATGGCTGTTCAACAATTTATTTGAAGCCAAAGAATTACGTTGTTTGCAATGGAATTGGTCAAGTATTTCTTCCATTAGGATATTGGCAACAAATTTCATTCGAGTTCAAAACCAAATTTTTTTTTTACTAAACCCAAGGATTATAATACAAGAGTCTGCTAACCTAAATATCATACTTTATAAACTATAAAGTGTTGCTTTTATTGAATAATATTTTATATCAATTTCAGTTACAGGTAAAGCTATCCTAGATCTTTGTGTGTAAAGTTCTCAACAGTATGTAGGAGTAGTTGAAAATACTACAGACCACTCTACTGAACCCTCAGCAATTTCTAACGGCCAATTTATCCACTTATTGCATTGCAGACATGCAAAATCCCTATTCAGCGTCTCTCGTTATTTAAATTCCTTGCTTTTGAATAATTACAATCCTTTAGTCAAGATTACGGCCTAGCTTCTCACACCACTCATGTTATGTGCATTAATTTTATATGTGAATGGCGAAACCAAACAGTATAACGTCGACTCCCAACGACAGATTTTTGAGAAACTTTTTCATGGCAGGTTTATTTATTCTCAGAGTTGTTGCCAGAAATCTGCTGAGAGGAATTCGCCGTAGAATTTTTTTTTTCATATTTCGTTTTGAGGTCTGACCTGGGTTACGTACCCGGACTTTACGTCTAATAAGCAAATACACTACTAGACTGCTAGACTACGGCGACTTCTTGAATAATTTGAATAATTTCTGCTGCTTTTAAATGCTTTGAAATGGCGTCTAATGTTTCTACAAGTTGGTCTTGTGTCTTATATTGATTTTTCCATATTATAGTCCTTAAACTTTTCTGACTGGCCCGGTCACTAATTGATTTGATGGTCAACATAGCCTTCCTATATTAGGCTACAGTAAGCCTATGGAAACTACATCATATAAAGGGTGGGCCATTTAAAAGTTTAAATTTAAAAATCCAAAAAAAAAACAAAAACATTTTGAAATTTTACCAAATTGTTTCGGTTAGAAATGGAATATTATTTCATTCATATGACTGCCGTAACTGGCCTCACAGTGCCTAATTCGATAGGATAAATTTTCGTGCACTTTCTCCATTGTATGGGGTCGTATATCAGCAGTGGTATCACGAATGTTGGCCTTCAAATGCTCAATTGTCTCTAGTTTGTCGGCATAACACTTTTCTTTAATGGCGCTCCACAGAAAATAGGCCTACGTTGTAAAATCGCAACTTAATGCCAGCCAATTGACATCACCATTTCGGCTAATTAAACGGCCATCTAACGTTTGATACAATAAATCGATTCTGACATGAGATGTGTGGCTATTTGCACCATCCTGTTGAAACCAAACATCATTCATATCAATGCCATGAAAAGCGAGTACAAAAAAATTGGTTATCATGGTGCGATCGGTGTCTCCATTAACCGTAATAGTTGCGCCGTCCTCATTTAAAAGAAATAGAGACCACTGAAGCCTCATGTTCTACAAGCAGCGCCAAACAATTTCTCGTAATGGGTGCAGTGGCTTCTGTAAGACCACTTGTGAGTTTTCTAAGCCTCAAATACGGCAATTTTGCTTATTAACGCACCCACCAATATGAGAATGAGCTTCATCCGAAAAGATGACTTTTTGATATCATCGTGCATTTTTTTGTAGGCTCATCTAGCAAAGTGAAAACGAAGCGGATGGTTATACAGCTTTACCTCTTGAACCAATTGAACTTTGTAGAGCTTCTTACCGAAGTCTTTTTGCAAAATTCGACATAAACTGGGGTGTGAAATGTTCAATTCTTAAGAACGATGACGAGTTGATGCTGATGGATGCACACATCCAGCCACAGCTTCGATATTTTTGGCTGTATGCACTGGACGAGCACACTCACGTCTTGGTGCATCAACAATGAAACCAATAAACTTGGGTATACTGTTGTTCCTTCTCTACGATCAAATGTTGTACGACAATTTCATGCCTTTGTCTTAGTTTTGGAAATTAATTTCCAATAAATCCCAATGTTGTTCAAGCGTACATCGATTCATTACGTACAGTGGAGATAATATATTGAATTTTGTAACAGAATAGAATGACATAAGTAAGTGCCAGATTCGATATAACCGAAGGTTCAAATTTAAACCGATAGATGGCCGATACAATATATAGGATTACCGAACCAAGGGCATAGTCACCTGCTATGCGTTATTCGGGAGTCTACAGAGATAGTCACTTATTGCATTTTGTGCTTACAAAGGCCGTAGGCAATTTATCTGCAGCTTGTAGATTTTTCTTTTCATTGGAAATTTGTAATCGACTATCCCAAGGTTGGAAATTTTTTATAAATTTCTAGCAGTTTGCCGCATACATATGTATGTTAAATGTGATGTTTTAAATCCATTATTTAGCCATTCATTATGGCTGTCTAAATCGTTAGTCTTACTCTCATACGACTTAAATCGTGTAGCCATCTAAATTAGCCAATTCATTTAAATCATTTTCACATCCTGTCTTATGCAAAAAGTCGATTTTTTCTCTCTCTCTCTCTCTCTCTCTTGCCATCAACTTTTATTTGGTCACATAAAACTTATTCTCGGTGGCTGTTCAAATACCCGCTGATTTCTGTAAAAACCATATGAATACATATACGAGTATATATGGTTGTGTGTTGTGTGTATTTTTGTACAAGAGATTTATAGAAATTTTTATAATTGTTCACAATCAAAACGCTTTTAACTGTCAACTCAATAACATAGATACATATCTATCTGCATACAATATGGCTTGAAAACAAACAAACATTTTCTATTCCAAAAGGAACATAAGAAATCATGTTTAAGGAAATTTTTTTTCTTTTCAAATACAAACAAAGAAAAAGAAAATAAGAATGTCTGTGCTTCTACTTCTTCTTTCGTTGCCATATGGAAATTTTCATGTTGCATGCTCCTCCTGGTGTTTATTGATCTGATGATGCAACATTGTTGTTTAAATAAATTATAAAATTCATTTTCTTTTCCTATTTCTTTCTTATTTTCTGTATTTTTGTTTCTTTTACTGTGTCTAGGCAATATGACCAATGATATTAAGCAGTTGGTTTTAACATATCTTGTGTTTGGTTAGACGATTTACAGCAACCCAGGGTTTCTTTTCATTATTTTTACAAACAATTTTAAACGTACATGCATATGATTTCGTTCCACGGTTTTTTTTTTGGATTGTTTAGAGCATATGTTACACCAGTTCCAACGGAATTAATTAATTGCAACAGCGCTAAAATCGAGCGGATTTTGAAGACTCACAGGCCAGACATCAAAATAGAATACAAAAAATATTTCTTCGTTGAATTCCTCTCAGCGGATTTCTGACAAAAACTCTGAGAGTAAAAAAAAATTGCCATGAAAAGTTTCTCAAAAATCTGTCGTTGAGGATAGACTTTAAACTGAAGTTCTCCCGCCACTTATGAATAAAATTAACACACACAACATAAGTGGTGTGAGAAACTAAATCGTAATCCTGACTTAAGGGTTGTAAAGACCAATTATGTATGCATGTGAAGACTCGGGGCACAGTCTATTTGAAATCCTATATGAGCAAGACATTTGCTTGTTAATGTAACCTCAAGAGGAAAACAAGGTTCATTGCTGAATAAATTTTTTTTCTCGAAAAGTGAGCATTGAAAACATGTTGCATATTTCCGAAAGCTGATGTGCCTTTGTGTGAGGAGTCGGCCGATTTAATTTTTTGCGTGAGTGCTAATTAAGATGGAAATTCAAATGTAAAATACGCTCTAATGGCTGTATTGTCTCAATTGTCGAGAAAGCATAAAAGCAACATTCTGTATTATCCCTCACACTTAAACTAACAGAACAGATATTTAGGGCAGTACATCACTGCGATAATGCAACTGCTCTATACCAAGTATCATTGAAGGAAATTTTATTCACGGTTTGCAATTTGCTTTTGGATTTATATTAATCAAATTTACTCTTAAATTTAATTTGCCCTGAATTTCTTTTAAGCAACGATCAAAACTATCTGTAATTAATGTACGCCCTTTATATTGTAATCCTGGTATATAGAACTTCTCAGATAAAAAAAGATACAGAATACGAATGCGGTTGTTCAACAAGCATTCATACACTACTCATCTCGTTGAGTTGTGATAACAAGCGCTAGATGTTGTCAATAAATTGACTTAAACCTTGCTTGCATTGAAGATACTTTGACTTAGGGCTGACTTCATTTGTAATGTAATACTTCGCGGATATAGGTTCACAGATTCTCTGGAACAAGTGCAACAGACAACTTATTAATCATAGAGTGCAGTGATGTACAGTGAGCGCCATAAGTGAGTCAACACTTTTGTTCTTAAGTATAAAAACATTTTATAAGTAATAAATAAACGTTTTTATTTTTGGAAATTTATTCGACTATTCTCATTTACTTTTCTCGCTATCCTAAGAAAATGAATTATTTCAGTGGTGTTTACTCACTTTTGGCGCTCAGTGTATATTACTACTTAGCTTCTCATATCACATATGTCCTGTGTGTTAATTTTATACATGAGTGGTGGGACCTATAGTTTAAAGTCGACTCCGAATGACAGATTTTTTTGAGAAACTTTTCATGACAATTTTATTTACTCTCAGAATCTTTGCCAGAAATCTTCTGAGAGGAAGTCGTTGCCGAAGAAATATTTTTCATATTTTCGTTTTGATGTCTGGCCTGTGGCTCGAACCCTGGCTTTACGTCTAATAAGCCAACATAGTACCTACTAGACTACGGCGGCTAGCCTATGGTGACTTCTTACTTCATTCTACTTCACGAATATAGATTCTTTGGAACAAGTGTAACAGACAACATATTAACTATAGAGTGCAGTGATATATATTATTATTGTCATGTAGAAATATTAAGATATTGCGACCATATGGTTTATTGCGTTATCCTCAACTCATATATTGCTTCCCTATAATAACTTCTTGTGCAGTGCCAGGCCCCTCGCTAATACTTGATAAATACGTACATGGTTCCTTATAAAAGTACGGCCTTTGATATGTCTTTCTTGTTATTGCAGAATCTACATATTATGCCTGCAGCGATTTCCATTCCAGTGCACGAATCAACAACGTGTGATCAGAACGTTGTGTTCTAATCAAAAACTATTTTTATTCTGATGGTAAGACTCTAAATTCTCTTTAAAATAATTACTTGGCATAAATTTAGATTCTGTCAATTCCATCCGCATTGAGAATTGTCTCTGCCATTCTCTACCTTGCCTATCGCCAGGTACATATATCCTTCCAGACTTCGCTTCTAATTCCACAAAAAGATACTGTAACTTTAAACAATTTAAAAAAACTCTCCTTTTGCAAGCTCAAATGAGCGATCATGTTCTTTAATATCCATATGATCTAGGATACCCCAAAAGCTCACACTATCCTCCTGCCTAGTTGATTCTGCTTGTCAAGAACGACTCATCTTATATTTGTATCAACTTCATAGAAGTTAAGTGCATGAACAATTTCCAGTTTATACATTAAATAAGATCTCTGATCTTGGCAATTTTTGTAGGAAAAGTGGTAATGAAAGTCTGATTATTAAAGTGGATCTGCTTAAAATTGCACAGGCAGGACTGGGTTACAATTTGTTGTTTCATAGAAGGAACAGCGATATGTTGAATCATTAATTCGTTGACAAATTTATGGATTGCGATTATGGCTGCGAGGCCTTCAATATTTACCTCTCCACAGCTTTAAAAAAAAAGCTGCAGACATTCAGACAAAAGAATAGTTTCCGAACAACTAGGATTACTTATCAAAAACTTTTTAATTCCTTCGATTCATTTAATGAACAATGAGCTGCCACAACGAACTTCCTCCATATTTTTAGAACATACTTGATTTGTTTGAGTTTACATACCTACATACATACATAATTGGTCATTAAAACACTTTAGGCAGGCTTACAACCTAGCTTCGCACCTCACCCATCTTGGGTGTGTTAATTTTAATTAATTTTTTTGTGAAACTTTTCATGGCAATTTTCATTTACTTTCAAAGTTTTTGCCAGAAATCTGTCGAGAAATGTTTCCTTAATATTTGGTTTCGTTCGAGGTGTCTGAGCCCGGTGTTGAATCATGGTCTTACCTTTGGTAATGCAACACACTACCTACTAGACTACATACATATAATATAACATAATTGGTCATTACAACCCTTTAGTCAGGATTACGACCAAGCTTCTCACACCACTGATGCTGTGTGTGTTAGTTTTACATGAGTGGCGGGACCTACAGTTTAACATCGACTCCGAACGACAGATTTTTGAGAAACTTTTTTCATGGCAATTTTATTTACTCTCAGAGTTTTAGCCAGAAATCTGCTGAGAGGAAGTCGCCGAGGAAATACTTTTCGAATTTTGTTTTGATGTCTGACCTGGGGTTTGAACCGAGGCCTCAAGTCTAATAAGGCAACACACTACCTACTAGACCACGGCGACTTCTACTAGACTACGGCGAGTTTAAATAATTAAATTCGTTAAGTCTAGCAGATGTACTGACTCAGTGGATTTCTTTTATGCAAAATATTTTATTTCTTCCATTATAATTACAAAATCTGTTTAAAATCATACAATTTGATGTATGGCCCTACAATTGAAAAACGATGAAAAAAAGATTTCAACAAACTGAACATAGATTATGTGAAACGAGGCATGAAGTCGTAAAAATAATTACAATTTCATGGATTAAGACAACTTTTAATGAGGAAACCTACTTTTAATGTGCTATTTAAAAAATAATTCTTTTATAAACTAAAAATTAAAACTTCTAATGCTGCTATTAAAACTAAAAAGCAATATAAAGTCTAATTAAAAAAAGAAAAAAAAACAAAAAAACATTGAATTTTATACGGTAGGAGACAAATAATTAATTTTCACAAATAAATTTCAGCACAAAATGGAAATGGTTTTTGCATATCGTGTAGTATCTTTTAAAATATAAAATTGTAAGCCAGACTTTAATGCTCATGCAGACTATATTTATAGGCAATGTGTGCACCACAGTGTATTATGTTGGATATCATATAGTGGGCATACAAATCATGACAGTTTGTAATTGCCACATTTGTAAATTAATATACGAAATCAAATTGTAAATATTTTGTCTGTTTGTATGGAAAATTTTTATGCATGTTTTCCTGTGCCGTAACATCTACAAAACATACATATGTACATATGTATGTATGTATGTATGTATGTAAATGAAAATGCTGTTAATTTTTGCTTGTTTAATACGATGTATGCGAGAGTATTCTCAACAGTTAATAGAGTGGCGTTAATATCAAAAAACATAAAAACTTTAATACGTATGCCACATAATAACAACCATATGGTTGGCTAGCTATCTAGCTGGCTCATAACATATATGAACTAAACATTTGAGAATTTCTACATTTATTTACTTAAAAAATATTAACAACACTATGTACGCTTGGTAATAATAACACCAGCCGCCACCAGCTTAGCTTAAATTATTTGTCTATCTTCATTTGTTTAATGTTTGCAGTTCAATCCTTAACATTATAGCGTCCAACTAATATGTTTGTATAGGTCTGTCTGTCCATCTGTTTGTATCTAAAGCTCCAGCTTTTATTTGTTGTAGTTTATGTAGCTGTTTGGCTAACAAATGATTGGCCATTGAAACTAAGCGGTAGTTTTATGATGTTAAATTTAATTGTTAATGGCTAACACATGCATGCCCATATGCAGTTACCACTGCAACTATCATTAACTGTTGCCTTAATATTTTCCCCGGACTTTACCCCTTGGTTTGGAAGAAAAAAATTTGTTTGAAATGAAAAATTGTCGAATTATCAGTGGCTTCATTTGTATATAAGATTTTATTTCTTTTTCTCATATATTTTCCGCTTTTTGTTGTCCGGGCAGTGTGTGAACTTTTGTTGTTGTTAAAAGCTTGGTAACAAAAATAAAATCTTTAACAAGAGTTTAATAATGTCGGTCCATAAAGATGTAATTATTAAAGATTACAATTAACATTTGAAAAACGTACATACACATAAAATATTTAGAAACGGTAATTAAAAAACAAGCACCAGATTAAAATGGAAAACAAAATGTCGAGTTTATTGCTTAAGTCTTGTGTTTCAATTTTCAACACTTTGATAATAATAGAGAGTTTGCCCGCCAGCCAGCCAGTCATTAAATAGAAGATAATAAAAATTGTTTTTGTATTCCTTGATTGCTATGAAGATTTATTTTACAAAAAAAAATATTTTTTTCTTCATTCCAAGGACCTAACAAGGTGTAATAACACAGCCCTGCATGGGTTTTGCAAATAAGATAGCTCCAGGTGTTCCCGAAGGCATTTTCCGCGCTGAACACGAATCTGGTTTCAAATAAAATATTCCATCACGTCAGGTTTTCGAGAAAAAGGGGGTTGAAACCCCTAAAAATAGCTTTTTTGCCCATTTTTGAAACATTGAAGAGCTAAACACTGACGTGCTGGAACCATCGCTATTGTCTGAAATTGACAATTGATCTTTGCCCTTTAAAATGAGCACAAAGCCAAATTGTTTGCATGCACCCTTAAAGTAGGGGTGGGTTTATGTCAAGGGGTGCAAGAGAAAAAGAAACATATTACGGAGGTCCTTAAAAATTAATCAGAATTACTTGAATTGTTACTCAGGGGTTTTGGGGTCGCTGATTACAGATATTCATTCAGATTTAAAAAATTCAAAATGGCGGAGCCAATATGGCGGTTAAGTAAATCTGATTAATTTTTATAAACCTCATCCGCCTAACGTGATGAAAGTTTTTGAAACCAGATTCGTGTTCAGCGCGGAAAATGCCTTCGAAAACACCTGGAGCCATCTAATTTGCACAAAAAGTCCAAATTTGCAGGGCTGTGTTATCTTTGACTCCATAGAAAAGAGACTGAAGATATTTAATACGGTTTTGGCTCCTCCTATTATTTGTAAGGTGGTAGTAGGCTATCCAAGACTAGAATGGCTGCTTGGTTTTCGAATCGAAATCGATTTTCGCATGCGGAACTGAGATATCAGCCAACAAACTTCTTTAATAGGCGATATCTTCTCTTTAACACCACTTAACTAATTAGGAAGATTGTATTTAAGAAAATATAAAATATAACTTCAAAGCCGTTGATGGAATTGTCCTTAGCGTGAAGGGATAAGATTTTTACTTCAAACCTATAAAGTTTGGGAGTCTAAAAGTCAACGTGGAAACCGAGAATGTCGGCGTGTGCACATGCTCCTAAATATTATTTTATAGAAGATATTACACTACAGAGTGCTGTTGTCAGAATAAAGAAGTCACAAGTCAGTTCTCCAATCTTCAATTGCAACATATTGTAGTTTGTAGTGGCGATTGCCTGCTCATTAGGCAAGATTAGAGATGCAGAAAAGAGATTTCTGTGGAAGTTTTAAGATTCAAAGTTCAATGAATTTAATATAAAACCTTTCTACACAGAGTGATTGATCATTCATTGTTATCAAAAGGCATTACGCTTAGTTTCATCTTAAGATGAGGGTGTAGGAAACCGCTCAATTGGTTTAATAGGTTGTTGATGATGAACGTCTGTTATATTGGTTCTTGGGAACCGTAAATTAATTTTAAATACGTTTCCACGTTTATTTTATATGCATGAGTATCATAATTGGATTATTTTCTGAAAAATTTTCAATGTTTTAAAAAATTTTAAAAATCAAGTTTTGTTCTTAAGTCTTTGGTTTACAAATAATTTCAAATAAAATGTTGTTTGACTATCATTTTCTATTCTTTGCTTTCAATTCAGTTACAATATATGACTTTCTTGACTGATGTTGTGCTTTGATTTGTTTTATAATGCCAATTAGCACTTTGTAGTGAGGTTCATAAGTAAACGTTAAGTATTTTAAAATCTGCAGCTAATTAAATTTATGTGTTAAATTTGGCAAAACTGTCACTCAATATTTATTGGATTGAAATTTTAATATCTTTTTTTTGTACAAATTGCCAACTACAAGATAACAGTTGAGCAAATTAAAAGTAAAAACGTTTTTTAAAAATTGTTTGTTCCTCCTAACATAACACACTTCAGTTTAATTGCTTGACTGACAAATTATGTGTTGCGAAAATTTCGATTTCTATACATATTTTATGTCTCCTGCTAAACGTACGTATACCGTACATACATACATATATCGTGTATAATTTCCCATCGTCATCATCATCATCACCAGCACTAGCACTGGCACTGGCACTAACAGTTGCTAACAAATCGTGTGTGTAGATGCAATAAAAAACAAAAAAAAAACTGATTTTCCACATGACGAAATTAAAAGTGTTAAAGACTTTAGTTACGTCGTATCACATACAGAAAAAACAGAAACGTTTTAAGAGGCCCCTGCCAGCCTAAAGTCAACTACCCAGCTTTAAATTGAAAAACTAAATACTGAAACGCATTGTAACCTATACTTTTCGCCAAAGCGAATTTTCTTTTTTAACAACCAAATTGGAAATCTATAGTGCTTGCAATTGCTGCAATACTCGTAGCAGCAGCCGTAGTAATAGCATATGAAACTTTACTTATGGCATTTCAAAAACAATTACAGACATTTTGCTGTTTGAGTAAATTATGTATAAACAAAAAGCAAATGTAACTTAAAACAATTATTATCTGATCGAATGAGAATAAAACACAACAACAAAATATTGTTGTTGCTTTACCCATATGTCTGTAGTATTTTTGCTTAACATTGGCGTTTTAATTTTACGAATTTTTTTTTTGTCAGTTTTTCAGTGGTGTTGGAGGTTTTCATTTACAGCTGCCTGGATCTGAAAAATGTGCAGCAAAAATTTTTTGATTTTTTCCCCCCAATTTTTTGTAATTTTTTTTTGAATAAAAAAACAAATAATTTTTATTTCTTCACTTTAGTTTCAAGATTTTTTTCCGTAAATTTTTGCTGTTGCTTTTTTTTTTGTTTATTTGCTTTACAAAAAGCACCTGTCATTATATTTTTCTTTTAAAATTTATTTTTGTTTTTGAATTTGTTTCTCTACATTGCATTTATTTCAGTCCTCTACTGTTGTATTGATCTCAAAAGCTTAAGTATTTTAAATATTTTTTATGGTTTCGTTTCGTTTTCTTGCTTATCTCTCAGGCGTATGAGTAACATTTATTTATTCATTCAATTTCATAGTATTTCTGTATTTAACGTTAACGTTAACGTTTAACTATTTATAACGTTAACAATTAAATGATTGCTTAAGTCTTTATTTTCATATTATATACGTACGTTCTCCAACTATTATTTGTAGTTCGTTTGTATTTAATTGTTTTTTGCTTGGTGAGTTTAATTTATTGTTAGATAAACTGATAAGTTTATATTTTATATTTGGTTTCGTAAACAAATTGTATGGAAATAAATTTTAATGCCATTTAAAAAGGGGGCGGGGGAGGTGGTCTTGGAATGTAAACTTCACTTTTGAAAAAAATTGAAAAGTTTTAAAATTTTATTGAAATAAATTTTTTTTATGACAAACAACGTGAGGAAATTGTTTTCAAATGCGAAACTTCCAAACTAAACTTATTTGATTAAAATTTTTAAAGATTCCACAAGACATTGAAAGTTAAATGATGTGGACCATTAAGCTGAAGAAGCAATATCGAGGAAAGGATAAAATAGAGTCTGATCGCTTTATAGACATAGTATTGCAGCTCTATGGTTAAGAATTGGGGTCTACTGTTATGGAAATTCATGGTGGGAGTGAGTTTTAGTTCCAGTTTATACTTTTATTCTGCAAATAAGAATAAGCTGGTGACATGGTCAATAGTCGACTTGTGGGTTCAACATCCTGCTTGCTTTAGCCTCAATGTTGATGCAATTTTACCGGATATATATTCGACAACTATGTGACCTTAGAAATGATTATAAGAAAAGATAGGTTTGTACAGTCTTAGTGACAACAGCAATCGGCCTTATCGCATTCATGCTAGAAAGGGAAGAAAAAGGAAGTCGAGAAAATAGGAGAAAGGGCAAACGTAATGGAGCAGATATCCAACAGAAGGATCTGCTATTGCTCAGGCATTAATTTACATTCAACAGACATCGCAATGTCACTATAAAGCTTGTGGGTGGCAGAATTTCAGTCTCTAAAAGTGAATTCAAGCCCTCAAACAAAACATCTTCCAATATCCCCAAATCTCTTCTACGAAGATCCTGCCGTTTTTGACTCTTTCTCATCTAAACATGCTCTGCGTATGTATGTCTGGCATAAATCTAACCAAAACTCCCCTCTGCAATCTGCCACAATGTGATGTAATGAATACAAGCACTAGTTCCAGGTTGGAATGATTCTGCCTTTAATTAGTGGTAGTTCTACAACCGTTGATAGATGACCATAGATTCCTAACTGCATTACACTCGAACCTATGCTCCCGGCGTCCTTGCTTACCCTCTCATACTCATATTTTGGTAAACCCATTAGGATAGCAAATTAGGACAATATTATTGAGTGAGAGTGAGTGATATTGAACAATATTATTGAGTGAGAAGCCAATCAAATCTCGTAACCCCACCAGGTATAATATCCAACCCCGTAATAATCGCAACCTCGCGGGCCACTTCTTCCATCCAAAAACTCAACTCTCAACTTTTCGCAGCTATTTATCAACAGCTGGATTCCTTCTATGCTCTTAATAACGATAATACGATTTTATTCGAAGCATTCTACTAAACAACATATATACAATTGGTCATTACAACCCTTTAGTCAGGATAACGGCCTAGTTTCTCACACCACTTATGTTGTGTGCGTTAATTGTAGTGAAACGCTGCAGAAAGGAATGCATAGGATAGTCGAAAAAGGCTACGACCACCTAAAAGTAAAAGTTATCTTGAGCCGATTTAAGAACGTGGAGAGATGTAGAAAATGGCTCGGGGCACGAACATATCTACAATTAGCAGTGTTGGGTAACTACGAACGACTATTTATGGAATTCGTTCACAACGCTGGATGAAAATTCAACTTGAGCACATTACGACGTTGTTTGCAACTGGCAAACTGTAAGAGCATAAATTCGTAGAAATTTTCTTAAAACCGAGTAAAACAGGAAGGTTTTTGCTAGTTACGTTAGAAACACAACTCGTAGTTTCAAGTTTGCCCTCTATTTAGAGACTTAAAGTGTAATTTTGAAAAACAAATTTTAATCGTGCTTAAGTGTATAGAATCCTATGGCGTTATACATTTCTGCAATGACTACCCTGTAGAGGTTGTTGGTACATATTCGATAATCTGTGACTAGTTCTAGGTTTTCATACTCTTCACAAAAAGGAAGAATATCGAGGCACTATTTAATGCTTTATGGTTTACAAATATAAAAGGCGATCATACTTTTCCAACACAAAAAATAATTACTTTAAGAATATTTTTAAACCCCAAAATCTACGAAATAAAAAAAAATTAAAAAACAAAGTTCGTTGCCTAAGTCTTTCGTTTTCGTTTCCTTTTTATTGCACGTACTTTGGCAGTAAAGTTTTTGACTTCAAAAAACCAGTTTGCTAAACCGTATACTTCACTCTCCTGTTCTTCCTTTACCAACAACTCAACTCCATATTACCGTTATGGCCATTTTCTCAAGTACGCGTAAGAATTCAAAAGACATTCCCACAAATTATAATTTCTTATCTGGCTTTTAAGGAAAGAAATTCAGTTTAAACATTAATTTCTATTTATAACCAGGTTATTATCAGCTGTAATGCTCACAAGAAAACTATAGCAACAACAACAACAACAAACTAATCGAATAAACTCTTGCCACAGAAGGCAAAGGAAAAAAAATAATTTAAAACCCTGTTTCTAGTTTAACAGCTACACAGTGGTATAAAACTAAAGCAAAACTGAAAGGAAAAAAAACGCAGACAGATGTTAGTTTTCTTTTAAATTTTTTTTTTTTTTTAACTGAAATTCTAAAACACGCATACGGCATGCCAAAAACCAAAAAAAATTAAAAAATAAGAAACAGAAACGGAAAAAACTTAAGAATGAAAAGAACGAAAACTAAACCTTCTTAGCTGATAACTACTAAACTTGACTACAAAAAAAGAAAAAAGTAACCACGACGAGCATAAAATTAAACAAGAAGGAGACAACTGCAGGAGAAAAATGTGGGGAGAAAAGCAAAAAAAAAAGAGTAAAAGAACACCCAGTTTTTAGTAAATTTAAGCAGCCAGCAAACAACAACAACAAGCAAAAGAAATCGTAGTAATGTTTGTTTGTAACGTTTGTAATGTTGTATGTAGCAGGAAGGCAGGCAGGCAGGCAGGAATAAAATGCTCACGCATGTATTTATTTTATAAAATAAACTGTAGTCAGGCTAAAAGTTGACAGCTTATGAGATTATTATGTCATGGTCAACAAAATTAACGATTAACTTTTCTTCTCTTACACCGTTCTTTTCTACGTTCTTTTTTCTGTACGTGTTTGTTTTTGTTTTTGTTCAGCTATTTAGTTACGTTTTTAAATTTTCTTACCACAGTTTTAATAGCTTTTGTAGGATCTGTTAGGTGTTTTCCTTCCTTTCTTTTTTTTCTTTCTCTTTTTTAAATGTAAGAGAAAAATAAATTTTTAATAGAAATTATAATTTATTACCGAGTTGTTGAAAGCTAACAGTTAACTAATCACTTGGAAAACTAGAAAAATATAAGAAAACTCCAGTCATCGTTTTACGTTTTACAAGATTTAATTGACTGGCCCTCTCTGCTTTTGCACTCAATTTAGTTTAACGGCCGCCCAGGATGTTGTAAGCAACGAAATGTTAAAATCCGTTTACAAATATCCGCCTATTTTTCTCCTTTCATTTTTGTTTTTCTTTTTTTTGCTTCTTAGAGAAATTGAAAAAATAAAAATAAAAAAATTATAACGAAAATTAATGAAAACAAAAGACTTAGAAAACGAACTTTTTTTTATATAAAATATGTAATGTGATGCATAACATATCATAACATACATACATATTTCATCATTACAACCCTTCAGCCAGGATTAGGACTTGGCTTCTTACACCACCTATGTTGTGTGTGTTAAGTTTATACAGGAGTTGCGAGACCTCTAGTTTAAAGTCGACTCCGACTGACAGTTTTTTGAGAAACTTTTCATGATAATTTTAGTTTTAGTAGAGCTTTTGCCAGAAATCTACTGGGAGAAGGTCGCCACAGAAATATTTTTTCATATATCGTTTGTTGGAGAAGTCTGAAATGTTGTTTGAACGGCAGCCTTACTTCCAATAAGCCAACACACTGCCTACTACTGATTTCTTAAATCAGCCAACTGAATCCTTCATTTCCTAAGAGCTTAACAGCAATCTTACTTGACACTGGCTGCTAACAATTTCAAATTCAAAATAATTCATCGGTTTACTTAAGTTCGACTAGAAAACAATTCGCATTCTACCAGGAATTCTAATGGGACACTGCGCTATTGGCAGTTACGCTGATAGGCTCGTTCTGCCCCGCCAGGATTACTGCAGAAACTGCCATGATGTGGAGGAAAAGGAATCGGTACAACACCTCTTGTGCGAATACCTTTCACTTCAGAACATGCGTTAAAGGTCTTTGAGTGACAGAACATTTAAAGATCTAGGTTTGGTGGCAAATGTGCCGCTAAGAGACTCGCCAGTTTCATCCAGAGCTTGGGGTGGTTCAAACCCACCACTAATGGCTCATGAAAAGGGAGCTTACCCGACACTGGACAACACAATGGGCCACCGAGTGAACTTACCTGTGAACGACAAGCTATCCTACTTAACATAACTAGAACAAGTGACACGTGCATAATAACCTATACACCCTCTATCTAAAACTGAGCTCCTATATGTTCTCGTCCCTATTAATGCTGGCCTGAAATGACTACTGTAGGTTAATGAACACTTGCGGAAAATGTGAACTGGCTGGTGTCCAATATTTAAATTCAGTGAAGAAGAAAAGGAGGAACATGGGCATCGTTAATGCATTTCAGAAGGGCAGGAATTGACACCGAGAAAATTCTTGAAGTATGTTAAGGAACTATGACTGGATCAGATGTTGGAAGAGGGGCTTTAGCGTTATCACATACCGATTTAAGGCAGTAGAATATATCGTAACGTAACAAAGAGAAAATGTGATTATTACTGCTATGTGAGGAAATTATTCAAAACCTTTACTCATAGATTTTGCATCATTGCAATTTATTTCAAATTCTTTAAATTCACGTCTATGCTGAAAAGTTATTCATTATTGCCAATTATAACTTGGAGCGTTGCGACCAGCGTTGTGCCAGCTGACAGCTGAATGTGACAGCTGAACTGTCATATGCAGATAAATAACAACACTAAAGTTATGTGTTATTCTAACACAACTTTTCAACTAAACATACAAGAAGAAATAAAATAACAACTAGTAAATTGGTCGATTAACGTGCTAACAGCTAAAATACAATCACTCTTAAACAACAGACACTTATTTGCAGCCAACTTCACTCTTTAACACGCTCTCAAAATGAATTTATGAATCGGTAATGAGCCGGGCATGACTATTTTTAATAGACAAACAATGCTCAGCGCTCTAATGTAGGTTTGAGTGTTAGTCAGGGTTAAGCCCAAAAGTATTACACTCCTATGTGGAGATTCTACAGTTTAACATCGACTCCGAGCGACCGATTCGAGAAGAGCAATATTTGCCAAAATAAATATTAAAATTTAAATAAAACAAATTGTGTGACTGCAATATCATCAAAATGTGTCATTATGTGCGGAATATGCATACGTACATACATACATACATACATAATTGGTCATTACAACTCTTCAGTCAGACCACTTAAGTTGTGTTTGTTAATTTTATACATGAGTGGCGGGACCTACAGTTTAAAGTCGATTCCGAAAGACAGATTTGTGAGAAACTTTTCATGTCAATCTTATTTAATCTCAAAGTTTTTGTCAGAAGACTGCTGAGATAAAAACGCCGAAGAAATATTTTTTTGTATTTCGTTTTATTGGAGATGTTTGCCTAGGGTTTTAAACCGTGACCTCACGTGTAATAAGCCAACAAGCCAACACACTACTCTCTAATATAACATCGTTTCAGTGTCCGCTACGACATCTCAGGGTGGAGCACATTTGAAACGCCGCCAGGGCTCACTTCTAATAAGCCAATACACTACCTACGACACTACACGACTGTGTGGAGTATTGCATCGTTTAAAATGTCCTCTACGACTTCTCAGGGTGGGGCACATTTTATTTTTTATTTCGGAAGGATGTTTTTTATAATTTTCCCTGTTTTTGCCAGAATCTTGAGCCAAATATATTTCCATCGATTCGCCACAACCATTCATCCACAAATATAGTTCGCAAGCAACCAAATGCCGCACCAAACACTGGATTTTTCGGGATGCATAGGATGCGCTTGTATGTCTTGGCATCGTCCCAAATTCGGGAATTTTTTTGTTAACGTGACTTATATCATGAAACGGACTTCATCCCAAGTTACCAACTGCTTTAAAGCTTATACGGCAAGCACACCTCGCTGTCTCTGGTCCGTGTCAATGCGTAATTTTGGTAATTGGGATATTTATCCCATGAATACATGACAACTAATTTAAGGGATTTAGTTTCATGGTTTGAACCTTGTTTGACTGTCAACAACAGGTTTACCCTCAACTTCAAAAAAAAATTTACTGATAATTTTATTTGATAAGTTGAAGCTTCCTTCCAACACAGTCTAGGACAAAATTCGTATTACAATGGAATGAAGAGCCACAATATCTTATTTTTTTTTTAACAAAATTAACTGAAAAAGACTGCCTCTTTATCATTTTTGTTATGTTATTTGAAATGTTTTAAACAATTTTCCAAGGCAATATAATTTTATTTACGAACATTTTATTTTTAATTTTCATGTAAAGCTGGCGGCAGCAGTGTTAGTATTCAACAGTGAATACGACTACAGGTTTTCATTTAAGAAATACAACAGCCAATAGCACTAAAGGAAACCAAATGACGAACATCATTAAATTGCTCGCACTTTAACAAGCCAGTAATACTACAATGTATTGTTAAATACCCTCTTTTTTTGGGTAAAAATCCGCTCTCCAACACTTCTCACCCCTTCTTCGTAACAATAATAACATAAAAATTGGCATTAGAGTTAGAAGAGTACAATAAGATAATAAGAAGACAAAAAATCTTAAAATGAGGCAAAAATTGCTTGTGTTAGTTACCACACTAAATACACATGTTCAACTGTATGTTTTATAGATGGCAAGGTAACAAGGTAAGTATGTATGTAAGTAAGTAAATATGAAACTATTTGGTTGTTAGCAAAATAAAAACTAACTAGTTGTAGATAAACGCATACACACACTGTGGCACTTATACAATTACAAGGCATTCATGTCCCTGTTGTATTTGCCTAAACTAAGCAATCGTTAGTATTTTAAGTTGTTGTTAAAAATTGTACCAAATGTTGCAATCACTACCAATTTTGGGGGGCTCTGTGTTTGTTTTAAACCATAAAACTTATGCCACAGGTCTACTAACTCGAGCTTGCTGCTCTGCCGTGCTTCATTCATTTGCAATACCAAAACACATTTCGTTTAAAAAAAAAAAGAAAAAAAAACATGTTTAAAGCAATGGTTTGTAGGTAGGGGCTGTGTAGCCTGCAAGTGTACGGGAGTTGGTTTAAAATTTGTTAATGCCATGCGTAGCATAAAACTAAACACAAATAAAAAAAACAAAGGCAGAAAAAAGAATTTGTACAGAAAAAAGATGTACGTTTCCTTTTTTTGGCCATAACTACTAGTGTTCTTGGCATATTGTTTAGTGGCAACAGCAACAGCAATATCAACATCAGCCTTAGCAGCCAAAGCAGTATAACTGCTAGTAGTAGTAGCTCTAGTAGTTAAAAATAAAATATTGTCAATGAGAAAAGAATGCGTTGTGTGCTGCATTATTTTTCTCTTTTTTTCGTTTTCTTTGCTTTGTGGTATGGCCAACAGGTAATTAAATGTTATTTTGGCTTTATTTATGGTATTTAAAATGCAAATAAGGTAATATTGTTTAGCAACTTAAAAACAAACAAAAACAAAAAAACAAAAAAAATCAAGAAACATTATTTCAAAGAAATCCATTTAATTTGTTTTTGCAGCAACTTAAAGGGGGCTACAATGGCTTGTTGTCTATTGTATTAACAGCAAGGTATTCATCTTTTATTTGCTTTTTTAGAAAACACTTTCAAAATTCTCAGGTTTTTCTTTTAAAAAAATGTGTTGAAGAAAAATAAAATTCATATGGCAACATTAGAACAATAAGTTCTCTATGAAAACAAAAGACTTAAGCAACAAACTTTCTTTTAAAGATTGAAAACTTTTTAAAGCATTTGATTTATGGTGCTACCATTAGCCGTTGTCGTTAATTGCATTCAATTTTCTTTTTAATAATAACCGTACATGTGTCACATTAAGAATTTATACAAACAAATTTTTACAACAACAACATTGTCAAGGATTTACTTGCCGAAATTGATCAAAAACTTATGCGATAAGAATAAAGGTTTGTAGGTAAGCTTAGTTGTTGTTAGGGCTGATAATTATATTCTTGCTATGTTTCAGTTTTATTAGGATGATGGTAGAACCATCTTGTTCTTGTCTGAGAACTATGGTCGCTATAAACATTTATTGTATGTACAACGTAACTTTGGTGACCAAATCTTCGCATGATATTCGTACGTACGTAATTGGTCATTACAACCCTTCAGTCAGGATTACGGCCTAGCTTCTCACACCACTTATGTTGTGTGCGTTAATTTTTATAGATGAGCGGTGGGACCTACAGTTTAAAGTCGACTCCGAACAACAGATTTTTGAGAAATCTTTTCATGGCAATTTTATTTACTCTCATAGTTTTTGCCAGAAATCTGCTGAAAGGAAGTTGCCGAAGAAATACTTTTTGTATTTTGTCTTGATATCTGGCCTGGGGCTCGAACATTGGCTTTACATCTAATAAGCCAACACACTACCTACTAGACTATGGCGACTTCAACATTTATTGTATGTACAACGTAACTTTGGTGACCAAATCTTCCCTTGATATTCGTAGTTAATGTTATTATTTTTCAGACGACGCACGGGTCAGATGAACTATTTGCGAATGTCGATAAACTGGCTCTGAACGCAGCATACAGATTACTTAACCATGCCAACGTATTTCAGGCGGGGATTTATGCTATTGAACACGCTACACCTCCTTCGAACTTGATCAAATGTGTGGACAGCCAAGCAGCAATCAAAGCGCTGGGTTGCCATGAAAAGGCGGCAGAAGTTGTATGGACTATCTGTACCCTATACCTCGACACAGCACCCGCTTTTACTAGGTTCCATGCAACTGTTATATAGAAGTGAACGAAAAGGCGGACGAAATGGCAGGGAAGAGATCGGGGATGTCTGAGGAGGAGACGATATAGGGGATATATACCCCTATAAAGAAATATTTTTCTAAATTGGAAAAGCAGCATGGAATTCATATGTGGTTCGACATATATATGTATGTGATTGCCGAACTGCTGTGTCCATTAGTAAAAAACGAGAGACCCAGGGTATTACTCGACAAAAAAAAAAACGGTCCTCATTCTAACGTAAATACCAAAACGGACATTGTGCTATTGCCAGTTTTGCTAACAAGCTCGGTTTGTCCACCAGTATTACTACAGAAGCTGCCATAATGTGGAGGAAACGGAATCGGTGCAACACCTTTTATGCAAGCGCCTTGCACGTTAGGACAGATGTAATCGATTTTTGGGTGACAGAGGTGACAGAGATTTTGGCATGGTGGCGAACGTGTTCCTAAGGGAACTGGACGGTTTTTTTTCGAAGTTTTGGCTGGTTCAAGCTCACCACTAACGGATCGCCACAAGGAGGCTTACTTGACACTGGGTAACACAATAGCCCATATGACTGCCAAGTGAGCTTGCCTGTAGACGGCAAGCTATCCACTAACTTAACCTAAGCTAACCTAAGATTTGGCAGCTCTTAGGTTAGCTCAAAGAGCTCAAAGATAAACTATTTGGTAAGGTT
The DNA here is from genome assembly GCA_932273835.1 of Sarcophaga variegata. Classification (NCBI taxonomy): domain Eukaryota; kingdom Metazoa; phylum Arthropoda; class Insecta; order Diptera; family Sarcophagidae; genus Sarcophaga; species Sarcophaga variegata. Next base: position 112,942,921 of record OW026361.1, read on the forward strand.
TTGTGGGCCAGTAGCATAATTTTAAGTTTGGAATTGCTAATGAAACAAGCTACAGCGCAGTGAATACTATTTTTTCTTTGTCCAAAATTGTAGAATTGCACTTGAGAGGCAAGTTCGATGAACAATAAACGTACAGAATTAAGCCAACTGTAAGCTTAGTCTTGAAAAACAATATTGCATTTCAAATTGGCATGTGTAGTGTGAGAAACTAGATCGTAATCCTAACTGAAGACTTGTAATAACCCATGACGTAAGTTAAGCATTTGTTTCTTTCGGAAATCGTTTAGTTTTTCAGTTTTATAGTCACTCAAAAGTGTGAAAGAATCACCAGTTATGGTACAACTTTTAATTGTATATAACACATCCTTAATGCCATGACAATAAGTTTGTAAAAGAGATTCGAAGTAACTGTTTAGCTTCGTAATTAAATTGTTAAAATAATGGTATTAAAGACCACAGCTTTTGTTATGAGATAAAATCTTTATTCACAGCTTCCACTTACTCTAATACTTTACGCTGTAAGTTTGATGGTTTCAAAGATACATACCTGTAAAGAAAGCAAAAAAAGATCATATTAATAATGAAATCAAATCAAATCAAGTGCTAGAAAATAAAATTTTAAAATAAATTCCTTATGTAATGTACTTAAGTATTTCAACTAATCAAATAATTTAATCAGATGAAGTAAAGTTTCTTGACCTGTTGCCTTTAAAAACTTATTGATTGTTTAAATAACATTTTTTTTTGTTTTTTTTTAAGTTTTTTGTTCATGTTCAGTTTTGTTTTTGTCAGCTACAAAATCAATATTAAAAAATTTTATTAAAAAAAAATGTTTTCATTATTGTTATAGACGGAGAGAAAGACACGGAGAGAGTGAGAGACGAGACCTTTTGCTGAAATGATTTTTAATAAACGATAAAATAAACTGCTTATTGCAAAAATACACCCTTTTTGCAGATCCTGCTTCTTCTGCGCAATAAAAATCCAATGAAATTATTGTATAAACAAAAGTAAGCTTTGTTTTTGTTGTTGTTGTTTAGTTTAGTTTCCAAGGAATACACAACACAATAACGGCAGCACAGCACAACACAATAACAGCCAGGCAGGCAGGCAGGCAACAAAATGTGGCAAAACCTTTCAGTCACATAAAGGCAAAATACAATATGAACATGTCGATGATGGTGATGATGATGACGATCGTCTTCATCATGTTTATATGAGTGCCAGTGCAAGTACGTGTGTATATCAGTATGTGTTTATAAGGATGGCTCATAAAAAAAAAAAAAAAAAAAGATCATTCGATCATACTCATCATTTTTGAAATTGCTTTCAACACCAGTTGGCTTCAACAGAAAAAAGACAAAAAAGAGCTGAAACATGATTTGTTGTTGTTGTTGTTTTTGTTATTTTATTTGGTTGTATGTACTTTAGTTTTAATATGTTACGTTTTTTTTTATTTTTTGGTGGCTGTTATTGTTGTTATTGTTTTCAATATACAATCTTGACTTGATTTTTAAAGTTGTTGCTTACTTGCCTCGTATCCATTTTATATTGTTTAAAAATATTGTTTTTTTTTTGTTTTTGTTTTTCGTTTTTATGAAATATTTTGTGAATGGTTATGAAGAATATTTTTTTTTGTGAATTTTTATTTATTGTTGTTGCTGCTGCTAGGTTATAAAGAACGACGCCTTAAAGCCTTTTACTATATGATTAGTTTCGTTTCGTTTCTTTGCATGGAAAATATGTGTGTACCTGTATTACAAGTTTTTTTTTCTTTTTTTTCATGAAATTTTATTTTTTAATTTTATTTTTATTTGATTGCCAAACAATTTTTATATAAAGGACTACTGCTACAACTACTGATACGAGTATATCTTGCTTCTTCTACGGCGTTATTTTTCTTTTTTTTTTTTGTTAATAATTTTCTTAATTCAAAATTCGTTAATTTGCTCATATTAAAAAGAGTTTTATCTGGTTTCCTTGAAACTGTATTTATGTTCCTCTTCGTTGTTAAGCTTAATCGGACTTAAATGACTGCAAGTATGCGCTACGTTAATGCAATGTTATTGTATTTGCAATATAAAGGTTTGCTTTGGTCTCTCATAGTTTATATTATAAATTAAATTATGTTATATAAAATTAACATACACAACGTAAGTGATGTAAGAAAATAGTTGGTAATCCTGACTGAAGGGTTGTAATGACCAATTATGTATATGTATGTGTGAGAAAGCTTAAGGCATCATGGGGGTAAACACTCGAAGGAGTTCATAGACTTCGTTCCAAAGATCTTTTCCTCTAACTTTTAGTGGCACTTTTGCCGTTGACAATAATAGTAGGAAGTCATTGTTCCTTGATCACAATTCGAGCCCTAAAGATGTTGTAGTGAAAAGGTTCTTCGTGCATTACTTAGTTTTTAAAAGGAGTCGATGCTGCAAACTTATTAAGGGTTCAGTCATCAGCTGCTATGTCTTCGTTAGTCTGAGGCCTTAACTATATCCTGCTATGAAAAATTGGACCAAAAATTATTAAACACGGCGTGAATATTTTGTAGCACGTTGGGTTAGGTTAAACTGACGACGGCTTTAAAAAGCAACACTCACTTACGACCAGAGCAGGTTCTTATTTCGTCATTTATCTTTAACTTCTGGCTGGGATTTCTCGACCATCCAATTAGCTTTAGAAAGAAATGGAATTAACCCGAATCAGTTTTCTAACAAAGACCTGCAAGTGCAAGTAACTGCTACAGATTTTTAAAATTAAATATTTCATGATGTAGCGTATCCCCAACTCTACTTTAACCAACAGATAACTTCTGTTATTTATTGTATAATAAAGTGAATAAAATAAATTTAATTTGGACAATTCATTGCAGGTGCATTTTTAATAAAAAAAAAAAAAATGGAAAAAAGAAGAATCATGAGCTTATCTCATTATCATGGGAAAATTTGAAAATCCTTTGTCAGAGAAAAATTTTAGAACTCTTCAAATGGATGATGCTTTCTTCCTTCATGCTTTTGTTATTAACTCTTAATAGATTTCATACGGCATTAGAGTTTAAGATGAATTGCTGTCACTATTGTTGTGTGTCTCTTTCGATGTAAAAATCCCAGTTTTATTACCGGCTATGTTTTTAATTACTTGGTTTGAACCTGCTGGTAGAGGCTATATTTCCTTACTTCAGCATAACTGTTACCTTCAATTAATAAAAGTTGCAGTAAATCCCTTTAGCTTTCCACTGGTTGTCCTCTTCTGCACCTTTCCTCTTCGTTGTATTTGAGAAAATTTTCGTGGCAAGTTATCTTCAAGCCAACATAGATGCTACACTTCGATACATTTAACGACATCGATGTCAGCATACAGCTTATGCTGGTCATGATGTGATCTATGTCTGTTCTTGCAACTAACGCAGGCAAGTTTGTATATTTTTCAAAGAATTGTTTTCTCGGAGACTTTGAGCACTACTTCATCTATCCATGCCACTACATAATTGGTCATTACAACCCTTCAGTCAAGATTACGATCACACCACCTTTGTTGTGTATGTTAATTTTATACATGAGTGGTGGGACCTACAGTTTAAAGTCGAGTCCGAACGACAGATTTTTGAGAAACTTTTCATGGCAATTTTTATTCACATAAAACGAAATATGAAAAAATATTTCTTTCGACGATTTCCTCCAGACTTGTTACAAAAGCGCTGAGAGTAAATAGAATTGCCATGAAAAATTTCTCTTCATTTCAACATGATTGATGTAAGAAGAAAGGTTGTGGTCCTGACTAAAGGTTGTAATGACAAATTAAGTAAATAAGTAGAGGGCCTATGTAGAGCATTAACATTGAAAAAAGAAGTAGAAATATGGATGTTTCGTGTACAGTTCGGGAAGGCAATCTGCAGCGTATGAGGCATTGTGGAAGTCACCAAGCAATACAAAACCAAGATTAAGTTCTTACCATGAGGTATGGATTTAGTATTGGCCACATGGCGTATACTTTGTTCATACTTTTAACAATTGTGTCAAGACACTGCATAGAGAATGGCAGTTTTAGGAGACTCAATTATAAATATTATACTATTGCCACAAATGACTCATATGACTTCTAACACCACTTGTAATTTTACAATAATTTCTGATTTTTAAAATCAAATCGAAAATAGAAATAAAAAAACAACCAAAAAAAAAAATTGAAAATAATCAAAAAAACTTCAAAATTATGTAACGAACCTCATAACGCTTCCTTAAAGGGCGAATGTGTATTTTAATAAGTTTTCATGTATTATTGCTTGGCTTGTTTTTGCCCTTTTTTGTTCCCATATGTGTCTGACACGTAGTACATGTTGGTATCAAACAAGTCATATACGAGTACTGCTGGTGCTGCTGCTCCATCTTTTTATTTGTAATTTCTTTCATTTTTTGTTGTTGCTGTTGTTGTTGTTTTATTATTATTATTATATTTTGGGTTGTAATGTGGTTTTTGTTTAAATATTATGATGTTGTTGTTGTTATTTTTTTATATTTTTTTTTATTTATTCTTGTCCATACTGACAATGACGAGCTGTCAGTCACTCATTCAGAGTCATTTTAGTTCATCACAAAAAGATATGGCGTCTGTGTCGGCATTATTATTTTTTAAGGGCTTTTTTTTGTTGCTTTTCATCATATACTTCTACTCATCTTTTGTTGTTCTTTCTTTTTTTTTTGCTGTATTGAACACTACCTCTCTTACCAATTTCGATCAATTTATAATGACGATCATCATCATTATTATCATCATCAATATGTTGCTGATGATGCATCTTTCAAATGAATTGAAAATTGTTTCTGTTTCTACCTTTATTGTTCGTAGCAATTTTTTTTTGCTTTCTTTGTTTGGCTATTCAAGGGTTTCAAGCAACAAAACTTTTCCATGTTTATGATGATTGTGATATTGGCTTCATTTGCTACTTCTTTTTTTTTGTCGGTTGGGTATTTTGCGGTTTTTCTTACAATTTTCATTTTATTGGCCAAAATGGTTGGTTGGTTTTATTTCTTGTCTTGGTTAAATTATAAAAAATTTTTTTTTGATCTTTTTTGTGTTATTTGCTGGAGTTTATAAGTTTATTTGATCAAAATTATCATAGGTTTTGAGCAATTTTATTTGAAGATATACTTAATACCTGAATATTGCGAAGATAATTTCAGGAGATTTTTGATGGACTGAATGAACAAGACTTTAGTAAACTGATACGCATACATAAGCAACACCCCGTACTACTGATATATCTAAACGGGTTAGTCGTGTTAAATAATATTGAATTCAGTGCATATCTAACAATTTTTATGTCACTATAGAGCTTTCGTAAGTTCTAAATACCAATAATTTGGAAAATACACTGTATGCCACTGCAATCGTCTCAGAGGAACTGGAAGAAGCTCAGGAACCTTATAATATAATGCAGGCTCCACAGAATGTATGATTGGCATCTCCAATGGCGAGCACACAGCAAGCCTGCTTAATGGATTACGCAAGAAAGCACGACCAATCCATTTGGTTGGTCTCCTCTCCTTCAACCAGCATTAATTCTTGTAAGTCATCGATGCCAAATAATAATTGTTTGCATTGCACTTTCAAAGAAGAAGATGCCGAAATGTCGATTCGTTGTTGTTGCGATATTGTTATCCTTTGTCCTACGATTTTGGAGAAAATTTTACACAGGGCTCGTGGCTTGCGGGCTTTTGAAACACAACTTGTATAAGAACTAAAGCCAAACATACATTCATATATGTATGTATACCTGCATAATTGGTCATTGCAATCCATCAGTCTGGATTACTTCTCATAGCACTTATGATGTTTGCGTTAATTTTATACATGAGTGGCAGGACCTACGGTTTAAAGTCAACTCCGAACAACAGATTTTTGATAAATTTTCCATAGCAGTTCTTATTTACGCTCAGAATTTTTGTTGTCATCGTAGTCTAGGAGGTGTGTCGGCTTATTAAATCTGTCGTTCGGAGTCGACTTTAAATTGTAGATTCCGCTACTAATGTATAAAATTAACACACACAACATAAGTGGTCTGAGAAACTAGGACGTTGTACAATGGGTCAATTCGACCTCCGGGTACCGCACTTGTCTTAATTGACGAGGGTTAGAGGACACCCAACCTAGCCTATGGCGTGTGCGTTAATTTTATACATGAGCGGCGCGGTCAACGGTTTAAAGTCAAGTCCAAACGACAGCTTTTTGATCAACTTTCCATAGCAATACTTATTTACTCTCGGAGTTTTTGTCAGAAATCTGGTGAGAGGAAGTAGCTGAAGACATATTTTTTCGTATTTCATTTTGTTGGACCATGGTGTCAAGTCATGTCATGTCATAAGCCAACACACTATCTACCTACGATACGACGATTACACACTCCCCAAACCTTAATTTAATTTGAAAAATTCTTTTAAATAAACTTTCAATTTTCCATTTACAATATAAATTCGATAACTTTTGTTATCTTTAAAGCAACACATATTTTATTTTATTTTATTTTTGTTGTTGTTGCTTTTCTGTTTATTTTCCGAAATAATTAGATCTTTAAAAATTATTAAGTAATCGATGAAAAAAAAAATTTGTCATTTGGTTTGTAAATACCAATATTTGTAGCTTTCCAATAGTATTTGTCTTTAACCCCTCCACCACAACAATCTTGGTCAGGTTTCTTTGGTTTACCAAAACATTGGCAGCCAGCCAGCAATGGCATACAATTCATGAAAAGAAAAAAACATGAATATTTTTTTTAAATTTATTTTCCATTCATATTTCATGAAAATCTATTATTTTATTTCATTTTAATTTTTGTTGTTGTTGTTTTTGTTTTGTTGATTTTTTAATAATCAATTGCATGACTAATATCAACTATATTTGGGTCATGCAAAACAGTTTCTTTTTTTTTTTTTGGTCGTGTAGACCCCGTCTATAGGAAACTGCCAGACAAATGCTGGTGCTGCAACCATTAAAATTTGTTTCTCTGCCTCATTTTTTCTTCTGAAAAGCATTTGGAATTATGGAAAACTGCAACAATAATTTAACTAAAACAGCATTGAAGGTGGTGAAGTGGAGGGAGGGGGGAAATGTTGTTGTTTTCAAAATTAAAGCGATTTTTGTTTTTGTGTTGGTTTCCATTATTATTTAACTATCGAACAAAGACACAAGGCAAGTGCATTATTAGCCCGAAAATAAAAACGAGTATTTGCATATTTTCCAATCAATTTAAAATTACAGGTCACAAGCACACACACACATCCATACACAAAAATTTGGTGGTAGTGAGAGAAGTAAATTTTTAAACAGAAATCCTAGGGAAACTCGAATTATGGAAAGACCTACGTTAAGGTAATGTATGGCAAAGGGAAACATTTTTAATTTTGAAAAATTATGGAGAAAACATTTATTATTTAGTTACTCTATAGGGTCTTCTATTAAGCGTTTACATACATAATTGGTCATTACAACCCTTCAGTCAGGATTACGACCTAGTTTCTCACACCACTTATGTTGTGTGTCTTAATTTTATATATGAGTGGCGGTTTAAAGTCAACTCCGAAAGACAGATTTTTGAGAAACTTTTCATGGCAATTTTTATTTACTCTCAGAGTTTTTGCCAGATATCTGCTGAGAGGAAATCGCCGAAAAAATATTTTTTGTATTTTGTTTTGATGTCTAGCCTGGGGCTCGAACCCTGGCTTTACGTCTAATAAGCCAACACACTCCCTTCTAGACTACGGTGACTTCCTATTAAGCGTTGTGTGTAGTATACGTGGTAGCCTTATAATTAGAAACGACTTAGCAACATGTATGTTTGTTTTACAGTTTTCACTGTGTACCTGGGATCAAAGGCTTTGTTTGGAGGACGTCTTACATACGTTTTTCCATCAGATTGGGACAAATGAAACTTAGATTCGTCATCTAGAGAACTCTGTTCCAGAAACATCGTTTCTAATTATAACGCCACCACTGTAAGTATAATCCTTCAAATGCCAACTACAGTTTCTCTGACTGGAGCTCACCCGACATGTATAATTTTCAAAAACTTTGACACATAAATCAGGCTGAGTTTGACAGATGGCATGGGTTATGTTGTCTCTGAGAGCCCCCGTGGTTTCTGCTCTATTCGTATAGACATCAACTGAGATGACAATGTTCGTAGACCGCTCATGCCTGTTGAAACCACATATCGTAGGTGTCTATTCGCATACATCTGAGGTCACAACGCACAATCTCCGTGGCCAGTTTACATCACATTCACATAAGATACTCTCAAATCGCAATCGTCCAGAATATCCAATATGGCAAGAGCTGTGTGGGCACCAAGTGCCTGTTGAAACTATATGCCGTTGGTGAAATGGTCATCTAATTCAGACTAAAAGAAGTGGGTAATCATCGCCCTACAGTTCTTACTTTTGAAAGTGATGGTCTGATCAATGTTGTTCTCAAAGGGCAATCACACACGATAACAATTATGCTGACACAAAATGGCGGCTTGTGGGCAAGAGAGGTGAGGGGAGTCTGTTTTTGCTGGCATAATTTTTCAACCAGCTTCTACCCCGCACAAACCAATACATAAACAATACAAAACCAATACACATACATTTATAAAACAGCAAGTTGAGAAAAATTAAAAATTAAACTAAATACACAAAGCAGAGTACATTTATACAATTTTTTGCCAGACGAAATAGTCTCGTGTGTGACTGAAAGAACAAAAAATGTGTGGCTTAAAAAATAGTCTCGTGCGTAATAGCACAAGAAAATATGAACCGATGAACCACTCCAAACTGACTTTTTTGGAATGCATTGAATGCTATTGGGTTTCATGCAAATTGAGATCGTCTCAATTTTGACGATTTGGTTTGTTGACGTATCTATGCATCCAGAAATTAGCCTCATCGCTAAAGTTAATTTGTTGATGAAAAGTAAGGACAGTTTCCAACCGCTCCAGAATCCATTTAGTGAATAAACATTGTTGTCTCTGGTCCAAAACATCCATTTTGATTTGTGAAATCGGACTGAATAAATGACCACTTATTTAACAGATGTCGATAGCTTCAACAAAATAGTCGTTATCAACTGTCAAAGCTCGGAGGTTGGGTGTTTTTCGGAAACCCCATTTTATACACAATAGTTGAACAGACGTTGCCATAATTCCTTGTTTTTGACAATTATAGGAAACTTTATAAAAGTTCTGATAAAGCACTACAAATTAATGTGATTGTAAAGGTTAATGGAAGTCGCTTTAGTCTAGTAGATAGTGCGTTGGCTTGTTTGACGTGAGCTTACGGTTCAAACCCTATCTCAGACATCTCCAACAAAACAAAATATGATACAAATATTTCTTCGGCGCCTTTTCCTCAGTAGATTTCTGGCAAAAACTCTGGGAGGAAAATAAGTTGTGATGAAAAGTTTCTCAAAAATCTGTTTTTCGGAGTCGACTTTAAAATGTAAGCTCCGCCACTGATGTATAAAATTAATATACACAGCGTATGTATGTGGCGTAAGAAACTAGGTTGTAATCCTGACTAAAGAGTTGTAAAGACCAAATATATGTATGTATGTATAGGTTATTTATTTATTTATTAATTACAATACAATTACAAATTATATTCTAATTATATACGAGCTGAGTAACTTTGACCATATGCTCGGTGTAGTGTCACAGACCACAGTCTCTGGTGCGAATCGAACCCTCACGCTAATAGTCAAGCACAATACCCTCTAGACTACCAGGGCACCCTATGTATTAGGTTAATTCAGAAATATTTACTCCTTTTAAGAAACATAAAATTGCCGTTAATTCTTTGCCACATCTTCCTATTATTGCCTTACATTGTTTCAGTTTCATTAATCATGGCTAATATTTTGATTCTTCCTACCTACTTCTTGATTCTACTGCCAACTGTAGCGTACCCTTTGCAATGCTATTCAGTGTCCAAACAAAAAAAAAATACTTCTCCACATACTGTGTTTGATAATTTGGTTATATTTGCAAAATTTGTTTTTGTGTTTTCATTTCATGTTCCCCCTCTATTTGGTTTATTTTTGTTTTTTGTTTTTGGAAAATGTTAAACGTTTAAATTTTCTTTTGATTATTAACCAAATTATCATTTTTGTTTTTTTGTTTTTTGATTTTTCTTTTGCTTTAAGGGGGCCTTTTAAATAAAAATCTGGGTAAATGGTTGTAAACATATTTTAGCTTCTGGCAGTGGGTCTGTGTTTTTTTTTGCATTTTGATTTTTGCTTGGCAATCATCATTTATAATGTGTTGGGGGCTGAAATTGTTTTTTTAATTCTTTTGTTTTTTTTTTTCGTTTTTGCTTCTTAAGAGGAAACTTTTTTTGGGTTTTGGTTTATTGTGTGTTTTCACACACAATAGTTAATTAGGAAAGGAAAGTAGCAACCATTCAGCCATCAACGCTTTTATAAAATTTCCAATACATTTCAATGTGATAATAATTATTTTAAAATTTATATTTCATTTGCAATAATTCATCAAATATACATAAAGTGTACCAATCTAAAACAAGAAACACGCAATTCTTTGATTTTTTCTGAAGAATTTTATATATCGAAATTGCTTCAACTTTAAACGTAAGGTTGCGTTTTCTGCTTTATTTTCTGGGTTCTCGTCTTTTATTGTTTTCTCATTATTTATTAATCATGGATACATCAAAAAAGAAAAGGAAATTTATTCTTTTGAATTTCTATAACAGTTTGAGAAAAGGGAAATAAAAGAAAAAACAAAAAACAACACAGTAATTGTAAGCGCCTCCGAGATAAAAGATCAAATAATGAGGCACATTCTCAAAAATCATCAGGCAACTCAAAGTGATTATAAGAACGTAACGTATAGGAAAAGGAAAGAAAAAAATGAATTTCATAAAAGTAATTATTTTCGATTATTTTGCGGTTTTATACAAAACCTCTCGATATAAGACAATATAACAAAAACAACAAAAAAATATGATATTGAAATATATGTACATATGTAGGCATAAAGGCCACTTATCAATATGGCTGACTGTATACAGCATTATAATCAAAATTATAATAATAAATGGGGTTGAGGATCAAATAAAATAAAACGCAATCACAACCAAAATTTTAAACTCAAATACATACATACGAGTACATACATAATTGGCCATTACAACCCTTCAGTCAGGATTACGACCTATTTTCTCACACCACTTATGTTGTGTGTGTTAATTTTATACATGAGTGGCGGGGGACCTACAGTTTAAAGTCGACTCGGAATGACAGTTTTTGGAGAAACTTTTCATGGCGATTTTTATTTACTCTCAAAGTTTTTGCCTGAATTTGCTGAAGAAATATTTTTTCATATTTCGTTTTTAATGTTTGACCTGGGGCTTCGAACCGTGGCCTTATGTCTAATAAGCCAACACACTAGACTACGGCCACTTCATAATAAGTTTAAATAAATTTCAGGTAAAATTTTTTAAAAATTTGTCAACCATATAATGGGTCCGCCATCTAACGTTTTTTTTCAACTAGTGCTTATTTCGTGAATGGTAACACTTAGCTCATGTCTGATTTGAGAGTTAATTAGTTTTATCCTTCCGCTGAACGAATATGGTTGTGTATATGCGTTTTCGCTTCGCTAAGTGGGCCTGCGATCGACTTACAGCAGATGCCGATTTTGGCAAAAAAAAAATCAACCTTTCAGATGAAGCTCATTATGATCTTGGCGGGTTTGTAAACAAGAAAAATTGTCGCATTTGGGGGCACAAAAAACCCGCACGCATACATTGAAAAGCCGACGCACCCAAAACGAGTCACTGTTTGGTGCGGATTTTGGTCCAGAGGCATAATTGGGCCATATTTTCCTTCGAAAATGAGCACGAAGTGGCCGTTACAGTCAATGGCGATCGTTATCGGGCCATGTTGAACGAATTTTTGTTCACAAAAATTGAAGTGGAGGATATTGGCAACATTTGGTTTCAACAGGACAGCGCTACGTGCCACACAGCCAAAGCTACACTCGATGCTTTGCGCCCTGTTTTTGAAGATCGCATTATCAGCCGCAGAGCTGATGTCGTTTGGCCACCTCGGAACTGCGATTTGACCCCGTTGGACTATTATTTGTGGGGTGCCGTCAAAGATAAGTGTTACGCCGACAAGCCAGAGACAATTGACGCTTTAAAGGACAATATTCGTGAAGCCATTGATGAAATACAGCTGCACACAATCGATAATGTGCTTAAAAATTGGACCGAACGTATAGGCTACTGTATGGCCAGCCGAGGCAGCCATTTGAATGAAATTATTTTCAATTATTAACTGGAAGGATTGTACTTTCAAATAAAAAAAGAAATTTTAGAAAATATTCAGTAGTTTTTCTTTTAAAGCATTTTCAAAAAAAAAAGTTATTTGGCGGACCCTTTATTCTAAAATCCCGTGATCGGTTTTTAATTTACATTTTAACTAGAAATAGGCCTCACCGCTAATCACAATTCTTTGATAAAAACTTTAGTCTTTGGTCAGTTTCACACGTGAAGAATCAGCAAACAGAAGTCGCCGTAGTCTAGTAGATAGTGTGTTGGCTTATAAGGCGCGATGTCACGATGCAAACCCCCAGGGGCCAGACATCTCTAACAAACCGTAAGTCCCGCCATTCATGTATAAAACTAACACACACAACATAGGTGGTGTGAGAAGCTAGGTTGTAATACTGATTACAGGAATATATTAAACAATTATGTATGAAGTGACCATAGTCTAGTAGGTAGTGTGCTGGCTTATTAGACGTAAGGCCACGGTTCATACATCAAAACAAAATATGAAAAATATTTCTGCGGCGACTTCCTCTCAGCAGGATTGTGGCTAAAACTCTGAGAGTGAATAAAATTGCCATGAAGAGCTTATCAAAAATCTGTAGTTCGGAATCGACTTTAAACTGTAGGTCCCGCCACTCATGTATAAAATTAATACAACATGAGTGGCGTGAGAAGCTAGGTCGTAAGCCTGACTGAAGGATTGTAATGGCCAATTATGTATGTATGTTATGTAATTATGTATGTGTATGGCATTTAAGTTTTTGAATTACTTTCAAATCAATTTGATTTACATCCACAAAGGTCTTTAAACTGTTCCTTTTACAATCTACGCTCATTATTTGCTTTTAATTTCCTTATTTTTAAACAAATAATTTATTTCTACTACTTTTAAGGCTTTGTTATTTTGTTATATTGTTTTTTGTTTTGTTTATGATCATTTTATATTCTGAATTTCCTTTATTAATCGTATTTTGCTTTCACCAATTAGCAGTTAAACAATTTATTTTGTTTTCTGCCTTTAAATAAAATTCATAAAACTTTACATCGTATGCTGATTATTATTACAAAGGAAATTAGAAGTGATTTTCTCCATACGTAAGGAAAATAATAAAAACAGTTGTTGTTGTTGTTGTTGCAATATTTGCATGTTAATCAGTTTATTTTATTACCAACATTATATACATACATACATATGTAGGTATTTTTTTATGTACATACGAGTATTTATTGGCTTGAATAGCAAGTTCGTATTAATTGTTATGCATATGTTTGTTTGTTAATGTTAGCTTGTAAAATAAAGTTATTTTAATTAAAAGTTCATGGATTGGAAAGCTTTTCCTGAAGTTAAAATAGAAATGAAGTTAAAATAAAATACGAAAAAGTAGCACTTGCCACTAACTTGCGGCAATATGTAAGTAGATGCTTTGACTATGATGATTTGCACATGATAATTATAATGATTGATAGATAAAGTGCTGTTAGAGTATATCTATTCTATTTTCTTAATAATGCGGAACCAAAATCTGTTCATTTCGAAATATTTATTTATTATTTAGAATACAATTACAAATTATATTCTCATTATATATGAGCGGAGTAACTTGACCATATGTTCGGTGCAGTGCCACAGACCAGAGTCTCTGGTGGGAATCAAATCCACGACCCTCACGCTAATAGTCTAGCGCACTACCCACTAGACTACCAGGACACCCTTCATTTTGAAATATGTAAATACAGAAGAAAAAAAATTAAATTAAAAATAAAAACTATCATCTTTAAATCATTAAAAGTTAAACAATATCTCCTGTACACTTTGTTTTCTGCCGAAATTTTAGAATATGTACTCATGGATGCACGGTATGATGAAATGTACGATTGACTATGCTTTCGTTGGCATCCCAGCGCTTGTAAAAAAAGACTTCAGAGGCACTGGATGTTATCCGCCATTTACTATCAACAGAAGCGTTTGTACTGCAGAAGTCTTGTATATGTTCCTTTTACTCCTCTAGGTAGCTTAGAGCCGCACCACAAAAGTTTACTGCTGTTATAAATCGTGATCGAGAACTCTTCGAAGTCGGAAAGTACATCACACTTGAATTGAAAATAGAGACGTACATAGGAGAACGTGTGTTTATCTACTTGTACTCTGTTATACAGATAGAGAACTCTGAATACATACATAACATAATTGGTCATTATAACCCTTTAGTCAGGATTACAAATTAGTTTCTCACATTACTTATGTATGTTGTGTACGTCAATTTTATGCTGAACGACAGAGATTTGAGAAACTTTTCTTGACAATTTTATTTACTCTTAGAGTTTTTGCCATAAATCTGTTGAGGCAATGGTGTCGAAAAATATTTTTTTCATATAGGGTTGAACCGAGGCTTCAAGTCTAATAAGCTAACACACTACCAACTACACTACGCCAACTACAAATACTGAATAGCTTTGAATAAACTCTTCGATGGCAGTGCTATGTTCACGTTCAGGCCAAAAAAGGAGAGTAATAGACGAGCAGATGTATTTATTTTCTCACTTGATTGATCATTTTATTGATTTCAATTGTAGTGTTTGTAATATAAAACGTAGCTTATATGCTGGCATTAATTTGTAAATTATTATGTAAAAATGTATTTTCGTTCTTGTCATAGGTAGTTCCTGTTTATTGTTACTTTATTCAGCTTGTGATTAAGTTCTGTAGCTGATCTATGTTCTCGTTGCCATTACTTTTCCCTTACACGCTACAGTCCGGACTGTAGTGTGTACGTGTCCCTACGTAATGGGGACGAGCACTCCGCGGTCGGGTGAGTGTGGGTTAGTGTGAGGCCGGGGACGTTCGAAAAAAAATATTACGCAGAGACGAACTGAAATAAATTTGCTTGCCTATGCTTTTCTAAGAATTACGACATAATATAGATGTAACCATCATAACAAAAACAACAAATAGAAGAAGTCTTGCTGTTATAATAATTCCAGAAACAAAGTCGTTCCACATATTTCTAGCTTTTTTTATTATTTGTTTCTGTTATCTCTCAATATTCCCAAGTAATTAAAATAATGCAGGCTTTATCTGCATACGAATTTCTTCAATTAATAGCAAATATTTTCTTATAAATTTTGAATCTGGACCCCCTCCATAATTCATTATTTGTAATTGCAATCAGAATTTAGAAATTTTTGAAATACTTTCCAGTATTAAAATAAATATTTTTGAGAGGAGGTTTGCATACATTATTCTTAATAGAAATTCAAATATTTTTTGAATTGTTTTAAAGGATATTTTACATTTTTTTTATTACTTTTGCTTCTTAGTACCACGAAACCAACCCTACATTAAAACCAAAAAATAAAAAAACAACAAAAAAATTTGTTTTTTCAAATTTATTATATTAAAAAAGACCTTCACAAACTTCCCAAGAAATGAAAGAGATATCATCTACAAGTTCTTCTCTACTGGATTTTTCTTATTTTATACGACAAACTGACCCTAATCCTTAAGGCAAAATAAACAAAATCTTTTTGACTTCAAAGAAACAGAAAACAAGGGAATAAAACCTACTGTGCACCAAGTACCCAAAAATAAAAAAACGAGCAGCATTGTCGTACGTTGCAGAGAGCGAAATCACATTTGCAAGTTGCAACAATTGCTTTGTAATGTCATTATATTGAGCGATGGAAACTGATGATGATGATGACAACGACAAACTTCAATGTACATTGAAATTGTACTAAGAAACCAAAAAAAGGGACACAGAAAACATACGAAATAATCTTAAATTAAAGTCTAATTTTAAGAAAAGGGAAAGGGGAAATAGTTCTAGAGAACATACAGAAAACAAAAAAAAAAAAAAAACGCAAAGAAAAATTCTTTTTAGAGATAAAACAGTCATGATACTGGTTGGTGGTGGCATGGTATTGTAAGCAGCCGGAGTAAAACATTAGCCCCTGCTAAGGTAAAATACAATAAATTGCGAGAAAGAAAAAACAGCAAAAAAAAATAAAAGGAAGCCAAAGTATGAATGCAAAATAAAGTTAATTCGTTTAACCACTTCTTGTTGCACAAAAGGAAGAGCAGCAGCAACAACAACAACAACAACGACAAAAACAAACTCAAGTAGTTGATATTTGAAAAGGACTGAAACGTATACAAAAGATTCTTAAGAAATAAACAACAACAAAAAAAGAAAGAAATTTTAAAAATCGCTTTTAAACATTGAATTGCAAAACTAAAGCAGCAAAACTAAGCAAGCAAATAGTGAGTGAGTGAGCAAGCAAATGCTTAAATGCGGTTAACAGGACGCAGGCACACAGCCATTCAGCCACTCAACCACTCAGCCGCTCAGCCAGTCAAACTGACGTCGAAAACTTTGGTCAAAGCGGCCACAATTGAGCCGAGTTTAAAGGCACACTTTAAATCCCCAAATGAAATTGCTGGAATAATACGTCTGTTGTTGTTTTTTTTTCTTTGCTTCCTTTTTTTCTTTTCTTTTCTTTTTAGATGAAACTAATGTTGCTGTACGGCTAGCTGGTGTAGTAGTAAGAAGCCACAAAATAAAAAAAACGAAAAAAGCAAGGCTTCAACGGTAGAAACGAAACGAAAATATATTCGACGACAAGAGCCAACAATAACAAATATATTGTATGCCAAAGAATGGCGGCATTTAAGCTTAAGCCATTACAATGAATTCATCGTTGACATATCTCGTTAATTTAATTTCTT
This sequence comes from Sarcophaga variegata, assembly GCA_932273835.1. Lineage (NCBI taxonomy): Eukaryota > Metazoa > Arthropoda > Insecta > Diptera > Sarcophagidae > Sarcophaga > Sarcophaga variegata. Next base: position 112,959,973 of record OW026361.1, read on the forward strand.
ATAGTATGGCAGGGAATACTACTACTACTGCAGCAGCAAAACAGTAAAACAGCAATAGCCTTAGCTATAGCTACAGCTAAAGCATCATCATCAAACTACAACAACATCAATGGTAAAGACATAAGCAAGAAAACCCAAAAAGAAACCAAAAAAAAAAAAAAACATAAAATATTCTGAAAAATACCCCAAGTAGGAAAAGAGTAACAAAAACAAAAACAAAAAACAAAAACAAAAAAATCCATACACAAAAATTTAAGAAAAATATAAGAAGAAGCAATTCAGAAGAGACACAAAAAGTCCTCCAAAGACAATAAGCAACGTTAGCAGCATCAGTCGCAGTTGCAGCGGCAATAGCAACCAACTCTACATACATACTTCACATTGAATATTAAACGTTAACCACATGCCGCCGCCGACATACGCGATACCATCCCAAGTATTAAATAAAAATGTATTCCTGCCTCTAACACACACACACACACACACACACACAGGAACATAGCAGATAAGCCCAACAACACTGTACAGTGTTTAGTTTTGTAGAGTATAGCTCGACCAAATAAACCAAAATAATCAGGCAGACTTTATAATTCGATTCAAAATAAACTGACAAAATATAAGAAATAAAGCCTTTTGCGTAGAAATTTCGGAGCTACACTGGAAAAATCTTTGAAATATTGGGTCCTCAGCCTATACATGAGACACCTCTTAGTAACAGTCTAGGACTTGGGGCTAAATTTGTAAATTTGTTACGAAAACATCATACTTTTACGAAGAGAATCGAATTCTAATTAACTCAACGAGATTGTTTTTATAATACGAAGGTATGGATACGTAGCCTACAAGGGACATTAACGTTGTAATGCCTTTAAATGAAAAGAGTAAGAATCATTTGATGTTATGCAGGCGCCAAAAATACTCTAAACATGTCACGGAAGTGTGAACATGCGAAAACGATTGTTTTTCCATACATGTGAAAAATTTATGTATTACGGTGATTTGGACACAAACAGCATGTGATTTCAACACGGCGGACGGCGATATGTGGCAAACAGCTTATGCCACATTTGATATTTTGCACGAGCGGTTTAAGCGTATGACTATCTCACGTGGCGGTAATGTGAACACGATGGTACAATGTTGCAGTTTGATTCTAGTGGGGGTAACTTAAATCGTAGATGTATGCGATTAAGTCGCTATCCAACACGATCCTCAAACCCCATCGGTCAAACTCAGCCTGATTTATCTGCCAAAGTCATCGAAAATTGAATATTTCGTGGCGCACATTTGAACCATATTCAACACATACATACATCCATAATTGATCATTGCAATCATTCAGTCAGAATTACGGCCTAGTTTCACACGCCACATATGTTGCGTGTGTTAATTTTTTACATGAGTGGCGGGACCTATAAGTTGACTTTAACTCGGAACAGCACATATAATCAATAAATTCGTCTTTCTTTCTTTCTTTCTTTCTTTTTGTTCTATTAAACAAGGCTGGAAGGGCCATGAAACAATTTGGTAATTGTTTTTAAATCGCGTTTCAAGAGAATTATCTTTAGGAGATGTGGAAATAAATTTTTTTTATTAAATAATTTTAGCGTTCAAACTTAGTTTGAACAGATGGGGAGTGCTTCATAAAAAACCCTAAATTCAAGGACAATATATTTGCTACGCTTGACTAGTACAGTGGACATCGTTGGAATAAAGGCTTAACTGATTTGCTACGTGGGAATACAAAGTAATGACTACAGCGTTAATTACGTCACTGGTCACGATTATATTTGTCCAGCCTATTAAGATACTGTTGCTATATGAAGGCCTTATGGTGTGTTATCTCCAGAATATTTTGGAGTGGATTGGCTGGGGCAAAAAACATACCTCCAGCATATATTTGAGATCTTGAATGAATATATCATATCACCACTAAAAGCATCAGTCTGCTGCTATCGGATGGTGTAATCTCATCTAATGGAGTCTAGTTGCTATATGAACAATTTTCAATGTGGTGATAGGACTGTAGGGCTATACATAATACGGTTCTCAAGGCGAATGTAGTCACAATCAGACAGCGTTTGACAGCTCACATAGAGTAAATTTGATTGCAATTGATAATACAGTTTATGCATATAGCGAGATGGAGTGGAGTGAAGTTAGAACAACGACCTCTAGGGGCATAAAGACTGGGGTACACTGTAAGAAGTCAATGTACTATTTTTCCGGATCTGGTACAGTGCATACTTGGGCATCAGAATAAAAAGACTAATGGGGAATCATAACAAAATTGGCCATTACAACCCTTCAGCCAAGATTACGGCCTAGCTTCTCACACCACTCTTTTTGTGTGTGTTAATTTTATACAAGAGTGGCGGGATCTACAGTTTAAAACCGACTCCGAACGACAGATTTTTGAGAAACTTTTCTTGGCAGTTTTATTTACTCTCAGAGTTTTTATCAGAAATCTGTTGAGAGGAATTCGCCGCAGAAATATTTTTTCATATTGCGTTTTGATGTCTGACATGGGGTATGAACCGTGGCCTTACTTCTAATAAGTCAACACACTATCTACAAGACTACGTCGGCTAATGGGGAATCGGATGAAGTAAACTTGACAAATTCAAGGATTTCCGGTTTATTGATATTATATTAATTGGTCTAGGCTAAGACGTCGTAAGAAATGCTATGGAACCGTGAAACAGTGAGCAAAATTATTAAGGGATTTACTAAGAGACTATCTACTAGTCAAGATGAGAGCGAGGTATTCTAATATAAGAATTGATTTGAACTGCCACAAGTACCATCGCATCTAAGGTGGAGAATGCATTTGAGCTGCTTAGGTGGTGCCTCAAGTAACAGCGAATGCAAGGAGAAGAGCATATTTAAATAATGGAAAACTTTCTATATCATTGACCTGCCTTTAGTACCCATGAGATGCAAATATTTTACGGAAAGCTCTTAACCCAACATTATTCATATAACAGAAGAGAATTGAAACAAATTGAGGAATTGCGTATTCATATGAATTTCACTTGTTTGGTATTTTCCATTGGTGAGCTTACAATAAGGCGACACGATTGCTTAGTTGTATGTCATGAATGTCACTAAATCAGCGCGGTGTATGTGGTATTTAAGACACTTCATTCCCCCTTCAAGAAATCCATCCAAAAGTCTTTTAACTTTTTAGAGAGGATAACTTTAATAAAATAAAAATCATGGGAAGATCGTAGGACATGTTGTTTCTTTTAACCACTAATTCTAGGACGTAATATTCTCCATTCTCCCTCAAGTAATCAATCTAGAAACCCTCTGTATTCCTAGAGAGGATAACCCGAATAAAGAAAATCATGGTAAGATCGATTATAGGCACGTAGGACAGGTAGCTTCTTTTGACTATTAATTCTAGAACCTTAATAAACTAAACAAAAAATATATTTCTCAGTGTATCTTCACAAATTGAATAAATCTTAAAAAAAAAGAAGAAAAAATTCTTGATCTTAAATACTCATCGTAGTGTCTTGTAAACTAAAGAAAAAAGTTTCAGTTTAAACTGTCCATTCTTTTCTTCTTCTTCTTTATGTATTTGTACTCTTGAAACATTGTTGTTGTTGCTGTTGATGTTGTTGTTTATTCTTTCCTCTCTAAACTTTAAGTTTTCTCAACGCTGATGCTGATGCAGCTATTGTTGGTATTTTGTTGGCCATTGGTATGCAAAATAGCTGAAAGGATGTTTTCAAAGATTTTCTTAAAAAACAAAAAAAAAAAAACAACAAAACCAGGCAGCGTTCGTTAAGAATTGGCAGGAATTCTTTTTTTTTGTTTTGTTTTCTTTTTTAACATTTGCTACAATAAATTTTGTCAAACGAATTGTTTTGTTTCTGTTTCTTCTGTTTTATTTGATTGTCTGTCCATCTGTTCTGTTCTGTTTTAGTTTTTTTCCTGTGGCATCAACAACAATTTCTATATTTTTCGGTGTTTCGTTATTACTTAAGGCAAAGGTTTGTTTCTTGGCTTTTGCAGAGAAACAACAGCAAAAAACAGAACAAGACATCCTTTTATTTATTTTCTGTCATCAGGTTGATCATGTTATATTGGCTGATGTTTCCTGTGCTTGAATGCGAAACAGAAAATAAAAATCAAAAACGTTGCAGCGTTTGACTTGAAAATATATTTTCAAACATAACACATTTTTCTTCAAGCATATAAACTCTTAATACCTAAGAGTTTTGAGTTTTTAGTTTAAAATTGTTTTTTTTGAGCTTTAAATGCCAATCAATTTGCTGACATTTTCAAGCGTTATTTGCAACAACAAACCAAAAAAATAAAAATTATTTCAAATGTTTGATAAATATTCATCGATTTTTTTTTTCGAAATAAACCACGATTTATTTTCAATTTTCAAGGCAATTTGAAAGAAAATATTGTTATTAAAGCAAATGTTTCATCAGGTGTAATGATATGTTTCATCATGTATTGTAACACATATTTTAAAACCATTAGGTGGTTACTACTCAAAACGCAACGATCGTACTCCATGCATTCAGACAAACAAGACCTCTATATTAATGCTGGAATATGAAGAATAGAAGTTGGCTTCAGATCTCAAACTACTCGAACAAAACGTAATATGACAAACTAATCCTTTCGTTGACCACCTCTAGTCAATCTTCTGGCAAAAAATTGCAAAGAGGAGTTTCTCAAAAATCTATCGTTCAGAGTCGACAATAAACTGTAGGCTTCTTATGGATACAAAGCACAACACGAGTGCTGTGAGGAAACTAGGTTGTGAGAAAACTAGGTTGTAATCCTGACTAAGGGTCGTAATGATCAATTTAGCGAGTTTAAAAATTAATCGAAGGTTGCAGAATAAGCTTCACGGCTGTGCTCACCAATGATGCATGATAATCATATTATTCTACAAATTTGCTATTGTATGCCTCAGCTGCTTAGCTTAAAAAATTTTGGTTAATAAAACAGATCCAAGAACTAATAAGGACATGAGGAAGATTTTGTATCGCTGACCTATTCTACCTGAAAGAAACGATAAGGAATAGCCAGAAAACTGTAAGACAAGCGTTTTCAGACAACTGAAAATACTAAATTATTCGAATACAAGGCCTATGTTTAAGCGCTTCTTATCTTTGAATTTAAATAAAACTAAGTATGTGAATGTGAGACATACACACATACATATATAATTAGGCATTACAACCCTTCCGTCAGGATTACGATCTAGCTTCTCCCAAATATTATGTTGTGTGTGTTAATTTTATACATGAGAGGCGAGATCTATAGATTAAAGCCGACTCGGAACGACAGCTTTTTGAGAAACTTTTCATGGCAATTTTATTAACTCTCGGAGTTTTTGGCAGAAAACCACTGAGAGTAAGTTCCCTAAGAAATATTTGTTCACATCCAACATATTGTTGGAGATATCTGACCTGGGGTTTGAAATGTGGCCTCTCGTCAATAAGCAAACACTACATACGGACTCTTTAATTGATTTGAAAGAAAAATTGATGTCTTTATGTGTGAAATATAAAATCATTCATGGCTTCTCTGGGTGAAACGTTTTTCAAGTGTCATATTTTTCATGGGTCTGGAGCATAAATCAAGCTGAATTTTATGGTGGCTGTGGTTTGTGGCTTATTCGCATATATTCGGCTTAGGAAAACTCCACAAGAAAAAGTGTAACGGGGTTTAATCGCACGATCTCTGTGGCCAGTTCATATCGCCTCCACATGAGATGTCCACTCCCTCGAATCACCCGTACAAAAGCTGAAGGACATTTAGAGCCGACCTATTGAAACCTCACGTCGGTGGTGTATAAATCATTCAATTTAGTCTAAATGAAATTGGTAATCATGAGATAATATTGTTTGCCGTTGACATGTGCTGAATGGTACACAGTGCCGTACTGTTGAACCCACACATCGTTGGTGTCCAAATTATTTAATTCAGCCCAAAAGAACTTGGTAATCATGGTCGACGATGTCACCTGCTCAAAATTCCTATCACCGGATACGACAATTTTATTGACATTCATTCAGAAATAGGTGTCACCGCTGAGCATTTTCGATTAGAATTGACTCAGTTGTCAACTGCTCCAGAGAACATTCAACAAACTCACGCTGTTGTCTATGGTTGCTAATAGAAAATTGGCAAAACGGACTGAATAAATGACAATTAACTTGACAGTAGTCGCCCTTTTCTAGTAGACGGCGTGTTAGCTTATTAGAGGTGACCCCATGGTTCAAACCCCAGGTCAGACAACTCCAACACAACGAAAAATATAAACAAAATTTCTTCGGTGACTGCCTCTCAGCAGATTTCTGGTAAAAACTTTGAAAGTAAAATAAAATTGCCATTAAAAATTGCTCAAAAAACTGTAGTTCTGAGTCGACTTAAAATTTTTGGTCCCGGCTTTCAAGTATAAAATTAACACACACAAGATAAGTGGTGTGAGTAACTATGTCGGCTGTTGTTATGACCAATTATATATGCATCATGTATGTAACTTGACAGAAGTAGATTCAACAAGATGGCCGTTATTAATTGTCAGAGTTCCTGTTGGAAGATCCAATATTTTGGATATGTTCCGGCTTCACAAAGCAAGTTTTTCCAGCTGAAAGTTTGAAAACCTATTGGGTAGTTGCATTGGTTGTTGAGGTGATGAACATTGCTCATAAAGATCTACTCTGGGAACTATGTAAGCCAGCATTCTAATGAGCTTTTCTTAGGTTTCCCAGCATTCTTGGTTCATTGAACTATTTTTAAACAATAAGATTTTTTAAATCTATTCTTTTCAATATAAAAAGGAAGAATTAGAAACAAAAATTGCTTTTGTTAAGCTGCATCATCCGTTTGTTTGTTTTTTTTCGTTAATGGCGTAAAAATTGCTACCAGTTTTATTACTCTCTGTTTAACATGTTATTTTTCAAAAGGTTTTTATAAGACTGTATAGCAGCCTATAGTAGTTATAGATGTGAGTGTATGCGTTTCCTTTTTTCTTAATAACAAATTGCCGTATTTAAAAAAACATAAATTATTTATAAAAACAGCAAAAAAAAAATAAAATATTTTCGTAGAGAGAAGAAAAAAAATTTTTAATTTTTTTTGTCAACATGCAAAACAGTCATCAATCATTAGATCGTAAGAAAGAAAAGAAACTGTTAGACGCCAGTGTAATAAAATTTCTCTATACATGTATATACACATATACATATACATATATATGTGTGTGTGTCTTTTTAACTTTTTAACATTACAAGCGACCCTATTACTGTTATAAAGAAATTGTGTACAAGAGGTAGAAGAGCAAGGTTTAGAGGAATTAAAATCATGCTTTTTAACACACACACATACGTACAAGCTCTCTTAATATTTTAACTGTGAAATTGTCATCTAGAGGCCAAGTTATTTTTTCTTTTTGTGTAACTTTTATGTTGGTAGGTAGCATTGCGTGCTAAAGTCCAGTAGAAAGAAACTGAGTGTCAGTTAGTGTTTATGTCTTTAAGTGTTATAAAAATAAGTGGAGGTTGATGGCCAAGTTATAGATTCGAATGAGAACAGGTGCGTTGCGAGTCTTAGTTTATGGGAGGGGAAGCACTTTTCGAAATTCAAATGAATGAGGACGCGGAAATTGGTTAGATGGACTGGCATTGAATTTACCGACAGAGTATGCTAAGGTATATGTAACCTATTTGAAGATAAAAGGGTATCAAATATTAACCAGCGGGGTGTTACTACAGATCAGGGAGGTTAAGGATGTCAGCTCTGTTATCAGGGATATCACAGTTATGATTTCAACAAATATATATAAAAGCAATATGAAAACATGGGGAGTATTATTCTCTAACAGTCTTGACACTTTACATCTAGGGTTTAAGGGTTTCTAAGTCAATATCTATGCCCATTTGCCTTTGACACAGGGTATTAATAGTTTTATTGAAGTGACGAGAAATATGAGTTCTTTTGTAAATTATAGGAAATTTTCATCTACAGATACGGTAAAGTATACTGAGGTATACCCAAAAGAAATTCCAATTTCTGCGTGCAAGGAATTTATCGAATAGGCCATCTATCGGTCTAAATTCGCACCATCGGTTCTTTCGAACCTGCCAATACTTATGACATTCTATTCTGCCACAAAATTCAGTATATTATCTCCGTTGAACGTAATGAATCGATTTATGCTTGAGCAATATTAGGATTTATTGGAAATTTATTTCCAAAAACAAAGACAATTTGTCGGAAATTGTACGAAAATGTCGTATAAAATTTGGTCGCAGAGGAGGACCAACAGTGCTTGGTATACGCAAGTTTGTTGCTAAAGTTCGTGAAACTGGTTTCTTTGTAGATGCGCCAAGTCGTGAGTGTGCTCGTACTGAGAGTGTGCGTGAGAATCCATAAACATCAACTCGACATCGTTCTCAAAAACTGAACTTTTAAGGCATCAGTTTACGTAGAAATTTGTGAAAAGATCTCGGTAAGACGCCTTACAAAGTTTAATTGGTTCAAGTGTTAAAGCCGCAGAGCGTGAGCGTACTAGTACAATGCGTGCACCCAAAAATTTCGAAGTTGAAGGCGCGAGGGTGCGTGAGAATCTACCATCGTTCATTTGAACATTTTATGTCAAATTTTGCGAAAACCGAGACGACTTATAAAGTTCAATTGGTTCCAGAGTTGAAACCGCATGACCATCTGCTTAGTTTTCGCTTCGTTAGATGGGCCAATGAGACCCTGTTCGATGAAGTTGATTTTGCCCAAAAAAATCATATTTTCGGATGAAGCTTATTTTCATCTTGGTGGGTGCGTTAATAAGCAAAATTCCCGTATTTGGTGCTCAGAAAACCCGGACATGATCTTAAAGAAGCCAATGCACCCATTTCCAGTGACTTTTTGGTGCTGCATTTGGAACGGACGCATCATTCGTCAATATTTCTTTGAAAATGAGGACCATGTTAACCGATTTTTTTGTACCTGCTCTTCATAGTATTGATATGAACGATGTTTGGTTGCAACAGGATGGTCCAACTTGTCACACATTTCATGTCACAATCGATTTGTTGCGTCAAACGTTCGATGGCCGTTTAATTGGCTGCCAAGAAGCTGCGATTTGACGCTGTTGGACTATTTTCTGTGGGACTTCATTAAAAAGAAGTGTTATGTTGACAAACCAGAGACAATTGAGTATTTGAAGGCCAACATTCGTGATGCCATTCCCGAGTTGCAATCCCATACACTCGATAAAGTGCACGGAAATTGATTCGATCGAATGTGGTACTGTGAGGCCAGACGCGGCAGGCATATGAATGAAATAATATTCCATTTTAACCAAAACAATTTTACTTCACAGCAAAGAAATAAATTTGGCAAAATCTTCAACCGTTTAGTTTTATTGGATTTTTAAATTTAAACAGTTAAATGATCCACCCTTTATAATACCAACAAAAAAGTAATGGCTGTAATTAAAACAATTTTGTCTTGCAGTGTACTGTACTTAAATCTCGTTTCGGTTTTTTAGAACAAAATTTTACTCAGCCCCCCTTTTGAAAACGTCCCTGTCGTATAGAAATCATGTAATGTCAACTTCTCAAACGAAAACAGAAAAATAGAATTCCTATATGGCATGTCTTCTTCTTGCTTGTATCATATAACAGTGTTTGGCTAAATAATAATGACATCAAATGAGTTAATAATTGCCGGCTTCTACAGATTTTTATAAAAAGAAAGAAAGAAAAAACGAAAACGGAAACGTTTTAAAATGAAAATAAGAATGATTAATACAATTTTAATTGTTGTGGTATTAAAATAATTTAAGATTCCAGGCAACAAAATAAATGGCGGACATGCAGCAGCTGTTGGTTTAAAAATTTTTTTTTCCTTTTTTTTTGATTTTTAAAAACTTTAACCTGCATGGAGATAAAGGTTAACATCATTATTTCACCTCTTAACATATATTGTATATAATAAAAAAATTATTTTTTATTATGGAGAAAAAGCAAATTTAAACCTTAAAACCAAAAGACTACGAATAACATTAGATTTTCAATACACCCTACATTGACATAACGATACAGTCCATTGGTACAGAGGACTTGAAAAGTCCTCAAATATAAGTAAGCTTTCCAGGCATATGGAATTGCTGATAACTGCAATAGAATTGTAAATTTGTTGTAGCGTATCCTATGGTCGTTTATAATTTCCTTTCTGAAGGTTTTTCTGAAAATGGTTTTTCTTTCAATTCATTAAAATGTTTTTTTTTTCTGGTAGTTTTTTCCTCTGAGTTTATTTTATTAACTTGAAACTTTAATGAACTTCATAAATGTCAGCAAAACATTATATTATACTCGTGTTGTAGTGCAAACGTAACTTGAATTATTTCAAATGTGGCCAAAAATCATAAAAAGCCATGAAAAAAAATACCTAAAACTTGCAGTGCTTATAACAACACGACTTTAATTTATAACCATTAGAGGGTATAAATAATTTTTGTTTTTTTTTTCGTTGGTGCTTTCAGTTGAGCGATAATATTTTACAAAATATTGATAGACTTGTTGGGAAAAAAAATAATTTTTTTTGGGGTAATAAAAATCGACTTTTTTTTATTGCAATTTAAACGTGTGTCGTATATATCACGATACGTGTACATATATATAAAATATTACATGTTTTAGACATTTTAAATGTATAAAAGAGGTGCAATGCATTCATATGAGTCGTACTATACATATAAACTAACTACCCTGCATACTGCAGTGTGCCCCTCGTAGCATGTACAGAATCTAGGCTTTTGGAAATCTAAATTTTTGCAAAATCTTTGCAAATATTCTGGACTAGAATAACAACGACACCTTAAGGTCGTAAATATTAGAAGACGTAAGTGGCTGTCGTCGTATTCTAATAGGTAGTGTGCTTATTAGACAAGAGGCCACGGGTCAAACCCCTGGTCAAACAAAAAAAAAAAAATTCCTCGGCGACTTTCTCTCAGCATATTTCTGGCAAAAACCCTGGGAGTAAATAAAATTGTCATGGAAAGTATCTCAAAAATCGGTCGTTCGCAATCTACTTTAAACAGTAGGTCGTACCACTGATGTTTAAAATTTTAAACGGCGATCATGTAAATCTGATTAATTTTTATAAACCTCGACCGCCATATTGAATCCGCCATTTTGAATTTTTTAAATCTGAATGAAGATCTGTAATCAGCGACCCCAGAGACCCCTGAGTAACAATTTTCAATTAAATCTGATTAATTTTTAAGGACCTCCGTAATGTGTTTCTTTTTCTCTTTCACCCCTTGACATAAACCAACCCCCTGCTTTAAGGGTCATGCAAACAATTTGGCTTTGGGCTCATTTTAAATGGCAAAGATCAATAGTCAATTACTGACAATAGCGATGGTTCAAGCACGTCAGTGTTTAGCTCTACAATTATTTAAAAATGGCCAAAAACGCTATTTTTAGGGGTTTCAACCCCCTTTTTCTCGAAAACCGTGATGACGTGATGGAAAGTTTTTGAATCCAGATTCGTATTCAGCGCGCAAAAATGCCTTCGGAAACACCTGGAGCCATCTTATTTGCACAACCCATGCAGGGCTGTGAAATTAACAAACACAACATCTGTGATGTGTGAAGCTAGGTCGTTGTCCTGACTAAAGGCTTGTAATGACACAATCTTTCAGTCAAGATTACGACCTAGTTTCCTGCACCACTTAATTTAATACATGAGTGGAGGGACTTACAGTTTGAAGTCCGAGCTGTCCGAACGACAGATTTTAAGAAACTTTTCATGGAAATTTCATTTACTTTGAGAGTTTTGCCAGAAATCTGCTGAGAGGAAGCCGTTGAAGAATTTTTTTTTTCATATTTCGTTTTGTTGGAGACGTGAACGCAGAACCGTGGCCTCATGTCTAATAATCCAACACACTAACTACTATACTATGGTGCCTTACAGAAGGACTAATGTAATGCAAGAGCTCAATATGCTGGCCTTATAGTACGATATTTATACATTAAATAGGGGTACAAAAATTTGAATAGCTCTTGAATTTCGGCAATTGCTATGTATTTAACAAAATTTTTTTAAAACAATTCTTAGAAAAAAAAACTACGAAATCTATCTTTACTTATGTCTTTTACAAAGTCAAGCTTAAAATATTTCCAAAAAAAAAATGGTTTTTCATCACATAGCAATTTACGCACGATTCAAATAAGGTATTGGACATTGGCTTTGGATCAATAAATTCTCTTCTCCATTAATTTCCTTGTCTAAGGAATTAATTTTTCTCCTTCTTAGACTTTTAGAAGACAAAGACGAAAAGGAAAAGGAAAACAGAAGTGATGGCGACCACCATATCAAAGTTATTGTAAAACAAATATCATGTTGAAAATACTTATATTTATCGATTCAACATAAAGAAATTTAAGTAATATTTGAAAAGCATGTTCATGAATTTTTCATTTCAATGAAAAATATGGCAAATTTTTATACGAAAAAGTAAAGAAAACTCAGCAAATATTTGCCACAATGCAGAGGTGGAAAGAAAATGGTAAAAAGCTTTTAACAGAAATGAAAAATGCACCTTAAATACGTTTTCTGAGAGATACAAATACGCGAAATACGCGAGGTGTAGTACCTTTTAAAGAATTATCGCAAAACACAAGAAATATTTGTTGTTTTTGTTTTTGTTTTTGTTGTTTTAAAATGTTGCTGCTTTTAGTCGGTATAGAGAAAATTTGAAAATTCCCGTATTAAAACGGTAAAATGTATAAAAGAAAAACCAAGCCAACCAAGCCAACCAACCTCTTGTATCAAATAACCTTGTGCAAGTTTAAACATGTATTTTTCATTTAATAATCTGGCATTTGAATGCTAGAAAACCGAAAAAAACAACACAAAAAAGGAACGCAGCAAGAAAAGAAATAAAAACTTATTTAATTTACAGCATTTCCTACTAAAAAAAAATACGAAATACTTTTCAGTTGTTGTTGTTGTTCTCTATATGTTCTGTATGTTATTTCATGTTGCAAAAAAAAAATCGAGAAAAAAAAAACACACCAACTTCATATCCATATGGTCAGTAGCAATAACTGCTGACGATGGTGCATCATCATCATCATCATCTGCAACAGCGGCCTAAGCCGCTCAAATTGCAAAAACAAAAATAGAGAGAAAGAAAGAAAGAAATGCTTTAAAGACAAAAAAATAATCAAACAACTAAATGCTCAGCTAAATACGGTATTTAAGTCGGAAAATTGAACACTTTTAAATTGAAAAAAAAAACAACAGCAACAACAACAACGAAAAAAAAGTTAAGAAAAACACTCACATGATCGTAAACTTTAAACAATTGCACTGTCGTTTGCCTCCCCTTGGCCTTATAGACAAGTACACTTTATATTTGGTGTGTTGGCCGAGACTAATGCTTCATGTGCCCCATTAGGCGCAACACGGGCAGTAGCAAAAGAAAGTCAAGACGCAAAAATATACGTTAAGCTTTAACGGCAGCAACACAACAGCATCTTTAACATCCTTTTTTTCGTTTCGTTTCTTTTCTTTTATTTCGCCTTTTGCTAGCTACTCATCATCATTATCAGTTAGTTGTACCCTACAACAAAACTTTGCATACATACTTTACATACGTACTGATTGTCTGAGTATTACATTTTGATTTAAATGGTCGTCCAGTTCCAGGTAGGAAGGATAAATGATAAGAGTACCCTTAAATATGAGCGATAGGTCGTGTTGTTGTTGTTGTTGTATCAGTTCTGCTGTTGTCTCCAGAAGTATCTCCCTGTGTATATTCTGGTGTAGATGGTATGGATAAGAGATGGAATTATAATTTGTGAGTTGAGTATGCTGATAGTCGTTGTTACGTGATCGGTGGTCCTAAGAAGTCCGCTACTAGTGTTGGTTTTAGCCACAAGTCTATAGGTCGAAGGGTTGCCGGATTTGCGGGGCAACCAAAGAGGTGCAACGATCCAAGCGATCCAAGGTCCCCGCAATAATCCTAGCCCTATAGCTATTCAGAATGTTTGCCCATCCTGATCTTAGCTGGGCCAGGATGGTTCTAGTAACCCTGGGTAGCCGTCTTTCATCATCCGCGACAGGTAGAGGATGCTGATTTAAAACTCTGTTGAGTCAAAGTTCGTCCATTGCTGTCGTCACTGTCGTTTGATGTGCTTTCCTTACTGACTGGAGGTCCACTATTGTAGGTATGGCGTGCATAAGTCCGTGTTGAAGGTTCTCAAGTCGTGACTGATATGGCGGGGAGTTGGTTCGTGCATGACTATATGATGTTTAGGATGTGAGGGTAAGTAGCAAGCTATGAGATATTGTTTCGTCAGAAGCTCGTTGTGTTTCCTCACTGACAATGTTGTTCTTCTTGAAAGTGGCCTACATTCGACATCTTCACACCATCTGTGGCTATACGTAAGGCATTGTTTTGTGTCATCTGTAGCACACGCCATTGCATATCACTCAAGAATGAAGTCCAAATTGGAGCAGCATAATTGAGGAGGAATCGTCCAATAGCCTTGGTGATGATAGCACTTTTTTTGTCCATTCCCCATGTAGTTCCTGATAGCGACTTCAGTACCCTGTTTCTCATTCTCACTTTGGCGTTGATGTTGGTCGCATTGATAAGACTTGCAGTGTTTGATTAGAATCAGAAGATATTCTTTCAGTTCTTATTAGAATCCATGTGATAACTTCCCTCCGTCTTCACTGACGGCTCACAAGTGATTGTAGGAACAGGGTTCATCCTCTTTGAAGATCTGCAGATTTCTGATTTAATTAGCTCTTGAAGCGAACGAATAGTTTCGTGGTAAATAAGTAAAATACATCACCAATCGCATTTACTTTAAGGGACTAGAGGGAAATCATCGTTACATGGTAGTGGAAATATTTTTAAAAACGTGTTGCACTAGCCGTCAAAAAACAAATTATCCAGTATGAATTGCAGCACCCTTAGTCTCATTTCCGTTGCTGTAATGAATTTTATTAAAAAAGATTTTTAGGGATCATGACTGATATTGTATGTATCTTTTCCCAGACGTATGTAGTAATCAAAAAATTCAGGGAGAAAGCTGGTTGATGCAATGAAACAAAAGCAAATGAACACGTCCAATTTATACAGAAATGGGCTTCATCGATGATTTTTCGAGGCAAATGAGCGTAAGTTGTCAACAGACAAAAATTGGTTATGTGTGACAAATATTTTCGAACCTCGAATTATAATCACTTACGAAACCTATTTTTGGTTCAATTTTATAGGTGCGATAGAAACAAAACTGAAGAGACAGAGTCTTTTCAAGAACTACCAATGTATTTTGAAAATTGCGCTCTTTGATGTGGCGTATGGGTCAGCCACATCATTGGACTGTACTCTCATGAAAATAAATGAAAATTGCAATGTTTTGATCAATTAAGCAAGGTGCCCTTTCATTCGATAGGATATCCGCCTGAAGAACTTGATGAAAATCGGTAGAATCTAAAAGTCCAGGGGTCTCACCGCTGGCTCAGTAAGCTCTGAAGATAAATACTGGTTGTCCAAGTCCCTTCCAACGTCAACGATGATGTTCAGTTTTTAGCCTTTAGATGACTATGACCTGGGAGCCAGGACACCGTTTTTTGAGGATTCAAAAGTGAATTCCTTGTAGATTAAAACCAAAATAAGATGATATCGCATGCTGACCGTAGGTTATTTCATTGATAAACGAGTTTGAATAGGTATTAAACTAAGATTTTGGAGCAGCTCATAGGTCGCAAAGGTTACACCATTTGCCTTCACTATTTTGACTATTTTTTGTGAGGCCATTTCATGCGCGAAACTTCTGATAAATCGGCCAATATTTTCCAAAAATTAAGTTAAAATTAAAGCTCACAAATGAACAATTAAAGTTTAAAGGCAACATTTAAACATGAAATAATCTTTAAAAAGTAAATGACAATAAAAAAGTCATCCAGAGTAAGAACTCAAGCAAATCTGAAGAAAAAACATTTTCCAAAAATTGCTAAAAATTTTTTGAAATGCAAGTCCTAAGATTGTAAGTTACCTAGCGACCGGTGTAGATCAGCAATGACTTTCCGACTTGTTTATTTTACTCTTATAAATTTGCATTAAAAGTTTGTGGCAACATTATCATTTTCATCATCATTATGATCAGAATGTTACTCGTTTTTTTCTTCTCTTTTCTTTTCTCTTTTTGCTGTTTTTATAGCTCATGTGTAAATAAATATTAACATGTGTGTACCATAGATATCTGTGTATGTGTGTGTGTGTGTGTGTAAGCTTATATGTTGCAAGTACATGTTTACTACATATTGTAACATAAGAAAACATCTGCATCAGAGGTAGCTGGCAAACGGCAAACGTTTGCCATTAAATTTCTTTTCTAATGCGTTAGAAACAGAAGTGAAAAGGTATTCAATTTTCAGGCAATAAAATAGATTACAAAGGGACATTCCAGAAACTATTGTTAAATTTTATTAAAGTCTTGATTTAGATATTTTGGAGCCATCGAGGAAATCTCTTGTTCCGCGGTTAAATCTTCGGGTACATGCTATAGAGCATTGCAAACATAAAATTGTTTATCGATTCAACAAAACCAGGGCTTCCGTTTGATTTTGTAATTAATGGTGTACCAAAGCTGGCTATTTAAAGTCCCGTAACTAAACTGCTGTAAATAAATTTTAAAATCTTTAAAGGGAGATAAACTAAGTGGAGGACAACCTAAAAAGACATTTAGAGGCCGAAGTATATTGAAAATTCCATGGCCAAATTAAAATTTGTTTTCTGAAGCCTTAAATCCTTTCATTTTATTCCTTTAATTGACTGCCTTTTATAATATTTAATACAGCAGTTGGTTGCAGTTTTCCTGCTTTATTTGTTTTTAGTTTTTCTAACATTTTCCTGCTTAAATATTTTAAGTTGTTGCTGTTGTTATTGTTCTTCTCTTTTTTTTTCCTAACTTTCCTGCAGAAAACCGTTTGTTGTGTTTTGGTGTAAAAGCTCATGAATTTGCATTCATTGCAACTGCCTTTGAAACACACAAGCGAAACCAAACCAAACCAAACAGTTAATGAAAATGCTGATGATGCTCATCATCAGTTTAATGATGACGATGATCATCTGTTACATTCACAGATCACAATGCCGTTGCCGTGCATCAACACAGTAGTTGCTTTGCTGCTGCTGCTGTTGTTGTTGATGATGATGATTTGAAATCTTTTTCTCGGCTTTTCTTCTTTCTTGCTTCGCCTAACGTAGTAGAGGCCGCTGTTTAATTTTATTTCTTCTTATTGTTGGCAACATGTATTCACCTTTACGCTTCTGCTATTGAATCTCGATTTTTAACTGAAAGCAAACATTTATTTACTAAATAGTTGTTGTTAGTATTGTTGTAGTTGTTGTGTATTATAAGTGTTGCCATTGTTATGGTCACCATTTAGTTTTTCTTAATAAGATTTATCGATTTGTAAAAATTTCTTGAACGCCTTGCGAATTTTGTGAATTTTTTTTTTGATTTCTTGTGTAAATTCTTATACGCTACACATGCATGGGTGCATAATAATACATCTTCTAAATAAAGTGCTTCCATTTACTCGTCATGTAAAGCGAATAAATATCATTGCAAGACGAATATCAAAGATTTTATGATATTCTCAGTAATTTCATCTGTATTTAATAGTTTAAAGGGTGATTTTAGTGATTTTATTTGCTTCAAATACTCAGCCATTAGCCCTTAAACTGCAACAGATAACTTGGTTAAATCGGCGCAAAAGATGCCATTAATGATGCTGCAGCTGAAGCCTAAGGTACCTGAAGAAAGGACGAACATCGAGTGAAGCCTGGAAAAACTCCGATGACAAATCATTTGCAAGACGACTAAGGGACTGGCTGCAAAGATTCACAGGAAAAACACAGAGAGGGCAACAAAGATCTTCGTTCCTCAGCCACTAAGCATCTAGATGAGTAGAAAGTGCGAAGACCACAGCCATATAGCCAGTGGTTTTCATCCTCAGTAACAACATTTCTATAATTCCTGGTTGCCAGTTCTGCACGATTGAAAAACTTACGCCTCAGGTGACAGAAAATGTTCACAGATAATGTTCAGTGGACCCGCCTCGTCTTCCTTCTAGTGATTACAGCTTGTGCCTAGGCCCAGTGTCAAGGTAGAACCAAAGAGTATTTTCTAGGCATTTAAAGTCAATCAAGATTTGCTTGATATTTTCACAAGAGGGGCAATTTATATTTTTTTATTTTACTTATAAGTGAGCTGTGTACGAGATGTTTTGTTTCTCTTAAGCAATGATTGCTAATCATTTCAGCATTTTCAACAATTTTTGCAAGCGTGTTAGCTATGCTGCTACAGTTTATGTTTCCGTGTCCAGGATCTGCATAAGGACAAACGTTGGAAGTCTTATTATATTCTCCAGGGACATCGATTATTCTAAAGTAATCGTCGCCGCAGACTAGTATGTAGTGTGTTGGCTTATTAGACGTGAGGCCATGGTTCAAGCCCCAGGTCAGACATCAAAACGAAATATGAAAAAAATTTCTTCGGCGAATTCCTCACAGCAGATTTCTGGAAAAAAACTCTGAGAATAAATAAAAATTGCCATGAAAAGTTTCTAAAAAATCTATCGTTCGGAGTCGACTTTAAACTGTAGGTCCCGCCACTCATGTATAAAATTAACGCACACAACATGAGTGATGTGAGAAGCTAGGCCGTAAAACTGACTGAAGGGTTGTAATGGCCAATTATGTATGGATGTAATCGTCTTTATAGTATGGCTACTGGGTATTATTACTGCCTTTGTTATCATTAGAACATATTCATCCTTACTAACAATACTTTACTACCGAATTTGTTGCATCGTGATTTTATTGCCAAAATTTTAACCTGAAGTACAATATAATGATCGATTGGTCTAAGGAACCATATACAAGTCAACAGATTCCAGGATACCACATACGATATTGGTGTGTGATTTTGTGGGACTTTTCCAAAATGTTTGTGGAGAAATTGTAATCGAAACTGTTTAAGAAATTTTGCATGTTTAGAAGAGAGATGCTAATCAACAGTGCCCACCATGGCTTCTGTAATAATCAAATAATATATTACAGTGGCAAGCTTAATAGGGAATCATTGATGCGACCTCTTCTTACTTCTTGCCTATAAAATACCTTTAGCTTGAGGTTGCCAATGTCTTTTTCTATTCCAATGCCTGCCATTTGTTATAAAGTTTCAGGCGTTTTCCCTTGCCATTCAATTTAAATATTGTGGCGGTGATTTTATTTGTTCGTATGTCCTTCTTTTTGATTTTTTTCTTTGTATTCTTCTATTAAGAAAACTAACAAAAGATATTTACTAATTGAATCAACACCAAAATGGTAAACATAACAAATACACTCTTGAAGTCATTATTGTTTTTTGTTTTGTTTTGTTTTCTTTTTTTTTTTATCAATATCTCTGTTTATTTAGAGACAAAAGCAATGTAAGTTTTTCTTTTATTAACGGTTTCAGTTTTCTTTTCTTCTTTCTACCAGTGTTGATTAGCACAACCTCTTATAAAAGTACTGGCTGCAACCAAAAATGGTAGAGTTTGTGGGTTGCAAATATTTGCAAGAGTTCTTGTGATAAAGAATGTTTTTGAACTAATAGTGGGAACTTTTAGCTTCGGCAGGATTTTGATGGAAAATTCATTAAATTTTTGCACGATTAATAAGAAAATATACTTAAAATTTAAGAGATGACATACATACATACATACATACATAACAAATAGCTTAATAAACATTCATAAGTAGTGTTTACAACCAATCAGTTAGCATTAAGACCTAGCTTCTCACATCACTTATGTTGTGTGTGTAAATTTTTTATACATGTCTGGCGGTGGGACCTACAGTTTAAAGTAGAATCCGAACGATAAATTTTTGAGGAACTTTTCATTGCTGTTTCTAATTTAATCTCAGAGTTTTTGTCAGAAATCTGCTGAGAGGCAATCGCCAAAGCAATATTTTTCCATATTTCGTTTTGTAAGAGATGTCTGACTCGAACACACAACATTTCTAATAGATACCACACTATTACACATATGACCACGTTTCAAACCACAGGTCGGACATTGCGAAAATAACGAAATATGAGAAAAATATTTCTTCTGTGGCTTCCTCTCAGCAGATTTCTGGCAAAAACTCTGAGAGAAAATAAAATTACCATGAAAAGTTTTTCAAAAATCTGTCATTGGGAGCCTACTTTATGCTGTAAATCTGGACGGAAGCTGTAGAGATGAGGAAAAGGAGGAGAGTGTTCTTCACTTATTGTTTACATGCCGACCATATATGTACATACATACAGACATAATTGGCCATTAAAACCTTTCTGTCAGGATTATGACCTAGTTTCTCACACCACTTATGTGTGTGTGTGTTAATTTTATACATGAGTGGTGGGACCTACAGTTTAAAGTCGACTCCGAACGACAGATTTTTGAAAATCTTTTCATTGGAATTTTATTTACTCTTAGTGATTTTGCCAGAAATCTGCTGTGAGGAAGTCGCCGAAGAAATACTTTTTGTATTTTGTTTTGATGTCTGGCCTGGGGCCGACCATATACCAGAGAATAAAAGGTCATCTTGATAACTACCACATGGACGTTATGAACGAACTATTAGGCATGGTCACTGGCACTCTGAATCTTCTCATCAGAAGCTTTGTATGGTTACGTAAATAGGGAAATATTGAAAGCTGTCATGTCAGAATGGAGTCTAGTAGTCTAGTAGATAGTGAGTTGGTTTATTAGACGCTACAACATGGTTCATCAACATGGACATCTCCAACAAAACGAAATATGAAAAAATATTTTTTCCATCAGCTTCCTTTCAGCAGATTTCTGGGAAAAACTCTAAGAGTAAATAAAAATTAACGTGAAAAGTTTCTCAAAAAATCTGTCGTTCGGATTCGACAATAAGCTGAGCCGTCACACATGTATAAAATTAGCACACGCAATATATGAGATGTGTGAAGCTAGGTCGTCATTAAGATTGATGGATCGTAATGCTCATTTATGTATGTATTTATGTGATATCACAATTGTATTCATTTGGCCTAAGTGTTGACTTAATGTTGACTGCTTACAGCTGTCATAACGTAGTTATAATAAAAGGAAAATTGAGTCAAACTGCAGAATATTCAGAACCAATCTGAGAGCATTTTGAATCAAAATATAGTTTTTCTGAATCGAGATCATCTCGAATTCAACATGAAGGTTTTGTGGGGACAGAATGAAAAATGTGACATGAATCATCAGAACTTGTAAGGGTACATCTGCATATCAGATGGTGGGGAAGGAATTGTTCTTATTGACATCGAGTACCGTCATGAAGTTTGTCATGGGTTTGGAGGAGAGCTTGTAGAGATTCCACATAGGCAGTGAGAGCAAAGTACGGCGCACCTCTACATACGATAATAATCACTATGAATGAATCAGCACAAGAAAAACTATTTTCAAAAATGTTTACGTGATGAAAATATTCCTAATAACGTATTAGCCTGACTAAGTACATGCAGATATTGAAGTAAAAATGTACCGCGGAGGTATTTAACTATTCACTGAGAAAAGAGTGCACCAAACTCTTTTGAAACAATTCATTTTTATAAAACTGTGGGTGTACATCTCTCCAGAAATTTGTTTTGCGAACAAATAATATTTTCCTAAGCCTAAAAATTTTTAAAATATCGCCGCCATAAACTAAAACTTTGCAAAGAATAGTACGAGAGTCCAATTAAACTGTTAAAGTTACAGTAATTTGAACACAACAACTAAAATTGGATCAATAACTTTATTTCTAAAATGATAAAAATATCAGTACACTATATTTACACAAGGTATGGTGGCAAATATTTTTAAAACTAAACATAAGCCACCCTAATGTTATTAGAAAGAGAACACAACTAAGAATTTCTGCATAAAAACACAACAAATACTTTTTAAGCTACCCATACTATTAAAAACTTAATAAAAATACAAAAAAAAAATACAAAAAATACATTAACAACTACAACAACACTAATACTAATAATGTTAAAAGCTAGAACAACAAATAAGAAATGAAAACAAGAAGCTCACAAGGAAAAAAAAGAGAGAAAATAAAAGAAAAGAAACAAAAATTACAACCAACTGCCGCTTGAGTTTGAAGACAGTGTGTTGAATAACTTAAAATTAAACTCACTTATACACATACATACATACATACATGTGATATAAACAATATAATATAAATACTAAATATATATGTACATATATATGTATGTATGTACGTATGAGAGTAATAAAATTATGCTCAGTTCATGTTGTCTTTTTTTTTTTTTGTTTAATACACTTGGTACCATTTGGTATGCTGTTGATGGCTACTTGAAGTAACCACAACAACAGCAGCAACAACATTAAAAGCATTTTGAGCAAATCAACAAGTGTTGCTCAACTTTTTTTTACATTCTTTCTTATATTTTCTTATCATATTAATGGTTGATATTAAATGTAATTGTATAAGTCTGTTTGGGTGTGTGTGTGTGTATCATGTTGGGGCTCACATGAAAGCTTTTATTGGTATAAGAAGCCATTTTTGTATTATAATGCCTCATAAATTTGCTGTTGTTGCTGTTGCTGATGTTTTTATATAACTTAGGGTGGTAATGATTAGTTTAAAATACCCTACATTAATGTAAGCAGTAGAGGTACATCAGCTGAAGGCTTTGTAATTTGGATCACATAAAAAGTATTAGTATTATTCCTTTGGCCTCGAAGATATTGTTGGTTATTTAAGGCTCAACACTAATTCCTTTGCGTCAAACAGAAACGTATTTTAACACGTTTCTTAAAAGATATCTACAGACTGCCATTGCGTGTGCTTGCTTTCAGCTAAACAGCAGTGGATCTACTATGGCAGGGCCTAGGGGGAAAGGATTATTTATAGTTGTCCAGAAATAACATCTAACATTCGAAACCGTACCCTGTTGCATTTAGTTCAATGGCCAGATAACGCTGCCTGGCCTTTTTTTAATAATCGTTGGTGATGTTATTGCCTCTGGGGCAATACGATACTACAGGATCGATTATATGTATATGAGGCAATAGTGAAGTCTTTTATTCTTTTTTTAATATAAACAGCAACAATGGAGAGAGATCCAATCGGAAACCGTTGAGCGATAATCTTATGACACGTCATGGAAGACATTTAACATGAGCTGTGATTGCTAAAAGAAGCTCTGTTTTGAGTGTTACATGAATTATCTTATCTTATATGAGAAGCTAAAAGATTCCGTTGAAATACGGATATTATCTGTTCGCTTTTGAGACTGTAAAGTGCGGATTCAACCCAAGACACCTATGGTCGAACACGTTCTGTTTACAAAAGAATTCTTCTTTTCAGGTTACCAAGTGCCGGACAATGATATAAAAGAATGTGGGACGCTGGTATCAGATAACGATAGCGAAATATGAAATGAAGCAACTGGTGATTCTTTATAAAAAAAAAACAAACCTTAAGTCTGAATTGTTAACATACAATACATGGGAGGGTGCTTTCATATGAGATATGAACTCCTTTACGGTGAACATATCAGAATTTTCTGATACGAAGTCGCCGTAGTCTAATAGGTAGTGTGTCGGCTTATTAGACGTAAAGCCCGGTTTTGAGCCCCAGGCCAGACATCAAGACAAAATACAAAAAGTATTCCTTCGGCGATTTCCTCTCAGCAGATTTCTGGCAAAAACTCTGAGAGTAAAGAAAAAATTGCCATGAAAAGTTTCTCAAAAATCTGTCGTTCGGAGTCGACTTTAAATTGTAGGTCTCGCCACTCATGTATAAAATTAACACACACAACATAAGTGGTGTTAGAAACTAGGTCGTAATCCTGACTGAAGGGTTGTAATGACCAATTATGTATGTATGTATATATATCATATATATTTTCTGAAAGAAAAGTTGCTGTATTCCACGCCAATGACTATGCCAGTCAAATATTTGATAATTTGATCAAAGATTTTTTGATGTGGAAACTATCCTACGTAGAACATAGCAAATTAAGAAAAGGTTTTGTATTCCGTGAGAATGACTATGCCAGTCCAGGCAAATATTTGATACATTCGATGGAATGTCTTGTAAATTATCTCCGTCGCTTAAATTTTCAACATTTTACAAAAAAATTGTTTTAATGATAAGAGAATTTGATTGATTTTCAAAAGCGAAAACTTTTTTTATAAAAGTTCCGCATATTTAACCAGGATTTGTTGTACCTCGATATGAAGTATATTGTCTGACAATCTTTGTTATAATTCCTATACTAAGATGTTAATTTATTCAATTTTTTATTGGCTTAAAATTTATCAAAAATACTTAATGGCTGTAACCATAGATGAAATTTATCCCCCCAAACAGCTTTACAAAATTTCGATGCCTCTAGAACTTAAACTACCACAGTAGTACCATGTTCTGCAGGGTATTATATAGTCTACCTTAGCTATTGGTATAACTCACACTGCTTGTTTTTCTTTTCATTAAAAAAGAGAAAAAAATGTTGAAAAAACCCAACAAATTATTCATGATATTTTTTGTTACTATCTTTGTTTCCTAAAAAAAAAATACAAACAACAACAACAAAAGAAAACATAAATATAATAAAAACAACAACCCAACTATAAACCAAACAAAAGAAAAAAACAACACTAAAGTAACGCCTATATTTCATAATGGTCATTAACATTCAGCACTTTTGGCCACATATTATTAACATTATAATAATCATTAGGCCACCATCATCAACAGCTCCATCACCATCACCATTACCACCACCATTACAGTGTGTGGAGTGGTGGTGGCCGGCCATCTTGCTTTTGTTAAATGACAAACGAAAATAAAGACGCAAAATACGAAAATACATGTTAAACGACAGAAAAAAAAATACAGAAAAAAAGAAACAAAAAATCCGACATAAAAACATAATCATTATCGAGCTTAACGAAAAGATTAAATGTCTACAAATAACGACAACCACAAATGGCTATAATGGTTGAAACAAAAGTCTACAAATTATCTACAGTGGTGGCCATACAAATGATAACACTAATGCCATGGCTATGTCATAAATCATAAGGAAACAAATTTCGTTAAACTTTAATTAACAGACGCAATAGCCATAGAAAATCGTTGGAAGATTGTTTGTGACTCAAATAACGTCGAAATAAAATGTGTTGCGGCCACAAGGCAATAAAATATTCAAAATAATATGTGATTATAAAATGTGAATTTGCGGTTGCGAGATTTAATAGAAACTAATATTGTATACAACAAACAAGAGACTTAAGACACATACACGCTAGTAATAGAAAAAATGTAACAAAAGACTTAAGAGCCGAACTTTAAGTACCTACATAAATACGTAATATTTTCACATTTCATATTGATTTTGACAATAAAAAGGCTTCTACTACAAATTGTGGCTCAATTTTCTGTTTGTAAAGTTATCTAATCAACATGATTGAAACCTATGGACAGATTTTTATTGAATTTCATGGAGTAGCAAAAGTTAGCAAAGTTAGTGATTTTTAGATAAAAGTTGTGTATGGCCGCTATGGCATTTTTTACTGTATTAATCGAACCAGGAACTTCAATATACTTCTCTAACTAAGGTGGACTATGTCTATCTATTACACTATTTACAAAAATACAGATTTTTGTATGCGGAAAAAATATCCATGAAAGCCAGAACATGCAGTTTAAACTCGATTCCAAGTTACAGATTTGAGAAGCTTTTTTACGGCAATTTGTTACTTTCAGTGAATCATAATACGGATTTTCAAGCATACAGGAAATGTATGATCTGGGCAAATAATAATTTTGTAAACTTGAATTATGAATGACAATTAAGGCAATAGCATCTAGAGATACGAGAGCAAGGACTGTTCTCAAATGTAAGGAGGCGTTTAACAGTTTCTCCAGGCATGGTATTGTATGCATTATATGGGTATTTAGTCACCAAGAAGTTATCGGAAATGATAAAGTAAATAACGGTATTACATGACATAAACTTGTATTACCCAATGCATCTTAAACCAATGCTTTGCAGGTTAAGAAACTAGGCTGACAAGTTACATCTACTATTGTAGAACAAAGACACACCGGAAAAAATGTAAAGATATTCTGTGAATAATCCTTAAAGGAGTACAAATCATGCGTATATTAAGACTGAATGAAAGTGACTTAGTACCATAGATAATAATAAAGGGTGTTTTTTATAGAGGTATATAACTTTAAATTGGCATTACTTTTCAAGATGGCGACCGATTTAACAGCTGTCAAGTGATTTATTCTCAGTTTGGTTTGGCAATTCATCATGAATAGACTCACGCCTGAACAACGCTTGCAAATAGTGCAAATTTATTTCGAAAATAATGGTTCTGTGCGGAAAACGTATCGCGCACTACGTCCATTTTATCGTCGACAAAATCGTCCATCAGAGCAGTTAATTTACTCTTATTGATAACTCGCATCCCCAGAGACGCTGTACGGTGCGTACAGAAGAAGCTATTGCTGCTGTAGAGCGTAGCATTGAGAAAGACCCGAATGAGTCCATCCGCCATCGAGCACAGGAATTGGATCTGTGTCCATCCACTTTATGGAAGATTTTGCGGAAGAATCTTAGTCTGCGTGCTTACAAAATCCAGGAGATGTGGTTCAACAAGACGGCGCAACATGTCACACAGCTCGTGCCACAATAGATTTATTGAAAGACACGTTTGGTGACCCCCTAATTTCACGTTTTGGACCTGCGAATTGACCTCCAAGATCTTGTGATTTAACACCGCTAGACTACTTTCTGTGGGGCTATGTAAAGTCATTGGTCTATGCGGTAAAGCCACAAACGCTTGACCATTTGGAAGACAACATTCGCAGTAATATTGCCGATATACGGCCACAAATGTTGGAAAAAGTCATCGAAATTTGGACGTCCAGATTGGACTGCATCCGCGCCAGCCGTGGCGGTCATATGCCAGAAATCATATTTAAAATGTAATGCCACAAGATTATCTTTCGGATAAATAAAATTCATGTCAATCGAATAATCCATCGTTGTTTTATTGCAACTTAAAGTTCTATACCTCTATAAAAAAACACCCTTTATATACGGGGCATGGATGCATCGATATCCTAATATCTTGGGGCAGTAACGAAGGTGATACAGCAGAAGAGTGGACTAGAAGAAGCTCTGAAAGAAACTGTGTAATGAGTAGTTGGTAACCTAATAGTGTGCGAACCATGTTCTTGGTGCCGTACAAATACGAACAGTGCTTAGATGGGTTTCCCTGACGACACATTTTAAGTCTCCATATTTATTATTTAAAAATAATATTGCTGAGGATTAAACTTGGACTTGGAGTAGGACCCTGAATTATATTCTTTAAAGTGGTGTTTCTTCACGTCATTGGTCATTACAATTTCTCAGCCGTGTATGTTAACATTATTCATAAGTGGTCATTTCATGTCGACTCAAAATCGACTTCGAACCACAGATTTTTGAAAAACTTTTCATGGCAATTTTATTAACTCTCAGAGATTATTGCCAGAAATCTGCTGAGAGAAAGTCACTGAAGAAATATTTTTTCATATTTCATGTCTGACATAGGGTTTGAACCGTTCGCAGGTATATAATAAGTTAATAGCATTTCGTTGGAAGCTGTACTCTATCGAAAGGGTAACATAGTGAACAACCATTTATCAAATCAGAGAGTTGGAATTTAGTTCTGGGGTATAGAATCTAAGGAAGACTTTCTAGAAATAATGAATAATTAACGAATAAACAGTCTACAATATGCGACTGTGTCGCAACTAGAATGTCATTTAAAGGTACCGCTGAAGCACCATATCAAAGAATTAAACTGAAATGCTAAACAGTTGCTTGCTGTAAAAAATTTGAAGGCCTTATTTTCTCACAAATATACACATAATTGACAGGCAAGCTCAGTATTGTTATCGGGGTTATTGGAGGCATTGCATTATAGGTACGCAGGCGAGATGCATTGCTCTTGAACACCTCGCAAATGATTTCTGTAGAAGCCTTACGATGATATTGTTCTTTATCTACTGTGTACATGCCAGGCACTTTGTCGTCGGAGAAAGAGTCACCTGAGTGCCTACTATATGGAGGATTTGGTTGAACTCATCGATAGTTCCGAGTGGTTTCTGGAGAATGAGAAAATGGGAAACTATGGTTCACAATAGGCCTTGTATGTGGCCTGAGAGTGTCCGCTCATACTACTTGAGTGGACAATCACTTCTACCCACCTAACTACTTACGCATACTTGGTCTAATTTTAACACTCTCAATATAAATTGGTGGCACCAAAGTTGCCGCGTGAATAGATCGCCCTTGCCATCTGCTGTCAAAAATATTTATTTCTGTGCAAAAGAATCATTTTTAGACAATATTCACTTTGGAATTTACCTCCATTTTTTTAAATGATTTTACTTGACTGACAAATGTTGAACGATATTTGTAGCGATATTTCGCTACCACCCATAGTAATGATCGAAATTTGTGCAATCGATTACAGAGTCAAACCATAGGCTATTGAACTGAAAGACTTGAACGAATGAATTCGACAGATGTAATTAGCTTTTCATCAGATATACATCTGCAAAAAAATTATATTATTTTTTATTGATAAAATATTGTAGTGGCCACAATATATTTTGGCGTTAATTTTATAATCCAGCCGAGTATTTTTTAATAAAAAAGGAATTGCTTTCAGTAAAACATGTTGTAAGTATTTTCATAATCTTGCACAGGTTAATTGGCATTGTGTTTAGACTTCATTTTGTATTTATTTATTTATTTTTTTTCTTCATTTAGTCTTATAGTATAATAATGCAATTAACATGACCATCTTTTTAAAACCAACACTTGTGTTTTCGTATAAACTACAGGCAGTACTTAAATGATACAGTGCAGTGTGCACTACACTCATGCAAAGAGTGTACGAAATACAAAAAAAAAATTTAATTGCGAAATAAAATAATAAAAAATGAAATAAATAGGGTTGGTCTAGACATTCCTTCTAGTAATATGAGTAGTTCAGTCGTATTATATGCATATGGGCTTGAATTATTATTTCTCGTTCTTTTTGTTTTATAACATAATTGGTTTACAATCATAAACATGTTTTTTTCTTCTGATTTTGTATATAATTTTGTTGTTTTATACTTGATAACAATAAGTACTTACATCTTTAGTCTAACTTTTATAAGCTATTTTAAACGGAAGTTGTGTTTGCAGGCAATTTTGATTTGATTTTAGCCAGATCAACAAATATTTCCTTAAGTTTTGTTCTTTAATTTCATTTCAACTTACCTAAAAAGACAAAAGAAAAAAAAATTTCAAATATTAATTAAGTTTTATTGGCATTTTCTCACGAGCAGTAGTAGTTATTTTAGTTATAATTGGTTATTCATTTCGGTTTAGAATTATAATTTGATTTTAATTTGAATGAAAATTATGTTTTATAATCGGAAATTAGTATTTTTTTTATTTATTTTTTTGTAAATTAGAAAGGCTATTTTTATTGTTAAACAAAAGACTTAAGACACGAACCTAATTAGCTCTTTCATATAGGAAATGGAAATTTTTATAAAAAAAAAAAAAAATGTTAAAAAAAGTAATGAAGCCACTTAATTTTGTAATTCGTAAACCATGATGAACAATTTTTAAAACTCCATTGGGATTCCTCCACCGGAATTCTAACCTAGGATTCTTATGGACACGCGGTTTTGACCATTAAATAATGACAAACAAATCAAACTTTGTGACTATTTAAAGAAAAACTATTTAGCAAGGCTCTGTTCTATCTCCAACTCTATTCCTAACTTCCATTAACGATATTCTATCTACTCTTTTGCAGATAAAGCTAATATTTGTCTATCATATTCTTTAATGGTAGCTTTAGAGATTGAGACGAAAAGGCTTAATATGAAAGACTGCCTCACATCCGATATCTCCGAGAGGGGCCGGAATAATTGAATAGATTTTAATGCACAAAAGACCTTTCGAAGTAATGCTACGGTAGTTATGAAGTGGGCACAAAGAGTCCAAAAGAGAATTGAGAGATGTAGTGCGTGAGGGCCCCACACACGGGGTATTGTGATGACTTCCCCTATGGTGCGATTATGTACATTTCTCCTCAGCAAAAATAAACTACTACTACTATACTACTACTACTGCTACTACTACTACTATACTACTACTACTGCTACTACTACTACTATACTACCACTGCTACTACTATTACTGTTACTGCTACTACTATTACCACTACTACTACTATTACTATACTACCACTGGTACTACTACTTTTACTGCTACTACCGTTACTACTACTATATTACCACTGCTACTACTACTGTTACTGCTATTACTATTACTGCTACTACCACTACAATATACTACCGCTGCTACTACTACTTTTATTGCTACTACCGCTACTACTACTACTACTGCTGCTAATATTGCTACTATACTACTACTGCTACTACTACTGCTGTTACTGCTACAATCACTACTACTACTATACTACTGCTGATATTACTACTACTACGACTACTATACTGCTATTCCTACAACTACTACTTCTGTTACTGCTACTACTACTAGTAGTACTACAACTATACTACTATTCCCACAACTACTACTACTGTTACTACTACTACTACTGCTACTACTACTACTACTAAAATACTACTACTACTACTACTACTGTTACTGCTACTACTACTACTATTACTACACTACTACTGATACTACTACTGTTATTGCTACTACTACTACTACTATGTGGTTGAATTTCATTTTTGTTTTTCATTTTTCACTCAACGCAATAGTTCAACAATTTTCACAAATTTTTCGATTGATAGTCTATTCCTGGTGAAATGTCAAGCCTTATTGAGCCATATGCCATGAATTTTATCAAAAATTCATGTCAAATTTGTCCCTATGTATTTCAGAATGGCCCATCAAGTTCAGAAAATTACTCACCAATAAAAAAATAAATTATGAGCACATGCTTCAAACAATTAAAAACACTTGACGCCTTTTAACTAGAACTTGTTAGAGAAAATTATTTCCAACTTTAATTAGCCGGAGCCAGTCGGTTGGCAGTTGGTTTATGAATTTGTATTCCATTTTAAGATCGTATTTATATTACGAATCAATCTTTATCTTAATGTTTAAGTACTTTATTGCTCTTGATGTAATGAATGATTTTTATCGGTTTTAATGATTTTATTTTTCATTTCCAATTTCTTTCAACACAATCAACGAAACAATCTTCTCGAAGCAGATAAAAAATATTTCATCATTTCGAGAAGACGGCACCAGCAGCAAAACCTGTGAAACTCATTTAAGCAGCAGTAACAACTACTCGTCAATATATAGACCAGACCAGATCCTGCCAACTATGTAGACTCCATTTTAAAACAGAGTACGTACGTTTTCACGTTTTTTTGTTTTCTTTTTTCCTTTGGTTTTTAAGCAGTTGCAGGCACGCACACATGCTTTTATAAATATTTCCATTAATATAAGTTTTTTTTGTTTTCAGTTTTAGGTTTTTGTTGTTGTTGTTGTTTTTATATTTTGTTTAATATTTTATCAAGAGAATGAAGTATAGAACAGAGTGAATAAGAAAAAACGACAAAAAAGAAAGAAAAATTAAAAGCTGGTGATGAGTTTCGTTTAGTAGAGAGTCAAGTTAATGTGCATGGGTATGCACGTTTATGCCACAAGTTGCATATTTTATGCTGTTTCAAGTATTTTTGTTTTTGTTTTTTTTTTGTTTTTTGGAGAGGCGTTACATTTTTGATATGCGCCAGATTATTATAAATGTGTTGCTTGTCCTTTTCATTAGTTTGGCCACTGTGCACGTAAAATGTTGAAAGAACCACAACAACAGCAACAACAACAGCACCATTTTTCTTGTTGAAACAACCCCTGCTACATATATTGAAACTAAAACAAGATCATGGAAATCATAAGCAAAACTTGAAAATAAAATGAAAAAAAAAAACTGAAAAAAACGGAGAAAAGGAAGCCTCAAACATCAATAGCTTAGTGCTGGTTGGTGTGATGGCATTGATGATGAAAACCGATGAATGCTTTTAAGTGCGCTGTTATCGATGTAAAAATTTCATTTATAATTTTGTTTTTTTGTCTTTGTTTTTTTTTTTGTTTGCCAACAACAAAAACAACAAAATATTGAATGTTTAAATATTATTAAAGAACGGAAGCCTTACTGCAGGCGCATGTTCTTCAACACTTCACAGGCTATGTTGGACTATTTAAATGAACGATTTTTCACATTCTTTTTCTTCTTCTTATTTTTCATTATTTTTTTTTGTATCGCAACGCATATAATTTTGTGAGTGTAAAAAAATTTCCTGCCTTAAATTGTTTTGGCAGTGATTTGGCTGTTGTTTTTAATTTTCCTTTAAACAACTGATAACAATAACGACGAAATTTTTTGTTTTTTTTTTGTTATAAAAATCATCACTTTCTTAAATGAATTTTAGAAATATTGTTTTCAACAATAACAATCAGTTGTATGTAGTTGTAGTTGGTATTGCATGTTGCAGCAGCAGCAGCAGTATGCTGTTACACAAAGATTGTTGCAATCCATGTTGCTTCAAAGTAAGTATTATTAATCGTTGTTCTTAATCAATTATCTTTACCATCTTTAATTAATTTTATATAATTCTTCTTCTTCTTCTTCTTGTTGTTTTTGTTGTAATATTTGTTATTGTTGTTGCTGCAAGTGCTTATTGTTTATGTTAAACCAGCCCATATTTTGTTAACCAAGCAACCAACCAACCAAATGATGAGTTGATATGAAATTACTTCACACAGCACTTTACTTAACTTTACTCCACACATACTTGGTGTAATATTTTGTATGAGAGCACTTGTATTTTGATCATCTACATTTTATTCTCAGTTTTTTTTTCTGTTCTTTAAATATTATGTGAAAACATTTAAGATGGTGCCCCCTGTTTATTGTCTGGAAACATAATGTACACATAACACTGTGGCAATTTAATAATAAATTCAGTTTAAAAATAGGGAAGGGGCACCCACAGAAGTCATATATAAACTCACTATATGTTATTAAATATCGTGTAACACAGGGATTAAGTTTTTAAATTCCCACTAATTCGAAAAAGCTTTCAAGCAACTTAGAAATCCTATTGCAACTGCAAACAGAAACATCCAAATTTTGATAACGGCCATCTTATTTAAAGCGACATACATATGTGAAATAACATACACACACTATTGGCCAGGATTACGACCTAGCTTCTCACATCACTTATGTTGTGTGTGTGTTAATTTTATGCATGAGTGGCGGTAGCTACAGTTTAAAGTCATGACAATTTTTTTATTTATTTTCAGAGTTTTTGCCAGAAATCTGCTGAGAGAAAATCGCCAAAGAACATTTTTTCATATTGCGTTCTGTTGGAGATAGCTGACCTGGAGTTTGGACCGTGGCCTCACTAGCATACGGCGAGTACACATCTCTGAAATTAGCTGTAAATTATTTAGTCTGTTTTGCCAAATCACCGTGCATGTCTTTTGCATTCAACAACACGTGCAAATAACAAAATTGTTTTTATTAAAATGGCTGTACTGTACGGTACCGAGCGCTTCATATCTTTTACGATATCCTTAAACGGCCTGTAGAGAGGACTATTCACAATAAGGGATCAACCAACACATATTCGTCTATGAAACTTAAGACAGAATCTGAAGCAAATTATTTCGCATCGCCTACACGAACTTGGCCTTTTGCAAACCTCACTTTGACGAATTTATTGCAGTCACTTGGATCTGCACCCGTACAAAATTTGTCTGACCGAGGAAATGAAAGCAAACGACTCTGTTGTGCACATGTGTGCACTGGATGGGTTTAGGATGGGACCGTAATTTTCATCAGGGATGACAATCATTTCTTGATGAATGGGTACGTGAGCAAAAACAAAAATTGTCGAACTTGAGACAATACCGATCCACATGGCATCGAAGAGCATTCCAGGAAAGTCACTGTTTGGTGCGGATTTTAAGCTGATGGCGTCATCGGCACTTACACTCAGCCACAAAAGTATACATACGGTTAACAAATTTCAGAAAATTTTTAACAAATCCGTTTTTGTGGGCCTGTGCAGGGTCACAAAAGTGTACATACGATTAACAAATTTCACAAATTTCTGAACCAATGCAAACGACCGTCTTAAAATTGAGGAAAAATGTCAGACAATTATAAAGATTTTCAACGAAAACGGATTGGTTGAAAAATTTCTGAAATTTGTTAACCGTATGTATACTTTTGTGGCTGAGTGTATTTTTTTGAAAACGATATTGGCCAGGCCATCACTGTCGATTGCAAGCACTATAAGTCGATAATTACCAAATTCTTTTAGGCTGAATTGGATGATCTGGACTGTAAGTATATACATGTGTCGTCAATAAGACGATGCTATGTACTCACATTGAATATTCTGCAAGAGCGATTTGAAATCATATTCATCGCACGTAGAGAAAATATAAACTGGCCTCAAAAATTGTGGGATTTGATCCCGTTAGATTTTTTCTTGTATACGAATAAGCCACAAAATAGAGTAATTCAAGCCATGGCATCAGTCAAATTCAGCCTAAACTAGTGCACATCTCCCAAAAGGCATACCTTCCCTTCTACTATTTTCATGCACTTGGTTTAGTGAACGCATTCTATTATTATATTTTCTCGTTACTTAACAGCTCATTCATTCTACTGCCAGCCTATGATTTCCTCTCTTTGCCTTCACATATTGTGAACCAATACAAATGAGATTTGTTGTTGTAATGGCTCTTCGTTCGCTTAAAACATGTGAAAAGTTATTTCTTTAAACATTCGGAATTACATAAAACAGTTGAACATTTAGGCTTATTGTTATATTGGCTATAAGGAACTATAACAACAACAACAACAACAATGGCAAAGGGAAAAAATATAAATTTAAACAGACTAGAACAGCGGCATAGCACTTTAACAAAAAAAAAATATGTACTCTGTATGCCAATAATGCTTAAAACTATGTGCATAGCTTTGGCGAGGCTAGAGATGGATGATCTTATCATAGTTATGGGAAATTACTTTATTCTTATCGCTTTAGCTTTAGTGGTTGCTACGTTTGCTTATATTGCACAATAATAATGAATGAATGAACGAATAGCGATGTGGCAAGGTGCTGGTTCATAGGAAAAATACTCTTTGTAATCTTCATAACATTTTAACGAGCTTTAATTTTAAACATGAAAATTTTGATTAATTGTTTACGAAATGATATCGGGAAAATGTGCATAAAAAAGCCACACAAAAAAAAAGAATGAAGAAAACAATTTTAATTAATTTTTATTTGAGCGACCTAACAAGGTGCTGTACGTTAAACGCCTGCCTTTTGCAAGAACATCTTGGATTTTTTTACTTCATTTCAAGCATTCCGCTGCTCAACTCAAAATGATTGCTTAGCCTACAAATGGTTTATTATAAAGCATCTCTGATTGGTGTACAGCACCATAAAACAAAACGTATTCAAATGAATAGCAAAACCACAATGAAAGAAAATAAAACTTAACTAAAAAGCCTACACTTACAAATGGATTACCTCTCTGTTAATCATGCTTAAATTCGCGAATAAAAAAAATCTCACCACCATCGCAATCATTTGCAACATTTCAAGATCTCATTAGCGGTCCATTTATAATAATTCATACTCATAAAATATTGTTGAAGAAAATAACGCTGGACATTAAATGTTCAGGCAAATGCTTTAAAAAAAAGGAGTTAAAAATATTACAGCAATCGTGTAAAGCAGTGAATGGCATTCTTGGTTTTATTGCTGAAATAGTTACTTTTCTTTGCTGTTCATCAGAGCATTCTTGATGGATATAGAAACAATGTAAGAAATCTCTTCGTTAAGCAAGAAGTCCTCAAAGTTGTAGAATAACAAATCAATAAGTCATGACAATACAAAATGGATGACATCCAAAATGTTATTTGCTTTGTGTTTGAACAAAGTATAGTGTTTCATAAAGCCGCTGTACAAAATGTTTACAATGTATACTATTTCAGAACGTTGTCAATGTGTACATATTTTTAAAGCAGTCAAAAAGTAATCAGGTATTGGATATATAGTTGATGCATTGTTTGGTAACTTTGCATATCTACATAATTTATATGTCGTAGTAGAACTGCATACAAACACATTTTGAAAGTCAGCCAATATGTCTTAAATTTGCAAGCAATAAGTGAGAAAGTAATGAGACATTTTTACGACTTATTTACACGACTAAAAGTTTTGAGACACTATTATTGGAGAGACGGGTATATGAGACGGCGAACAGCGGAAGTCGGCATAAAGGACTAGGGAATAAATAGTTCTAATGTTTTCAAATGGCACCACTAGAACCACTTCCTTACTAGTTCAAAGGTCAATTGTGTAGAACTAGTAAAGCAGTGGTTCTAATGTAACCATATGGTTCCTCAACAATTCTAAGATCCCTAGTGTAGTGGTTCTAATGTTACTATAGGGCCCTTCCAAACCCCCAATAAGTGTGTGAAGTTACCTACGAAAGTTATATCGGATCCGCCATCTAACGTTTTTTATTTCGTGAATGGTAACACTTAGCTCATGTCTGATTTGACAGATAATTAGTTTTATCCTTCCGCTGAACGAATATGGTTGTGTATTTTTCGTTTTCACTTCGCTAAGTGGGCCTGCGATCGACTTAGAGAATATGCCGATTTTGGTAAAAAAAAATCATCTTTCCAGATGAAGCTCATTTTGATCTTGCCGGGTATGTAACCAAGCAAAATTGTCGCTTTTGGGGCACAGAAAACCAGCACACATGCATTGAAAAGCCGAATTTTTGTTGAGGAGGATATTGGCAACATTTGGTTTCAACAGGACGGCGCTACGTGCCACACAGCCGAAGCTACACTCGATGTTTTGCGCACTGTTTTTGTTTCGTTTGGCCACCTCGGAGCTGCGATAAGACACCGTTAGACTATTATTTGTGGGGTGCCGTCAAAGATAAGTGTTACGCCGACAAGCCAGAAACAATTGACGCTTCAAAGGACAATATTCGTGAAGCCATTGGTGAAATACAGCTGCACACAATTGATAATGTGCTTAAAAATTGGACCGATCGTATAGGCTACTGCATGGCCAGCCGAGCCAGCCATTTGAATGAAATTATTTTCGATTATTAACCGGAAGGATTGTACTTTCAAATAAAAAAGAAATTTGAGAAAATATTCAGTAGTTTTTTTTAAAGCATTTTCAAAAAAAAAAGTTATTCGGCGGACACTTTACATGTACATACATACATACATAATTGGTCATTACAACCCTTCACTCAGGATTACGTTTTAGATTCTCATACCACATATTTATTTTATACATGAGTGGTGGGACAGATTTTTGAGAAACTTTTCATGTCAATTTTATTAATTCTCAGAGCTTTTGCCAGAAATCTGCTGAGAGTCAGTCGCCGAAGAAATATTCTTTGAAATTTCATTTTGTTGGACAGGTCTGACCTGAGGTTTAAACCGTGGGTTCACGTCTAATAACCCAATACACCATCTACTAGACTACGACGACTAGAAATGCATATAAAGTATTTGTACCAAATATGCCCTTCATGATCTCCAGATTAAATTCGCTAAAATTTAAAAGGCAGTAGCCTTCAGAATGAACATTGCGTGTTTATTTTAAAGTGGCTGGATGTTGTGGTAATTAATGCATTTTCAAAACCTGAAACAGAAATACTGTCGAGATGAGATCAAGCATCAGACAACTTTTTTCATTGCAACTATTAATGAGTCAAGAATAGACTTATGTTAGATGGAATGTAATTGGCAGCCGTTTTAAACCCTAAGTTACTAAGGCCCAATAAGGTTTCATCGTTATAGCAATAGTATCTACTACGTTATTGAACTATAACTCCTGTCTAACATACATACATAATTGCTCATTACAACACTTCAGTCAAGATTACGATCTATATTTTCTCACCACATATATTGTGTGTGTTAATTTGATCCATAAGTGGCGTTACCTACAGTTTAAATTCGACTCCGGGTGGCAGATTTTTGAGCTATTTTACTTGCTCTCAGCGCTTTCGCCAGAAGTCTGGTGAGAGAAAGTTGCCGAAGAAAGATTTTTTATATATCACTTTGGTGCTGCGATTTGAACCGTAGCCTCACTTCTAATAAGTACACATACTAGCTACTGGACTCTGGGCTAACAACTCTCAGTTATTCAGATAGATTTATGACGTTTAATTTTAAATTTTTCTCGCATTCAGTTCCCATGTGCCTGGCAATGATAGAAACTATGATCTAGTCTTGCCTCCTCAATAACAGTACAGTTTAAGGTCAAGAATTCCATTGATTCCTCTTCCTTATAACGGAATCTTGAGGTTGCAATCATCATATTAATTTCGAAATTGTACGGAAAGATTTGTCAATCTTCTACTGCTCAGTTTATCAACACAATCTACTGTCATAGTGTCCAACCGTTAACATTTCCTAACTTATAAAATATGTAGTGTTTGACAGTGGCTTTATGTCATCAACACACAAATATCCTTTAGAGTTTCAAAAGTTAATGTAAAAAGTTTTTAACGCTTATAATGGTGAATTAATTTGCAAACTAAAGTTATTTTCATTTTGTATTGTACAAAAAACTTATTTTTTTGTTTTTTACCGAAAAAGAAGAATCAAGAAAAATAACATGTGTAGGCTAAAAAATAATGGCTGAGACGTGCACTGATAGTCTTCTGTTGTATATTTCAACTTGGGTGGCTATAGTTAATGCATGAAATATTACGGTTTGCTTAACGTCAGATTTTATTGCCCAAAAAAATTGTAATTTTTTGTAAAATGTTTTGCAATGTTTAAAAAATTAATATTTTCTGTTGTAATTTTGTTTTTAATGAATGAACAATTTTTGTTTTTTGTAGTCAAACAAAAGACTTAAGAAACATACCAAAAGTCTTTAAGAAATTATTGTAAAAATCAAGTAAAATTTAACTGATTTGACTTTCATTTTGTAGCTGAATTAAATTGTTTATTATTTTGAAAATATTACGTTTTTATTTCCATTTTATTTGCCATTTTAGTAGCAGCTGCTAAACACTTTCAGTTTAACAAATTCCGGTTAAAACTGTAATCTTACTTTTATGTCACCACAGCGAGATTATTTTTTTATTTTTTTCTTTTTTGTATATGCTTTGCTTGCCACTCTATAATTATAAATTACTTTTCGAGACTTTTGGTTTTGTGCAATTTTTACTAGACACCACGTCTCTGTTAATAACTCATAGAAATTATGATTTATTGGCACAAATAAAAATCACCATAAAAACAAAAGACTTTAAATCATGCAAACAACAAAAACCCGATAAAGAAACTAACACGTTTACGACTAACACTCGTGAAACAATATCTAGGAAAACCGGCCATTTCATCCCCAATGTAGGTGTAATTGTAATTAAATGAATAATTATAAGACATAAAATACAATTTTTTTTATTTTAAATATTGAATTTAATATTTTCTCTTTTTTTCTCTAATTATACTTAAGAACTAAACTTTGAAAAAGCAAAGCCATATTGGAAATATGGAAACTCACTGGTAACAAATCAAGTTGATTTTTAAAGGCCAGTAATACAACATGAAAGAAAAGAGCATTTTAAACATGAACAAGTGTCACTGGTGGGTTTTGTTTTATAATTTTTAATTCAAAAACGTAATTCATTATTAACAAAGTAGTAAGAAATTCGAAAATAGGCGGTAGCCATATACCACATGAAAAAAAAACAAAAAAAAAACCGGCAATCCGCTTAAATAATTATACCCTTAAATACTATTTGGATAGTGATGGTATGTTGACTGTGTGCTAATGTTTGTTACAGTGTAGCCGAACACTTAAGGCAAGTAACTTAAAATAACTAACAGTGCCACTAAGGGAACTGAATGGTTTCATTAGGTACCACTAACTGGGTGGCACATTGGGCCATATGGCCACCGAGTGAAGTTGCTTGCTAACGGCAAGTTACCCGCTAACCTATCTCGGAATCATTATTAGAGTAGAAAGCATTAATATTGTGGTGCCTGCAAGTCAAATTGTTTATTTTTTAGTATGGCAAAAATAATAAAACTTCTGCGGTTTAATATAAGAAGACGGGGTACATAGTTTTGAATCGTTTTAAGATTTTTCTAGCCATAATAATTGCAAAATTTCACTCAGTTAATATCAATTGTGTTCATTATTAAGATATACTCTGATCCAGAGAGCACTGTTCTAAACTTTATTGAAGTCCAATCTAGATATCATACATTATACGGTGTTCAGATATGCACCTGCACAACGCCATTATTGAGCTCAATATTTCATATAAAGTTTCATTTAATTATTGCGCAATAAATACGCTAATTGTTATAATATTGAGTACTACTTAAAATGCAGCACTATCATAAGTATGTTCAGTGATCATATTACAATTATCCGAACACTTTCTGCTGATATTTGACAACTCAAATGTCAACAACGACAAACAAAAAAAAAAACAAAACAAAATGAAAACATTGCTGTTGTTTACCAGCTGTCAAATGAATATTGAATAGGCAGCTGATCGGCGTATATTATTATCTCTGAACACTTAAAATATTGTACTCAATAAAACGAATATTGACTCAATGAAAGTGCAAATCTGAACATAGCATTACTCATATATTTGATTGGTCAGTAGAACCGTTTAGTTAGGATTACATTGTACACTCTCATACCACTCATGAGTTTATTCATGACTGCCGGAACATACAGTTTAAAGTCGATGCCAAATCACAGATTTTTGTGAAATTTTCCATGCAAACCAATTAAACATTAAATTCTCGACTTCCTCATAAGAAACGACGTGATGATTATCCAATGCGTGTCCCATAGATTAAAAAAAAGTACAAGTACGGAGGGAAGTCGCCGTGGTCTAGTAGGTAGTGTGTTGGCTTATTAGACGAAAAGCCAGGGTTCGAGCCCCAGGCCAGACATAAAAATTAAAATACAAAAAGTATTTCTTCGGCGACTTCCTCTCAGCAGATTTCTGGCAAAAACTCTGAGAGTAAATAAAATTGCCATGAAAAGTTTCTCAAAAATCTGTCGTTCGGAGTCGACTTTAAACTCTAGGTCCCGCCACTCATGTATAAAATTAACACACACAACATAAGTGGTGTGAGAAACTAGGTCGTAATCCTGACAGAAGGGTTGTAATGACCAATTATGTATGTGTACAAGTACGGAGGAACCAAGTCTGATATAAAAGGCGGGTGAGGTATCAGCTCCCAGCTTAATGCTTTGATTGTATCCTTAATCGGTTTTGCTTTGTGTGCAAATGCATTTTCACGTTGCAAAATTATTTTGCCATGATTTGTGGCCCAAATGATCAAATTGATCACTTGTTGTTGGTAGTGATCTGTATTAACGATTAGCAATTCGTGGCACATCTTTCTGATACCAGCCAAAATACATCATTCTCTTCCTGCCGAATCTATTTGGTTGTGCAGCCAAAGTTGTTGATTGTTTCACATACAGTCATGATTTTTACGTTTAAGATTCTGAAAATAAAAGTCCTTAAAGCAAATTTCTCAAATATTTCTTCAGTTTTCCATCTGTCTGTTTTTCAATTCATATGGCCCTCAATTTCCACAATTTTGAATCTTTGCTGTAGCTTTTAAAAGACTAAAAATTGTCTGTTGCTCAACATTTAACACTTTCGCCATTTGATTCTGACTCAAAGTGCCATCTTCAATTCAATATTGTGTGCAATTCGGCGTTTCCAAACTTAAACGCTGGTGTCCCAAGTTTTCTTGGTGGTAAGCACATTCGTAAATCTTCGTAATTGGTTTTACAATGCATAGCAATTGGTTTTACGCCATAGTCTAGTAGGTAGTGTGTTGACTTATTAGACGTGGGTTATGGTTCAAGCCCCAGTTCAGATATCTCCAACAATATGACTTTGGTGACTTCCTCTAAGCAGATTTATGACAAAAACTCCATGAAAATTTTCTCAAAAATCCGTCGTTCGGAGTCAAATGACACCCATACATAAAGTCAACACTTATAACATAGGTAATGTGAGAAGCATGGTTTTAATCCCGGCTGAAGGGTTGTAATGACCAATTATGTATGTATGTATGTAGTATGTAGGGTATTATTGAGTCAGACTTTGTTACACTCGTTTAAATAATGATTTAAATGCAGCCGTTGTTATTACTTAACAAGTTATTTATACTCGTATTTATTATGGCCACTTGATATTATTGTCTTTAAGTAAAACAATTCAGTTTGCCAAACACAAACGATTTATAAAATATTGTAGAAAACTTTTGTTGAATGTAACGCTAGCTTTTGGCGTCTGAAGGTCTTGTTTGGCTATAATGTTTTTGCTTTAACACATAAGAGAAAAATTTGCATTCATAGTCTATAATTTTTACGTTTGTGGTTTATTTATTATGTGAGTCATTATTAATTAATATGAGTTTTTAATTATTCGCCATAATAATAAGTTTTTTTCTTCTTTTCTTTTCTTTTCTGTACCTTTATAGAAATATGAAAATAATGAAAAATGATAATAATTATGATACTGCAACAACACATATCGATATATGTACATTGTTTATGGTAAAATGTAACACAAACAAGTTTGTGTCTTAAGTCTTTTGTTTAGTTATTAAATTACTTACTTATTACGGTATTTCTATCAAAGCCACTCTACTCTCACACAAATGCGCAATTACTCTAAATCAACACTTTTTCTTTTCATTCATTCATTCAATTTAAAATGTGTATGCATTGCATAATGTACATATTTTTTGGTGATTTTTGGCATAGAAGTGTGGTTGTTTTATTCGGCATCTTTATTTGGCTGACCATTATTTTTGAAAATTTTGAAATTTCAACGCAAAACTCAATTTTTTTTCTTTTCTTTCTTATTTTCTGTGTTTAATTTTTATTTATACGCCATTAATCCAAAATTTTATTTGCCAGTTTGCGGGAGGGGGAGAAGGGAGGTAAATTAAATTGCAATACTGCTTCAAAGTGCAAAATGCAACTAAATATGGTGAACGCTTGTGGAAATGTAAGAAATATACGAACATTTTGAGCTGTATAGTACACAACCTTTAAGGTGTTAGATTTTGAATGCCACATAAAATTCTTATTTCACGAAAAGGACCTATGAAAACAGTCTATGATTTGAGCTGTATTTGTTTAAAATTAATTTTAAAAAAATTTTTATTATTGAAACCTGCAGGATCTTTTAGAACTTCTAGGAAAGCCTTCTTACATTAATGCTGGAAAGTAAGGAATTTTTGCAAAAATTCTCTTTTTAAAAACATTAAAGGTGTTAAATGGGCTGATAATTCCAAAAGAGAACCGTGAAAGAAAATACTTACCTTTCATGTGAAAGTCTTTCAAAGTTTTTGAATAAAAGATAAGCCGATGCTCTATTGTAATATTTGTAACGAACAAGTTTCCGTAGCAACATATCCTACATGAAGTTGATCTCTTTATTTAGCCGTAGTCTAGTAGGTAGTGTGTCGGTTTATTAGACGTAAAAGCCAGGGTTCAAAGCCCAGGCCAGACATCAAAACAAAATACAAAAAGTATTTCTTCATCGACTTCCTCAGCACAATTCTAGCTAAAACTCTGAGAGTAAATAAAAAATGTGCAATGAAAAATTTCTCAAAAGTCAGTCGTTAGGAGTCGACTTTAAACTGTAGGTCCCGCCACTCATGTATAAAAATTAACACACACAACATAAGTGGTGTGAGAAACTAGGTCGTGATGCTGACTGAAGGGTTGTAATAACCAATTATGTGATGTATGTATTTAACCTTCATTGATTTTGAAACGCTATTCGATCTTGGAAGCCAACAGGCGATATGTTGTGAGCTGCCATGCAGGAACATACTGATCAGACTATATACTGTGCCTCTGGTCCTATAGGACAAGGTCAATTGAGCTCATATGCAAGGGCATTCTGATCAGGCGAACTACTCTACTTCTGGCCTGATATGACAACATCAATTGACGCATAGCACATAAGAGTATATTAAGACATTAAGATCTTCATTAAGATCACACATCATCGTCGAGTAGAAGTGAGACTTTACGATCTACTGTACAAGATATCTTTATAATGCCTCCTATAAACCTATTGCCCTGACTAACTGCAGAATATTACTCGCCGTCAGCAAGCACTTCTATCCAGGACCTTATCTCATATCCAGATGTTTGCTTCTGGGATGCAAATTCCCTCACAGATTATACGTTTAATCTACACATTGTGTTACAAACGATCGCTATTCTGAACAAGTATTCTTTGAGTTAACAGCGCCTCTACAGCAGAAAAATTCCTAATCTCAGGTTGATGATGCATGACTAAAATATCGTGCATTTATAATTACACAACAAAAGTATAGGTTGACTCAAACCAATTTGTTTCTAATAGAGTCTTTGAATTTCTCTATTTTCTCTTTCACTGGGTATGCCGTTCTATATATCACTT
This sequence comes from Sarcophaga variegata, assembly GCA_932273835.1. NCBI lineage: Eukaryota > Metazoa > Arthropoda > Insecta > Diptera > Sarcophagidae > Sarcophaga > Sarcophaga variegata. Next base: position 113,004,693 of record OW026361.1, read on the forward strand.
GCCAATTTACGGAAATGTTTTTTGGCTGCAGCGGTTAGACTGAGGCCTTTCCTAGTAATTCCCTCCTCATATTCCTATACTACAGCATGGTTCCTCTTAAAAGAGTATGTAGCTTCCAGATTACTCCAATCATTTCTGTCACTAAACCTGGTTGCAAAGTATATGCCGAAATGATAAGACTCTGATTCTGTCCAGAGGGAAGTTAAAGAGTAAACTTTTTGCCACTCGATTAAGTAGATCACAAGTCTTGGGTTGGTCTTCATTCAAAGAATTTCCCTGCAACCACTTTGACTATATTGGAGTTGGGCAAAGATGACCTCTATCGTCCATGTTATTAAAGATGAAGTTGCAAAACACATCACATACATATGAGGAGTATTGGTAGAGAACTACGCGGCACATATTTACTTCGACAATTAATCAAAATTGGATAAACAAACTACCTAAAACGCTCTTAGCACAAATATCCCCAAAACAACACAAGGAACACTCTTTCGAGCTTTTGAACACCAGAAATCTCGGCAAGTTATTCTGTTACCTTGGCAGTAACAGTGAAAAATCAGATTGGTTCCATGATTAAGTCCTGAATCGAATAAAAAAAAACTAGGCACTCATTTGACCATTAAAACACGATATGAGTAACATATCAATCTTCAACTGTAGTGTTATATGTTTGCGGAACTTGGATCACAGCAGTTACTGCAGTTGCCTATCCAATATAATAACAATTCAGTATTCGAATATCATAAGGGTACATATACATACATACATAGTTGGTTATTACAACTCTTCAGTCTGGACTACGACCTAGATTCTCGCACCACTTATGTTGCGTTGTGTCTACCAAACCAAACAACTTAGAAATCCTGCCATAAAACTGTAGAGTGCCACAGAGTGTGTATCAAATTACTTTAAAATGAAATTGTGGCAAGACAACCCCAGAGAATTTTTGTAAATTTCCAAATAACCAAATAAATTTCAACTAAAATTAGACACTTAACATATATGGTGAGTGGCCGAAAATGTTTTGAAATTAGGCTCTCAAAATGAATATGTGAATAAATAAAAAAATAAAAAAACAAAAATATTGAAGAAAATCTTACACACTGGAAAACAAATTTAAAAAATTAAATGCTGAAGCTGAGGAAGCATTTTGTTGTTAAATTTTTCATAAATCTTCTTTAAAAAATTTCTTTATTCACAATTTATCATAAAACTGTTGTACATATATAGTAGACGATATTGTTGTTATTATTAAAACCTCTAAAAATGTATCATTAATAATCATTTGTAAAGTTAAAGCCATAAAGCCAGTGATAACGCCAGAGACTTTGTAAAAACCAGTTTCATACATTTGTTAACAAAAATGTTAAAATTTTGAAAATGTTACACATTCTCCTTAAAAATGTTACATTTTTACAACGTTCGCCATGTAACAAACACACAGACAGCCATTATTATAATGGATAAGAAAAAATTTAAAATAAAATAAATTTAAAAATTGTATTCGTAAATGCGTTTAATTTTTAAAGAAAAAAAAAACAATTTTTTTTATTTTAATTTTAAATTTTCATATTTTTTTTGTATATAAAATAGTTTTATTTGCTTTTTTTATTTGTAAAAGTTAAACAAAGTGTTTGTTTTTAATTTGCATAATCTACTATTAATTGCGGTGAGATAAAACGTTGATTACTTTAATAAATTAAAACACAAATATCCACCCAAGACATTGAGAAATGAAATGAACAAATAATTTAAACATGAATACATACATAAAAGCTATGTTATTAAAAAATAAAATCAAATCAAATGACAAACGGACAGACAGACAGACATTTATTGATTTATTATTTAAACAAATAAAACCACAATTTAAATCAATTTTTGAAAGAAATATTTTTGTTTAGTATTGCACTTGAAAGAAATAAGACGACAACAACGACATGAAAATATTTCCTTTGTTTGTATTTTGAAGTGTAATTGTCAAATATTTCAATAATACTTCTATAATCTTTTAAATTAAAAATAAAAAAATAAAAAAAAGAAACAAATTCAAATTGATTTAAAAAAACCCACGCTCATCAATAAGCCATTGTAGGTATACAAACTGTTAGCATATTAATGGGAATTTTTAATGACTCAGTCATGCATGCATGTTATGTGGTTGAGAGATACATACCATTTGAAACTATTTTAAATGAATCTTTTGTCTACATGAGTACACATCACTCATCAAAGTGTCTACTGGTTTTACCGCTTATAAATATAGTTACAAAAATCTTAAATTTAAAAATTTTATTTCGTTAACATTATTGATACACAAATACATACATACATATATACATAATTGGCCATTACAACCCTTCAGTCAGGACGTAATCCTAGGCCGTAGCCTAGCGTCTCACACCACTCATGTTGTGTGCGTTAATTTTATACATGAGTGGCGGGACCTACAGTTTAACGTCGACTCCGAACGACAGATTTTTGAGAAACTTTTTCATGGCAGGTTCATTTACTTTCAAAGTTTTTGCCAGAAATCTGCTGAGAGGAAGTCGCCAAAGAAATATTTTTTTCACATTTTGTTTTGCTGTCTGACCTGGGATACGAACCCGGGCTTTACGTCTAATAAACCAACACACTACCTACTAGACTACGATGACTTCTTGTTGATACGAGAGTTTTTTTTAGCTCCCTGAGCCTATCGATATCGATAACTATGTTTCGATAACTGAGAATGTTAAACGAGTAACAATAGCGGAAAGAGAGGTTTGGTAAAATTATGTTACGATTTTCTGATGATGGTGGAATTTTTTCGTAGTCTAGTAGATAATGTTTGGCTCATTAGACGTGAGCCATGGATCAAATTCCAGGTCAGACATCTTCAACAAAAAGAAATACTAACAAATATTTCTTTGGCGCCTTCCTTCTGGCAAAAAAGCTGAGAGTAAATAAAATTACCATGAAAAGTTTCTCAAAAGATTTGTCGTTCGGAGACGACTTAAAACTGTTGGTTGTTGGTCACAACATAACTGATGTGAGAAGCTAGGTTGTAATTCTGACTGAAGGGCTGCAATGATCAATTATGTTTGTGTATATAGAGATTGAAGTGATTTAAATGGACATCAAAGGACAGAAACTGCAAGGACCAGGGGAAATCGATAAGTATGGTATCACAGTGGGCCTTATATAACTTAATTGCATTTATCCCAATCCTGAACCATTTAGCGCCAGAACAATGGCTCCAAACGATGGCATTTTAATTAAAAAAGCAAAATCTCTTCATAGAGCACTTCGTACATTTTGCTATGAACATAATCGGCTTATTAAGCAAGCAGGCTGTGTAGTTCTCAATATTTATCACACCAACTTTACTGTTCTCTATTGATTACCATCAATAAGACAATGAAACGTGTCTCTGTCGTTCTCAATTTTATACGTCTTTGACCTTTCAATCATTGTATAAGAAGTTTCCAGGCCTCAACTGGCCACCAAACTCATGCAACTTGATTCAGTTAATGTTCAATATATTTACATGACTAATAAATCCTAACGTTTAAGCTTTTAATCACAAACTGTGATCAATTTATCGTCGAGATATCGCCCGAAATGTAAGAAAAAATTGTCGAAAACTGTTTAACAACTTATTGGTGATCATCGTCGAGATATCGCCTGAAATGTAAGAAAAAAATGTTAGAAAACTGTTTAACAACTTATAGGCGGTCTTTTCAGGGGGTTTTGTAACCATTGGTAAGATCCAGATTTTCGTAATCATCTCTCCAACACGATATGAGAGATGAGAGCTTGTGAGGTCAAATCTAAGCTTTGAAACATCAAAAAAAAAAAAAATAGTAACAAATAAAAAACTGACAAAATCTTTGAGAATAAGAGAATAACCATGAAAATCTACTCAAATGTAACGATTCGAAGTCGACATTAAATTCCAGTTAAAGTTTATGTTGAGAAGTTGGGATATAATCCCGACTAAAGGGTTTTAGTTGCCAATAAATTAAAATAAGGTCGTGTTATTATAACGCAAAAAAAGTCTTATCAAAATTATAGTTTAACGTGGGGTTTATTTACGTTTAATTACGACTCTGGAAAAATTGAAAACCTTTTCTGAGCTGCCTAGATTTTCTTCAGTTCTTTTATAGCTGAGCAGCGAACGTAAATAACTTCCTAATAACCCATGAAATACGTTAAATTTCCTACAAAACACCTTTCATTTATTATACAGTAAGTGCAGTTAATAATGTACGCATTGTAAGAGTCTGTCACCGTCAGTCATACTACTTGTTTTAATATTCCTTATAGCTTAAGCAGTCACAAGCATCATTCATTTTGTTTTTTCTTATTTGCAATTTTAGTAATTTCAACATATTTTTTTTATGATTAAATATTATGAAGTCATTAAACATTATTTAAGCAACCACCTACAAAATTTTTTTTATTATTAACAAAAGCAAGGCAGCAAGCAGCTGCTTCATCAGCTTAAAAAATATTAGACATTTGAAAGCATCCCCCGTTTTTCAACAAAATTTAATGTTTTTTTTTTCTTTGCATTCCTTTTGTTTTCATAAAGCGAAGCTGAGTTACTAACTAAACTTAGTATCTTTTTTAATTTAAACGTAGAAAAAAAAGAAAAAAACATAAAAACGACACAAAAAATAATTATTAGTGGGTGTTGAAAGGCTTTCGTTATTTAATCATAAGAAAGGAAAGGAAACGAAAAAAAACAAAAATAAACCACAAGACAATAAATAGGAATTTTAAATTTACAACCAACCAACCAACCAACAACAAGCGAGGTAGACAGATACACACACAGTCTGCATTGCATTCTCCTGCCGTATTAATCAATACAAACTAGCGGTTTGGGGTTTTTCCTTTTTGTTTTCCAATATTTTCTAGCAACAATTTAACAAAATTTCCAACATTATTATTAATTTTTTCAATTAACTTTTTTCAAAAATTTTATTGTTTTTTCTTAAAAAATTTTTTTTTACGTGAATTATGCCAGGAGTACACCTACAATTATAAAATCTTTGCTGCTAGAAAAGATGGCAAAGAAAAAAAAAACAAAAACAAAACATTTTTACATGAATTTCTATGTTTCTATGTTGTTCAGTTGTTTAGCGGTAATTGTTAAGAGTTGCTTAACAAAAAATATACGTCTAGTGTGTATGCTTTATTTTATGATAACGGTTTCAATTATACCCCATATACTTTGTTACTTTTCTTAACATTTTTTAAGAAAATATTCCATTACAGTCTGAAGCTTATATGTACATACTCTAGCGAATAATTGATCTATGGATTCTCTTGTTGTATAATCGAAAACCAATAATTAAAAAGTCAAAGATCAAAACAGTGTTTTTCCCTTTGTTTTTATGTGATATGTAAAAACAAAAGACTTAAGACACATGCTTATTAATTATTGAGTCAATAATTGTTGCAAATGTTTACAGGAAATTGCTGTTTTAATAAAACTTTTACTACAAACTTATCTATACCGCACCATGTATGTTAAAACTTTAGCTTCTGTTATGCGAGTTGTTTTAAAAGGCAAAAAAAAAAAAATATGGGAAGTTTTCTCAAAAAAAATATCAAAGTTTTTTTTTTCATCGAGAGCAGATGGTTTTCACAAAGCATCTCCATCTTACATAATTTGCTGCTTTTATTTTCGTGTCGACTTTCCCGAGAAGTACTTTAGTCCAAGTGTTTTTTTTTTCGGAGAATATTCCACTCTAGCACTGCACTATTCTTGTTATATATTCTTTCTAATATTGGGTCCGCTAAATAACTTTTTTTTTTTAAATGCTTTAAAAAAACTACTGAATATTGTCTCAAATTTCTTTTTTATTTGAAACTACAATACTTCCGGTTAATAATGGAAAATAATTTCATTCAAATGGCTGCCTCGGTTGGCCATGCAGTAGCATACACGATCGGTCCAATTTTTAAGCACATTATCGATTGTGTGCAGCTGTATTTCACCAATGGATTAAATAAAAAATTGCAAAAATTGCCACTCATGCATAAAATTAACACACACAACATAAATAGAGTGAGAAGCTAGGTCGTAATCCTGACTGAAGGATTGTAACGACCAATTATGTATGAATGTATGTATAAGTCCTAGTTTATAAAGTTCCAGAGATCCATGCTGGGCTTTTGTTAGGCCTGAACATGCTACATATGATTCTAAGATACATTCGTTGTATATCTGTAGTTTTTGCCTGATGATATTGGAAACTAAAAGGAACGCAATTCCGTTTAAGACATTAAATTCAACAAAGGCATTGAATATTTTAATCTCGGTACGCTTGGATATTTTCATATTCTTCCCTACTGCCGAATCACATTCTCGCCTTAATCATATTGTTATTTACATCTGTTTCAGAACTATCATTCATTGTCTTTCTACTGCCTATAGAACATAACCTGTCTACATGCTCGACTAGTTGGTTTTGTCGCATTCACATGTTTTTGATTGTTTTGAAATTAATTTCAATTCCACTATTGTGCGCTGATCTCATCAAATTTCTAATTTTGCTTGCATGTTAAAGGACTTAAGCAATAGTACGAACAATTACAAAACTCGGGATTGCCTGAGAAACTCCATGTTATTGCTCTTCTCTCTGAACAGAATTTGCTTATGATATCATCTGGCATGATGGTAAATAGCTTAGGTTATACTCAAGCGTTTGTGAGAAAACCTGAGAGCATTATTAGCACAATCTATTGAAATTCTTTTTAGCGACAAAATTTAACTGATGTCAGGATTGTCGAATTCTGTGTAAAAATCAGTTCAAAATCAGTCAAGGAATCTTATGACATTCACTATTTAATAAACTTTCTCGACCAGCGGTATAATTGCGTCATCATATTTTTTCGACGATGGTGAAAATCTCAAAATAAAATGAAACAATTAAACTTCGTTGGCATGTGGTTTTGACCATATGGTGCCTCATGCTATGCCACCATGGTCGTGGTACCATAAACCTTTTGGCAGTTGAGTTTGGTGAGAAATGAATCTCATATTTTGATCGCTAAGGTTATGCCATTTGTCGCATATTATACTATGTTTTATGGGAATTAGTGAATAATTGCGTTTTGAAAAACAAAACAGAAAGAACTGCAGTCCTGGAAGAAAACATTACATAAATACATAAATTGTCATTACAATCCTTCACTCAGGATTACAACCTAGATTCTCCCACAACTTGCGTTGTATGTGTTAATTATTCTACAAGAGTGGTGGGACCTACTGTTTAAAGTCGACTCCGAATGACAGATTTTTGGGACTTATTCGTGGCAATTTTATTTACTCTCTGAGTTTTTGCTAGAAATCTGCTGAGAGGAAGTCGCCAAAGAAATATATCTTTTCATATTTCATTTTGATGTCTGACTTTGACTCTGAGGTTTGAACCGTGGCCTTACGTTTAATAAGCCAACACACCACCTACTAGACAGCGGCAACTTAAGACAACAGCTTTCACTTTTTTTTGTAAGATTCTAGTCGAAATGCTTAAAAGTTTAATCCATAATTAAAGCCTACGAACTGAACACTTACATCAGCAAAGTTGTTGATCCCATTTATTTGAAATATTTATTATGTTTTGCAAAATCTTCATTATTTGTTTAATTTTTATTTCTTCTTTAAACAATAGATCATCAAAACCTAAGTATTAGTACCGTTAAGTTTAAAAATATGCTTGTTTCTTAAGTCTTTTGTTTAAGGCCTTTAAACAGTTTTAAGTATTCGCTGTCCATTTGAATTTTTCATTGGCCTTTTGCGTTTTTAGCATTTATCATAAATTATTTTGTATTTAAATATGGAACCTAAAGTGCACATACAAGAATTAATTTTAATGACTTCATTAAGAGAAAATCTCAAAATTTTAATTACATTTCCCACACTACTTTCGGAATAACAAACAATAAAGAGAGAAAAAGAAATTTCATTAAAACTTTTTTAGTACTTTCAAGTTGAAAATGGAATGGAAATAGTAATAGAAATATTTAATTGCTCTTTCTATACAATTTTCTACATTTCTTTTCATTTTTTTATTATTCATATCTTAATCATAAAGTGTGTATGTACGTTAAGTACGTTTCTAATACATAATAATAGCTATGGAGGTCTTAATACTTCTTTGTGGCTGACTGACTATGGCTGGCAAATGTTTTATTTATTTTCTCTCTCTATCGCTGTGTGTGTGGGGGAGCTAACAAATAACGCATTAAAGTCTTAATAATGACGAGCAAGTAATAAAGGAAGATATAAAATATTATTTGACAACTATTTGACAGTTTGATGGGTAGAAATATGGTTTATGATTGAATAAAAAACCGCCAACAGAAAGAGTCATAAAAATCTGGCTCAACGAAGACAAAAAAAAAGAAAGAAAAGGTAGAAGTAAATGAACTGTGCACAAATGATAGATTGAAGATAAGAGAAAAAAGGTGTTCTTTTTTTGGGAAACAGAAAAAATTTTTTTCAAAGTAGAAAAATTTTAAAAAAAAATTTTTTTTTTCATTTTTTTTTTTAATTCTTAATTTCCTTGTGAAATAAATTCCCCCTTTTTTTCTTAAATGCCTTTAATTTTATTTATTGTTTTCCTTTTTAAAATTTTCATTTAAAATTTTTTTCTTTTTCTTTTTTTTGTTTTTTGTGTGTGTGTGTGTGAAAAATCAAACATTGCAATTCCTATATTAAAATCGATCCATCTTCTTAATATTTAAATCACGATTTTCAAGTTTAAAATAAGAAACTGAATAAACAAAACTAGAAAGAATGAAAAAAAGTAGAAAAAAACTTGGACAACAACAACAATAATAGCAACAACCACAGAAATTAACATGATTTAATTTTTCATTACTTTAATGTTAAAAGGAAGAGGCAGTATAAAGAAAAACTATCATGCATATGCACATATGCATGCATGCCTGCTTGCATACAACATGGTACTATAAAATATAGATTTTTCTACATAAATCAAGACACAGAGCAACACACATATGGTGTATGGGACATTTCACTTTAAACGTATCTTATTTGAACATGTTATAACAAGTTTTTAAGGGGCAGTTTTAATTCAAACAGTTTCAGTCCTTTACTTCGTCAAGTCTAGGCTACAAAAATTATGATTTGGAGTAGAAATTTAGTGAATATATAGAGGAGGTAGTGTGTTGACTTATAAGATAAGAAATCAGAGATCTCTGAAAAAAAGTATATGAAACCAAATTTTTCTTTCTGCGAATTCCTCTTCTGGCTAGAAATCTGAGAGTAAAAGCTTCTCAAATCAGTTGGTTTTAGTTGAGCCACTCACCACATGGATGGCCGTAGTCTAACCAGTAGTGTGTTGGGACCACGATTTAAAACCTCAGGTCATACATCTCCATCTAAACGAAACATAAAAATATACTTCCTCTGCAACTTCCTTTCAGCAGATTTCTTGCAAAAAAGGTGAGAGTAAATAAAAAAAAATTTCATGAAAAAGTTTCTTAAAAATTTGTCGCTTGGAATCGAGTTTAAACTGTAGGTCCCACCACTTATGTATAAAATTAACACACACAACATAATTGGTGTGATAAGCTAAGCCGTAACCTAACTGAGGGGTTGTAATGACCAATTCCTCTTCTAGCTAGAGCTCTAGGAGTAAAGTTTTCTCAAATCAGTCGGTTTTAGTTGAGCGATGTATAAAGTTAACACTCACCATAAGGATGGCGGGAGAGGTTAGGCTTTTTTCCTTACTGATGTAAGGAAATCAAGAATTAAAGGAAGTATTCGAATCATCTTATATATATTTTAAAACTAAGCCTCGATTTTCTCCACCAATACAAAATCTATATGTCTACGATGATACATACAAAATGATAATTGGATAGCAGAACGAACCTGCTTACACCTGGAGACAACTATTATTCGAGTTTAACGATACCAAATCTTCCGAATACTTTTAACAAAAATTCTCTTGTCCTCAAAAGACACACTACATACATACATACATAATTGGTCATTACAACCTTTCAATCAGCATTACGACCTACCTTCTCACACCAATTACGTTGTGTGTGTTAATTTTTATACATGAGTGGCGGGACTTACAGTTTAACGTCGATTCCGAATGACAAATTTTTTGGAGAAACTTTTCATGGCAATTTTATTTGCACTCAGATTTTTTGCTAGAAATCTGCTGAGAGAATGTCGCCTAAGAAATATTTTTTTCATTTATCGTTTTGTTGGGAATGTCTGACCAGAGATTTAAAGCGCGGCCTAATCTAATACTCCTAAACTAATAAGCCGTCTAATAAGCCAACACACTACCTACTAGGACTACGGCGATTTCAAGACACAAAATGTAGATATATTGGTTAAAGCAGTAGAATCGATTAGATACAGCAATAAATCTTCATCATGTTTAGGTTAGAGGAGGTGTACTCGTCAAGTACAAAAATTTTTCATCATGTTTAACGAATTTTGAAAATTAATAGGCTTTAAGAGAAAAAATATGTGGAGAATTCTTTGTAAGGTTGTGACTTAAAGAAGCAGATAATAGAACTGGCATACGATAAAATTCACCAGATATTGTTTGACGTTATCCAACCTCAATATAAATCGAGTGAAATTGAGCAGCTGATACCACAGGTTTTATTACAAATGTTGTAAAGCACAGCCTATCAATAGCTTCGTTAAAGTTTGAGTTTTTCTTCCTTCGCTTTAATTTGAAAGATGTAACGGTTCCAGCTTTCAGATGTAACCACTAGAGCTAGCACTTTTTAAACTAAATTACTGTTATTTCATCAGTCTACTGTATACTAGGCATGAAACATAAATTATAAATCAAAACATACATACCGTACATACCCTATAGCTCCCATCAAACCAATCCTTTTTTCATTTATTTTTCCAATTCAATGTAAAATGCTTCACATCTTTCTAAACCTTACTTACATTCCTTAATAAAATTACTTATTCCCCCTACCAATGCAAACAAACCAACAAACGAATTCTTCATTTCTTCATACACACTTTTACACATTTACGCCACTCTTATAAACCTCTTAGCATGCATGCATGTATGTATGTGTTATGCGATGGTAAGAAGTGAGTGCAGCATTTCTAGTACGAGTACGAGTACGACTACGACTACGAGTATATGTTGTATTGTTGATGATGAGTTTTCGGTTTAAAAGCATTTGTGGTATATGGATGGGGTTGTCGTACATGTTTGGTTACAACTTGTAAAAACTAATCAGAAAATTAAATCGCTGTAATTATAGAATGCACAGCAACAACAACAGCAACAATTGCCAGTAAAACTAAACCTACAACAACCATCAAAAGAAGAAGAAGAAAAAAAATACAGAAATACACATGATGTTGTTGATGATTTTCATTTGTTGTTGAAAAAAAAATGCAAAAAAACAAAATGAACCAAAAAAAGAATTAAAACCCATAATAAAATCAAAAGGGAAGACTTGAGTGAAAAACCTAAAAAAAAACAAAAATAAAAGGAGGAAAAAAATTGAAATTGAAACAGTTTCTTTTCAATGATGTATTGATGGAATGTATTGATGGAAAATAGCTGGGGCATAGAAGTAGGAGGTTACTTTACAACAAAGAATAAAAAAGAAACGAAAAACTTTAAAAATAAAATATTAATAAAATAAGGTACACGGCAGAGTGCTGCATATAAATATTTATTCACAATTCTTTGATGTTTTTAGGAGAAAAAAAAACAAAAGCACTGAGAAAAATTTTCTTTAATAAACTAAGGATGTCGGTTAACACCTGCCAGTTCATTATCAGAACCAAAAGAATTTTAACGATTTTCATCAACTACAAAAAAGATATGAGCATAGCCTAACGCCCAAAATTATTATTGCGCACTCTTTAATAGAATGAGCGCCACTGTAACTGAATTATTTTGAAATTTCAAAAACTTTTACGTGCCCGAAATGAACGCAAGTACTCGATAAACTTAACACCTTGCGTTTATCAATGCCAATAAAACGTCATCATGCATTTTTCTTGATGTTAAACCTGTAAGAAAATTTTAATTTCTTTGGTTGCTAAATCATCCCAGACGGTAGTTCTAATACGGATATCGAGGGAATTACGTATTAGCGAAAGCAAGAGGCATTTTGCAAGCCTCTCTAATTGATTATGATGGATTACGGACTGCAACTATCGTTTAAAATGTGGCGCAAGTGTGAATTCGGTAGTTCTTTTGGAATGCAAAAAATGACTTCTGTCAGTAGCAGCAAATAACAAGGAATATTCTGTGCATATGCTGAGCACACGATTAGATTTCCAATACAGAGCTTTACAAAAGATTCAGACAAATAAACATTTTCCTGGATATCATATTGCAAAAATAGAATTGGATTGGGGAAGACAAATTAATACATTATGACCCTCGACTGTAATTCAGAGGGTATAAAAGACCGTGGTTGGCCAAAAAGCTTGTTACATGAGATAGATGGATAGAGTCCTTTGCCCTAAGATGTACAAGAGCATCTGAACAGTATAAAAGTACTAATATACACACATAAATACATGCATAATTGAACTCGCCGTAGTCTAATAGGTAGTGTGTTGGCTTATTAGACGTAAAGCCCGGGTTCGTATCCCAGGTTATATCCCCAGGTCATGAAAACGAAATATGGAAAGAAATATTTCTTCGGCGATTTCCTCTCAGCAGATTTCTGGCAAAAACTCTGAGAGTAAATAAACTTGCCATGAAAAACTTTGTCAAAAATCTGTCGTTCGGAGTCGACGTTAAACTGTAGGTCCCCTCACTCGTGTATAAAATTAACGCACACAACATGAGTGGTGTGAGAAGCTAGGTCATACATGCATACATACATAATTGGCCATTACACCATTTCAGTTAGGATTACGACCTAGTTTCTCACATCACTTATTATGAAGTAATGCTTCGGATATTGCACAGACACAGTCTATAAAAATATATTGGATCTAGTGAAGAGAAACTTTGTTTATTAAGCCCCAATAAAGTTTCTTATTAATGCTGTGAATGGTCATATTCATATGGAATTTTCTTTTTATTTAAAAATTATTTTTAAATTGATTTTCACTTTGAAAATATGATTTTTTTTAACACACACATATTTTCTGATTATTTCTGATTACAAAGTAGAGTAGAATAATAAAACAAGATAAAAATTCCTTTTTATATAAGACTTCCTTTTTTCTTTTTATTTGATTGCTATCTTAACCTCATTTCTCTTTTGCTCTCCTTAAATGCAGTACTTAAACTTTGAAATTTAATTTCACATAAATACTCACATCAAATAATGAAAATAAATAAAAAAAAAAAATAAAGAAAAAATAAAAACCAGAAAAATAGAAAAAAAAGATACAAAAAATATGAAACTGTAGATACAACCCACACACAGAGCGAGAGAGACTAAACAATTGTTAAGAAAAATTATTGTAGCTGGTGTTGTATTACTCCATAATAGACTAGACAGTTTGAACTCATATAACAACAACAATAACAACAACAACAAAATATCTTAAATCAAAATAAAATATCTTATAGACCCAGTAACACGTATACGAACAGAAAATCTAGGGAACATACTGTTATGGTTTCTATTTACTACCGTTTCTTTAACTATTATTTTGAAAGTTTTTTTTCCTGTATTTTTTTGTTTTGTTTTGTTTTGTTGAGTTCTAGCATGTGTTGTTTAGTTTTAAGCTTTACAATCACAGTAGCTTGAATTTTGCACCCACTTACAAAACGAAATATTTGATATGATTGAGAAAAACAAAAACAAAAACAACTAAAAAATAATAATAATAAACCGTTAGTTTATAATTTAAAGGCTTAATAATAATTGTCATTTATAGTGTCAGTTTTAAAAGTGTTTGTTTGACTCAGTAGATCAAGATCAAATTTTTTTTGTAATCTTTAACGTTATGACTATTCGTAATGCTGCTGTTGAGTTTGAAGCAAAGAATGTTATTTCAATGAGTCCTACTAAGCAAACTTTGGTGGACAGAACTACTATTCACATTCAAATAGTGTGTACTTTAGAAACAAGTCGCTTGAAAATATATTTTATTGAAGATCCTTTGGTAACATACATACGTAACCTAAGGTAAATTGCTTGGAAGTTCAAATAGTTTTTAAGAACTTAAATTTCGAAGAGATCGGGAAGTGCAAAAATGAAGTAGAACTTCTGATTGATTCAACTTGATCAACATAGGTTAATTCTATTCTATAACACACCAAGTCAGCTCACAAACCTTCAGAAGGTGGCTTCTAGGAGAAGTTTTTGACACCCATTAAGCTATAGTCAAGCGGATCAGTACACAAATGTGCAAATTCAGCAGCCATAGCTGATAGCTTAGAATGCAGTCCCAATATAACACTAGAATGCACACTCATTCGCGCAAGTATCAGGCCGTGACTTATTAAGTTACAAATGGTCTCTCCGTTCTCTTTCGGGTAACCTATGAAGCAAAGGTCTATGGAGGCAGGTACCAGGTAAAAATCGTTGAGTCGCGAGAGAATAATATGTTATTTAATCCTCCATGGATTCAGATTTGCCCAGCTCAACTTAGCTGTCAAACAGGTCTTTCTTTTATGCCGGAAGTGTTTACCAAAGAGTGGAATTAATTCCTAAATTTCAATCCAATCGTACTTCAATTACATGCAGGGTTTTCCAGTCGTTCATCCGTTTAAATTAAATTCCTGCAACACTGTCTCTGAGTATGTTCCTATTACTGAGCATTCAAACAGTGGAAACCTTCAAGAAATAGACGACTTTCCTCGAACTACTGTGGATACCTTTATGTCATTCGAAAGAGGGTTTATTGTACTTTATTGTCGGAATATTCTTGAGAAATATTTCGCTACTGAGTTGACATTGAAAAGTCAGGTGAGAATTTCAAGAAATTAGCGACTTTCCTGTAACAACTGTGGATGTCTATATGACGTTCGAAAGAGGGTTTATTGTAGCCCTGTTTTCCAAGTGGTTCGGTATATACTTATGACATACTTCGCTACTATATAGTCATTTAATCATCATGCGAGACCTTCAAGAAATAGTCGACTTTCCTGTAACTACTGTGGATGTCGATATGACATTCGAAAGAAACTTTATTGTAGTCCTGCTCTCCAAGTGTATCGACATATTATTGTGGAATACTTTGCTACTGAGTAGCCAGACTAACTTCTCATGCCGTGTAGATTCTTGAAGACACAGCATAGCCATGAGTTAAGTTTGGAAAATACTGCTACGAGATTTTGCATGAGTTCTTGACATCCAAATACAAAGCATGTACACCACATCCCATTATCCCATATAATTCTAAGCCATGGGAGTAGGTTAGGTTAGGTTAGGTTAGGTTAGGTTAGGTTAGGTTAGGTTAGGTTAGGTTAGGTTAGGTTAGAGGACGTGTACTTGTCGATTAAGACAAGTACAGTACCCGGAGGTCGAATTGACCCATTGTACAACGTCCTAGTTTCTCACACCACTTATGTTGTGTGTGTTAATTTTATACATGAGTGGTGGGACCTACAGTTTAAAGCCGAATGACAGATTTTTATTTATTGAGAACTTTTCATGGCAATTTTTATTTACTCTCAGAGTTTTTGCCAGAAATCTACTGAGAGGAAGTCGCCGAAAAAATACTTTTTGTATTTTGTCTTTGATGCCTGGCCTGGGGCTCGAACCCAGGCATTTGCGTCTAATAAGCCAACACACTACCTACTAGACTACGGCGACTTCAGAAGCCATGGAAGTATATTTCCAGAAAATTTAATAAGGAATCTCCCACAAATATATGGAGGACCAAGGCTTTATGACTCTTGCATGTTCAACCAGATTGCAGTAGAGTTTAATTGCGGCTATAGGAGAAATTTAGAAGGATATGAATTTAACATGGTATACATCGCTCTAGTGGGTGTTGTCTTGAGTGCAGTAGTAAAAGGAATGGGTTATTAGAGACTAACTTCTCATGCTGTGGAGAATCTTGAAGACACAGCGTTTCACTGCTGTTACCCACCACATAGGAGAACCATAATACATTACTGGCTGAACTACATACATACATACATAGATACATAATTGTTCATTACAACTCTTTAGTCAGAATTATAATCTCGCTTCTCACACCACTTGTGTTGTCAGCGTTAATTTTATACATGAGTGGAGGGACCTACAGTTTAAAGTCAACTTCAAACGACAGATTTTTGAGAAACTTTTCATACATACAAACATACATACATAATTGGTCATTACAACACTTCAGTCTGGATTATGGACCTAGTTTCTTATACCACTTATGTTGTGTGTCTTAATTTTTTTATACATGAGTGGCGGGACCTACAGTTTAAAGTCGACTCCGAACGACAGATTTTTTCTGAGAAACTTTTCATGGTAATTTTTATTTACTCGCAGAGTTCTGGCCAGAAATCTGCTGAGAGAAAGAAGTCGCCGAAGAAATATTTCTTTTCATATTTCCGCTTTGATGTCTGACCTGGGCTTTGAACTGTAGCCCCTCGTCTAATAAGCCCATACACTACCTACTAGACTACGGCGACTTCAGTGGTTCAATAACTACCCTATATGTCAAAGATGTTACGGAGGATATGAGCCCCTATCTTTTACCCTATAAAAGCTAATCTTATTCTTTTAGAGAAATTTCATTTCCATGTGGTTGACCGTAGAGGAGAAATTAGGTTCAATTGTCTCCAGTCTGGAAGCATTGTTTCTTAGGTCTTATAATTCCTATCTGTTCATCTAGTTTAGATTTTTTTCAAATAACTTCTCTGCTTCACGAAAAACTGATAGAAATCAAGATTACTCAAGTGTTGCTAAGCAATTAAGCAACTGAAGTTGTCTAATGAACCTTAAATACCTTCAAACCAATCTAATAAAAATAACACTTAACAGAATAAATTTGTAGAACTGAAATTCCAATTCAAAACCTGCTGAAGAATTTTTGTTCTAGCATTCCTACCTAACACAACTTTGTATTTTAATCCAAACTAAACAAAAGACTTAAGACATAAACTTGCTGATGAACAAAATGTGTACCTACTGTTGTTTGCAACATTTTTTAAAAGAAATTGAATATAATTTAAGCCTACAATAATAGTTGAAAGATCATTATTTAAGCCGATTGACATAAAAGCTTAACACTCAATACATTTGATACGTTATTACCGAAAAAAACAGGCAATAAAATCTCATAAGCCAATAACAAGCTTGGTAATGGCTCTAAAACTATAAACAAAATGTCAATAAATCTATAGAGGAGGGAGGGAGCCAGTGTGAGGGTGTGATTCTTAAGCCCTATATAACCGAATATACATGTGTTGTTACATTATTTCTTATGTTACAAACGTATGCTTTTAGAGTTTTATTATGTGGCACGTTCATAATAGAGCGGCTCTCATGCAAGTGTAAAGTGCATAACTATTTTGTGTTGCAAGATATTTGTTGTTGTTGTTGTTTAAGATTTATTTATGTCACTTAGGTACCAAAGCAACAACAACAACAACAATAACAACAGCCTTGTATAGAAAAAAAAAATTATGAATGGTTTTAAAGGCATCAAGTTTCCTTTACTCTAATGTGTCACAACAAAATGACATATTGTGGCAAAGGAAATCTGTACGTATGTATGTACGTACGTACACATTATCTCTCTATAAGAGAGGTTTTTCTTTATGGATTTCATTTTGAGGCTTAGAAACGCACATTTTGTGTTTCAACAAAAACAAAAAGCAAAAAAAATGGAATTTTAAATGGCCAACAAAATTGTATTTGAAATAACGCCCAAATAAAGTAACATGCAGTGGTAATATGGAAAAAAATTGAATTTGACAAGAAAAAGATTAAAAGTGAAAAAACAACAACAACAAAGTTTCAATTGGTTTAGACCTACTTTTCAATAACCTCACAACGTGAAGAAAATTACCAAGATTTTAAAGAAATACCCTACCAAGGATAAAGGTATTGTTATGTTTGTATTCTAGGATTACTTTTGCTTCATTGAAATAGCTTTGCTTTAATTAATAGTGCTATGCTATTAAACCTATCACACGCTACTTTTACTTTAAAGATCACACAACACTTCTCCTGACTAGCATCCTTACCTTGCGCTCTACTTCTACGCAATTTATGTCTGGTTTGTCAACTTCTAGAATCTTAATGTTGAATTGTTGCTGTTTTACTCCTATAACCTTATACGTTCTTTCTATCTTGTTTCTGTTTAATAACTTAAAGTTTAATCCGCCTTTTCAATGGTATTTATTCAGCTATTTGACCACGAACTCATCGATTTTCTTCGAGTTCTATTAGAAATGTTTTCTATTGTAAAATTATCTTCAGTGACAGAGCAGAATTGCCGAATTTATAGTGAATAACAGTCTTAGGTGAAGCGATTTGTAAGCCACTGGCATCATTGTTCCAAATGTCTTTAAGTTTAATTAAGATTCTCAAGCGACTTGTAATATGACATGTGGTTTCAACAATACAAGGCCATATAGGAGAGATGAATTGTATAAGCAATTAATCTCAAGTTTCCAAACAGTTTACTGGCCGACAAGAACATGAGATTTAGCTCTTACTTGTTTGTATTTTGAGGAGCTGCCCCACAGAACAGGGACATGCTATGCTGAATGAAAATATTGCAGCTACGATTGATGAGATACCGGCCACTGGACTACTAAAGATTTAGCCGCGGGTAACAAAAATACATGCAAACATATTTGGTCATTGCAACCCATCCGTCAGGATTATGACCTAGATTCTTACACCACTTATGTTGCGTGTGTTAATTTTATACATAAGTGGCGAGAGCTACAGTTTAAAGTCGATTATGGCAATTTTTTTTTTACTCTCAGAGATTTTATTTGGAATATACTGAGGCGAAGACCCCGTAGAAATATTTTTTTCATATTTAGTCTCTTTGGAAAAGTCTGACCCAGGGGTTTGAACTGTAGCCTTGCGTCTCATAAGGCAACGTACTACCCACTGGACAGCCGCTGATAATATTTTCAGAAAATAGTCTTTTGAATGCGAATGGCAAGCCTTCATTTATTGCTTCAAATAAATATTCCAATCACTACTAAAAATGTTTGAGGTTTTCTTAAGTTTTCCAAACTCAAACAGTTAAAATATCATTGTTATCATTCTTCTAATGAGAAGAATAGGGTAAAAAACGCGCTCAAATGACCAGGTTTTGTTTAAGTTCTGTTACAAATTCATAAATTAAAGGATCTTCCTATTCTCTTATAGAAGTTGAATAAGCTTGATCGTGTTGAATAAAGTCGCCGTAGTCTACTAGGTAGTGTCTTGGCTTATTAGACGTGAATCCAACGTTCAAACCCCATGTCAGACGTCTCCTACAAGGCGAAATATGAAAACATATTTCTTGGCCGACTTCGTCTCAGCAGATTTCTGCCAACAACTCTGATAGTAAATAAAAATTGCCATGAAAAGCTTCTTCAAAATCTGTCGTTCGGATCTTGTAGGCTTTAGGTCACACCCCTCATGTATAAAATTAATACACGTAACATAAATGGTGTAAAAAGCTAGGCCGTAATCCTGGCTGAAGGTTTGTAATGACCAATTATGTATGTATGGGCTGAAAGGAACCAATAAAAATATGCTAAAAAGAGCACCTTATCCAGCTTCAACGTTTACCGAAAAGAGACTTACCCTGAAGAGACTTATGAAAAGATGCAAGTCTGAAGAGCGCCAGCTTGTAGAAATGGTTAAACCAGGAGAATAAATTTGAGGATGTAATAAAGGGCATAAAACTTTTGCTGATAAAAATAAAAGAGAGAAATAAAAATCCAATTTATTTCTATGCAAACACAATATCAAACATACCGCCTTTCTAAGCCACATATAAATTGTTCAAAATACCATAAATTTTATTAAGTGAAGCCAGGAAAACTTTATTTCTTTCTCTACCCATTGTAGAGTACTTGAAAAATGTTGGCAATTTTTTCTTAACGAAATATTTTCCACATACGCTAGGCCTTCAGCCTGGTATTGAGGGTTTGAATAGTTGCCTATCGTGTGTGTATGTTTGTTTTTCGAATGCATTGTGAGAGTCTGAGTCTTGTCTCTAGTGAGCGAATGATTCAGGCCATAAAATATAAATTGATTTTAAGCTTGATTTAAAATGATCAAAGCATATGAGTTGTTGTTTGTTTGTTTGTTCGTTTTTGCTTTTGTATGTACTCGTATGTGCATATGTGCTAATGCTGTTGATAATTTAAAGTTTTATGACAAATTAAAATTGATGTTGATTTGTGGTTTTTGGAATTTGTTGGTATTTTTTTTTTCTTTTCTATTTTTTTGTTTTTCTGCTTCTTCTTAAGAAGTATTAAATCGCACAGCTTAGATTGCATAGCCTGAAAAAAAGTATGTAAAAAAAATGGCAAAAACAATTAATACCTGTTTAGCTACAAATGGTGGAAAAGCCTCCAAATTTTAAATAAAAAATTGTAATGCAACATGAAACGAACGTTAAAAAATGTTGTCTATTAAGAAACATAGAGAGAGATGCCATAAAAAGTTAGACATTTATGGCAACCGTTGTGTGTGTATGTGTGTGCAGACAATAGACAGCTTTAGACGAGCCATCGCATCACAATACTTTGTTCAAAAGACATTTTGTTTCAACTGGGATTTTATTACAAACGAACGAACAAATAAATGCCTTTTTATTATAGACTTTCGGCTTTTGTAGTACATCATGTCGTCTTGTCGTTTTGACACTTTGCAAATCACAGTCTAGGTCTTGTTTTTTTTCTTCTCTTCTCTTCTCTTTTGCTTTTCTAAGGCTTCATTACATAGTTGAACAAAAACAAAACAACAATTATTTCAAAAAATATTGCACTTTGTTTTCATTTTGTTATATTTTATTAGATTGTCGTCTACTGTTTCTAATGCTTAGCACTCAAGCGTTTGTTGTCGTTTCTCTGTAGCGCAGTCAATCTTGTGAATGTCAAAAATTCATGTCACACACAACAGATGTTATGAAAATCGCAAACTTTTTGTAAAAATCAAAGAAGTGTTGAATGCCATATTAAGGCTTCCTAGCATTATTCGAAACAAAATTTGAATTTATGGCACCCTAAGCCTTATATACAACATATAAATTTACAAAATCATTGCCTCTGATTAACACAAATTCATGTTGCATGAGAAATGTTTTCTATTGAAAAATTATCTTCAAAGAGAGTAAGGCAACAAACAGAATTGCCGATTTGTAGCGAAGAAGTGTGTAACAGAAAGGAACATATCGTGACTTGCAAGAGACCTAATTTTCTCAACCGCTAAGTAGGTATTGAAGTCGCCGTGGTCTAGTAGGTAGTGTGTTGGCTTATTAGACGAAAAGCCAGGGTTCGAGCCCCAGGCCAGACAATAAAATAAAATACAAAAAGTATTTCTTCGGCGACTTCCTCTCAGCAGATTTCTGGCAAAAACTCTGGTAGTTAAATAATATTGCCATGAAAAAGTTCCTCAAAAATCTGTCGTTCGGAGTCGACTTTTAACTGTAGGTCCCACCACTCATGTATAAAAAGTAACACACACAACATAAGTGGTGTGAGAAACTAGGTCGTAATCCTGACTGAAGGGTTGTAATGGCCAATTATGTATGTATGTATGCATGTATGCTAAGTAAGTATTAATGAGTGAGACGCTCTTGCTGTTGTAGCAATGAAATTTTAGCGTGATGTTCGCTGGAATTCGCACACTTTACGAGTGTCGTAAATAGCCTCGGTTTCTTAAGACAATACGAGAAATACTTCACTTCATGTGATCTTCTTACTAGTTGCACCGATTATATCCCATTGAGCATGGAATACAACTGTCAAGTATGGGCCGGTGCACCGCATTATAGACAGAATTCGTTCTTGGAACTTCCTAACTGCGAAGATCTTTTTTGCAACTTATAACATAAAAAGATTCAAAGCTAATGTTCACAATCATTACTCCCTTTGTTCTCTTTCCCATAATCCATTTTTCTAATTCCAACACAAAGCAATTTCTGAGTAGGGGCCATCTTCTGAGTACATACATACATAATTGATCATTACAACCCTTCAGTCAGGATTAAGAACTAGTTTCTCACACCACTTATGTTGTGTGTGTTAATTTTATACATGAGGGGTGGGACCTACAGTTTAATGTCGATTTCGAACGACAGACTTTTGAGAAACTTTTTCATGGCAATTTTATTTACTCTTGGATTTTTTCCCAGAAATCTGCTGAGAGGAAGTCGCCGAAGAAATACTTTTTATATTTCGTTTTGATGTCTGGCCTGGGGCTCGAACCCTGGCTTTACGTCTAATAAGCCAATACACTACCTACTAGACTACGGCGACTCCATCTTCTGAGTGTTGGTCTTATAAAAAAAGTCGCTAAGTATGCAGCTGCAACCGCTAAACAATCAGAAGATGAAAGTAGGAAAGTACCCACGAAATTGAGAATTGAAGGGTTGTAATAATGACCAATTATGTATGTATGTAAAGGCCTCAATATTATTGGAAGGCACAGGCCTTCACATTACTTCGAATTGATTCTCCAGGAGCTGTGGATCTAAGGGGAAGGAAGATACTATATTTTCCCTCATGTGTTAGAGGTAATAAGAGATGGAGGTTCTTGATCTGTCATTTTCTGTTATCTTTGACTGAACTCTCCATAAAAAGATTGTGGAAAAAATTATTCTGCAGTCAATTTGGTTTCATTTAGGATAAGATCTTGATAAAATTATTTCTATTACTACTGTTTTCTACCTCAGTTTGAGAGCCAATTTTCTGCGCCTGCAACAGTTTCTGGTTGAAATAGTTGAAAGCAGCAATAAAGTCATGTGTATGTATGTGCAATACAATTTCCTTGCTTGTTCTCATCTAAAACATGTTAATGGCCATGACAAAAGTTCATTCATAATCTACTTGTTAATGTATTGCTGAAATGAGATTCTTTTATAGAAAATATGGTGCTCCTAAACAACTTCCTACTTTCTTTACGAAAAATAAGCCAATAATGGCTTAATTCCATAACGTTTTTAAAATTTCATGGCGTTTTTTTTTCTTATTCAACATACAAATAAATATTAAATAATTACCACATCTCATGTTTGTTATCTATCTTTACCATACAAAATACAAAAACAAAAATAGAAAAAAAATAGAAATTTAATAGTAAAACGTAACTAACGTAACGAAACAAAACGAAACTGAACTGAACTGAATTAATGTCATTTTAACATGTAAAACAATCAAGACACGTTTACTTTGTAAGCAGGCGGCTCTTTTTACACTCTGAATACAACCAACAACGACGACTACAACAGAAAACCCACCGCAAAAAATGAAACTTATTTGTTGGAGATTTTCTGTAACGTTTTCTTTTTACTATTTTTTCTAATTTTTATTAGAAGAAAATATACTCATGTAATACATACATGATAATGATGACGATAATGATGATGATGATGACGATGATGATCAGAATGCAGACAATGATGTTGAGAAGATGTTGTGCACGAAACCATGAAAATTAAACCCTTTAACAAATCAAATAAAATTAAATTTGACATGGTGGTGACAATAATAATTAAAAAAAATGTAAGGAGAACAAAACGAAAAACATTTTCTTTTTTATAGGATTTAAATTCCAAGTATTTCTTAAGCTATCTCGATCTGTCTAATACTTACAAATTACAAAAACGCATGCGTAAAGGCCAAAGAAGGGAACCCAATAGAGATTAAATATTTGAAATCGAGACATATGTACGTACCTGTAAAGAAAATATAGAAGGAATTAGAAAATCTGTTTGATGTAAATGAATATATTCTTACAAAATACATACGAGTGCATATAAATAAATGTATAAAATACCTTAACCCTGGACGGTTACTCTTAATTTTTGTACATTAAGGCTACTCTGCGTTGAATCGATGGACATTTTAACCTGAATAGTAACTGAAACTCATTTACTCTTTTATGTTTGACTAAATTCCGATCCTTTTATCAACAAGATTTGTTGATAAAGAAAACTTGCAGTGAGTAAACGTACGCTGGCCACCTATTTCTTTAACCCTGGATGGTCATTCTTGACGAATAATTTAACAAAAAAATATTTTTTACGTTTGCTCACTGCAAACTTTCATTATCAACTAACGTTGTTGATAAAAACAGCGAACTTTGGTCAAACTTGAAAGAGTTATATGATAAAGAGTAAATGAGCTTCATCGATTCGACGAACAGTAACCATCCAGGGTTAAACATTATTTTTTCATAATTCAGAGAACAGACTTTAAGGCCTTTAAACATTCAGAGATTTCGACAAATTTTGAAGGTCTTTGAATCCAAAATATTTTAAAATGGTAAACAATCTTGATGAAAGTTGAATGAAATATTTTTTGATACCAAGTTTTCTTTCTTTTTGCAAGGCCTTCTAAAAATCTTATAAATTTGCTTCTTGCTACCTTTATTCTAAACCATTACTTAATTTCAAATTCATTTGATTTCTGAAAGAAAATTCCAGCGTGCAATACCACTGTCTCCCATATAACCCACAAGTCCTCGCGGTCTAGTAGATAGTTTGCTGCTAATAAGCCAGCGTTCTTGGTTTAACCCCTAGCTCAGACATCTCGTACAAAACAAAATATGAAAAAAATATTTCTTTCGGGACTTTATCTCAGCAGTCTTAACTTAAAATAAAATTGCTATGAAATGTTTATGGAATCCATCGTTCGGAGTCGACATTGAACAGTAGGTCCCTGTATAAAATTAACCCACACAACAGGAGTGATGGGAGAAGCTAGGTTGCAACCCTGACTGAAGGACAATAATGGTAAATTAAGTTGTTCCTAAAACTACCAGTTTACAAATATGGCACAAAGTTTACATAGTTAATATTTCAAAAGAATTTAAAAAAATCAAACATGTTTCTAAAATTCTCTGGCTGACCCTCTTTGAAGGAAGAAGTCTCACTTAGGTCATTGTGCAGCGGCATTGTGATATCTCAATCAATATTTAAACCGAGTATCAAACATTTTGTAGAGAAAACTATCCCATCCAAGTCCACAATAATTCTTGCTATTGCAGCAACTTGTTAATTCGAGAGTTTGAACAAGAGTAACAGAAACTGAGAGGTCAGAACCCTCCTTCTCAGATGCATAGCTCTTATATAAGGCCTTCTAAAAGAAGCACAGCGGCTCTTGAGAGTCTCTATCGTGCGATTATTGGTCATGCGATTTACGAATAAAAGTGAACCTTTCTTTTTTTCTTTTTTTCTATACGTGTTCAGCAGTGCACTATTATACCTTCTCTCATGCTCCCATTGAGGTTGAGCATTCTCCTAAAATGAGTGGTAATGTACAAATTAACTGAGAAAATCCAGCGATATCCCTATGTCCCGAAACACATATAAGAGGTAACTTTAAATGATTTCATATTTCCTCGTTTTTCATGAACAAGGATGAACGATGAGACTTCATTACAGAGTTATTGTAGTCTGACTGTCCGAGTAAATCATGAAATTTTTCAGTCAAAATTCTATCATCTAACAAGCAAAGCGCCGCTTTCCAAATGACCATGAACTACGTATGAAAAATGCTTCAGAGGTAAGGCGGTCTTTAAGAAAATTTCATATGAGAATCCTTAATCGCAGTCTATCTTGTCATACACCATCAATATAAACCTTAAGGGTTTCAATGGGAACCTCCGGCTCTTTACACCAGATCTCCCTAGTTGGAATGCTACAATCAAATGTTCTTTTCAGAACGTTATAAGGAACGTCTTAGTTTTTCTAAAAAAGCTGCATGTCCTTATTCTAGGTTAAGTTAGAATATAACAGCATTGAGTCTTATTGCCACCAACTCAGCTCCCTATTTTAATAAAAGATCAGATAGGAGCCTATTGAATATATGGATTGAGTGCAACAGAGCCTGCTGGCGATCAGGACTGTGTACACTGACTATCAGTCGGTTGATGCAGTGGAATTAGCACACCATCCAACAATCCTATACACATTAAGCAAGGTTGGTACCACCACGGCGACATATAGCCTGTTTTTGATGGCAGCTCTAAGACCCCAGATCTTGCTACGGTTGTTTTAAGGATATAAGACCTGAAACAAAATGATAAAAAGGGCTAAAAAGCTTCCTTAGCCCTCTCAATAACGTTGGCTTTCGGTGAATGATTGGGGTTCAGAATGTTTACGACGTATTTTACTCTATTTTATAAGGTAACTTGAATCCCATTAAGGATCGGTAAAATAGAATATCGCATGAGAGTGTAGGGATCAAAACCTGATGCCATAATGGCCATATCACATGCATAAACATAAACCTTCAAGCCATACAGCAAGGCGCTCTTCCAACAAGTCCTGTACAACTATATACCAAGCCAAGAATGAAACAACGCCATCTTGTGCTGTGTCTCTATTTACTTTCCTTGCTATTAAGACCCCTCCCATGGAGACGAAATTAACGCACTAATATTCCTGTAGCCATTGTTTGTTGTGATTAATTGGCTTTGCACTTGGTTGTATAGAGCCCTAGAGCCGTCCAAAAAAGACTTCCGAATTTCTATCTTTTTGAAGGTACATCTGTACAAATCTGTTATCATTTATTTTGGTTGTTTTGCCAAATCGCAATGCAGGGGTAAACATGGACCATAGAAGATGGTGTATTCACGCTAAATGGATAATATAGCAATTGGCAGCTGACCTGTCCGTTACGGACTTGGTGTGTCCAGTTTTAGTAAATAAAACTTTATCGTCCTACTATAAACAAGTACGTGAAGTACAGTCACTCAGATCTCATCAGTTATATGTTTTAAATTAATATGCCTCACCGAAACCGAAGCAGGAAGCAAACTGAACAAAGGCCACCTAACGGCAATGAGTGTCTATTAATTTTCCATTAAGTTAATGCAAATTTCTAAAGTGTTTTAAATTAATTTTTTTGCTGCTGGATTTTAAAATATTATTTTAAATATTTTAATTGTTAATCAATACAACAACACCAATCAACATTATCTGTTGAAGTCGAACATTCTCTTAGGCCTCATTAAGCTGCATGTTATTTAAACATAAAGATTACATATGACCTGCGAGTCTTTAGTTAAGGTAAGGAATGCTTTAAACACAGCCCACCAACAGTGATAATTTATGCCAATCAACACACAATTTTTTCTCGTTCTGTTTGATTTAAAAAAATTTTTTTCTTTCATTTTAATTTTCATTTTCTTTATATTACGTTTCCTTAAGAATATAAAAATAAAAAAAAAGAGTAAAAAAAGTAAAAAAAAAAACGTAAATAAAAATCCAACTTAAAAAGTTCATTATTGAAATGTGAAGTTAGTTTTACGGGATGGAGGTTTTTCTTCTTTTTCATAAATTGTACAAAGCATTACCATTGCAATGGTGATGATATGCTGGCAATGGCCACTCACTGTCAGTGGCTGGCTGAATAGCGGTGTAGCAATGTCTGTGGCTGCTGCTGTCGTTTCCGTTCCTTTAATACAAAACATATTTACCGCACTATACGAAATGAATGACTGTATGTGTATATGTATGTATGTATGTATGTATTGTACGTATGTATAAATGGTTCAGCGGTAGTTAATGTATTTCTATATGTTTATTACCATCTATGGATCTTGATAGCTTAATTAGTTTCACTACTATACATACATATGGCTGTGTGTATAGCTTTTTCAAAAATTTCATCAAGGGCATCTACGCCGTAGGCCCGCTTAATTTATATACGAACTTACACATACATTTATACACTCATATTCATATGAGTTTATTAATAAATAGCACAGAAATATTAGTGTGATGTCAACGACTACTGTGTAACAAGTTTCTGTTCAGTTTTTTTTTTCTTTCTTCAGCCACGTTTTTTTTATTCTCTTCATCACTTAATACGAAACCATAAAATCAAAGATTTATTAAAATTTAACATTTTCAAGAGAAAAAATAAAGAAAGACAAAATCCAATATAGAACACGTTGATAAATTAAAATATGCGTATAAATTTCATTTGCATTCATAAAAATGTTAGAAATTATCAATCGAAACAAAGCTTTTAGTAGTAAAACTAAATATTACAGCACGTTTATGTTTATATTGGCTCCATATATGTGTTTCTCTTATTAAAAAAAAAAAAGTTAATAACACAATAAAACATAAACAATTTCTATATTTATTAGTGTTTTATTGTACGATTTTATTTTAGGGGCCTTACTAATCCGACATGTTTACAAATCAATCAGTAGAGTCTTAATCATGGCTTACTTAATTAATGCAAATTTTTAGCTTTAGAAAAAAATTCCTTTCAATTTGCAAAAAGCCATTAAAATTAAATTCGTTTTTTTTTATAATTGTTATCGTTATCGGGGCCCATTGGAAAAATTTACATTTTAAACGAATAAAATTAATCGATTCCAAAAACAGAACATGATTTTGGAATCATCTCTCAAATGTGTTGTGTTAGAAAAGACAACAAAATTTCGTGTTTAAAATGCCGAAAATTTAGTTGCTGTAGTCTGGTAGGTAAATAAAATTGCCATGAAAAAGTTATTCGAAAATCTGTCATTCGGAGTCGACCTTAAACTGTACGTCCTGCCACTCATGTGTAAAATTAACGCACACAACATAACTGGTGTGAGAAACTAGGTCGTAATCTGGACTAACAGATTGTAATAACAAATTATGTATGTATTTATGTAATCCGCTGTAGTCCCACCAACAAGAATGTAATTCATTTCATCAATCCATGGTTTGCTTACTCTTACTCGCTTAAATATTTGTTACATAGGAATTATAAATTTACTTAACATCACAAACTGATCAGAGACACATTAATTGCTGGCCATTATTCTCAGAGCCATGATTATGGACTATTTTGATATTCCAAGTGGAGACCAACATATTCTCATAATAAACAAGTCGTATGGCTCTGTAGTTTAAGACACAACACATACGCACAGTACTCCTTAAACAGCTTACATATGCTTTATTAAGGACTAAGACCTTCTGCTTAGAGTTCGGGGTATGGTAGTATAGTGATGGAATAAAATTGACAAAATAAAATGATCAAAGGATGGATGACATACATAATTGATCATTACGTCCCTTCAGTCAGAATTACGATCTACTCAGGTAAATAATAAAATTGCCTTAAAATGAGTGTACAGTTTAGGCAACATGTTGCGAGGATTATCATCTTCAACAATGAGGCTCATTTGTGGATGAATGGATATGTAAAACAACAAAATTGTTGACAACAATTCACATGAGATCCCAGAGTGTCTAATGCACCCCAAAAAGTTGCTGTTTAAAGTGGATTTTGAGCTGGCAGCATCATCGGTATATTTCTTTAAGAAAACTGACATATAGCTTAAACAGATTGGCGTTACGTACATTACGTGGACATTATACACGAGCAAATTTAAGGTATGGTTATCTTAAGTGGAGGTGATGCCAACTGGCCGCCAAGATCGTGCAATTTACCTCAGTTAGCCTTTCACTTGTAGGGTTACCTAGTGTCATGGACAATTAAACGATGCTACATACATACAGAAGTCACCGTACTCGAGTGGGTAGTGTGTAGGCTTATTAGACGTAAGGCCACGGTTCAAACCCCAGGTCAGACTTCATATCGAAAATATAAAAATATTTCTTCAACGACTTCATCTCCAGCTCCATAACATGCAGGATGCATTGCAGGAACGACAAATTATCATTGAGCGTACAAGTCACTGTCTGAAGAGAAAATTATTCAATATTTAGGAAGAAGCCAATAGGTCCTCTCGTTATTGAGCTTAGCCAGCTCCACAATATGGAGGATGCTTTGCAGGTACGACAAGCAAAAAAGATCTTATGATCCATTGGAGAATGGCAGCAATGGCTTCACAACGATTGATAGACGTATGGACCTTCCGTCAGAACGTAGATTAGAACAACATATGACAGTCTGAATGACTACCCTATAAAGATCCTGACCGACCGAAGATGCTTCCTACAATAAAAGCATCGTTCTAGGCTAGCAGATAGCTTTTTGAATCCAAACTGAATGAAACCGAAATTCCGAAGCATATAACTTTAGAATGCAACAGAATCATAGAGAAACATCGTGAATTAAAAGCAGTGCTTGGCTGCCGTAGTATTTGTAGTCTCCATAGTATGTTAGACGTGATGCCACGGTTGAAACCCCAGGTCAGACATTCCAACAGAACAAAAAACGAAAAAGAAAAATTATTCTCTGGCGACTTCCTCTCAGCTGTTTTCTGGCATAAAAGTAAAAAAAAGTTGCCATGAAAAGTTTCCCAAAAATCTGCTTTTTTCAGTCGACTTTAAACTGTAGTTCTCGCAACTCATGTATAAAATTAATACAGCCAACCTATGTGATGTGAGAAACTAGGTCGTTATCTTGAGAAAAGGGTTGTAATAAGAATATTTCTTCACCGACTTCCTCTCAGCAGATTTCTGGCAAAAAATCTGAGAAGAAATAAAATTGCCATTAAAAGTTTCTGAAAAATCTGTCGTTAAGAGTCGACTTTAAACTGTAGGTCCCGGCACTCATGTATAAAATTAACGTACACAATATAAGTGGTGTGAGAAACTAGGTCGTAATCCTGACTGAAGGGTTGTAATGACCAATTATGTATGTTAGGTTATGTATGAATAAAATGGTCAAAGGAATCCACTGTTAGGTAGCATTGAATCCATCTGCATAGACCAAATGGATGCACCGGTATGGCTTAGAGAGTAGCTTAGAGAATGGAATTCTTTAAATCTCAAATAGTTTAACTTTTGTTTATATATACATGATACATACTTATCTTATGTAATTCAGTGCAATGTAAAGACAGTTCTGATTCAATCACCCTTTAAACTTTTGAAATATTATGCCCTTTTAGGTTTTCTTGAAGGGAGGAAGTTGGATTTCATAATAAAAAATTACCGAAATTTAAAAATTTAATTAAATTAAAACCTCAAATTAATCAAATGAAATGAAATCTCCAAGAAAAAAAAACTCCCTGTACCTTAAAGTAAATGTTAATAAAAACAATTCAACAGAAACAGAAACAATATTTCAATTTCAAAAAGTCCAAAAAAGAGGCGAATATAAAATATTTAACACTGCAAACATAAAAACAGAAACAATTTATATTGCCAGGGCGGCGGAGTTGAACTATGGCAGGCAGCATTAAATTAAACACTTTGAGACTAAGCTAAGGCAATAAGGCAAAAGGAAATGGTGTTGGTGGTGGTGGTGATGGTGGTATTCATTGATTTTGGCACAAAAAAATTTTAAGTTACAGTAAGACTTGCTTGCTTTTGGTTGTTGTTAATTTGTGAACCGATATCACCATCGAGGAGAGTGTAGCAAGCAGTGGCAATATATGAACACTTCTTGTTCTTAAGCTATACAGGAACATATAATGTTATGCCACACAATAAACGTGGCTTGCAGAGTTTCTTATAAAATTGAAAACGAAAGAAAGATTTTTTGTAATAACATGACTTAAGCGGTTTTTGCTGGTGAACACTATTTTTGGTGGAATAAATGAATTAAACGCTGCCGTATTGGTTATTGACATCCAATTGTATGTTACAACAGTTAAATGAAAGAAATTTTTTATTTTTTTTGGCCAAAACTGGTTGTTAAATTTGTTCATTGCTGTTGTTGCTGGTGTTGCCATTACTTTATTGGTGTTAGTATGACACTAAACCGTAAAACAATGAAAAAAAACACCCGATAAAATAAATTTAAGGCATGAACAAATAAAGGTGTAACTAAAATATTTGAAAGCTCTTGTTAAATTTAAACACAGTCCAACAACAATAACAATACAAACCAAAAAAAAAACAAGGGGGGAAAAGCAACTGGAACTGCAACTGCATTATGAAAATACCAGAATAAAGGTAAAAGAATGCATGCAACAAACAAAATTTCTCAGTAAATCAAAAAAAGTGCCCACAAGAAGAAGAATCAGGAAGTTTCCTTTCGTTTAACAACCATAAACTAATAAAATTGCAATGAAGTGGAAAAAATAAAATAAAATAAAATTTCGACACTTAAATTATAATACAATACAACACAATACAATACTTTTGGGCCAAAGGTATAAAACTCGAAATTATTTATGGGCGGCTCTTCTCCTCTTGACTTCTTGTTGTGATAGCAAGAAGAAAAAAAAATTAATTTAAAAAAAGAAAAACAAAAGTTTTCTTCATTCTTTACAGTAGTGTTTAGAAAATTAAAGGGTCCGCCAAATAACTTTTTTTTGAGAATGCTTTAAAAGAAAAACTACTGAATATTTTCTCAAAATTCTTTTTTTATTTGAAAGTACAATCCGTCCGGTTAATAATGGAAAATAATTGCATTCAAATGGCTGCCTCGGTTGGCCATGCAGTAGCCTAAACCAGAAGATGCTGATTTTGGCAAAAAAAATCATCTTTTCAGATGAAGCTCATTTTGATCTTGGCGGGTATGTAAACAAGCAAAATTGTCGCATTTTAGGCACAGAAAACCCGCACGCATACATTGAAAAGCCGACGCATCCGAAACGAGTCACTGTTTGGTGCTGATTTTGGTCCAGAGGCATAATTAGGCAACTTTTCTTCGAAAATGAGCAAGGAGTGGCCGTTACAGTCAATGGCGATCGTACGATACGGGCCATGTTGAACGAATTTTTGTTCACAAAAATTGAAGAGGAGGAAATTGGCAACATTTGGTTTCAACAGGACGGCGCTACGTGCCACACTCGATGTTTTGCGTCCTGTTTTTGAAGATCGCATTATCAGCCGCAGGGCTGATGTCGTTTGACCACCTCGGAGCTGCCATTTGACACCGTTGGACTATTATTTGTGGGGTGCCGTCAAAGATAAGTGTTACGCCGACAAGCCAGAGACAATTGACGCTTTAAAGGACAATATTCGTGAAACCATTTGTGAAATACAGCTGCACACAATCGATAATGTGCTTAAAAATTGGACCGATCGTGTAGGCTACTGCATGGCCAGCTGAGACAGCCATTTGAATAAAATTATTTTCCTTTATTGACCGGAAGGATTATACATTCAAATAAAAAAATAAATTTGAGAAAATATTCAGTAGTTTTTTTTTAAAGCATTTTCAAAAAAAAAGTGATTTGGCAGACCCTTTATTTCCATATACAATGAAAAAAAATAAAAAAAAATCTTTTGTTAATACCTAATCCATTATATTCTCAACCTATGGCCGCCCTTTTATATGCCAGCATCTGTACTTTTCTTGTATTCTTTTTGGCTACAATTTTGCATTTAACCAAACCATCCGGTCTCAGTTCTGCATATAAAATAAAAATTCAATTGAAATGGAAAAGTAGCCAGAGATGTTTGTCTAATTATAACATTATTTAACATTGATTTTAATGAACATCCAGTAAGTTCCGTATACAATTCTTCACATCACAAAATCAAAACAAAAATGCCAAAAAATCATTTAAATTATATACGGATTGACTGTGTGGAAGAAATACAATTTCTTAGCTGCAGAATAGTGAAAGTCTTAACTAATACTGGATACTGTTTGAAAGAACAATCAGATTTATAATCTAGTAAATGGTTGTATAGACAAATAAAATAGTTTTTTGGTTTTATGGTCGCAAGCTGACAACCGAAACCAATTACAAAACTATTAGTTTTGCATAAACTTCGATACACCATACCATGCATGTCCGTCTCTATACAACTACAATACAGAGGCTGCAAGCAAGCAATATTTACAATAAACTAATGGGCATTTGAAGGTCCTAAAATAACAGGATCGTAAAGCTGACTGAAGGATTGTAATGTGTGTAAAATTACGGCTGCATAAACAAAGCCATGAAACATGAAATGAACTTCTTTTTTTTGTATTTCAATGGTTTCTCTTTATTAAGCTACCATTACCATTAAAAGTATATGATCAACGGGAAACCGTTTAAATATTGTGCATTCGGCAGCTTTTAACTAATTCCTGGCATTAATTCTCCGTATATTTTTAAGATTTCTAAAGATTTCTTCTTCATGTGCTTTTTTGTTTGTTTAAATATTGCACAGAATACTTCACTACATCTGGAATTTATCGCTTATAATATTCGTTACGATAGGGGATACAATACTCGATGCAATAACAGCTATTAAGACAATCAATCAACATCTCAAAGATCTCGACTGAGACGACTACATTGTTTGTCACACAGTCAAGTTTTA
The DNA here is from genome assembly GCA_932273835.1 of Sarcophaga variegata. Classification (NCBI taxonomy): domain Eukaryota; kingdom Metazoa; phylum Arthropoda; class Insecta; order Diptera; family Sarcophagidae; genus Sarcophaga; species Sarcophaga variegata. Next base: position 113,038,969 of record OW026361.1, read on the forward strand.
TAGCTAGTAATTGTTCACAGTTCCCTTTACTATGTGTTAGAAACTAAAAATAAAAAAAAAATTATGAACAAATTTTGTATTCTTTTTGACAAATGTATCCCAAAAGTTTTAAGAGACACGGATTTGTTTTAACCAACATTCACGAGGTGATGCCTATTCATGCAGTGCATTGTGTGTTAGAATACAGAACACTGTAAGAACCTTCGTCAATTTTATTTCTCGAGAATTAGGTTAGGTTAGAGGACGTGTCAATTAAGACAAGTACAGTACCCGGAGGTCGAATTGACCCATTGTACAACGCCCTAGTTTCTTACACCAATTAAGTTGTGTGTGTCAATTTTTTATACATGAGTGGTGAGAACTACAGTTTAAAGTCCACTCCGAACGACAGATTTTTGAGAAACTTTTTCATGGTAATTTTATTTGCTCTCAGTCGCCGAAGAAATACTTTTTTTGTATTTTGTCTTGATGTCCGGCCGGGGGCTCGAACCCTGGCTTTACGTCTAATATTTTATTTACTTTTATTACTTTTTATTGTTCTCACTTTCTTTTTTCAAACAAACAATCAGACAAATTACGAACACCCAGAGTCATTGGTGGGAATCGAACTCACTGCCTCTGCACCACTTGTAGCTCAGCACACTATCAACTAGACCGTTTGGGCCCATAGTATATGGAAAACAAATATAAAAATTAATTACCAAGACATTCTTTAAGTTTTTTTTTCTATTTTCTTTCCTTTTTTTATGGCTAAAGTTGTCTGCCTCAAGTAGACAGTGAATAATGCTTATAATTACAAAAATTTATTTTCGATTGTTTTAAAATAAATAAATAAAAAAGGACAAATAAAATCAAAAAGAAATACATAAACCTGGTCGTTAAACCATATTATTTTACTTGCAATTTTTTTTATATATTTTTTTTTCTTTGTGAACCTTTTTTTCAATTTCAAAATAAAAATTTAATTTTTATTACCACTTTTAGCTTCAAAATGAAAAATTTTATTGCCTCCGATAACAAGTGTGAAAGAAAATGAAATTTTTATAAAATTTACAATGCACGGTATAAAAACCATGACAGACATAAAAACATTTTTATAAAAAATTTAATGCCTTTGGAGTTTTTATTAAACAGATTTGGAAATAAAGGATGAGTAGAATTGCAGTAGGTATCAAGAAAATCACTGGCTGTTAAGAAACTTTCAGATAAAAAAAGTAGCAAAACAATAAAGTTGTATTGGATTTAAACATTAAAAGCTCTCCTGTTTTAAACATCTTTTAAACACCATTACGTTAATGTCATTCTTTCACAGGATAATAGTTCTACAATGGCTTTTATTTATGAGGCACAGCTTCTTCTATTTATGATATAAAACGTTGTACTCGTATGAATTCTAAGATATTCACATAGTAAGTGCAGTTTAATCGAAACGTAATGCTTTTGGTTTTAATAGAGGCTTCAATCAATTTATGTTGTGCTATATCAGTAATCGCTTTAGACGATTTCAGATTTTGTTCTGCGTTACCATAATGCCTTTGGAATCTAAAGTTATTGATGTAACCTAAAAGTTATTTGCGCTACTGATCACGTCCCCTATTAATGCCTGTAAAACTTTTGTTGTCTTTTGGTTTATAAGCTTAGCATTCGATTACTATAGCTTGTCTAAGAGATTTAATCTTTCATCATCATCACCAGCATGTTTTTCACTTATTGCTGTATACCCTACATCCATCTCAATTATAAGACGCCTCTGGTGTATAGTTTACTTATCAGATCATTTCAAATGAATGAAATTTTATTGCTGAAAGTATGGCAATTTGCGTCATTGTGTCTTCATATACAACTGCACCTATATTTATCAAGAACTCCACATTCGCATAATATTTATCTCGCTGTCTTCGGTGCCAGCAGATATAGTTCACTGATCTCTGTACTATTAAAAAATTCAAAATTTCTTGAGTCTACAATGTCTGATGTAAGATTCAAATTTCTTCCTACTACAATTGCTTAGAAAAAGTTCAGACTATCTCAACCCTGCTTACATTAAGTACAGTCTCCGTAGCTTTCTATTTTCCACTTTGTATAGTACATCTTTCCAAACTTCTCTGCCCTAGTGTTAGTAGTCTCCATAATATGTTGGCTTATTAGACGTGAGACCACGGTTGAAACCCCAGGTCAGACATCTAAAAAAAAACGAAACAAAAAATATTCTCCGGTGACTTCCTCTCAGCAAATTTCTGGCAAAAAAGTAAAATAAAATTGTCATGAAAAGTTTCCCAAAAACTTGCCTTTCGGAATCGACTTTAAACTGTAGGTCCCGCAACTCATGTGTAAAATTCATATACCCAACCTAAGTGATGTAAGAAACTAGGTCGTTATGTTGACAAAAGGGTTGTAATGAACACTTATGTATGTATGTAGATATGCTAATGGACTGTTAGTGAAATATATTCTTCTTCTTCTCTCTTATTGGTTACGTGAAAAAGTAAAATTGAAGCACATGCGTCTGTAGGTGCCAATAACCATAAAAGAATCGTTACTTCAGAGTAATAACTGAAGGGTTGTAGTGTTCAACTATATATGTATGTTTGTTTGGCTGCCGATTAACATGGAAGCAACAAGTAAAATGTTGGCAACTGTTCACCAATAGAAATTTACGTAATGTACACCGCCTCTGTCACATATTTCTTTTAATTCGGAGTCGAAATTAAAATGTAGATCCCGCCATTCAAGTATAAAATTAACACATACAACATGAGTGGTGTGAGAAGCTAGGCCGTAATCCTGACTGAAGGATTGTAATGGCCAATTATGTATGTATGTACAGTGGTGGCCTTATAATTAGAAACGACTTAGCAACATGTATGTTTGTTTTACAGTTTTCACTGTGTACCTGGCATCAAAGGCTTTGTTTGGAGGACGTCTTACATACGTTTTTCCATCAGATTGGGACAAATTAAACTTAGATTCGTCACTGCAGAGAACTCTGTTCCAGAAACATTGTCTCTAATTATAAGGCCACCACTGTGTGTGATGTTATTTAGAGGAAGTGCCACACTGAATCTGTTTTAGATATCATTAACAAAAGTCTTTAGTGTCCTGGTTATTCAGTTGCACCAACCCCACCTTAGGTAAATTTCGTCCTACCATTGATTCGCCTACTATTGACAACGCTTATTCCACAATTGTGTATGGACCTGGCCCTAGTCTTCTAAGAAGCTAGCAATGTTGCTTATCAAATATATGCGATATTTATTTCTATTCATTCATTGGACTAACATAACAATGTGGTTTGAATTTTACCTTAGAAGTTAAGGTACTTGTCTTTCAGATAAAGGCTTATCTCGTCTTCAATTTGTCAATATGAAAATTTTAGTTTTAGTACCACACACTTTCCATACCGTGAGTGTTAAAAAAGTTTAAAAAAAAAATAAGGGCGGCCTTATTTCGAAACAAATATTAGGCGTTGTTTACAAACATTAGAAATTACTGCATATACCCAATATATTATTAAATTTCTATAGTATTGCAATCGATAAACAAAATAATTAAAATCAATCATAAAAATATCGCTATTCACTATGAATTTGTGTTGTAATTATAAAATGATAAATTTTTTACAAAAAAAAACGAAAATAATTTAAAAATAATAACAATAACAATAAATAATAATTAAAAAAAAATATAATAAAAAAATATTTACTATCAGCTGTAGTTAATGACTGATTAATACCTTAAGAATTTTGTGTATACCTTCGTTATGCTTCACTGAAGAAGATATTTTCTGTAATTTTTCCATAAAATGTTTCCCATCACGATATATATGTACATATGTGTGTATGTATACTTAGCCACACTTTAAAAACATTCTCTTGAATGCCTTAGCTTTGATTGTTTTAATCATACCAGGAGATATCTTCCTTTTGAACGCTTTGCAATAATTTGCAAATAATCTTCTTCTGATGCTTTTCTGATTGAAAACAGAAATCAGAAAATTTGATATGTTTTTTGTTGGCAACAACAACAACAACAAAATAATGGAAAAAAAAATTATCTGAAAACTGAATTTATTTTATCATGAATTAATTTTCAATTCAATCTTATTTTCCATTCCCCGCGTACCCTGGTATGACTGCAATGATAATAACGATTGACGACGACAACAACGACAACGACAACGACTATGATGATTCCTGGTATCCACACCATATAACTGGTGCCTGATCAAAAAAACACAAAAAAAAAATAAAAATTATAAGCATGAGTCTTATAAACATTTATAGCTATTGAAGGGGCACTCGTTTAGTTGATTTGATGCTGTGTGAAGCTGTGTTGTGATGATCATCATGATGATGTTGACGATGATATTGATGACGATGAAAGGAATTTATTAGTTTCTTATACTATTAACACTTGAATGATTTTGAAGGTCAATTAATTCTCTTGTGGTTTTTTTCTCTTCTCTTCTCTTCTGACTTACGTTCCCTTTCTTAAAACTTAAGAACTTAACAACAACAATAATAAGATTTTTATATTTTAGTTTAAAGTGGACCAGATAATGGTTTGTTTTTGTATATGATTACCCATAAGTCTCAGAGACAGGCAATAAACTCTAAGACTGTAATCAAACAACAATCAGAAACCTAGGCGCACAGAGGGGGAGATAAATGAAAGAACAGAAGAAAAAAACTTGTAATCGACCAAAAAAGTGACTGGTAATATACCCTACACCTTCATTACATATTTTCTAAGATTTTATTTAAAAAAATGGAACGAATATGTGATTTATGGCAATACCAACCAATGCTAAATGGGGTTTTAAATTCGTTATAAAGTGAATAACAAACAAAAATCACATGCATATTCTGTTCAAGAGCCATCAATGTGTCCAGAAAAATGTACTCTTTAGTGCGGTTTTGTTCACTGGCTGCATCATTATTCCATATTTGTTCGAAAACGTTGAAAATCCCAATGATTTCTAAATTGTATTGCCTAACATTTATGAACTAGTCGTGCTGACCTGTTGTTTCATACAGATAGTGTTATAAGCCACACAACACGTGATGTCATGGACCTATTTTCGAGCAATTAATCTCACTTTTATGAACATAATATTTTGAACGTAAGTGGGAGGTTTCTGTTCCTATTGTCCTTGCCCACAAATGCCGGCTACTTCTCAACGAAATTTCTGTTCTTTCACAGATGATTCTTATAAAGGTTCCAGGACATAAGGATATTGAATTACAGATGAACTGGGCAAAGCCAGTACGGAGCTCCTAAACTCTAACATGTTATATGTTCAGTTCCCTCAGTTAGACTAGATTTTTATAGGGAGAATCAACTTCGTTTGTAGGAGGACGGCTTTAAATCGCGTGGTAATCAATCGCAAACAAATATAAAATGGTCATGAAAAGTTTCTCAAAAAAAAAAATGTCGTTCGGAATCAACTTTAAACTGTAGGTCTCTTCACTCATGGATAAAATTAATACACACAACATAAGTGGTGAGAGAAGCTAAATCGTAATCCTGACTGAAGGATTGTAATGATCAATGTATATATGTATGTATGTATGCATATATTCATACGAAACGAAACCGGACTTTACGTCTAATAAGCCAACACACTACCTACTAGACTACGGCGACTTCTGTATGTATGCAGCATCGCTCAATTGCCCATGACACTAGGAAACCTTACACGTCTAACCCTGCAGGGCTAACAGAGACAAATTATACGATTTCGGTGGCCAGATGGCATCAATTCCAGTTGAGATGACCATGCCTTAAATTTGCTCGTGTATAATGTCCACGTAACGTATGTAACGCCAATCCGTTTAAGCCACATGTCAATTTTCTCAAAGAAATATACCAATGATGCCGCCAGCTCAAAATCCACATTAAACAGGGACTTTTTGGGGTGCATTAGAGACTCTGGGATTTCATGTGGTTTGTTGCCAACAATTTTGTTGCTTCACGTACCCATTTATCCACACGTACAATTTAGCCACATTGTTAAAGATGAGAATCCTCGCAACATGTTGCCTAAACTGAACACTCATTTTATGGAAACAAATTTTATTATTTGCCTGAGTAGATCGTAACCCTGACTGAAGGGATGTAATGATCAATTATGTATGTAATCCATCGTATAATTGCGATTCCCACGGTACACTGTCCATATTGGAAATTATGGTGGTAGATAGACTTGGCGTGCATCTAATAGTTTTTGCAGAAAGTGTTGTCTAAGGAGTAGGAAGAGGCCTCATGTGTCAATGCTTTAGTCTTTCCTTAACCTATCATTTCCAAGCATTTTTGAATAAACCCGTGGATATTGAAATTGCTGCAATAGCAAGATTTTTACTGGAATGCTAACTTTTCTGTTTATTTAAACACAAGCTGGAATGGAAAGTACAATTCCTATTGTAAATTTAGTGGATTAGTTACAATACAGATCGAACTGTATTGAATTGTAGTCGTAGGAAAAATTTCTAAAGTGATTGTTGTCTGAACAGTTTGATTATGAATTTTGTTTTCAAAGCATTGCGTACCTGGTCTTTAGGAAAAAAGAAAAAAAAAAGCCGACAACAATAACTTCACATTGCAAGTATATTGATATCAACTAGTTCTTATAGTCTGTGTTGTTGTTACTTTTTTTCGTATACAATACTTTTATTGCCGCAGATATTTTTTATTGTTTTTTGTTGTTTTATTAAATCACACAACAATACAATGGCAAATGAAGAAATTTTACTTTTTTGTTTTTATTTTTCATGTCATTTTATTTAATTTTAATGCAACAAGTGAAACAACTAAAACTAAAAGAACATCGATGGCAAAAACAATAGCAACAATCGAAATGGATCAGACGTAATAAAAGTAAGAACACTGGTTAACGGATTTTTTTTTTATTTAACGCCGGATTTGTGTTGTGGCACTTACTGTGGCAGGCGTCTAATAAAATTTTCTAGGAAAGTAAGATCAAACTGAAGTATACATATTTTCGGTTATTTACGGTAAGTGGAGATGTGGAATGGATTGAAATCAAATTGTTCAAATCCTAGGCTAGGGCCAGATTTTTTTATTGTGGTAAACATCATTGGAAGGCCTTATCTCATGCGAAAAATTGCTTGCAAGAGTATTGTGCTAGAAATTAGTCATCAGATTAACAGGTTAATAATATAAAGCCTATCAGAATTTCTTAGGGTATCTGAATTTGAAAGGGCTTTTAGGCAAAAAAGTCGCCATGGTTTAGTAGGTAGTGTGTTGGCTTTTTAGACGTGAGGCCTCGGTTCAATCCCCAGATAAGGCATCTCCAACTGAACGAAATGTGAAAATATAGCAGATTTCTGGCAAAAACTCTGACAGTAAATAAAATTGCCATGAAAAAGTTTCTCAAAAATCTCTCGTTCGGAGTCGACTTTAAACTGTAGGTTCCGCCACTCATGTATAAAAATGAACGCACACCACATAAGTGGTGTGAGAAACTAGGTCGTATGAATGTTTTATGCAAACTGTTCTTCATGAAGGCTACAATCCAAAACGGCAAAATCCTTGCCTATAAGTTAGGTTACGTTAGGTTAGGTAGGAGAGGTAGCTTTGATAGTAAAGCTCACTTGAGCCACAGGTAAGCACAGTCACTGTACTCACTGAATTCCACCGAACTCATCGAAGAAGTTAGTCAGCACCGGAGCTCCAAAGAATGAAATTTAACTTTAAAGATGATACAGTACATGGGAAAATATTGGTTTACTTTCGGACTGTGGCAGTCTATATCGAACGTGTTATTGCAGCTGCATCTGACAAATTACTTGTGATTTATTCCAGTTTGATTTGCCAAATTACAATGGCCGGGTATAGAACTCAACAACTCAGGCAAATAATAAAATTTGTTTCATTAAACTTGGTGTTCAGTTTAGGCAACATGTCGTGAGGATTATCATCTTTAACAATGAGGTCCATTTGTGGATAAATGGGTATGTGAAGCAACAAAATTGTTGACAACAATGCACATGAGATCCCAGAGTGTCTAATGCAATCCAAAAAGTTGCTGTTTAATGTGGATTTTGGGCTGGCGGCATCATCGGTATATTTGAGAAAACTGATATGTGTCTTAAACAGATTGGCGTTGCGTACGTTATGTGGACATTATACACGAGCAAATTTAAGGCATGGTCATCTCAAGTGGAGATGATGCCAACTGGCCACCATCAATTTCTCTCAATTTCTCGCAGTTAGCCTCTCACTTGTATGGTTTCCTAGTGTCATGGACAATTGCAGAAGTGATCATTATAAACCTTAAGTCGGGATTACGTCCTAGCTTCACACGCCCCTTATATTGTGTGTATTAATTTTATACATGAGTAGAGGGACATACAGTTTAAAATCGACTCCAAATGACAGGTTTTTGAGAAACTTTTCATGGTAATTTTATTTACTCTCTGAGAGTTTTTGCCAGAAATCTGCTGAGAGTAAGTCACCGAAGAAATATTTTTCCGTATTTCGTTTTGTTAGAGATGTCTGACCAGGAGTTTCAACCGTGGCCTCACGTCTAATAAGCCAACACTCTACATATTAGACTACGGAGGCTTCTGCCGGAATTATTCCTAAACCAGAAGCTTTAAAAACCCCTTTCAAAAGGGAAATTATTGTCTTCATTTTTGTTTTCCATTCTGTTGCCCTGTGTAGCAGTTTGATTTAATTTTTTTTTTCTAAAAAAAGACAGAAAACTTATTTTTTTAACTCAAAGTTCTTTTTTTGTTTTTTTCTAAAGCAAAATACAGACGCTGAAAGTGAAAACCCCGCGAGAATTCAAAATCAAAAAAGGTGGTTTAGTTGGCAACAGCAATAACAACACTAAGGAAAGAGAAAAAAATTAAATAAACAAGGACAAGTAGATGTTGTTGATGATGTTGCTTTATGAGGCTTTTATTGTAGTTGTTTTTGTTGTTAGTGTTGTTGTTGTTGACGATGATGATGATGAGGTATAAGAATAGACAATACGCTTGTTGTTTTATTCATTAAGTTAAAGAAGAGGCCGCATTTATAAAAAAAAGAATCGTTTTATTTTTCCTTCCTTTTTTTTCTTACTTTTTAAGGATCTTTTTTTAAACCATAGGCAGGCAGTAGGATTTCAAAGCTTTTTTTCTGTTTTTTATTTTTATTTTTTGGTTTGCTTCATATCTAGCTTAAAATGTCTTGATATAGAATTTATTTCTTTTTATTATTCTTTTTGTAGCCGAAGCTGTTGTTGTTATTTTTATTTAACTTTACAATACGTACACATGAGTTGACATATGCTATATTGGATTTGTATTGACATGTACGCGTACTCATACTGAGCATGCCTAACTCACGCACATTCTTCTTCTTCTACTTCTACTAAATAAATACCAATAGACGGACATGCTCAACATATAGTCTAAGGGGACAGACAATCATACTTTTCTTTTCTTTGTTTTTTTCTCAATGTTTGTTGTACTTGTTGTAGACCAAACTTACATTATACATCCTTTTGCTGGCGTATAGAAGATTTTCTTAGTAGTAGAAGAAGCAGAAGCAGAAGCAGAAGAAGAAGAATTGTAAATTGAAAAACAAAGAAAAAAACAAAAGAATGATTCTTGTAAGAAACATGTGTATGGTATGAGTATGACTATGGTAGATATTGCATGCATTTTCACATTTAATTAAGCTCATTTTTTGCTGATTTCTTCTGTTTAAAATAGTAATGTTTGTTGTTGTTATTGTTATTGTTGTTCTTGTTCTTGTGCGGATTTCTTTTTGTATTTCATATTTGATTTGATTTTATTTTATATTGTGTTCTGTAGTTGTATGTTTTTGCCTATAAATGGTGACTTGTAGGCGCTTTTTAAATCGAGTTTTAGATCAGTTTTGCAGTTTTTTTCTTTGCCTTTTTCTGTTCTGTTCTGTTCTAGATGCGTTGATTATTTTGTTTAAGTTCTATAATTGTTAAATCAAGAAATATGCGCGAATTGCATTCCATTTCAAATTAAAAAGAATTTCTTTTCAGGTTTATGTCTTAAGTCTTTTGTTTTATGACAGTTCTTTATACAAACTAAGTTGTCAACAATCAAAAACAATAAATTCATAGTTTTTAATACATTTCCTTCTCATGAAATTGAACAATGAATATGGGCCTTAGATTGATGTTCACTATTTAGTTCGCCTCAACTGTTAATGGCCATACAGCAATAGCTTCATTAACTAATTTATCAATCATTGCATGCATTGCTGTAATTTTACATAAGCATGGTGGGTGGTCTCTCAGAATGGTAATGAACAAATTGTAACGATGATATGACACTGGCCTTACGTCTCTTAGGTATCTTCATGTAAACTTAGTGGCATACCAATGCATTGTACAAAGTCTTGAAGAAGTTTATGATAAACGTAAGGCTGTGAAATTTTAAATAAGGGTTTACAGTGACATTCTAGGACGGATACATTAAAGATGTTCAACGACAACACCATCCTCCATAAACTTCTAAAGATTTTAATGTAAGAAAAAGTTTTCTTCAGTTTAGGTTATGTTATGTTAGAGAAATTCTGTCAATTCTGGCAGCAAAAAAAAACTTTCATTTACCTCACACTGGGTAATACAGTGGGCCACGAATTAAACTTGCCTGTAAATGGCAAGTTCTTAGTAAGGTTAAGTTAGGTTAGATGACGTGCACTTGTCAATTTAGACAAGTACAGTACCCGGAGGTAGATTTGACCCATTGTGCATAACGTCCTTAAGAAAGAAGGATAAAAGAGGGGATAGGAATAATGAGCGGAAGTAGGAACGGAGAATGGGAAGCGAAGGAAAAGGTCTTAGTAACCTAACCTAAGAATTTTTCATCTTGAACTCCATTCATGATATTGTGGTGTTCAGTCTCATTGCCGTAGTCACAGCTACTTTCCTAATAAAATATCTGATGATAGCCAAATAAGAATAGTAGAAAATGTACTCGATGATGTAGTCTGTGAGCCGTTAGGCAATCTATAAACCCCAGCATCCTCGTATTATACTGAAACAGGGTGTGATTATTACTTTTCTCCAAAGCCGAACACAAAGCCAATAAATTAATTTCCATTTCAAGTCGCCGTAGCCTAATAGGTAGAGTGTTGGCTTATTAGACGAAAGGCTGAGGTTCAACGCCTGGCTGAAACCTCTCAAACAAAATGAAATATGAAAAAATTTCTTCTCAGCAATCTTCTGACAAAATCTCACAGAATTGCTTTGTAAAGTTTCTCAAAAAATCTATCGTTCGGAGTTCACTTTAAACTTTAGGTGCCACTACTCATTGATAAAAAATTAACACACGCAATATGGCTAGGTAGTAATCCTGGCTGAAAGGTTGTAATGACCAATTTAGTAATTCCGATAGCATAGACTGCCGATTCAGTTTATCCTCACCTAAATGTTTACAAAAATTATTATCTTAGTTTCAGATTTCAATTTCTCCTTCTTTAAAATCATTCAATCAATCAATCAATCACTCATTCATTTACTACGCTTTCATTCTTCAACAACATCTTCAGAATGTTTTTACATTCCCCAAATAACTGGTGATCATGACATGCTTTAGATTTAAAACATATTTTTTTTCCTGAACATTTTTAAACAAAATTCTCTTTAATTGATTGGCTGGACAAATTTTAAAATTACATACATATATACACATGCACATACATTTATATGTATGTATATGTATATAGCGTAGATTATTTGTAGACAACACAAAATAATTGGTTTCCTTGAAATATTGAGAAAACTCCAAATGCCACTTCCTTTTTTGCCGCAACAAAACATAGTTACAAATTCAAGTCACAACTTTGTTTTTAAAAATTACTTGAACTGTGGATCTTATTGATCAACAAGCAATCTTAAGATACTAAACTTTGTATTGGAAGATAGTCAAGAAGATTTAAAGCTTTTTAAAAAATTATTTCTTAAACTTGAATGAAGTTTCATTAAAGGTATGTGTCTTAAGTCTTTTATTTTGTTGTACTATTCTTGAAGAATACATCAGATGGGAGATTTAAAAATTTAAATTTAAAAATCCAATAAATCCAAAACGATTTGGCAAATTAATTTTATTGTTGTGAAGTACAATTATTCCGGTTAGAAATGGAATATTATTTCGTTCATATGGCTGCAGCGGTTGGCCTCACAGTACCACATTCGAACGAACCAATTCCCGTGCACTTTATCGAGTGTATGGGATTGTATCTCCCCAATAGCATCACGAATGTTGGCCTTAAATTGTTAAATTGTCTCTAGTTTCTCGGCATAACGCTTTTCATTAATGGCACCCCACAGAAAATAGTCCTAAGAAGCCAAATCGTTGCTTCTTGGTAGCCAATTGGCATCACTATTTCAGCTAATTAAACGGCCATCAAACGTTTGACGCAATAAATCGATTCTGACATGAGATGTGTGGTAAGTTGCACCATCCTGTTGAAATCAAACATCGTTCACATCAATACAATGAAAAGCGGGTATAAAAAATCGGTTATCACGGTGCGATAGGTGTCTCCATTGCCCATAACGGTTGCGCCGTCATCATTTTCACAGAAATATGGGCCAGCGATGCTTCCGCTCCACAAGCCGCACCAAACAGTCACTCGTAATGGGTGCATTGGTTGCTGTAAGAATACATGTGGTTTTTAAGAGCTCCAAATACGATAATTTTGCTTATTAACGAACCCAAAAAGATGAAAATGATCTTCATCGTAAAAGATGACTTTTTTTGGCAAAATCGACATCATCGTGCAGTTTCTCGTTGGCTCATCTAGCGAAGCTAAAACGATTCGGATGGTCATGCGGCTTCAACTCTTGAGACAATTGAATATTGTAGGATATCATACAGAGATCTTTTCATAAAATTTGGTGCTTGAAATGTTCAATACTGAAGAACGATGACGATTGGGTTAGGTTAGGTTAGTTTAGGTTAGAGGGCGTTTACTTGTCAATTAAGACAAGTACAGTACCCGGAGATCGAATTGACCCATTGTACAACGTCCAAGTTTCTCACACCACTTAGGTTGTGTGTGTTAATTTTATACATGAGTGGCGGGACCTACAGTTTAAAGTCGACTCCGAACGACAGATTTTTGAGAAACTTTTTCATGACAATTTCATTTACTCTCAGAGTTTTTGCCAGAAATCTGCTGAGAGGAAGTCGCCGAAAAAAATACTTTTTGTATTTTGTCTTGATGTCTGGCCTGGGGCTCGAACCCTGGCTTTTACGTCTAATAAGCCAACACACCAGCTGCTAGACTTCGGCGACTTGATGTGAATGGACGAGTTGATGTGAATGGATTCTCACGCACTCTCTCAGTCACAGCTTCAATATTTTCGGATGTACGCACTGCGCGAGCACTTTCACAACTTGGCGCATCAACAATGAACTCAGTTGCATGAACTTTAGCCTTAAATTTGCTTATACCGGACACTGTTGGTCTTTCTTAGCGCCCAAATTTTCTATAACATTTTCATGCAATTTCCGAACAATTGTCTTTTATTTTGGAAATAAATTTCCAATAAATCCGAATGTTGCTCAAGCATAAATCGATTCATTACGTTCAGTGAAGATAATATACTGAATTTTGTGACAGAATAGAATGTCATAAGTATTGCCAGATAAGAAGTAAGCGGTGATTCAAATGTAAACTGATAGATGGTCCACCAAAACTCAAACCAAAATGTCTCCGTAATCTAGTAGTGTGTAGGATTTTAAAACGGGACCATACATCTCCAACAAAACGAAATACGAAAAAATATTTCTTTGCCGACTTTCTCTCAGCAGATTTCTGGTCCAAAATCTGAACGTGTTCAATATGTAGCAGCCTTATGATCTTGAAAAAAACCCAAGAATATATACAAAACGTTTCCTTACAACATATCGTATGGAAAATGTGGAAAATTTATTATTTTATTTACTTCGCATCTATTTTTTTTTTTTTTTTTTTTTTGTTACTTATTGTTAAGTTTACTAATTCTCTTCTCATTCGAAAACTGATATTAAATTATTTTAAACAAAATTATAAATAAATAAATACGTTTATCAAGTTACTTTTGAATTCATTTGCAACATTATTTAAACACTCAATAGAATGCAAGAATTTAACACTCTTCATAATGACAAAATTTACAATGAAAGAAGAAGCGCAACAACAACAACAACAACGAAAACTGTTTTAATAAAAAACCATAATAAAAAGGATTTAATTTCGTTTATTACTTATTTATTTAAACATATACGCTGGGAGTTGTGGTATTGGACTCCAACCAACAAAATGCAGAAAAGAAAAGGAAAATGAAACAAAAATCCTGTTTCTTTTTTTGTTTTGTTGTTATTGTTAAGCGTCTGTGTATGCTTTTGTTTCATTGTACATTGAACAGAGGAGTATTGTTTTTAGTGATATTTTTGCTTTATAAATATTCATTTGACTGTCATTTAAACAAATAAAGAATCCACAAATGTCAGCTTCTTTTCAACTTCTACACACACATGTCATTAACTCACTGCCAGTTGTGTATGTGCAACAGCAACATCAACAGCTACAACAGCAATGGCAATGGCAATAGCAACAGCCAAACAATCAGTGGCATAAAGTGGAGGCAATCATGTAGCCAACTTGGCTGCATGGCTAACAAAACGAAAAAAAAACAGAAAAACAGAAAAAATTTAAATAAAAATAAAAAAAAATTATACGAAAATAAAAATAATACTTACTTGTATATAAAAATAAAATAAAAACTATAGAGTTGTTGTTGTTGTTGTTGTTGTTGTTAATTTTTGCAAAAAGTTTAATAAGCCCAGAAAGGCAACAACACCATCACAATCAGCAAGCAGCACACCACCAGCAACCAAGACAAAAACTACAAATAACTTGAGTTGAATATTGTTTTTATTTTAATGCGTTTTGTAGTTGATGTTGTTGTTGTTGCTATTGTTGTTGTTGTTGCAACATTGGTAGTATACATTACTTGCTGGTGGTCTACACCATAGACGAATGAACTTGAATATTATTTTTCGTATTGTGTGTAACCACAAACAAACCAAACAAACGTACAAATAAATGAAAGGCAGACAACAACAAAAGTAAACAAGCAGACAGACATACATACGGTTTGTCAGTTAGTCAGCTTGCAGTTAAAACTTATAAAACAAATGAAATATACGGCGCACAGAGGTTGATTTGAAAAGGACAGCCCGAGAGGCCCGAGAGGCCCGAGACAGGCACATGTAGGGTTTGAATAATGAAAAGTGTCTACACAATGCAATATAAAATTTAATTTTTTTTTAAATAAATACGAGTATTTAAAGGAAAACAGAAAAACAACAACAACGAATATTTACTTTAAAGGAAAATAAGCAATAATAATGAATCCTTTGAAATGTGTGAGTTTTCCTATGAAATTTAAGCCAATTTGGATAAATATCGAGCATAGGTGTTAACAATTGCTTCTTAAAACAAAAGACTTAAGCAACAAACATGAAACTTTAATATTTGAAGCCAATAGAAACATAGTTTAGAAGGTTCTCAGTTTTTTTACATCCAAAGCATATCACTCAAACATATTTCCATGCAGTCTAGCTAGAGCTCCTTTAGATAAACAACTTTGCTCTAATAATTCCAACATATATGTATAAGTTCCTGTTGTTCCTATAAGGAGCATAGGGCCTTACCGATTTCGTTCCATTTATGTTTATCTGATGCTACGATCTTCAGCTCGTTCCACGTTTTGTTGACTTTGGCTGCTTCGATATCTAATTGTCGACGCCAGGCCGACCTTTCCTGCGACTGCCTTGTGGATTCCAGTCTATTGCGTTTCTGGTGGTGTCGGTTTGAGGTCTTCGCAAGGCATGCCCAATCCACCTCCATTTCCGTTTTCGGATTTCTACTTCAACTCGTGTTTGTCCGCACTAGGCCCATGAGCCTTCGTTTGGGATGGTGTGTGGCCAGAAAATTTTTAGTGTGCGACGTAAACAACGGTTGATGAATACTTGTAAGGCTGTATTCTAACATGGATCTGTTAAATCCTAAATCTTCAATCTCTAAATAACGGTTTATGGTAACAGAATGAAGTCATAAAGTGACAAAATCAATGCATTTACTGTCTAAGCCCAAACAGCCAATCGATTTTCCTCAAAAAAAATTTCAAGTCGCCGTAATCTAGTTGGTAGTGTGTTGGCTTGTTATATGTGAGGCGAAGGTTCAAAATCCAGGTCAGACATCTCCAACAAAACGAAATATGTAAAAATATTTCTTCGGCAACTTCCTCTCAGCAGATTTCTGGCAAAATCTCTCAGAGAGTAAATAAAATTGCCATGAAAAAGTTTCTCAAAAATCTGTCGTTCGGAATCGATTTTACACTGTAGGTTCCCTGACACTCATTTATAAAGTTAAGGCTCATAATATAACTGGTGTGAGAAACTAGGTCGTAATCCTGATGGAACTGTTGTAATGGCCAGCAACGCCAATGCTCTCAACATGTGCCGGTTTTGTTCAATATATTCCATGCTTTCCGTTCTGATTACTGAAAATACGGAATACCATGGATGTCACAGCCCTGCAAATTTGGACTTTTTTGTGCAAATAAGATGGCTTCAGGTGTTTCCGAAGGCATTTCGTCCGCTAAACACGAATATAAATAAAAATAGTGTTTTAGTCATTTTTGAACATTTTTAGAGCTAAACACTGACGTGCTAGAATTTTTTTGAATTCGTGTTTAGCACGCAAAATGCCTTCGAAAACACCTGGAGCCATCTTATTTGCAAAACCCATGCAGGGCTGTGTATTCAGTTCTAACATTAGCCGTAGTCTAGTAGGTAGTGTATTGAGTTATTAGGCATGAGGCCTCTATTCAAACCCCAGGTCAGAGTAAAATTGCCACTAAAAGGTTCACAAAAATTTGTCGTTCGAAGTAGACTTCAAGCTGTAAGTTACACCTCTTGTGTATGAAATTAACAAACACAACAAATGGTGTGGAACCTAAGGCGTAATTCTGACTGAAGGGTTGTGATGACCAATTATGTATTTGTATGTATGTATTACATTTAAGACAGCTTGACCTAAACGACAAAGTCAGAATTTATTTTTTAACAAGTAACTTAACAGCTGAGCTGTTAATCTTAGGCAAACTTAATCAGAATTTATGTGACAGTCAACTTAAAGAAACTGATTTGTTCGGCCAAAACTTATTGTTTTATCGACAACGGACCTATATATTTTTTAGTCATGAAAAGGGATGAGTTAAAATTATTTTAAAATGTGTTTACGAACCTATTATTCTACTGTTAGGAATAACATCATCAACTGTTTTTGAAAGCGTAAAATTTGTTGAGGATTTTCGACAATATTTAAGGCATAATGTTTCGGTATCTTCTTTATAACGATTCTTTCTATTTTAAATTTTTGTTTTTTTGTAGCCAAAATTTTCTTTGGACATTCAATGTGACCTTGTAGTGAAAAAGTCAATTTAAGAACAGTTTATTGTGTTGTATGCCGTTATGCATTTGTATTTGTGTATATACAAGACTAATTACAGCTTAAAAACTATCAAAAGCCAGTTTATAAGCAATCTAACTGTTTTAGGAATTCATGTTAAATTTATTACCTGTAGCTGGATATTTACGTTGAAATATTTTCGTTGAATATCAAAAGAATATGGAAATAATTGCATAAACTATTGGATAATTTCGTAACGAAAAATGGAAAATGAAAAGAAGAAATTTTACATGATTTTATTGCCAATAAAAAAAAAACTTTATGGCATTTGGGTTCATCTAGTGTATCATAAACTTAAAAAATCCCAGATTTGTTTGTGCTTTTTTTTTTCTTTTTTTGTGTTAACACTTGAAAGCTGGCAAACTAAAAACGCATTTTGCACGCATTTCTTTAAAGAAAAGAGTGTGTGTGTGTGTATATATGTGTTTTTTAAGGAGTAATGGTGGTATGTATGTATGTATTGGTGTTGGCAAGAAAGAAAAAAAAAGAAAAATAAAAAGAAAATGTGTTGCTACAAATGACATGACAAATGTCTTTTCAGCCACAAACAACACAGTAAAAACAACAGCAACAATACACAATACCAACAACAAACTAAATCATCAACATCAACAGCCAGCAACAATAGCGTTACAAAGTATAAAGCAAAGCAAAACAAAGCAAAAAAAAAACGGAGAAAAGAAGTAGAAAATGAAAGGCTACTACTTACTAGAGGGAATTCTTTTTATTATTTCTGGACCCATCTTTATAAATTTTGTTGTTCGCTAATGTTGTTGTTGTTGTTGTTGCAGCTACAAACTGTTTGTGGCATGTTATTTTTAAGTATTTCTTCGTATACGCGACAGAGAGAGCATAAGATCAACAAACGACAAAAGCCAGAACAACCGCAACAACGCCAACAGTTGTTGTCTTTGTTGGCAACAGCAACAACAACAACAACAACAACGGGGGTATGTAGCTGGCTGAACATATAAAAGATTTCAAAGATTGTCTTTTAAAGATTTCAGCAAACACTGTTGGTGTTTAAAAGTTTTGCTGCTGTTGCTAATGCTATATTGGCAACGTCTGCTTCTGCTTATTCAACTGGGCTTATACATACATATGTTCATAGCCTTGGCCTTACTGATGTCCAAAAAAAAAAAGAAAAAATTAAAAGAAAAACTTCTTTTCTGCTTAAATCAATTGTTTATGTCGCTGCTGTTGCTAACTTTTCGTTGCCAGTTGTTATCGATGATTATATGGAGAGAGAAAAAACATGTAAAAGTCTTCTGCAATATTTTGTTTATTTTGATACAAACCCCTTTTGTATCTGCCGTGTACCCGTGCATCAACTGACTCAACTCAACTCAACTCAAACATCATAAAAGAATTCATTGCCGAAAGTTCGTAGTTGAAAGAACATTTTAATTTGGAGTTTTTTATGGCACATAAAATATAAATAAATAAATAATATTTGTTAAACAAAACGGCAAAAAACGATGAAAAATTTAATGGCAATGGCAATTCCAAGACAGTATCCAAAAAAAAACAAAAACATTCTCTTTTAATGCCACAAAAATTTAAAAAAAAACGAAAAAGTATAATAAAAATAAGCATAAAAACCATTGTTATTCTGTAAAATACTCGGCTATAGCATGAGAATTTAAGTAAGTAATGAAATTTTACTTTTTTTTTATTATGAAAACGTTAAAAAAGTCAAATTTTATATTTTGTTTTTTCTTTTTTAAATTTGGTTGTATGGATTATAAGGCCTTAATAAATACCACAAATTATTCAAATGGATATTGTAAAAGACTTACAAAATAATTATTTTTTAAATCAAAATCCAAGTAGTATACTATTGATATCAAAATATTACCCGACCATAAGAACCATCATTTGTGTCAACCTATTTGAACAGATTTTAATAATGCAATCCCCTGAGAGAACTTAATAGCAAATCTATTTCCAGAGTTCTTTATATTGTTTCTCATATAATAAATGGAATACTATTCTAAAAAGGTACCAGAAATATCGTCGTAGCAAACCATCAAACTTACAATCTACCAGCCCCTAGAATACAATTTTTTTTTAACATTTTTTAACTTGTAATGTACATCTGTCATGGATGGAAATTTGGAGTCTAAGTGGCTTCATTAGAAGCTCCGAATTGTTTCACAAGTAGGGGCATCGCAGTAGGTCTACTTCCCTCAAGTGTGTCAATATTATTCAGTTGACTGCCATTTTTCCCTATCTACATATATAATCAGAGTTGTACAAATTATAAAATATGTAACGCTATAAGACGCTATATGTCGCGTAGTCTAGTAGGTAATGTGTTGGCTTATTACACATGAGGCCACACACACTTCAAATCACATGTCAGATGATAATGTACTTTTGTTTCTCATAAAAGGTAATCAAATTCGTTGCTACTGATAAGCACTTTTATTATTGCCTTGGTGAAATACTACAATACTGCATATAATCTATTGTTATGTCCTCAGTCTCAGTATATACCATATTTCCAAATATTTCCTTCTGGAACGCATTAACGCTGTCCAACTATGTGTTCTTATAATACATACTCATCATACATATTGTGTTTAAGACGATTGTTCTTCTAAGCAAGTATTCTTGGAGTCTATAGTGCCCTAACAAAATACAAGTTACTAACCTAAAGGTTGCTTTCGAATAACATGAAGTATTAACCAAATCTCCTACCATTGCAATTGCCAAATAAAAATTTAGGTTACTTCAAAGCCATATAGTTTCAGAAGATCTTCTGTACCTTCCAAAAATCTTTCCAAATGTTTGCTTCTGCAACACAGAAAAGTACTGCTCATACCAGAAGATTGGAATCTCCCCTCTTCGCAAACTCATCTGCCTGCTCATTGAATTTACATATGATATCTGAACAAGAACATAGCGATTCTATTCCGACAGCTGATTCAGCATTCATAGACAGTGCCATACAATATATAAGTTAACGAGTGAACCTCACGAGTAGTGCGTGCTTAAATGGCACCGTAACTCTAGGGTAGTATGTCTCGTCCTGTGAAACCCATATTGAATTGAATATCAGTTGATAGCGTAAAATTACGTTTGGAACCCAGAAGATTCCCGAAGGATTTGGAATTTATTAATCTGCGACCACAAACTCCATCGTGCACAGAAAGATTCCTATTATAAGAAAACGTGTAGTTTGTACAAGTCGCAGTAGTATAGCAAATAGTGTGTTAACAACCGAACGTCAATTAAACAAAAGAAAAAATATTTATTCGCTGACTTCTTCTCAGCAGATTTCTGGCAAAAACTCTGGGACTAAATAAAATTGCCACGAAAAGTTTCTCAAAAATCGGAGTCGTTCGGCGTCGACTTTACACTGTAGGTCTCGCCACTCATGCATAAAATTAACACACACAACATAAATGATGTGAGAAGCTATTTCGTAATCCTAACTAAAGGATTGTAATGACCAAATATGTATGTATATATCTAGGTAGTCTGCAGTCTTGTAGTCTTCTTAGTACAGTTGGTAGAATATTGCTCTAGGATATGAGAGCCCATGATTCTAACCTCTGCTCAGACATTTCAAACAAAGTAAAATATGAAAAATTATTTCTTTCGAAGACTTCGTTTCTCAATAGTCATTTGGCAAAAACTCTGAAAATAAAAAATGCCAAAAAAGATTCCCAGAACTGATTTTCGCAGAAGACATAAAACTTTTCGTTCTGCCACTCACAGATAAAATTAAAACACGAAACATGGTGTTTCGTTGCAAAGCATTCAAAATATATACTGGTTCTTAAGGAGCGTGTGGCTAGACACTCAATTTAGGTATTCTCTCTCATTGTGCTAACCACGATCGCGAACATTCTGCTCCTCACTATCATCGGCGTTGCTATTGCATAAGTTCCCATTTGCCCGATTATGAAAACACCTCTTAGTCTCTGTATCCTGTTCAACATCATCTTCTCAGTGTCCAGATTTCTCCAGGCTATCCAAACAATTTCCCCTATGGTGACTATTGGCCTGATCATCACGCTATATATATGGCGTATTTCCCTGGAAGTCGTCTGAATGAAGATAGCTTGGTTTTGAGGTTACAGTTGACAATTTGATTACATGCCATATTCTGCTTGGGATCATTTCATCCTGAAGTTACTGCCGTATTCTGTTTCTGTCTTACAAGTCTTTTAATCAAAATCTAAATAAGAAGGTACAGTTTCCTTAATTTTATTTCATAATTTTATTAAAATTTTTCTCTGCTTTTACTTCATGGCCAACATGATATCTACGGAATGAAATTGAATATGTACCAAGAGTTAAATCAGCAGTTCTGCTGTTAGTGCAACATATGGAGAAAAATTTTTTAACAAAGTCATCACAATTATTCATTTTGATTTACGAGGCCTATTTAATACCTCCTACCAATTAAACGAAAAAAGGAATTTTGAAGAAAAATTTTTTATTAGTCACAATTTTTAATTAAAATACAATTTATGATTATTAAAAATAAATGGAAAAAAAAATGAAAAAAATACCAGGCAACATACAACATTTATTAACAAACTCAATGGAAATTTGAAGAAGAAAAAAAAAACGATTTCTTTTGTAGAAATTTTCGAAATTACAAATGAAACAAGAATTCTTTGCTTTCTTTCTTCATGATGATGGGGATGATGATGATCCCTCTCACACTTATAGTTTTTTTAGTTGTTGTTTTTTTAATTATTTTATTATTTATGTGGTGTTGTAATTTAAAACCACCTACTGTCTACTTAAACATAAATTTTATTACAAGAAAAAAAGGAAAAAAAGGAAATAATCACAATAAAATACAACGAATTTTAAAAAAATAAGATCAGATGACGTTTTCAAAAGGAATTATAAAAAAAAAACAAAAAAAAACAACAACAACTACTTACAAGTGGTTCTGAAAAAACAGCTTTAAAAGAAATATTCAAAAAGAAAAACATTTTTTTTTCTTCAAGAGAACCATCGTAATTTATTTATATTTACGTATGAAAGCAAAAAAAGGGAAAAAATCTGTGAAAAAATTAAGTTAAGAAGTCTTAACTGCAGTGAAAAATATTTTTTAATTCAGAGATTATTTTTAACAACCGAAAAAAAGATTTTTTTTGTTTTGTTTTGTTTCAAAATAATATCATAAATTTTATATGATCATAAAATTTTATGATTTTTCCAAGACAACACCCAAACACCGAAAATCATACACCAAACACCAAGAGAAAGAGAGAACTACAATATACGACGACACTTTTCATTTACTGCTGGGCTAAAATATTGCCTCTTGTTGAAATCGTTGATAATTTCTCAAGGGAAACAAACTTATCAGAGTTCCTTTTGATTTGATTTCTTTTCTTTTTTTTCTTCTGTTTTTTGCCTGAAATATAGTGAATACAGTTATCTTGTAATCGGCTTTAGGGACGTCCCCTTTTAACACACACACACATACACACACATTTGTATAATTGGCTAAAAGCAAAAGAAGGCTCCAAAAAAATTATACAATTTTTTCTTTAATCTTTATTAAAACGAAAACAACAAAAACTCTATAAAAATATGAAGAAAAGGAAGAAGTTTTAAAGATGCTCTTAGGCTTCTGAAGTCGAAGTGGCAGTTGGGCCTACAAAAAAAGAAAAAAAACATAGAAAATGTGAATGAGGAAACTGGAAATCAGGATATATTGTCATTTACCCAGCGTTCTTCCTGCTGTTCCTTAAATTACCGATATTTTCTTATACACATTTTGTCTTTTAAAGACAATCTTAATCTGTCTTTGGAGTTTATCCACATCGTCGCTGGTCGCTGTATTCCGAAGTCGAAACATATATTATTTGTTCAATACAACCCTTTAGTCAGGTCAATAGTCACCCTAGAGGAAATTGTTTGGATAGGTTGAAGAAATCTGAAAACTGAGAAGCTGATGTTGGACAGTATAGACTAGGAGGTGTTTTTATAATCGATACAATGAGAACTTATCCTATAGCAACGCCAATGATAGTGAGGGGCAGAATGTTGGCGATCATGGTTAGTTAGCACAATGAGAGACAATACCTAAATTGAGTGTCTGGTTACTTGCTCCTTAAGAACCAGTATACATTTTGAATGCTTTGCAACGAGCATGAATGAAAGGAGTAATTTGAAGCCGATTTACTTATTTAATTGATCGTTATAACCGACCTTCACATAACACTCATGTTTAATCTGCAAAAATCAGTTCTGCGAATCTTTTTCTTGGCATTTTTTATTTTCTGAGTTGTTGCCAAAGGACTATTGTGAAGAAATCTTCGAAGGAAATAATTTTTCAAATTTTACTTTGTTCGAAATGTCTGAGTAGAGGTTAGAATCATGGGCTCTCGTCTAAAAAATCAATATTATACCCACTACACTAAGAAGACTACAAGACTGCAGACTACATACATATGTATATGAACATACATATATAACCGGTCATTACAATACTTCAGTCATTTTCATATTTCGTTTTGTTGGAGATGTCTGACCAGGGGTTTGAACCGAGGCATCATATCTAGTAAGCCAACACAATAGCTACTAGACTACGGCGACTTTAAACTCCGAGTTCGAAACTCTGTTCCCTTTTTCCGACAGTTTCTTGTCAAAAGCTGTGAAAGTTACAAATTGTCAACAACAATACTGGCAGACAGTCAAGCCACCATTAAGCCACTCGACTCTTATGAGTTTAAATCAAAGGTAGTATGGAACTGTCTGGAGAAGCAGTATCAGATAGATAGGGAAAATAAAGATACCCTTTGCTGGGTCTGAGGTCATCTGGGACTTCTCAGTAATGAAAAGGCAGATGAACTTACTAGGAATTAAGTGATGGGGCAATAACCCTTCTGTGGAGTGGAAGTGCAT
Organism: Sarcophaga variegata; assembly: GCA_932273835.1. Classification (NCBI taxonomy): domain Eukaryota; kingdom Metazoa; phylum Arthropoda; class Insecta; order Diptera; family Sarcophagidae; genus Sarcophaga; species Sarcophaga variegata. The sequence continues at coordinate 113,063,374 of OW026361.1, forward strand.
GTCTGGTAAAGTATACTCAACGAAAGGCTAGATAAAAAGAGGCAAAGACTCGAGACAATTAAAACTTTTGTTAGGAAATTGCAATAAAAGGAGATCTGACTCGTATATAACCGGTCTTTACAATCCGACAGTAATGTTTACGACATATCTTCTCACATCACTTCTATTGTGGGAGTTTATTTTATCCATAAGTGGTGGGACCTACACTTAAAAGTCGACTCCGAAGGATAGATTTTTGGAGAAACTTTTCATGTTAATTTTGCTTTACTCACAGAGTTTTTGCAGGAATCTGCTGAGTGGAAGTCTTGTTTTGTTGTACATGTTTGACCTGGGGTTTGGGGTCTAATAAGCCAAAATATTGCCTACTAGACTACGGCGATTTCATACACCTGAATCATGCAATTCGGGAATAACCTGAGAGTGGTAATTGAGAGTACACTTATTCAGAAGGGAGCTTATCTCGAACCCAACATGTAGATCCTGTAACGATAAGAATGAAAAAGGAGAAAACATTCTTGCTGCCTTAGTGGCCTTAAGCATTAGGCAGGGAATTGTTATTGTTCGGGCAGCATCGAGCAGCATCCTGAAATATTTCATGGCAATAGGCTTCTAGAGACGATATAGAGCTACTCTAAGAAGTTGGAGGAAAGTGCAGTAGCAAAGAAAAAAATCTTCATTGTTTCAAGTGTAATTATTTTGCTGACACTTAGTTTGAATAAAATTTAAGATAAGAATTCCTGTTAGTAATTCAATGTCGTCTCCTGTCTGTTTGTCTCATATTGGATCTATACACACGAAACTTTCACTTTCGAGTAATAAAAATAAGCGTATAATAAGACAAGTTTAAGGTATTTGCTGAAACTATTGGAACTAAATCTGTTGCATAGCCCCCTAAAACTCTTTTCTGTTAGTCCGATCCACACACATTTGTGTTCTTTGCCTCAGCCAAAAAATTTTTGGGCAAATTTCTATGTAAAACTGTGTTTCAAAAATGATTTTAATGTTCACAAATTATTATTTACAATCAAAGCTTCTCTTTTAAGAAAGAATGTCTGAGTACTTTAAGCTGACCTCGTATATTATGGTATTCCTTTACAATGTTTCTTTTTCAAATTTCCCACAAAACCTTTAATTTTCCTCTAAAAACCTTTGCAGTTGTTTTCGTTTTTATTTCTTGTCTGCCACATGAAACTAATATGATTTCATCTATTTTAGCCTATAGCCTATGGTTATTCAAATTACCTGAAATATTTTAAATAAAAAACTTCACTTCAAATCACCCCTTTTCCAGCCACAGTCCACATGCATGCGCTGCTTAGAAAAATAAAAAGCTTCACCGTTTTAAATTTCTTTATGTTGTTGGTAATATTTTTCAACTTTTAACCTTGATAACTGATATGTTTATAAGACCTTTAATGGTCTCACTTACATACTCCCATAATAATACCTATAACTTGTATACTTATGTATATACTTACACTACAGTACAAAGCAACTGAATAGGAAAAATAAAAACGAAAAGGGTTTACATGTCAACCTAAGACCAGATAAAATTGTTACTGTTTCTAGTTTTTCATTAACGACATGCGTTAAAGTTTCTTTTTCTTTGTTTTTGCATACGGCCTGTAAGCTAAAGGTCTATAATTTACCTGAAACAAAAAGAAAAAATACGAATATTTACACCCAATCCTTATGGTGTGTTAAAGAAAAAACTCCTCTTTTTTATGTGGCCTTAACCGTTTCACACAAATGTTAAATATTGTTCAGAAGGAAACAAAAAATTAAGTTGGTTTTCTGTTTTCGTTTTTTTTTTGTTGTTTCTTAATAAAATTATTGGGATTGATATGCGCCAATTAAACGTCAATTTCGTTAAAGAAAAAAAAAAAACTGAAGAAATAATCGAACATAAAATATAAGTAGTATTACAGCAGCTGAAACCCTACATTCCATAAATATAAAATATAATGAAACATAAATTCTATTATTACTGACACAAACTAAACTTTGAATATCTTGAATATTGCACTTACTAAAGGCCATTTTGTTTCTAAAATAGTTTTTATTTACCTTTAATTCTATGGAAATTAAATAATAAGTTTTAATTATTACAACTAAAAATTATGGTCGTAGTAATCATATTGATATTTATTTCCTTGCAACTAAAATTATATGTTTTCTAAAGCAAAAGAAAAGTTGAAATGAAACCCACATAAAGCCATGAATTCGATGAAACATTTATTTGCAGCATTCGACCAATTTTACGTACATATCGGGAAGTATCTCGATAATAACTTAACGAATGTTCATTTCCAAATAGAGGAAATCTTGACTTGAAAATCTTGACAACCCTTGAGTCAAGATTACGATCTAGCTTCTCACGCCACTTATGTTGTGTGTGTTAATTTTATATATAAGCGGCGGAACCTACAGTTTAAAGTCTACTCTGAACAATAAATTTTTGAGCAATTGTTCCATGCCTTTTTTATTCACTCTCAGAGTTTTTGCCTATTTTTCTAAGTTTGAATTATTTTTACAAGTTATCCAGCTCCGCACTTATAAATGCCAAGACTTTTATTAAATGAATGACATTTCGGCTGAAGGATATTTAACAACTGACAGCCTTTTCAGATTTGAGGCTTTGAAACCACATTCTTAGAAAATCCTCCTTACATTCCAGGAATTTCGAAAGTAGTCAGTACGCTGAAGCCCTATATTCCACTTATCATCCCAAGAGCTAAGTTCAGAAGACCTTTTTGAGTTCTGGTCAACGCGAAGAATATTCTCTGAACTTAAGGTAGCCAAACTTATATTTATTTTGTAGACAATGATTAAGATAATGAACTAATGGGTGATTTTTTAAGAGCTATAGGAAAATTTTTCAAAAAAAAAAACACATAAAATTCAGAAAAATTCATGAAATATTTATTTGAATCGATAGTACGGTCCATATAATTTAATGTTTGAAGATTATTTCATGCAAATGTTGACCGCGACTACGCCTTAAATGGTCCATCCGCTTAGTCCAATTTTGACATACGCTTTAAAACATTTCGGCCGGTATCTCACGAATAAATGCTTCAATGTTGCCTTCCAATGCGTCAATTGAAGCGGGATTGTCTGCATAGACATGAGCTTTAACATAGCCCCACAAGAAATAGTCTAAAGGCGTTAAATCGCACAATCTAGGCGGCCAATAGACCGGTGCCGAACGTGAAATAAAATGTTCACCGAACTCGCCTCTCAATAAGTTCATTGCTACGCGTGCTGTGTGGCATGTGGCACCGTCTTATTGGAACCACATGTCATGCAAGTCAAGCTCTTGAATTTTGGGCAAAAAAAAAGTTGGATATCATCTCACGGTAGCCCTAACCATTCACAGTTACGTTACGATTCGCAGCATCTTTGAAGAAGTACGATCCAATGATGCCACCAGCCCATAAACCGCACCAAACTGTGACTTTTTCTGGATGCATTGGTAGCTTTTGCAATGCTTCTGGCTGATCTTCACTCCAAAATCGACAATTGTGCTTATTTACGTATCCATTGAGCCAAAAAGGAGCTTCGTCGCTGAACACAATTTTTCAATAAAGAAGTGGATCTTCGGCCAACAACAACAGCCCACGCATTTTGATAATAAAATTCAATGATTTGCAAGCGTTGTTCGTTTGTAAGACGATTCATGGTTAAATTATAGATCAAACTGAAAACAAGACTAATATCACAGAGAAAAAAATTTTTGAATTGATAAATCGTGTTGCTGACAGTTGCCTCCTTAACTGCCCCTGGAAAGAACCTAGTTACCTACAGGCTACATACTTTTATAAAAGCGGAAAAATTCTATGGTATATAAATGGTGCAAGAACAGATCTGGACATAGAAGTCTATGGTCAAATTGGCATTAAAATAGCCAAACATATATTTATTCGCTTCCTTTTCGTTTCTTTTAAAGAACAAATGCCTGTTACAATATTTCTTCTTCATATTCGTATTACATTTTTTTGTTTCAAAAGCTTCTTTCAAAAAAAAAAACAAGTGTAAGATGAATATGTTTCCTGCAACTATATAAAGGAAATAATATAGTTGCCGCAACTGTATGAAAAAATTTTTTAAATAAATTTTAAAATATTAAGACAATGAAAAATATTTTTGTAGCAACAATATTGTTGCAGCAACACAATATTTTTCAATATTTTTAACAACAAAAAAAATTTTTTTTAAGTGCTCAAGTAAATGTCAATGTCATGCCTTTAAAGTGTCATTGCATGTAGGGCAGCATTATAAATCGCCTACGTCTTCATTAAAATAAATTTCTGTTTGTTGTTGTTATTTTTTTTAACAGAAACTGTTTAAATTACAACATTTTGTTTTTGTTTTAAAGATTATGGTTATTGGTCCAGGAACTTGTTGTCTAAATACAGTTGCCAGTATTTATAATTTTTTTGTACTTGTTGCTGTTTTTATTATTGTTGTTTTTGTTATTGTTGTAGATTTTCATGTACGAAGAATGTGTCATTATTTTTGTTGCACGTTCTTTATGTTGTATCCTCTAGTAGAGTAGAGAGTGGTGGTTGTAATTTGTGTCTCGTTTTCCTTAAACTTTCAATTTTTGTAAATTAAGCTGGAATAAAACAGAAATTGCAACAAAAAGCAAAGCAAAGCAAAGCAAAAAAAAAGTGGCAATAAAAACAAAACATGTTTAAAACCCCTCAATAACTCTACTAAATTTCATGTCAAATGTTTCAATGTTTTTGTGGGGGTTTTTTAATGCCTTTTGCTGTTGTTGCAATTATTGTGTGTGTGTGTGGTTAAATTGACCTATTAACATGGCTTTTTGAATTTTCTTTTTTATTTTCTTTTTTATTTTTGTTTTCCTCTTTAAATTTTACCCGTTTGTTGCTTTTTATGTGAATTTTTTTTCCTCTAACAATACAGGCAACCGTTTTAACTAGTAATTGTGAGAATTTCAATTTTGCTAAACAGAAAATCTCCCTTTAAATTTCAATAAAAAAAAATAAAAAAACAACAACAAAATAAAATTGAGTTCATCAGCGGCAATTTTGTGTTATTTTTTTTTTTTTTTTCTTTTTCTTGTAAAAGAAATTTCTGCTTAAGAAAAACAAACTTTCAAATTCTTGTGGCAGCAAAGATTAATCGGTTCTAAGGTTGCAACATTGTTGCAACTACCTTTATGCCATCTTATGACTGTGATTCATACAGCAAACTAGTTTGAGGTTTCAAACTCACATCATGCTGTGTATGTTTAAGCAGATTCTTGTTAAGATTCAATAAAAATTACAACAAAAAAAACAAACAATTTTAATATTCGTTTGGTGTGTGTATGTACGAGTACATACAGTAGACAGCAAAAGTCTAAGTACGGCAATATATTTTAGCAATTTCATGAATTTTAGCCAAAAGTTTATATAAAAATTTATAGTTTTAATATTTACTTTATTAATTTATTTCTGTTTTATTATAAAAACAAACAATTTTTTAATGTCTTGCATAAAACAAAAGAAAAATAAGAAAAAGTTTCAGATGACTCCATAGGTACCCCAACCAGAACCCTGAGTAAATTTAAAATTCAAAGGCCTAATATATGAAAATGTATTATCCTTTGTATTTAGTAGAATATCCCTTAAGATCAACCATGCCATTTAACCTATTTGGAATTGAATATACAAGTTTTGTTTAGTGTTTTCTGGTGGCACCATGAGCAAGTTTTTCGGTTGACTTTCGTTTGAGATTTAGCGATTATGTAACTGTTCTTTCAAATGATCTCCTAAATACTCTTTTGAGGTCATATCGGGATTTTGTGCAAGAGTTTTAAGCCTGTTAGGGAACTTTTTTTTTGTCAAAATATATTGCCGTACTGACTTTTGCTGTCCACTGTATATATTCTAGCAGTTTTGATGGAAAAAGTAAGAAAAAGATAATGTTTTCTACAGAGTGTATATAAAATAAATTTTGAAGAGAGTTCTAGTAGCAAAAAAGCCTTTGAATAGTGGTAAGTCTTTAAAGAAGTAATCACGGAGTTATGCCACCATAGCTTCTCGAACTTGTAGTTGATATACCTACACCAGAAAATAATCGGAAGAAAAAGTCAGGAAGTTATAAATCATATCTATGGCAGAAAACACTAGTGAGAGCACACAAAAGATAGATGTGAGCATAATACATACATACATACATAATTGACCATTACAACGCCAGGATTACGACCTAGTTTCTCACACCACTTATGTTGTGTGTGTTATTTTTATACATGAGTGGTGGAACCTACAGTTTAAAGTCGACCCCGAACGACAGATTTTTGAGAAACTTTTCATGGCAATTTTATTTTACTCTCAGAGTTTTTGCCAAAAATCTGCTGCGAGGAAGTCGCCGCAGAAATACTTTTTGCATTTTTGTTTCGATGTCTGGCCTGGGGCTCGAACCCTGGCTTTACGTCTAATAAGCCAACGCACTACCAACTAGACTACGGCGACTTCAGATGTCAGCATAATACTGTGTCTAATCGGAAACAAATGCTCTACCAATGTGTCAGGGAAAAGTGGATTTGAAGTTAATGAGGGTTATCAGAGAATGGAAAGCTCATATACATCGAATATACTAGGGGGATACCACATTAACCATTGCAGAGAATGCTTATGGTTTTAGCGAAATGGCAAAAGATCCTTTACTATAGCGTGTATTTCTGTTACAATAACAACCCAGAATTTTGTCAAGCGAAAAGTGTTCTATGTGGCTGCCTTTCAAAATGTATCAATACAAAGTTTGTATGCAGTTCTACTACTGTATATAAGCTATGTAGATATGCAAAGTAACCAAACAATACATCAACTATAAATCCCATACCTGGTTGCTTCTTGACTGCATTAAAAATACACGACGTATTGAAATAGAATACATTGTATATATTTTGTACAGCGGCATTATGAAACACGATACTTTGTTCAAACACAAAGCAACTAACATTTTGGAAGGTAGCCAATGTTTGCTTGCTGCTTGCAAGCTTTTTAAAAGGAATGATTCGAAACCACTAGTCTCTAGGGAGCGTAGTCTAGTATTTAGTGTATTGGCTAATTAGACGTTAGGCCTCGATTCAATCCCCATGTCAGACATCGTGAACAAAACGAAATTTGAAAAAATATTTCTCCGACGACTTCCAGATTTCTGCCAAAAACTCTGAGAGTAAATAAAATTGCCATCAAAATTTTCTCAAAAATCTAACGTTCGGAGTCGACTTTAAACTACAGATACTGTCAATCATATACAAATTAACACACAGAACATAAGAAGTGTGAAAAACTAGGCTGTGATCCTGACTGAAGGGTAGTAATGACCAATTATTTATGTATGTACGTATGTAAGAAATATAAATACTGTTCTCCCAGTCGAATTTGTAATGAACATATTAAGTGGCTGGCAATATTTTAAGTAGCAAAACATTTTTCCAAATAAATGGCATTTTTGTTTGTTATAAAAACACAATTCCAAATAACTTAAAAAATATTTCCTTTTTCAGATATTGAATTACAAAAACCCATTAATGCTTAAAACTCATATAAACAATTTCAAATTAGAGTCGGTAAAAATCAATCAAAAATTAAAAAAAAACAAAAAAATTTAAAATGTTAGAAAAAACATAAAAAAGCTTACGCATATTATTGGCATTAAAAGTAGTTAAAAACAGGAAAGAGACAGAAAAAAACACGGTTTTTATAAGCAAAAGTCATGACTTGTTTTTTTTGACCAAAACTATTTAAAATAAAAAACAAAATTACTACCAACCCTTTTACACTTTGGACACTCTAGTGCAAAAATTTTAATGATTAACAGCCATTGACGGCAATAAAAGACATCGCATTTATACGGAACAAGCCAAGTACCAGAGAAAAAAAAAACCGAAAGTGTAATGATTGATGATGTTGTTAACGACTTTAAAAAATAAAAATAAAAAAACAACTCAAAACGAACTATAATAATTTAAATTAAAGAAGTATTTCAAATAAAACGAAGAAAAGAAAAAAAATTTTTTTAAAAATAAACCTGTTGTTAAGCAACACAACAAAAAAGGCCTCAAAAAATAAAAAAAAAATTTTATTTTGATTTCTTCTAAAAATAATTAAAATTGATATCTTTTAGTGGGACTAATGAAAAATCATGGTCATATTTAATTAAAGCGTAAAAAGGTTACAAGTTTTTATTTCAAAACAATTGAAATTCTTAGGAAATGAAATATGTTAACGAAACTATTTTTTAAGATATCGTGACACAAAAGACGAAAAGAAAAATTAATTTTTAAGAGAAATATTTCACACAATACAGGAAATTAAAAAAAAATATTCTTTGGAATTCTTTAAGTTTAGGGGTTTGGGGTCAAGATCATGGCATGGCCAATGTTGATCTCAAAAAAGTAGAACCCGTTGATATCAACAGCACAAAATCCTTACCAAACAGTAACTTTTTAAGAATACATTGGACGCTCTTGTGTTTCATTCGACAATTTGGCCCATTCATTCAGAAACGGGCCATATCACTGAAAATGATTTTTCAATGAAAATTAGGGTCTATTGCCACCTGCTACAGGTCTTATTCTGCGAACACATGTCATTGTAGATGGTATTTTATCTGCAGTTATTGGATAAGCTTTATTTTGTACATGCATAGGCTCAAGAAGTCGCCAGTCGTGAGGTCATGGTTCAAACCCCAGCTTAGACATCTCCAAGGAAATAAAATATGAATAAAACATTTCTTCTGTGACTTCCTCACGGTCACAGTTCAAACGCCTGCTGAGACATCTCCAATGAAATGAAATATGAAAGAAATATTTCTTCGGCAATTTCCTCTCAAACGTTTCCCAAAAATTTGTCGTTCGGTGTCGACTTTGAACTGTAGGGACATCACTCATGGATAAAATTATATCAAAAGTATGTTGTAATCCTGACTGAAGGGTTGTAAAGGCGGTATTTATGTCACAACGTTTAGTAGCTGAGAAGAGAAGTGTTTCTTTCATAACCACAGCACCTCCTGCGAATCTGTTACCAGGTTTTCATTCTCATCTTTGCAAGAAGACGCTCCGGGCTTAAAATATTCAGTTGGACACTTAACATTTTGATAGAAATTTCGAGCGTAATTCCTACATCTCGACTTGCTCATGCTCTCGCCTTACTGCTCTCTCTTCTTGCGTCTGAAAAGGCCTTCTACTCCCTCTATAGAGTGTATAGCTCGCGCAGCGGCAGACTGCAATGTTTTCTTGTATGCGGCGTTTTTCGCTGCAACTTCCTCACCATCGTTGAGGTGGGCTCTCGAAACCAAGGACTATTTCCGCAGTAGTGCGCAAGGAGTGGGGATATTTTCTCACAGTCCACCAATCTCGCTTGTATTAGATTCTGAACAACGAGAATTGAAGGGAGAATGCTTCAACTGTCCTTTGTGATTGCAGCTTCTTGACGTCCAGCTTTCGCAATGCACTAGACCTTGAGGCGCTAATGCGCAATCGTAACTTGGCTGCGACAAGGTAATGTCCGCGTGGATATTTGGATCTCTGAATGGAATTGAAGCTATCCTTGCTTATATGTATTATAATCGCTGAAATTGATAATTGGAGTGGATATAGAATAGGAATCAATAGACCCAAGAAGTCGCCGTAGTCTAGTAGGTAGTGTGTTGGCTTATTAGACGTAAACCCAGGGTTCAAGCCCCAGGCCAGACATCAAAACAAAATATAAAAAGTATTTCTTCGGCGACTTCATTTCAGCAGATTTCTGGCAAAAACTCTGAGAGAAAATAAAATTGCCATGAAAGGTTTCTCAAAAATCTGTCGTTAGGAGTCGACTTTAAACTGTAGGTCCCACCACTCATGTATAAAATTAACACACACAACATAAGTGGTGTGATAAACTAGGTCATAATCCTGACTGAAGGGTTGTAATGACCAATTATGTTATGTATGTATGCTTCAGCTGTCCTTTGTGATCACAGCTTCTTGACGACCAGCTTTCGCAATGCACTAGATCGGGCAGACCTTCAGTCGCTAATGCGCAATCGAAACTTGGCTGCGACAAGGTAATGTCCGAGTGGATATTTGTAGCTCTGAATGAAATTGAAACCATCCGTGCTTATATTAGATTCGGTGAAATTGATAATTGGAGTGGATATAGAATAGGAATCAATGAACGAGATACAATGGAAGTTATTCCTGCTTAAAATAAACCCAACAAAGGCTTTGTGATGGGCATGCAGGCAATATTCTTATATTAAACATGACTTAAAAAATGGATTAAAAACAAAGTTTTTACAAAAATTACAGTAGCATTTAAGCCATATTTAAACCATATTAAGTAAGACAGTTTAAAAACAGAACATTTTTCTCTTAACTGCCATAAAATCTTTACATTATTTCCATATTATTAGCATATCAATGCAAAACAAAATTATGGCAAAATGTTCTTCAAATTATTGATTGCACTAGATATTGTATACAACAGCAACAACAAATTATTGGCAATTCAAAAGGCAAAAATGTAAATTGAATAACCATTCAAGCAATAAAGCAAAGAAATAATTCTTTATGAAGCAAACAACAGAAAAAAAAAAAACAAAAAAAATTCCTTTAACTCATGCATGACTTAAAGCATGTAATTTTCCCAGCTACAAACCTTACAAAGTGTATTAAAGTAGTAAAACGGCATGAACAAAAAAATTCAAAAAAACAACTGAAACAGAAACAGAAATAATAATCACTAAACAGAAGTGGAAAACCAGTTTAATGAAATAAAAATTACATTAAATTTTTAACAAAAGGCATAAAGATTTTCAGAATTTTTGAAGAGGAGAGCACAACAACAACAACAAAAACGAAATAATATTTTTATAACATTTGATTACCGGGTCTTAAAAGTAATAACGAAATTATCTTAAACATCTTAGTGACGAACAGTAAAATGGAATGCTCTTTAACAACAACAACAACAAAAACAAAACAAAAGAAACAAAAAAATTTTTTTTAATTTTTTGTCGAATTCTTTTTTTTTTCTCCCCAACAGGAAATACTTAATTTTGTAAATAATTTCTTGTAAAAATCTTTTTTCTTTTTCATTTTTAATTCCATGTTATTGTAGGAGTTACTGTTTTAATTTCTTTTTTTTTCTTAAAGATTTTTATCAAAATTCTATTTTCCCCGCTTTTACAATTTTCCCATTACAAAATTAGATGTTTATGGAAAAGTGTTGCTCCCTTCAAAGTAATTTTCTTGTCAAAATATTGTCTCATCATCGTAATGAATCGTTCGTTGAGATAAAGGGGGCGTTTAAAATTCTTCTTCTGCTCTCTTTGTTACTTTTTGTTTTTTTCTTTTTTTTTTACATGATAATCCTGTGTTAAGTTCATAATAATCTGTTTTTAAGTACTTAAAATAACGAAAGACTTAAGAAACAAACTTTTTCTTATTTTTGGATTTTAATTGTGTGGTTGTACTCTAAATACCTAAAAAGGGTCATGGCAATATAAAAAAATTTATTTGTAATGGGTTTTTCCTATTTAAATTTTGTTTGTTAAATTTTCGGTGAGATATGGTCAGAACCAGAGAGCCTTGTGTTATCTTTAGTTGGTTGAGTCCAAAGCTAAATTTGCGTTTTATATACATCATAGCCTTTCAGTGAATTTTTTCTATTATTTAAGTATATTGATAGGAGTATGTATTCGCCGTAGTCTAGTAGGTTGTGTGTTGGCTTATTAGACGTAAAGACAGGGTTCGAGACCCAGGCCAGACATCAAAACAGAATACAAAAAGTATTTCTTCTGCGACTTCCTCTCGGCAGATTTCGGGCAAAAACTCTCAGAGAGTAAATAAAATTGTCATGAAAAGTTTCTCAAAAATCTGTAATTCGGAGTCGAAAATTAACACACACAACATAAGTGGTGTGAGAAACTAGGTCGTAATATTGACTGAGGGGATGTAATGACCAATTATGTATGTATGTATGTTTGATAGGAGTATGACTATGTCGTCGCAATAGTTTAGTAGGTAGTATATTTGCTTATTAGGCCACAGCTCAAGCCACAGGTCAACAAAATGAAATAAGAAAAAAATATATCTTCGGCGACTTCCTCTCGACAGATTTTTGGCAAAAACTCTCAGAGAGTCAATAAAATTATCATGAAAAACCTTTCGGAGTCCACTTTATATTGTAGGCCTTGGACTCATGTACAAAATTAACACACACAACATAAGTGGTGTAAGAAACTAGTTAGTAATCCTGATTGAAGGCATGTAATAGCCATCAAGCGCACAATTACAGCTCAAACAGACAACTGAGCTAATGGAAGACATCTTTGAAATGGAGGAAGAGACTCGTTTTCAGCTAATGTGACAATACTCGGCCATTACAACAAGAAGCTGATGTTCCTCATCACTCAGTTTCTATTATCTTTAATATTTTAATAAGAAAATCGGTAGAGCGGTTTGTAGATTTAGCTGCTGGTCTAAGTGGCACCATGTCTTTGAACGAAAGTCTCATACCTAACTTTACATACTGGTTTTAGGGCTACAAAGTGCTTAAACATGTGTGTCCAACTCAAACAGCTATTAAATCCGGCTAGCGAGATATTTTAAAAACGTTTAAAGTTGATTCCAAACAAAATAAAAATAAATTTGGGTTTAGTTTAATATAAATTCTTTATTGTTCGCACTACTTTTGTGCCACGGTACACAACTTGATGTTACAACAATTATTCGACAAGTGTTTACAACGGAAATCTTGAAACTACGACTGTTCTCTTCTTCTCGTTGCCTTCTTTGTCTTGCCCTTTTATATGCCACGTAATCTGTCTGATGAAGGTTCTTGAAGTCGAACGTTCGGGGTTTATCCTTCTCGAGAACTCTATCGCGACTTGTTGTTTGTGTATTTTGTTCACATTGCCTGTTGTTGCGTTCTTGCTTACTTGTCTATCCCCTTTTCTTTCATACTGATATTGTTGGTTTACTTATTTGTTTGTGTAGCTTTTGCTCATTTTAATGTTAAACGATATACACCGTTTCCATTGTCGTTAAGTGCATATCCTCTCCCTTATTGTGTACGTCAAAAGGCAAAATTGCCGCTAGTATAGTTGAAACAACCCTGATATGATTGTGGAAAAGCTGTTGCGTGTGAAAGTGTTAATGAACATGGAAGAACCATTACTTCAGAGTGCTATGACCGCATAATAACCCATTTTTTTGGTTTGCAATTAATGATTATAAAGTGGATGATTTATATGTTTTCAATAAGATGACGCCAAGCACTACATAACACTATCAATTTTGGTTTTATTGCATGAGGAGACTCCTGAATAAATAATTTTAAGTTTCGATAACGTCAATTGACCATCAAGTTCATGCAATTGAAGGCCATTAGACATGTTCTGTGGGGCATTTGAGAATCAATATTTGTCAAGTTATCGCTGCGACAAATGTGCGACACTTGACAAAATATAGTCATCTAAAGCTACTTCAATTAGTGAACCACTGCAATCAATCCAGAGGTGTTCTTAATAACTTAATTACATTCCGTAAACGATGTTAAGTTCCCAGGCTTAAAATGTAAGAACTCCACTATGGGCACCGAAAACATATACGTTATGTTGCCGTAGTCTAGTAGGTAGTGTGTTGGCGTATAAGACGTAAAGCCAGGTTTCAAACCCCATCAGACATCAAAACGATATACAAAAAAGTATTTCTGCGGCGAATTCCTCTCAGATTTCTCGCAAAAACTCTAAGAGTAAATAAAAACTGCCATGAAAAGTTTCTCAAAAATCTGTCGTTCGGAGACGACTTTAAACTGTAAACATAAAATTAAAACACACAACATGAGTGGATTGAGAAACTAGGCAGTAATCCTGACTGAAGGGTTGTAATGGCCAATTATGTATGTATGTATGTATGTTGCAAAACTTAGAATAGTTGGATGGGAGTTTTTCTTTTTCTTTCTCTTTCTTTTCGGGGATAATAAATAATTTTCTTACGGTAAAACGAAGCACTTAAGAACTTAAATTCTTTTAATTAACAAAAGACTTAAGGCACATGCATAATTTTACAACTCATAAAAGACAAAAAATACACAAATTTTGTTGAGTGTTTAAACAAACAGTTTCAGACACATAATCTGCACATATTTTTTTTTTCAGATCAAATAAATTGCGAAAATGCTGAAAGAGATTATTTATTGCGCCTAATATTTTTGTTGAGTACTTAAAACCGTTTTTTTTTGTTTTGTTTGCTGTTTGTGTTTTAAAGGCCTGAATAAAATTAAAATTACCTTTTGGTTTGAAGTGTGAAAAAATTAACAAAATTTTTAACAATTGCAGTGCTTCAGCACTCAGTTTTCTTCTTCGTTTTGGTTTTTTTTATGATTTCCGCATTACTTTGCTGTAATAACTGTTTGCTTTACTGAGGTAAATGTTTGAAAACGCACAGCACACAGCACATGCAACAAAAAGGTATGATGTGTGTTGCAGAGCTGTTGTATATGTGGCAGTTGGCAAACATATACTTCATTATATCTAACGTTTTCAAATAAAAGTCTTCTATTATTTGTATTTTCTTAGTTCGAAATTGTTTTTTAAACACCGTAGTAAAAATTTTTTTTTTTAAACTAAAACTTTGCATGCTGCATACGTACACTGTACGTACAAACATATAGCATATATAGTGTTTATAGTGTTTCATTTTTATATGCAAATTTAATAGCCTTAAAATCAAACTTAATTTATTTTTATTTGTATATTTTGTGAGGTACGCCGAATAAGAAGAGATGGCCAAATAAACATTTAATTTATTTTTAAACACTGAAAACAATCTTAAGAAAATTTAAAGCCGTAATACAATACCGCTAAAATCAAAAAACCAAAAAAAAAAACAAACCAAAAAAATTCTTAAGAAAAACCAAAAAGAGACACACAACCAGCCAACCTATCTTTAAAGCAGAAATCTATACGAATTTATAGTCTGACTATACAGCCATACTATACGTTTATTTATGAAAACTTTCAAAAGCAATATTATAAAACTAATAAAAATAGACGTGAAGAAGATGAGACGACACACTACGGCCCCGTTGTCGGCTGCAGCTTCATAAAGACATTATTTATTAGAATATTTTCGGTAGGAAAAAATAATTTACATCTCAGACGCAAATATGTTGAAATTTTTATGTTAGAAAGCGTAACGTGTGGTATACGCCACAGCCCTTAAAGAATTTCTATGCATACAAAAGGTTATGGATTTATGGAGACAAGTTTTTTGTTTTTTAATGCGTACAGCGATAGGTGAAGAGGTTATCCAAAAGGTTTACTTTATAGTTGTAAAACATTTTATTTAATTGCTTGAAATTGCGGCGCTTGCTTAAAGTAATATTGTTGACTGCAAGTGCACACCATGTTCTTAAAGTTTTTGAAATTTTTGAAATTCTTATCAACAAAAACTATGGGAGTATTAAGCATAAGAACAACAAACAAAACAGTAGTGTTAGTCTATATAGTATGATATATTTACACTCAAAATAATTCGCTTAAAACAGCACAATCAATGAAATTATTATCAGACAAATGAAATCAATCTAACGATCAAATTTCTGAAATTAAGCCTAAGGCATTATGCGTCCTTAACGAAACTTGAAAGAATTTTCTTTAAACCAAAAATTAACCCTCAAGTCAATACACAAATACATATACATAATGGGTCATCACAACCTTTCAGACTGTATTACAACTTAGCTTCGCATATCACTTATGTTATGTGCGCAAACATTATACACGAGTGGTGGGACATACAGTTTAAAGTCGACTCCGAACAACAGATTCTTGGAGAAATTTTTCATGACAATTTTTATTTACTCTCAGAGTTTTTGCCAGAAATCTGCTGAGAGGAAGTTGCTGAAGATACTTTTTTGTATTTCGTTTTGATGTCTGACTTATGGTTTGAACCCTGGCTTTACGTCTAATAAGCCAACATTCTACCTAGAGTACGGCAACATAACGTGTGCCTTTTCGGTGTCCATAGCGAAGTTCTTACATTTTAAGCCTTGGAACTTAACATCGTTTAGAGAATATAATTATGTTACAAAGAACACCTCTGGATTGATTGCAGTGGTTCACTAATTGAAGTAGCTTTAGATGACTACATTTAGTCAAGTGTCGCACATTTGTCGCAGCGATAACTTAACAAATATTGATTCTCAAATGCTCCACAGAATAAGTCTAATGGCATGTAATTGCATAAACTTGATGGCCAATTGACGTTATCAAAACCTGAAATTATTCATTCATGAGTCTCCTCATGCAATAAAACCAAAATTGATAGTGTTGTGTAGTGCGTGGCGTCATCAAATTGAAAACATAAAAATCATCCACTTTATAATCATCAATTGCAGACCAAACAAATGGGTTATTATGCAGCCATAGCATTCCGAAGTAATGGTTCTTCCATATCCCCTACACTTAACGAGCATATTGTTACGAAAATGGAAACGGTGTACATCGTTTAACATTAAAATGAGCAAAAGCTACACAAACAAATACAACGAACTTGTTACAAGTAAACCAACAACATCAGTATGAAAGAAAAGGGAAGATAGACAAGTAAGCGAGAACGCAACAACAAGCAATGTGAACAAAATACACAAACAACAATGAAGTTGCGATAGAGTTCTCGAGAAGACTAAACCCCGAACGTTCTACTTCAAGAATCTTCATCAGACTGATTACGTGGGCATATAAAAAGGCAAGACGAAGCAGGCAACAATTTTTTTATTTTCAGAATTTTTGTCAGAAATCGCCGAAAAAATATTTTTTTACATATTTCGTTTTATTCGTGATGTTTGACCTGGCGTTTGAACCGTGGCCTCACACTACCTACTAAACTATGACGAGTCAGTACATAGAGTCATAGGTCACGCTTTTACGATAATTTGTATTCCGAAGAGTTCAAAGAAAGGTCAAAGATACAGAATATAAAAGATGTCGGACATCCATCTCTTTATAAAAAGAGCTACGAATTGAGTGCAAAGAAAGTGACCATCTTTTCCCCAAATTTATAGATTTTACGTAAGACAAACAGTTTTTGAGAACTGTATTATTACGTTGGGTACCGTCGAAGACCGCCTTTCAGCAACAGTCTTCTTGCAAAAATTCTTCTTATAATTAACGCACACAACATAAATGGTGTGAGAAGCCAGGCCATTGTCCTATATGCTATGTATGCTAAGGCATAAAAAATTAGATTACACATTATATAAATGAGCTGCGAAAGGGTTTCAAAAATATATTCTAAACGTGCCTAGACAATCATTAGAAGAATAGGCCGGTTATAACAGATTTTATGTACATGATAACGTACCAGTTACAGACATTCTGATAGCAAAAAAGCCTAAGAATGAGTAACATGCCAGCATATTTTATTGGAGGCAAATGTTCATTCTGAACTGTGATTCCGGTTTACAGAGATTTCTGATCTTTAGAGAAGGATTCAGAAATATTTCTGATATTTAATTTCCGAAAGTATTAGTTAAGTCGCCATGGTCTAGTAGGTAGTGTGTTGGCTTATTAGACGAAAAGCCAGGGTTCGAGCACCAGGCCAGACATCAAAATAAAATACAAAAAGTATTTTTTCGGCGACTTCCTCTCAGTAGACTTCTGGCAAAAACTCTGAGAGTAAATAAAAATTGCCATGAAAGTTTCTCAATAAATAAAAATCTGTCGTTCGGAGTCGACTTTAAACTACAGGTCCCCCGCCACTCATGTATAAAGTTAACACACACAAAAATTAAGTGGTGTGAGAAACTAGGTCGTAATCCTGACTGAAGGGTTGACCAATTATGTTATGTAGTTATTAGTTAACTGAAGTTGCCGTAGTTTAGTACCCCTGGTTCAGATATTTCCAACAAAACAAAATAAAAAAAAATATCTTTTTGGCGGCTTCCTCTTAGAATATTTCCTCTGAGAATATTTATTTATTTATTACAATACAATTACAAATTATATTCTAATTATATACGAAAGGAGTAACTGGACCATATGCTCGGTGTGGTGTCACAGACCAGACTCCCTGGTGGGAATCGAACCCATGATGCTCACTCTAATATTCTAGCACACCACTAGACTAGCAGGGCACCCAATTCTGTGAATAAAAATAAAAATTGTCATGAAAAGTCTCTCCAAAAATCTGTTGTTCGGAGTCGACTTAAAACTGTTGGTCCCGCCACTCATGTATCCTGCCAAAGGGTTGTAAGGAAGCAAAAACTGCGAGATGTAAATTCTAGCAAATTCTGGACACAAAGAACAAGAAGGAAAATTATTTTAACAGGAATTCCTACTTGCAATTCCATTTAAATATTCTTAAAAGTTATTGTTTCCTCAAGGATCCTCTATTGAAATAAAAAGAATAAATAGCAAAAATTTAAAAAAAACAAAAGACTTAAGACACAAGCGTCTTTAATAAAAAAATATAATAGAAAGATAAGCGCCGGTAGCAGTATTAATAGCGATTAAGAATGTTTGCATATTAAACCAGAAACGTTTTCTCTACAAGATTTTGTTTTTAGAATGTCTCCTACGATTGATAAAATTTGGCCACCGTATGAATATTAAGTTGTCGTGAACTAAAATTATGAGTTATTTTTATTTTAATGTCGATGAATTTAAAACGATGATTCTTTTATACTAAATGGATGGCTGGCTATCTGGCTGTCTGTCTGTCTGTCTGTCTGATTCTATAAAATCATAAATTAGCATATTAAAATGTAAGCTTGTCTATTAAGACAAGCGTGTTTCATTTGTTCTGTGTTAATTCAATTTGCACAACAAAATTGTTTCTGTGTTTCTTTTTTCAGTCTTTAACATGCTTTTGTAATCATTGGCATTTTAAGCATTTTTTTATTTTCTTGACGTTTTGCGTTATATTGTGTTGGTATACGCTTGATTACTAAAATTAAAATGTCAATCAATTTTATGACAGGGCTGTGGCCATTTTTTAAATTTTTTTTTAGTTTTTTAAAATTTATTTTAAAAAATTTTAATATGTCTGTGTGTGTTATTAATGTTAGTATTTTATAATTAATTAATAAAAAACAAATATGGTTGATTAAAATCAATTCTTTAATGCTATGGCAATCGTTTTACACTATTGAACTGCTCGAATGTCTCGAATTAAAATAATATTCCTTTCAGAGTAAATTTAAAGAATCGTATGATTTTTATTATTTTTTCCTGTCTATCAGAGATGAAATAAAAATCTTCTAAATTTGGTGAGCTTCAACCCTTAGAAGACAGAGGAACTTTTGAGCTCATTGTCTAACAAATAAGCTTTAACTTCACATGAGAAAACCAAGAATTAGGGATACATGCTTGCTTTCAAGCCAAAAATTTTGATCTTAATGTAACCACTTTAGGTGAAAATGTGTCGGTTCCTTAAATACTGAACCGTATTATCCAAGGTGATAGTTGCCGTAGTCGAGTAGGTAGGGTTTTGGCTTATTAATCATGAGGCCTCTATTCAAACTCCTTGGAGTTCCTGAAATGAAACGAAATATAAAAGAAATCTTTGTTGTCATGTATAAGAAGTAAAAGTCGCCATAGTCTAGTAGATAGTGTGTTGGCTTTTTAACCCCCGTTTCAGACATCTTCAACAAAACGAATTATTGAAAAAATATTGCTTCGGTGACTTCCTCTCACTAGATTTCTGGCAAAAACTTTGAGGGTAAAATAAAATTACCATGAAAAGTTTCTCAAAAATTTGTCATTCGAAGTCGACTTTAAACTATAGGTCCCCGCACTCATGTACTAAATTAATACACTCAACATAAGTGGGGTGAGAAACTAGGTCGCAATACTGACTGAAAGCTTTAATGCCCAATTATGTATGCAAGTAAGTGTTCCACCATTTGTTTGTGTTTTGTGAACTTCTGAATTTCTCTCCTTTAACTAGAGACCTTCTAGTCCCATTTACTTTATCGTACTTATGGCCTCTGCAGAAATTATTGTGAGATCTCTGCGCTCTTCAGTTGTATGTACCCAGCAACTAGTCTTTCTCGCGATGGATTCTGGGTAGGTCAGGTTAGCGGGTAGCTTGCTAGTTCACTCGGTGACCACATGGCCTATTGTGTTACCCAGTATGAGGTAATGATCCGTTGGTGGTAGGTTTAAACCACCCCGAGCTCCGGATGAAGTCGGCCAGTTCCCTTAGTGGCACGTTCTGTCACTCAAAAATCGATGACATCCGTCCTGAAGTGCAGAGCACTCGCATAAAAGGTGTTGCACCGATTCCGTTTCCTCCACATTATGGCAGCTTTTGCAGTAATCCTGATGGGGCAGACCGAGCTTGTTAGCTAGTGAAATATATGTATTATTCTGCTTCTTCCTCATTGGTTACGCCAAAAAGCAAAATTGACGCATATGCAGTTCAAAGAACCACCATATAATTGTTGAAACACTATTGCGTTTGGAGGCTACTTCAGAGTATTACGGCCATTTTTTTGGCCTGCAATTGATGATTATCAAGTGGACAGGTTTTTTCTTTTTTCATGCATTAAGACGGCGCCTTACACTACATAGCACAACAAATTTTGTTGGTTTGTTTTTATTGCATGAGGAGATTCCAGAACGTTTAGTCTCCCTACTCTTTCGTTTGCGAATGAATAAATTCCGTGAGTGACGAACTGTTTGCTTCTCTGCAGGGAAATACTGATTTCGGTTAAGAATTCGATCGAATTATTCGTTGTTTAAGTCTTTGAATATTTCTGTAAGACACTCGAATATGTATTGGCTAGACTTTCATACTGAATTTGTTTCGAGGCAGGCTCTATGGCCCTTATTTTTGCCTGAATCGGATAATTTTAGATACTCTGTAAGATTCAGTTCATCCGAAAAGATCGCATTTCCGACCGTGTCTCGCTATTTGTATAGAGTTACGTATCCACATGATGCAGAGCAGATTAGATTTATCGAATATATATGTATGTACTGTTCCAACCTATTGTGGATAAATGAGGAATCTTGTTTACTTAGCCCATGATGGATAGGAGACTTACCAATCAACAATTGAAACTCGATGCTGTGGTCATCTCGATCGCAGTGGCCATGCTCGCAGGTCTCTGCGTTATGGAAAGACAGGCGGAAAGACTGCAGCTCCCATCGAACGACTACTGCCGAGGTTGTTAGTCTGCTGAAGAGGAGGAAAATGTAATCCACTTTCTTTATTAATGCTTATCTCTCGCGAGTCGCAGATTTAGGTTATTTGGCTCTCCATTCCGTGTTAGCTTAATGCAGTTATCATCCGTTGCTAGCAAGGATATAGCTTCGCTCATAAAACCTTCAGGTTGGTTCCGAGCTTAGGGGAGACGTGCTTTTAGTGCGATCAATTCTCGATCAATTTCTTCGATAAGTTCGGTGGTATATGGTCAGTATGGGACCTGGCTTAGCCATGGCATCACAACGGGCCGCAAAACGTGGTCAAGTGAGCTTTTGATATCAAAGCTACCACTCCAACCTACCTACCAACCTACCTATGTGTATATGTACTGTTGATTTTTTAAAGCCCAGAGTACCACCAGCTTCTGTCTCCAAATAATGAAAAAAAAGGTTTCAATTTTTAGAAAATTAATTGGAAAATTTTTTGTATGTTTGTTGTTTAATAAATTTTCTTTTATGGTTTGCTTCAATATTTTCTAAAACTATTTTGTTTGTTTTGAAGTAAGTTAGATTTGTCATTTTATTATCAATAAAAGCGCTGTAAAAAATGTTGCTATATGAAGATCACAGGCAACTAAATTCCAACAATTGCGAATGTGATCATCTTGCTTCATGTGTTGTGGTTTAAATAAAACTTAACCGTCCGCCAGCTTGTGATACATTGTATTAAAATTAATTAATTACAATGACAAGAGTAGTTGTTGTGACAAATTCTCTAGAATTTTAAAATAAATTACAAAAAAGAAGTTACAATCAATTTGAGGCATGTGTCTGGACACTTTTATGTGGAAAAAATATTCTGTGTGTTTATGATTTTCATTAAAAAAATTTCTTTCTTTCTTTTTGTCGATTTTTTTTTTTTTTGGTTTAGCCTTGTTATACTTTTAAATGTTCAATTTTTGTTTAATTTTTTTTTGTTGTTCCATTGGCATAATTTCTTTAAGCACAGAATGAGAGAAAAAAAGAAGAAAAGAGGCCTTTAGTGCACATGGTGTTTATAATGTTCGTCATCATTGTAATCATCATCGTCATCATTATCTTTATCAAGCAACAACAACCGGAGGCTATGGCTACTGCATTTGCATACCTCGTTTTTTATTCTCCCATTTTTTTGCCTTTTCGTTTCATCTTCTTTGCAGAAGAAGAAAAACAAAAAAATTTGTTTTACAAACTACAACTTTAAGGAAGTCTTCAATGCTCTCGAAAAAAGAGACTTTGTTGTGCTGTCTTTTTGACGTTTTCTTTGTTCTCCAAAGCTTTCCTTAAGTTTTTCAATTGCCAACTGAAATATGCACAGAAAAAAAGGCAACCAAAGTGTGCAAGAAAAAAAAAAACAAGAGCTGCGCACGCATATGTTACTTTCTACTTCTGTGCAATTTTTTTGCTGCTTGTTGCACACACACATACACTCTGTGTGTTATGGAGAGGCAACATTTAGTAAGAAGTTTCATCAAGTCTATCATTATAGCCATGAAAAACGAATCTATAGTTAATATAGTGTCTTCTTTTGGCTTGTTATTGTTGTTGTTGTTGTTGGCATATGATATGTGTGCGTATCTTTGTACAGCTAAATAACAAGAAATATTCAAAAGTGTTGTTGTGAATGCGAATTCTTTTTACCGCCTCTTAGGCAATATGTTACCAGTACCAGCAACAGCACCAGCACCAGTACCAGTACCAATACCGTAGCCCAAGACTATTTGCAGTTATTTTAGCTTGTGTTTGTTTTTTTATTTTCTTGAATTTCGCCTCTTGCTTAGTGTTCTTGGGTAGCGAAGCTGCTCATTTTAATATTAAAACTAAATTAATTTATCTTGTTCTTAAGCAAACGGTTAGTTGTTGTCGTTGCTGTTGTTTCTCGTTGTTGTTGTTGTTTTTATTGCTGGTTTATGCCGCCACTGATTTTCCTCTTTTTTCTGCTTTGGCTGATGTTGAATTTAATGTTTATTTGTGAGTTTGAACAGTTTAAACAGATGCCGCTAAATATTGTAAAATATTACGGGACATACATATGTACGTGTACATACATATATGGTATGTAGCTTATGATATACAGGCTTTAAAATATTACACACTAGCATAAGCATAGTTAGGCTAATGAGTGAAATTAATTATTTTAATTAAAATTAATTAAACACAATAAAATATTACAAGAAAATCAGCAACATTTACTGTTGCGGTTACAAATAAATCTCCTTTTGAAAATAAATCTTAAAAAAAACAAAAGACTTAGAACAGCTACTTTTTTCCAAGAACTAATACAATGAAGTCCCCTTTTTTCCTATTTAGCCAATAAAATTATTGTTTTCCTATAGAAATAGAATTTGATTTCCCTTTTGCAACATTGTTGCTTAACAAAAGACTTAAGACAGCTACATGACCATATAAAACCTCGGGTTAATTAGTTTCTATCTAGTGCAACGAATTGTTTGTTCATTTCTAATCAATTTTGTTTTTTATTTTATTTTATTTGATTTACCTACCCTACCAATCCATTATAAGTTAGTCAATCAATATAAATAAGAGAAACAGAAAACAAATTCCTAAAACCAGCTGCAGTTTTAAAAATTATAAAAATTGTTTCAATAATAAAAACAACAAATGGAAATACATATACAGCTGTACAGATGTATGTATGTATGTATGTGGCCCTTAATTACAATAAAAAATATCAAAAGCATATTTTTTTTATTTTTTTAATTTCAAATCAAATGAAACTAATATTTCTTTTTAATGAGAAAATTATGCGGCATAGTTTTCTTAAAACGAACACGAACAGAAGAAACAAAAACAAAAAAATGAATAAAAAAATTAAATGTCGGTATCATTTAGGGTATGTGTTGAGTTATGGTTTACGCCCACCCATTGAATCTACAACAAATAAAAGATAAATTAATTTAAATGCGGTATACAGAATGAAAAAAATAAGAAACAACGAATATTTGTTTTTAATGATTTCAATATAGAATTTATCAACAAATTTATTCGTTTCTATTCTTTAGGAAATTTGAATTTTTGAGAAACAATACAACTAAAATTGTTTTACGTTGTAAAATATTGGAAACGGATCCATTGGTTTAATAATTTTTATTTCAGCTGGATAATATGATTTGATTTTCAAAATTATTTGTTGTAAAATTGTGTCATAATACGATAATGGTTTACACCACACAGAGAACGTTAACCAAGGTTTCATGCGACAAATTCAGATGTTAAATTTCTTCAGAACAGTTGAATGTAAGATTGTCATTCGACCGAAATAATCACTGTGCTAATCTGCACTTCGAGTGCCTAAATACCTATATTTACTGACAGAAAAGTAGCCATAAGCATCCTAAAAAGTGTGTACATTACGCCTAAGATTTTTTGAAAATGTTGCATGTCTTTGGAGATGACAAAGCCAATAACAAAAATTGCCGCATTTGCAAAGTCTTTTACAATAGAAAATTCAAACGAATTCTGTGCAGAGTGCCAAACATACATACATAACATAATTGGTCATTACAATCCTTCAGTCAGGATTACGACCTAGTTTCTCACACCACTCATGTTGGGAGTAGTCCCGCGCGAGCAGCGGGACCTACAGTTTAAAGTCGACTCCGAACGACAGATTTTTCGAGAAAGATTTCATGGCAATTTTAATTTACTCTAAGAGTTTTTGCCAGAAATCTGCTGAGAGGAAGTCGCCGAAGAATACTTTTTGTATTTTGTTTTGATGTCTGGCCTGGGGCTTGAACTCTGGCTTTACATCCATTAAGCCAACACACTACTTACTAGACTACGGCGACTTAAACATATGGTTTCATAAAAACTTCTCCTATTTGTGAAAGAAAAGTTTAGATAATGAACCCACTTGCAGAAGGACCAGACAGATCTGGACAGCAGCTATAAAGGGACCTTGGCCTTGCTCAATAAGGCTTTCTCAGGAACTGCCTAGAGATTAGATCAGAAAACTGTTTGTCTATCAGTCTCTGTTGCCTGGGCACCTAAGGAAAAGAATTCCTATGCACTCAGAATTTATTTACAAAACGTATCTAGCCAAAGTTGAATAGAATATAACTCCCATCTTCATTACACTGCCAGGACGGATAAGAAACACTAACCAGGAGTTATAATTTTGTAATACTATTACAATGGGATCTTATGAAACCCAAGTAATTGACCGCTGACACAATGGGAGCTTGTTGAAACCGTATATCAATATATTGTTCTATTAACTGTATTATTAGCGATTTTTCTTAAAAAAGCATGTCTATTAAGTGCACCAAGCATTGCATTGGTAGCTTTCGAACTGTCTTTAGCTGTCCTTCACACAAAATTTCAGTAATTTTGTTTGTATAGGTGGCAGTTATGCCGAAAATGTGTTTCGTCGCTAAACATTATTCTCCAAACGAAATAAATTCCCTACACAGCACAAATTATGATAAAAAAAATAGAAAGCTTTGACAGCGACAGCGACAGTCTATTCACTGTAAAATACTAACGTTTTTGGCATCGCCGCATAGCAGGAATCTTTCTTACGTGCAATAAACATACACTAAAAATGCATCGAGCGCTGGCAGATGATGTGATCAATAGCTTCATAAACTCATATGTTCTGCCCTCCATTTCTAAATGTATAGTTCACCTCCACAAGACAAATGACTTGCTTATAACTGGTCCCACAATTGTCTTAGCCTCAATAACAGCCTCAAGCTTGTATGCTGTTAGACATAATATAGAATTTCCTGCCTTCCGATTTCAAAATGCTGGACATTGCATGGGAGAGGTGGCATATAGACTTACAACCTGGAAAGATGTCCAAATTCAAGCGTACCTTTTTTGTCCGTTGCTTCAATCTTGCTAGCGAGGCCAATAGACATGAATCTGTTCCAATTATGCCCAGGAGATAACTACTCCAACACCGAACTTGATTTTAACAATATTTTTGAAAAGAAATTCCCTTTTAATGTCGGGAATAAAACCGGGCAATAGTACTAACTATTTACACAGATAACGTATCTACGCAGATAGCTTCAAAACGGAATGTGCATACAATGTTATCTAGGGCGAAGTTAACCTAAACTAACACACTACAGTCTTCATGACTGATCGACAGTCTTTAGGGCAGTAATATTTACCTCTATTAACAGTTTGAGGTGTATACAGCCGGATATTAATGAAAAGACTTCGACCAGATATAACGAACGCTAGCCTCCGATACCGCAGCTGGGGGTTGTTTAAAGGAGTATTTTTAACAATTAATGGAAACAGCCGATGACGTAGCGCGCTAAGCCTAAATATCAGGCGCTATAGATGGCTTCTAGGCTACAAAGGAGGAACTATTTTAATAGTGGTGGCTATACAAACTGGAAACAATGTCTGACGGATGGAATTACCGTAAAAGGACTATTGTCGCATTTATAACAATATGGGAGAGTAGGTGACAGTTGGTCTCTTCTTATGCGAGTGTGAAATCATTGTCGTAGAGTGTGGGAATTCCACCGGATTTCATGTATTGACTTCTTTAGGTATTTAATTCGAAATTTTTTTATGCGATTCCAGTGTAGTAGTATTTTATATCTTTTATCCTATAATATTTGAAAGCGAACTGGCAGTGCCATCCGGAGCTCGGGGTAATTCAAACCACGTACTAACGGAACATGACAAAGGAGCTTGCGTCACACTGTATAACACAATGGCCCATATGGCTCCCGAGTGATCTTGCCTGTGACTTGCAATCTACCCGCTAACCTAACCTAACCTATTATAATTAATGCCTCCAAAGATATATACATATCAGCTCTTAAACAATTTTGGACCGTAGCTTATGAATTATAAAGAAAGATCTCCATATCCAGTATAAAGTCATTATGTTTTAAAACACTTTGCCTTGCAAAGAACAAAAATATCTGTCAAAAATACAAATTATTGACATGTCAATAGCAAAATATTGATTGATGATGTTTGGTTGGCTTTTTTTGTTCTAATCAGCTTTTCATAATTTTACCAAACATTGTCTTTTTGTTCACATATTTATTTTCATTTAGTTTTCCTAAGAAGCAAAAAAGAAAAAATTTAAAAAAAAATCTCCAAAAATTTTCGAATTTACTTTTGTTGTAAACAAAAGACTTAAGCAACAAACTGTATATGCAGACTCAAAGAATTTCCCAAAAGAAACCCCAAAATATATGCTTTGATTTCAAGTATTCTCTCTTCCGCTCTCCTTCTCTCTCTCTCTCTCTCTCTCTCTCTTTTACTACTTTTCTTATTTAATGAATTTTGTTTTTATTTTTGTTGGTATATTTTTGTTGCTTTTGTTTTTAAAAAATCATCACTGCTATCTAATCCTAAACATTTCATTTATTCAGTGCTTTTGTTAAGAAATTCAAAACCTTTTAGCTGTACAAACAGTTCTTTTTTTGTTTTTCTTTTTGTTTTTGTTTTTCTCAATAGGCTTTTATTTTTTGTTGTTGTTTTTATTTTTTAATTTATGCTGTGTATTGTATTGTATTTCTTAAGAGCTTATGAAAACCGGCTTATTAGCTTTTTTGTTGTTGTTGTTGTTGTTGTTGTTGTTATTGTTGGCTTTGCTTTTTTTGTAGCAAAAACAAACTTCTTTCAATACAACTCCCAAAACTGTAGTTCATTTTATAAGAGAAGAATTAATAACTGCTCTCCTCTCTAACTCTTTAGTACTCTCAACAAAATACAGCAATGTATTGTATGTGAGAGATTGTTAAGAATTCAAGTTTATTGAATGCCTGTGTATTAGTTTGTTTACAAATTCAATACAATACAACGAGTCGAAATTCACTCATTAAAAACGAAGCATTGCATAGCATAGTAAAGGCAAAAGGAGTTGTAGTAGTAACATGGCATTGCTAGCAAAGGCAATAGTAAACTACAAGTGTCTTTGCGTGTGTATGTATAAGTGTATAGTCGAGTTTGTTTACTCGTTTTGTTTGAAGCTATAAAAACACTGAGAATACAAAGAAACAAAAACAAAAAAAAAATGAATGCCTTTATCAAAACAACGTGCTTGGCTTTTATAACTCTCTGGGGGCTTAGGTTTTCTCATTTGCTAAACAAAAAAATGTCTGTCAGAGAGTGATGTTGTGTTATTAAAGAGAGGCTTACAGGAGAGCCATACAGAGAAAGAGATATAGAGAGTGTAGTAGTTTTTCTGTTCGTATAATATTAACAACAAGTGTGGTGAATTTGTGAACATGTTTTCTTTAGTTGGCTGCTTGTTTTTCTTGGTTACTTTTATTTGAATTTTTTTCCTCAATTTTTTTCTTTTTTTTTGTTTTCATTAAAATACAGAAATTTATATTGCATTTGTTGTTTTTAGTTTATTTGTAATTTTAGTAGTTTTAGAAGGTAAACCAATGTTCTGCTAGACATAATAGTTTTACAAAAACAAATATGATTTTAATACGATACTTATTTAAATTAGTGTATGATTCTATTGTGAAAATTTATCTTAAGGTCGTTAAACAGAATCGAAAAAATAAAAAATAATTAAAATCTACTGCTAAAATTTTATTCTCTCAACAACTATTCCAATTAAAATTAATTAAGTAACAGTTTTAGAACTATAATAAAAAAGAAATACAACACAAGCCATTCGTTTTGGCTTATAATTCTTAATCGAGCATTTCATGTAAATCAAATCAACGCAATAAATTTGCGAAATACTTCTACTACTGTCATTGAGTGAGTGTGCCTGCTATAAAATTGAAATATAAAAATCGAGTTAAACGAAAGACTTAAGAAAGGAACTTTCTTCAATTTATTTCCTTTAATGTTGACGTATGACTTTAAAGTGTACTTAGAATATTTTTATGTTTTTCTTTAACTAATTTGATAATGTTAATTGAACATTTTTTTCATTCCTAATTTCCATTTTTATTACAATATAAAGCTGTACCTAAGATGCATCGAAAGTAAGGTTTAATTTAAAAGAGTTTACATCAATAAAACCCGGTTATTACACTCTACGCCAATGCAACCGTTTGGATTTTTCCCTGACACTTTGGTGGATCATTTGTTTCCCATCATTCTAGAAAACACAGTATTAAGCTCACAACTATCTTTTGTATGTTTTCACCAATGTCTTCTGTCACTTTTTCTTCCGATTATTTCCTTGTGTAGGTGTATCAACTAGAAGTTCGAAAAGCTGCCACCATAGCTCCCTGATTACTTCTTTAAGGACTTACCACTATTCAAAGACTTTTTTGCTACTAGAGCTCTCTTCGGAATTTATTTTATATGCACTCTATAGAAAACATTATCCTTTTTTACTTTTTACATCAAAACTGCTTGAATATATACAGTGGACAGCAAGAGTCTTAGTACGGCAATATATTTTGACAAAAAAAGTCCCCTAACAGGCTTAATACTCTTGCACAAAGTCTCGATATGACTTCAAAAGAGTATTTAGGAGATCATTTGAAAGAACGCTGAGTAATCAAAACAAAAGCCCACCGAAAAACTTGCTCATGGTGCCACCAGCAAACACTAAACAAAGCTTGTATATTCAATTACAAATGGGTTAAATGGAGTGCTTGACCTTAAGGGAAAACATTTTCATATATTAGGCCTTTGAATTTTAATTTTATTCAGGGTTCCGCTTGGGGGTACCTATGGAGTCGTCTGAAACTTCTCCTTATTTTTCTTTTGTTTTATGAAAAACATTAAAAATTTGTTTGTTTTATAATAAAACAGAAATAAACTAATAAAATAAATATTAAAACTATAAAGTTTTATACAAACTTTTGGCTAAAATTATTGAAATCGCTAAAATATAATGCCGTACTAAGACTTTTGCTGTCCACTGTATGTATGCTAAGGCTTGTAACATATTTGACAAATGCAGGTAGGCAAGCAAAAGTGACTAGCATAACGAGAGCACAGAAGCCTTTAGCCTTTTCTCATATAATTTAAATCAATCAGAGCTTCTACTAAGACCTTCTCGACAGATCTTAGAAATCATCTTGATAGCAGAATCTACTTCCTTTTCCTGCTTATGAACTGCTTTCCACTTCTTCTTAATTCTACAGCTCAAGAAAGAAAAAAGGAATTTAACATATAACCACCAACCAGTTAATTGGACTTGGTCGTAAAATCATCTCGATCACAGTAGCCATACTTACAGGTCACTGTGTTTTGGGTAGACACGCGGAAAGAATGCGGCTCCCATTTAACGACTTCTGCCGTAGGTGCAGATCCGCTGTGGAAGAGGAGACTGTTATCCACTTTCTTTGTCAGTGTCCATCTCTTGCGAGGTGCAGATATAGGTTATTTGGCTCTCCATTTCTTGTCAGCTTGACGAAGCTCTCATCTATTGATGTCAAGGATATATCTTCGTTTATCAAACTTTCTGGCTTGTTTTCCAGCGTGGGGTAGTCTTGCTTTGAAATGTGTAGCCCCTGCGCTGACCAACTTCTTCCTCCTCGGTTCGGAGGAACTTGGTCAGTACAAAGACTGCTTTCACCTGTGGCGTCACAAAGGACTTCTATGCGTGCTCAAGTGATCTTTTGGCATGGAAGCTACCACACTGACCTAACCTAACCTAACATAACCATCATTTAACCAAATCCAATGCACTTTGTAGTTGCCGTAGTCTAGTAGGTAGCATGTTGCCTTAGTAGACGTGTGACCACGGTTCAAGCCCTTAGTCAAACATCTCCAACATCTCTTCGGAGACTTTCTCTCAGCAGATATCTGGCAAAAACTCTGGGACTAAATAAAATTGGCATTAAAAGTTTCTCAAAAAATCTGTCGATCGGAATGGACTTTAAACTGTAGGTCCCGCCACTCATATATGTATATCGACAGCTTTCTCCAAATGTGTTTCATCAGAATAAAACGACTTCAGACAGCATGATTGATAAATGCAGTAGCCTAAACCAGAAGATGCCGATTTTGGCAAAAAAAAATCATCTTTTCAGATGAAGCTCATTTTGATCTTGGCGGGTATGTAAACAAGCAAAATTGTCGCATTTGGGGCACAGAAAATCCGCACGCATATATTGAAAAGACAACGCACCCAAAACGAGTCACTGTTTGGTGCGGATTTTGGTCCAGAGGCATAATTGGGCCATTTTACTTCGAAAATGAGCAAGCAGTGGCCGTTACAGCCAATGGCGATCGTTATCGGGCCATGTTGAACGAATTTTTGTTCACAAAAGTTGAAGAGGAGGATATTGGCAACATTTGGTTTCAACAGGATGGCGCTACGTGCTACACAGCCGAAGCTACACTCGATTTTCGCGCCATGTTTTTGAAGATCGCATTATCAGCCGCAGAGCTGATGTCGTTTGGCCACCTCGGAGCTGCGATTTGACACCGCTGGACTATTATTTGTGGGGTGCCGTCAAAGATAAGTGTTACGCCGACAAGCCAGAGACAATTGACGCTTTAAAGGACAATATTCGTGAAGCCATTGGTGAAATACATATCGATAATGTGTTTAAAAATTTGACCGATCGTGTAGACTACTGCATGGCCAGCCGAGGCAGCCATTTGAATGAAATTATTTTCCATTATTAATTGGAAGGGTTGTACTTTCAAATAAAAAAAGAAATTTGAGAAAATATTCAGTAGTTTTTTTTAAGAATTTTCAAAAAAAAAATATTTAGCGGACCCTTATATATGTTGCAAATGAATGAAATCTCAGTGAATGCATCTTTCGATTGACAAAACTCTTGATGAATAAAATACTAATAATGTAGAGTATCTTTGACCGATTCTAAATATTTCTCTTCTATTCTTTTTCTTCCTTTTACATAAACTCTGAGTGAGAAGAATTTGACGTTTGTTTTTCTTTTCTGTTCATTTTCCAAATAGAAAATAAAAGAAGAGATTTGTTTGACTCCCCATCCCCATATAAAATTAAACAGTCATTATGCAAATTACCACAACTTTGATATGTTGGTAAGATATTTGCCATCAGTTAATTTAAAAGACAACATAATTCTGTTACGACTCTATATAAAATTGAATATAACAACAATAACAACATAAACAACAACAAAAGAAAACAAAGTAACATTGCTAAATTACATACAATTATTGTTTAACTGCTAGAGAGAAGAAGAAAAAAAAACATACACCAGCACCACACCAGTACTATGACGACAGTCGGCCTAGGTTTCCATACAAATAGTCTGACAACTAGGCTTTAAGACAGCATAAATGACAGACAAACTGACACTTTTTCTGTTAAGCCAATAACATATAAAAGGAAGAAAAGAATTTTGTTTTTTTCTTTCTTTTCTTCATATTCGCATACGTTTTGTTTAAAGTGCGAATAAATGAAGTTTTTTTTTCTTTTTCTTCTGCTATTCTCTTCGTTCCTTGTTTTCCTTTGATAATGTGGGAAAATGTTTAAAACAGAATCTAAATTTATTGAAAAACGAAACAAAAGAAAATAGTTCTTCTTACTGGGGTAAATAATAGTTTAACTTTAGGGTGTTGCAAGTTACATTAAGTTTTATGCAATGTTTTGTTTTTGTTTACTGTATAGTATACAGTTGTTGTTGTTGTTGTTGCCCTGTATGTGGCATGCAGATAAATATTTTGTAAGTCATCTCTTAAGGTATGTGATTTCAGGCATGATATTTAAGGAATTTTTTTTTCTTTTGTTCTCCATACTTTCGGAGTGATTTTTGTAAAGTAGTTTTGTATTAGAAAGTGCTTCAATTATAATTAAAACATACATACATACATCCGGGTACATTTACCAAGAGAAACTTTAAAACAAAAATGTTTTCATTTTTAAATTATTTTGGCATGAAAATGGATGACAACACCATGCTACACGAAATGGAATTTGAGCAAACATGTGGTAAGAATCAAGTAATCTATGCTAAAGTCGCCGTAGCCTAGTATATAGTGTTGGCATATTAGACACATAAGGCCTCGATTCAAAACCCAGGTCAGACATCTCCTCTAAAACGATAAAAAAATATTTCTTCGTCGACTTTCTCTCAACAGATTTTTGGCAAAAATTTTGAGAGTAAAATAAAATTGCCATGAAAGAGTGTAGGGGAATTTGACTCGTACTTTTCTAAACCATAACTTGGAAAATTTTATGTCCCGATTTTGACTTGCACTCGTACAAAATACAGCAAAGAACCAACAGTGATTGGTATACGCAAGTTTATTGCTAAAGTTCGTGAAACTGGTTACATTGTTGATACGCCAAGACGTGAGTGTGCTCGTACAATGCGTACACCCGAAAATATCAAAGCTGTTGTTGAGAGTGTGCGTCATCGTTCTGAAGAATGAAACATTTCACGCATCAGATTACGTCGAATTTTGTGAAAAGATCTTGGTATGATGCCTTACAAAGTTAAATTGGTTCAAGAGTTTAAGCTGCATGACCATCCGCTATGTTTTCGCTACGCTAGATGGGCCAACGAAGAACTGCACGATGATGTCGAAAAAATCATTTTTTCGAATGAAGCTCATTTTCGTCTTGGTGGGTACGTTAATAAGTAAAACTGTTATATTTGGGCTCAGAAAACCGCCACGTGGTCTTACAGAAGCCAATGCACCCGTTACGAGTGACTGTTTGGTGCGGCTCGTGGAGCGGAGGCATCATGGGTCCTTATTTCTTTGAAAATGAGGACGGCGCAAACATTACGGTCAATGGAGACACCTATCCCACTATGGTAACCGATTTTTTTTGTACCCGCTTTTCATGGTATTGCTATGAACTATGTTTAGTTTCAACAAGATGGTGCAACTTGCCACACATCTCATGCCACAATCGATTAATTGCGTCAAACTTTTGATGGCCGTTTAATTAGCCCCGAAATAGTGATGTCAATTGGCCGCTAAGTAGCTGCGATTTAACAACGTTGGACTAGTTTCTATGGGGCACCGTTAAAGAAAAGTGTTATGCCAACAAACCAGAGACAATTGAGCATTTGGTGGCCAATATTAGTGATGCCATTGCCGAGGTACGACCCCATATACTCGAAAAAGTGCATATAATTGGTCCACTCTTATGAGGTACTGTGAAGCCAAACCATCAATTCACATGAGACATAAAACGTGTCCAATGCATCCCGAAGAAATCATAATTTGATGTGGATATCGAGCTGGCGGAGTCATCGATCCATTTTTTTTTTAGATCGGCGTTTTCGTTGAAAATAGCGAGGACTCATGAGGTCAATGATTACCAACTTCGTTTGGTCTCATGATCAATATAACTTATTGGATTTCTGGGACATGAAAGGTTTCCAACTCAAAAAAAAAATTAAGAGCACACAACAGTGGTTTCGATACTTAATTTCTAGACACACATGTCGTTGAAGTATGTATATGCTACGGAAATCATTATTAAATTTTGTCTTCTTTTATTTTCTGACCTATGAACAGCCAAATTCCAAACTTCAATTCACAATCATACAAATTAACACAAGAAAGTGTGGCTGAGGAAGTTGAGGACGTACAATTTTCCCCTCCTTGGCCGTTGAGACAAGATGTGCTAAAAAGAACTTCAGTTAACTGTGATTTTATTTCCCGTGCTTGAACAATTCCAATGAACTCTCAAAGAGCAGCAGGAAAGATTTGTTACTTATTTCAGCCTCGAGACCTCTAATTTGTTTTGAAATAAATTTTGGAGTGTTTACAACACTAAGGTCTCGCTTAAAAATCTTTTCGGTATTTATATAGTAAAACGAGATATGACAATTGATTTTTGTCTAGCCTTTGTGGTTTTATTCATGAAAAAAAAAAGAAAATTCAATTGTTAACCTGGCTTATTCGTCTTGGGTCATTAGATTTAAGGAATGAATGTGTTTTTTTTTTTATTGTTTTTAAAAATCTTTTGCTGTCATTGTTTATGCCATTCCATTTTGTTTTAATGATTTTAATCTAAAATATTCTATAAAACATGGATTCTTAATCACAAATTATGAATAAAAAAAAATCTTCCTTTTTTTCTTTTTTCTTTTTTGTTGATTGTAAGTAATTTTGTGAGTCGCGTCTCAAATTACAAGTCAGGCTTTTTGTATGTGCTTCCTTCATCATAAGCATTTGCAAGTGAAAAGCATTGAAATGCCAAGCAAAAGGAAAGAAATTCATCAAAAAGTCAATAACGGTGAGGTCAGTCAGTATTGATTATTTCTTAAGAAAATTATGATGACTGAACAGAATCAACAAAAAAAACCGAAAAAAAACCAAATTAAAGAATTAAAAATAAATTTCTTTAACCTCTCATAACTTTTTCAAACAAACAGGCAACAATAAGAATAATAATAAAAAAAAGAGTGGCGAGGGGGGAAAAGAAAACAATAATTTCGCTTATAGTGCTTGTTTTGTTTTTTCCTTGCTCTATAGCGTTGCAACAAAACAATGTTAAAAATGCTGAAACGAGTGAGAACAAAAGACATGTTTCAACTTTTTGGCATTGTTCTAAAAATTTTTATAAATTTTTTTTTTGGTGGATTTTTTTCCTTTTTATTTTCCTTATTGTTGCCTTTCTTTACTTCGATTTAATTTCTTTCTGAATCTCAAAAACAAAACTCCATGAAAAGCAAAAGAACACAAAAAGAACATAAGAAATGAAATAAAAATGTTCATAAGACTGGTGCTTTAGCCAGATTGTTGTTGATTCTTTTCGTTTCGTATACTGTCAAATAAATAAATGTATTTTAAAAGCCTAAACAGAAGAAGAACAAACAAAACTTTTAAAATGAATCGAGAAAAAAAAATTCGAGAGAAAAAACAACTAAAAAGACACATCAAATATACACACGGAATTGTTTGTTAGAAGACTAAAAGGATGGATTGGTTGTTTGCTTGATTGACTGGCTGGCTGGCTGGCTGGTTGGTTGGCTGCTTGACTGCCTCACTGACTGGACATATTTTATATATGAATTGTTGACTGTTTAAAGAAAATAATAAAAAAAAAATTTAAAAGAAATCATCAAAAATTTCAAGTTATAACAACGGCTGTTGCTGCTGCTCTTGCTCTTGCTCTTGCTATTACTGCTTCACAGAAACCAGTAAATTTTGTTCCTTTTTTCCTCATTTTTTGTTTTGTTTTAAAAACATTTTTTTGTTTTACTGTTTTATGCCCAGTGCCTTAAAAAAAATGAAGAAAAGAAAACTTGAAAAATCTGCAACGGCAATAATATTATAACCGCCGCCGTTTCTATAGCCTTAATGTTGTTTATTGTTCAACATAATGTGACGTTGTTCCAAGCATATCGCGCGCACATACACACATACACACACACACCCTGTCTTCCATATGCATACAACGAGAAATTTACAAAAATTTTAAAACGGGGGAGCAAATTACCCTTTGGGGCGGCTACAAATGGCATTTGAAATGGGGATAATTGCAATGGCATGGTGGTTAATATTAAACAAAACAAGAAAATAAAACTCAATTCGTATTCAGTTTTATTGTCTTCATTGCTTCACATATGTATGTATGAAAATAACTGTCGTTATGTCTGTCTATCTCTCATGCTTACTGTTAAGGTTCCTTTAAGGCTATTTTCTTCGAAATTTTTTGCTTTTTTTGCTACTCAATGTTCAGCTCAGTTCAGTTCATATACTCATACACAAAATATTGTATTTTAGCAGTTATTATTATCATTATTATTGCTGTTCGTTCGTTTGCTGTTGATTTCGTACATGATGATTGTGCTGATGTGCCTTCTGTATATCATATCTGTATATAGGATATGTTAGTAGACAATTTAAAAAAAATACTCCAACATACTTATACCTGCTTATTATAGGTTTAAACAAATTTCAAAAACAGAAACTGGTACAAGCTCTCAAATTAAATTTGTTTTCGTTTGTTTTTTTATTTTATTTTTGAATGTCTTTGCCAAAGTATACTTATTTCAATGAAATCATTTATATGATACCCTACATCAACCACATACTTTTGTAAATTTAATTGGCTAATGCTGGTAAACTCTATGGTCGTCAGCTAAGTGGTGAGATCAGTTTGATTGTAAATGCCTTACATTAGTCCCAACAGTAGAAAAATTTTATCTTAAAACTTGCAACTTTAGTACAAACATTAAAGAAACTTTATTCGTCATAAAATATTTCACTAAAATTCTGTCATGAGTATTTCATAAAGTTTTAGAAATTTCATTAGAAATTTCGCGAAATAATCCAATTAATCTGGATATTAAACAGCAGTTGGAAGACTCTGTTGTAGCCGTTGTCTGGTAGGTAATGTGTTGGCTTATTAGATTACTGGACACAGCAGGTCAAACTTCTCCAACAAAAGGAAATATGAAAAAATAATTTTTTCAGCGAAATCTTCTCAGCAGATTTCTGATATAAACTCTGGAAGTAAATAAAATTGCCATGAAAATTTTCTTAAAAAATCTGTCATTCGGAGTCGACTTTAAACTGTAGGTCCCACCGCTCACGTATAAAAATTAACACACACAACATAACTGGTGTGAGAAGCTAGGTTGTAACCCTGACTGAAGGGTTGTAATGACCAATTATGCATGTATGCATGTATGTTAGAGAAATAAGAGCAAAAGAAATCAATATGATCCAGTCCTGGGGTCGATTTTCAGACATGAGAACCATATATTAGAATACTTAGTAAGAAAAGCCCACCAACTTGAGAAAGAGAAAGTAAAAGGAAGATTAAACCAGTTTTTGTATCCTAACACCATTGAGAACGTTTTCTCCATAAATTAAAAGTAATTAATGAATTAATCAAACCATTGTAAGCCTTATTCCTTTTCTATTTGAAAGACAGGAGTAAATATAGAACTGAGTAGTAATATTATCTAGCAGAGGAATTTAATATTAAACTATCCTGTCTCATTCAGAAGTCACTGTATTCTAGTAGGTAGTGTGTTGGCTTATGAGACGTAAAGCCAGAGTCCGAGACCCAGGCCAGACATCAAGACAAAGTACAAAAGGTATTTCTTCGGTGACTTCCTCTCAGCAGATTTCGGGCAAAAACTCTGAGAGTAAATAAAATTGACATGAAAAAAATTTCTCAAAAATATGTCGTTCGGAGTCAACTTTAAACTTTAGGTCCCACCACTCATGTATAAAACTAATACACACAACATAAATGGTGTGAGAAACTAGCATGTTGTACAATGGGTCAATTCGACCTCCGGGTATTGTACTTGTCCTAATTGACAAGTACACGTCCTCTAACCTACCCTAACCTAACCTAACCTATCCTATCTCATATTTTTGGACAAATGTGATCCTAAGTCAAACTTTAAAAGGTGAAAAACAGAAGCTATACAAGAAGAGTACAGGAGTCTGAATTAAGTTTGGCGCTAAGTCTACCAAAATTTTAAAGAAATAAAATGTTACTATAACTTATAAGAAAAAAAGCTACATAATTGCCATAATTTAAACTACTTAATGCGGTTGTTATACGATCTTCGAAAGATATAATTGTTCTAGTATTAAACAAATTTACTGGTTTCTCAGACATCTTGTACGAAATATGAAAAAATATTTCTTTCCTCTCAGCAGTCTTCTGGCAATAACTCTGAGAGTAAATAAAATTGTCTACTCTTGTCTAACTTTAAACCTTCACTTGTGATTAAAAATAACACACAAAACATGGGTGGTTTGAGAAGCTAAGTCGTAGTTCCTGACTAAGTAAGTTGAAAACTTCTAATAATTGGGCTCTTGTCTGTTAATGCTAATACAGTACATCGAGCCGATGTAAAACTAAAATTTATTGGAACAGTGATGAAACATGTTCCTTTAAATAAAAATAATGCTCTTGACATTACCTGAAGTGTATTCAAGAGCAAATTAGTTGAAGTTATAATAAAGCAAGACTTCAATATAGAATTTGAAGCAACAATGACTTTATAAATGCAAAAGTCTTCTTACTATAAGCAAAACTAAAGTAGGAAAGTATAATATGGGCAGATACGAGTTCCATAACCAGGAAAATATTGTATATTTCAGGAATCCCCAAAGCAGAATAGCATTGGTATACAAGCGTCAGTATATATATGGTGTGCTGTCCAACCTTAAAAGGCTTAACGTAGGATGAATTCATTTAAAAAAATTTGGAAAAATAGAGTTCAATAGAGGAATATCGTATGGATGGCCAATGCCGAAGAAATATTTTTCATATTTCCCGGTTTGAACCGTGGCCTCACGTATAATAAGCCACTAAACTACCTACTATACTACAGCGAATACTAAGAATACTAAGAATAAATTTGAAACTGTTTTGAAAGCCTATGTATACCACTTATACTAGCGTAGCGTGCAATATTTACTTAATTGATCTCATGGTGTTAAAGCTTCCGCTGTCTGTGCGCATGTCATTCCTTTTTTTTCTTTAAATAATTTTGCTTGCTGTCTGTAATAAAAAGCCAATATAGGTTATGATTAAAGAAATTATAAGTTCGTTCGTTTTATCTCAAAGCGAAATGGAGTTTTAATAGGTTTTTTTTTGTTTTCAAAAACTCTTAGCATAGAAACCAGTTAACATTTTATAATAAAAAAATTCTTTTCTTAACAAAATATTTAATAAAACGACGACGTAAGGCGAAAATGTAAATGTAAGAAATTATCTACAACACCTTGGAAACAAAAGAAAATGTAAATGTAAGAAATCATTTACAACACCTTGGAAACAAAAGACTTAAGAAACGAACTTGAAAATAAAATTTTTTACACTCGATTTTAATAAAAAAAAATTAAAATTTGTACAACTTTCTACGTTCTAAACCCCAAGTAGGGTAATAAGTGTGTTACAAGCAATTTGAATCAAAAAATTCTATTTAAACCACTTACCTTTAAAATACACCTTCCCTTGGCCTCATTCTCTGCTACTGTGATGTTGTAATAGCTCTGC
Organism: Sarcophaga variegata; assembly: GCA_932273835.1. NCBI lineage: Eukaryota > Metazoa > Arthropoda > Insecta > Diptera > Sarcophagidae > Sarcophaga > Sarcophaga variegata. The sequence goes on from OW026361.1 coordinate 113,103,437, forward strand.
TCAAATATCGGCTCATTATCATTGACATCGTGTATGGTTACCAAGACAGTGGCCGAAGACGACAAAGGCGGATGACCATTGTCATGAGCCAATACCGTCAGTTGAGGTACTGGTTCGGTTTCACAATCTATATGAGTTTTAGTCGTAATTAAACCCGTATATTCATCGATGACAAACCAATAAGAATGTGAATCTGGTGTATCCAACAAACTATACGTTACTGCCGAATTATTACCCTCATCCCGGTCATAGGCGTATACCTGTATAACTGAGGTGCCTGGATCGGAAATTTCCATAACATTAGCCTGGTAAACAGTTCGCTCAAATTCGGGAGCATTATCATTAATATCGGTGACCCTCAAATGTATGGTCTTGGAGGCATGTAAAGGCGGATTACCATTATCGGTGGCCACCACCGACAATGTGTAATTGGGTGTCAATTCCCTGTCCAAAGTCATATTGACTATGACTAAATAAATGATATTGTCTCGTGTGGTCAAACCAAAATGGCCGTCACCACCATTTAATGTCACATTAACATTGGCATACTCTGTCTTCGAATCTGGATCATGCACCGATATTCTGGCCACAAATTCTCCTGGCTCAGCCGATTCCGATATTTTTGGTGTGGCATCATCACTCAGGAATATAACATTAATGGTTGGCTGATTATCATTAACATCGGTTACCTTAATGGACACAAAGGCCGTAGTTTCCAAGGGTGTCTCACCATGATCTTTGGCCACCACAACCAGTTCGTGTAACTCTTTCGTTTCGAAATCCAAAGCCTTATTCACATAAATCCAACCCGATTTACTGTCAATACGAAACATTTGCTCTCTATCACTTTGCCTGCGATTTATGGAGTACTCCACCAAACCATTATCATCAGCATCGGCATCGGTGGCATACACTTGCAATACCATTGTGCCAATGGTAGCATTCTCTGCCACTGTGGCAAAATAACGTGATTGATTGAATATCGGCTGATTGTCATTGACATCTTGTATGGTGATATTAACAGTCATTTGGCCCCTCAAAGGCGGACTGCCACCATCAAGGGCCTCTATGACCAGACTATAAAAGGGTGTAGTTTCGCGATCTAAAAAGCCATTGATTTGCAAGTCCAAATATAAAACACCATCACGTTCGCGATGCGACGACAAACGAAATGCATTGTTCGTATTACCCGACACGATATTATAACGTTGAGTATTATAACGACCGAGATCGAGATCACGCGCCGGATGTAACGTCCTTTTAACATCACGCGGTGTATTTTCGGGAAATTCAATATTCATAACCGCCGTAGGAAACGTCGGAGCATTATCGTTTTCATCGTGTACTCTTATCAAAACGCGCACATTTTCACCACTTAGTGGTATGGCTACCAGACTATAGGAGGCTCTTGTCTCTCTATCCAAACGCACTTTTGTTCTTATCTCTCCGGTGGTATGATCAATTTGCAAATCGGTATCAACACCACTACCCGGCACGGGTACAATTAAATATGGCGGTCCACTATCAACACCCGGTAATTGTTCACCAATATAGCCTATTTGATGGCCCACTGGTACACCTTCCGATACATCCAGTTCTCTTACCAATTCTGTATTTGCTACACTAAAATTTTGTATTAAAATACCCAGTAACACTAATAATGGCCAGGACCAATGACTGTGGTTGGTTGTAGTGGTGATGGTGGTGGTGGTGTTGGTAATACAAAGATTTGATAAAGGCCTTCGTTTCGCTAGTCTTCTTCGATAACGATGATTCATACTGTATACCGTTTGTTTTTTCAGTTTTGTTAGCGTATTTGTATTTGTTTTGGCCTTAAGATTATATGTGTTGTCAGTCGTTGTTGCAGCAGGCAATTCAAAATTTGCCATTTTTTTGTTTTGTTTGTTTGTATTGTTTTCTTCTGTTGAAATTGTTTTCCTTTAAATAAACTGGACTTTAAATTTGAAATGTTTTCGTAAATATTTTGCAATAACAGTTCAGTGTTTGAAAATTTTAAGCAGCTTTTGCTCTAGTTTAAGGCTAGAGTGAAGCTACTTAAATCCCCCTTTAAGGATCAATGCTAAATGGGTACTTGAATCCTTCGTAATCAAAATTCGTTTTGTTTGGTGGCTGGATGGCAACGAGAAATTTTAATAATTTCGACAGCATATCACAAACACTCGAGGGAAGTTGTCTGTAATGAAAAAAAGGAAAAAAGGCGAATTAGATTTGAAATAAATTCACTTAAATTTTTAATATTTAACGGTTGGGGGGGAAGAGAGCAAATATGTATGTATGTGCTATTATTTTGCTTGATATTATGCTCGATTTCCAGAACAAGAATTCTTGCACGTTAATTAAGATACGCTTCAAAATGCTCATGTCTAGTACCGTTTTATCTAACTTGACGTCGTGAGATACAATTTAAATTCCGAAAATAAGTCATTCGAAAATTTGCTTCAGTAATCTTCTCTCAAAAACTCTGAGAATAAAAAACAAAACACTAGAAGGAAATTTTCACACAACATCAGGGAAATATCAATCTCTCGACTCATTTATTTGTAAAGCAAGTTCGATAAACTCTAGTGTAACTTTTATAAAGTACTCATGGTGCATCTTCTCCTTAGGATAGCCACACATTGATTTGCTTTATACTCCAGGCAGTAATCGAGGGTTCATATATTTAATCTTATCGCAGAAAAAAGGGGATACAGTGACAACTTTTAATATCTTATATACATAGGATAGAAGTCACTGTAGTCTAGTAGGTAGTGTGCTGGCTTATTAGACGTAAAGACAGGGTTCGAGCCCCAGGCCAGACATCAAAACAAAATACAACAAGCATTTCTTCCGCGACTTCCTCTCAGCAGATTTCTGGCAAAAAACTCTGATTGTAAATAGAAATTGCCATGAGAATTTTCTCAAAAATCTGTCGTTCGGAGTCGAGTTTAAACTGTAGGTCCCGCCATTTATGGATAAAAAGTTACCATACACAACATAAGTGGCATTAGAAACTAGGTCGCAATTCTGACTGAAGGGTTGTAATGACCAATTATGTATGCATGTATACGTAGGATAGGCAATCAAGATACTAGCATTACCGCCAAACATAAGGTATACTTTCGAGAACAAAATTAAAAACAATATAACGTACAATATAACATACGTAGAAGTATGCCGTATTCTAGTAGGTAGTGTGTTGATTTATTAGACATGAGGCCTCGGTTCAAACCCCAGGTCAGACATCTTCAACAAAAAACAAAGTATAAAAAATATTTCTTCCGGTAGGTTGCTCTTTTAGCAGATTTCTGGCAAAAAAAAAACTCTGAGAGCAAATAGAAATTGCCATGGAAAAGATTGTCAAAAATATGTCGTTCAGAATTGACTTTAAACTGTAGTTCCCGCCATTTATGGATAAAAAATTAACAACATGAGTAGTGAAGAGAAGATAACTGACTGGAGAGTTGTAATGATCAAATTAATATTTGGCAGGATATGCTGACTGTAGAAGTAACTTCGACCGTTTTGGGCACGATGCTTAAGTGGAGATCGTGTCAATATCACTTGCAATGTAATATGTGTCCTATCAGATCCTTTCAATGGAAAATACAACAGAAGAAATGCTGTCCTTAGAAAAGAATTTGACAGAGCTCTTCAGTTTACTTATAACAATCAACGATGCCCTGATGGTCGGGTTGGTAGTGTTTTAAACTTCACGTGCCGAGGCCGTGGGTTTAATTCCCACCAAACACGCTGGGTGTTTGTGATTGTTTCTGTGACATTACGTTAATACATCATTGGCCATTAGAACCTTTCAGTCAGGATTACGATCTAGCTTCTCTTCTTCACTTATGTTGTGTGTGTTATTTTTTTAACTACGGGAACTACAGTTTAAAGTTATCTGACATTATACTCGTATATTATTACTGGGAATAGAAAAATGAAAGTGAGAGTTATTAATACAAAGCACGTTTCGGAAAAGAACTGACGAACACTGGTTATTAAAAACACATTGTAGCATACTACCCCTCCTTTCCTTTCTCCTATAAACTATCTTTCCTGTATTCCAACCCAATGCACTGCATGAATTGGGGTCATGTCCCTGCAAATAATATGAAGGGCAGTACGGCTGACCGTTTGGTATTGATGGAGATGAAGAACCACTGAACGGCAGCCTGGCTTTGAGAGAACTTTAAGAAAAATTAATTAAGAGAACACCTCTTGCACTTCTTAAACCAATTATCAGGTATCTTAGAGAGCTACTACGCTGATGGATCAAAACGAAGCATATTTGATTTAATAAAACATACATGTACATACATATGTATGTAGAAGTCGCCGTAGTCTAGTAGGTAGTGTGTTGGCTTATTAAACGTAAAGTCCGGGTTCGTATCCACAGGTCAGACATCAAAACAAAATACAAAAAGTATTTCTTCGGCGACTTCCTCTCAGCAGATTTCTGGCAAAAACTATGAGAATAAATAAAATTGCCATGAAAAGTTTTTCAAAAATCTGTCGTTCGGAGTCGACTTTAAACTGTAGATCCCACCACTCATGTATAAAAATTAACACACACAACATAAGTGGTGTGAGAAACTAGGATTGTAATGACCAATTATGTATGTATGCATACATGTATGTATGTATGTATGTATGCATACATGTATGTATGTATGTATGTATGTATGTATGTATTTATGTATGTACATGTATAAATGTTTTATTAAATATTTTTATTTAAATATGTTTTAAAAAAATATTACATTTAAAAAGGACATCTTTTTGCAAATGAATACAAATTTATTTTTAGCTTTTTATTGCTTGCATGCACAAGTAATCAGTTTAGCTGTTAAAATATTTGCACAAGTTAATGTTCTGGGCACGAAAATGTCATTAAATGCACTCCATATGATATGAAAAAATCACAAGAAACAAGAAAGAAAGAAACAGAAACTGCAACATTATTATGATTATTGACTTGTAACTGAGTTTACATGTGAGTTGAATAAATAATTACACGCTGTCTGACTGCAAATCAAAACATTTTCATACAGAAATTCATATGCATACGATAAGAGCTGCACACACACACAACATAAATTTATAACTTAAAGCGAATAAAAAAATAAACAAATAATAATAAAAAAGTAATATAAAAATAAATATGTTTTTAATTTCAAGAAACAAAACGTTTTTGTAAAATCAGAAAAATTTATTTCTGCCTTTTGATTAAATGCTTTGCGTCAGTTAAAGTGTTTAAATTACAGGCTAATTTAGAACAATTTTATTTTAGTTTATGCTTTAGAAATTGTCATTTAATTATAAATCATTAAAGGCAAGTCTTTATTAATTCCTTCGATTCGTTCATAGTAGACTGACTTCCTTGTCCAGTTATTTCATTACATAGGAATGTTAAACTAACACTCTACTGTTGTTGGCTCTGCTGGTACGAGTATTTCAAATTAAAGATCATTAGATTGTTAATGTAAGCGTTTGCTAGAGAGCAAAATAAATGCAAATTAAAGCCATTAATTTTATGAACCTGTCTTTAACTGAGACATACATACAATGAAGGTGGTGTAATTTTTGTTTATGAATATTAATTGTTATTGCCTGCAATAATATTCACAATTTTTTGTCTTTTCTTTCATATACACTCTACACGAAAAAGTATTTATACAACAACAGTAGTTGTTGTTAAGTTTTTTATTTAATTCTCGCAATATTTTTATGCTCTACTGTTTATTTGCAATACTATGTATGTAGTGTGTAATAACGGGTGATTTTTTTCAAATGTCTGGGTTTTGAAAACTGAGAAGCTCTGTCATTTAGTTCCTAGAGCTGGAGCCTATATTTTGATATAATTTTTTGAAGCATTTCGGTATGTATTCCAGCAATAGCAGCTGTTAAGTTTTCTAAGCTGGTATTAGTAGAGACTTTACGTATCTCCACAAAAAAGCAGTCTATTGGGATTAAATCACATGATCCTGGTGCCAAATGAACTGCTACAAAACGTGAGATTAATTGCCTAAAAACACGCCTCTTAATAGGTTATTCCACGTCATGTGGCATATGACCTCACTTTGTTGAAACTACGAGTCAATCAACACCTATTCTTCCATTTTGTTTCAAAAAAAAAAACCAGCAATCATCGTGTATTTAGTAGTAGAAGTGTAGTGTACTGCACCCATGCAATTTATTGCACTACTATCACTTTACATGAGATATTCCTGCAATATGTCTTCAATTTCTGTTGCCCTGAAAAACTTCAGAATATGTTTGATGGTTTATTGTACTGCTTTATCAATTTAGATGTGGTATTCATTGTCTCTCCCAATTCTGCTGCCACAAAAAAACTTTAGAACGTGTTTGGTGTCCGAAATAATGCACATGGAACTGTTACAGCACGTGATATGTACTTAGATTTTTCCTTATGGTTTTAATGGTTCATTCTCATCATCACACAATCTACATTACATACATAATTGGTCATTAGAACCCTTCAGTCAGGATTACGAACTAGTTTCTCACACCACTTATGTTGTATGTGTTAATTTTATACATGAGTGCCGGGACCCACAGTTTAAAGTCGACTTCGAACGACTTTTTGAGAAAATTTTCATGGTAAATTTTTATTTACTCTCAGAGTTTTTGCCAGAAATCTGATGAGAGGAAGTCGTCGAAGAAATACTTTTCGTATTTTATTTTGATGTCTGGCCTGGGGCTCGAACCCTGGCTTTGCGTCTAATAAGCCAACACACTACCTACTAGACTACGGCAATCTACATTGATTTCGAAAAAACCTGTGCTCTAAAAATGCAGTGCCCTATCAAAAAACCTGTGACTAATCACGGTTTTGCTCTGATGCGTGACTCAAATCTCTTTCTATTCTACTGACTCTATCATAGCTTTTACTTTGTATACCCTTCCAAACGCCTCTTCCCACTTGAATGGAGGTTTCTGTCCTCATCATTTACTCTGCTTGCAAGCTCGTAGGCATGTTCACTGCCATGAATTAAAATTTTAAACTTAACCTCGTAACATCTGAATGCTCGGATGATAGCCTGGAACCGTCTGTTTAAGTTGAATTCAGCAAATCTTTCTGTAATACTGATTTCTGATTTCTGGACGACACTTACGATCTTCCTCATGCCTTTGTAATATTTTATTTTGAGAGCGAAAATACCCGCACTTATCGGAACATGTATTCTCTACCCCTCCACTTGGCACGTATCCCGCACCATTGGCTTCCCCATGATGGCCCTGAGTGAAAAACCGTAAAAAAATTCATTTTCGAGGTGTTTTAACAGCTCTTGAACTAACTCTGGCTGCTCTTCGCAACAATTTCGGCAATTTTTCGCAACAATCTTGGTGTTGTCGCTAAATTTCAATAAAAAAATGGATTTTCAAATTTTCTACAACCATATTCATATACTTGTGCTTTAATCTGGGACACGTCATAAATGATTTCTGAAGAAGCTGCAGAGATAAGATTTAAGATGAGACTATTCTTCATATGCCAACACAATGTCAAAGGAGAAAAAGGCATGTTGGTGCCTGTTGGTGATATTTCGTGACATCGACAATCTAAATCGCTTCATTGGAAGCTCCGAGTGTTTTCACGATTAGGGGATAAGTGACGGAAACTGTGGTACCACAATGGGCCTATGTGGTCTTCACCTACCTACCTACCTATATTCGCCAAATAAAGAACGTTGTGGAAAGACAAGTTTCTGAAACGGCTATATTTTAAATGGTTTCATAACAAGGTTCCCAGGCAAAATCTATACTTATCCAACGTTTCTTAGGCGGATTCATTAAATAAAAGAAATTAGGACTCTACACAATATTGCAGCAGCAATATTTATTTATTTTTAGCTTCAAATAAAGATGAAATCAGAATTTTAACACAACGGCTTTTCGTTTCTGTAACCCGATTTTGGTGATTATAAAGTGGACATAATTTACGAAAAACATTTCTCCTACAACACCAAATTTGATCATAAAATTTAATGATGGTTTGCTAGTTACTTCATGGTAAAATGGCATTTTTTTTAAACGAATTACGAAAAAACACCTGCTATAAATTAAAAAGAAAAAAGACACACACACACACAGAGAGATTTTAATTAATAAATTATTAACAATAAATAAAGAAATGATGTTAAATAGATTTGTTTCAATAAAATGTTTACTTGTTTTCTATAAACTATTACAGCTGCCCTCTCTCTCTACATGTTCACCTACAACTGCTAGGCAGGGGTGTACATATGTATGCAATAAATAAACAAGTTCGCTACTTAAGTCTTTTGTTTAATTAACAAAATGAGTAACATTTACTCTTGAACAACCGTTAGTTCGTTTATTTTTGTTTGCTTGTGGGATTAACAATATTAAAAGATTAATTATTATTTAATTAAATACAAGCAAAAGTGTTATCAGAAAACAAAAAAAAAAAAAAACAAACAACAACAATAACAATAAAATAGTTTAATTGCATTAATTAATCATTTAATATTATTAATAAACGTATTAATTTCACTTTTTTGCTTTTTTTTTGCTATTGAAAGTAAAACTGTTTTTGCTTTTTTTTATTTTGCCTTGAAATTTCTTTTGGTTACAATCTATTAATTTTGAAGGTGTTAACACTGTGCTAAAACATTAAAATTGCTGTTGTTTTTCGTTTTTTTATTCATTTTATTGCAAATAATTAATGTTTGTTTAAATATTTATGCGTTTCTACATGCAAGCCTGCTTATATTAGACACGGCACGCAATGCTATTTTAGATTTACGGAATTGCTTGCTATGCTTTGTGATTTTCTTAAATGTTTGATTAATTAAATTCCATTAAGATTAAATAAAAATTAATAAATATAACGTATATTTTAAAGTTCTCACGTTTAGCGAATTAAAAACATGGAAAAAATTTTTATTCAAGAACTCAAAAAGAAAAATAATAAATTTTGTTCTAATAAAAGAAAACTTAAAAAACAAACTATTTCCATAACAGTTTAATTTCTTTTTTGTCATGTATTTCTTCCTCATTCAATTGGTATTTAAATTTCTTATGACTGTAAAAGAAAAATGTTGGGAAATTGTTATTTGCAAATGCTGATTATGATTAACTAATATTTGCATCAAAGCATGGATATGAAACCAAATAAAATCCATAGTTAATGAATTCTGTCAATAAAATGGAAAAAAGTGTCCAGTTGCTTGCGTACGCTGACGACATTGACGTCATAGAGCGTACCAAGCGAGATGTCACTGCTGCCTTTAGTGCTATTGAACGGGAGTCTACTAAGATGGGTCTGGCAGTAAATGAGGGCAAAACAAAGTATATGTTATCAACAAGTAGAGACGTGCGGTGTATTGATTCTCAGATTACGGCCGATAATTATACTTTTGATACAGTCAAAGAATTTATTTATTTTGGCTCCGTCCAAAAATGATGTTAGTCTGGAGATCAAGCGCAGGATCACTCTTGCCAACAGGTGCTACTATGGTCTCAATAGGCAATAGCAGTACAACAAAACTAACACTCTACAAGACGCTCATCCTACCCTTGTTTCTTTATGGCGCAGAGGCATGGACCCTATTATGAACTGATGAAGCGGCCTTGAGAGTGTTCGAGAGAAAAGTACGTAAGATCTTCGGTCCAGTGCGAGTTGGCGATAATTTCCGTATCCGATCCAACAGTGAGCTGTATGAGCTCCTCAACGACATTGACGTTGTACAGCGTATTAATATCCAGCGGCTGCGCTGACTCGGCCATGTCGTTCGAATGGAGGAGGATGCTCCGGAAACGTCTGCAGACTACACCCTTAAAAACAAGGGATTCAAGCCATTCTAGCTAATTCCTTACACTTTTAATTTCCATTGATATTTTTCAACATATTTCATGGGCTTAAGAAAAAAAAATTACAATGCTAATGAGCTTTGTCTCCTTTCCTTCATCTAATATTATCGAAAGACTACGATCGTTTCTCATTCCATCCAGTCATGGCACCCAGAGCTCAGTAAAATAGATCAGCAAGATGTTGTGTTAATTACAACATGAAGTCTACTATTTAACATGGCACTCAATTAGGAAATGCAGCAACAGTGCAAATGAAATTCACGCATTCAATAGCCACAGACTCTTTACCATTCTGAAAATATGCTGGACAGCCACAAAGCAAATATATGCGTGCACAGACGTAAATACTATTGCTGCAGCACAAAGTCTCAACGAAGACAGCAGAATGTCGTTTCGTCATTGCTCTTAATCTGCTCGCTTTTCGCCTTTGCTCTTCGACTAAGTGGAAAATTTGTAATAAGTATCTTGGCTTAAGTGCCTAAAAAATACAACCAAAGGACCATCGTTTAAGTTGCTGTAAAACTTGGTCGAAGTTTAATTTTTTTTATTAGAGAAATGTGTTTGGTGGAGAAAAACATTTGTGGGTAAATAGTTACATCAGTAAAGAAAATTTTCACTCTGAATATTTGTTATTTGAATACACCCTACCGAGTATAAACCTTTTATTATTCCTGGATAGTCTGATGTAATGATCAAATTTCTTTCTTCCGTAATTATCCAACAAAAGCTTAGAATTGCTTAAACAAATCCCAGTTCCGACAACTTGAATGAAATGAATAATGAAAGCCGTTTCTTCGCCGAATTTCTTGTGGTAAAAACTAGGAGGGTAAAATAAAAATGCCATGAAAAACTTTTAAAAAGTCTGATGTTCGGAATTGATTTTAAACTATACTCAAAAATTAAAATAAACACACACCCATGCCGGTGTGAGAAGCTACGTCATAATCCTGACTGAATAAATATGTGTGATGTAATATCATATGATTGACAGATAAATATGTAAGTCTGTCAAGTCTAAGATTTATGGCGACAAAACCAATAACTCTCGAAGTATTGAAAACCAAAATTAAAGCCACTATTAATGGCCGTATGTCCGCATTTATTGGAAAAAATGATTAAAAACTGTACAGATTAGAATGGAAGTCGTCGTGGTCTAGTAGGTAGTGTGTTGGCTTATTATGTGAGGCGAAATATGAAAAAATATTTCTTTGGCGAATTCCTCTCAGCAAATTTCTTGCAAAAAGTCGGAGAACAAAACGAAATTGCCATGAAAAGTTTCTCAAAAATCTGTTGATCAAAATCGACTTTAAACTGTAGGTCCCGTCACTCATGTATAAAAATTAACACACACAACATAAGTGGTGTAAGAAACTAGGTCGTAATCTTGACTAAAGGGTTGTAATGACCAATGTATGTATGTATGATTAGAATGGACGAGTTTATATTAAAGAAAAAATTCAATTCCAATAACATTTCAGATCGCCAAGCTCTTTGGAAAAAAAGCACCCGATATTGATCGCTAAATTTTTGGAATACGAAATGCCAAGAATATAAAACCTCAGAGAAAATACTAGAAAATAAAGTTCAACCAGTAATCAGAAAATTTAAATGTTTTGAATGACACTTCCAAAGCTGAGATTACAAATAAAATTGATTAAAAGATTGTAAAATACTTAGCAGCTGTGAGAAATATAAAGAAAATGAATAAAATGAAATGTTTGTTCTTCAAAAAAAAAAAAAAAACTAATAAAAAACCGTTCTAAAATTGGTAATAAAAATGAAATTTTTTTTGTAATTAATTTCAAATTGGATAAAACATAAGAGACAAAACTACAGATAAATTATAAACACATAAAAATTTTTAATTATTTTCCTGTTGTTTTTTTTTGAATTTTTTGTTTTCTCTTGCTCTCTGCCTCTCTCGTTTCTTCTTTAGCAAAACAATAATTCTGTTCTTTTGCTTTTTAATAATTTCTGTTGATGTTGTTTAGTATGGCTTTCTTAATTTTTTTTTTTTTTTTTTTTTTTTGTTGCCATAAAACTCTTATCATGCCGAAAACATCAAAAAACAAAAAAACCTTATGACTTCCACATCACTTTCTTATACTTATTCATTTGCCTCATAAGTTAGGTTATGTTAAGTTTTGTTGTTGTTGTCGCTTCGAAACACATAAAATTCAAAAGAAAATTATTTGTTTAAGACAAACCAACAAAATTTTTTTCTTAGTCATGCTTGTATTAAGAGTGTCTTGTAAATATTTTTTTCCACTTTTTTTTTTTTTAAACAAAAGAAATTAAATTGTTAAAAAAAATTCTTTTCTTTTCTATTTCTTTCTTTTTCCTTTATTGAAAAGGCCAAACTTGTCTGAAAACAAAACTGCTGACGTTTTTATTAAAAAAAAAAACGAAAAAGCAACACAAGTTTACAGAAATTTTCAAAATCCATCCAGAACCGAACGGAACATAGAATGAAAAATCTTGTTTCAAATTGTTAGTGTGGCATACATAGAACCCTAAGGTAGTCTTGTTCTTTAATGATGTTGATATTAGGCGTTATTAGTGTACATTTGAAATGAATCTTTACGTTTCGTTTTTTTACTCTTAAAACTCATGTTCATTTTAAATTTATTTGGAAAAATTTAAAAGATCGTCGTTATAAATCAATGTTTCTCATCGTTTTTGTGAATCAATTAAGATTTAATTTAATACCCATAAAGAAAATCAACGTAGTTTTTTTTCTTCTTTTCCTTCATCGACTAGAATTTTTAATAAAATTCATCCTCAGAATATTACATTCTTTCTGTTTAAGACTGTACAAGTTTGTTGGGAATTATTAAAACAGATAAAATTTCTGTTTGCTTATAATGAAAATATGGTTAGATTTGTATTATTTTCATAGGCTTTCAATAGTAAAAATATGGTAACTTTAGCAATAATTATACATTTTCATTCCTTTGGTGTCTTTAAGAAGCATTAGGCTTTCTAAACTGCATACACAATTCATTCCGAGCAACAATTTAGGGAAAACATTGCCAACACTCAAAGCATTTCCTTTCCATCTCGTTAATATTTATAAGGGAGGTGTAGGTGATTAGTCTAAGACAACAGAATCTAGGGTTTGACGCGTAATCTATAGGTATCTACATAACGAAGACACATGCCTATGGTCAGACTAATGAGAGACGAACCTAATACAAGATTCTTTAGAGCACGTTATTAACTGATACATCGAGTGACTGACAGCTCCCATCTTAACTTAACCCGAGAACTCTTTGATATTGATAAAGGGCATCTGAAATGTCCAAGTAGTAGGTAGGCTTATTAGACTTAAAGCCCGGGTCGTATCCCAGGTCAGACATCGGAACGAAATATGGAAAAAAAAATATTTCTTGGGCGATATCCTCTCAGCAGATTTCTGACAAAAACTCTGAGCTTAAATAAACCTGCCATGAAAAAGTTTTTCAAAAAATCTGTCGTTTGGATTCGACGTTAAACTGTAGCTCTCGCCACTCACCTATTAAATTAAACCACACAACATGAGCGTTGTGAGAAGCTAGGCCGTAATCCTGACTGAAGGGTTGTAATGGCCAATTATGTATGTATGTACGTATGAAATTTCCAATTTTCCATTACTTCCATTACAGTGCATAAGCCAGAACTGCGACTTAAGAAAATCACACAAGAAAATGTCTAGCAGTGCCAAATCACACAATCTCGGTGACTAGTTTACAGCAGCTTCACGTGAGATGAGCCTATTTTCTCGTGAAGAATATGCAATAAAACATGAGATGTGTGGCACAAAGCACCGTCATATAATAACCTCAAGCCGCTCGTGTCAATATCAAGCAACTTATGACAAAAGGAGTGCCGGCCTTTCTCAAAGAAAACCGCACAATACTTAATGCCTCCAATCCAATATCAAAAACAACAAACAGTAAATTTTTCGGAATGAATTCGAATTCTTAAATCTTCTGCTTATCCTGTTTAATCATCAATTTTGGTTTTTACACGTACCATTTCATTCAGAAAGGTGCCTCACCACAGAAGATGATTGTAATGAGTACGTTACCAACTGGTCCAGATTCCATTTAGCGAACAGGGTCGTTGCCGGGTCAGTTTAGTTTTATACGGGAGTAGTCCCGTACAACTAGGAATGGGCCTCACCGCTGAAGATGATTTTTCGATTGATATTAGTGTCAGTTACCAACTGGTCCGGATTCCATTTCGCAAACACAAAACTATGGCCGTTTACCTTCTGTTGCAGGGCTAGCTTAATTTTGTACGGAAGCAGGCACGTAGTGCGGCTTGCGAAAGACCAAGCTACGTGAAATTGACTGATTTAGATTCTTCTACACAATTTCACGGACAGCAACGTTATTTTAGACAAACCTTGCGTTTCTTCGATGTACGGGTACAAGTCGATCGTTTACTGAAACAGTGGAGTCGAAATTATCAGAATTTGTGAATAAAAAAAACTTCTCTTCAGCGAATTTCAATCAGCACAAATGCAATACAAACGATTTGTTTGGATTCAATTCTTGTATGAACCGATTTTTATGGGCACGCAAGCCAAGATTCTTACATAAAATTGATCACGTAGTGGAAGTTTAAAGGCTAACAAGTAGGGAATAACAATGAATAACCATTTGGGTTACAATATTCTCTTCGGTACACGCATTTTTTGGTTTTTTGAATCGAGAAGAATAAAATAATTGCGAGAACGATTAACATTTACGATTATTTGGACAATAAATTGATGAATTGAAGTCGCCGTAGTCTAGTAGGTAGCGTGTTACTTATTAGACGTAAAGCCAGGTTTCAAGCCCCAGGCCAAACATCAAAACAAAATACAAAAAGTATTTCTTCGGCGACTTTCTCTCAGCAGATTTCTGGCAAATACTCTGAGAGCAAACAAAATTGCCATGAAAAGTTTCTGAAAATTCTGCCGTTCGGAGTCGACTTTAAACTGTAGGTCCCACCACTCATGTATAAAATTAACACACACAACATAAGTGGTGTGAGAAACTAGGTCGTAATCCTGACTGAAGGGTTTTAATGACCAATTATGTATGTATGGATGAAATGGTGAACAGATTTAATCATTTTTAAGTAAATTTCCACTATTCGCAAGTGTTGTTCTGGCTATTAATATTGACATCGTACAGTAGAATCCCCATTTATGGATTTATGCCGTGGATGCCGACGCCCTGAGAAAGAGGAGACAGTTATTCACTTTCTTTGTCAACGCCCATCTCTTGCGAGACGCAGATATAGGCTATTTGGCTCTCCATTTCTTGTCAGCTTCGTTTATCAAACTTTCTGGCTGGTTTTCCAGTGTAGGGTAGTCATGCCTTTGATGTGCAGCCCTTGCGCTGACCAACTTTTTCCTCTTGCCTGGTTTTTCATGGAACTTGGTCAGTACAGGGACTGCGTTCACCTCATGGCATCACAACGGGCCGCTATAACGCTATAAGTGCACAAGTGAGCTTTTTAATATCGGCGCTACCACTCCGAACTAACCTAACTTAACAGTAGAATCCCGATAATTCATACCCCGTCAATAATTCGCAACAAGCTATCGGTTCCTTGAAAAAATCAATCGAAAAAAGACACATGATTAGGAAAGATAATAAATTCATATGAAATGTATGGAAATAAATAAAATATTTCCAATGGAATCATCATTTATTCCTTATTTTCTCTATTGGATAACTAATGTACAATTTTAAGCGTATCATCTGCTATATACTCGTATGTATACTCAGCACCCACAGAAGTTAAATTCTCAATTAAAGTTATTCGCAATAAAAAATAATAAAAAATTTGTTAACGACAGTCGTTTGTTTTTCTTTTTCTTTTTGTTTTGTTTTTAATTCTACTATTAATTGTTAATCATTGTGAATAAACGAATTAAATTTAATTAATTTTCTCTTATAATTCCTGTAATCGCTTAACACAGAAAGGTCTTTTGCTTAACTGTCTTTGGCTAACGTAAAAGTCATTTTCTTTACACGTTTAATAATTCATTTTCAAGTTGCCTTAAATCTTAATAGTCTTCCATGGACCATTTCTGTCTTTTAAGCCATGGAACGCACGGGCTTAAAGTTTAACTTATCTTGACTCATATTAAATTGTAATTTTATTAGCATAACATAAAAGCTCTTGGCATGTTATTAATATCCCTTTTGCATATCACTGAGTATTTAACTTTGAAACTACTTATGGACACAACAAAAAAAGAAACAAAAAAATAAAACAACAGAGTCCTGGCTTAAGAATGGTAAAGCCAAAGCTACGTACGTACGTACACTGCCTTAGACAGTAAAAAGAGAAAATCGTATAAGCAATGGAAAAAAGACAACAAATACAGGAGATGAAATAAAAAATTGTAATTCTTAATCTTAACCTTGTATTGTAAGTATTATTAAACTCTTTTATTGTTGTTTTTAGTGGTGGTGGTGGTGGTGTTGTTGTTGTTGATGTTGTTTATTTTAGCTTTGTTAAGTTACTGAAATGAAAATAAAAAAAAAATTTCTCTGTGGCACTGTGGAAAATATGTGTGTAAAGACCAAGAGTTTAAAATAGTTTTGACTCTATTTTGTTTATATTCAAAACTCTTCTCTCCTTTATCTTTGTCCTCTTCTGCTTACATCCACAGCTACAAGGCAGACATTAAGCGTGGGTTGTTAAGCATTTGTTGCCTCACATACATACATACATATATTTTATGCATATGAAAAGGAGTCAAAAAGAAAAAATCAAAAATAGCATTTGCAGCTATGCATAGCATAGTATAGCATAGCATAGCATAGCATAGCATATAGCACTGCTTAGTTTTGTTCTTATAAATGTAAGGTACCTTAAACTTTAATAAAGGCCCATTAACTATATTATTATTTTAGATTTCTTCTTTTATTTTATTTTATTTTCTCTCATTCTCTCCCTCTCTCTGGCTTTGTTTTTGTGTTCTTTTTTTGATACCCAACTTGGTTAAGAATTTCCAAACATATAGGCACAGTGGTTTGAAATGATAATAAAACTAAACGATAAACTGTGCAGTGTGTACTAAGGCCTTAAAGAAATTAATCATATATTTTGCTGTCAAAATTTTAATACCAATAATCTGGTTATTAATTATTATTGGTAAAGGAAAATTCGATTTAAAATTTATAATAAAATCCATCGTTCTATTCAAAAAGAAAAGGTGAAAGACTTTAGAATTGTATGCGCTTGTTATCAAAGGTCTTTCTTTACATTATACCTTCATATGTATGTATGTATGTCTTTGTAATAATTTATAACATTTTCAACAGCAACAACAAATTCATTTTCTAGAGCTTTTGTTCTAATGACAATGAATCAGAAAAAATTTGATGAATTTTTGGTCATGCACATCAAATCAAAAAAAAAGAGAAAATTATTGGCTTTGAATTAATTTTTCATTAAAGTCTTATAAAGTCTGTGACAGGAGAAACAATACTGGCTGACTCAACACTCAACACAGAAAAATGATACTCCTTTGCCTCAAATTAAAAATCCAATTATAATCGTGTATAACCACGAAAACTCTCAGCTTGAGGATAGGGCAAGACGGCAGTTTAAGATCTTACTAAATTGCTGAAGCGAATGAATGTAGTATTTCTGATAATTGCTGGTGAATTTTGAAAAGTTATGTGGAATAATACTGGCTTAGAATTTAATAGAACCCTAGTGATGATGAAAAGCATTAACTTATCTCTTTTATTATAAATGCTAAGCTAATTTACTTGCAATTGTTTACTTAAGTGGCAAGTGGACTAAGTATGTTAGCTTTTGGAAAAAGAAGAGATTGCCAAACCGCTCCTGTTAAATATACAAAAGCAAGACTGAAAGAGAACCATAAAACTGTTAAATTTTGTTAAACAGAATAACGCTGGATTTGTTTGCACGTTTGCATCTGATAACTGTGCGAAGGAAAAGAAAAAGGAAGGAATCAAAATACATATTTCAGAAGCATTGTAGCTACAATTATTTCAGGGTCTTATGTGTCCTATAAATAAAACCCTGGATAGCCTTATTTCCTGCAATGTTTTCTCAGAAGGCACATACATACATAATAATAAGCTATTACAACACTGCATGAGTGGCGGAATCTACAGTTTAATGCCGACTTCAAACAACAGATTGAAACGTAGTCATTACAACCTAGCTTCTCACCCACTTATGTTGTATTTGTTAGTTTTATGCTCCGAACTCCGAACTACAGATTTTTGAGAAATTTTTCTTAGCAAATATATTTATTCTTTGAGTATTTGGCAGCATTTGCGGCGACTGCAGCGACTTCTAAGTAGCAGAAGTAGTATATTAACCATGTGACTTTACTATTCCAATCTAAAATATTTTTGTTCTCATAATTTAATAAAAATTTTATTTGATTTGATTTCCAAGCACTCGAACAGCATAATTATTTATCTTTTAAGAAAGTATGGAACTTCAGAGGCTACAGTATTTACTTTTTGATTTCCCTATAGTGTCATGATACCGCTTATGGTACTAATAATACTTAGGCGATCCTATTATAGTATTGGACCATAAGAAATTAGAATTTACTTATGGATTACGACAATAACACATTAAGGTCGATTATTGTAGAATAATTCGAGCAGAAATAATGGGTATAAAAAGATCAGGGGAACTAATTCGAATGCAAAATATTTAAAAAAAACAGTGCGGTTATCAGATCTTTAGAGAGTGTGTACGCTTCATTGAAAACTGTACAGTAATAGCAAATGTCTCTGGAGGAGATAGTGTATCATTTGACATAATCTCGATTTTTGGTCACACAAAAGGTAATAATGTGGCAGTTAATGTGCTAATTCTAACAAAGTTAGATGTACGAGTAGCATTTCGCCCTTGGAGTTTAAGCAGATGATTTAAAACCTTCTTTTTTGTAGAAGAAAAAAAATAGAAAATGGTTGCACAAGTAGAGAGAGCAGACAAATCTTGCTCTTTAAGTACATCTGGAATACATTTTTGAAACCTTTTAGTAATCAGTGATATCTCAATATACATATATGTCTAAAAGCTAAAGAACGTCTGTAAAATGGGTCAAATCGACTTCCGGGTACTGAACTTGTCTAAATTGACAAGTACACCTCCGCTAACCTAACCGAAAGAACGGTTAAGAACATTATCATCATGTCATCACTCTCCTCTGTTGAACCTGAAAGCAAAGAGATTTTTGGGCATTCTAAATACATCGAAAGAACTTTTTCTTCTTGTATTTTTAATTGAGATACGAACGCAGGAGGTGACCAGTTTTCTGTCAATGTATTGTGTTGGAATACTGAGAAACAAGCTACAGGAATAATGGTGAGGGGTAGGGAGTAGTATAGAGAAAAATTTGTTTTTTTTTTAACAATTCTCGACAAATTAAAGAAAGCTTAACAGATCCTAGTCCCTGGCCAAAATATAATTCTTAAGCCTGAAACCCACAGAGTAACTTACAGTGGTTGTACAAATTGGTATTTGATTCCTATCAAGTGAGCTCTGTTCCAGGGTGGCTGCCAATTTATTCTTACCAACTACATGTGTAAATGAAACACAAATAAAATTCATGTGCTTTCTGTATAAATTAATACACACGTATTTGAAATAAACTTTCTATAATTCTCAGATCAACAATCAGAGGGCGTAGCAACATGGTTTTCATACATACATATATACATAACATACATAATTCGTCATTACAACCCTTCAGGTAGGATTACGACCTAGCTTCTCACACCACTTATGTCGTGAGCGTTAATTTAGCGTTTTGAGAAACTTTTCATGGCAATTACATTTTACTTTCAGAGTTTTTGCCAGAAATCTGATAGCAGGAAATCGCCGAAGAAATACTTTTTGTATTTTGTTTTGATGCCTGGCCTGGGGTTTGACCCCGTCTTTACGTTTAATAAGCCAACACACTACCTACTAGACTACGGCGACTTTGTGGTTTTCATGGTTTCAAAAAAAGGTACCATTGAAAAAAGTGTAATACTGTGTCGGTAAATAACGTTCAAATTTAAAACTGGAACCGGCATGGAAATAAAATGTACACCACATGATGCAAATGGCTTATGAATACCAAAAATTGGTTTAAAGATTTAACAAATGTGTAATAAAAAGATATTTATATCAGATAAGTAGGGGAATTGCTTTTTAAAAATCTTTTAAAATTTAAGAATAATCAGTCCACTGTGCCTGTATACCATTTTCCCCTTGTGTTAGATATATATCCTCAATAATAACACTATTTTTCTTTTTTTTTTTGGTTTCTATATAATTTTTGCCTATTCTATATACAATATTTTATTTCCTTTTGTTATTCGTTAATATTTCTTTTTGTTTTTTATTTTATTTTTTTTTTCTATTTTTGTGTTTTCATATGCTTGGCGTCATTACAGCCTTTATATGGAGATTTTTGTACAATTTAATGTTATTAAAGCCTTTTGCATTTATCAATAACCCTCAATTCTAGACTTCCTTATTTAGTATAAATTATTATTACCAACAACAATAATAGCAAAAAAATAATTTTTTTTAATGTTTAAGAAACAAAAATAAAAAACAAAAACAAAATAATAAGAAAACGATAACAGCAATCATAGACGTTGAATAAAGAATCAAAAGAAAAAACATGAAGTAATTTTGTTTATTATTTTAAATATGGACTGGTGTTACGAATATGTAAAAAATTCAGAAATTTTTTTTTATTAATTGTTACAAAATTTATTAAAAAAATAAAAAAAATACTTAAGTTATTCGGTCTAGTTCAACCACATAAATCTATAACCTCATGAAATTTTTAGAAAAAAATATATATTATTGGTAACCTATTAACAGAGGCATAATAATACTGAAATAATACTGCCAGGAACACAAAATTATTTTCTGAATTCAGGGTGTTTTACCAGAATTTGTTGATCATCACGTAGGAGGAAGAAATGACAAATAAAAAGTAAATCCTTATCACTACACCTGGTAAGTTAGGTAAGACCACGCTGCATGCGTATTTAGTACTTTTACTTTTGAGGTTAAGTCACCGTAGTCTAATATGTAGTGTGTTGGCTTATTAGGCGTGGGACTACGGGTCAAACCGCAGATCAGATATTTCTAACAAAACGAAATACGAAAAAGTATTCCTCTAGGGTGCCCTGGTAGTTTAGTGGGTAGTGTGCTAGACTATTAGCGTGAAGGTCGTACGATCGATTCCCACCAGAGACTCTGGTCTGTGACACTACACCGAGCATATGGTCAAAGGTAATAAATAAATAAATAACTATTTCTCTAGCTAGATCGTAATCCTGACTGCAGGATTGTAATGACCACTTAAATAAAGTAAGCTCTAGAACGATAGGCTTACCATATCTTGGAAGAAGCGGCTTTTACCTGAGTAGAAGATTTCCGAAAAATGCCAGGAGTTATTTCAAGAAGTCTGAAAACAAAAGCGAACCTTGTTCAAAAGATTTCACCATGATTAAATGAGCTCGTTAAGCTTAAGGGTTTAGTCCCTGTGAACTTCTCATAATGTTCATATGTTCAGAAAGGAGAAGTAAAAATTTTAAGGTATAATGATAACACTTTTCTTGTCGTCTAATTTGTTAAAAAAAACGACGATCTGATATACATGCTTCTAACGTGGAAACAAACCCGTATTCGACCTATGCGAATTCATTACCATATTTTTCGCAATTGTATATGCAATCGAATAGCAGTCGCCATGGTCTAGTAGGTAGTGTATTGGCTTATTAGACGTGAGGCCTCGGTTCAAAACCCAGGTCAGGCATCTCCAACTGAACGAAATATGAAAAATTTTTTTTCTTCGAAGACTGCCTTTTAGTAGATTTCTGGCAAAAACTCTGAGAGTAAATAAAATTCCCATGAAAAGTTTCTCAAAAAATCTGTCGTTCGGAGTCGACTTTAAACTGTAGGTACCGCCACTCATATAAAAAATTAACGCACACAACGTAAGTGGTGTGGGAAGCTGGGTCGTAATCCTGACTAAATGGTTGTAATGACCAATTATGTAGTATGTATGTATGTATGTATATGCAATCGAATACTTTGAAATACCAATTCAAGACTTTTGCATTATGATCAATCATAACTACTGGCACTAGTTATTCATGGCTTTTTCTCGTATCCCAAATTGAAAAGGCTAAATTTATTTAAGACTGCAGAGATAATGTTGAATACTTTCAAAAACTCAAAGCTGTGTAGTTCATATCAGAAGTGCTTCAAGAACTTTAGAAAGCGTTTACCAAAGAATACAGACGATAATCACTTTGAAGCACAACAAAAGAGATGATGATGAATAAATAATAAATAAGTATTGTTTGAAAGAAAAATTGAAAAATATTGTGACAACATTACTAATGTATTGAACCTCTTGTCTTTTATTGCTTGCAGCAAATATAACACTTCCAAGGCGTCTATTTTTACATTAATTTTGTATTTTCTTTATTATTTTATTTATTTTTCTTTATTATTATTGTTATTATTTTAGTATATTATTCAAATTATGTACATAATTCCCTCAATATTTAAGCCAAAAAAGTTGTGAAAAAACTTAAATATTCAATTTATTGTGGCATGATATTTGCATCTTTTCCTCTTCATTAATTTATTAACCAATAAAAAATGTTTGTATAAATTTTTAGTTTGTGAATCTTCTTTCTTTTTTTAAACAAAATTTAAATAAATATTTAAAATACAATGTGCTACAGTTTATATATTAATAGCTGTCATAAATATGTATGTTTGTTAGACATTTGTAGGCTTTGCTTTGGATTTTGTGTAAAACTATCATCACAGCATTGATGTATTAAATTTCTCTTTATGAAATTTTGATTGGGATATCATGTAGCTTTTGTTAGTTTCATATTTACGACTGTATTCAAATACTCAAACCAAATTGGTTGTATTTTTATAAGAAAATTATTAAAAGCTATGAATTAATTCATCGCATTAATATTATAAAGATGTCATAAAAAATAATAATAATAATAATATTTGGATACATAAAATAAAATAAAACATACATAAAATAAAACATTTAAAAAAAAAACTTTTCACGAAAACAGAAGACTTAAGAAACAAACATTTTTTCACAAAATTTTTTTTTTCACAAATTATTTGTTTTTCAAAATTTTGTAAAAATGAGTATAAAACCATCAGTTCATTAAATGTATTTAAGTGTTATCTATGGATCATCTATACTTATGAAAGCAATAACCAATTCCTATGAAAAATTCATAATTGAAAGTTTTCTTATATTAATTACATAATTTGGTCATTATAACCCTTCAGTTAGGATTACGACCTCATTTCTCACACCACTTATGTTGTGTGTGTTTATTTTACACATGAGTGGTGGGACCTACAGTTTATAGTCGACTCCGAACGATAGGGTTTTTAGAAACTTTTCATGGCAATTTTTGCCAGAAATCTGCTGAGAGGAAGTCGCCGAAGAAATACTTTTTGTATTTTGTTTTTGATGTCTGGCCTGGGATTTGAACCCTGGCTTTTCATCTAATAAGCCAACACACGACTTCTTATATTAATTAATTAGTTTAATTCAATTTTAGAGGAAAATCAAGTAAGAAGAATGTTATACCCAGTAAAATCCGTCAATTTCTTACCCTTCTTCTAAATTCAATACCTTTACATCGCTCTCAATAACGATAGCTTTACAAGAACCTATGAATTCGAAGCTAAATGAAATACTTCGTACATAAACATGGCATGTGGTCGCCATAGTCTACTAGGTATTATTATTAGACGTCAGGCCACGATTCAAACCCCATGTCAAACATCTCCAACAAAACGAAGTTTGAAAAAATTTTAGCAAATTTCTGGCAAAAACTCCGACAGTAAATAAATTTGCCGAGAAAAAGTTTCTAAAAAATCTGTCGTTCGGAGTCGACTTTAAAGTGTAGGTCCCACTGTTGTTGTTGTATATTGGTATTAAAGTACTGTCCCCTACATATATAAGGCTTTTTCCTTACAACGTGTTCCTACATTTTATCTGACCACTCATTACTCTGACTTCCCACTTGATGTGGGATCAAGTAAAATTGCCATGAAAAAGATTCTCAAAAATCTGTCGTTTGGAATTGACTTTAAAATTTAGATTCCATTCTTGTTGTTGTATATTGGTATTAAAGAACTGTCCTCTACGTATGTAAGGTTTTTTCCTTACAACGTGTCCCTACATTTTATCTGTCAACTCATTTACTCCGACTTCCCACTTGACCTGGGATCAAGTAAAATTGCCATGAAAAACTTTCTCAGAAATCTGTCGTTCGGAGTCGACTTTAAAGTGTTGATACCATTGTTGTTGTTGTATATTGGTATTAAAATATTGTCCTGCACTTATAAAAGGCTTTTTCCTTACAACGTGTCCCTACAATTTACTCTGACTTCCCACTTGACCTGGGATCAAGGTTGACCTGGGATCAAGGTTGATTCAACTAGCCTAGATAGTCCGATACTAAAACTTAGACAACCTAATAGCAATAATTACTCAGGAACAGAAATTTGTAGAGTGAGAAGGGCTTAATAAGCTCTATTAACATGAGTGCAATGCAGGTGGTTATGCCTCCAGTATGATACTGAAGCCGCTGTAGTCTAGTGGCTAGTTTGCTGGCTTATAAGACGATAGCCCATGGTTCAAACCTCAGTTAAGACATTACGATTAAATAATTCTTACGGCGACTTCCTCTTTGCAGTATTCTGTCAAAAAACTGTGACAGTAAATAAAGTTGCCATGAAAAGTTGGGCCCTTCGCTCATGGATAAAATTAAACCACATAGCATTAGTTGTGTTAGAAGCTAGATCGTTATCCTGACTTAAGCATTGAAATGATCGATTAAGTAGTATGTATGACACCAAAAGAATCTTTTCTTTGTACGTTTGTTATACTAAATACCTAATAACCATAGAACTTGTGAATTTTAATACAAAATTTTTTAATTTTCAACAAACGCAAGCAATACTTAACACAATACATTTAATAGCTCGAACAGTATATAACCTTGACAATGTGTTTTAGTTGTAGGGTATAAAGAACTAAAACAAGTAACAAAAACAAAAAAAATGTTGAAAAACATTTTAACTTCTTAATTTATGATGGTTCAAGACTTAATACATCTTAATGAGTAAAACATGTCAAATCGTCAATTAAAGTTGACATTAAAGCATAGAACGAACGCTAACAGAAGGAAATAAAATGAAATGTAAAGAAAAGAAAAGCATGTCATGTTGTTTAAATGATTCCAGGAAAATAATTTAATATAAAAAAATAAAAATAAAAACAATTTAAAAGTGATTAAATTAAATAAAAAACAAAACAAAAGACTTAAGACACAAACTTTTTTTCAATATTATTTGGTTTACGTTTTTTCCGTTTATTATTTGTTGTTGTTGTTATTGTTGTTGTTATTGCTACGCAATACATTTAATTGTATTATTATTGTATTTCCAAAGAAATTATCACTAATTACACAACTCAGAACTCTTTTTTCTTGTTTGTTTTGTTATGTTGCTTTTGCTTTTGTAAGTTTTTGTTGCCTTCCTTTTTTTATTGGTAAAGAAAGATTAACGCATCATAATTGCCATATCTAACATAGACGAGTATCATTAAAATTAAAATTACTGCCGTAGAAATGAGAACGTTGAGCCCACCTGAAATTGCCACTTGAACATGCAATCCAAGGCATTAAAACCGAAGATAGATCAACAAACTTAACTTAACTCATATCTTATCAATATGGAAAATGTAAGCGAACAGCAAACAACAAGCAACAGAAGATGCAGTCACATTCAAACAAGCGTATGATCATATGCAACGACATACATATGAAGTCCAGATATGTAGAATGGAGAATGCCACGACAGTTAAAACATTGTATTGCGGCATAAAAAAAATTCTCAAAAAAAAGATGTTTTTTTCTGTAATAATAATAAAATTATAGAACAACAAAAAACAACAACAACAACAAAAAGAAATAAACCAAGTCAATATGTAACAACAAAAACTAAAAAAAATATTTTTTTATTTTTTTGTAACACAAAATTGCCTGCATCATCATAAAGAATTGTTTTAAATACAAGAAAAAAATTATTTTCTTTTACATACTTTAGCTTAAAAATTTATCTGCTGCTTGGAACAGTTTAAAAACGGAAACCATATGCACTTGCTGCAGCAATGAAGCATAGCAATA
Source organism: Sarcophaga variegata (assembly GCA_932273835.1). NCBI lineage: Eukaryota > Metazoa > Arthropoda > Insecta > Diptera > Sarcophagidae > Sarcophaga > Sarcophaga variegata. The sequence continues at coordinate 113,129,545 of OW026361.1, forward strand.
CCTCTCTCTCTCTTTCTATACGTGCATATGCTTGTACAATAAAAAACAAAATTATTTTCGTTCGTTTGTTTTTTGTTGTTTTAGTTTTACATTTTCGTTTAAATTTCTATCTATTTGTATAGAATTTTTGCCATAAAAAACCTGTATTACAAATAAATAAATATGAACAAAGACAACAAATAAATGTACAGACAGACAGACAGACAAACAGACAGACAGACATTCAACAGCAACAACAACAGTCATCTGACTCGATATATAAACAACTAGAAAAACAGAGCCTACATGCATTCGAACATGGCTATATGATCAACAGCACTACAAAAACAACAACAGAAAGCTTTACTCATAACCAGGGTTTCTTTTCCTACTTGAGCTTTTGCTCCTAGTCGTTGTTGTTTTGCATTCTGAAGCCTTGCTTTTTGTTTTCTTTTTCTTCTTCTTTTTTTTATTGAACATTTTATTCATTTGTTGGCCATAGAATGGCAAATGATGATGGTATGGTGTGCATAGGTAGGCAGAGCAGAGGAGAAAGAAATTTAAAATTAAAAAAAAAATTAAAAACGAATAAAAAATTGAAAACATGAGGTGTTAAATCAAAAATATGAAAAACACTCATATTAGATTGGATTTTAAAAAATTTCTTGGAATTTTTTTTTTAAATAATGAAGAAATATTTTTTCTGCATACTACAATACCCTACAGCAGATGGTTATTACTTTATCATAAACCTTGTACGAAGTATATCCACAGCTTTGTTAATTCCATGTCATTTAACAGGAATACTCTTATGGTCACAGGACGATTTCGAAAACATTTATATGCAGCGGACATCACTTTTACATCTTGATATCCATTATAGAAGTTATTCGGTTCCTAACAAGACATTATGGTTACTTGCATTTCTTCCCTCCAACATGGTTTCAATATATAAATGAAAATACATCTGCGGAATATGTTTGTGGAGATTTAGAGGGAATGAACGGGCCTCTGATAACAGAGAAATAAATGGAAGTGAGATTAATATCCAAGGGGAAATATGAGGCAACTCATTAAAGCTGTAAGAAATGCTGTGAATAGCTGAACCTAATCGGTCATGAGGAAGGTCATTACATAACAAATCCTGTGTGAATATGAAAGTTATGAGAAGTAATTACTTATGGTAAGAGAGAGTAGAGACAGCTATAAGAGGTGTCTGCCAGTAATACATAAAAAATTGAATAATTTAACCCACGAATGACAAATTTACATCTTCAAAGCGGAATTTAATCCAAAAAGGATTAGGGAGGTAGGTATGCAAAAGTGTGTCTCCAGTCAAGGAGTATGAGCGGACACACTTAGGCCACACACAGAGCCCATTGTGATACCACAGTTTCCACATTTTTCCCATAGTCCAGCCAACACTCGGAGTTTCCGATAAAGCGATTCAGACTGCCAATATCAGTGCATGAGAGCTAATTCAGTTCCTCCATATAGTAGGCACACAGTTAGGTTAGGTTAGGTTAGAGGACGTGTACTTGTCAATTAAGACAAGAACAGTACCCGGAGGTCAAATTGACCCATTGTATAACGTCCTAGTTTCTCACACCACTTATGTTGAATGCGTTAATTTTATACATGAGTGGTGGGACCTACAGTTTAAAGTCGACTCCGAACGACAAACTTTTATTTATTGGCTGAGTTTTTTCAGAAATCTGCTGAGAGGAAGTCACCGAAGAAATATTTGTTGTATTTTTGTGTTGCTGTCTGGCCTGGGGCTCGAACCCTGGCTTTACGTCTAATAAGCCAACACACTACCTACTAGACCACGGCGGCTTCATCAATATTCCAAGGGGATTACTTCATGGCATGTTTTTGTTGTCATTAAAGAAATTTTTATTACGGTATTTCGACGTATATATAAGTTCTAATAGGGCACAAAATTTAAAACATTTTTCAAATTTCTAACTGTTTTCGAAACAATTTCAATTTTTTTTCTTCTTCTAGTGGTCATTTAAAGCGTCAATATGGCATATTTCGTTGGCACAATTAAAATGAAAAAGAAAAAAAGGAAAATTCCCAGATATCAGCAGAAAAATAAGAAAAAAAGAAAGACGGTAATTTCAGTTGACATTTTCTTCCATCAATCAAATGTGGATATTATTTTGTGATATGTTATCATTTACCGTTTACTTGGGTTATAATTTTACTTTTTTATTACCCGGATGCCAGAGCCATAGCTGCTAAGCCAGTCATTAAAGTTTTTTTTCTATTTTCTTTCCTTTATTAAGTTATAATTATAACAATTAGAAATAGAAATAGAAAAATAGAAATAGAAATAGAAATAAAAACTATGCATTTAAACGAATATTTGTAATGAAAGAAATTTTTTAGACTTTTAACTTGTGACACCACATATCAAGGCAACATTTTTGACACTTCACAATGACATGACGGCTGGCTGGTGGAAGCGGCTGATGCTGCTAATGCTGCTGATGCTGATGCTGATGTTGGTTAAACTAAACCGCTTCAAATGCACTGACGTATGGCACCAAATTTGAAAAGTTGGTTAGAAAAAAAAAACAATCAAATGCACAAAAGAAATGCTTGATATACCACTTTTTCCCTGTCTATCGCCCTCTCTTTGTAGGCCTCTCTCTCTGTGATACATTCCTTAATAAATAAATTAAATGTGTAGAGAAATATAAAAACCATAAATTTATACATTAAATATATATATAAAAAAAGAAGAGGAAGAAAAAGAAAAAGAACTCTGTAATAAAGTAGTAGAGAGCTAAACCTGTCATATCATTTCTTATTGCAAATGCCCACAGCATTTATGGATAGAAAGATAGAAAATAAAATGGAATTAAATTGTTAAAGAAATTAATACCAGCAAAAGGTTAAAATAATTACAAATAGAAGAGCCACTACGATCATCATCTCACTCTCCACAAAAGCTGAATGCTGCTGACTGGTTAAATCAAGACGGAAATTTTCTTTTTATTTTCATTTTTTTTTTTTTCAACCACAAATTTAAATTAAATTTCTAAATATTTAATCATGCTGTCAATTTAAGTTTTTCGCTTGATGCTGTGCTTTTTTTTATATTTAAAGTTAAAAAACTATGCAGTCAACATTAACATTAAAGAACATCATTTTTAATTCTGCAGTTGTTGTTGAGCTGTGCTCTGTTTTAAGCAGCAGCAGCATCATGTTTTGTTTGTTTGTTTTTTTTTTTTATTAATTTTCCACTGGTTGTTGCAACATGCGGTGCATGTGCGTCTGCTTGAGTAACTGCCTGCATGCATTTCTGTTCAAATTTTTATCATCACATTTTTACATTTTCTCCGTCTTTAAGTTTTATTTCTTTCGTTTTTCGTTTTTCCTTTTTCCTCTTCTCTGTTATTTTTTTTTTTTTGTTTATTTTTCAATTTTTATTGCGGCTGTCTAAAGTAGTAGTAGAGTGAAAAGTGACATTCCTTATTTGCTTGTGCATATTAATGAGATTTTCATTTAATTTTAATATTTAAAGGGAAATTATAAACGAAACTGCAATATTATTTGGATTCGAAGTCGAAATGTAAACCTTTCTGAAACTATTTTTTATCGATTTTTATCATTTTGATATCGTCTGTTGTAGAACAGATTTCACGAGACATTGGCCAGGTCATTACTGCCAACGGCAAGCACTGTAAGTCTATGATAATGAACTTCTTTTGGCTTAAATTGGAGGATCTAAGACCAACAACATGTGCCACACAGATCCTGCCGCATTGGATATTCTACACAAGAGTTTTAAGGTCATGCTCATCTCTGAAGGAGGTGATTTCAACTGATCGTTCAATTTAACCCCGAAAGATTGTGCGGTTTAGCGCTATTGAATGCGGGTCTCTCAATATACATCTGACAGTAAATGAGGGCAAAACGTTGGTACATGTTGTTAATATGTAGGGACATGGGATATATCGGATCCCAGTTTACAATCGATAACTATACTTTCGATATTGTCAGTATAAGTTTGTATATATTGGCTCCACCGTTTCCAGCAAAAATAATGTCAAATGTAGTATCTCTCTTGTCAACAGATGCTATAATATAAACTCAATAAGCAATTGAGTAGCAGAGATACGAGATGCATATCAAGAAACTAATGGTCTACAAGTCGCTTATACTCCTCCTTCCTTTCTATTGTACAGAAGTATGGCCCTTGTTATGCACTAAGGCAGTATCCTGGAGAATATTCAAGACAAAAATCCTACGAAAGATCTTCGCATCAGTGCAAGTTGGAGCTGTCTTCCGCAGCAAATCCAATAATGTTCTCTATAAGCTCCTCAACGACTGGGTCATTGTGTAGGACATTAGTATCCAGAGATGGAGGGTTTTTAATGCGCATATTAGCAGAAGTGAGTGCAGAGTACAACTTTATCTGGGTTGGAAGGACCAAATCGTGAAAGCTCCTTCTACGATTTGTGTGACAAACTGGCGAAGAACCAAATACAACAAATGGCTTGTTCATGGACATTTAAATAAGTAAGTAATGATTCTGGGACCTTACTTGCAAGAGCAGTCCATATTACGAAGTATGTAATGAATTTGGGAAGAACCTTTTTACTTGCAAGAGCAGTCCACACTCGAAGTCTATGAATAGCATGTAGAACTTAAGAGATTTTAGATTTTTGAAACCGAAAGCCTACCGAATTCTACACTCATACATACATAATTATTGAAAGATTTTTGAGAAACTTTTCATGACAAACTTTTATTTACTTTCTAAGTTTTTGTCACAAATCTGCTGAAAGTCGCCGAAGAAATATTTTTTCATATTTCGTTTTGCACGAGATGTCCGACCTCGGGTTTGAAACATGGCCTCATGTCTAACAAGACAACACACTACCTACTAGACTACGGCGACTTAAAAACAAATCGATTGAAAATGTATTTTTCAGCAGATCTCTTATTAAGAACTTAAATTTTGAAGAAGTCCGGAAGTGTAAGGATGAGGCCTGGTCAATGCAGATAAATTCTAATCTGTCACATGCCAAGTTGACTATCAAACCTTCACGTAGAGGCATCTGGGAGATGTTTTTGACGCCCTTCTAGCTTCAGCAAGTTGTGAAAGCTGAATGATTTGATTAAGCACGCAAATGTTCAAATTCAGCAGCCAGTCTGATAGCGACTGCACGGGAATATCCCTATTTTTTTTAGGGAATGTGCAGACCTTGCGCTGACCATCTTCTTTCTCTTCCCTGGTTTTTGGTAGAACTTGGTCAGTACAGAGACAGCGTTTACCTGTGGCATCACAACGGGCCGCTATGCGTGTTCAAGTGAGCTTTTTGATATCAGAGCTACCACTCCGACCTAACCTTTCTTAGGAAATCCATTTAAGCCACACATGGGCTACCAGAAATAGCAATGAAAAGTCTAAGAGGAATGCTACGTATACTCAATATCTCAAAAAGGTCATAAAACCGAAAAAGAAGTGACAAAAAGGGCAAATGTAGTCACCTTACGTTCACTGTACAAAAAGCTTCAACCGAAAACTCTAAATAATATCACTAAGAGAAGATCACAGGGAGAACATATTGAAGAACAAGGAAAGTACCATAGGAAAATAAGAGAACAGCTTAAAATTTTGGAAACAACTCTATTTTACATGCAGCAAGGCAAAAACATTTCAATGTAACGAACAGAAGTTGTTGAAATAATGAAGGGTACCCTTAAATTTTTTATAATAAATCGTTAAAATTCTCCAATCAATGCTTGACTACTTTCATAACAGAAACATTCTACACAATACGAGAATTTTCATTAAAAAAAAATTTTTAAATAAATGATGAACGTTTAAATATTAATTTACTAAACAAAACAATGCATTCATGGCATGCATTCATGGCATGCTGTTTATGAAAGAGTATCTATTTTAAGGATTTTTGGTATTGTTTTGAAAAAATTATTAATTGCAGCATTTAGAAATTAAATGATAATAAATTGATAAATTCTTTTGGGTTGACAAATAGTAGAACAAATTAAAAGCCCTTTCACTTCACACAAGTATGTGGCTTAAGTCTTTTGTTTTGCTTAAACAAAAACTAAAAGAACAATCATTAAAATTCTCAAACACCAAGACATTAATTTTAGTATTTTAGTATGAGAGTTAAAGCTTTTAGTCTGTTTTTTTATTTTTCTAAATTGAATAATGAAGGTATTTAACAATTTTGAAAAGATTTTGGGCCTAGTATAGGCCTGTATACAATGAAAAGGAAAAAGAAACCAATTTGAAATTTTAACACCTCTAACCGTTTTAATAGATTATCTTGGGTTGTTTTTTTTTTGGTTTTGGTTTTTTGTAAATCCATTAACTAAAGTGTATTAAAACAAAAAATTATTTTATATACTTAAAGTGCGTAATAATGCTAAAAAATGTACAACAAAAGTTATTAGCTGACCCTTAAGCCTTAATAGTCAGTCGGTAGGCAAAAAAAACCATATTAAACGCACAACGTCTTTTTATTTAATCTACGTAGCAAAGGCTGGTGTTGAAGACCTTAGAAAAAATGCCGACGCTACTCTTTTTTTTCGATTTTATTTTTCTTTTTGACTCTTTTAAAACAACCAAACACAATACAATATCTCCGGCAACAGAACAATACAATGGTAATCATAGAAACGAAGTCATTTTTCAAATAAACCAGAAAATCTTTTTCTTTTTACTGCAGCCGTCCATTTTTTGTTTGTTTGTTTGTATGTATGGGGGGAACATGTTCATACATGTGTTTCGTTTAGTTTATACCTGTAAACTATTTTGTCTTCAGCTCCATAGAAATAATAATTTCTTGTTGTTTTCATCTCCCTATCTTCTTAGCATTTCATTTTACAATGTTGTGAATTACTTGTATGCCTAGGTTTATAAAGATTTCAGCGGAAATTTCATATAATTAGTGGCTTAGAAAACCCTTTTCAGCAAACAACAACAAAAAAAAAACGCCGTAAAAAGTGTGATGTTTTGTTGAAAATTGGTTTTCATTTCGTTGATGGCCTAGCCTTAAAGGAAGTTACCACAAATATCATGTGTTTCATATTTCAATGAAAATTATGTTATAAATTCAAAAATGTTTTCCTTTCTATTTAATGGTGATTATTTCTTCTTCTTTTTCTTCTATTTTTTCTTAATAGTAATTATCATAATTAAGGAAATTTAATACGTTTTTTTTATTTTTTCAAACATAATTTTTGTGTTGGTGGTCATTATATTATGGGTCTTCTTTCTATTTTGTTTTTCTTTCTTTTTTTTGGTTTTTTTTTTGGTTTTTTGTTTTAAATTCATGGCAAATAACAATAAAATAATAAAGCCTGTAATAAAGGTGTAAATTATACTAAAAAACTTAAAAAAAAATAAAGTGTGGTACGCATGTTAATGAATGATTTATGCTGTGGTTGTTTCATATGTTTAGTTTATTAGTTTAAACCCAAAGGTAGGATCTAGATTTAATGCTTATTTATACAAATCTACTCAAAACTACTTAGAGTAAATATGTTTAGCTTCCTATACAAATGACACCGAATTCTGTAATCACAAATGTGATACATCTGGTAATGTTATTCGGATTTGGCAACGTTATTGCTAATCCGAAAGTTACAATTTCAAAGTTCACTTTAATAGAAAACATGATTAAAATCACAATAATTTTCGTTTCAAAACGAGTGGAAATTAAAACAATTACTTGCTATTTTCCTTGTTTCACGGTATCTTCTCTCCGTTAACATCTTCTGATGAAACTTTTTGTACAGTGAACGTAAGCTGATTACATTACACACTTTTGTCATTTCTTTTTCGGTTTTTATGACCTTTTTGTGATATTGAGTATATGTAGCATTTCTTTCAGACTTTTCATTGCTATTTCTGGTAGCGTTAGTAGCTTAAATGGATGCCCTAAGGAAAAAATACGGATATTCCCGTGTAGTCGCTATCAGACTGGCTGCTGAATTTGCACATTTGTACGCTTAATCAAAGCATTCAACTTTCACAACTTGCCGAAGCTAGATTGACATCAAAAACTTCTCCCAAACGACTCTATGTCATGATTTGAGAGTCGATTTGACATGTGATGGATTAGAATTGGCCTGCGTTGACCAAGTCGAACCAGTCATGTGTATAAGGCTGTTCAATCCCTTCAAACTCAGCTTAAAAAAGCTAATCTATTGTGGTTCATACATACATAATTGGCCATTATAACCCTTCAGTCAGGATTACGACCTAGTTTCTCACACTACTTATGTTGTGTGCGTTAATTTGTATACATGAGTGGCGGGATCTACAATTTAAAATTGACACCGAACGACAGATTTTCGAGAAACTTTTCATGACAATTTTATTTATTTACTCTTCGAGTTCTTGCCAGAAATCTGCTGAGAGGAAGTCGCCGAAGAGATATTTTTTTCGTATGTCGTTTCGATGTCTGACCTGGAGTTTGAACCGTGGTTTCACATCTAATAAGCCAACACAATACCTGCTAGCCTACGGCTACTTCTCTCTTCTATTGTGGTTCACAATATACAAATTTCTTTCGTTTGCTAAATAAAAGACTTAAGAAACAAATCTGATCATATTTGTAAATATTCAAACCAGTTGTGGAGTTCATTATAAAGCCTGTGTATGTAGATTTTCTTTCTAAAGATTAAAAAATAAAAAAATTAATACTTTTAGTGTGGCTATAAAAATGTGTTGACATTTCTATTGCTCCCACATTACCACAAACGGTTTTATCAAACCTAATAAATGTCTTGGATTACTGTCTTGCTAATTTCTTTTTCTATTAGATTTTATAACATTTCTTTCATTTAATTTTCTGTTTTGTTATCAGGTATTATTTTATTAACAATTAATCGAGCACAAATAATAGTTTGTTTATTAAGACATTGCAGTTAATGCGTCAACACTGTTTTGTATGCAATTCTAACCAATTTTCTTTCTCAATGTGTGGTTAAAATACTGATCTTTGTATTCTTTCAACCTTTTTCTAAGTCTTTGTAATTCTTTTTTCTTTTTTTCATTTGCGTGTGGCTTTTTACAAAAAAAGAAAAAAAATAAAACAAATAAACCATGAAATAAAAGTTTTAAATATCTCTTTAAAGTCTTATACTCGTACAATCAAACGTGGAGAAAGAAATAAAAATCAAAAGAAGAAATGCGAAAAAAGAAAAGAAACTACAATTGTGGTGTGGTGTGTTGTGAAGTGCTTATTGTGGGCAGGATGTTGTTGAATGTTTTTGGTTTTTTATGCTTGAAAGAAAGTAGGTGTCTTAAGTCTTTTGTTTGAGGGTGGCAATGGTTTTATATTACAATTGGTTTTTCTGTCTACTTTTGTGAATGAGCAAATGATTAATGTTTTAATTAATTGTAGAGAACATAAAACTCATGCAAACTCATAAAATGTTTAATTCGAAATGTTTTAAAAATGAGTAAAATGTGTAGGAGTTGTTCACAGAATTAAATGAGTTACAGTTCTTTCAAAACTAAACATCATTGCTGTTCATAGAATTTGTGAATTGCTTAAGCGATTAGTCAGCGATTTCTGAGTATTTGCAATTGGATTAAAGAGAATTTCGTGTAAATAATCTTAAATTGATAGAAAAGTATTTGTTCTACAGGCGTCACTATTTCTATTCCTTCAATAGATGTCGTTGTATCACCAACTTTATCCATTCAAATGCTTAGGTTCTAATTTAAATTCAAATAAGTCAAGTTTTTTGGAAACTAAGGCAAAAGGACCGACATATATTAGATATAAAGTTACCGATCTACAGTTTAAGGCCAACTCCGAACGACAGATTTTTGAGAAGCATTTCATAGCAATTTGAATTTGCCATCAGAGTTTTTACCAGAAATTTGCTGAGAGGAAGTCGCACATAAAAATTCAAGTTATCTGGCTCAAAAGCTATGCAACAACACGGAATGGGTAGCCATCATTTCTCTTCTATCTCCATGTATATAGTCGGGTATCTTATCTATATCTGGCTCACTCCATTCATACACTATCTTTGCACAAGCATGAGAACATCACCTACAAAGGCATTAGAAATAGCATTCCTTATCCAACCGGATAAGATAAGGGTTTGATGTTAGGCGGCACTTACGATATATCGTATCCAGGCTATGGAGATCGCCAGAGTATAATTCGAACACTGGACAGATATTAGGTTTGGTTAGGTTAGAGGACGTGTACTTGTCAATTAAGACAAGTACAGTAACCGGAGTTTGAATTGACCCATTGTACAACGTCCTAGTTTGTCACACCACTTATGTTGTGTGTGTTAATTTTTATACATGAGTGGTGGGACCTACATTTTAAAGTCGATTCCGAACGATAGATTTTTGAGAAACTTTTCCATGGCAATTTTATTTACTCTCAGAGTTTTTGGCAGAAATCTGCTGAGAGGAAGTCGCCGAAGAAATACTTTTTGTATTTTTGTTTTGATGTCTGGCCTGGGGCTCGAACCCTGGTTTGACGTCTAATAAAAACACTACCTACTAAACTACGTCGACTTCTTGGACAGATATTCATTTAATGCAGAATTATACCACACGTATAGCTCTAAAGAGACTGATCTGACCCAAGCCTCTACGTTGGTCAATCAGACACCACATATGACTTCGGTTACCGGATCATAAAACTGTCTCCCAAACAAAGATACGAGTATATGCGTTCAGAGAATGTATGTTCTGAACCTTGATTTTTAGTTATTGAAATACCTTCACTGGCTTTCCAATGGCAATAAGAACTGTACTTGAGCGAAAGAGGACGATTAATATTTTAGACATCAAAGAAAATGTGAAGAGAACAATATAGCTTATAGAGTTATAAAACAAAACACCTGGATAACCCAATGCACATTAGTGCATTGAAAAACCTGGCACGATAGTGTATGGAAATGTCACTCGGATTAAGGTGGAATACTAGTACAGTAGGATGAATTGTAAACATACATTGAAGCGATTCCATTGCAGGGAAAACCGTGAGTAAATTAAGGCTAAGAAAAGCCGACTGAAGTACACTAAAGAGCGTCCTTACACTCCGCTTTACATGTGCCTCTCAACCGTATTGGTTTAATGGGTAATCAGGTGAAAAACTTTTTATGTAATTGCCTGGCTTTCATAAGCCCTAAAGCTCAATATTTCAGGGATGGGACTGTGCAAGACGTGCACAATCACAGGGGAGAGGAATAGAAGACACTAAGAAAGTCTTACAATATAAAGGCCTCCTGTAGAATGCCTTAATGGTGCGACCAAGACAAATAGACTTGATGGCTTTAATGTACGTCGATGTGCATGAAAATTTATGACTCGTCTCCTGCTCTTCAAATTACCTGTCTAGCTACTATGTCTGCATTAAGAGGACCCAACAGATATGACCTACACAAGCTATTGCCCTATTCCTGTTGTTAAATGAATGCAGAACCAGGTACACAAAGCAGAGGCATGACTCGTAGGAGGCGCGCGTTATTCTAAAGCAAAATCATGGTCGGAAAATGATTTTTATGTATTTCTCTTCTTTCCCCACTAATTATTACAATTTCTGTGATTTATTTCAGTAGCGCTCTTAGTATTCTTTCATCTTAACAGGTTACTGGTCTGAGTCTATCCAAAACCAATATCTTCTGTGAAAATAACTTGGACGAACGAAATTTACTCAGGGGCAACGAAATTGACTGATTGACTTCCACTCTTAGAAAATGACGGTGCATAACCTTCCCATTTGCTTCTTGAGTGCCATTCTTTCTTAAAAGATGGGTTTAATATGAAGGCAGTTGTTTCTCGTTTAAACCTTCTGGGAAGCTAGTAGTGAGAGGCCTTACAGGATATTCTAATTGGCATACTCAATAGTCTTAAAATTGTTTAAATTGGCAGCAGGATATCATAAATTTTTAACACTATAAATTATTGAATAGACTTTTAGACTAAGTCTCAATATTCTTTCACAATTCATTCACATACAATCCATAAAACAAAAATATTCTTCATTTGTGAAGTTTTCAAAATGTTTTTTTTTATTTTCCAAATGTTTGTGTAAATAACTGCTGCTGTTTTTTTATTATCTTAAATAGGAAACTGATCATAAATGTCTATCAAAAATGCTTTAAAAAACCAAACTTTGTAAGAAAAACCATATTTGTTATAAACAAAGTTTATTTCTTAAGTCTTTTGTTTTCACCTAATAAAACACCATTAAGCAGAAGAAAATTTCTACAGAATTTTATGGCACAATAATAATAATAATTTCATTTCCATCATTTTGATATTAAAACGAACATTTTTTTATCTCACAAACAAACAACACACACACACATACATAGAATCGCTCAATTTCTATGTTATTTTGAAAGTTTTTTTTTCTTTTTTTTTGAAATTTTAAAAGCAAGCAGATCGTAAAAGTTTTTCTTTTAAGGCATTTATTATACACCATCTATATGCACTTTTCTTTTGTTAATTTGATTTGTTTTTTCTTTTTTCGTTTTAAAATATTTTTTTTTCTGGAAATATTTTTCTTGTCTTATTGTCACATTTATTGCTTGAGATATTTACGTTGCATTATTATTGTGGCACTTTTATTGGTTGGATGAAACAAAATAGTTTTTTATATACAAAATAAAGTGAAATTAATTTTTTTCTTTTTTTATTATAAACAAACAAACATAGTTTTTATTCAGATTTTCTACATTCGAAATTAACACGTTTTGAAGGGACACTTTTAAATATTCCCCGTAGTTAAAATTTTAATTAATTTAATATTTAAAAAACAGAAAAATATTAAAACAACAGGACCTTTGGATGATATGAATAAAACTTAATGAAAACAATAAAAAACAATTTAATCTGGATCAAATTTCAAACGCATTTGATTTATGGAAAAATATTTAAAAAAAAAATGAATTTATTTTGAATGGAATCTCTGATGGACAGATGCACTCCATTATTCGTCTCGGCTAAGAATGTCTGTGTAAGATTTTTATTTTATACAAAATTATTTATGCTTTAATAGTTCATGTAAACTAAAATAACAGCGTTTGTATTTTTAGGAGTGCCACTACAGTAAACTAATAACGATCGATATGATGATGGGAAAAAATATTTCAGAATTTCTGAATGTCTTTACAAAATGTATTGTTTTATTTAGTAACACCTTTTACAAATAAGTAGTCGCCGTAGTCTAGTATGTAGTGTGTTCGCACACACAGTTCAAAGGTCATATCAGGCATCTCCAATAAAACGTAACATAAAATAATATTTCTTCGGTGAATTCGTCTCAACAGCTTTTCTGAGAGAAAAATAAAATGCCAAGAAAAAGCTTCTAGAAAATCTATCATTCGAATTTAAACTGTAAACTGTGCTGTCACTTTATTATTAAATTAGCACAAATAACATAAGTGGTGTGAGAAGTTAGGTTGTAATCCTGACTGAAGTATTTTAATGACTAACTATGTATGTATGTTGTACGAACAATATATCAGTCGTTCTTTGCAGATAAAAGGAGATTGAGTGCATACTGAGGACAGCAAACATAGTCTTATATACATACATACATATATAATTGGTCATTACAACCCTTTAGTCAGGATTACGACCTAGTTTCTCACACCACTTATTTTGTGTGTGTTAATTTTTTACATGAATAGCGGGACCTACAGTTTAAAGTCGACTCCGAACGACAGATTTTTAAGAAACTTTTCATGGCAACTTCTTAATTACTCTCAAAGTTTTTGCCAGAAATCTGCTGAGAGGAAGTCGCTGAAGAAATACTTTTTTATTTTGTTTTGATGTCTGGCCTGGGGCTCGAACCCTGGCTTTGCGTCTAATAAGCCAACACACTACCCACTAGACTACGGCATCTTCTTAGTGACTGCTAAGCGATTCTGGTGAGAACGTTCGAAAACTGATCGAAAACTACAATTAATTCTTATAATAAATAAAACTACAAAATTCTAATAACCTATGTATAAAGAAAAGACACTATATCTCGTCTTTTAATTTTATTTTTGCTTTTTGACTAAATTCTTACACTGAAAATCGCAACGCAAATGCGATTTTCGTAACAAATGAACACAGCGCCGCGTAAAAGTCAAACGGTTAAGTAATAATTTGTTAAAATATTTGATGTATTTTATATTTACTTTAAAATATACTTTTTTTTTGTAATAAAACAAAACAATTTTTAAGATTTTTCACAAATTAAACCCTCTGGTGACTGCCTATTTTTGCACCACAAAAGTGTAGGTACCCCTAAAAAGACTCACAGTAAATTTAAAATTCAAAAGCCCATTATTACAAAATGTTACACCCAATATTTAGTAGGATATCCCTTAAGACCAAGCACTCCATTGAACCCATTGGCATTGAATACACCAATTTTGTTAAGCTTTTTCTGTTGATATTTCCGCCATGCACTTATGAGCGAGTTTTTCAGTTAAATTTTGTTTTAAGTTTGGCAACTACGTAACCATTCTTCCAAATAATCTCCAAAATACAATCTTGGAGTCGTATCGGAACTTTATGCAGGAGTGTTAAACACATGGGGACTTTGGTAGGTAAATCACATCTTTACATTAGCAGTAGTATGATTGTATTCAATGACTTGTTGAAGATTAGGTTAGGTTAGAGGACGTGCACTTGTCTATTAAGACAAGTACATTACCTGGAGGTCGAACTGACCCATTGTAGAAACGTCCTAGTTTCTCACACCACTTATGTTGTGTGTGTTAATTTTATACATGAGTAGTGGGACCTACAGTTTAAAGTCGACTCCGAACGACAGATTTTTGAGAAACTTTTTCATGGCAATTTTATTTACTCTCAGAGTTTTGGCCAGAAATCTGCTGAAAGGAAGTCGCCGAAGAAATACTTTTTGTATTTTATTTTGATGTCTGGCCTGGGTCTCTAACCCTGGCTTTTCGGCTAATAAGCCAACACACTACCTACTAGACTACGACGACTTGTTAAAATTAACGGCCATTACGAATTCCTACTTCTTCCGCATTTTAGGTAAATTTATTCTTTAAGATATTTGAATAATCTCCTTTATATATTATTTCCTCAATAAAGTCCACACTAAATGGGCTCTCGAAATAATCACCATAATTCCGTTTGCTTATTTATGGCTGAGGCCTAAGACCCATTCAATGTTTTGTTTAAACATCTGTGGTCTTGCTAGACGCACCACCTTATCAACTATTAACTCTTAAATATTTCTCCATTCCATTCCATTTAAATATTTCACCAATTCAACTGCACTTCATCACATTAAAAGTTATCATTTTTGTTTCAACACTAAATTGTTAACAAACATTTCGAGCTCTGGATTGTCTTTAGAACTTTAAATACAATATTTTTTTCTTTATCTACAATTACAATGCATTTAGAAATAGTTTACAATTAATCATAGAGAAATATTAATCGGCATAACAAACCAACGAGAATTTCTTTTAATGGGCAATATAGACCACCGAGTGAACTTGTTTGTGGACGCTTACTTAACTGGCGTTGGAGTTTGATTTTTTTTTTAAATTATTTCAAAATTTAAATCAACATTTTGTTAGATTTGTTAGAACTTTTTCAGAAGCACTTTCACACTTTTTTTTTATTTTTCACAAAACTGTGTTTATAATGTGGTCTTATTTACATTTTTGTAACATTTTCTGGACAGAGCTAAAGTTTGCTCAAATTTTATTCATTAAATTCTAACATTCATTTTAATTTTTCAATGACTATTCCGTAGTATGTTGTCTTATTAGATGTTAAACCACGGTTCAAACCCCGGGTTAGACATCTCCAACAATACGAAATATGAAAATGAAAATATTTCTTCCGCGACTTCCTCTCAGCAGATTTTTGGCAAAAACTCTGAGGAGAAATTAAAATTGCTATGAAAAGTTTCTCAAAAATCTGTCTTTCGGAATTTCGGTCCCAAAACTCATGGTTAAATTAGGTCTTTATCCTAAATGAAGGGTTGTAATGTCCAATTATGTGTATATACATACATGTATTCCTCAGAAATATGAAAATTCCTCATCAGAATTATGCGTGTAATCAAATTCATATTTAAGGTTTTTGCAAAGTATTCCACTTTCAGTTTGTAGAAAAGGTTTTCATGTCTTTCATACCAAAAAAAAATAAAAAAAAATTTTTTTTACAAGTTTTTAGTGAGCCAAGATGTCGCCGTGGTCTAGTGGGTAGTGTGCTGGCTTATTAGACGTGAGACCTCAGTTCAAACCCCAGATCGGCATCTCCATTTGAAAGAAATATGAAAAAATATTTCTTCGGCGACTTCCTCTCAGCAGATTTCTGGCAAAAACTCTGACAGTAAATAAAAATTGCCAAGGAAAAGGTTCTTAAAAATCTGTCGTTCGGAGTCGACTTTAAACTGTAGATCCCGCCACTAATGTATAAAAATTAACGTGCACAACATAAGTGATAAAGGAAACTAGGTCGTAAACCTGACTAAAGGGTTGTAATGACCAATGACCAGTATGTTTACTGAGCCAATTGATTTTCGTTTTAAACACTTTAAACTGTTATAAACTGTCTCAACATTTTTTCATGGCCACTCCTCTATATAAAGTTGCATTATTCAAGAAATTTTCTATCAATTTTTTTTTCATATTTCTTTACCAAAACTAATTAACAAAAGCACTTCTAAATATTTTTCTTCAATTATTCACTGTTTGCAAAAGCATCAGAACATAAAATTTGCCAGCACTAAGGTATTCTCATGTTCGGCAGACAACCTTGTTGGTCATAATTTTGCTTTTTATTACATTTCTTTATGAATTTGGATGACAATGTATTCCCTTCTTTTTGAACTTTAATAAGTTGTACAAATTTGAAGGCATGAATAATTTTTATAAAAAAAAAACTAGTTATACGAATAGAAAAATCATAAGACTTTGTTCATTTGTTGCTTTGTGTTTTTTTTTTCTTTTTCGACACATTGAACGAAGAACTGTAGCATTTTCCTTTTGAATACTTTGTAAAGTATGTCACTTAAGTTATATTCTTATTGCAAAAAGATATTTACTTTAGAAAATTTTCTTTAATTAGCAAATAAAAATAATTTCCTTCTTTCGGCAAAGCATACAGGCTTGTGTGAAATAACTATAAGGGAAATGGCTTCATTTAACAATATTTCTTCAAAAAAACTTTGTAATGAAGCATGTTAGCCATGTAAAATTTGGTTTCATATACAATATTTGCTTAAACATTAAATTGCAATGCTCTAATTCGGTTACACTGGTAAAATAAAACACATATTCTCTGTCTCCCTCTTGCGGTTTTTTGTATTTTTGTAAGAAATTTAATGATTTTATTTTAATTTTTAGTTTTAGTTGTGCTTTCAAATTTACCTTTATTTTGTTACATTTTCTTTAAAAAAATATTTTTATTGTTTTTCCAATTATTTTTTTAATGTTGCTTTAATTATTTTATATTCCGATATATTGATATGCACGACGATATTTTTCGTTTTTGGTGGCACTGCAAACAGATTTTATTTATTTTTCTTTGATGTTGTTGTTGTTGTTGTTGTTAGTTGTTTTGTATATACTTTTCCAATTTCCAAACAGTATAACAAAAACAAACAAAAAAAATAAAATAACAAACAATTCAACAAACAAACAAACAAACACTCTAAATATATGTATGAACACCAAACTTGCTGGCAACTAGAGTTTTCGTTTTATTTTTGTTGTTGTATTTTTTCCATATATATATAGATTTGTTGTTATATTTCACTGTATGTAAGAGCGTTAAGAACCCGTTTGACTCGTTGAAAAATATTTCTTTTCGCCTTTTAATTTTTTTTATACCATTTCTTAGGCTGAAGCTGAGACTGAGGCTAAAAACTGAATTGGTGTGGTTTGGTATTGTTGGAAATTATTGGCTGGTGTACCATGTAGTCATGGTTTCGTTTTGGATTTTTAATTTTTTTATTTGATTTTGTTATGATTTTTTATTAAAAATATTTCCTTTTTTTCCACTTTACAACAAAATTTTTCTTTCTTTTCTAATATGTTAGATTATCTTTAATTTTCTTTCTTTAAATCTTACATTTTATCTTTTTTATTTTTTTTTCCTTTATTTTTGGTAAATTTTTTTTTACAAAATTTGAATTTTTTCTTCAACAATTTTTCTTTTTTAATTCTCTTTAATTAACATAACACTTGTTTACTTATTTTCCTTCTTTTTTCATTCTTAAGCATTTTGTTGTTATTTTTCATTACCTTAAAATTAATTTTGATTTGATTTTCTTTTTCAAAAATTTTAGCCAATTGGCAAGAGATTTTCCCGAATTTTGAAATTTTCTTTATATTTCCTTCACTTTTTTTTGCACAAATATTTTCCATTTGCATAAATTCACTTCATTTTTCTTGCCTTATTTTGCAATAACAACTTGAAACAAATGAGAAAAAAACAAAAAACAAAAAAAAAAACAAAAATGCATGAAAAAAAAACGCGCTTTTCCTTAGACGTTCGGTTTCGGTTTTGTTGTTTTGTTTGATTCGCTCTCTCGTTTTTTCAATCCGTATCTCTATGATAATGTAACGCAAGCACACGAAGAACTAAAGTTTGTATTTTCTACCTGAACATGCCATACCTGGTAAAAATGCTGCAAGCAAGTGTGGTGACATTCAAGCCCATACAACAACATACAAAACTCTACAGAAAACTACAATGCATTGCTAAAGTCAAGCATTTTCAAAAACCATCAAACGAGCAGCAGCTCCCTTATTCAATGGTGGTGGTGTTGGTGGTAATTGGGTTTCCATCGTTTTTACTCACTTCATTCGCTATTCACCACGTTGAGCACACATGGGTTATTGGAGCCAAAGGCCAGTGTGTGTTTTGAAAAGCAACGTAAAATGAGTTGGTATGGCATGGCATTGCATGGCATAGCATGGCTTGCCAGACAAACATTCTTACATTTTATCTTCAGCAGTCAGCAAAAACAACAAACAACCAGTCAACAACTATTATAACCTGTGACCATAATAGTGGTAAAAATGTTAAAAGAGCAATTGAGAGAGACAATTTTAAATTGTGAGCATATCTGAAAAGAGCCATAGCTCCACACACACACGCACACACACACACAGTACGAGATAGCATGAGTGTAAGAGAGTGAGAGAGAATAGGAATTTCAGATGGAGAGCTAAAGATCATTTTCAAAACATGCAGCCTATTAGTAATATGAGAAGATAACAAAAATAAAAACAATTCATACAAAAACAAAAAAAAAACAACAACAACAACTACTACTACTACTATTCACACAAAAAATAAACAAAACAAAGAAGAGAAATAAAATAAAAACAAAAACAAAATAAAAATTTACAATAGGAATCATTGAAAGAAAATTAAAAGCAAGCAAAAAAAATTTAACTCAAGAAATACACACAAAGAAATTCTTAGCTCGTAGCGTGTTTATTTCTTAAGTCTTTCGATTTTTAACGAACATAGTCAGATCACTTGAGTTTTTTTGAAACTCATCATCGATATTGATGTACGTATTTGATATATTGTGTACGTATTTCTTGTGAAAAGAAGAAGAAAATTGTGTATATCTCACATTAACAGAATTTTGTTGTATAAGGTGGCCCCTCCATCGGTTTAACTCCATTGAACGTAATGAATCGATTTACTCTTAAACAACATTGACTTGGATTGGATCGGAAATTGCACGAAAATGTCATACAAAATTTGATCTCAGGGAAGGACCAACAGTGACTGGTATACGCAAGTTTATGTCTAAAGTTCCTGAAAATGGTTTCATTGCTGATGCGAAAAGACGTGAGCGTGCTCGTACAGTGCGTACACCCTGTGGCTAAGAGCGTGTGTGAGTATCCATCAACATCAACTTGTTATCGATCTCCAGAAAGTGAACATTTCACGCAGCAGATTACGTCGAATTTTGCGAAAACATCGCGGTATGACGCCTTACAATCGCAGGACCATCTGCTTAGTTTTCGTTTCGCTAGATGGGCCAACGAGATACTGCACGATAAAGTTGATTTTGCCAAAAAAAAAAAATCATATTTTCGGATGAAGCTCATTTGCATCTTGGTGGGTTCGTTAATAAGCAAAGTCGCCGTATTTGGGGCTCATAAAACCCACACGTACTGATACAGAAGCCAATGAATGCACCCATTACGAATGACAGTTTGGTGGGGCTTGTGGAGCAAAAGTATCATTGGCAACCATTACGAGTAATAGAAAACAGCGATCGCACCATGCTAACGGATTTTCTTGTACTCGCTCTTCACGGTATTGATGTGAACGATGTTTGGTTTCAACAGGATGGTGCAACTTACCACACATCTCATGTCCAATCGATTAATGCGTCAAACGTTTGATGGTCGTTTAACTAACTGAAATGGCGATGTCAATTGGCCGCCAAGAAGCTGCGATTTGATGCCGTTGAACTATTTTCAGTGGAGCGCTGTTAAAGAAAAGTGTTATGCCGACAAGCTAGGCCAACATTCATGATGGCGTTGTCGAGATACGACCCCATACACATGAAAAACTGCACGAAAATTGATCCGATCAAATGAGGTACGGTGAGGCCAGCCGCGGTAGCTATATTTCTAATCGGAACAATTTATTTCAAAACAAAATGAAATTTTTTGGCAAAATTTCACACCGTTTTTGTTCGCTTGCATTTTTAAATGTAAAGTTTTTAATCACCCACCCTATATAAAAAGCATCGAGTGTTCTACATTTTATTTTTGCTTTTTGCAAGATCAAATACAACGTTCAATCATCACTTCAAGTGTAATTTCGGGGTTTTAATGGTGATATAACGACTAGAAAGGATTTTTTTCAGTTTCAGATTTTTATTTCATTGCTGATCACACTTGCTTTATTTCACGGTACTTTTCGTATTTATTTGTATCCAGACCACCAGACTATTAGTCGTTTTCTTCACTCAACTTAGACACGAATAAGTCTCCATTACTGTTGACGCGACAACTGATGATTTGTGGACTACAAAGCATTATTTTTTAAGCGTGTACTAATATTATTCATAACATTCGCTTAAACTCAGCATGATATAACCATTCTTAGCCGCTGTTTTGCCAGACCACTGCCGATATTCAATAATAATATTATATTCCTCTTACTCTATATGCCAATGCTTGCTACTCATATAGTACTTGCTCGTATTTGTATGTTTGAGCCAAAACAACCATACGGAGGATGCTGTTGTGTAAATGCTGTTGATGCTGTTGTTAATGCTGATGATATTACCAGAGCTGCTGTTGAAGTTAGAACGTTAGCTTGGTTATTGGATGCTGATGCTGTCTGCTGCTGCTGCTGTCGCTGTTTATGCTCATACTATTGTCAGATTGCATTCATCTAAAAGAAATTTATACTCCTTAAGAAGACAACAGCATAATATACACACTCACACACACAGTAAGATTGTTGAACAGCCAAACTAAAGACAAAACCAGCAACAAAATCTAACTTCAACTTTAAGTTAAAAACAACTTTGTTGTTGTTTTTCCTTCCTCTTTTTTTTGTTTTTTATGTTTAAAAACAAATTTTAAAATTCAAAACGGAAAAAAATCTGAAAAAAAATTTCGTTTTAATATACGAAAAAGAAAAAACAAAAAAAAAACTGAAAAAAAACTACACACAGAAACTGACGACAGGTCCACAATTAGCCACACAGCCATAATATACTATAACAACAATATAAAGGAAAAATAAAAATAACAAAGACAACAACAACAACAACAAATGTAATAAGGAAAAAAATCTTCGTAGAAGAAATTATCATGCAGAGACACATACGCATCACCATCATCATCATTATCATCACCGTCGTAGTCGCAGTTAGGCAAGCCAGATATTTCCACAAAAAAAAAAAACATAAAATTTCAAATGAGTTGAGCTTTTGTTTTTGAAAAACTTCGTTAGAAATAAAAACAGTTTCAAATTTATGAATTTAAACATTAAAATGAGAGCAAGAAATATGTGGCATGGAAACATTATTTGTAGACTGTTTGTATTGTCTCCAGAAATCATTAAAATAAAGCAGAAAAAACATCGAAATTTTTAAAAATTAAACGCTTAGTGAAATGAAAATTTAATTAAAAGCCTTTAAAATACAAAATTAAAGAGAGTGTATGGGTAATTAACTTAAAGGTGCTAGAATGCTAAGTTTTTATGTGACGTTATTTACCAAACAGAGACGTACTTAAAAAAGGGTCCAAAAAAGTATGATTTTTTTTTAATTTCAGAATGGTACAGTTAATATTTTGTTGTCTTAAGTCTTCTTTTTAGTCGTAATATTCTATTTTTCCTTCCTGCTAATGTTAAAGGTTCTGATATTCAAAATATATTCAGCAACATCTCTCAATAAGTGTCAACCATGCTGGCATAGTCCTGAAGAACATAGAAGAGTACAGCAAGCCTTTTCCAAATGCTAATATAAATCAGTTTTTAAGATGACAGAAAATGAGAGATTAATAACTTTAACCTCTTGATGACAAGGTCATAACACAGACACATGAGACGAAATATGATCTCTTTATTCCTCTCAGACCCACAGCTCCTGCAAAAGTCATTCAAGGGTATTTCAAGCCAATCGACATGTCTTGCAATAACACATTAACCATAGAGAATCGTAATTGTGCGATATATGCGTTTTAAGAACAGAAGACAACTTATTCTCTTTTTATCTGCACATAGTCTATAGGATTACACTTCCAGTTCAACACAGTTTCTATTAAATTGTGTCTTATGCTTCTTTTGCCAGGTCCACCATACAATATTTAGCCAAATTTCAATATTTAAGATCATGGGATCATTGCAAACAATTAAAATGGCGCTTCTATCCAAAAACTACGTACATTACTCCTAACGTAGAAAAAAGTCAAAGGAATAGGGCTTAGACATTCAACTATTTCTTTTGACCTTCTTAGAATGAATGATAGAAGCATTATGATATGAAAAGAAATCCATTAAAATTGAGCCAAATAGCGTTGCCAAAAAGGCTCTTGCTGTAAATAGGTTGTGTTGCTAACTCCAGATTTATTTCTGCAATTTTTTTTCTATATAATTTACTACACTTTAAAAATTCGTCTGTGGAGAGAAATATTTTGAAAGAACAATGCGGTGAAAAAGACGTATCCAGTCAACCCAGGTCAGTTAAGAAGAGATGTTTCACTGTGTTTAATGCTGAAAATTCATTGTACAGCCAGCTAAAATACGTCTAAGCTTCCTTCATGCATAATGATCTCCCTATTAATATAATGCCGCTGAAATGCAACAGTTTTAATTGCAAAGACTGTATATTTGGTCTTCTTACTTGGTTTTCCAAGATTGTTTTAATGCAGCAATTGATAGGATGGATGGCTAAAGTTGGCATTCGTTGTTGTCACAAATATATTTGCTTGCTGTGGGGAGGGCTTTGGAGTAAGAAGTTTTTCTCATTGAGCCTTATTCTTTGCCAAGAGTTAGCCACTGCCTGACCTTCCTTTGATATTCGAAGATGATGTTATTCTCTCAGGATGATGTTATCCTCTAAGGGGGTCCTAGTTAACGAAAATTCCTAATTTTTTAATTTAAAAAAAGGAAAATGAAGGCCAATACAATCAGATGTGGTATTATTTATTTTAGGTAGTCGGGTCAGGGTGCATGTAATATAAGGAATATATTACAAGCATTTCAAATTCTCTTTCCATTCCTACTATATTTATATTCCTGTAATCTTAAATCTAATTGTTGCTTGCGCTTTGACAACAGAAGTTTTTTCCCACTTGTAGATTTATATACTCTAACAAGTTGAGGTTGAGGTGATAGTTGTCTTAAGTCATACATAAAATCAATGGATTGTTAAAACAGTTATACCTTTTCATTACCATGGAAAAGATACACAAAAGGAACTGTTCTTTAGCGTCGACTTTAAAGTGTAAGTCCCGCCACGCATGTATAAAATTAACACACACAACATAAGTGGTGTGAGAAGTTAGGTCGTAATCCTGACTGAAGGGTTGTAGTGACCAATTATGTATGTATGTTATGTAATAAATGGCAATTCTCAATAGACAACATTTAATGAAATTGACTTAATGAACCGTTCGTTCGTCAGGAAAGAGCAGTTGGCTTTAGACGTATATTTTGCCATTCCTAGAATAAAACATAAGCATTACCTCTTCTTCTTCATATTTTATTGATCTTTTACCAAATCTATTAAATCTGATGTTTGTATATTATGCTAGCAGTATACATATGTATATTGTTTCAAAAATGTTAAGCTCCTGATAGCCCAAAAAAAAATTTTTTCTAATTTTTTATAAAATTAAGTTCTTTTCTAATTTTGTTCTTATTTTATTTTACAATTGACAATAATTTCTTAAAAAAAATTACCAAAAACTAATAAAATTGTAAATATTTTCATTTTTATTCATAATGAAACATTCTTATGCGTTCGTTTCTTAAATCTTTCGTTTTATATATGTTAACACACATAAATTCCACAAATGCGCCACTGTCCCCTAGCGGTAGTAGTAACCCTTATATTAGCTCTCAATTGTTCTTGCAGTGAACAGAAGCATCAGCAACAACACACAATATATAAGAGAGTCAAAAATCTTAATTAATAAAAAAAACTACAAAAAAAAACACACACAACAACAAAAAACACTAAAAACAATTCACCATACCTGTTTTACAACCATAAACCTACATGGGATGCTGTAACTACTCTCTGTTAATCGTACCATCACTCTCTTGAAACTCTCAAACTCTTTAGCTTAAACTCATGGTTGTTTTTGTTGTTCTTCTCCAAAAACTAAACTATTAATGAAGATACCACAATAACAAAAACTTAGGCAACAAACAGACAAATATAAACAACAATATGCCATCAAAGAGCGAATGACAATCACACACACACAAGAAATATACAAAAACAGAAAGAAAAACGACAACGACAACAAAAACAAAAATAAGCAAATGTTTTGTTAAAACAACAACAACAAATAAATACACATAAAAACAAGCAAAACAAAACAAAAAAAAATAATAAAACTCCACATGATCATGCTGGTAATGAGAAGAAATAAAAGAACGACGAAGAAAAAAAAACAGCAAACGAGCGAAAATAAGCAACATCGGCAGCGGCAACATATTTTAGCCTCTGAGTACACAAATATTAAACAGCACCAATATGTTTTAACAGGCCTCTTTACCACTAACTTTAAATAAATTCTCTCTCTCACTCCTGGATCATAAAACTCAGAGTTGTAAACATGCTTTACCAAACAAACCTCACATATTTCGTAGGCTCTCTTCGAAAACAAAATTATTTTATAGTGTATTTACGCCGTTGTTGTTGCTGTTGTTGCTTTAATATACGCAACATATTCATGTGTTAACATAATAAAACTGGTTTTCTTGTTGTTGTGTTATCTTTTGTTTAAAATTTGTTTCATTTTTCTCTTTGTTTCACTTCGTTTCTTTTCCCTCGAATGTAGTCTAAGAAGACAAACCACTACATACGTCCTCACACTAATACGAGTACAATTTGATAAACATTTACAAGCACTAAGACAGTGGTATAGAGAGCCTTAAGTAGAGAAAACAATATGAATGGCATTTAAAATGATGTTTATGGTGCAAGGATACTCAATAAAGAGTATTAGAAGCTGAAGTGATGACAGAAGTGCCAATCTGCCATTCTGCCATTCTTTCAGTCATATGATGGGAAGAAACTGGCCTTTTCTCTATCCATAACGAATCAGATTTATTGGATTCATTTTTTTCATTCGAATGAGTATTATTTGCTTAAAATTATTTGCTTGACCCTCAGAATGACAAATCTCGCTTTTGAATTCATTTGAAATACTTCTTGTACGAGCTTTCGCTAGTACGTTAGTTATCTTCCGTTATACTCTCTTTTCTTGAAATCCACATGAGTTCATCCCTAGAATTCCTTTCTTCCGAAGGCTTCTAATATTCTTGAATAATGTTTGTTGTCATGTACAAAAACAAGAAATGGCCGTAGTCTAGTTAATAGTGTGTTGGCGTATTAGATGTGTGGCCACGGTGAAAACCCCGGGTGAGACATCTCGATATGAACAAATATTACTTCGGAGACAGTCTCTCAGCAGATTTCTGGTAAAAACTCCGAAATTAAAAACAAATTGCCATGAAAAGTTTCTCGAATCGTTCGGAGTCGATTTTAAACTGTAGTTCGCACCACTCATGTATAAAAAGAACACACACAACATAAGTGGTATAAGAAACTAGGTCGTCATCCTGGTTGAAGGGTTGTAATAATCAAGTATGTTTGAATGTATTTGTCATGTAAATACTCTCCAGACGAAGTGAAGGTGAAAACTCTTCTCCTATAACCAGCATTATGAGCAAGAATGTGTCTGCCATGTCGACAATTTTAATTATATGATGAGTGGACATTAGGCCGCTTTATCAAAAGCTCACAATGGTTTCAGGGACTAGGAAAAATAGATAACAGTGGTACGATATTTCGGTCTTCAATGGCCTAAGTGTGTCTGCTTCCAATTACCTCGGTTGTACATCTAAATTTAGTGGGCGAATTAATTACACAACCAGAAAGTTTTATTACTACAGGTTACTCATGCTGATGTTACATACATACATACATAATTGGTCATTACAACCCTTCAGTCTAGATTACAACACATCTTCTCACACCATTTATGTTGTGTGCGTCAATTTTATACATGAGTGGCGGGACCTACAGTTTAAAGTCGACTCTGAACGACAGATTTTTAAGGAACAAAAAGGCATTTTTTATTTACTCTCAAGTTGTTGCCAAAATTTGCTGAGAAGAAGTCGCCAAAAACACATTTTTTTCATATTTCGGTTTGTTCGAGATGTCTAATAAGCCAACACCCTACCTACAACAACAATTATTTCTTCGGCAACATCCTCTCATCGTATTTCTGGCAAAAATTCTGAGAGGAAATAAAATTACCATCAAAAGGTTCTCAAAAAATCTGTCAGTCGCAGACAACTTTAAACTGTAGGTCCCGCCAATCATGTATAAAACTAACACACTCAACATAAGTGGTGTGAGAAGCTAGGTTGTGATCCTGACTGAGGAATTGTAATGACCAATTATGTATATATTTACGTATGTATGTAAAGCTATAAAAAGAACTTAAACTTCTGTTGGAACCAGAACACTTACAGTCACAAACACGAATTTCCAACTAAATTTTTACCTGAAATTTATGTCTGCTACGATCCACTGTTCAATAGTATACGTAGTAGTTGCAATGCCACTCGTAGATGTTACTGTTGTTGCCGTAATAGTACTATTGCCATGGAGCAGAAAGAAAAGAGCAGAAAAAAACAACTCATGTTGCTGTTAATGCTGAGGCCGCATGTTGCTGTTGATGATTGGTATGTGGTGGCAAACTGGATGGATGGTTGAATTGTTGTTCTGTTTTTTTTACTTGTATTTGTATTTTAATTTTAATTCTTTTTTTTTCTTCTTGTTTTTTGCTCAATTTACGTTATTATTGTTGTTGCTTAGATGCTGCAAGGATCATGGAACGTGTGCAATCAGCTTATTTTCATTTCATGTGCTGTGTTCGGTGCTGTGCTGTGCTGTGTACACTCAACATAACACTGTGCCTGTTTGGTGTTCAACAGACAAGGAGTACAGCGAGTAAAGAGAGAAGCGAGCGAGTGAATAAGTTCATTTTGGGGTTTCTTCGTTGTTATTGTTTTGTTTCAGCTACAAAAAACAAAAATGTATGTTGAAAATCATCTATTCTTTTGGAGCAGCAGGTTGCGTTGTTGTTGAGTTTTTTTTTTTTGTTTTTATTTCGTTTGTTTTTCCTGGTTTTCTTCGTATCGAGTTGGTTTTACTTGCTATTGTTATTGCTTTTGTATTTGTTTTATACTTCTTGTGCTTTAATTTTCTTATTGGCCTCTTTTTTCTGTTTATTCTTCCTTTTACTCACACTCTCTCGCTCTCTCTCTCTCTCTGTCTTAGTCTCTGTATGTTTTATGCTGGCTGTGTGCAGGTGTGTGTTTCTTAAATTCTCTGGTAGTCTTCGATATCAATTTGATGAGAGGTTTTAAATGAACACAGCATGTACATGCATGTGTTTGTCTGTTGCTTCAAGGTGGTGAGTTTCCCTTCCTCTATAATTGTATTCTGTGCTCGTACTACAAGCTCTTCAAAAGAGTATATGAGAGCTAATGTGCAAGTGTATGTGAGTGTGTGTGTGTTGCTTTCTGCACATTGCAGATCTTCTTTTCAGTAAAGAGGTATTCGGATATCGCGTTTGGTATTTTGGTGTGTGTGGTTGAGGTGTGTTATCAAGCGTATAAGAATGCCTGACCAAAAATTACCTCTTCCTTTACTTTTCTTCTTCTTTTTTTTCTCATTTATTTTTCCTACTCCTTGCACTGCTTCATGTTTGTTGTCTTTTTTTCTGCTTAAATGTATAGAATTTGTTGTTGTTGTTTTCATGTTGCCTTATTGCTGTCTTTCCTTTATTCCTTTAACAATAAATTTTTGTTTTGTTTTGTTTTATTTTTTTGTTGTTCTTCTGCTGGCTACTTGTTGAGCTGAGTTGCTTGCAAAAAAAAACCAAAAAAAAAGAGAGAGAAAGAAAAAAATGATCGTCTAAACTGAAATTGGTATTATTTTTTGGCACTTTGGCTCATGACAATTGAAGAAAAATGTCATTCGTTTTTTGTTGTTGTTGCATTCATTTTAATTGTGGAGACCATTTTTTTTTTTGTTCGATTGCTTCTGCACTTTAATAAAGAAAATTAGACTTCTTTTCAAAACGGTGTTAAAATAAATACGAACAAGTATTTGCCTTATTTTTTTCCTGGCCAGCATAAAAGTATTTTTTTAAATTAAAAGGGGATTTAACATCATCCCTGAAAATATTCATTAATTGGATTATTTATTTAACTTTACAAGTCCTACTGCATTTTAAAATAATTGTACCATAAATTAAATGTTTTTTCTGCAGTTATTTATCTTTAGAATTTATCGAAGCACACTACGAACTTATCAACTTTTTTGAATCGAATCGGATGATCCGGACATACCTGATGCTACATTAAATATTATGCATGTGAATAAGTGAGGCCACGGTTCAAACCACAGGTCAGACATCTCACGCAAAACTAAGTATAAACAAACATTTCTCAGACGACTTCCTCTAAGCAGATTTCTGGCAAATACCCTGAGAGTAAATAAAATTACCATTACCAAGATTTCCTAAAAATCTATCATTCGGAGTCGACTGTAGATTCCGCCACTCAAGTATAAAATTAACACACACAACATAAGTGGTGTGAGAATCATGACTATCTTACGTGGAGATCATGAGCACTGGCCACCAAGATCGTGCGATTTTACCCCATTATACTCTTAATTGTCGGGTCTTCTAAAGTTGTAGTTGTATGAGAATAAGTAGAGAACTATAGCGGTGTCAATCAGTCAGATTTAATGACGCCTTCCTGTTACGAGTATTTATGGTTTTAAAAGGTGACAGTCTATAGAATATTGTAAAAGAGGCAGTTTAAGGATAAGCAGACCTTCTTGGGGAAGTTATAACGCATAACGAGTATCAAAAAAGTTTGGAATATGTTTCCTATAAAACCGTAGTACGCAATTGTCAATAAAGTAGTACAACACCTGTGTGAAAGACACTGGAAAGCAGTCAAAACCAAAGCAATCTGCAGGGCCATAATGATAAAACTCAAGTGTGGTAATTCTGAAATTGGATATTCTTCGGTGGCGAACAATCTTTTCTTTAATTTCAACGAATTTGCTTACTATGTAAGCGGTATGACAATGCAAAACGAGGTTTTAGTCGTTGCAGATTTGATTACTGCAGCAGTCTTGATAAGGTTGACATTGTAACCATGAAGCAATTCCTGTTAGTTGATAGTTTGCGAGTGCATAAGAAGTCACTTGAACCACACAAGTTTTCAACAAATTATCACAGTGCGAAACAGAGTTGATAAGGAATGTAATAATATCGGTATTGTAATCGGTATTCTAGGTGTTAAATGTTAAGAGATTTTCTTCTCTATATTTTCATAACCGGTTTCGTTATAAGTTGGTTCAAAAGAAACCATCTGATCCACAACCGATGATCAAAAATTGGACACTCACTAGGTGTCCAAAAAGCCGTATTCACGAATTTGGTTCTTCTTGCAGATATTGGCTTCGAATTTAGCAGTACTTAGTGCAAAAATTAATACGTCATAATGAGCTTAAGAGGCATCAATGATTATATGCTTGACGAAATCTCTGTTACTAGGATATCACTGATAATAATCCAGTATTTGAGGAGAAAACATACACACACATACATAAATGCATACATAATTGGTCATTACAACCCTTCAATCAGGATTGCAAACTAGCTTTTCACACCACTTATATTTTGTACGTTAATTTTATACGTGACCTACAGTTTGAAGTTGACTCCGAACCACAGATATTTGAGAAACTTTTCCTAGAAATTTTATTTGCTCTCAGAGTTTTTGCCAGAAATCTGCTGAGAGACAATCGTCGAAGAAATATTTTTCGTATTTCGTTTTGCTGTAGATTTCTGACCTGAGGTTTGAACCGTGGCATCACGTCTAATAAGCCAACACACTGCCAAATAGACCACGGTGAATACAGTGCAGAACATTAATGGATAATCTGGAAACCCAAAACATAACTTTAAACACCTGCGTACAAAATTAGTCTTCATTGACCATGTAAAGGGTCCGCCAAATAACTTTTTTTTTTGAAAATGCTTTAAAAAAAATACTGAATATTTTCTCAAATTTCTTTTTTTATTTGAAAGTACAATCCTTCCGGTTAATAATGGAAAATAATTTCATTCAAATGGCTGCCTCGGTTGGCCATGCAGTAGCCAGAAGATGACGATTTTGGCATCTTTTCAGATGAAACTCATTTTGATCTTGGCGGGTATATAAACAAGCAAAATTGTCGCATTTGGGGCGCAGAAAACCCGCACGCATACATTGAAAAGCCGACGTACCCAAAACGAGTCACTGTTTGGTGCGGATTTTGGTCCAGAGGCATAATTGGGCCATTTTTCTTCGAAAATGAGCAACGAGTGGCCCTTACAGTCAATGGCGATCGTTATCGGGCCATGTTGAACGAATTTTTGTTCACAAAAATTGAAGAGGAGGATACTGGCAACATTTGGTTTCAACCGGACGGCGCTATGTGCCACACAGCCGAAGCTACACTCGATGTTTTGCGCCCTGTTTTTGAAGATCACATTATCAGCCGCAGAGCCGATGTCGTTTGGCCACCTCAGAGCTGCAATTTGACACCGTTGGACTATTATTTGTGGGGTGCCATCAAAGATAAGTGTTACGCCGACAAGCCAAAGACAATTGACGCTTTAAAGGACAATATTCGTGAAGCCATTGTTGAAATACAGCTGCACACAATCGATAATGTGCATAAAAATTGGACCGATCGTGTAGGCTACTGCAAGGCCAGCCGAGGCAGCCATTTGAATGAAATTATTTTCCATTATTAACCGGAAGGATTGTACTTTCAAATAAAAAAAAAAATTTGAGAAAATATTCAGTAGCTTTTTTAAAGCATTTTCAAAAAAAAAGTTATTTGGCGGACCCTTTATTTGTCTTTTTGATATGAAAATGAGTGCACTTGATATTAAAAGTAATTCTTGTTAGGTTAATTTTAATGTTAGCAACCACACGGCATGAAACAAAGTCTTGCGGTAGTCTGGTAATTATCGTATAAACGAAAGACTTAAGACACATACTTTCATATGTTTCAAAACATATGACACGATGGAAAAAAATGTCCAAAATATCTACGGAAATCATTAAATCCACAAAAAAAATGTTAAAAATTCTTTTTAATCTATTTAACGAAAATACTTTCGCTAATCTTGAGCGGTTAAGCGGTTGGTTTGGTTCATTGAATTCTTTAAAAGAATTTTTTCTTTGTTTGGATGATTATTAAACAAAATAAGATTTTTGTAAACAGAAACAAAAACAATAAAAAAAAACGCTATGGAATGTTATTATTTCCCTTTTTCCTTTAAGTACCTTTAAAGCTAACTGCGGATGCAAGTAAGTCTGCTTTTAGGTTCTTGTGTCTTACAACAATGCTTGTATTTGTTTGTTTGTAAGTGTGTGTTGACTTGCAACATCATTTCCATTGATGATCTCTTCTCTATACAAACAGCCATCAACAAAATATCAAGAGCAACAGTCAAACAAACTATAATAATAGCAACAATGCAACACACCAACAAAATGAAAGAAAAAAATATAAAAAAAATAGTAGCCTTTATAAAAACAACAACAACAACCATATTAACCAAAAAAATACACCAAAAATAATAAAAAGAAGAAATAAAAAATTGAGCCTTTGAAACCACAAAGAAAGACAACAACAACAACAACAACAACAACAACAACATGGCAGAAGACACACAAAAGAAATATAATTTTAGATTTGCTAAATGGCTTTGGCTGCCGCCATTGCATCACTGGGCAGCATGGCTACATTGGTGTGCTGCTTGTGCTGCTGCTGCTGCTGCTGTCCAAGAAAAACACTGAAACATGGAGACCAATTGAACTGAACTGAACTGGACCAAACAAAGCATCACAAGCCACAAAAACCGAAAAACCGAATAAAAGTTTAGTGCTACAATTCTTTTTGCTACGTATAGATTGACTGTCTGAATGTTCTTCATACAAATCTTACTAAACGTATGCCTATGTGTGTATGCGTATGTGTGTGTTCACTTTGAGGATACTTTTTTTTGGGGTTCAATAGAGCCTATGATGATGACATGCCCATTTGGTCAAAATATGTACAAAAAGGTAATTTTGTACACATAAAAAAAAGTAACAAGAAAATGAAACGAAATCAAAATGAAAAGTAAAACCCTGGCTTTTATTTGACCAAATAAAGGTTTCTTCTGCTTCTTTTTGAATTGTGCTTTTGAATTCTGTTTTTTTTTCTTTCCTTTTTTTCGGCCCAAACATTTCGCCTTCGTTGAAAGAGTAACAATATTGTGAGTTTATTTTAATACGTTTTTCTTTTTTTCTTTTTTTATTTTCTTTAATTTCTTGATATCATTGTACAAAACAGCTTCCTTTTTCATGATTTTAAATATGCGCACTATGGCTTTGGAAGTTTATTTTAGTTTACGGAAAATAATGCTCTTTAAAGCATCAGATTTGCCTGGACGAATAGAATGTCTACAACACTACTACGATTTTAGATTATATTTGCAAGCAGCAACCATCGTACTGACTGTATTACGGGGCTAAGGCGAATAAAATATTAAGAGAGAGTCCCGATCGTAAAGACATGTCGTGGATACCATAAGTAAGTGCCTTCAAAGTACAATACTTTCGCAAGTGTTGAGTTATGTTGGAAAGGACGTGGGAATTCCGTATAATCAATATGGCCTGGGGAAACTAGTGCGGCACGGCAAGAGTAAAAGCAAAGGCAGAAAATTTTGTGTCATTATTATGCTGATTTCAAGTATATGGAATGGCAGCAGATTCAAGCGTTACGATGATAAGATTCTAATCCCAGTAGTCAGAAACTATACATGTAATAGCATCTTGATTTGCCCAACTAACAAATCGTATGTAAATATTTCAGGAGTTCCTTAAGGGTCTGCTTTAGAACAACTAGTGTGGAGTGCAATGTATGATGCCGATGTTGTACTTAAAATTCCGTACAAGATATCCATTGTAGAATTTGTTTATGATATCGGAATAGTTTTGCAAGCAAGACATTTGAAAATTTAAAACTATATCGACGCCTCCATTCTATAATATACTAAGTGTACTTAGATATGGTCTATGGCGTCGATATGGTCTTTCATTAAGTCCATTCTCTTTTAAAATCTAAATAAAACAGGGCTTCCCTGGGTAGATCGCATCCGAAATGTTCAATATTCTATGCCATATGGTGCATAAGGCACGCTGAATGGCACCGCTGTGCTTTGTGGCTTATTCGCATATACCTGCGACTTAAGAAAACCCCACAAGAAATAATCTAACATAGTCAAGTTGCATGATGTTGGTGGGCAGTTCACATCATATCTTACTTAAGTCCATCGGCTAAGGTAATTTTTTGGATTACTTATTGCTACCCTTAGTTCCTTATTGGAAGACGGATAGAATTTCGAGTGCTTCATTCTTCCACCTCATAATGCAGGTCACATCACCCAATAGCTGGAGAACTGTTCATTCATTCTCGTCATATTTACAGCTTCTGCAGAAGACAAAGGTATATAAGCAAGATCTATGAGTTTTGCGTGTACATTATGGACTACAATTCTTAGTAACGGCAGCAGAAACGATGCTGAGCATATTCTTTACCTTGTTTATAATGTAGCTTTTGAGAGCATAATACCGCAAAAACACCACCGCCACATAATAGCTGAAGAACTGTTTCTTTATTGTCGTCGTATTTACAACTTCTGCAGAAGTCATTGGCATATAATCAAGATCTGTGCGTTTTGCGGACGTATGGCGAGGCTTAAATTATTAATAATTTCTGCAGCAACGATGTTGAGCATGTTCTCGCATACTTTGCGTACCTCCCTTATTTTTTATGTAGCTTTTGAGGGCATAATACTCTGAGAAGCTATCTTCTTTATTTCTGCAAAATTCATAGGCAATGTCACCAACACCAATACCTTTCATTCTATTCTACTCAGAATGCAATATTCAATGATGGCTTCAAAAATAATCTGTGCATTCTTTAACCACGCATTCCTTAGAAATGTTATGCTCTAAGGTTATCCTATTCTAAAGCTCATTGATCGTATCGTTATCCATATAAGGTGGTATTTTGTGTTGCTTAGCCGTATAGTTGAGAGACTCAACTAAGCTGATCTCGACATTATTATGTGAGAACCCAGTAGTGTGACAGCTGCTTGTTTATTAAAGATATTGTTTTACTTAGAAGTCGTCGAGGTCTAGTAGATAGTGTGTTGGCTTATTATGAAGCCTCGGTTCAAACTCTAGCTCAGACATCTCCAACTCAACGAAATATGAAAAAATGTTTCTTCGGCGACTTCCTTTCAGCAGATTTCTGGCAAAAACTCTGAAAGTAAATAAAATTACCATGAAAAGTTTCTCAAAAATCTGCCGTTCGGAGTCGACTTTAAACTGTAGTTCCCGTCCACTCATGTATAAAAATTAACACACACAACATAATTTTTGTGAGAAACTAGGACGTAATCTTGACTAAGGGGTTGTAATGACCAATTATGTATGTATTGTCTTAATTAATGGTCTTACGGTTAATATTTCCTGGAAACTCTGCAATATTTCGGCAATATTTACGAGACAGCAAACTATGAGTTACACGAACCATCCTTGAGACTTCAGAACAATGAATTTCTCATGGGTCAGTTCACAAGTCACAAGTTAACCAATCCTTCTGATTTTGCCGAAATTGTTGAAAATGGTTTTTAGCCCATAGTGTAGACTGTTATTTTTCTACAAAAAAAAAGAAAAAAAACAAATGAGAAGAAAACGGTGCAACTTCTTCAAATAACATGTTGTATTTTAAACGTAAAACATTTCTTTTTTATTTTTATGTTTTTTTTTCTTTTTCTCTTACCTTGGATTTTGACTTCTTTTTTATTTCTTTAATTTTTGGTATTTTGTTGTTGACCAACAAACCAGCCACATCAGCCAACAACTTGCCACCAAAAACAACACAAAAAAACTCCACGAAATAAATAAAAAAAAATAAAAATCAAGTCTTTTTGGCCATAAAAAAAGAAGAGAAAAAAACAACGTCCAAATGAAAAATAAGAAAACAATTGTGTGTGAAATTCAAATTCCTTTGCACACATGCATTTAGTGGCAATTTTTAAGCAATTTTGTCTGTTTTGTCTGTTATTTTTTATTTTTTTTTTGTATTTTTCTTTCGATGTATTTTTTGCCTTTCTTTTCTGCAATACGATTGTATTTTCATGATGCTGCTGTTGCTGTTGCTGGTGAACATGATGAGGCTGCAGTTGTTGAATTTCATTTTGATGCTGCGGTTGGTTTTCTGGTGTTTTTGTTGTTACCAAAAATATCCAAAAATTACAAAATTAAGTTAATACCTTTATGATAAGAGAACCAGGAAAAAAAGAACCGAAAAATACTTTACTAAGGCCCAATGAGAAAGAAGATGACAAAGAAAAGGGGGAAGGGGGCCAGTAATTCAGTATTCAATTATTTTTACAGAAATTGCAAACTAAAATTGTAAATAATTTTTCGTTTTTTTTTCTTTCTTCGCTTGAATGAAAAAGAAAAAAATTTTCATAATTTTTTTTATTATTAATTTTTTTATAATAAAAAAAATTCCCTCATAAACATTATATTGCATTACGAGTATATTCACATGTAGACAAACAGAATATTAAAGTACTGTTAAATAAATGTAAGCAACCATCCAGCAAGCATCCTTACAATTTATAATACCCGAAAAGCTTATGTGCATATGAAGATAAATATGTTGTGTTTGGTGGCAGGGCCCAATACTTCTCCCTTTTTTTTCGTTTTTAAAACATTTTTACTCTGTTAGTTTATGGGTTACCGTATTACATTTGCCGTATTGCACAAAGCTACACAATATACATACATACGTACATACATATACTCAGACACTTGCTAAAGGCAAAATGAAAAATTTCCTTCAAGAATGTGTTGTTTGTTTGTTTGTGTATGCGTGGCTGTTGCTGTTATGTCGATGACGGCTTCAATGTTGTTGAAAGTGATTGATACGCTGATATTTGCAACTTGATGAAGATGATGATGGAAATTATTTACGAAAAAAATGAGAACAAAAAAAATTTAAATGAACAGCAACAACAACATCTTTAACAACAATATAACATAATAAGGAAATAAATAATGAAAAAATAAGAAATATTTCCTTTTAATAGCCTTATATTTTATTTTAATTTTCTAAGGGCTTTTAGGATACTTAAGTACTTAAACGGATTTATCACAATCAATTGGTTTTCAGCCTAAACTACAATCGAATACAAAGTGATTTAATAACATGCGCTTTTCCTCATGCTTATCACCAGAAATTTTAGCAACTTAATCTTCAACCTCTACCTTCCTTACACTGAAATGAAATTCACATTTTTGAAAAATAACTTCGTCCAAGTATTATCACTTCTACGTGCAACGTGCATAATTGGTCATTACAACCGTTCCGTCAGGAATACGACCTAGCTTCTCACACCACTTATGTTTTGTGTGTTAATTTTATACATGAGTGGCGGGACTTACAGTTTAAAGTTAACGCCGAATGACAGATTGAGAATCTTTTCATGCCTATTTTATTTCACTTTCGGAGTTTTTGCCAGAAATATGCTGAGAGGCTGTGGCCGAAAAAATATTTTTTCATATTTCGTTTTACTGGAGATGTCTGACCTAAGGTTTGAAACGTGGCCTCACGTTTAATTAGCCAACACACTACCAACTACAACACGCTAAACGAAATAACCTTGGACACCGAATATTTGCTTGATAGAATGTTTATAGCCAAAGGTGATTTGGACGATGATACTAATTTACATGATATCCAACAGAGTTGAATGCATCTGGAAACAGTCAGTGCGCATATTTCTTTGATAACGATGTTAGCCAGGTCCATTGCTGTCAGCGGCGAGCGCTGTACGTCAATAATAACCATTTTATTTTGGTCTGAATACATTGATCTGGACGTCAACGATATGTGGTTTAAAAGGAATTTATCTGCTTTCCACACAGCTTATGTCACGTTGGACATTTTGTACTAGGGATTTGAAGTCGTAGTCATCTTACGTGGAGATGAAATTTTTACACAACTTTGTTTTTTCGAGATAAACTCTCAAAAGATAGCCTCTATTCATGAAATGCTTTGTATTGGAATACAGGAAAAATAGTTTATAGGAGAAAGAAAGAGGAGTATGGGTATAGGTTATAGGGTAGCTTGCCGTTCACTCGGCAAGTTTACTCGGTAGCCTCAGTGTGCGGTAAGTCCCCTTGTCTTGTTCCCTTAGTGATGGATTTGAAACACACCGAGCTCCCGATGAAACCGGCCAGTTCCCTTAGCGGGAGGTTCGCTACCATGCCGAAGTCTTCGAAAGCTCTATCACGCAAAAACCGCTGACGTCTCTCCTGGAGTGCACGGCACTAGCTTAAAAAAGAGGGGGTAGTGAGCAACATTTTTTTTTTTTTTTTGTCGACAAACGAATATACTTTCGTTGCTGTGGTCTATTAGGTAGTGTGTTGGCTTATTAGACAATAAGGCCACAGTTCAAACCCAAGCTCAGACATCTCGAACAATATCAAATATGAAAAATATTTCTTCGGCGACTTCCTCTCACCAGATTTCTGGCAAAAAAGTGAAAAGTTTCTCAAAAATCTGTCGTTCGGAGTCGACTTTAAACTGTAGGTTCTGCCACTCATGTATAAAATTAACACGCACAACATAAGTAGTGCGAGAAGCTAAGTCGTAATCCCGACTGAAGGGTTGTAATGGCCAAATTATGTATATGTATATATATACTTTCGTAACTATGTTTTCGAGAATTGCTTATTGCGAGTAAACACATATGTATAATGTCAGACAAACATTATTTGAATCGAACCCACGCTCTCAGCATTTGAAGTTTAGCACGCCACCAACTAGGCCAACGGGCCACCCTCTCGTGAGATTTTTTGTGGTGTTTTCTTAGGTCACAGATATATGCGAATAAGCCATAAATCACAGTGGCATCAAAGTCAACATAAACTATACCATCTATCAAATTCAACTTGATTAATGCGCCATAGTCATGGAAAATTGTATATTGGGGATGCGCTTCACCCAGACAAGAAGCCGTGGTGGACATTTGAAATATTCTATATGTTCCACACATGTTGCCATCAATAGGACTTCTAAAGAAAAACAAAATTTTTATGGTATCTCGCACACATACATACATACATACGTAATTGGCCGTTACAACCCTTCAGTCAGAATTACGGCCTAGCTTTCCACGCCACTCATGTTGTGTGCGTTCCTTTTATAGATGAGTGGCGGGACCTACAGTTTAAAGTCAATTCCGAACGACAGATTTTTGAGAAACTTTTCATGGCAATTTTATTTACTCTCAGAGAGGAAGTCGACGAAGAAATATTTTTTCATATTTCGTTTTGATGTCTGACCTGGGGAAAAGTGGCCTTACGTCTAAAAAACCAACACACTTGTTTTATTTAAAGAAGACCTTAATGAATGACCTTTTAGTACGTATGTATGATAGTTACTATCGATATTACAACGATACCTTGTAGGATTCAAGTAACCCAATTTTGCTATAGCACCTCACCAAAAAGTGCACGACTTATTGGTTTTATGCACTGAGTGCCAATGAAGCTCATAACCTCTTTCCTTCTTCTTTTTCTTAAAAACTTGTCTTTTAACGACAAGTGATTTTCAACTTATTTTTTTAAGAAATTGAACTTAGTTGATGTGTAGTTTAACTTTTTGGAACAGTTTATTGACTCTACAATCCTATTTTGTGTGATATATGTGTCTGTCTGGCTTCAGAACCTCACAATTACACTCCTGGCAGACCATATTACAGCAGCCATTGTGGTAAGATGCCAGCTGAAATGGTGTAAAGGTATACAAAAATTTAAGTTCATGGATGAACGATCCATGCAGCAACTATTCAAACCCAAAAAGAATTAAATGAATTGTTCTAATGCTGTTGCAGTCAAAGGAAAGGATACCCTTTCTAAAGATTAGATGTAGAAAAATATTTTAGAACAAAAGGTCAGCAAGAACAAACAAACAACTTAAGAAATATTTTTTCGTAAGCCTTTAAGAATAATGAATGGCACAAAATATTTAAGAAAGAAGAATTTCTTTTTAATCCTTTACTAATAAAAAAAAAAAAAAAAAAAAAAACTACACCAGCTTCATAAAAAAATTTTAAAAGTTTTCCGTCAATAGTTTCTTGAAATATTTTGTTTACATTGCGGTAAATAGGTCACAAATAGAGAAAATTAATAAAAATCTTCATTACTTTGTTTCAAATCTCTGCTATTGTATTTTCGCATAACCATTAAGCCCATATTGAAAAAACAAAAACAAAAACGAAAAAATATTGGAAATTTTGATTTTAATGTATGGATTTACTGCATGAGCAAAGGTCTCCTCTGCCTATAAAAATAAACTTCACAGCTTTGAAATGCTGATTGAAATATTTGGTTTTCCTAAATAAATATTTATTTACGCATTAATAACTGTTTACTACCCACCATAAAAATGTAACACACTTTCCTTATGGCTTTCTCTCCAAAACATCAAATTCTAGCGACGTACGCATTTTTGTACGGCCTTCAGTACTTGAAGAAATAAAATGTTTAGATTATTAATCCCTTTTCATAGGACGTTTAAATTAGGTAAAGGATGCAAAGGATCAATGTTTTCAAATTTGTTAAGTATTCTGACAGGGGTATGGTTAAACTGTTATCTTGCAGGCAACGCAACGAAATGTGAGCAAATGCGGTGTTATTTGATGCGAATCGTATTAATATATTCACCGTAATCAAGTGGATAGTAGATGAGTTTACAAAACAAGATATTTGAATGCAAACCCTAGGAATATTAACACATCCTTCCATCCTTCCTTCTCTGCTTCTTGCTCATATTCGCCAGTTGGTCACAGATCTGGGGAGACAGAGCTTCCTCGATTTGATCCTTCCAACGCAAACAAAGTTATTCTCTTCGCCGACTTTCGCAAATACCCGCATCAAAAAGCCGCCTCGCCGGAGCTTCTTCCTCCATTCGATCGTCATGGCCGAGCCAGAGCAGCCTCTGGATGTTAATACGCTGCACAACGTCCATGTTGAAGAGTTTATACAGATCATTGTTAGGTGGAATCGAAGGTCTTACGCACAACTTTTCTCTTGAATACTATCAAGGCTGTTGAGTTAGTGCTTAATGGTATCCATTCCTCTGTGCCATAAAGCAGCATGGGGAGGATGAGCATCTTGTAGATTATTAATCTTGTCAAACGAAAGTTGTCTCTGCTGCCACATGTAACTACTTGCCGACAACACATAAAGTCATTGAAGTTTTCGTAGTCCAGTAGGTAGTGTGTTGGCTTATCAGACGTAAGGCCCAGGTTCAAACCCCAGGTCAGACATCAAAACGAAAATATGAACAAAATATTTCCTCGGTGACTTCCTCTCAGCAGATTTCTAGCAAAAAATCTGAGAGTAAATAAAATTGCCATGAAAAGTTTCTCAAAAATCTGTCGTTCGGAATCGACTTTAAACTGTAGGTAACGCCGCTCTTTTATAAAATTAACACACACGTCATGAGTGGTGTGAGAAACTAGGTCGTAATCCTGACTAAAGGGTTGTAATGACCAATTATTATGTATGTATGTATGACAACATATATTTCGTTTTACTCTCTTTTATTACCAAACCCATCTTAAGAGACTCCCATTCAATACAACTAAAGGCAGCAGTAACATCTCACTTTGTATGCCATATGATGTCAATGTCTTCAGCGTATGCAAATAACTGGACACTTTTTGGGAAAAGAGTGACACTGCGATATACTCCCCCTTTCGCCGGTCGCATGATAAGCGTTCGCCTTCTCTGAAACGTCTCGCGGTATCAAAAAGTTCGAAGAAGTCCATTCCTAAATTGACGTAGCTACAGGAGTTCTGCATAGCCTTATCAGCTTCGCAAGTATTCCAAGCTCAGGCATTGCGGCAAAAACACGGTTCCTTATATGGCTATCGAAGGCTGCCTTATAGTCGACAAAAAGATGGTGTGTGTCGACTTTTTTTCGTAGGTCTTCGTGGACATAGTATGAAGATCTGGCCGATGGTGGGCTTGTCACGTCTGAAGCCGTACTGATAAGGCCCAATCAGTGTTTTGATGAGTGGCTTCAGTCGTTCATACAATACGCCTGTAAAAACTTTATATGCGATAGGGAGAAGGCTTATACCTCTGTAGTTGTCGCATATCGTAGGGTCTCGTTTTTCGGGGCAGTACAGACGACACTGAGGTTCCAATCGTTGAGCAGACTTTCCTCTACCTCTGGTCTTAAACAATTCACTTAGTCCATCAGAACCTGCGGCTTTATTATTCCTGAGACGCTTAATCGCGACTTTGAACTTTTTTCTTCGACACATACATACATACATACATACATAATTGGTCATTACAACACTTCAGTCAGGATTACGACCTAGTTTCTCACACCACTTATGTTGTGTGTGTTAATTTTATAAATGAGTGGCGGAACCTACAGTTTAAAGTCGACTCCGAACGACAGATTTTTGTGAAACTTTTCATGGCAACTTTTATTTACTCTCAGAGTTTTTGTCAGAAATCTACCGAGAGGAAGTCGCCGAAGAAATACTCTTTGTATTTTGTTTTGATGTTTGGCCTAGGGCTCGAACCCTGGCTTTTACGTCTAATAAGGCAACACACCACCTACTAGACTACGGCGACTTCTTTCTTCCACACACAACATATTATTTTGCAGCTTGACGTTGTTATAAGCTTGACAAGAAATTAGGATCAGTTGCCAGCTGCTCCAGAGTCCATTCAGCAAAAACTCACATGGTCTATGACTATGACCATGGGCCTGGTGATTTAGCAAAACAAGCTGAAATAATTTGAAAAATGTAGCTTCAAACTTATCAAATATCAAAGAGTTTGGAAGTCTTCGTTGGAAGACGCTATATTTTAAAATGGAGGCTTCAATTTTGATTAAAAATTCGATTGAATGAAAGTATAAATAATTTGTCGTCATCACTATTATGACCATAGGTCTTGAACAAACATGTTTCAACGGCACCCTTGGATTTTGATTTCACCCCAAACTTTCACTTTCGTTTGACGGTTTGACGCGGTCACATACACTCAGTGTTTTTTACGCTTCGACTTCAGTGAGATTTCCAGCCGCTGACATATTTATTGACATCATTTGATGGCCATTGTACATACGATCCAATGGCACTTGCCTTATATATTGCTTGCATAACTTGCTCTCAACTCCTGTAAAGCATAGAATACAGCAAATAGGTCGCTAACATATTCAATTGGTTTCTTAAATTCGAACAAACTATGCCCATAAGCCGTTAAAATAAAAAAAATTTTGTTTTTTATTGTACAAAAGACTTAAGCAACAAACTTGCAAAACAGTTTGACTCCTTTGATTTCAGTAAGCAATCCATCTCTACTGCCTTTTCCAGTTTTCAAATTTATTTCTCACAAATTTAATTTTTTTTGTCCTACCATTTAGACATTAACATTAAATTAATTTATGTTATGCTATAATTTTCAAAAATAAACGAAACAACGACAACAACAACAACCAAATGAAACGGTCATGGTCGTTTGTTTGGTGGCAATTACCACGTATTTAACAAAATTCATTGTGACCAAGAAAATCCATCAAATTGTCCGCTGTCTGTTTATTTATTCATTCACTCGAGAATTTATGTCAGCAATAAGAAGAAAAAAAATTTCTGTGATTTTTTTTCTATTTCTTTCAACATTCAAATGATCATATACTCGTCATATAAACATGTGTCTGTCTCTCTGTCTGTCTGTCTGTCTATCTTTGAATCTTTGTTGTTGGTTTCATATGTTTTCATGCATTTATTTACAGCAGAGATCAAAAAATATTAAACGACTTAAGCCATGATGTATTTTTGACAAGTAGTTTCAAAAAAACCAAAAAAAACCCCAAAGTGTGGGTGTCATTTTGGAGTACACAGTATAGTATAGGAACACACATTTTGGTGCTTAATGTTTGCTAGCATGGCTAGGCTAATGGCGGTAGTAGTGCTGGTACTGTTATCCAAAAGCTAATGCATAGAGGGGGGCTTTTAACAAATGTTTTTTAACAATTTCTTAGAGTTACAAGTAGTTTCTTAAGAAATATACTGTGGGGATTTTATTTGTATGTATGTACGTATGTTTGTATGCAAATATCATACAAATGTTATGTATATTTAGCAAATGCGTGTTATATTGTCTCTGTTTGGTTTCACTTCACTCGCTTGCTTGCTTTCTGTTCTGTATTGTATTGTGTT
Source organism: Sarcophaga variegata (assembly GCA_932273835.1). Taxonomy (NCBI): domain Eukaryota; kingdom Metazoa; phylum Arthropoda; class Insecta; order Diptera; family Sarcophagidae; genus Sarcophaga; species Sarcophaga variegata. Next base: position 113,173,693 of record OW026361.1, read on the forward strand.
GTGTTGACGCAGCGTTGCAATTTAATCCCATACAATGTCTGTGCCAGTGGCAATGTTCTGTTTTTTGTTTTTTCATTTTTTTTTTGTGGTTGTTGTTGTACATTTTGTGGTTAATCATGTTGGTGTTTAGACATTTGTTAACTATAATTGTTTAAGCCATTGGCTTAGAGCATAGCACCAGCCAAAACATCTATAACAACGCATATATACATACGTACGTATGCAAATGTCAAAAATATTATTTTTTCTAAGCATGTGAAAGGGAATTTAAGTTTTTTTTTGTTTTGTATAATATTTTGGTTTCTCAAGTTTTTTGTTGCATTTAAATTTAAATATTCTACACTAATTGCTTAAATATTTGAAATTTACCCATTGATGTGTAATTTTCTTAAAAAAAGAAAAAAAAATTGTTATCTTCAATGCAAAATGTTGATCTTGTTACTTTTAAGCACAAATTCCTCATTTGCATTTAGTTTTTCATATTTTCTGTGCTCAACTACACTGTGCAACATAATTCAAACAATCAAAAGTAATTTAAAAAAGTGTTCAATATTATTTCATTTGAATCTTTAAGTATATTTCAGCTACCAAAAGCAAAAACTTAAGAATATTTTGATGCCATTGCCTACTGTTGACAATATTGGGGTCCAAGAAATTGTTTTCAATTTTGTAAAATATATTGAAAAAGTATTCGAAAGCAGTTGAATGGAACAATTAACATACAAGCTGTTTCCCCTCTGCTTGCAAAATTGTTTTAGAAACTTAACAACACTTTCTGGAAAGCTAAGTATTCCTGTAGCCTGTATTGTACAGCCCTTGCGCTGACCAACTTCTTCCTTTTCCCTGATTTTGGTGGAACTTGGTTAGTACAGGGACTGCGTTCACCCGTGGTATCACAACGGGCCGCTATACGTGATCAAGTGAGCTTTGTGATAACAGAGCTACCACTCCGACCTAACCTAACCTAACCTGTAGCCAGTATGAAATTAAACCACAGAATGAATATCTTTTCTTCTTGCATTTGAAACGAAATTTATTAAATCAAAATATGTCGTAGTCTAGTAGGTAGTATTTAGTAGTTAGTTATTAGACCTAAGGCCTCAGTTCAAACCCTGGGTCAGATATCTCCAGCAAAACGAAATATGAAAAAATATTTCTTCGGCCATTTAATATCGGCAGATTTCTGGCAAAAAGTCTAAGAGTAAATTAAAATTGTCATGAAAAAGTTTCTCAAAAATCAGGCATTCGGAGACGATTTAAAACTGTAGGTCCACACCACATTCATGCGTATAATTAACGCACACATCATAAATAGTGTGCGAAGCCAGATCGTAATTCTGAGTGAAGGTTTGAAATGACCAATTATGTACGTATGTATGTATACCGTTTTAATGTATAAAACTTTAACATATTTGAGTCATTATTCCATCAGTATAAAGTTCTATAGTGGAGTTCTAAAGTTTCTTGGAGAAAAAATGTTTTACTTGCTTTTTGGAGTATCGCTACGAAATCTAAACTTATACCATTGCATAGAGATTAAAGCATAATATGGATGCACCAAAACTTTCCAGTCAAGCTCTCTCAGTTCCAGTCAAGTCACTTGAGGCATATGTGATGTAGTAATAGTGGAATATAATACACTATGATACTCGTATCATTGCTGAAATTGCATGACAGCACATAGTTCTGGCGTTGTGTAGAATTAACGTCATCGGTTAATTTGAGGCCGATTTAGTAGAGAGGAATTTTTATGACCCTTCTCTTCTCAAGAGGTGGCCTTACCTAAACTTTATTGAAGTTTTTCTTTTCAAAATTTTACGATATCAATCCCCATGAGATCCAAGGGGCCTCAATGCATCTGAAAAAAACCTGCTGTTAATTGTAGAATTTGTTCTGGCGTCCATAAAGAGGTTAGCCAGTCCATCACTGTAATACATGCCGTATTATAGGTCGATGATTTCCAACTGCTTTTGATCTAAACTGTATGATCTGCACACCTACTACATGTGGTTTCTACAGGACGGCAATTCGTACCGCATGGAATATTCTACATGAGTAAACATGGGATTGAGCGCTAGATGATCATTTGAAGGTGATGTGAACCGTTTGCTACTTTCGTGAGGGCTATTCGCAATTTGCAGATGAACGCGATACTCAAAGCCAACACAACTCATGCCATCGGTCAAATTCAGCCTCCTCCCAAGAAGGCCGCGGCTTACATTTGAACGCTGTTCTTCTATTCCACTTATATTGCCATTAATAGGCCTTTAAAATAAATAAAAATTTGTTTGATATCTCACACACACTATGTTTTATTAAAATTTAAAGATCGAAGCGAGTAGTTCAATGAAAGACCAGATGGAAAAAATTCATTGTATTTTCGACAATCCCTTCTAATAAGTTTGCAGACAACAACTCTGAATTGAACTGTATGCAGCTATTTTATAATTGATACTAGTTTTCATAGAAATAAATAGTCATGACGCCTAGAGATTTTCTTTCACCGTTAAATTTTCATTTATAGGCCTGATGCCTAGTGTTCTTTATTGAAAATGTTTCTTATTTTTTTCATAAATGCCAGTTATTTCTGAACACAAAGGAAAAAAAGTGGTTTTTAAATGTACACACATGGACAGACAGAGAGGCAGACAGACAGAATTAAAGATAAAAGAATAATTTTTATCTCATGTGCATTTTTAATTAGTTAGTGACCCTAGTTCCTGTATTTAACATAACATTTGCAATTGAGTGCTATTCCCCCCTATCCTTATAACTACGCAAGACCATTTGATTACAATTCAATATAAGAACAGATATATTTGTATATATGTACAGATATATAGAGAGTTTTATAAGATCTAAAAATTTATTTCAACTATTCGAACTGCTGCTGTTTGTTGGCCAGCCGTTTATCCAGTTAAACGGTCTCATACTGTGCCTGGCTGGGTTAACAGATATTTTTACAAGCTCTATTAATTATTTCGTATATTAATTCCGCAAGAGAGCCAGCAAAGAGATGCAAAAATTGTTGGCAATTTACAAAAAAAAATAATATTTTTGCTGTTGTTTATTAAGGAAAAGTAAAAACCAGTAGAAACAAAATGTTGTTAGCAAATGTAGGTGTATTAGCATAAATAATAAAGTTTGTGTCTTAAGTCTTTTGTTAACAATTATTATACTCAATTAAATGAGCACAAGGGCCGAAAATAAAATTGTATTTACATTTTCTGTTCTGTTTCTAAAAACAAGGAATACTTTTTGCTTAACAAGAATTTTGTTTCAATTCAATTAATACTGTTCAAAAAGACTTTAAAAATCTGCTGCTATTTTTGGGAACTTTTTTTCCTTTTAAAATCTAAAACTAAACACGTAAATCATAAATAAATTTTTTGAATAAAATCTTTTTTTGTTAATTTTTATGAAACATAAATCGTTTTGTTAAGAAATTTTTAAATCAACACTCTTGAGCAGAAGATCACAAACGGAAACAAATTTGTTTCTAATAAAACATGATTAAAATTTCAAAAAAAAAAAACGTTAAAATATTTATAAAAATATTATTTATCTGTTTATTATTTAAATTTAACTATTTAATCATATTACAACAACAACAACAAAAAATAAACATTTCAACTCAAAACAGAATAGAATACAACAAATATGAAAGAAAAAAAGAAAAGAAGAGAAAAAAATTAAAAAAACTTGTCAAAGTAATTTGAATGAATTTAAAACTGACAGTTTTAACAACAGAAAACAAATAAGACAACAATAAGATTAAGAAAATGATGTATACGATTTTTTAATTAAGGAAAGATCAAGCAATCTTGGGAATTTCTTTTCTTAAAGCTTTACGAATAACACCAGCTTCATTGTATCCCTACAAGGTACAGCATAAAATACTTTGTAGAAAAAATTTTCAAAATATAAAGGTTATCAAATTGTTACACGGGTTCAATACATAATTCTTTAAATCAAAATTTATTATTGATAATATAGCTTAACAACAGATGTCACCACTTTCTTACTCATTACATACATAATTGGCCATTACAACCCTTCAGTCAGGACGGTCTAGCTTCTCACAACACTGATGTTGTGTATGTTAATTTTATACATGAGCAGCGGGACCTACAGTTTAAAGTCGACTCCGAAAGACAGAATTTTGAGAAACTTTTCATGGCATTTTTATTTACTCCCAGAGTTTTTGCCAGAAATCTGCGGAAGTCGCCGAAGAAATATTTTTTTGTATTTCGTTTTGATGTTTGACCTGGGGTTTGAACCGTCTAATAAGCCAACACTCTACATACTAGACTACGGCGACTTCTTATTCATTGCTTTATGTCAATATGAGTATGGATCCTTTGAAACACTAGTTCCTTGAGCTATCAATATCAGTCAACTCAGTTTGGTTTGTTTATGCAGATCCTTATTTTCTTTGGGATGTATTGCAAATTACACGGAAAGTCTTGTTAAGTCAAATTTTTTCATTAAGAAAACTGCAACCGTGAGAGATATTGTTTGCTTGTAGATTTACGTTGAACGCGCTCTTTCAAAAACAGTTGGTTCACATGTTCCAAAAATGGTTACAAAAAGCGTCCAGTATAGCCAAAATATTTGGGGATCACTGACTGGAAACATTACTCGTTTAAGATTCATACAAATTCACATAAATAAATGGTCATTACAACCGTTTAGTCACGATTACGACCTAGTTTCTCATATCACTTAAGATGTGTGTTAATGTTATACATGAGTGGCGGGACCTACAGTTTAAAGTCGACTGCGAACGATAGATTCTGTAGAAATGTTTTCATGGCAATTTTATTTACTTTCAGAATTTTTGCCAGAAATCTGCTAAGAGGAAGGCATCTAAAATGGGGTTTGAATCGAAACCTTGCGTCTAATACGCTAACACACTACCTATTAGACTAAGGTGACTTCAATTTGGGCTCGAATTGTTTACATAATTGCAATTCTACTGTTTCAATAACTTAGGAGAGCTTAATTTTTACCTCATCATTTCCAATTCCTCTTTACAGATTAGGTACCCATGGCTAGCCTCCTTCATACATTCCGGGATAGTTTTTGGTACAGCATCTCTGGATGCTCACTGGACTACATGCATGCATACATAATTGGTCATTACAACCCTTCAGTCAGGATTACGACCTAGTTTCTCATACCACTTATGTTGTGTGTGTTAATTCTATACGTGAGTGGTGGGACCTACAGTTTAAAACGACTCCGAACGACAGAAATCTGCTGAGAGAAAGTCGCCGATGAAATACTTTTTGTAGTTTGTCTTGATGTCTGGCCTGGGGCTCGAACCCTGGCTTTACGTCTAATAAGCCAACACACACTACTAGACTACGGCAACTGACTCACTGGACTTTTTCTATTTAAATGCCTAGCGTAACATTTCAGTAGCCAGAATTATTGTTTTGTTTCTGTCAACAGGACCTTTCGAAATTTGCCATTTGTTCGGTTTCTTTTGCCAAGTCACCATGAACAACTATTGACAACAACGTGTGTTCGCTGAATATACTGTGGAACAGTTGGCAACTGAGTGTAACTTTCATCGCAAAATTAACTTCAGTGATTAGCCCCACTTCTGGATGAATGGGTACGTGAGCAAACAAAATTATCTAATTTATGACAATACCAATCCACACGAGATCCAAGAGCATTCAATGCATCCCGAAAAAGTAATCGTTTGTTACAGATTTAAAGCTACTGGTGTCATCGTTTCAAATTTTTTTGAGAACGACATTGACCAGGCGTTTGCCCTATCAAATGCCATATTTTTCAGTTGTGGCACATATGCTGTAGGGACTTGTTGCTGCTGGAATGGCTATAAATATAAAGATAGGACATGACATATCTCTATAAATAGTGCCTTTTATTAAGTGCTTCCTGTTTTTAAATCAATGCATGTGGTTATATCATTGCGTGTGTATCTAATCGAAATTTTTTACTCGTTTGAAAGAATTATTATATAAGGGCCACGCCTTCTCTGAGTACAATGCATGCGAAATATTCAATTTTCGATAATTCTGGCTCATAAATCAAGCTGATTTGTGGCTTATTGGCTTACTCGTGCGGCTTTATAAAATCCCAAAAGAAAATTCCCAACGGGCCCAAAGTGCACGATCTTGGTGGCCAGTTAACATCACCTTCACGTTTGATGACCATGCCCTGAAATCGCTCTTGAAGAAATTCAATGTGGCATGAGCTGTATGCCATGCCTATTGAAACCACAACTTTTAGGATCCAAATCATCCAGTCAGCCTAAGAAGTTGGTACTCGAAAAATATGTGTTTCATTGAAATTAATGTCTGTAATATATAGCAGCTGTGAGAGCTATGCAGTACACAGTTTTACATGTATTATACATATGGAAAAAAATGGTGTGCAATTTTCCGTATCATCTTAGCTGTAAGACAAAAGTGGTCTCTTTTGCAGTTCTTGTAATCCCATAGGTCTGGACATTCTTCATGTGTAGGTGCATGGTGCGTAACAGTTCCATTTCCATGGCAGGAGGGTATTAATTGAACTTTTCAGTTAAAAGGTTAGTTTACCAACAACTCTATTACCTTCAATTCGCTCTAGTCCATGCACTCAGGCAAGGATCAAATGGATTGTACATTTTCTCTGCATTACGACTATCTTGCAATATTGAAATGACACTTTTGACATGGCCCATTGGACTACCCAAGGAGAAGATCGTATTTTTTTAAGTGTCACAAACATCACCACAAAAACAATACACCTCCACTACTGAGCATAGTGTAGGGTATACAAATCGTATGATTAGTTGTCATTTAATGACAAATTTTGTAATCGTTATTGTTTTTCAAAAGATGAAAGATCTCGAATAACAAATCTTGGTAACGATAAGACAATAATAAAGAACATAAATAATAAGAAACAACAGCAACAACAACAGCAACAACAGCAACAAAAGGAAAGAAAAGAATTTCAATACAATGTTTCATGGTTGTCTCGGTTTTTCTTGAACTTTTTCTTTTTCTAAAAAGAGGGAGGAGTTGTAAATGAATCGATTAGGAAAGCTGCTATAAACTGAACGGGAATGGCACTAATGACATCAAAGATAAATATTTCATAATATAACATAATATAACCATGCTGTGAACGTAAAGTCTTTAAAATTTGTCTTGTAATTAAGATAATAAAAGCGAATACTTAAGCCAGAGAAAAACTGCATGTGTGCATAAGCATAAGTGCCCATTGACTTGAAAGTAATATTTCGTGGCATAGCTTATAAGATCGAAAAATTGGATGCCTCTGACTTTGTCTACGAATTAAATTTGGAATGTCAATTCGTTTTTATATAAGAGCGGTCTATGTGAGACAGAGCACTCCATTTACTGCCAATATAAAGGCCTGGCGATCAAGCTCGAAATGTTGTTCATAGTAGCGTGGATTGATTGTACCTTTCTTTTAAGGCCCTACACATCTTGAGATTTCTGCTCCCACTGCACAAACCTTTTCCAGAACGATGGGCAACATAATTTGATAGATGTCTGTTGACAATGAGTTCTTCATAGGGAGAGCTACGTTCAGTAAGGCATCTGGTCTCTCTGTATGGTTCCTATTGTGTCTGTTTCAAGTCTCGAACTGTTAGGGGTTGAATTCACACCAGTTCTTAGTTGAGATATGAATCCTGTTTAATGGTTGCCCTGTTCAAAAAATCAGACTGTGGCTCCATACATTTTCAAGGCTTGTGGTAGGTTATGAGTTCATTTATAGAAACTTGAAAAATTTTACATCGGGAGCCACTTCCTTTAATTAAGTTTGTCAAATCGCAACGCCGAGGTGGCCAAACGACATCAACTCTGCGGCTGATAATGCGATCTTCAAAAACAGGGCGCAAAACGTCGAGTGTAGCTTCGGCTGTGTGACACATAGCACCGTCCTGTTGAAACCAAATGTTGCCAATATCCTCCTGTTCAATTTTTGTGAACAAAAATTCGTTCAACATGGCCCGATAACGATCGCCATTGACTGTAACGGCCACTCCTTGCTCATTTTTGAAGAAAAATGGCCCAATTATGCCTCTGGACCAAAATCCGCACCAAACATTGATTCGTTTTGGGTACGTCGGCTTTTCAATGTATGCGTGCGGGTTTTATGTGCCCCAAATGCGACAATTTTGCTTGTTTACATACCCGCCAAAATGAAAATTAGCTTCATCTGAAGAAATGATTTTTTTTGCCAAAATCGGCGTCTTCTGGTGTAGGCTACTGCATGGCCAGCCGAGGCAGCCATTTAAATGAAATTAGTGTCCATTATTAACCGGAAGGTTAATAAAAAATAAAAGGAAAAGAAATTTGAGAAAATATTCAGTAGTTTTTTTTAAAGCATTTTCAAAACCAAAAAGTTATTTGGGGACCCTTTATATTTTTACCTTTAAAACCTTACTTAGAAAGCCTTAAGGATCCAAATAAAATTTTTTGCACTCTTTTGAAAGTTTAACAATTATTATTACTGTAGAGTATTTAGAATTCTGTGTTAATCTTTATAAGTTCATGGCATTGTTGTTGCTGTGCTGTTAAATGTTTAACAATAAATAAAATGTGTGGGCCCCATAATCTAATTGCGAATCGATAAATTCAAATAATTCATCGAATGAAACAAGTTCCGATATGTTGCTATTGCTGTTGCTATTGCTATTGCTGTTGCTGTTGCTCTTTAATATTGCCATTAAAAGCTGTTGCCTTTTGTTTAATATGTTGATGTTAAAAGAGAGCAAAAAAATTACGAGAAAAAAAAACTTGAAAATCATTGAACAAAATCATTACAAGCATTACGGCATATAAAAAAAACGTACAGCAAGTTTTTAAAATGAAAAAAACTAATGAACAGAATTGTCTGTGACGAAAAATGATTTGTGAATTACAAAGAACATTTGAAGAACAAACGTAACGTACAACATCAAACAGAAAGAGAACAGATTTTTTTTTCCTTTTTTTTTTTTGTTTAGAACAGCATCCGCAACAACAGTATTTAGTGGAAAATGCATGCAAAAAGCAAAAAATCTTTTTGGGATTTTAATATCAAATGTTGTTGTTGTTGTTTTTGTTTTATTTTTTCCTTTATAAGTGAAGAGCAAGCAAAGCATTTAGTTTTTGCCAAGAGTATGGCAACAACGCCCAACCACGCAATTTTTGTAGATGATTTTAGTTTTCAACATTTTGTGGTTGTTGTTGTTGTTGTTGTTGTTGTTTTTTATATTTATTTCCATAGAATGTAGACAATCTATCAGTTTTAGCAAATCAACGACTAAACAACATGTGGTAACTGCTGCAACAACAACAAAATAACAACAATTTATGATGTTGTCGATGTTTGTTTAGCAAAGAGTTCTTTCTACATATATTTATTGTGTGTGTATGTATGTGTGCAGAGAAAAAAGTTTGCTTTTTTAGAACTTGGCTTGTTATTCTATGTTGCAGATTTTCTTTTATTTTTTGGTGGTTTTTTTTTACTTTTTTATGACCAGAAATTGAACCTGAACATCAATTCAAACTCATACTCATAGAAACGATCGATTGCTAAGCTTTTTTTATTGTTTTAACAAATGCAAATAATGTTTGATGATGATGATGATGAAGACGACGACAACAACGCCAATGATGACAATAATTTCAATAATGATGATTACAATAATGATGTTTAACGATAACATGCACTTTTTTTATTCAATCTACGTATTGCTGATATATTTGTATTGTTCGCAAGCAATATGTCTTTAAATATGGTTAATATTGCTTGCATTACATTATTACCATTGAACTTCTACATCGTCTCACCAGCCAGTCTAGCCAGCCGTATCTACACTGTAGCACAACTGATTGATGAATTGGTTTTTGTATTTGAAGGTAACCATATTCAAATTTTTCTTTTCTCTATGCATTCGGCTAATGTTTTTATTGTTGTTTTAAAAGATTTTGACATATGCAAACAATTCTTTACTTAAACCAGCAACGAAAAAAAAATCCAAAAAAAACTCAAAAATTATAAATGTTTTCTTGTCATATTTAAGAAATCTACGCAATATTTGTGTTTCTAAAAGTCCTCTAGTAAATAAAATTCTTAAAAAACATCAAGCTCAGCATTAGTAACAGCGTCTGTAAGTTCTCTTAAAAATACATTTTTTTAAAAGATTTATTCTAGGCTCTTTGCCTTGTGTTGTAATTTCCCTGGTTTTTTATTTTGCCTTGTGTTGAAGATAAAAATCAAAACAGTTTTATAATGTTGCCAGTACAGCTCACATTTAGCATATTAGATTAGGCTTGCAACTGTCCAAAGATTAATTTTGATGAATTATTGAGAAATTTGTTGGATGTTTTAAAGGAATCTGTTTCCTTTTTTATCGTGTTTGCTTTTAAAAGAAAATAAAAGACTTAAGACACATACTTTTTGTTGAATTTTTGTATATAATTTATAGAAAATGTTTATAAATTTATTAAGAAATAATCACTTATTTTGTAGAAATTTAAAAAATTTTAAATTTAAATTATTAAACACGAACTTTGTATTGCAATATGCTAAGCCTGAGTTTAAAATTTTTGCTTCTCTAAACAGATTTGCGCATGCTCTTCCCACTTGGTGCCCAATATATAAATAAATATAATATAATAAAATGTGCAACTATTTAGTTACACAAATACGTACATATATAATTGATCATTACATTCAGTCAGGATAAGAACATAGCTTCTCACACCACCTACACACAGTTACTAAATTATACGTACGGTTAAAAAAATTGCCGAAATTTTTTAACTAATCTGTTTTCGTTGAAAATCTTTATAGTTTCCTTGATGTTAAGACGGTCTTTTGCATTGGTTAAAAATTTCTGAAATTGATCTGAATTGTGGCCCTGCATAGGCCCACAAAGGTATGCATCCGATTAACAAATTTCACAAATTTCTGAACCAAGGCAAAAGACCGTCTTAAAATCGAAGAAAGATGTCAGGCAATTATAAAGATTTTCAAAAAAAAACGGATTGGTTAAAAAATTTCTGAAATTTGTTAAAGTGTACATCAGGCCCACAAAAGTTAACAAATTTCAGAAATTTTTTAACCAAAACCGTCTTAAAATCGAGAAAAGTTGTCAGACGATTACAAAGATTTTAAACGAAAACTGAATAGTTAAATAAATTTCTGAAATTTGTTAGCCGTATGCATACTTTTGTGGCTATGTGTACATTGTGTGTGTTAATTTTATACACGAGTGGTGGAACTTAATGTTTAAAGTAAACTCCAAACGATAGATTTTTGAGAAACTTTTCACGACTATTTTATTTAAACTCGAATCTAAAATCTGCTGAGTAGAAGTGGCTGAAGAAATATTAATTTCGCGTTTCGTCTTGTTGGAGATATCTGGCCAGGGGTTTGAAGCGTGGCCTCACGTCTAATAAGCACTTATCTACTAGACTATGGCGACTTCAACGGTTGATTTATTCCATCGCAGTTCAACCTAAATTTGGATTTTTATGTTGTATTACGCGCTTCCTATATTTAAATTGAAATAAACCAAAATGTGTGTGAGTTATCATCGCAATATTTTATTCGTTTGAAAGACCTATTAATACCATTATGTGTGGTGTATAACAACGTTTAAATGTTTGCCTTTGTTCTTTGTGTGGAGTAAATTCCAAGTATCAAATTTTCCATGACTGAGGCGTATAAATCTGGCTAAATTTGAACGATGGTATGTGTTATGTTGACTGTGAGAGACCGTGGTTTGTGACTTTTATGTATACACCTACGATTTAGGAAAATGCCACAAGAAAAAGTCTAATGGGGTCAAATCGCTCGTGCGGTATATTGAATGTGACATGAGCTGTTTTAATTAATTTTAAAGATATATTGATGCCAATATGTGTAACAGCATTCATATGTCCGCAAAGGCTTTTTTGGGTGGAATTCATCCGATATACCCAAAGTTCAATGGCCCTAGCTCATAAATCAGGCTGAATTTGACCGATGACATGGGTTGTGTTCGTTTTCACTACAGCTGTAGTTTACAGTTTACTCGTATACACTTGCGACTTAAGAAAACTCCTCTAGAAAAAGTCTAACAGTTCACATCACCTTCTAATGATCATCTAGCCCTCAATCCCATGTCCTCAAATCGCTTGTGCAGAGTAATATGTATCACCAGAGTTTGTATTAATCGAACTATAGTGCTTGCCGTTGATAATGATGGTCTGGCCAACCTGGTACTCAAAAAAAGGACCCATGATGCCACCAGCATATAATCTACAATAAACTGTGACTTTAGCGGTATACATTGGGTCCCCTCATGCTCATGTGGATAGTTATCGTTCCAAAATTCGCCAATTTTATTGGTTTGCGTACATATTTATTCAGAAATTGCGTTTCACATGTGCACACTTTATTGTGTATAGTCCACGTCTATCAGTCCCATGTGATTAGTCAAACCAGGCTGCAAAAATGACAGCTAATTTGACAGTGGTAGGTTCAACATTAAAACTCTTGTCAACAGACAAAGTCTAGACATAAGTTCCTAAAGGGACGCAGTCAACAAATTAATGAAAGGCTTTTCTCTTAGAAAATTTATTAAAAACCCCCAAAAACTGCAACTTTCATGAAGTCCACTCCAGCTGATTGCAATTGGCATTAAGGGAATAACTGAAACAGATGGATCAACATTAGCAGCTTCAATGCCCTTAATCGTCACACCTGGACTTACTCAATTGTGCAACTCTTTTTCTGTTAGAAAATTATTTTTGTATGTAAATCGAGACTTTGCCTAAAAATTAAGTTTTAGGATATTTTATTTTCCCTCTTTTTTATTAGCGATGTGTAGAACATCTGAAAGCCTCTGTTAGTGTTTGACTTTCAGTCAATACTGTTATTCCAGTTTTATGCCAACATGCCATCCAGATTATATGTTTGTTACAACTGAACTGTCCCTGTAAGATCATATTGTTATGCATCACCTATCTCTGCATTCCATAACGTAATTGCTTCTGTTGTTTACAAAGCCTTATAATCTCTCTAGATTATGTCAAGTTTGTACAAAACTCGAACAACGGCAAAACAGTTGACAAACATTTCGTATAATACTGGATAGGCTCGTATCGTCAAGTAAATTCTGAGCATTGAACTGCTGCGAAAAATCTTTCCAACTGAAATACAATTTTTGAAAGTGAGACTGTTGAGGGCGGTGTGAATCTGTTTTATTACTGAAAATCGCTTTCTAGCGATTAATTTTTATATGCCACGTTTTGAACACGCGGCCCTATGCTCCCTAGAGAAGTAATAGGAACATATATACATATATATATGCCATGTTTTGATCACAGTTCCAATAATCTTGTTCAAGTGAAGCCCCCAATTCTACAGTTAAAAATTATTACGTATTTGAACTTAAGAAGGGGTTTAAAGCAATTTGCGATATAAACGATTTTAAATTTAGTCCAATGGGCTTAATTGCTGGCCTAAGTAGAACCTCTTCCTTCGAGGTGGTCCGCTGAATCTAAAGCCATGATGTCCAGGGTAAAGGAAGAAAAGAAAATTAGTTAATATTCGAATTATCACCTCTACTGTAGCCGCATTACTTCACTGGGCAGATAGAAGTACTCTCTTTGACTTTGATTGTGATTTTTACAAAACCCTTCAAAAGAATTCTTAATTCCCCTGCCTTCATTGAATCTTTAGGGAATCTATGGTAGGCCATCGGTTTGTTTTGAAAAATAGTTATCAAGAAAATTAATTGTTTTTGTTTTCCAGTAATTTCAATAATTTTCCTAAATGCTTATTAAGTCGGTGCCAATGTAGCTACGGATGTTGCTATTAATATTTATGGACACAAATGCCTTCTCTTCTCCAAAAAGCAACACAATGACAATCAAGTGAATCAAGGAGCCAATGACTTGACATTTCTGTTTTAATTTTAGAAATATTATCGAAATATCTTGATGTCTTTTTGCGCATATGTAATTAACTTTTGCAAATAGAAACCATTTTAATTGTTAATTGTAATGGAAAATGGAAAAACTATTATAATTTAATAACTTTTTAATTGTTTTTTGCCTCTGTATAGCAAACTACTATTATTATGATAGAATAGTTTTTTAAACAAATTGAATATCGTCAAACATTAAATTATAATGGCAGACATTAAAGTAGATTAAACACAAAGTGTAATGCAAACAAAAGAGTTTTTATTTTTAATTTTTTTCAATTTTTTTTAATTTGGTTTTGAAAAGTTTTTATTACAAACAAACATTTCTTACATAAAGATTGTATACTTGTGTTGCCCAGGAATAGAAAGAAGGACTCAAGTTTCCAAAACATTACCTCGACTTCATTGTTGGATAAACCGTTGTAAGTATGTTATATTATACACTGTAACACCACAGGTGGTAGTAGGGGCACATTTTTTAGGCAGTTGTTTGTTGTTTAAAATAAAATGGTTCTGCTGCTTAAACCAATAGAGCGGTACATGGGTATATGGTGCATGGTAATCAGGGAAAGCAGATCTCATGCAAGACAACATTGCAGAATTACAGTATAAGTCCTTCGACTGATTACGGTCGCTATTAAACCAATTAGATATCATTTATCTTATGATTTATCAAAGTGGTCAGGTTAGGCTATATAACTGGGTACGAACGACAGTCTGCAAGAAAGTAGCCTTCAAAACCATAAGCCACAATGCCATATAATTAAAACTGCAGCATTTAATCATTCCCTTATATTCAAAACTGCGCCATTTAGTCTTAAATATACGGGGATGTGGTCTGTGGTTTGGTAGGTTACTATTTTAGCAGACTGTCATTAGGTCAGATTATGCCTTGTCAGTTTAAAGCTACTATGACTGCTTTGTGCGAAATGGTGCCAATTGCACCATAATCAGTAAAGAAAACGATCTTAATATTCTGCTTATGGAGTACACAATGAGTACGTGAGGTTTAGCAGTCAGGTGGATTCCATTACTTTTCCACAATCATAACTTTCATTGAATACCTTAACATTCTCACCCGGCCCTAGACAATTCGAAGCCTAACACTCCATCAGACAATCGTTGGTCCATTCAATTCATACTATAGAGTGGAAATTTCACTGCTTTGTACTGCTTTTTATAAAGTGCCAGTAATCTACTTACGCCAGCAATTTCGACTTTGGAGTGTTGTTTCCAGTCGAACAGACTGCATATGAACCTCGTTTTGATCGATAAATTATGCATGATTGCGGATGATAAAAAAGATCGAGGACGACAATACTATGCGCAAAAAATACCATGGAAGGAAGCAAGCTGAGGAATACCTGCATTGATGCCAAGAAATCTTAAACTGTCTGGTGGCATTGTAAAAGAATTCTTCGTTATGAGTTTCTATTTTTTTCTTCTACTCAGCGCTGAGTATATTAAAATTTCAATAAAGAAAAATGTATGTGAGATATCATCGGAATTTTTATTCGTTTGGAAGACCTATTGATGCTGTTATGTGCGCAATATAACGCAGTCCAAATGTTCGCCAATCTTCTCTGAATGGAACGCATCTGATATGTCCAATTTTGAATGATTCTGGCACATAAATCAGGCTGAATTTCACCAAACACATGAGTTATGTTGACTTTACGGGTTCATATACGCCAGCGATTTAAGAAACCTCCATGAAAATTATTCTAGGGGGGTTAAATTGCACGATCTCATGTGAGCTGACCTTTGACTGTGTGATACGTAGCGCCGTTCTTTTAAATCCAGACGTCGTTGGTGTTCATATTATCCATTTCAGGCCGAAAGAACTCGGTAATCACTAACCTATAGTGCTTGCCGTTGACGGTAGTCGGCTTGACCAACATCGTCCTCAATTATAATACGATGACATAGCTAAACTAAAATCTACACCAAAGTACCATTTTGTTGGAATACATGGAATGCATTTGGATCTTATTTGGATGGGTATCGTCGTAAATTGAAAAATTCTTCAATGAAAACTGAAATCAGACTACTTCAGCGAACACACGACTTTTTGTGTGATTGTTTACCTGCTGCTCCTCGATCAATTGAATTTCTTAGGAAAGAAGTGAATTTGAACTTTGAGATATCT
This sequence comes from Sarcophaga variegata, assembly GCA_932273835.1. Classification (NCBI taxonomy): domain Eukaryota; kingdom Metazoa; phylum Arthropoda; class Insecta; order Diptera; family Sarcophagidae; genus Sarcophaga; species Sarcophaga variegata. The sequence continues at coordinate 113,189,805 of OW026361.1, forward strand.
CGGGCGAGAACTTTTGATACAGCAACATACCGGACTTTGCAGCTTCACATACATACATATATACATAATTAGTCATCACAATCCTTCAGTCAGGATACGACTTAGCTTCTCACACCACTTATGTTGTGTGTGTTAATTTTATACATGAGTGGCGGGACCTACAGTTTTAAAGTCGACAGATTTTTTAGAGAAATTCATGCCAACTTTATTTACTCACAGAGTTTGTGCCAGAAATCTATTAAGAGGAAGTCGACGAAGAAATATTTAAATTTCGTTTTGCTGAAGATGTCTGACCTGTTTTTTGAACCGTGGCCTCATGTCTAACAAACCAACACACTACCGACTAGCCTGGCCAACACCATTCGATGACGCCCCTAACTCACGACCTCTACCAAACTGTGACTTTTTCGGAATACATACATACATAATGCACTGGGATCTCATGTGGATTGGAAAATTAGAATCAGTTCTCAACTACTTTCAATCCCTTAAACGAACAAACGTCGTAATATGTGTTTGTTTACCTGGGTCAGTTGAATTCTTTACGAATGCCGTGGATTTCAACTTTGAGATACCTTACGCGAGATGAAGCATGTATAGCACGGACTTTGCAGTTTCATGTGACTATTTATTTCGATCTGGTAGAAGGCTTTCCGCTTGGATAACCTAATCCATATTTGTCGTTGTATTGTTTTCTTTTAAATCAACAATTTGGATTTCCTATCTTTTCTGACTAAAACTTATTTATGTTTTCGGGATGTAAATCAACATATAGTCGGCCTTTATCCTCTAAACCATTTTTAATTAACTTTTCGTTTCACTTTTTTTTTCTTTTGAATCTTTCCTCGTCCAAACATATATTTTTTCCTCCGTTTTTAATTTTTTCGTTATTGACTCTTTATGAATATGACAGAAGGAAGGATGGAAAAAAATTTTTGACTTTATGCGTTAAAACAAATACTTGTCAATTTTATGGAAATTGTTTCATAAATTTACGTATTTTATTTTACCGCTTTTGCTTTTCTTTAATTTGAAATAAAAAAAATATGCTCTTCCCTCTGAAAATGAGAAAAAATTGGCATTGACGCTGTTGTTAATGGCAGCTTGAGTCATTAAAATTGAAAAAAAAAGATTAAAATTTTTGGTACTGCTTCTTCCTCTTGTTTTTGTTTTTGTTTTATACATATTAACGCTTTTAAGCTTTCAAGCTTAAAGATCAGCAGTAACAGTTTATGTAAACGGTATGGACGGGTCTGTCTGTAGATCGACGATCATCATTGTCGTTCTTTCGTTTATTTCTTGCTATTCAGCAACACAACACAACAATACAGTATCACATGTCATTGCTACTGAACTTCAACTTAAATTAGGAGAGAAAAGAATCAACAGCATCATCATACTGGTGGCATATGCAACAACAAATAAATATTTTTATTCTCTTCGTTTTCTTTTTTTTTAATTAAATTTTTATTTTTCCGTCAGCTAAGTAGTCATCGCCAGCGAGCCAATAAGAGCCAGCTGAGTTAACTTTTTAAATATTAAATTAAAATGTTTATTTCATTTTTATTTAATGTTTTCTTTTTCTTTTTTTCTTTAGAATAGAACCTGTTTTAGCCCAGGCTTAAATATGTTTGTTTTTTTTTTCTTAAGTTCACCTCTTAAAATTATTTCATCTCAATTTGATGGCGTCTTTAGCAATGTGTGGCTCTCTGAGCAAGTAGTTGCTGGCCGTAGTATATGCATGGCAGTAGAGTAGAAGCCCGTAATTTGAAGAATATTAATTTGAGATATATGACACAGCAATAGGAAAATCATCTTTGACTACATGTGCTCATTGTGAACTTAAATTGTTTAAATGTTTTCAAGTTAAATGCCTAATAAGATATACGCATAGTTTGCTTAAGTATCTAATAATAGAGACAACAGCTTAATGGCCTAAGTTGTGGTGGAATGTACCCCTCAAGGAAGATACAGAATTTCGATTTTTCTTTTTGTTCAGGCCCACACATTTGATTTTATTACAGTGTAATGTGAACAAACCCGGTATTGACACCTATTTACGATCTATTATAGAGAAACGTGGCCCCCATTTAGACTAGAACTGGCATTGTGTAAGTAAACTTAAGTTAAGTTTAACAAACAGAAATATTCTGTTGCAATGTTCCGTAGCATTACCACTGTATCATTGAATTTCATCTCCGCAATCAGATTCTGATAATTCTGATGGAACAGACCATTACTCGGGTTTGATTAGTGCAACGTCGGATAGGTTAAGTTAGAGGACGTGTACTTATCTATTAAGACAAGTACAGTACCCGGAGGTCGAATTGACCCATTGTATAACGTCCTAGTTTCTCACACCACTTATGTTGTGTGTGTTAATTTTATACATGAGTGGTGGGACCTACAGTTTAAAGTCGACTCCGAACGACAAATTTTTGAGAAAATTTTTCATGGTAATTTTTTATTTACTCTCAGAGTTTTTGCCAGAAATCTGCTGAGAGGAAGTCGCCGAAGAAATACTTTTTGTATTTTGTCTTGATGTCTGGCCTGAGGCTCGAACCCTGGCTTTACTTCTAATAAGCCAACGCACTACCTACTAGACTACGGCGACTTCGAACGTCGGATCGAGTGTCCTTGTCTTTTTTAAAATTTTTTTTTTTTATATGAGACCAACATGAAGCATGACGATTCCATTGTATTGGAATAAAAAGGGGAGTTATATGTGATATGAGGGAATAGCAGAGTTGGGCATATTGATATCGATTTTTTACGAACAGTGTTGCACATTAGTCGCCGTAGTCTCGTAGATAGCGTGTTGGCTTATTAGACGTGAGGCCACAGTTAAAACCTGAGGTCAGACATTTCCAACAAAACCAAATATTTTTCGGCGACTGCCTGTAAGAGGATTTCTGTCAAAAACTCTGAGAGTAAATAAAAAATGCCATGGAAAAGTGCCTCAAAAATCTATCGACTTTAAGTTGTAGGTCCCGCCACTCATGTATAAAATTAAAACACACACAACATAAGTAATGTAAGAAGCCAGGTCGTAATCCTGACTGAAAAATTTTAATAATTTTTTTTAATTAATCAGATTCCAACACTAACCGTTTAACTTTCTAATGCAGTGCGGAGTAAATGAATATATGCTTCAGTTTCATTCAACAATAAAGCATTACTTTTTTAGCGCACTGTAGCTTAGATAGTACCTAACAATGCCGTTGTTACGCACACGATGCACACATAATTGGTCATTACAATCCTTCAGTTAGGATTACGACCTACCTTCTCACGTTACTTATGTTGTGTGCGTTAATTTATACATGAGTGGCGGAACCTACAGTTTAAAGTCGACTCCGAACGACAGATTTTTGAGAAACTTTTCGTGGCAATTTTATTTACTCTCAGAGTGTTTGCCAGAAATCTGCTGAGAGGAAGTGGCCAAAAAAATATTTTCATATTTTTGTTTTGATGTCTGACCTGGGGCACACGGTATAGTAAATCAATATGATGCTCACTCCACTGGAAATATGATATCAAATCCAAGGGTTAATAAGTCTAGCACACTGGACTGTAGCGCTAGTGTTTAAATCTTAGTCGTCCTGTCATCTTCCACATCTGTTGTTTGAATTCGACATGAAAATGTAGATTCCTCAACTCAAGGACTACCTAAATTCGTTTTAAGTGAGTTTTCTGATCACTCTCTTTAACTTGTTGACCTCTCTTTTCACTTCTAATAATGCATTGTGTTACACTTTCTAATGAAAAAAGCCTTTCAGTATACGACGACTTATGAATGCATTGAATGAATAGCCTCCCTGCTCTAAATAAAGTAACATTTTCATTTCCTTACAACATTCTTAATTATAACCCGTTTAAGTTCATTAAATAAAAAGAATTAAAATGCCTGCTCAACAAAACAAAACACAATTCACCATAGAAATCTTTGCCAATTGCATATGATGCTGATTTATGCCTTCTAATGCCTTCCTGATTAGAATATTGTGCAGTTGGTGTATTTCCCCTTTCCAAACTAAGCAAACTAATTAAATGAAAAAAGAAGAAACATATTATTTGACAAGAAACATAACAAAGATAACAAACAAACATATTTATTAAGAAAAATTCAATTTTTTTTTATATACAAAGCCATGGAATTGCAAAAAAAAAACTGTGGGGCGCGTTTGCAGATGGGAACAAAATGGAACTTTTTTACTCCCAAACTATAAGATAAAAAAAAATAAATATTTTATAAATATAAATCATTTTTAATATTTTTAAGACAAATTCTTAAATATAATGTTAAAAAAAATTAAATAAAAAATAGAACAGTTGTACCCTCTAAAGTCAATGTCAACACCGCAGAAGATAACACCCATCGTTAATGTAAAAAGTAACACAATGCTGATAACAATTACACTCAAACAAATTTAGAGCCCTCGTGACCATTACGATCTCTAAAGAGGCATTGGCAATCGTAATAAGTTCCTAGGCCAATGCTTAATAGAAGTCAGTTCCGCCTGTACCAATTCCATGGTCTAAGGATTACACTAGGCCAATAGAAAAGAATACAGAATAGAACTTATAGCTGTCTGATCATATATCTCGAGCCCACAAGGAACACCAAGTTGGCCTTTCATCTAGAAATCCCACAACAAGGAAAGCAAGTATAAACCTCATGCTCTTCCAATTGCCAGAAGTTTCAACTTTATCGAAGCATAACTCCTGTAAATAACAACTCCAACTACAAAGTATAGATCAGTTCATCGCATAGTGACAGGTTCCAAAAGTTCTAGTCTGATAGTCATACCACATGCTTTTGTAATGGACTCATAGTCGTAAACTCTTTACTTTAGCTAGATATATGAGATGCCAGTCATACCCAAAGAAGGCACTCTTTTAATTACCTTTGCTAGCTTGGTTGTGACCAGACTATTCTCAATACATGCATATACGATTTTATGTAGGAAGCTTCATAGTAGTTGCACAAATTGCTGTGGAATGTATCCCTTAAGGCAGATTGATGTGTAATATGAACGAACCCGGTATTGAAACATATTTACGATGTATTGTGGACAAACGTGGCCCAGATTTTGACTGGATCTAGAGTTGCATAAGTAAACTTCAAGATTAACGATCATAAATATTCTGATGAAACGTTCAGTAGCTTCACCATTTATAATCATTGAATATCAAACTCACATGATCTTTGATTACAATGGATTCATAAAGAAAATCTTTAAAATACTTTCCAATAGCATGTGAGTTGTGATATGGTCCAACATCCAAGGCTGAATTCAAAAAACTCTTATGAATTATGAATCACCAACTTAGGACACAATAATCAGACAAGAATTGCACGTAAAGTCCGTAATTTGACTCCAAATTATACATGAGTTAGGTAATAACAGTCCAAGAGACCTAGCAAGCAGTTATGCAAGACGTGAAACTCCCCCAAAAACATAACTGAAGGATTATCATGCATACATACATAATTGGTCGTTACAACTCTTCAGTCAGGATTACGACCCAACTTCTCACACCACTTATGTTGTGTGTGTTAATTTTAAACATGAGTAGCGGAATCTTTAGTTTAAAGTCGACTCTGAACGATAGATTTTTTGAGAAACTTTTCATTGCAATTTTATTTATTTTCAGAGCTTTTGTCAGATATCTGCTGTGAGGCAGTTGCCGAAGAAATATTTCTTCATATTTCGTTTGGTTAGAGATGTCTGACCTGGGGTTTGAACCGTGGCCTTACGTTTAATGCGCAAACTTGCAACCTACTAGACTAAGGCGACTGGAGTATTATCGGGTATGCTAAAAGCCGTAGAAAGACGTAGACTTGATTAACATGATACTCGAAGGCAGAATAAGAGAAAGGATATGAGATTTTAATACCCATCGTGTGCCAAATATGCAAAGTTCTGATCCAACTGAAGCAAACAATGATGCACTGGGCATAGAACTCAGTAGAACAGGCTGAAGAGATTACCTAAGAGGCCTAGAGAGGAATCAAGATCCTAAGAAACCAAAGAACAGAGGGACAATTAAAGAAGAAATGTCCCAACTCAAAAGGTTAGGCAAAATCAAAATGATGCCCCAACGGACCAAAATTTTCCCCTTTTTTTTACGCGGATATCTCCAAGACGATTCTAAGACGATAATATCATAACAGCCTTTGAATGAGTTCTTGACAAGCCAAGGTAGTTCGAAATGCTCTCGTCAAGATGTTCTAAATGTTGCAACGAAGACTAAACTGTGATCAAAAGTTTGTGTCTTCAAATGCCCCAGATATAGTGAATATCGGTAGAATATCCGAGAAGTAGTGAAGTAGTTATCGTAATAGACAGTGCTGTGCCTTAGGAGACTGGAGCTCGAGTATTCAAATCTTAGTACTGGCATCTACCAAATCTGTGGTTTTGATTCGACGTGTAATTGTAGATGCCCACAACATAAGTGATGTGAGGAGCTAGGTCGTAATCATGACTAAAAGTTGTAATGGCCCAATAAAAAGGTCAATATAGGCACTAACAACAGCAGAGGATATTCGAAAGACCAGAGTGGAAACATAGTAAGTGTAAGGAAGACATAACAATCCTGTATGATCGTGCATTCTTCCAAAGAGTAAAAATATTTAAAAATTTTGAAAATTATTTTTTCAAAATATCTGCTCGTTAAAATAAAAACTAGAACCTCTTCTATAACAGAGTAGAGGATACAATAATTCAGTGTGGACTGCCTCACTGGCACATCAATATCAAAATACTTCAGATTCACTATGTCGTTTACGATGATAAATCAGGTTTAGTTTTCCTATCTTTTTTCCTCACAAGTTGACAATATTCCCCCCCTTATGTTGTTATTTGATTACAAATTTGAAAAGAAAACCAAAAACAAGAAACAAATTTAATAAATTTCCCAATAAGAACGTTAAATAATAATTTAAAAGCATTTTATTGTAAGAAAATGAATAGAAAAAAGAGAAAAGAGAAGAGAAGAGAAAAAGAAAAAGAAAAACAAAAAGCGCTCATTAATAAATTGCCACAATTTAGTTGTTTGGCTACTTCGTCGTTGTTGTGTTGTCAACATGGTCATCATCATTATTGTTTTGCTTAATACGTGATAATTAAAATGAGTTGGAGTTGGAGGCCTATTTTATGTTTTTTTTTTCTTTTTTTTTTTGTATGCTACTGTGCGTATTGTGGGAAATACCAGAAATCGAATGTAGTTTAGCAATGTTATTAATGAAAAAACTAATCAACATGGGTGGCTAGTTTAAATCAATAAATAAAAATGGCTTTTGCTTGTATTAGTTTTTCTCAATTATAAATTATTTATAATTGAGATTTTATGTAAAAACAAGAACAAGAACTTTGGCCAGCTTAAGAATTTTGTCGGCTTAAAGATGTTTGCCAAAGTCGCTTCTGTTAAAATATGCAAAATGTGCGTATTAAGAAATTAAAAATGAATATGCCTGATTGTTTCTCAAAAGATGCTGATTAATAATGCTTAAGGAATTTGCATAATATTTCGATCGTTCATGTGAACATTTTAATCTTTCGAGTTGAATGTGCTTCGATTAACAGAAGTCGGATTTTTTTTAATAAAAAAAAATAAAAAAAAACTTTTTCCTCAATTATATTTAACATTTGGGGGTGGCTTAGTCTCCTACAGTCGCCGTGGTCTATTAGCTAGTGTGTTGGCTTATTAGACGTGAGGCCTCAGTTCAAACCCTAGGTCAGGCATCTCCAATTGAACGAAATATGAAAAAATATTTCTTCGCCGACTTACTCTCAGCAGATTTCTGGCTGAGAGAAATTAAATTGCCATGAAAAGTTTCTCAAAAATCTGTCGTTCGCAGTCAACTTTAAACTGTAGTTCTCGCCACTCATGTATAAAAATTTACTCACACAACGTAAGTGGTGTGAGAAAATAGGTCGTAATCCCGACTAAAGGTTTGTAATGACCAATTATGTATGTATGTATGTTAGTCTCCTATAATGACCGCTGATGTGCTAAAGATCATTTGTAGGATAATTTAACAAATATGTTGTCCTCCGTATACTCATAGAGGCCACATTTGTCAGGTTTCTCCAGAAGTATATTAATTTTCACTTCTTCCCTAAGCGAGTTAGTAAAGTCTGTGTCTTTAAAATTGCTCAAATTAGTTGTATCAGCTCTTGTGGTACGTCAAATACAGAAGGTAAGATTAAAGGGCTCCTCTATTGCACAACATTTGATGCAATCTGCACTCTACCCTGGGATCAAATGGGTCCTATCTCATCTACAAATAAGTGTATCTTGACTCTGAATAGGTTCCACGGCTGCAGCATTGCAGTTTGAGGAACATGAATACATTCCCCAATGCCAAATCACAAATCAGATCCATTACCAATAGCCTGTCCCTTGACGTCCGTAGATCTGCAGGAGAAATAACGTACCTGTTCGGTTGTCTATCTTCGGCAATTCAAATATTCCAGAATTGACGTTCTTATATACGGGGAGGTTTATAAGAGTGCTGGTAATCCAAATCATGCGAAAAGTTAGAGGATTGTATTAATGAGGAACCCACACGTTGCCAAGAATTTTAGCCACCCATGAAATATGTGTAAGAAAAGTTAGCAAGGATCTGAATAAAAAACATTTAACGACATGAGAAGCGACTGCAAAGTTGTGAAGTTCAAATGACAAAAAAGTGAAGAGTTTTAAAAAAGAAAGCATACTGAAGATGAAAGAAGAACTCGGATATCAAACAAAACTGAAGACTGATGCCATTATCAGAGATCTGAAAGAAAAGTTAATCAAAATGAGAAAGATACAGAAAGAGGAGATGGAAGAAAGCGAATGCATGTACATACATACATAATTAGTCATTACAACCCTTCAGTCAGGATTACGACCTAGTTTCTTACACCACTTATGTTGTGTGTGTTAATTTTATACATAAGTGGCGGGACCTACAGTTTAAAGTCGACTCCAAACGACAGACTTTTGGGAAACTTTTCATGGCAATTTTATTATTTCTCCGAGATTTTGCCAGAAATCTACTGAGAGAAAGTCGTCGAAGAAATACTTTTTGTATTTTATCTTGATGTCTGGCCTGGGGCTCGAACCCTGGCTTTACGTCTAATAAGCCAACGCACTACCTACTAGACCACGGCGACTTCGAATGCATGTATTGACGATAAAATTTGCCAAACAAAATACCTCTGCTTCTGTCACAATATCTGCCATCAATTACTACGCATACCAGCGAATCCTTGTGTTACGATTTTGCAGCCTCCAAAGAATTCTATTCACTCTTATTACTCTCTCTCGTTGCAAATTAATTATACAGTCTTTCGGTTCTACCAACGGAACAGTTAAGGCGGGAGTGTTCAGGCGGGAATGTTCAGGCGGTTTATCAGATCAGGAGGCCTACTGATGAGGTACTAGCACTACTGTATAACAGATTCTTTTTACCCCACTTATATCAACACATACTAGTCTCCGTATCTCCAACAGTGTCCGTATCTATTACCACAAAGAGCTTTTATACATGGGCTTGTAGCCGCTAGGACTATATTATATACATAATTTAAGTTCATTGAAGACTTTAGTCATCCATATTGATCATGGATTCTAAAACCCTTCTACTCAATACACTGACAATCAATGACCTCATGAAGAGCGTTATCAAAAACGCGCTCTCTGTAAAAGTGAAGATACCGAGGCGTAAAAATACTAATGGTTCCCACTATATCAACAAAAACTGTGTCAGTATATCTGCCAGACCTATGTGCATGCATAGTAATGGAAGGGCGGTACCACTATAAACTTTAAATAGCAAAATGTATGGCAGTAAAAAATCTGTTGGAAAATATCTAAACAATTCAACTCCGGTCGTGATTGCAGCAGTAGGCAAAACAGCATACAATACCATGTTATTTTAAAATCATAAGAAAAATATTCACTGAAGTTTCAGATTGTAATCAGTCTCTGGACGCAATTTTTCGTCATTCTAAAGTCGATAGCATTGGGAAAATTCTGTTTTACTGACTCTAAGTATGTTTATTGCCCATCACAGCCTATTCTAGACATTGTAAGAAACAAAACACGATACCTAAATGGAATTTTGAAATTATTTAAGAGAAAGAGAGAGAAGAAAGTTAATTTAATTATTTTTTGAAATAAAACTAATGTTTTTCAACACTACCAGTTAATAATGTTTTTTTTCCTAATTTTCTATTCTTAACAATTCTAGTTCATGATTTCCTAGTCAAGATAATGAAAATTATTCATGGTCATATTGAATTGTTAATAATTTTTAGATTATTTTGTACTTTTAACTCTCTTCTGTTTCTTTATTTTTTATTTTTTAAGATTTCTTAATAAATTAAAAAATAAACCACCGCATACAATCATAAATAATTCTAAAGTTCTTCTTTATGCGCATGACTAACGATCATGTCCCAGTAACAATGGCATAAATAAACTTTAACTTATTTACGCTTAACTTTTGTTGTTTGTAACTATTGCTGTTGTAGCATTCTGTTGGCCAATACCAACAATAACTTCTGGGTCAACTAAACAAATTCTAGAATTAAGCCTACAATAATATTTCAATATGCGGAATAAACGAGCCATGCATACCAGAATTTAAAAAAAAAACACAAAAAAGAAGAGAAAAAAAGCAAAGAATATCTAGATACTCGAGGTGTTAATACTGGGCACTTTAAACGAAAATGGTAGACACGACGATCGGTATGAAGGAAATGAATGAAGAAAAAAAACTCAATCTATGGATTACAATCAAAGGTGATTTGAACACGATCACGCAATATTTACGTACGAATAACAATATTGGAAGCTAAAACTATTGGTGAAGGAAAAAAATTATTTCTTAATTTTTGATAAATGGAAAAGACTTTTGTAATAATCATCGTAGTACGTATGGCTGACATGATTATTAAAGAAAGGATGTCACCACCCAGCGCTCCATTCAATTCCGGAAGATCTTTGAAAATTTCCATTAGTACTTACGGGAGGTTCAAAATTCTGTAAGGATTTATGAGTAACCGATAGTCTGTCTAGTTAAGTTTGCAACAGGAACAGAATTCTAACGAAACACAGCACTATTAGCGATTACTTTAATAAGCCCGGTCTGTCCCATCAGGATTACTGCAGAAGCTGCCATGATGTAGAAGAAACACCTTTTGCAACACTTTTTATGCGAGTGCGATGCTCTTCAAAACAGACATCATCGATTTTTGAGTCACTGAACATTTGAAGATATGGACATGGTGGTGAACGTGCCACTAAGGGAACTGGCCTAAGGGACTAAGCATGACAAGGGGGCTTACCTCACGCTGAATAATACAATATACCAATTGGGTCACCGAGTGACGAACTTGACCGTGAACAGCAAGCTTCTCGCTAACCCAATTTAACCCAACCCAATATAACCTAAATTAACTTAGCCTAACCTAACCTAACCTATACTATCCTCTCCTAACCTATCCTAACCTAACCTCACCTATCCTCACCTATCCTAACCTATCATAACCTATCCTAACCTATCCTAACCTAACCTAACCTATCCTAACCTATCCTAACATATCTTAACCTATCCTAACCTATCCTAACCTATCCTAACCTATCCTAAACTAACCTATCCTATCCTAACCTATCCTAACCTAACCTAACTATATGGACCATATGAGTCAACGAGTGAACTTGCCTGTGAACGGCAAACTAACCGCAAACCTAACCTAACCAATTGTCGATCCGTGCCATTGTCCCAATTAGCTCTTACAATAAATGTCTAGCTGTCATTACAATGCATAATTAATAATGATAACGGCTGATCTTCTTATTCATCGTAGCAAGTTAGTTACCCTAAGGATTCTCACCCAATCTGGCATCAGATCAGATCGACTGCAGCTGTATAAATCCAAAAAGTCATTCTTAGCCGTTTTCCTCTATAATTATCATCATCAATTTTATATTTATATATTCCAAACAGGATAAAACTTTTCACCCAACCCAATAAATGCCATAAATAAATGTGGCCTTAAAGTTATAGCCAAACTAAAGCCTAAATAATGTACAACATTGAATCACAGGGAGAGAGAGAGAGGAATTGAAATCATTTATTTGTACCTTTTTTTTCAGTTTAGTCTGCATGTATTTGCATTTTTCTTCTTCTCATTCTTCAGTCTAAAAGGGCACAAAATGTTGATTATGATTTAAAATTTATTTTGTTGCCACTTGATTAGAAGAAAACCTAAACATTTGTCTGCATGATGACTTAATATGACCCTTAAAGAAAAAAAATAAATTCCTTTATATGTTGATTATGGATTTAAAATACAACAGAAATGAGAAAAACAGTAGGGAAAGAAACTTTATAAAGCGTATGGAAATAATTGCAACGAATTTGAAAGAAGTTTTTATTCGGATTCAATCAAGTAGGCAGAAGTGGTTGTTATCAACCAGAGAGCATAGGCCCACTTAGACCTAGTATTGTTGTATCAAAAACTGCCCATGCCATGTAAACAGAATTTATTGGAAGCCAGATTCCCATGAGATTCTCAATTGAATGAATTCACACAAATGTTCGATGATTGTGCCATCCGATCAATTTATATGCTGTGCAGTTACCATGAGAGCCCCTGTGTTAATGATGCCTACTCTGTATCGCTATGACATCTGGTAGAGCGACACTTAGCAGCTGAAATTCGTTCTGAATCTCAGTATGTAAAAACTGAGATTCCTAACAGTTTACGTGAGAGCCCCTGTGTTGATAACGTATATACTGTACCGCTGTGGTATCTGGTAGAGGGACAAGCAGTAGCTGAAATCCGTTCTTAGGTGAGTATATACGAACTCAGTTTCCCAACAGCTGCCGGGCTATGTATAATGAATACTTTCATAGAGATATTGTCGTTCTTAATGGACATTGCAGGATGCTACAATGATCTGATGGCCTTATCGATTAACTGATAACTACAGCTTCGTCCTCATTCTTTCCTTGAAGAAGAAGTGAAGTCGGGTACGAGGTATATCACCATTTCGCCATGTAGAATGAACGTTTTGAACTCGTAGACTTTCAGACAGTATTACAGAGTGAGCAACATTAGGATTTTTCCATTCACCAGTTAGCTAGAAATGTTTACAAGTACTTACTAGAGTGCCCATACAGTAGGTCCTGTATGTAATGCAAAAATATCAATGATGCAGGGAGATATTTTGCAGAGTTAAATGCTCTTCCCAAAGGTACATCTGACCACTACTGTATGTATCCAATGAGTACTACTATGTCCAAGTCTCTATTCTAAGCATAGACAGAGCAATGAAGGCTTTTATCACTCTAAATTTGTTTGGTTTCCAAGAGTCGCAAAATGAAATGTCATTTATAGCTACTGATGAAATTCGATTCAGATGCTCTCTCGCACTCTCTTCACTTTAAGAAAAATATATTATATGCCTGTGTCATCTGCTAAGGTATTTGTCTCATATTAGACCTGTTCTAATGTCATAAGTAGCTCGCTGATCACAAGATTCTATAGAAGGACATACCACCTTGTAGGTTGATGCTGCTGTCTTTCTAGTAATAAGAGAACACTTTAACGTCCGTTGGATTAGCCTTTCATTTCATCGTACATATTAGATCACTCCACTCTGTATGGAGTGAGCTCATTCGCATCCATCCACAAAGTAATTTCCATATCCAACTCACCACAGTGTTCAGTACTCTTAATCTTGTCAGTGCCTCCGCTAAGGCCACTAATTTCGCAATATTTAAAGCCTGTTCCGCACCCAGACAGGCAGCCGAAGTAAACTCCAGTGCCAGTGGCTTCTTTATCGTATACTTTAGGGTAATGTCTTCTCAACGTAAAGCACCTTATAAAGGGTCCGCCAAATAACTTTTTATTTTTGAAAATGCTTAAAAAAAAACTACTGAATATTTTCTAAAATTTCTTTTTTTATTTGAAAGTACAATCCTTCCGGTTAATAATGGAAAATAATTTCATTCAAATGGCTGCCTCGGCTGGCCATGCAGTAGCCTACACGATCGGTCCAATTTTTAAGCACATTATCGATTGTGTGCAGCTGTATTTCGCCAATGGATTCACGAATATTGTCCTTTAAAGCGTCAATTGTTTCCGGCTTGTCGGCGTAACACTTATCTTTGACGGCACCCCACAAATAATAGTCCAACGGTGTCAAAACGCAGCTTCGAGGTGGCCAAACGACATCAGCTCTGCGGCTGATAATGCGATCTTCAAAAACAGGGCGCAAAATATCGAGTGTAGCTTCGGCTGTGTGGCACATAGCGCCGTCCTATTGAAACCAGATGTTGCCAATATCCTCCTCTTCAATTTTTGTGAACAAAAATTCGTTCAACATGGCCCGATAACGATCGCCATTGACTGTAACGGCCACTCCTTGCTCAATTTCGAAGGAAAAAATGGCCCAATTATGCCTCTGGACCAAAATCCGCACCAAACAGTGACTCGTTTTGGGTGCGTCGGCTTTTCAATGTATGCGTGCGGGTTTTCTGTGCCCCAAATGCGACAATTTTGCTTGTTTGCATACCCGCCAAGATCAAAATGAGCTTCATCTGAAAAGATGATTTTTTTGCCAAAATCACCATCTTCTGGTTTAGGCTACTGCATGACAAACCGAGGCAGCCAATTGAATGAAATTATTTTCCATTATTAACCGGAAGGATTGTACTTTCAAATAAAAAAAGAAATTTGAGAAAATATTCAGTAGTTTTTTAAGCATTTTCAAAAAAAAAGTTACTTGGCGGACCCTTTAGCATACAAGTGGTCACATCTAAGGCATGACACTGTGCTCATTCAATATTTTTCTCTTTGAGACTTTCTCTTTGAAAGCTAAATAAGCATGGCGTGGTATGTAGGTAAAGTCTGGGATCTCTAACCAAACGAAATATGAAAAACTATTTCATCGGGGACTTCCTCTCAGCAGATTTCTGACAAAAATTTAGAGAATAACATAAACTTGTAATGAAAACCTTTCTCAAAAATCTGTCCTTCGAAATCGGATTTAAACTGTAGATCGTGTGTGAGAAACTAGACTGTAATCCTGACTGAAGAGTTGTTATGAACAATTATGTATGTAAGTATGTAAGTATGTATGAAACTACGTCAGATGTACATTATAAATACATACTAAACCCAAACCTAAAACCAGGAAATGTCTTTTAAAAGTTGATCTCGAATTGAATTTGTTTCAGTCTTATTCAAAGCAATCTTTGAGATGGCCAGAGAACCTTTCACAAAAACTGTTTTTTGTGTTTTGAAAAACAATTTCGATAACAGGAAGAGGCTTTCTTCGATATAAAAATTATTAACAAAAATTTATTATAATAAACGGTGAAAATCTTATGATTGTTTTGTAATTCCCAATATGCAGGCAGCAGTTTGCCCTTCAATTATATTGAAATCAATTGGATTTCCTTATCAACAGTATTTAACCCAGTTTAATTCAATTTAATGCTGTTGTTGAAAGCAATTACAGAAATTATATGCAATAAAAAATTACAATGTAGTTTTAATATCATTTTTTTGCTTTTTGTTTTTGTTGTTGTTGTTGTTGTTGTTGTTGTTATTATTTCTTGAGCCATCTCCCAATATAATGTAACATTCAGAATCATTGTTAAACGATTTTCTTTTGCAGCAATTTAACAGACATTTACCAAACCGTGTAGGAACATGTTGTCTTTAATAATAATTTCTTATAATTTTTAGGGTGGCTCGAAAGCAATTTAAAATTTAATTTTTTCCTTAACACATGAACACACACACTGTCTCATATGTACATATGTAAGTATGTATGTTCGAAATCAGTAAACAGTAAAACGGTAAATGACCAATTTTAACAATCTAAATACGCTTGATTGTCCACGTAGTATTTTGTGAAAAAAAAAACTTTCAATTTCCAAATTTCTTTCTTTCTTTCTTTTTTCTCCTGTTTTTTTCTTTCATTTCTGATTTTTTTTTTTTTTTTGTTTTTGCTGTTTCAGAAACATGAAAATGTTCTTTTAATGAAATAATTTTTAAATAAAATCTTTTTTAATTTTTTTTCTCTCATTTTTTATATAATTTTGTAAGCAGGCAAGGCTGTTGTTACAGCCAACACAAAATTACTTTGCGTTGTTATTTTATTTAACTTTTGATATCAAAAATTTCTCACAATCGATTTGAAGCTGTCGTTTGTCGTATTCGTCGTTTTCGTAAAAATATTGAATTTAAAACATTTCACATAAACATCATAAAGTTTTACTAGTTTTTCTTTTTTTGTTTTTGTTTTTGGCCAAGAGAAATAGTCAACCATGTTGCATAAACAAACATGTTGCCAAATGCTAAATTGTGTTTAGAATCTCCTTCTTGTGTAATTCTATTCCACTTTTTTTTCGTTTTTTCAACATTTTCTCTGTAGTTCTGAAAAAATGGCATTCTCATCTCTTTAGCATTTCGTTTGAAAACAATCTGTATTGAAAAAAGGGGAAGGTATGCGAAGAGGTGAATATAGTTTTACAAATTTTATTATGGCAGATGTTTTAGTTTTGATAACCAGTTTATTCCTCTACATAATATTCTCTTAATGCGATACACAGTTGTTTTTTTAATCTTTTAAAGATAAAAACTTTCCACAACACATCCTAAAAAAACTCTCGAAATTAATTTGCCTGCAGATGGAACTGGGCACGATTCTTCCAATTCAATTCACTGCTATAACTATCCCATTGTGTCAGCTGTGCGGTGTTGGATCCAAATGATGCTAAAACTTGACTTTATTGCGGAGAAAAAAGTGCAAAATATTCCGAGGAAACTACTTAACTATGAAAGCGCAGTACTACAGTAAACAAATGCGGCAATTATCGCGCCCACTGGTATTCCATCTCGAAATTTTCGGCCAATATGTGATGCATTACTAACATGTTCAACGTAATGCTAAAGGTAGAATTAGGCTTTAGCCCCGGTTAGCCAAACGTCCACGGAACATACAATTGTTTTTAGAATACGAAAAGCTATGAAAACGCTTGCCGAACCGTAATGTAATTTCGGTAAGCATTTGCATTTGCTCTCCATATGTTAAAAATGAACGTTGTTAAATTGCGTTCCACCGACGTTTGACTAAACAGAGCTTTTACGTTTTGTTACGTTCAGAATCAGGTGTTTTTGTTCCGGGTGTAGTCTAGTGGGTAGGGTGCTGGCTTACTAGACGTGAGCCCACGGTTCAAACCCCATGTCAGACATTTCCATCAAAACGAAATATAAGAAAATATATCTCAGGCGATTACCTTATGGCAAATCTCTGAGAGTAAATAAAATTGCCACGATAAAGTTTCTCAAAAATCTGTTGCTCGGAGTCGACTTTAAACAGTAAGTTTGTATTTTTTGTGTGCATGTATTTTTTTACAAAAGTGCCATTCATTCTAAAAAGTACTCTTTCAGTTACAGTTCAGTACCATTTCAAAATTTAAGTTTTGCAACACTGTACTGGTGTGAACAGCTCAAATCATCAACTACTACGGAGTTTATATTGGCAGTACATACAACCGCGTTTGAACTTAAACTAAGCAACAGACTAACCCAGAAAGGAATCTAGCCTGGCTTGCGTTGACATCTTTCAAATGAAATGATGGGTTGCTACTTTTCATTAAAGTTTTTTCTTTTTAAATACTGCGTTGTCTACACGTTATGTTGAGTTATTATATAAACTCCTTCGGAATAGAATCAGCAGCTGATCAAAGCTGAATGTTCCAATTGAAAGTTTCAAGTAAATGCATAACATCAGAATCCAGTACCAAAAGCTTCATCGATCTTGGAATATGAGAACCAAAATCTAAAGTTGAAAATCACGGAAATGGCGACATTCTGACTTATCATATCCACTGCTGTTGAAGACCTTACATTTACCAGCGGCGAATTTGTCACTTTAGAGAACAGGGTGTAACAAAAATTTACAAATGATCATGGATTTCAAAGAAGTGAAGTCGCCGTAATCTAGTAGGTAGTGTGTTGGCTTATTGAGGTCTCAGTTCATCTCCCAGGTCAGACATCTTCAACGAAATGAAATACGAAAAAATATTTCTTTTGGCGAGTTCCTCTCAGTATATTTCTAGCAAAAACACTGGTAGTAAATAAAATTGCCATTAAAAGGATTCTCAAAAAATCTTTCGTTCGGAATAAAATTTAAACTGTAGGTCTTGCTATTCGTGTATAAAATTAACAAACATAAATGGTGTGAGAAGCTAGGTCGCAATAGTGATTAAAGGGTTGTAATGACGAATTATGTATGTAAAGTATAAAGAGGCTTAGAGGCTTTAATTGAAAAATAAGCCATCAAGGTACCTACACAAACATAGATCTCTATAGATCTATATGATGATTGATGACAATCGTAGATCTCTACAGAGCCACCTCTTGAAGATTGATGATGGAGTCCTAGTAAAGTAGTAAAGTTAGTTAACAAAGTTTCTTACAATTACATCCATTCACAAAAGGCATTATTTCTGGATAAAGAAATGGACAATCATCCTAATACTTCCTACAATCATTATAAAACTTCCCGCACAGCCTGAAAAAACTTAATTAATGGCACAAAAACAAAGTAAAAAAATATGCAACAAATAGGAGAGATTAGGAACTTAAGCACCATCTTTCTTAAAGAAAGAAAGGAAATTCTAAGTTTTATTTTTAAATTTATTCCCTGAATCTTGAGGGTCTCTAATATACCCTCAAGGAATCACATTTATAGTCGTCACAATATACATATGTTTGCATCGCTTGCAAATAAATAAAAGTTAGAAATTCTGACGCTCCGCGTACTGAATAACATACATACAAACGTAAACAATTGGCTGTCCAGTCAGGATTACGGATTGGCTTCTCACACCACTTATGTTGTGTGTGTTAATTTTATACATGAGTGACAGGATCTACAGTTTAAAGTCGAACGACAGATTTTTGAGAAACTTTTCCATGGCAATTTTTATTTATTGTCAGAGTAAATCTGTTGAGGAGCAGTTGCCAAAGAAATATTTCTTTTGTATTTGAACCATGGCCTCACGTTTAATAAATCAACACTCTAGCTACTAGACTACGGCGACTACAACGTACTGAATAACATCGCTGGTAAAATCGTATTTTCCCATACCTTAAGAGTCTCCCGTGAATATAAGTAATAAGGAGTCTACAGTGTGGGATCCCTATAGTCATGGGCGATTAGATTTTATTGAAGAATATTTTAAAGTTTAATTAAAGTAAGATTCACCCAAATTTTTCCTCTTTAGTCCTAGTATGTTTCTATTATTTTTTATTGTTTTTAATGTTAACAATCCAATGTTTAATGAAAAAAGTTTAATGTAAAGTTAACAGACTTCCATAGAAGAAGTGAGGTTACTTTTATAAGCCGTCTTAGAATAGATTCTGAAACCCTCTTGACTTTTACTTCTACTGTAACTGCAAGCCACCAATATTTTATTAATTTCTTCAGCAACGTTTTGTGTTTCTGGAGTCATACTTCTCTTTTATATTGAAAAAAGATCTCCTCAATATTTTGTTTGTTGTAATATGCATATGTCCAATTGTAAGACCATCAATCTGTCTTTAAACAAGAAACATTCAAACAGATTTACTTTTTATTCTTTTCCTTTGAAATATCACCAATATGCTACACACATACACATACACACGTACACATACACATATAAAAACAATGGATGCAATGATATAAACATTTCATCTTATGCGTTTAGGATTTAAACAACAGCAGAATAGAGAGAAAGAGAACAACAACAACACAAAAAAGAAAAAAAAAATACGAAAAACATGTGGCTGTTAATGTTTAAGTTATTATTGTTTTTGTACTTCTTATTATGTGTCCCCAGTTTTAAGTTGTAATGGTTAATTCTAAACAGCATCCTAGCCATCCATCCAACCAGCCAGCCAGCCACCTAACAAACCATCCATCCATCTATCCATCTATCCAACCAGTCATCCAGCCGTCCATCTAAAACAAACGTACACACGTAGCCTTAGTGAAACTCCTTTCCATTCATACGTACGTACGTACGTACGTACGTAGTACAATGTGAGTGATTCCAGCCAGGCATCACCATCATATTATTAAGGTGGTTAAGAAACAATCCGATATCCATGCGAGACCAACGAACATTGCGTTGAATTTTTGTATACGAGAGTACATACATACATACGCATATGCCAAGGCCTAACTCTACGGCAACTGCAGCAAGCAGCAGCAGCCAACAGCAACAATGGCAAACAATATCTGCAGCCAGCAAGCAGTATCTGTTGTTTGAAATCTTTTGCTCCTGCTGGGCCTGTAAATTTCTGTTGAAGTAGTTTTCTTCATGTGTGTCTCTTTTGTTTGTTGTGTGTTGATTTCCCATATTTACTGTCAACAAGACAAATACTTGACATAATTCATGCGCCGATTTATTTGTTTAGAATGATTCCCTGTCTTTTTGCCTTTGCGCCTATTTCACCTTCAACAATCCTCCTCCCTCCCTTTACTGCTTGCCTGCCTTTTCCTTTGCCTTTGCTGTGACTTTCTTTATATTGCTTATATTACTTTGAAGCGGATTTCTTTATTTCATGCAACAACAATCATTGGCGTAGCGCTGTTGCATTTTACCATTTAAAGATGCTGCCACATAGATTGCGAGGCGGCCAGAAAATGAAGAGGCTTAGCAGTGGGGGCATATGATTTTATTTTATTTCCATTGCATTTCATATTTTTCGTTGATTCAATAATAACGAACGAAAAACACATTTCAGTCTACATTATGTTGCCTGTTGCCTGTTACTGCTTTAGCTGTTGCTTGTTAAAGGTGGCCCCACTTTGAGTTGGTCATTTGAGACTCTGCGTGCATGTGTACGTTTGCTTTTATTTGCATAATATTAGCCGGTAACTAAACAAAAGGAAACAACAATACAAACATCTCTACAGTAAACCATCACCGTTGCCATCATCAGCGTCATCATCATCATCATCATCAGCTGCAGCATTTAAAATATTGCGTAGGCTTCCATATTAACAATGTTGCACGAGGATAATGTGTTAAGGATTATTAATAATTTTAACATGTTTTGAATTAATACACGATGTTTCTCAAATTATACAATGTTGCACACCAGTGCCGCATACCATGTACCATATTTCATTAGAAATTACAAGTTTTTTGTTTAAAAGAATAAAATCTTATGCAAATATTCTCGTTGTTATTATCGTGTAGGAGACGGTGAATGTTGAAAAAAAACGAAATGCCTTGAAGGAAAATGTCAATGCCCTAGTTAAGGAAATGTCATTTAAGATGTTTAATAAATAAATAAAGAAAAAAAGATTAAGCGCTGAGCTTCACATTTGGCTGTAAGTACAATATTACGCCACTTGAATAGTGAAATTCATCACCAATTAATTGCTCGAATACTGGTGAAGCGTTTTCAAAGCGATTTAGCGAGTTTGAAGTAGTGTGTTGGCTTATTAGACGTATGACCACGGCTCATTCCCCCGGTCAGACATCGCCAGCAAAACGAAATATTGAAAAATATTTCTACGGCGACTTTTCTGGCAAAAATTCTGACGGTAAATAAAATTGCCTCGAAAAAATCTATGGTTCGTAAAACTGTAGGTCCCGCCACTCATGTATAAAATTAATACCCACAGAATAAGTAGTGTGAGGAGTTAGGTCATAATCCTGCTTGAAGAGTTGTAATAGCCAATTATATCTGTATGCATGTCTGTATGTATGCTCAACAAAACGGAAGATAAAATGAGACAAAGGCTCTTCTCAAACCAAGTGAATTTAAGGCAATCAAAGCTTTTGTCGGGATACTACAACAAAAGGAGACCTTAATTCTGCATCAGATTATTCAGAAATAACCTGAGTTTGATCACCGGTCTTTTGTTACAGCACTGTGGACTCAGGGTACATTTATCCAGAATGGGGGTTCGCCTCGAGCGCGACATATAAAGTCTGCGATGATGAAAATCAATCTTCCGAACTCATTCTTGAAACCTGTGAGGCATTAATGCATTTTAGAAAGGCAGATTTTGATGAAAAGAATTGTCATTATAGACACCGCGCAGCATCATGAAGTTTGTCAAGCCTTAGACGAGATATTATAATGATGTCGTAGAAAATTGGAAGTGATTACAATAGAATATATTGCCTTCCCAACAATAATAAAATAATACGAGTGTGTAACCATTTGCAGATGGTATTCCAAAAAGGGTGCTTAAGGTAGCAAAATTATAACATTGGAAATATTTTCTCATACATGAAGATGCCCCGTGACCTCCCCTCGCGTCTTAACCGCCAATTTGACACAATGAGTAAAGTACTGGTGTAGCTTTATAATGATTACTGACCTACGTTGAAGCAAAAAAAGCTCTCTCCGACCTCCATTACAAATTTCGAAAGAAAAGATTCATTGTAGATCCCGTAAAATAAGAAGTATTCACCGTAAGAAAAGACGATATAGGACGAAGGTTAGATTGAGTTAGGTTAGAGGACGTATACTTGTCAATTAAGACAAGTACAGTACCCGTAGGTCGAATTGACCCATTGTACAACGTCCTAGTTTCTCACACCACTTATGTTGTGTGTGTTAATTTTATACATGAGTGGTGTGACCTACAGTTTAAAGTCGACTCCGAACGACAGATTTTTGAGAAACTTTTTAATGGCAATTTTATTTACTCTCAGAGTTTTTGCCAGAAATCTTCTGAGAGGAAGTCGCCGAAGAAATCTTTTTGTATTTTGTCTTGATGTCTGGCGTGGGGCTCGAACCCTGGCTTTACGTCTAATAAGCCAACACACTACCTACTAGACTACGGCGATTTCTAAAGGACGAAAGATGAAGACTTTTCTTTAGAGATACTGTGTGGTGGTCACAGTTGATATTTAAAACGCTTTTAGTTCCGCGCACTGGCAACAAATTTCGAAAGCATTTTCCTGTGTGCCTATGCTGTCATACTTAATAAACGCAATACACGATTATTATCGGAAACGCACATGTATATATTTCATGGATGAGCGAAAGAGGAAGGAATGTGCATTCATGGCGGGTATGTCTGTCTTGATATTGCACTCTGAAACAATATGAATAATTAGCAGACATGACTATAATTGGAAGTTTTGCGCAAGACATTGCTATGCTGGCTAAGATGATGACGTGGAGTGAAACCTCTAGATTGGCAGTTGCTGCACACAATACAGGCGTTATTTTGATTACATACATACATAATTGGTCATTACAACCCTTCAGACTTGTTGTTGACTTGCTATCAAGGGATATTCAAGAAGGTTAGGTTAGGACAGGTTAGGGGACGTGTACTTGTCAAATAAGACAAGTACAGTACCCGGAGGTCGAATTGACCCATTGTACAATGTCCTTAAAGAGGGAAGTATAATAGAGGGATAAAAAGGAGAGGATATAGGAAAGGGGAGAATGGGAGGTGGAGGAATTACACAGATAAGACGCAACAAAAAGGGGGGAGAGCGCGACTACATTGATAAAGCCCTAGCGCCTCTCAACCAGCCAAAGCCACTAACGAATTTGTGAATAGCCATGATGTCGGCTGTCTCGAAACAGAATTCAAACTCTCAAAGAGGCCCTGCCAAGAGCCCTCAACCTCAACCTACCAAGGGCTAGGCAGTTCCAGAGGAGGTGTTCGATAGTCTCCTCCTCCTCATCGCAACATGCCATGCAATATTCCGGCTGGGATCTGTTCCAGATCCTCGTCAGCGACCTAATTTCAGATAGTCAAGAAACGAAACCAAACATATAAAATTACTCCGAAGTGCATTTCCAAGGACAGTGGCATTTGTGGCTCTCGGTAACCCATCAGTCATTTTTAAGAACTCTTTGAAGTACATTCGACTGCCACCCCATATTCTAAATTTCTTGGCTTTGTTTCAGTTTCACTCGTCAATTCTACTTTGTCTATTCCAGCTAAGCAGCTAATTGGTCTACTGTCGTAAGAATACAATTGAATGCTAGGTTGATAGGGCTGCGATAGGGCATTAAGGTTACCATTGAGTTTTCTTATCCTATCCTTTCTAGAGGGTCAGGGGTAATGAGGCTTCTTGAATTGGTTATTTAGATAGGTATTGAAAATTTTAGTTTACAAAATCTAAAAGAACGATGGAAATCTATTCGTCTTGTTACGTATTCGAACCTGTTCAGTTTGGCTAATCAAATGTAATCGTTCATCTTACAGAAACCGATGTATATTTCAAGATATTTTTAAAAATAATTTTACAAATAATTTTATTACTTTCAAGCCACTCTAAATTATGTTTGTTTGTTGTCTTTTTGTTCATTTATTTGATTTCTCTGTTGAGATAACATATAATGAGCATCATAAAATTATGCGCAGCATTAAGAATTCGATTCGATTATTTTTTTCTCACAATTTTAAGTGCAGCTTCATCGAATAAAACTGCCATTAAAATATGATTTCCCAGCCTTAAGCCTTTTTTTAAACGAAAACTTGAAAATGATTTTAAGTAAAGCAAACGAATACGAGAATATGCGTCGTGCCAAAACTAATTAAATTCTTATTCATACTAATCAATGATTTTGAAATATTCGCAACGACTCATCATAAATAGCCATGGAATTAAAAGTCACTGTTGCTGCTGACTTGGCATTGTAACGCTCGAAGTATGTTTGTTTGTTTAAACAATATACATACGCAGTGCGATAAAATTTTAAGATCTACAGTGTCAAGGGACTTTTTTTTATGAAATGGACAATCAATGCAATGCAATGCAATGCAATTCAATAGACTGCTTTAAAAAGATGACCAAATCATTTACCATTTTATTCTTCTTATTAATTAAAATGTCTAGTAATTGTTGAAGGCAAAACTAAAGAAACATTTAAGCCATATTGTGCCACAATGTGGCAATTGTACATTGCCACAGTTGCAAAAGCAAAGGAAATTCAAAGAGTGAGAGAGAGAATAAAATGAAAAAGGAAATAAAATAAAACAGTAAAAAAAGAATAAAAAATTTAAGTTGATCACGTCCGATCATATATTAACCTACACCTTACAAAGTGCTTTGAAGTGTTTGTTGCGTTGTGTGGAAACTATGAAAAGCTAGGAAATGAAGGCATTCTACAGGAGCCAGACATCAACCTGATCATACATACAAACATGAATGCAACCTTGCTTCTCACACCACTTATGTTGTGTGTGTTAATTTTATTTATAAGTTGCGTGACCTACAGTTTAAAGTCAATTGCGACAGAATTTTTGAGAAACTTTTTCATGGCAAGTGTGTTGGCTTATTAGACGTAAAGCCAGGGTTCGAGCCCCAGGCCAGACATCAAGACAAAATACAAAAAGTATTTCTTTGGCGACTTTCTCTCATAGATTTCTGGCAAAAACTCTGAGAGTAAATAAAATTGCCATGAAAAGTTTCTCAAAAATCTGTCGTTCGGAGTCGACTTTAAACTGTAGGTCCCATCAATCATGTATAAAATTAACACACACAACATAAGTGTTGTGAGAACTAGGACGTTGTACAATGGGTCAATTCGATCTCCGGGTACTGTACTTGTCTTAATTGACAAGTACACGTCCTCTAACCTAACCTAACCTAACCTTTTCATGGCAATTTTTTTTTACTTTCAGAGTTCTTGCCAGAAATCTGCTGCTGAGAGGAAGTCACCGAAGAAATATTTTTTCATATTTCGGTTTGTTGGACATGTTTGACCTGGGATTTGTACCGTGGCCTAATGTCTACTAGGCCAACACACTGCCTACTAATCACGGCGACTACAACCTAATCACCATATGGAGTTAATCGGAATTGATACGAGTCTCCTGGCTGTCAATCAAATACGAAAATATATTACAGTTTTGCCGTGCTATTCGCTTTCAAAAGCCACTTTAATGCCTATGGAGTTGCAGTTCTTCTCGGGCAATAGCATCATTGTTAATATGTGGTCAACCAAATCCAGGCATAAACTGAGAACGTTGTATAGTTTCTTCTTCATCAACTCACGCATCGACTGCCTCATCTAGTGCGAATGGTATTGGCTTGACAGAGAATAACAGACAAAACATTAAAACACTCTCACATCCGGTCTGACAATATTGGACTTCGATCCCTTCAGGCCCTTTACTGTTCATATAAAAGTGTGCAAATTTTATACATGAGTGGTGGGACCTACAGTTTAAAGTCGACTCCGAACGCCACACATTTTTGAGAAACTTTTCATAGCAATTTTATTCACTCTCAGAGTTATTGCCAGAAAATCTGCTGAGAAAAAGTCACTGAAGAATTATTTCTCATATCTCGTTGGAGATGTCTGATCTGGAGTTTGAACCGTGGTCTCATTTCTAATAAGACAACTTAGCGTCTACTAGATTATACTTTGTTTGGCGTGAAGTGACGTAAAGGAAAGTTCGGGTGTGCTATGCCCACCCATATAATACATGTGATTTATTCACCAACTGATCGGAATAATTGTGCGTATAATTTAAAATATTCTATTCTACCGGAGTTGTAAGGCTTAAATGCTACAGCCAAGTGCCTTGATAATGTAGGGCATGAAAAGGGAAAAAAATTTCTTTTTTTTTTGATTTTATTTTTTGAAATGCAAAATCGAAATGTATGTTTTGCTTAATTAACGATGTTTGTTGCAAAAAGGAGCGTCAGCTTTAACACTGAATCTCTTGTTGGCAGAACACACTGCTCAGTGTGTGTGTGTGAGCGAGTGTGTTAGTATTTCCTGGCTGTATAAGGAGTACAAGTCTTTTAGTTGTCTGGTCATTTGACCGTAGTTTGTAAAGAAAATATTTGTGTCTGCAATGCCTCTTGTTTGATTAGGTGCAGTTAGACTTGTAATTCTCTTCTCAAACCACTGTGTCTTCAAGGTTTTTCGTAAAAATAAAATTCGTTACCGCAACTGTCTTGTTGCACAAGCAACCACCAACACCATGAACATATTTCTGAAGCGTTTTTTTTGTTCGTTTTACAAAAATCCTTCGTTGCCAACAAAAATATTGGCAACAAACGTAAAATTTCTTTAAATAGTTGTATGTACATATGCAGATTGTATTTCTGTTTTTTTCCTTCAATTGTCTGTCCATTTGCTTGTCTGACTGTTTTTTGGTTTTGTAGTTTTGTTATGTCTGTGTTGCACATTGTGAACTGCCAACAAATGAAATTTTCGCACATCAGTCATTTACAACAAGTACAACAAAATATGTTTTTATGCGCGTAAAAGAAATATTTTTTCTTTTAATATTTTGGCACGTTGCCAATAATTAAATTTATTGGAAGGTTGGTAACAAAGCAGGATCAAAGACACTCTTAATGGCATCAGTATTTCAATGAATTTCATTTAATTTTCTTAACACAGTATTAGAACGACCTCAGAGACGAAAAATTGTTTTAATTTGATTCTTGATTGGAATCCTTAGATATAATTACGTTTATCCAGTGGTCCATACAAGGTTTGAGACGCTTTTATTAAAAGGATTTGTGTAAAATTATGAGTTCTATCAAAAATGTTTATTTCCACATGTTGCAGGCAACTAAAAAAACAAGTGAATGACCTTCTGGAACAAGGTTGTGACATTTACCATGGGGTAAGAGCAATACCCCAAAGCTCACGAACAAGTACTAAATAAGTCTGAGAGTTTAATTTAGTTAGTAAAGAGGATCAATGATGTTTTCTTAGAGCCTGACACGTATACAAGCTAAACAAGTGGATAATGTAGGTGCGATACGATCTTAAATGGATAACAATACGATCTACAATCTATTCCGAAATCATTCACATGTAGGCAAAGTCCCTCTGCCTCCATACCCATTATGCAATGGCCAGTGACAGAGATGTCCCCACAATCTAGTTTAAATTCTTCATACCCAGTTAAGAAGAGATGAGAGAAACAACGAAGCATGATTTTAGCTTCAGTCTTAAATTTTATACCAACTAAACTATCATAACATAGAAATGTAACGCCCGGATGATCTAGTTAGTAGCTAAACTTCAAGAACAGAGGTCGTGGGTTCGATTTATACCAGAGACTCTGGATGTTTGTAATTGTCTGACATTATATGTGATTGCTCGCAATAGAAAAATAGAAGTGAGAATTATTAAAAAAAAGAATTTTCAAAAAATAGTGATGAACACCTCCATTCTAACACAATAGCCTGAATGAATAGGATTCATCTGCGAGTGTTGGTAATGAATGTATAGCCTAGCGGAGGTAATCGGTTGACTTATTTTCACATGTGGATTGGTAGTCGCCAATAGTGTACCTGCACTGGCAAGTTCATCGGATACTGAGGAGATTCATATACAACTTCCACGAGAAGCGAACAGATTGCAGCACATGCCAACCAGTTTAAACCTGAAGGTGGCACCAAAAAGCTTTCTAATTGCCGTTTGGCTGTCAGTGCAGATGCCATTACTAACCATAGTAGGACATTGATTACTCAGCAACAGTTCCGCAACATGATATACATATGGCCACTAACTTGACTTGAAGCGGAAAAACATCCTTAGACTTTTGAAGAAAATTCTACAACGAGCCTTATACTCAAGTTAGAAATCGTCTGTATAGACTTCAATAGAATGGCCGGCAATAACCGTCTGAGGTAGCGAGGCTTCCCTTCCTGGAATTCTAATATGGAATTCCCTATCATATGAGGTGAACACAATTTCAATCAGAGCCTATTAATTCTAGATAAGATTGAGGAGTGACAGAGTAATAAGTCACATTGCAATAAGTGTTGTATACATATTGTCTGGCCAGAAATTTAGATGAGTGCCAATGGAACAAACGTCATATATATTGCAACAGATCACCACACTTTATCAAGATTACGATGTTTTTCGTGGGATATCCCTAAAGACAATTCGGTTCATGTATTCTATCGAATACATTTAGCAAATGAGTTCATAACATTTTTAAAGAATATTTTCTCAGGTTTATTCACCGATTAAGGACAGTATAAAGAACAGTTGAAGTCGCCGTAGGTAGTGTGTTGGCTTATTATGCGTGAAGCTTTGGTTCTAACTCCAGTTCTGATATCTCCAACTAAACGAAATATGAAAAAATTCTTCGGCGACTTCTCGTTCGGAGTTGACTTTAAGCTGTTGTTTCCGCCATTCATGTATAAAATTAACACACATAACTGGTGTAAGAACTTACTTACTTTACTTAATTGACCATTAACAACCCCATTAACGGATTTCGGCCTGCCGCAACAGATCCTTCCAGGCGCCTCTGCTTCTTGTGCGCCTACGCCAGTTGATCACACCAATCGATGACAGGGCTTCCTCGATTTGGTCCTTCCAACGGATACAAGTTCATCCTCTGCGCCGACTTCCGCAGATCCCCGCATCAAAAACCCGTCTTGCCGGAGCATCCTCCTCCATTCGAACGATATGGCCGAGCCACCGCAGCCGCTGGATATCAATACGCTGCACAACGTCTATGTTGTTGAGGAGCTCATACAACTCACTTTTGGATCGGATGCGGAAATCATAACCAACTCGAACTGATCTTACGAAGGACTTTTCTCTCGAATACTCTCAAGGCTGCTGCATCAGTGCTTAATAGGGTCCAGGCCTCTGCGCCATAAAGATGCACGGGTAGGATGAGCGTCTTGTAGAGTATTAGTTTTGTATTACGAGAGAGATCTCTGCTACTCAATTGCCTTTTGAGACCATAGTAGCACCTGTTAGCAAGGGTGATCCGGCGCTTGATATCCAGACTGGCATCATTTTTGGTGGCAACGGCAGAGCCAAGAAGCTACATCGTAATTCTGACTGAAGATTGATAATGATCAATTACGTATGTATGTGCGTTCTTAACATTTTTAAATATTATTTTTTCAAATTTTTTCGCCATTCAAAAATCAAAACCGGACACAAAATTAAAAAAAAATTATAATGAATCCACCCTGGACATGGCTTTAATAAGTCGTGTACCTAAAAGAATTCATGGTATAGAGTTCACTCAATTCGTTGTCTGCAGTATTAAAGAAAAAAGCATTCAAAAATATTTTAAAGATTCAAATGAAGTTGAGTAGTGGCATTGCCATGTTACTGTTACTGTTACTTGCTGAAAGCTGGTTGTTGCTGTTAGTGTTGTTCGTTATGTTGTTATATTTGTTGAAATAGCAGTTGTTATTTAACATTATTATTGTTGGTGTTGTTGTTGTTGTTGTTGTTGTTGTTGTGTTTCCCTTAATTAATAACTTGCAAGATACTAAAAACTGCTAAAAATCACAAAACGATCGATCCATCGATCGTTCCTGTCGATGCATTCAGATGAGTTAAAAATAAAGAAACAACAGCAAGAACAGCAGCAGACATACAAATATGTTCCTCACAAAATTTTGCTCGTTTTTTTTAAGTCCATTTGCCATAGCAGATCAAAGCTTTAAATTGTAACTGAAAAAAAATTTTTTTAATGGTTTTACCGAAATGGCCACTCAAATCGTAAGTTTGAAATTATTGGTCAAATACTGTTTTATTATGCTCAAATGAGGTATACTTTCTTGGGCATAAAAATAATATAAAGATTAAGGAGATTTTTCTATGTTCAAAGTGGTACACAGACAGGCATTAGACAACAATTTTATGGCACTGTAAACATCCCCTCTATGGCAGGCTCAAACGGGATATTCATACAGGAAATAAACTGCAGACGCGGTCAAAATAAATTCTTTTTTTTTGGCCCTGAAAGAAATGCAAAGCAAAAACAAATGGAAACTCTTTTAACACAGGCTTTAATCAATATGGTCATGAAGGCATCACTATCAAGCTGGTCATTCATTTATTTATTCATTCCTTATGGATGCATGCATTCGTTGTTGTTGTTTTCTGTACATTTCTTCAAACATTTCTTCATCCTTTTTTTTTTTTTGGATTTTGCTGCAACAAGTGTATACGCAGTTTTGCACATTTCAGCTGTTGACTGTTTAGTATTGGCCTGTTCATTAAATGTTTATTGTTGTTGTTGTTCTGTGATGCTTTTTTTCATCAAATTTTTTAATGCGTGTGTATCTTTGTATGCGATTTTGTAGGATCATAAAAATAAATGGTATATGAAGCGAATATTGGTGCTTATTGCTTGCAACATTGTATGCAAAATTATGCTTTTAGGTTTTTTTTCTCTTTGCTTTAATGTTTATGCAACTATATTATAGGGTAAAAAGCAAAACAAAATTTATGTATGTTGCAGCAGCAAAAATCACTTAAAGTTTTTGTTTACTTTACTCTTTTTTCCAATTTTTTTTTTTTCGTTTTCATTGCTAGTAACACAGCCACAAATGTTGTTAATGTCGGTACGCAATTTTTTTCCTTTAAATTTGTATATGTGTATGAGCATGTGTGTGTTTGTGTGCATGTATTTAATTTACATGTAATCACCATTATAGCATGTTTTGGCATTTAAGCACAACGAATTTTTCTTCCTAGAAATTATCCACCATTCTACCAAATAGTTATGAGACAAGCTTAATTGTCCATTTGTTATTGCTGTAGTGCGGCAGTGCAGTGTAGTAGTCAATAACTTTGTTATAAAAATTAATTATAAAATTAAAAACAAATCGCCATAACCAACGCCGGAGTCCCAACATACCCTAAGTGAATTTATTAACCTGGCAACATATTAACAACAAAAAAAGGATATAATTTACTGATCAAATTTCATGTCATTATGTGCCTGTGCCAAAAATAATTCAATAAATAGTAAGTAAAATGAGTGTGTACTGAAAAATTTGGTCATGCATTTTTCTATGCAAAAAAAATACCTTTAAAAACCGTCTCAATAAGCAGTGTAACCTGTGGTTTCAAAGAATTGGAATTGAATGTCCATCTTTGCAAAAAAATGCAGTGTCTCTTGTGGAAAGCTGGAAAGTACCTCAGTTCAATCAATCTAGAATTAATTTGCACTTACTTAGTTTAAACTCCATATTAGGTTAGTTTATGTTAGCGGCTAGCTTGCCGTTCACAGGCAACTTCACTTGGTGGCCCATATGGCCCATTGTGTTACCCATTGTGAGGTAAGCCTCCTTGTCATGATCCGTTAGTGATGGGTTTGATCCATTCCGAGCTTCGGATGTAACTGGCCAGTTTTCTCACGCCCAGATTTGCATACGTCCTGCTACCTTAAAACCGATTGACGTCTTTTCTGAAGTGCAGGGCACTCGCATAAATGGTATTACACCGATTTCGTTTCCTCTACATCATACCAGCTTCTGCAATAATCCTGGTAGGGCAGAGTGCGTACAGTTCCCTTGCCGAACTCAAGTAGTTTCCTGGTTTTTCTGCTGTCCACGGCTGGACACAACAGTTTTGAAATTCGGCAACTAGGTGTGTTGGACCACCCACGGTTTGTTAAATTCTATTCTGGTTTTTCCTAATTTTGAAAGGTATTATTGTCCTTCGCAGACATCTCCGATACCTTCCGTGCCAGTTCGTCCATCTTTCCCCTTTCTTCTATTACACAGTGACTCTGAACTAAGTAAAGGCGGGTGTTGTGTCGACGTGTACGGTGTAGACAGTCTAGGCAACTCGTGACGCCCTTTGATTTGACGAGATTTAGATTGCTGCTTGAATGTCCACACATATGATCAAGTTCGAAGGAGGCAGGTCCCCGCTTTCTATCATACGTGCAGCTTGATCAATAGCAAATATCTCCGCCTGAAATTAGCTGGCCTGTTTGGGTTAGGAGTTTGGAATAGATCTCAGATCCAGTTCCGCATTCCATTTGAGCAATCGGTGAAAATCGTTATATTACTGTCATCGATGACGGCTTTAGCAACCCATTCTTCCCGTGTGGTGGTGTGGGTCTTGTATGTTCGTTCGAAAACAGTTACAGTTAAACAGTGGTTACATCTAAAACCTGGGTGATTGGTTTCTACTGCATGGAGTATTGAAGCGTGACACACCTAAACATATCTCAGAACTGAAGCGTCAGTGCAGTTCTAGAAGCCACATTTCGGAGGAAGATATTCAAATATTGAGCCATACTGAATGCATTGAAACGTTTCATAGAATACAGTGTTCTCTGTTTTACAATCCAATTTCACAATTGCTCATTACAACCCTTCAGTCAGGATTACGACCTAGCTTCACATACCACCATAATTTTTTACATGCGTGGCAAGACTTTCAGTTTAAAGTCGTCTCCGAAAGTTTTCATTGCAATTTTCATTTACTCTCAGAGTTTTTGCTAGAAATCTGCTGAGAGGAAGTCGCCGAAGAAATCTTTTTTCATATTTCGATTTGATCGAGATGTCTGACCTGGGCTTTGAATCGTAGTCTACCCACTAGACTACTGTGACCTCGATGTAGCTGAACATTGCTATTAAATATTAGGTTCTTGGCTTAGATGGAGGCTTGAGGGGAATTTTATACTATCTTAAGTAACAATCTTTGCCTCCTCCTTGAAATCAGAAAAAAAGAATTTAAATTTTCAAATCATTTTTTTTTTTTTTTTTGTATGAAAATGTTGTTCTACCAATTATCGCAATGATATACCCCGCATATCAATTAAAACAAATGCTGAATCACTACGAAACCAATGACTCAGCACAGGCATCGCTGATGTTCTAACATTTGAAGAAAAGCCGCCAAATTTATTACGGTTCCCTTAGAACAAAACATTAAAAATTTTTTCCAAAAAAAAAATAAAAAAATTAAAATCATTTCGTTACTCTTTAATGTTGTTTAAACAATTGTCTTCAAGTGTATGTGTGTGTGTGTATGTATTTAAAACAAATAAAATAAAATGTACACGCTTCTGTAAAAATCGTTCTGCTTGATGGCATACGACAAACAATAGCACGTAGAACGCATCAATGAAATTTCAATTCGTATTTGAACTGATCAAACAAAAAACGTTTCACAAGGGTTTTGACTTCTTTTTTTTTATTGAAAGAAACGACCAAAAGAAATGTTTTCCCATTTGAGTGTAAGTGAGTGAGTGTGTTTGTGTATTTTCACATGTTAATATGAAAAAAATTTCTTAGCAAGTAAGTAAGTGAGTGAGTATGTGAATGAGTACCTGTGTGGTAAATTAAATAAAAGAGAAATTATGATGAAAAACTAAGTAGAAGAACGTCCTATGTATGTAAGTCTGTTTGACTTTGTGTTGACTTACTAATTGGTTGTGAGTTTTTCTGAAATTTAACATCTGCATTGAATACATTTGAAAAACAAAACACAGGAAAATCGTCGTAAAGTAGGGATCTCCAGTTTTATAGGCCCTAAAAAGGTTTTCTTTGGGCATTTATTGTTAAATTTGGAGCAAATTTATGAAGGTCTTTTAAATATTTTCACAAATATTTTATAAGAAGGCTTTTAGCGTTAATAAAACTTTTATGATCGTCGTTTTTAAAACATTTCGGGAATTATCATTCAGCTCTTAATTTATTAATCGATATCCGAAAATGTATACAAACATAGATTTTAACAGATATTTATTGCCGTTATTGTATCGCTTGTATTGAGGATAACATTGTTACAAAGTTAAGCCTTAAAACTCCTCACATTATGACTCTTTCACTGGTCGCTGGCCTAATAACCATAACATGTTGCCATTAGGTTAAGTGAGTTTTTATTAAGCCATTGAAGCTGTTGAACTCTTCGCTGAACTATAAAAAGCATGAATGTGATCAGAAATACGAGTTTATTTAATATGTTGCTTATATAGTTGAAGCTGTAAACAGAGCATCATATTCTATTAGCTATATAGGGTGTGTTTTTTAAAATCTTCAAAACTTAAAATGATATTACAAAACAGAACTATTTTTAGAATGGAAATTTGTTTTCATTAAGATCTGATAGTCAGTTTCATGGCATTTATTTTTGAAATATAATAGCCGAGATGAAGTCGCCGTAGTCTAGTAGGTAGTGTGTTGACTTATTACACGCAAGGCCACGGCTCAAACCCCCAGGATGGACATCAAAACGAAATATAAACAGAATATTTCTTCGGCGACTTCCTCTCAGCAGATTTCTGGCAAAACTCTGAGAATAAATAAAATTGCAATGAAAAGATTCTCAAAAATCTGTCGTTCGAAGTCGACTTTAAACTGTAGGTCCCGCCACTCATGTATAAAATCAACACACACGACTTGAGTGGTGTGACAATTTAGGCCGTAATCCTGACTGAAGGGTTGTAATGGTTTGTTATGTATAAAATAGCCGGGATATAACTACCTCAGCTACTACACAGTTCTTCCTGACATCAAAGTTGACTTAAATATTGCTTACAAATGCTTCAAGAGTTGCTAACTTATCGGCATTAGCCAATTACTTGTCATCACCTCATAAAAAATAATCCGAAGGCATTAAATAACATGAACGAGGGAGCCAATGAGCACGACAGCTTTTGGATGAATGCTAGTCATTGAATTAATTTTGCAATAAATTTATGATGGAAAATGGAAAACAGAATAAATGAAACAAAATGTAGTTGACGCTTAGCTTATTAACGTTTAGAAACAAAAATTCAATCAGCGCTCTATATTCTGAAAGATATAAAAACCATCTCGCACAAAACGGTTTTGAACGTATTTCTTTCAAAGCGTACTTTCTTCAAGGTGAGCTTATTTAAATATTAAACAATGAAATTATCAGACTCGATAATTGAAGTCGCTGTGGTCTAGTTGGTAGTGTGTTGGCTTATTAGACGTAAAGCCAGGGTTCGAGCCCCAGGCCAACATCAAAATATAATACAAAATGTATTTCTTCGTCAATTTCCTCTCAGCAGATTTCTGGCAAAAACCTCTGAGATTAAATAAAATTGCCATGAAAAGTTTCTCAAAAAATCTGTCGTTCGGAGTCGACTTTAAACTGTAGGTCCCGCCACTTACACTGCGGTTCATCAGGATATAACCAACATATTTTAAATTAAAAAAACTGTATAATTTGCAAATACAGATAGAATGAAAAAATTTTGTTTTGCAGAAATATAGTTAATACTGTAAATGATAATTTGAACACAAAAAATTTTATAAAAATGAATTATAACGGTACTTTTTCACTTTTTTGTAGTCAAGTATTAAATTTTTCATTTATTTTTTGGTTCAACAGAATAGAACCACGTTCATTTTTAACTTAAATCAGTAGGCGGTTGTAATGAAGCTTTATAAAAACCAAATAAAATTAAAGTTACAGTTTGTGACTACAGTTATCTAAATTAATATGTGAAGAAAGAGTCCTTTAAATTCGTCGGAAATGGTAAAAATTGATGTTTACCATTCTGAAAACTATTCTTATCGCGAAATCGGTAGAAAAATCGGACAAAGTCATAATGTGGTAATGAATTACATAAAACATCGTGAACCATATAATAAAAATTACAAAGGAGGTACTTAGACAGCTCTAACACCACAGGGCAAGCAAAAAATTTTTCGAATTGCCTCAAATTCAGCCCATTCTACCTCTAAAATTAATCATTTGCAGGAGTTAAAGCAAGTAAATCAACAGTTCGTCGCGCTATTTTAAGCAGTGAAAATTTACAAGTCCGAAAACTAAAGGAAAAACCTCCATTAAATGCAATCCGACAACAACAGCGCCCTGAGTTTGCCAAAGATCATATGGCATGGGATGTTCAAAGACTATTAAGCGATAACGATTGGCGAAAAGTAATTTTTTTCTGATAAAAAAATTTAATTTGGATGGCTATAACTTTTATTTTCACGATATGCGTAAGGACGAAAAATTTCTGAGCCGCCATCACAGCATAACGCCCCCTATGTAATTGAATATCCCATGAATAAAATTAACACACACAACATAAGTGGTGTGAGAAACTAGGTCGTAATCCTGACTGATGGGTTGTAATGACTAATTATGTATGTATGATCATTGATTGTTGTAGCCGTAGTCTTGGGTGGTAGTGTGTTCGCTCATTAGACGTGAGGCTATGGCTCAAACCCTAGGTCAGACATTTCCAGCAAAAAGGAATATGAAAAAAAGATATTTTCGGCAACTTTCATGACAATAGACGAGCAGATGAGTTTGCAAATATGGCCGCTGATAGGGCCTGAAGTTTTCAGTGGAGTTAGAAACGTATATATGAAGAAAAGGAATTTAGAGAGAGCCGGCGGCTCTCATTAAGCTAGATAAGTTTGAACTTTTTTATTAGATTTATTAGATAATTATATTGAAAGCGAACAGATGAAGTTATACATCAGACTACTATCCAGATATAGGTTTTGTGCTGACAACAATGACTCATCAGAACTCTCTCATACTTGGAATCTCTGCTGTAGTAATTGACAATAAAAAAAATATCGATGTTTCGTTTTTACATCGATTTATTACTAGGGGAGAGCGAGTAACTGTGGTAACACAATGGGCTCAATGCGGCCTAAGTGTGTCCATCCAATTTTCTTGGATGGGCAGCCACCTCTACCTACCTACCTACATCGATTTATTACAAAATACATCAATTTCTTCCTGGTTTTGATCGATTTTTGTAACAAAATGGAATTCAAAAATTAAATTTTAAGGTCGCCTCAAATCCATTTGATTCTCATCTCTCATTTCTCTAAAAAAAAAAACCTTCTAAATCCCTCCTCTTGCTGTGGAGTAGGCAAGATGCATAGAAACGGCTGTCCCTGCAATCTAATCCGTCTACTCATTCCCACATGACCTGGAATCCAGTACTGCTTTGCTGATTTAGTTTTGCATTCTAATTGCGAGTTAACCTAGATTTAACATATTATCGCTCCTTTTTTTCCTTTTGACTTGAACACATCTTTCGATGACATAAACTATTGCTTAGAAGCAACTCACAAGTTTGCTGTAACATTGTTTCCAGAGCTGAATACTTTCAGCTTTTATCTCCCCGGAATAATCCTTGCTCTATAGCTGTTCAGGGTGTTTGCCCATCCTGTTCTTAGCTAGTCCAGGATGTTCTAGTAACTCTGGGTAGCTGCCTTTCATTTTGCGAGATTGGTGGTGGATGCTGATTCAGAACTCTGTTGTGGCTAAGTTCGTCCATAGCTGTCGTCACTGTCGTTTAGTGTAGGGAGCACAGTGCTTCCTTTACTGACTGGAGGTCCGCTATTGTAGGCATAAGGTGTATGATGTCCGCGTTGAAGGTTCTGAAGTGGTATCTAATACGTCGAGGAGTTGGGTAGTCAATGACTATATGATGGTTGGAATGGGAGGGTAAATAGCGAGCTATGAGGTATTGTTTCGTCAGTAGCTTGCTGTGTTTCTTCACTGACAATATTTGGGACTCTTCGTGAAGGTGGTCTATACTTGACATCTTTACACATCCTGTGGCTATACGTAAGGCGTTATCCTGCGTCGTCTGTCGTACCTGCCATTGTGTGTCACTCAAGAATGAAGTGCAGATTGGAGCAGAATAATTGAGGAGGTATCGTCCAATAGCTTTGTAGGTGGTGATGATAGTTTCTTTGTCCATTCCCATGCAGTTCCTGATAGCGCCTTATGGACCCTGTTTCTCATTTTCACTTTGGCGTTGATGTTGGTCGCACGTGAGGCGAAGTGTAGTAGATTGTCGAAAGGATCCTGGGCTTAGGAACCGTGGGTATGAGATTACCTTCAACTGCGATGTTCAATGGTCTTTTCACTTCTGCGTCCAAGTAGTGAAGAAAAAAACAAACTCGTCATTGGACTCGTTAGTGCTGCTATGGTAATATCAATACAAACCCAATGAAATAACAATACAATACGTCTGAGCTGTTTCCAAAAACGTATTTAAAAAAGCGTTTTACTAAATTTGTGGTTCGATTATGTGTGGCATATTGTGTTTTTGGAAGTATTCGAATTCAGCTTTTAACTGCGATGTATTGAATAAAAAGCATTGAAGTGCACATCAAGCATTTACTAGGCTGCGAGTTATCCTTACTGACACCGAACAACATCCTGAAGCTTATCAGAAAAACAGGATGTCGAGAGGCATTATCCTTATTCAGATTGAGGACAATACAACAGCAACCACACTACTCGAAGAGTTGTATGCGACAACAGCAATAAAAAGTCTTCAATACATGCCTTACAAGTTGAATCACTAACTTGATGTGTGGCGATCAAAATCAATATGAATGCCTATGAGTGGCTATCGATAATACAAGTATTTTTTCTTTTATTTTTTTATTTGAAGTCAACTTGTTTTCTAATTTCACTTGTTGAAATCATTCAACAATATTGCTTGTAATTAATGAAAACATTTAAAAAAAATTTAATTTTTTTCTGCTGCTGGTGCTGATTTAATTTTTTTGTTTTTTTTTTTTTTGTTTGGTATGTTGCCCCTAATTTTTTAATGTGAGATATTTGCAACATTTTTCAATTATGATAAACACAGGCGATATTTCAAAATATATCATTAATCCAATAACTAATAAGTCAGACTTATTCAAGTAGACGCCTTTGATGTAGCACCACAAGCTTAAAGTCACCATAAAACGCTTAAAAAGAGGCAAATATTTCAGAAAAATTAAATAAAAAAACGTTTAAAAATATTTTCTTTAAGTATGCAACTGGTTTTTAAGGCTTTAAAAACTTAAAAAAAACTTAGTATTTGTATTTGCTTTACGGCATTTGAAAATCTATCTTTTAATTGGTTGGTATTATGAAACGTAACGTTGACGATTTTCCTGGCTAAAATGCTTTTAGTTTCGTTAGACACACACAAACAAAAAAAATCAATTTAATGCTGGGGTCTGTCTTTAACTGGCCAAAAGGCTGAAAACTTTGATTTTTCTTTTTTTGTTTTTTTCTTTGTGAAAAAACTGTACAAGCATGCATGATACGAAAACTCATTCATGCTTATAATCTAAACACTTATAAAAGCGATAATTTGAAATTGATTTCATGTGGGAATTTCATGGCAAAAAAATCCCAAAAAATTGTTTTTTTTCTTTTTTTGTACGAATTCAACGTAAAAAATCGCCTGTTGTTGTCTCTCAAATGTGTGACTGTGTGTTGTGCAATAAATAAATATTGTTTGTCTACCAAATCAATGGTAATCATGGCTAATTTTTTTTCCAAACAGATAAATGATGCTGTCGCTGTAAAATCGAAAACCAAAAATATCCTCAGAATTTTTTAACTTCGTATTGTTGAAATTATTTGTGCTTGCGACCATCCTATGGGTCATTAATTAAATATAAATTAACAATGTTTTGACATTTTGTCGCTTTTTGTAAAGCCCAAATTACCGCACCACAACCCCGTACCAATTATATGTTGTATGTTTTATTTTCTCATTCATGCTGCTGCCCTGGCTACATGCTCACTAACCTGGCTAGTGTGAATGTTAACATAAGTGTTGGAAAAACAAACAAAACAAAAACAAAAAACCAAACTTACACGCTGGACATTTGTTGTCAAATGTCATTTAAAACAACACAACAGGTAAAGTCATAATATACTCATGGAAATTCGTGTAAAGGCACTAAAAATTCAGACGGTAGAATTTAAGGAAAAAATTCTGTCCAAAAAATCTCTCTTCATTGCACTGTCGTAAAAGTTTCTAAGCAGATTAAATATCCAAGCGCCATTCTGTATAAAAGCTTAAGTTGGAATTCGATAATATGCAGTGCCATCCAAATGCCTCTAAGTGCTATTATTCATCACAGTACTTATACGCCACGAACTTGTTGGAAAAAATAAGATTTTTCCAAGTAAATAAAGTTAGCAGAGTACCGGGACTTGTCGGTGTCATTGTAACTGGAACAAAAGCAATTTTTCACGCACTAATTGATTTTTTATCGCTCCACATACATGATTTCATGTTGCCGTCAAACATATTTGGTAAAATGTGTGTGCTTTGGCGAGAACATTTAGAATTGATTTAACTGACAAGCAATGCAGATATATTGGCAGCCTAGCTCGGATCCAGTTTCATATTTTGGTGTACCGATGACATAAAAATGGTTAGTAGTGCCGGTGGTTGTATTCACACACCCAACCGAAATGTATCCATTTTTGAGACAAGATGATGGTTATTGCTAGATAAGATGAATTGAGATTTCTTATATGCGATTCAAACTTTTCAAATCTTGCTATAAACGTTAAAGAAACTAGCGTTTGGAAAATGCCTGGCTGCAGTGGAGTACTGGGCAACAAAATTTTGGATACATCGTATAGGAAGAGATATATGACTCTCTATGTAGGTCCAAAGCACTACTACTCTGCTGCCTACTACAATGCTGCCTACTACAATGCTGCCTACTTTACTCAATTGTAGCAAACATTAGGAAAATGCTTGGGATACTTGAAAAGTACTAGTTACTCCAAGTTGACGATGAAAACAAGTTCTCTACTTTCAACAGTAATTGCCAGTGGTTGATGTTGATGTTGAAGAAGTAGTCCGACCTCTAGTTTAATCGTTGGCCTCACGTCTAATAAGCCAACACTTCAACAATTTCGACTTGAGCTCCAACATTTTATGAAATGGATGGGCATAGCACTTTGGGCGGTTTGCTGACCAGTTACTTAATCGGTGGATCTGCAATGATCACACCGTGGACATTGTAGTGAGTGGAAGTTCCATACTAAGTAAGTCTTTTACCTGCTTTACAACCTTTGCAATACAAGTTGGGCCTGAAGCACCAAACAGAATGTGAATATGATTGCAGCTTAAGCCTGCATACGCCAGAAACAACGGAGAGCATATGTTGAGAATGTAAAGTTCTTGATGAAGATACAAAAAGTCACAATACATACATAATTGGTCATTACAACCCTTCAGTCAGGATTACAACCTAGCCTCTCACACCACTTATATTGTGTGTGTTAATTTTATAAATACAGTTTAAAGTCGATTTCGAACGACAGATTTTTTCAAGGCACTTTCATTTACCCTCAGAGGTTTTGCCACAAATCTGCTGAGAGGAAGTCGCCGAAGAAATAATTTTTCATATTTCGTTTTGATGTCTGACCTGGGGTGTTTGAACCGTGGCCTTACGTATAATAAGCCAACACACTACATACTAGACTACGGCGGCTTACACAGACACAATACTTCGTTAGTTTCATGAGCTATTTGCTTATATAATACAGTTGAAGCTAATGCTTATACCCAATAATTTTTGAACCATTATTGGCTGTGTTACATTTATATTATAATATTTTGGTGTCGCTTTCTGGTAACATAGAGGTCATGAATTTGATTACCAAGACTCTGATTTGTCATGCTTTAACTTGCTTAACATCTTAACCATCGGCATCGGTATCGGCATCAGTAATAATATTAATTTAACACGGTATTCTGAAATATAAAAAAAATCTTTCTTACATCCATGAAATCACTCATGCATGTGTGGCATAAGCTAGGTTGCCTCGTCTTTACTGTGTTGTAATGTTGCGCAAATATTCTCCATAAACATTTTGTTCTATGGTCTTAGAAAACTTTATATCTTTACGCTCATAAAATATGCTCTCAATATTAAACAAAAAGAAATAATGAAGACATTCTATTTACTTTTATTTTTTCAAAAATATGTACTTCATGCCAAATCTTTATGCCGAAGAATTAAAAAAAAAAAATTTTTTTTTTGTTTCATACTCAACAGCAACTCAACCCTTTAATTAGTTTTTTCCATTCTGTATGTAAAATTACGAAATAAATATTTTATCGATATTTAAAAATAATAATAATAAAAACAACAACAACATCAACAGCAGCAACAACAAAAAATCTAAGCCATTCAATCAGTTAACCAAAGTCATTGGCTATGAAGGCACTTCGTCAGTCTACGTCTTTTTCTGAAGCGTAATAACATCAGAAGTTGTAGTAGGAACATATCAATAGCAAAAGCAACAAATGCAACAACAACAACCGCATCAGCTTTAGCAACAGCACAGGCAAAAGCCAAAGAAAAAAAAAAGAAAAAAAAAGAAGAAGAATGTTGCACAAAGTGCTAATTACCCCCTGCAGATTGTAAAGTAAAAATGAATTCAATAAATGGCTACGAAGAATAAGTAAGAAGAAGAGATAACAAAAAAAGTGAACGTAACCAAATCTTAAATGAAGCAAATAAGAAAATCTATCGCTTTCATTTACTTCTTAAATCAATGACGATGCGAACGTATACGAGTACATGTATGAATATTGGCTGTAAGGTTGGCTCTAAGGTGGATGAGCCTAAAAGCTTAGTTATTGCCAGTTGTGGCTCCTTTTGCTTTCATAAGCTTAGCTTGCCTACATATGTGAGTGCACAAGTATGTCGTTGCGCGTTAATGGTATTGAGGACTTGATTTCAATTTCAGTTTTTTTTTTCTTTTTTTTTTGCCTACAAACACTGATAAATAGTTCGAGTGGTTCTGTTGTCGTCGTAAATGAATTTCATTCAATTTTCATTTTCATTTCATGCTTAGCTTTTTTTCTTTTTCTTATATACAGTCTGGAGCAAAAAAATAGCAGCGTGTATAAAGAAAGCAAAAGTTCAATAATTTCATTAATTACTCTGGTTTTTTGGGTTTTCTTTTTCAAGTCAAGTATATAAATGTAGTGTGTTGGCTTATTGGACG
This sequence comes from Sarcophaga variegata, assembly GCA_932273835.1. Classification (NCBI taxonomy): domain Eukaryota; kingdom Metazoa; phylum Arthropoda; class Insecta; order Diptera; family Sarcophagidae; genus Sarcophaga; species Sarcophaga variegata. The sequence continues at coordinate 113,233,355 of OW026361.1, forward strand.
TAAGGCCACGATTCAAACCCCTGGTCATGAACTTTACATTCTCATAATATGCTGTCCGTAGTTTCTGGAGTGTGCACCCTTAAACTTTAACTGTTCTTATTCGGTTTGGTGCTTCAGAAGCGACTTGTATTGTAATGGATGTAAAGCAGGTAAAAGACTCAGTTAATGTAAAACTTCAACTCGCTACAATTTCAACGATGAAACCAGTGCAGACCCACTGATTAAGTTACTGGCCACGAGGCCGTCCACAGCACTATGCCCATCCAATTGAAAAGATATTGTAGCTCATATCGAAGTCGTTAAGGTGTTGGCTTATTAGACGCTAGGCCACGATTCATACCTCAGGTCAGACATCTCCAACAAAACGAAAAAATGAAAAAATTTTTCTTCAGCCACTTTCTGTCAGCGGATGTCTGAAAAAACTCTGAGAATAAAATAAAATTTCCATGAAATTTTCTCAAATATCTGCAGTGCGAAGTCGACTTTAAACTGTAGGCCCCCTGCCACTAATGTACAAGGTTTACACACGCAATATAAGTCGTATGGAAAACTATGTCCAAAACCTTATTGAATGGTTGCGCATGTATGTATATAAATAGGTAAAAGTGGCCATCAACCTAAAGAGGATATTGTGTGTTCAACTGCGGCATTGGCGTGTTTCTTTTACCCTAGTCTATTCACAACACCATCCACGAAAGATAATGTCGCCTAGGGTCCCACAGTCTATCCTCGTGTTAGAAACCCAGGAGGTTCCTTTTCTCGTACTAGGCATGTACCCAATAAATGAAGCAGAATTTCCTGCTCTTCCAACTTTTTCCAAAAGATGCCTCCAACTTTCAAAATATGCCTCCATTCACGGTTCCATCCACTTTATAGCCATTCGTGTCACACCTTACGGAGATGTAAATAAAAACGTAAAATTCTTTCCAGGGCTGACATGGGTGTAGCATACAATGCACATGTGCATGTAGTAACGATGGAGACTTTCGTATCTGTTAAAGTTAACCGTCTTCTCAGGACGTCATCTTGTCCCATGTTTTCCTCAACACTTTATTCCAAGCATAAGGATTTTGAAGTTAAATTTGGAAGGAAGTTGACGTTTACCGTCTTGTCAAGGCGTTGATTTGCTCCATTTTTTCCTCAACACTTTATTCCAAACATAAGAAAAAGAAGATTATTGTTGATTTTATTCGGTTCTCAGCATTATTTTCTATCTAATGTAAGCCCAAGGAACTAACATTCTTTACTGGCTCCTAGAACACCCAAAGAACATATCCATACAACCCTAATGAACGGAAATATAGTCTCGTCTTCTTTCAGATAAAAAGTACTGCCTTCTAGTCGTAGCCAGATGCCCAAACTTTAATCCTCATAAAATCCTTAAATCTGTTCTACTGTTCAGGCTGGCAGTTCTTCATTTTCGCTGGACAAATAGCCTACAAAGGATTCCATTAAGGTAAAATAAGCATTGTTTTGCTTGATAACTTATTGCCAAAAACTGTAACAGTCAAGTTTCATAAGCTTTTCTAGGCAGGCGTCATATTATTTTCCACAACGATTTGTATTTTATTTTAAAATTAAATTTCATATATATTTTTTGTTGTTTCTTTTTGTGTATATTTTTTAATTTGAAATAAAAAATTAAACCCCGCCTTGCATAAATTCCTAGAAATTTAGAATTTTACATCAACGATACAGGGGGAAAAATCCCATAAGAAAATAATAAACGCAAATTGTAAGAATGTGTGTAAAAAGGCACATGTGGCCGGCCATTGAGCCATGAGTAGGGGTATTCAGAGAATGATACAAAATATTTTTAATATTTTCTAATTGGTGGCAACATAGTTGAAGAATGATTTTATAACTCATTACAATTATCCAAATGTATGTTTGTGATCATTTGAAAAATTATAATTTTATGCCTTAAGACCTTAGAATATGAAACATATTTCACACTCTTCAAGATTACTTATATGACTTGATGAACAATTAGTTCAAATGCTACGGCAGAATTCTTTGCTACATTTATTCTTTACGTTCTGACAATATATGCACCTAAAGAAGATGGCTATCTATAAATCCGTTGCTGAGCTTTCAATAAATCTTCGTTTTAATACAAAACATCTCACTTTATTTGTCACGATATTTACGACATTAATAATTCGAAAAAATCTGCATTAATTCTTCCACAAAAGGTTAAAAGAACTTATCTCTCCATTTACTCTGTTGCTACTTGATTCTTTGGCTTAATCTGAATATAAATCATTTATTTTGAACACAAATATGTATCAGCATTAACTTGTGTATTCACATCGTACACCTTTTAAAATAATATCCGACCTTCCCTCATCATATATGGTCGCAACAAAGCTTTTCAGCAAATTAAACGAAATTAATAACTGTGATAGCTAGGATGACTATTCGAATTCCTGCAGTAATTTGCAAAGCAATTTAAAATAATTTTAAGCCTTTCCGAAGAGATATCATAGCAAAGAATTTAACCGACATTGGTCTCACAATGTTTTCAGATTTTATTGGACTAGAAAGTTTGATTGTGCTCAGTAATCTCTGAAGACTTAAGAAAAGGGGAGGAGAGAGAGAGACCATGTTTTTATGACTATGTTTTTATGCCTTTGGAGTACATCTTCTTTTTTTTCTTCATAACAAACTGAATGTCTCTTATTTGTGCTCTTTTAGAAAAGTTTGTGTCTTAAGTCTTTTGATTTTTATAATATTTTTAAAGGCCTCATATTGTACTCCATGCCTTTGGAGTACATCTTCTAATCAAATTTTTTTTCATAACAACAAACCGAATGTCTCTTATTTTTGCTCTTTTAGAAAAGTTTGTGTCTTAAGTCTTTTGATTTTTGTAATATTTTTTCACATCGTACTCCATGCCTTTGGAGTACATTTTCTAATCAATTTTTTCTTCATAACAATAAACAGAATGTCTCTCACTCGGTTTCTTTTGGTAAAGTTTGTGTCTTAAGTCTTTCGTTTTTTTTATATTTTCAAATGACTATGACTTGCTGTATGGATAGGATTGTATTCGAATATTTTATTGCATTACTTATCGTTGCAAAGGTACTCTAATGAATCACTAGATTCCATTACTCTAACGCCATAAGTGATGGTTTTTGCATTTTTGCAAAACATAAATAGAGATCTGTTATGGCGTAGTATTACTTGCACCGTCTGCTGAAACCGAGATCCTTGAATGCTATTTTCATTTACATTACATTTTAAAAATATTTTGACTCTAAAGATAGAGAGTTAAAGAATTCAGATCCTCAATATTGACACAATTATCACAGAAGAGTTGTTATAGATGTCACACTTCGTAGATTTGAAATTGCTTGTATGTAAAGCACCTTATTAAGCTTACTAGACACCTATAAGAGAGTATGTAGGATAGGAAGTTATAGAAAATATTATTAAGCACATATTGAGTCTAAACTCGGTTGATAAAACTTCATTTATATTTTTGTACAGTTCGATCCTTGAGAATTTCGAAAAGTTACTACCGCCTCAAAATCAAAAAAATTAGATAAAACTGTGCCGTGCCATGAACTGGTTCCATATTTTGGGGAATGAGGTTATGTTAGGTTAGGTTAGCGTGGTAGCTTTAATTTACCAAAAAGCTCACTTGAGCACACATAGCTGCCCGTTGTGATGCCACAGGTGAATGAGGGAAATGAGGACAGCAGTCTATTGCTGATTACATTAATAGACTCTAATTAGTTCACTATTTGGCGGTTAATAACACCTTGTGTGTGTGCTAATTTTATATATGAGTGGCAAAACTTAGACGCCGAACGACAGATTTTTAAGAAACTTTTCATTGCAATTTTATTTACTCTGCTGAGAGGAAGTCACCGAAGAAATATGTTTTCATATTTCGTTTTATTGGAGATGTCTGACCTAGGGTTTGAAACGTGGCCTAAGGTGTAATAAGCCAACACACTACCTACTAAGCTACGGAGAGGGTGACTGTGTTAGAGCTTCATCCATATATCATGATTTACAGATTAAATCTAGATTAAATAGAGATTGAATCCCTTAAGTTGAATTGAGATTATTATGGGACTGTTAAGGAAAGCTGATTCATCTAAGTACAGATAATATGTTCATTCCTTCACTAATCCTGGTTGTTATCGGATTTTAGGACAATGAGTAGGCAAATGTGCTTGCAATGAAAGAAACTTCCATACAGCTAGAAAATCCAGAATATTTTTATGGAATATGAAGAAGTTGCCGTAGTCTAATAGGTAGTGTGTTAGCTTATTAGACGTAATGCCCGGATTCGTATCCCAGGTCAGGCATCATAACGAAATATGAACAAAAAACATTTCTTCGGCGGTTTCCTCTCAGCAGATTTCTGGCAAAAACTCTGAGAATAAATAAACCTGCCATGAAAAAGTTTCTCAAAAATCTGTCGTTCGGAGTCGACGTTAAACTGTAGGTCCCGCCACTCACGCATAAAATTAACGCACACAACATGAGTGGTGTGACAAGGTAGGCCGACATCCTGACTGAAGGGTTGTAATGGCCAATTGTGTATGTATGTATATGAAGAATTGTTTTCTCGGGTATACTCGGTAAAAGAAAAAATGAGAAAAGACAGGAAGTTATGTTCAACATTGGATTGGGTATTCATTAATAAAGTAACACTATCATATCGATTGAGGGCAGTACAAGAGATCATCTGGTTGCATTGCATTCATAACTCCACGTAACACCACAATACAATACAAAATATTTTCTTAATAAAATAAAGTTATCTTTGTCTGCTTAGCTGAATATCCCTACTAAAGTCTACATTAATAAAGAACACAAAATGAAAAATGAAAAACAAAAAAAGAAACCCACAAATAAGTTTAAAGCTCGTTTTTGTCCCGCGTTTTTTTGTTTTCATTTTTCATACTTGACGCCAATAAAAAAAATAAACCAACCACTATGAAGAATAGATCATCATCATTGTCGGTCGTCGTTGCAACACATCGTCGTCATCGTCAACAACAACAACGACAACAACAGCAATAACAACAATGACCTGTTGCTGCATTTGCAATGCCATGAATGCGTATGAAAGAAATAATGAAACGACAAGTGTAGTGTAGAATTTTTTCCTTTTTTTTTCTTACCATCATCATCAACAAACAGATCTGGTTCGTATGTACATATATATGTGTGTATGTGTATTTGGATTTGTTAATAAAAATAGGTGTATGAATATGAGCGTGTGTCTGTGTGTATAATAAACACACCTTGTAAACGCGCGTTGACGAACTGACAGCCAACTCCATTAAAATTGGCATGATGAGCGCGCAAAAAATCCATAAAATTATTTTATTATCAGTCTCTATGAGCGGTATTTATATATTATGTTGTTATTATGGCCTTTTCATACTTTATTCCTATTATTGATATACTGTTTGTTCTTGTTTTTGTTCTTGTTGTCATTGTTGTTGTTGTCATTGCTACAATCGCCGCTGCTGCTGGTATTTGTAGTCTACTTGCATTGTTTTGGGGTGGCATTATAGATTTCTGATGGCGTTTGTTGCACAAATTCTTTTAGAATATCATAAGAAACCTGAATATTAATTTTATTTTTGTAATAAATAGAGTGGACACTCACTGTTTATTCTGGAAACTAGAGAACTAGAGAAAGCAAGAGAATAAGAGAAGCAGAGAGATAACAAAACTATAAAGAAATTATGTGTGTGGGAACACTCAAATATTAAAATGCAGTAAAGTAAACAACAAAGAAAGACTACTGAATATAGGAAAAGTATAACAATAACAAATCAACAGTAAGTTCTGGAAGTTGACAGAAGATATTAAATATGTACTATAAACAGAGCGAAATGTAATGTTGACTGTGGTCAGGAGTGAAACAAGTTATGTGTAAATACTGTGAAGTAAAATGTAACGTGAAATTTGAAAGTGCTTGCTAATAAATAACAACAACAAATAAGACAGAAATAACCCATGTTATGTACATAACATACATACATATATAATTGGCCATTTCAACTCTTCGATTACGGCCTAGCTTCTCACACCACTCATGTTGTGTGCGTTAATTTTATACGTGAGTGGCGGGACCTACAATTTAAAGTCGACTTCGAACGACAGATTTTTGAGAAACTTTTCATGGCAATTTCAGTTACTTTCCGAAGTTTTCTACCAGAAATCTACTGAGAAGCAGACGCCGAAGAAATATTTTGTTTTCATGTTTCGTTTTGTTCGAAATGCCGGAGCAGACGTTTGAACCACGTGCTCGACTTCAGTAAGAGTAAATAATTACTTTTATTTGATCATTACAACCATTGAACAAGACTTTCCAACTTATCATATGAACAACCTACTGTAAAAGGTTCAAAGTTCATAATCCTTCTTTCAGTTTCATTAATAAAGACCTTTCACGCTAAGCACGCAACTGATATACTGTTGTAGTATGTCCTAGAATGGTATAAACAATGCCCTCTTTTGAAATATATTCGGGATCCTATGTCGTGGTGAGAAACTTTGCTCACAAAGCCCTATTCATTCTCATTAGAAGTGGTGTGGCTGGAGCTTTCTACACTGTTCCTGTCTGTATTAATTCTCTCTGGAGAGTTTCGGGTGAAAAAGCTTCTCGGATAGCTTCTTGCAAGAAGTAGTGAAACCTCTTGGATGTTTACCCGGATTTGAGTTGCTCTAGTTGCTTGTGGTCAAGCACGTCCACATTTTATTCCACTTAATTGGTAGAAAAGTCGGAAACTTAATAGTAAACCAAATCCTACTATATTTTTAAACGCTATAACTTAAATTCGTCACATATTCTGGGCCCCCGAATTTTAAGTATTTTAATATACTCCACAGGCCATCTAATACGAGTAGTTTCCTGTTGCTTTAATGATGTTTCAATTAACTTTAACAGCTATAGATAAGCGTACAAGGTTATTTACAAGCTAAATGTCGCTCTTTGTTAAAAGTTTGGCTTTAAATACATTGCATTTATAAACTGTATTAATAACTTTGTTTCATGTAGCAGAAGTAGCATTACAATCCTTCTACATATCTTTCCGCATAAGTTTATTTTAAACTAGAATTTTTTTATGTTTTGCACAGAAACAATTTCTTCTGAAACAAGCCTTAAACTTTTCACCTTCAAACTTTTCCGTCGAGCTCTTTCACTTCTTGCATTAGGCCATGATCTCTGCATCTTTCTGCCGAAATTTTCTTTTCAAATCTCGGCATACCCAACTGGTTTGTTTACGTTGCAACTGGACGTACAGGACTTGTCTCCACAGGACCCTTTCTCCATCATTGTCTAGAACTTAGAAAGCTAAGATGATGAATTCTTAAATATCCAAGAAAGTTAAGTCACCGTATGGTAATGTATTGGCTTATTAGACGTGAGGCTAGAGTTCAAACCCCAGGGCAGATATCAAAACGAAATGCGGAAAAATATTTCTTCGATGACTTCCTCTCAGCAGATTTCTATCAAAAACTCTGAGAGTAAATAAAATTGCCCTGAAAAGTTTCTCAAGAATCTGTCGTTCGGTGACGACGTTAAACTGTAGATTCCGCCATTCAAAATTAACACACACAACATAAGTGGTGTCAGAAACTAGGTCGTAATCCTGACTGAAGGCTTATAATGTACAATTATGTATGTATGTAGGAAGGTGTCAAGCCAGAGTTGAGTTGGATAAATTCTAAACCTTCATGAGGAGTCATAGTTGCATGACGTAATATGAACAATCGGTATTACATTCTGAGATGGTTAGCAAAGACGGTCTAGCCTATCTGAACGAATTGTAACATAATCGGCCAAATAATATTACGATTCCCTTGTCATTATCTGAGAGCAGGTGGACTAGTACTTGCTGTGTTATTACAAGGCACTACACCAGGGGCATTAATAGCATGTGATTATAAGGAATAAGAGAACAATTTCCTTTTTGTTAGGGAATAGGTATAGTAAATACCGGTATTCTAGAACTGTAAAAATAAAACAAATATTTGTTTGTGTATGGCAACCTAGTGATGATAAAATTTCGATGTCAAATGTCTTTACATCGTAGAAAAATGCAATTGCCAATGTGAACACAAACCGAAATTCTTGTTTTATCTTTTCTTTTAACCAGATTTCTAAAATTTTCTTTTTTTTTAAAAGCTTCATACATTCCTTAGCGTATTCAAAAGTCGCCTGCATTAACAATTTCTGCCAAAGGGAAACAATTTTGTTTCGATTTTAAAGATTTTAAGTTAAAAATTTTTGTAAAAACTGCAATGCTACGTGAGCTATAAATTTTATTGACATTTGTTACGTTTGTAAAACAGAAGTATTTTTAAATGATGAGAATATGACTCCGTATGCTTAAATCATAGACTCCATCACATCAGCGTACCACAACCATACCATACCATACCATACCATACTCTCTATACTTGGCTAAAAAGTATAAAAACAAAAAAGAAAAAAGAAGAAAAGAAAACATTTTTGTTTTTGTAAAATGATACAGAAATTTTATGCATTTCTCATCTTTTTATGGATGTCTGCCTATTAACACTTTTGTTACGCCAACTCTTAAGCATTTCGAATTGATGGAGGCAGCAGTTATTAACAGTAACAGTAACAGGCAGTATCAGTGGCAGTGCCACTGTCAGTGTCAGTGTGAGTGTATGGCAGTAGAGTAGAGAGGTGTATATGTTAAATCATAATATTTCTGGATAATAAATGAAAATTGCCTCGTTAAAATGTTCAAAATCAAAAAATTAAATCAAAACGTTCAGGTCTCATAAATTCGACTATTTTTGTTTGAATATCGCTAGAGGTTAGACGCCATACACTGCTTGAAAATAATAATAAATGGAGGCTCATAAAGCCTGTTGTAGGACGATTGAATTTAACTGATATTTCCGTTATCATACCATAAGATTTCAGACGTATAAGTAAACTCCTAAAAGAAAATGAAGGTTTTGTTAGTGGATTTCAGTAGCACATCGCATTCATATGATCTGTTGATTGTGGTTAGTATAGTTCCATACTATTGTTGGGAGTATTAATGGCTCTTTAAAGGACGAACATTTTATTGTATGATTTCGTAGTCCTTTCGACAAGACCATAGGATTCGTAAAAAAGTGTGGTGTTATCTTTCTAAAGGAAGATTGTAAAGAGACACTCTCCAAAGTACTCTCTATAGAACATGATAATGAGCTTATAAGGCATGGCCTCAGGCATCATAATGCAAATGATGTAGCTTCGAAGACGTTAGGGGACTATTTGTAACCACATTCGAAAGATAGTACTGCGGCTAATAGGCAGCCGGTATAATACGAATGAGATTATGAATCTAAAACGTTCCTTGACCACAACGCTTCAATTGGCGTGGCTTAGATTTAGATAAACATAGCAAATCTAAAGCCAGCTTTTACCGCCAGATGTGGCTCTCTACCCTATGGGCGGCGAAATGATGAATGGATGCCAGTGCCACTGCAATTTGTGCGTAAAACGGAGATCGATATATAGGCTCATATAATGTGATGTCCTACTAAAAGTAACATTATATGTGGAGTTACAGCTAAAATGAGAATGTGATGGGAAAATATCCACCCATTTTTACTAGATATTGTCATTAAAAAAATGTAGTTAGGTGGGTCGAGTTCAAATAAATCCCAGAAAACCTAGCCTATAATGTGTACGAACTCCCAGTCCATTGGTCGACCGATAAAGTCTTAAAATCTCCGCTCCTGAGCTAAAAGACTACCTCCGACTATCACTTGTGTCTTCAGGAGATTGCCGAAAACAGTGTTCGAATCAAATACGTTCTGGGGCATAGGAATATATAGGAAATTTAAAAACCGATTAGTTTTACAATCTTATAGTAAAGTTAGTTTAGCGGGTAACTTGCCGTTTGCAGGCAAGTTTACTCGGGCGCCCATATGGCCCATTGTGTCCCACAGTGTGAGCTAAGCCCCTTGTCATGATCCGTTAGTGGTGGCTTTGAACCATCCCGAACTCCGGATGAAACCCGCCAGTTGCCTTATATTCCCGTTCGCCACCATGCCCAGATCTTCAAATATTCTGTCACCCAAAGCGGATGGCGTGTGTTCTGAGGTGCAGGACAGTCGTACAAAAGCTGTTGTACCGATTCCTTCGCCTTCACAGTATTCTGATGACTCAGACTTTGCTTATAAGCGAAACTGAAAATAGCGCAGTGTCCTGTTAGAATTCCTGTTAGAATGCTTGATATCTTATAGGTTCCACTGAATTGGAAAGGAGTGAATATGCCTCTGCAATCAAACTGCAACGTGATAAAGATTGGGAACAGAAACTGAGCGAATGACAGTGACTAACAGTATACTTTCGGGAGCTTTGATGAGAATGAAGTGTTTCGGATTTGTGAAATTTGTTTCGTAAGGAGATAGGTACAGCACTAGGGTGTAGGGTTTTACGACCACCGTCACAGTTATGAAGATAATATGAGGCTAAGGAGATTAGGTAGTGTGTGACATGCCTTGTGCGGACTGTCTTGCTTTCGCTGCTAGAGGTCTGAAGAAAGATATTACAAAAGCAGAACTTGAAAGATTTAAGTTTTAAGAGAGGCTCTGCTTGGTTCTATAGTGGCGTCTCAAAATAAGACTAGCCACCTAGTTCTTGCTTAACGTCTATCTCAATTTTAAAGACAGCTGATATTACGAATTACTTACAGCCTTATGCTGTTGTTACCATATCACCGTAGGCTAGATACAGGCTTTGAAAAGAAAAGATTTGATTTCTATTTAAAGCTCATACTCGCAGTTTATTGCCTCCTATTGTATGTAGTGAATGGAGAACGGAGACGAAAGAGTCAATTGGTTAAGTGAGATTAGAATAGATTAGAATAGATTCCTATTCTATTTAGATTTTCTGAACCTGCTGTTTTAGCAAAATTTTGTAAAAAAACTGTTGGCATTACGGCCTATTTTGCCTTTAAACCATTGTGAACTTTTTAAATTCATATTGTCCATGTGATCTGAAATCATCAGAAACGAAATTTTTCTTAAAATCTTAGATTCCCTTGGCATTCTAGGCCTGTTATTGTATTTCATGCAAAACTTCTTCAACTAAGCAGCACATCACTTTACATACTTCTTTTTCATCCCTCATTAAGCAATACAATCTAGACATTCGTTCATTAAGTGTCTTGTATTTCCTCAAAATCTTTAGCAATAGAACTGCAACATATTCTTTAAAACTCATTCATATTGTCAACGTATAGTTAAGTTAAGTAAGCCACCAAAAAAACAAAATCCCTGTAGAAGTAGAAACTCTTTAGAAAAGAATAAAAAAAATTAAAAGACCATGACGACAGTAGTAAAGCAAAGTCACAGCAAACAAAAAAGAAGAAGAAGAAGAATAAAAAAAGAGAAGTTTGTTGAAGTACTATTAACCCACATCTTTAACACGATCATAAATTATTGTATGCATCTGACTTTAGCAATAATAACACAACAACAACAGCAACAACTACGAAAGAGAACAGTAAACAGCAACAATAAGAACAAAAAATAAAATTGCAACAACAAAGTAAAAATATTATCTTTTTAACAAAAACAAAAAACAATAAAAATAAAATAATAATGAATAGAGAAACAATTGCAATTATTTACAGTCAGCTACAGTGACAATCGAAACATGCTACATACAAAATTTCAAAGAAATTCTTTTAAAATTTAAAAAAGTGTTAAATACGTTCATCTGTAAGTCAAGGAAAGAGTTCCATTAAAAAAAAAATCACTGAAAAATTCATATTTCGACTTTCTAATCTCAATCAATAATACAGCAACAATACGAGAGGACTGTGTAGTCTCTTCAATCTACGGTTTAACAATTGCAAGAAATATCTCATACATACACACATACATACATACATACATACAAATTCCGTACCGACAGACTTGTCATAATTTTAACGGGGTGGGGGCAATGACAGCATTACCCTGACAGCCATTTCAGCCGCCGCACACCGCCTACTAAAGTGCCGGAATACTGTCATCGTCAGCCTATATCACCAATTCAAATCCATTTTCCGGTATACCATAATTAGAACCTTACCGGGCTCGGTTCTAATGCCCCAATCAAGGGCGTCGTAGATCGCCGCTTCGGTGGAACTGAGGGAACCACGGAGGCGTTACTCTCCTATTTTCCCATCTCTTGAGGGAACCCCCTGTTGGATGATGCCTAGTTAATGGCGGCATCGGTTCGCCATGTCGCAGATAACGCCTTCGGTCACTTGTACCTTTTTCTAGTACGCCTCCGTATCTGCCGCTCTTGGCGGGGACTGCTTATTGGTTATTCGCAGCTAGCATACTTGGGATAGGCCGTCTAGTTATCCGCCATGGTAGCCTGAAGCTAAGCCCCATGCATAATTGGTCATAACAACCCTTCAAGATTACGACCTATCTTCTCACAGCACATATGTTATGTGTACTAATTTGTATGCATAAGTGGCGAGACTTACAGGTTAAAATCGAACAACAGATTTTTTGAGAAACTTTTCATGGCAATTTTTATTTACTCAGAGAGTTTTTGCCGGAAATCTAGTAACAACGAATGCCTCACAGAAATAGATGAACATGCAACAAAGCGAGAGTGTCAATCAGTTTACAGATATTCAAACGATTCAAGCTTACAATACTGAATACAAAACTCTACTGTGTTCTATGGAAGTGAGACCTGGTTAGGGACGAATTTAATGACGGTACGGCTATTCGTCATCGTTGTCCAGTAGCGTGTTGGTTTATTAGACGTAAGACCACGACGGTCAGACATCTCCTTACTTACTTGCTTAATTGGCCATTAACAATCCGATTAACGGATTTCGGCCTGCCGCAACACATCCTTCCAGGCGCCTCTGCTTCTTGCGCGCCAATCGATGACAGTGCTTTCTCGATTTGGTCCTTCCAACACATACAAGGTTGTCCTTTTCGCCCATTTTCGCATCAAACACCCGTCTCGCCGGAACATCCTCCTCCATTCGAACGACATGGCCGAGCCAGAGCAGCTGTTGGATATTAATACGCTGCACACCGTCTATGTTGTTGAGGAGCTCATACAGCTCACTGTTGGATCGAATGCGGAAATCATTGCGAACTCGCACTGGAACGAAGATCTTACGTAGAACTTTTCTCTCGTATACTCTCAAGGCTGCTGCATCAGTGCTTAATAGGGTACATGCGTCTGCGCCATAAAGAAGCTCGGTTGGGATGAGCGTCTTATAGAGTATTAGTTTTGTCTTACGAGAGAGGTCTCTGCCTATTGAGACCATAGTAGCACTTGTTGACAAGAGTGATCCTGCACTTGATCTCCAGACTGACAACATATTTGGTGGTAACGACGGAGCCAAGATAAATCAATTCCTTGACTGTATCAAAAGTATAATTATCGGCCGTAATCTGAGAATCAATACGCCGCACATCTCTACTTGTCGATAACATATACTTTGTTTGGCCCCCATTTACTGCCAGAACCATCTTACTAGACTCCCGTTCAATAGCACTAAAGGCAGCAGTAACGTCTCGCTTGGTACGCCCTATGATGTCGATGTTGTTAGCGTACGCAAGCAACTGGCCACTTTTTTGAAAAATAGTGCCATTGCGATGCACTCCCGCCTTTCGCAGAACACTCACCAGGACGCATGATAAGGGATCGCCTTGTCTGAAACATCGCACGGTATCAAAAGGGTCGGAGAGGTCCATTCATATCTTGACGGAACTGCAGGAATTGCTCAACGTCATTCTGCATAGATTTATCAGCTTCGCAGGTATACCGAGCTCAGACATTGCGGCAAAAACACGATCCCTTATGGGGCTATCGAAGGCTGCCTTATAGTAGACAAAAATATGGTGTGTGTCGACTTGGGTTTCGTGGGTTTTTTCCAGGATCTGGCGCAGTGTGAAAATCTGTCCGATGGTGGACTTGCCAGGTCTGAAGCCGTACTGATAAGGTCCAATCAGTGTTTTTACGAGTGCCTTCAGTCGTTCACACAATACGCCTGTAAAAACCTTATAAGCGATAGGGAGAAGGCAGGATAGTATAAGGCAAACCGCACAATATATTGGATGGCGAAATTATAAAAATAAAGTTTAAAGTTAAATTAGCAACTCTAAGATATAAGAATGAATCTATAGCATGCATGTCAAATGTTGTAGGGTACCAGAAACGTGCATATTTTTTTGTGTCGTAGTTTCTGCGAAAGTCTTTAACTTTTTTGCAATAATTTTTTTAAAAGATTTTTCATAAGTTTCTTCATGTATTTTTTCTTTTTTTTTTTGGTTTTTAGTATATTTTTAACTGCAAACCATTGGTTGAATGAGAACAAAATTTAGAAAATAAAAAAATTTAAAAAAAAATCGTAACATTTAAGCAAACAACACAATATACAACAAAACAAGCCGAGTTTAACATTTTCAAAAACATTTGAAAAGATGAGGTCACAAAATAAGAAAACAAAAACAGAAAACGTTGTTGTTTTTGTTGTTGTTGTTCTGTTTTCTTTCAAAGTTTTTATTTCTAAATTATCATGCCACATACGAACGAGTGAGTACACATCCTTTTAATATAGTTTTGCGGTTTGAATATTGCCAAGTGAAATTTGCCACACAAAGAAAGAGAAAAACCAAGCAATAGGCACACATACTCTGTCTGTATAGGCGTATGGGCCAAAGTCGGCAACATATTCTCAGGTAGAAATGTTGTTCAAAAATAAAGAGATTTCCACTGTTGCATTAGACAAACACGTACATTATTGCCAACAACTAACAGCATCTCAACTAAATCTCAAATAAACAACAACTGGCAATAGACAGCAAAGAGAACAAAAACAAAAAAAAAATCAAACATGCTGCAGCAACAGCAGCAACAACAGCAGCCGCAGTTATATAAAAAGTACAAAATTGCATTAGTGGCACACTTTGTGGTGTTGCATACAAAATTTTCGAAAAAGAAAAGAAAAAAAAATCCAAGACGAAAGGAAACACTCTATAGAATCAATGTGTATACCATACTGAACGCATTTGTTTGTTTTACTTCTATTTGCCAGCAACATGTAGTATGTGCTTTAGAGAAATATGCTATGCTGTTGCTTTTAAATGAAATAAGAACAACCGCAACTACAGGAATTGCCTCTTATTTCAGTGGGTGCATTAGAAAAGTTTTTTTTTTCAATTTCTTTCAGTTTTTTGTTTGTTTTGGTTTTTGTACGGGAAGTTCATTGATATTGAATATTGAAGGTATTTACATCGTGTACAATGTGCGGAATTTTCAGTTTAAATAAAAGCTCTTGTCGAATACAAAAAACTGTTTACACTGGAATATATTATACCATTAACTGTAGAATAGTAAATAGACATCATGTTACAACGGAAAAATTAAAAAAAAAAAATTAAAAATATTTTCTAAAAAAATATTTGTTAAGCGAAATGGAAAAAATAAACCAAAACTATGAAGTTGTCTTCTTTCACCACCATAACTTTTCTAAAGTATGTACAACTTTTAACTTTTTATAGTAAAAATCAGTAGTGTATAGTGAAGTCGCCGTAGTCTAGTAAGTCATGTATTGGCTTATTAGAAGTTAAGGGTTCTTCGAGCCCCAGGCCAGACATCAAAATAAAATACAAAAAAGGTATTTCTTCGGCGACTTCCTCTCAGCAGATTTCTGGCAAAAACTCTGAGAGTAAATAAAACTGCCATCAAAAGTTTCTCAAAAATCTGTCGTTCGGAGTCGACTTTAAAACTGTAGGTCCCACCACTAATGTATAAAATTAACACACAAAACATAAGTGGTGTGAGAAACTAGGTCGCAATCCACACTGAAGGGTTGTAATGACCAATTATGTATGTAGTAAAAATCAGTATAACAGGCCCATAGAAGCCGTCTATAACAAAAACGAAATACGAAAAAATATTTCTTCGGCGACTTCCTTACAGCAGATTTTTTGGCAAAAACTCTGAGAGTAAATAAAACTGCCATGAAATAATTGTCAAAATATCTGTCATTCAGAATCGACTTTAAGCTCTATGTCCCACCACTTAAAACATAAGTGGTGTGAGAAACTAGGTCGTAATCCTGACTGAAGGGTTGTAATGACCAATTTTATATGGAAAGCAATAGTATTAGTAGTCCAATATAATTTGACAAAAAAAGTTCTCACAGGCCTGATATGGCTTCAAGAGAGTATTTAGGAGATCATTTGATAGAACGGTTACGTAATCGCTAAACCTCAAACAAAAGTCAACCGATAAACTTGCTTATGCTGCCACCAGAAAACAATAAACAAAACTTGTATATTCAATTCCAAGTGGGTTAAATGGCGTGCTTGACCCTAAGGGATATTCCACTAAATACAATACATTTTCATATTGAAATAACGTGTGTTATTTTTAAAACAAATTCTCTTTAGAAGATTGGAATATAGGGATTAAGAAAGAATTGGGCAATCTTCTAAAGAAAAATTTTTATTATAATTACACAAATGTAATTATAATTAGGGTTAATGAAAAGAGAAAAAGAGAAAGATATATTAACACTTATTTCTTTTTAAGGTTGTTAAGTGTATCTTACCCTTTTTGAGAGATGAGATGAATGCACAAAAACGAGATCTTTTTATTTTAGAGATTGAGATTATGACAATTTTATTTATAATTGAGATTGTTTATAACCTATCAGTTGAGCGTTGTGAAAAAGCAAGTGAAAGTAATGCTTTCCTAGTAAATTTAATTCACAATAAAATTCAATAATAATAATAATTTAAATAAGTAACTTCAATTCAAAATTCAATTTATTTCAATAATTTAATTTAATTCATTTTTAAAATTCAGGTTTAAAATTAGGTACAAATTCTTATTTGTACACATATATTATGCCTTTGAATTATAAATTTTCTCAGGGTTCTCCTTGGGGGTACCTATGGAGTCATCTGAAACTTTTCCTTATTTTTCTCTTGTTTTATGAAAAACATTAAAAAATTGTTTGTTTTATAATAAAACAGAAATAAATTCATGAAGTTGCTAAAATATATTGCCGTATTAAGACTTTTCCTGTCCACTGTAAGTATTCCCCACATCTGTAAGGGTATTCATTACCTTATCTTTCATTAGCAGATGAATAAAGTTTGAAGTGGAACTATTTGTTTGTTTCTCTGCAGAGGAATGCCCATTTTATATGTTAATTCAATTGAATTTCCCATTATGCCAACCTTTGCAAGCGACTTTGTTGCGATTTTTACTGTCCCAGTGAATAATTTAAGTTTCAGATGTTCTGAAAAGATTTCACATTCAAGTTTATCGGTGATATGGATCTATAAGTGAATAATATATTAAATACTTTCGCATAGTCATAGCCTCTATGTTGCAATACTCTTGTGGTGCTGTTCACAGGTACTTGTTTCTCAATATATCCGGTGTTAGCCAGTTACGGAATAATGTCTGAGATAAAGTAGTTCTGAGTCCATCGACGATCATGATCGTCCCAATCCCCATAATACGCTCCAATCGGATTTGCTTCAATTTTGTCTTTCTTCAAAATCAACAATAGCCTTGTAGGATAGATTATTTACAAAATCTTACAATCAGTACACATGTTTAGGGTTAACACATCAGTATAGGCCTACAGCTCCCTTACAACTGTAAAGAATAATTGACGCCAGGATTTTTTATTCATGTTCCAGTTTAGTTTGCTGCTTACTATGACCTCACTATGACCCTATTAGGTGGTTTAACTGCCAGTCCATATTTGTTGCACCATTTCAATCGTAGTCTCAGCACAGATTCCATAATTTTTGAGAGTAATTTTAAAACTTTGTCGCCATATCTTATTGCATCGTTGTGTCCATAAGCGACAATCAAGCCGCATGATCTTTTCTAGGGTTTTAGTAACGTGTTCAAGTTGAAGTTTCATAGCTAATGCTATGCTTGTGGTGTCCCTCGAGTTGAAGTTTCATAGTTAATGCTATGCTTGTGGTGTCCCTCGCGTCGTCAGTTTCGAAATACTAGAGATATATAAAGTAGATTCAATAAGTCTGTACCTAAGCAGACAACGATAAATGGCATCCCTATTACACTAGGACTTGCTGCAGCGGACCAACCCTCTGCTTAGCTGGAAAAACAAAAATGGTTTAAAGAAACGGAAGTAAGACAGGATTGCTTTGTTAAAGGCATATGCCCCCAAGAGGTGTATTGGAAGAATATGTTTAAACAGTTTGTCAATAAAAAAAAACGATGACTGTAAGTTTAATATCCAACACTTAACTTCTGCTTTAAAATTCTTATGGTTTAGTTAAAGCATTCCTTTTTTAAGTTACTTTAGCCTTTAGTTAAGCTTTTAGATTACATTTTTCTAGCATATCAAATTTCACTTACAGTGTAAACACTTCGAGACGTAAGTGTTTAATTTTATGTTTCGCTCAAACATTTAATTATTTTGTTAGAAACAAAGAAACAAACTCGAAGAAAAAAAAAGAAAAATAAATAAACACCGCTATTGCACTTTAAGATGGAGTTTAATGCTAAAGAAACCAAAAATAAAACAAAAAAAAAACGTAAGAAAAACGTTATGCAGATTGTGGTTGTTGCCTCATTTTAGTTTCTATTGTTGGTTATTGATGCGGCTGCTGATTTTCCGTATTTTTTTTCCAGAAAACCATTTGAGTAGTTGACTTACCAACCTACCGAAAAAAGAGGCCGCGCGCATCTCTTAGTTTTATTTCTATAAGGAATTGTTTTTGTTTTCTGTTTTTTTTTTGTGGTTTTTAAAGTCATGTGTTACATGCTCTAAACATAACTCAGGTTAGACATCAGGCGTGATTAAGCTTTGACAAGCGCAAAATAAAACATCAAACAGACACAAAAGTGCTAAGAAAACTTTGTTTCTTTTTTTTTTTTTTTTGAGGTAAAGAAATGAAAATCCTCCAAACAAATTTTATTAAAAGAACCAAGACTACATGATAATATGTAGTCGAGGGTCGTTTCTTCTTGCCTATTTTTCTATTACAAAAATATTATTTTCATGTTTAAAAATATTAGCCGAACGTTTTATTTCTTTGGAAAAATTTTGCATTCAGGTCTTGTACGTGTTAAAGTTACGTTACGTCTTGTTTTTATTTCTTTTTTTTTCCTTTCTTTCTAACACTTTAAAAATATATTTGAATTTGCCACAACATCGTCTTTGGCCACACATACCAACCAACCGAACAACACAACACTTGGTTGCTTTAGATGATTGCAACGTTCATAAGTCTTCTCGAAACCATGTATGAAAAGTTCTGAAATTTTATTTATGTACTGTTGTTGTTGCTGTTATTCTCGATCAGTTGATGTTGTTGTTGTTGTTGTATGCTATTTAAATTCTATTCATAGTTTGGCTTACAAAAAATGATGCAAAAAAAAGTTAAAAAAAACCGAAATAAAAATGAGTGAAATACAGTCAAAGTGTATCTAGATTATGTGAGTAATTTTTTTTTGTTTTTTTTTTCTTTTTTTTGGTACAACATGTTGCTGTCAAAAATAGCGGTATGACGACTGTGAGCTTGATTATGAGATGTTTTATTTATATGCTACTCAAAACTATTAAAATGCAATTCTTATTTATTTAACCAGTCTCCAGTCTCCATATGCCTTGAGTTTGTTGAAATATATTCAGAATTTTCTCATACACTTGTCTAATACTCATCGTCGTCGTCCACTGCTGGTAATTGGAAAATATCAGTTAATGGATTATAGTTGCGTTAAAATTAATGTAAATGTTGTTAAAATTAATAAATACTCGTTCCCATGAACATGTTACAATTTTGTTTCATGTACTCCAGTTATGCTGCGGATGTTCTACTAAAGAAATTCAAATTCAAATTCTTGTCAGTCAAATTTGTTGACTGCGTAAATATCTATGAGCTGTTAATGCTCCAGAGTTTTTTCCTTAAATTTAGTAATCAAATTAGAGAGTTAGTGCAGATTAAGAAGAAAATAGGGCAATCTAGTGGCCTCACAGTACGTCATTCGATCGAACCAATTTTCCTACACTCTTTGGAGTATATGTCATGACGAATGTAGGCCTTCAAATGTTCAATTGCCTCTGGTTAGTAGGCATAACACTTTTTAACGTCCACCCCACAGAAAATAATCCAACGCTGTCAAATCACAGCTTCTTAGCGGCCAGTTGACATCACCATTTCGGCTAATTAAACGGCCATCAAACGTTCGAAGCAATAAATCGCTTCTGGTATGAGATGTGTGGCAAGTTGCACTATCTTGCTGAAACCAAACATCGTTCAAATCAATACCATGAAGCGGGTAGAAATAAAATCGATTATCATGATGCGATATATGTCGTCATTGACCGTAATGGTTGTGCCATCCTCATTTTCAAAGAAATATGCCTCCGCTCCACAAGATACACTAGACAGTTACTCATAATGGTGTGCATTGGCTTCTGTAAGACCAGGAGTTGATTTTCTGAACCCCAAATATGGCAATTTTATTTATTAACATACCCACCACCATCTTCTCTACAACCGAATTTTGTACGACATTTTCGTGCAATTTCCGTACAATTGTCTTTGTTTTGGAAATAAATTTCCAATAAATACGAATGTTGCTCAAGCGTAAATCGATTCATTACGTTCAGTAGAGATAATAAACTGAATTTTGTGGCAGAATAGAATGGCATAAGTATTCCCAGATTCGAAAGAACCGATTGTTCTATATTTAAACCGATAAATGGTCCACCCGATAATAAATGGCAAAATCTTTAGGTTAGGTTAGGTTAGAGATTAGCTTGCTGCTCACAGAGAAGTTCACTCGGTGGCCCATATGGCCCATTGTGTTACCCAGTGTGAGGTAAAAACCCCTTGTCATGATCCGTTAGTGGTGGGTTTGAACCACCTCAACCACCTGATGAAAGAACTGGCCAGTTCTCTTAGTGGCAAGTTTGCCTCGATGCCCAGATATTTAAACCTTCTATCAGCCAAAATCGATGACGTCTATTTTAAAGTGTAGGACTCTTATATAAAGTGTCTAGTAGGTAGTGTGTTGGCTTATTAGATGAAAAGCCAAGGTTCGAGCTCCATGCCAGACATCAAAATAAAATACAAAAAGTATTTCTTCGGCTGAGAGTAAATAAAATTGCCATGAAAAGTTTCTTAAAAATCTGTCGTTCGGAGTCGACTTTAAACTGTAGGTCCCGCCACTCATGTATAAAATGAACACACACACAACATAAGTGTTGTGAGAAACTAGGTCGTAATCCTGACTGAAGGGTTGTAATTACCAATTACGTTCGTACGTACACTTACATAAAAGGTGTTGTACCGAATTCTATTCTTCCACAATCTAGCAGCTTCTGCAGTAGTCTTGGTGGGGCAGAGCGAGCTAGTGAGCGAAATTGGCAATAGCGTAGTGTCCTTCCAAACTCCTTCAAGATCTTTGAGTGTGTAATGTATTTGCGACACTGTTCAGTAGTTCAGAGACGCCTTACAGTTCTAATCACTAAAGCCTTTCAATAAAAGTTCAACAAAAAGTGGCATAAAATTATTTCTTGGCCTAACACGAATGTAGTGCCACCACCCGTGTTAAGTGTGTTAATTTTATCCACGAGTGTTGGGATGTAAAGTTTAACGTCAACTGCGACGACAGTTTTGAAAAACTTTTACGTGGCATATTTATTTAGTCTCAGATTTTTTGCCAGGAGTCTTCTGAGAGGAAGTCGCCGAAATATATATAATATATATAATATAATATATATAATATATATAATATAAATATATATTATATTTTGCTCTGTTCGAGATGTCTGTGCTTCCTAGTGACAACTTTAACGCCGTGGAGGATTCACACCCAAACAATTCACAGAGATCCATCGTATCCCCAATAAAGTCCAGAAATTTAGCGATATTATAAGAACTACACTAACCGCATAGGCAATAGCTCCACATCCGATCTCTTGCAACATAACTAACAGCACTCTCATCACCAGATGGCGAAGAGCAGCACCCTGTTGGATTCCTTTCCTATCCTTGTGATAATACGGAAGTCGCCGTAGTCTAGTAGGTAGTGTGTTGGCTTATTAGACGTAAAGTCAGGGTTCGAGCCCCAGGCCAAACATCAAAACAAAATGCAAAAAGTATTTCTTCGGCGCCTTCCTCTCAGCAGATTTCTGGCAAAAACTCTGAGAGTAAATAAAATCGCTATGAAAAGTTTCTCAAAAATCTGTCGTTCAGAGTCGACTTTAAACTGTAGGTCCCACCAGTCATGTATAGAATGAACACACACAACATAAGTGGTGTGAGAAACTAGGTTGTAATCCTGACTGAAGGGTTGTAATGACCAATTATGTTATGTTATGTTATGTTATGTATGTTATGTATGTATAATAATACGGAGGATTCCTAGCTTCGAATAGAATTTGTGTCAGCAATTTCATTTTTGTACAAATTAGAATACGCTAGGCTTTCATCGTACAGCACTTTATTGTTAATGTTTCTCTTCCAAGCCAAGCAAACATTACATTTAATGCTCTCGATTGTTAATTCTGGCTTAGTCATGCATGGTTCCGCTGGTTCCCAGATATGCTAATGCTTGAGGATAAGTTTGATTTTAATGGAATGCACATTAAACATTTTTAGGAATGTACTGAGTTCTCAGGTATTGTACTGTAGTTCCTGAGAATGAATTTCAAACACTATTTTGAAATCATTGGCAAATACTTATCAATTTGTTTGTTTAATTAATTATACTTATGTCATCACATTGTTAAGTCTCTTTTTAAGTTTTTATTTTTCATAATCATTCATTCCTTTTTTTGTTCGCATTCAAAATAATCGCACCTTTTTAACCTCCAACAAAATATTTCCACATCTTTTTTGTTTTATTGCTGCCCCATCATAGCATCACCACAACAAAGTCTTCACGTACATATATACATAGAAAAGGTATAAAATGAAGAAAAACTGTATTTAATTTCAATGCAGTTAAAAACTCTTGTATATTTGCATAGATTTTAATCACACTTTTTAAGACAATGAATGAATATTTTGAAATTGAATTGCCAGAATTCCAGTTTCTTTCATTAAACCCAGCTATAATACGACTAATACTGGTTACTTTTCGATAAAGAAAAACAAAAGCCTTGCCTGCATTTGTAACAAATACTCTCTCCTTATTTTGTCTAGTTTTCCTTGGAGGATTATTGGGGCTCTGCTGGTGTAGAGAGCCGTATGATGTACTATTTGCCATAACAACATGGTGGCTTTTGGATCTGTATTACGTTTCAGTTTCAGTTTCATTTTCATTTTATGCCAAGTAGTACTAGGTATTTGCGATTTGTGATTTGTTGTTTTTGTTTTTGTTGCAGTTTCATTGCTTTGCATAAATTAACACTAAATGTCAAAATAGACTCTAGGCAAATATTTGCTAATAGTTTGTATTTTGCATTTTTAAAAACATATAATTTAATATCAGCTCTCTCTGCTGCCGCCAATATGATGTACGAGTACGTACTCTGGCTACTGCCACAGCCATAGTCACAGCCACCGCCACAACCACAACATATTGTAGATATTTGTTCCATAGCCCTGGCTGGCTTGTAGTGCCAGGCTATGGGTATAACACTTGGTTTTATCATTATCATCGGCGTCATTATCAGCTCTGTCGTCATTTCAGTGGATGATTTATAAACCACCAAAGCGTTGCCAGTTGCCAGTTGCAGCATGAAAGAAAAAAAACAACGTTTATCTCCTTTTAGTCAGGGATTATTATCACCGAATAATTTAATGGAAATGCATTGAAACAGCAAATGTTGCAAAAAAAAATCCAATCCAGCTTCTTTCAATGCTGTGATGAAAATATAGGGCGTGATTTTGAAATTATTTTAAAACAAACAAGCTGATGTTTATAATTAATAGGCAACTATTCAAAAAAACAACAACAACATGACTGTTAAAATGTATCTTTAATTAAAACAACCTTCACGTTGTGACATTCAAAAATGCAAATAATTTGTGTGAAAAATCAAACAAAAAAAAAAAAAATAAAACGAATACATTTCAAGATTTTCAAATAGATACGCTTGATTGAAATAAAATGTAGCAAATAATAATAATGAGTTGACATTAATGCAATTCGGCCTTCAAAATTCAAAAAATCCTAAACAGTAGCTTAGTGACATGAATATTTTTTGAAAATTGCTTTCTGCAATTGATTCAACGGAAAATTTTCAGTTTCTTGTGGTAGTACCTCAAGCCATGCACCAATCAAATGTCTGCCACGGCTTCTCTGTGGATACAGCGTATCTGAAATGTCCTATTTTCCATGACTCTGATGCATAAATCAGACTGAATTAGATCGATGGCATGAGTTAAGTTGGCTTTAAGAATCACCGCTGTAGTTTGTAGTTTATTCACACACTCCTGCAACTTGAGAAAACAAAATATAATCCAACGATTTCAATAATTTACATTACTTCCACGTGAAACTGACTATGACCTCAATCGCTTGAGTTCTATACCTCTATAAAAAAACACCCTTTATCATGAGCTGCCTGAAGTAGGTAGTGTGTTGTCTTATTAGACGTGAGGCCACGGTTCAAACCCCACTGTTCAAAACTTTCAGGAATTCAGAAACACACTAATTGTGTTCTAGCCAGCAGAAGCGAATGGGACGATGTAGAGAAGGCTTTGGAACTAATTTTGGCGTTAAAAAGTGTAGCAGCCGAGATTCTAGAAACCATGCCAGCCAGCTGCAGAAACAACTACAACGACGTAATGGTGGCGTTACAGCGTAAATTCGGCAACGAGCACAAACGTGAACTGTACCGCATGGGGTTGCGAACAGAAGTTGCCGACCACAAAAGGCTAATGAATCGCTTCAAGCCTTTGCAATGGAGGTCGAGAGTTTAGTGCAGTTTACATACCCATGAGAAAACCACCCACTGGTAGATAATTTTAAAACCGAAGCGTGTGATAATGGTATACGCGACCCTTGACCTTAACACCAATATGGTGTATTATCCCAATCCCCCACCTCTTTACTTCAGTTTGTTGGGTATATCGAAAGAGGTATAAGTACGTAGATGTATGCCATCGGCTTCCAGACCAATCCTCCTAGTCCAAGTGTTATGTCGTTCTTATGCAAACAATCAAGTTCTGAACGGTGTTAAATAGAAGCAATTCTCATGAATGTCATTCATTTCATTCAACAGACTATTCATGTGTTTGTTCGCACTTTCAACATGCTACCTGTGATTATAAACATAAAAATTATTGATTCTCTAGGCATGTCTGTCCAATTTCTTAGGATTTCGGGGCCTTAAAAAGCTTTTAATTTCATAAGTTTTGCTTCATCCTTCCGAATTATTCTATTGTTGCTCACTTTTGCTCACCATTTACCGTCTGAAAAAGAAAGACTTATGCCTTAAAATTCATAATCTGGAGTTGTTAAAATACTGTTTTAAACCTGTAGTGATGTAAAGAGAAAAAACAAAAGACCTCAGCACATATATTCTGTCATTGTCTGGCACTTGGAAAGCTAAACGTTTCTAACCAGGAATTGTAGACAAACGATGAAACTATACAATATTGTGTCTTTATAAAACCCAAATAAGATATATTTTTTAGAAAGAAAGCCAATTTAACTTAACTAAGGGTACTCCAAAGAAGCGAACACTTCAGCTGGCTAAATACTTCAGCTGCCGCAGTGCTATCTATTTTTGATGCATTCGTCTATCACAGGATCTTTCCATTATGAAGGACTGAAACTATATACCTGTGATGAATGAAATTATTTTCTGGAGTACATCTTGATTTCTATCAGAGGTCAGCAATGAATCGTTTTTTCCATACTCATAAGTACTTATTCAATTTTGAGTATGAGTGAGTCAACAGTATTGAAATTCAACTACTCTGAATCATTGACTTAAGTTGCAATGAGTATGAGTACAACGTTGACATCAAACTCTTAACTTTCGAAATATATTCGATTCATACACCTACTCATTCAGATTCATAATTTAAAAAAATACTTATAATACTCATAAATGATTCCATTGGTTCGAATCATTCATCAAAATTTACAGCCTTGCATTTACACAAAGAAAAGAAAGAAAAAGACAAAGACAGCAAGCCAAGCAAACACACAACCTTCTAGCGAGTATTGTAGTGTTCATACGCTAATCATACTTATTTTGTGATTCGTGTATATGTTGAGTTATGAAGAGTCGAAATCAACAACATCATACGTATTTTTAAGTATGAGTACGATGAGTACTTCAAACTTTGAATATGAGTAGTATGAGTATGACATTAAAATATGAATTTTGAATACTCATTGCTGATCTCTGGTCTCTATATGGCAATCTATCGTATCTTATTTGTAGTGTAATCGCCGTAAGTAGTGTGTTGGCTTATTAAAAGTGAGGTCTCGGTTAACACATCTCCAACAAAACGAAATATGAACAAATTTTTCTTCGGCGACTTTATCTCAGTAGATTTCTGGCAAAAACTCTTAGAGTAAATAAAATTGCCATGAATAGTTTCTCAAAAATCTGTCGTTCGGAGTCGACTTTAAACTGTAGGTCCCACCACTCATGTATAAAATTAACACACACTACATAAGTGGTGTGAGAAACTAGGTCGTAATACTGACTGAAGGGTTGTAATGACCAATTATGTATGTATGTAGTTGCACATTAATATATCGAAAGATTTGAACGAGTTTCTTAATTCATCTCTCGTACGTACATACATACATAATTGGATATTACAACCCTACAGTCAGGATTACGAGATTTCTCTGTTCAAACCCATTTCACAGGAAACCAACCTAGCTTCTCACAACACCCAGCTTCTCACACCACCCAGCTTCTCACACCACTCATGTTGTGTGTGTTAATTTTATACATGAGTGGCGGGACCTACAGTTTAAAGTCGACTCCGAACGACAGATTTTTGAGAAACTTTCATCTCTCGTAACCTCATAAAATTAACTCTCGCTCTATAGGTCAGTCTATTTAGACATTATTCTGTATTATTTCCGTTCAGTCTTTTATGCGTAAGTTTGTAATTCTTCTGTATGAAATGTATATGCCGTATAGTATGACATAAGTACAGAAAAACAACAGCCTTCCATCTAATATTTTCAAGTGGGAGCCTATAATTTATTCATTTATATGTCGATCGATTAGTTAGACCTTTTTTGCGACCTTTGGTGGAATCTATAGCCACTTGTGGCTCAGACTGAACCGTTCTAGAATGCAATGGCTAGAGTTTCTTACATGACCTGCTAGGATTTGTAATATTGAAAGGAAATTGACTGTATTTCCCTCTCTTTAAAAAAAATGTCTTTCTTTGTATTTTAAATTGTCATGCAACTGATGTGTACTTTGGGCAAAATAGTACTCTTGTACTAAAATTGCCACAGATTTTTAAACCTTTGAAGAAGGTTTGTTTCTTAAGTCTTTAGTTTTGACATAAAATCCCTTGAGAAAATTTAAAACAATTAATAACTTTGCATATGGCCAATGGCACAGAAAACAATTCAATTTTAATTTCCATGCCATTCATGCTACTTGTATTATAATACACTCTGACACTGTTTTTCCTGTTCACATCATTAAATAAATAAACTTCTGTCATCTAATTAACTATTTTGACACGTTTAACCCATTTTTTTTTCTTTACGCAGTTGAGATACGATATATCTTTTCTTCTCTTCTCTTTTTTTTTATTATTTTCCTCTTCATAAAGAATTCTTTCGCCACTATTATGCGTGTCCATAAATTATCAAATGTGGTACATATACTATCATAGAAGTCACTTATTTACTCACCTAGTCACTCATACGCTCACTAGGTGATATGTCGTCCCATTGCCATGATATTTAGATGCATAATATGGCATAGCCACCCCACCCTTGCCACCCCGAAAGCGTTGTTCGGAACATTACTTGGCCGGTGCGTTTCATTTTATACATCAGCTCTGGTGTAGCTGGCGTAACCTGCAGGCATGCTGTTGCTGTTGCTGCCAATGTTGTTGTTGTTGTTGTTGTTTGCTAATACTGCTGCCACATGAGTGTGTATAATATTTTCCCAATAAGAGTTTTTCAACAAGTAAGTTGTTGTAGCAACCAGGGAAAAATGCAGCTGAAAAATGTAAAAAAGAGAGAGATAGAGAGAGGCAGAGGAGAAAAAAAAAGAAATAGGAATTGCACGCTTCATGTTGCACGCATGCAAATTTAAACGCTTTGGAATTTTCTCCCGCATTGCATGATATTAAAAGTAAGAAAGAAAAAAATCAAGAAAAAGAAATCTTTGAAAACATTTTATGACCATTTCTGTGCATCATTTTGGCCTCACACTAAGTGTTTAAGTTTGTGGCTTAGCGGTATGAAGAGTTTTTCACTGTCGTTTCCACTCAAATCTGTAGCCGTTGCTGTGTGATAGGCTGTTTTTCGGTTTTTGACTCTGACGAATATCTCTTGTGATCGTTTGTTTGTTTGTTTGTTTGTTGGTTGGGCCGCTTGGTTAGTTGTTGCTTTGCTTTGCTTATTTGGTTTGTTAGCTTTGCTTAAATGGCTTAACATAGGAGCACCCTGGGTGCATGTGTGCAAATTGCTGAACTATGTTTTCCCTCTTGATTTTTGTTTCCTCATTTTTTTTGTTGCTTTTTTTGTTGTATTTTCCTTTTGCTTTTCCTTACAATACAATATTATTTGAACGCAATCTAATGGAATTTGTTGCTGGAAACAACAAAACAAAACACAAAAACAGCAACAAGCATAACAATGTATGTGTAAATGGATTTTGTGTTTCGATTTCAATTTTAGCGGTTTTTTTGTTTTTGTTTTT
Organism: Sarcophaga variegata; assembly: GCA_932273835.1. Lineage (NCBI taxonomy): Eukaryota > Metazoa > Arthropoda > Insecta > Diptera > Sarcophagidae > Sarcophaga > Sarcophaga variegata. Next base: position 113,262,220 of record OW026361.1, read on the forward strand.
GTTGTTTCTGTTTTTAGAAAGGTTAAAATAGGTTGCATGTGAAAGCAATACGAAAGTGAAAAAATCTTTTTCAGATAACGATTACAAATAGGGCCTAAAAAAATATACGTTTTTCTGTTAAAGAAACTATTTATACCGTATAAAGCAATATTTTCCATTGTTTTAATAGATTTACTAAGACTTTTAAAGTCGCTTTAAATGCATCTGAATAAGATTATAAAACCATTGCCTGTATATTTCAAAATTACCTCCAATAAATTTTATATAAGTTTACAACACCTTTCAGAAATTTTGAATTCCAAGAAGAATACTACAAGGAGAACATATTAGGCCAATCCATTTTGAACGCATAAGCCAATTAACATTACGTGTATAACTTAAAATTATGGATTGTCCACAGTTAGTGTATCTGTTATACGAAGCTTATCCTAAATAAGTTTCATTGATTTCAACAATTGCGTTGCTTTATTGCTTATCTGATGTGAAAAAGTTTAGCTCGTTGCAAGATTTGCTTAACTCTCTGCGCCAGCTATTGCTTGCATTTCAAGATACATCAGCTAGTGATCTTTGGAAAGCCTGATGAAGCCAATTCTACTTTCCTGATCAGAGAACAACTCCCATTATAGGTTAGGTTCGGTTAGACGACGTGTACTTGTCAATTAATACAAGTACAGTACCCGGAGATCGAATTGACCCATTGTACAACGTCCTTAAAGAGGGAAGGATAATAGAGGGAATAGGATAAAAAGGAGAGAATGTAGGAAAGGGGAGAATGGGAAGCGGAGGAATTACACAGACCAGACACAACAAAAAGGGAGAGGGCGACTACATTGATGAAGCCCTAGCAACTCTCAACCAGCCCAAGCTACTAATGAATCTGTAGAGAGCCTTGATGTCGGCTCTCGACACAGAATTCAAACTATCAAAGAAAGCCCTGTCAATGGTCCTCAACATCAACCTACCAAGGGCTGGGCAGTTTCAGAGGAGGTGTCCGATAGTCTCCAACTCCTCCTCATCGCAACATGCCCTGCAATAGTCCGGCTGGGATCCTAGTCAGTGACCTAATCTCGCAGTGTACCGTGATAAAACCGACAATCAACCTTAAGCTGGCCTTATCCAAGCCCAGCAGCCAACCTGTTCTCCCATTTTAAGATTGACAGGATTGTACCCAAAAATAAATTTTATTGGCACTGTTTGGTCAGGAAATGTTAAGAGTTCGACAAAGGTAGCGGTTGGTATTTCTTTAGATTACCGTGATCTAACCAAAGAATTCAGGTATCACATTTAGCCATACAGACTTACGTAATTGATCATTACAATCCTTCCGTCAGGATTATGACCTAGTTTCTCACACCACTTATGTTGTGTGTGTTAATTTTATACATGAGTGGCGGGGCCTACAGTTTAAAATCGATTCCGAACGACTGATTTTTGAGAAACTTTTCATGGCAATGTTATTTATTCTCAAGAGTTTTTGTCAGAAATCTGCTGATAGACAGTCTCCGAATAAAATTTTTTTAGGTTTCGTTTTGATGGCTGGCCTGGGGTTTGAATCGTCGCCTTACCTATAATAAGCCAAAACAATATCCACTAGACTACACCAGTTCCTCCTTTTTTCCATCATTCCTTCGCGAATGAGTGAAGCCTGTGCATGAACATTTGTTTGACACTCAACAGAGGAATTTCAAATTCCCGTATCTTTTATATTCATGAGCGTTGATTTTATAATAATTGTTGAATGCCTTGACATACTTGGACAATCTTTTAGTAACGTGGACACGCTATCTAGCAGTCTCACGCCCTTAAACAATACACATTGATACTGAATTTGATCGGCAGCAATCTATTATTGTAGTAACAGGAATTGCTCTAAGACTTTTTGTTAACATGAATATAAGGACGACACTATTTGCATTTACCGTACCAAGATATTTTTTAAAAACCTCATAGCATTCATATTTGATCTGTAGTCCCTAGACATATGTAGCTAGAAAGTGAAATTAAACATTTTCTTCAGAAACAGTAAAAAGGAAGCAGAGAAGGTGACCCAAGACGAGCATCTTCTCTCCCATTGTGCAGTATGTTTTATATTTTAACTCACCATGAATTTTACCTAGAATTATAAAGAACTTCCAAGCCAGAAATTACAGGCAGTTATGAATACTTTACTATTTTTTATATCCTAATCTAATCTAATCTAACCTAACATAACGTAACATAACCTAATCTAACCTCACTTAATCTACTTTAATACAATCTTATCCAACCTAACCTAACCTAAATGATTCCCTGTTACCATATCGCCACCCTAATTGCTTTAGTTCATTAGTATTTTATATAAAAAAAATTTTTTTGGGATTTTCATTCATATCGTTAGAAGGCTTTCAATAATTTGAACTTTTGAATTTTACTGTGAAGTCGCCGTGGTCTAGTAGGTAGTGTGTTGGCTTATTAGACGAAAAGCCAGGGTTCGAGCCCCAGGCCAGACATCAAAATAAAATACAAAAAACATTTTTTCGGCGCCTTCCTCTCAGCAGATTTCTGGCAAAACTCTGAGAGTAAATAAAATTGCCATGAAAAGTTTCTCAAAAAATCTGTCGTTCGGAGTCGACTTTAAACTGTAGGTCCCGCCACTCATGTATAAAATTAACACACACAACATAAGTGGTGTGAGAAACTAGGTCGTAATCCTGACTGAAGGGTTGTAATGACCAATTATGTATGTTATGTATGTATATAAACTAAAAGGCAAGTGCATACATAACATAATTAATCATTACAACCCTTTAGCTAGGATTACGTCCTAGTTTCTCACACCACTTCTGTTTTGTGCCTTAAATTTATACATGACTGGCGGGGCCTACAGTTTAAAATCGATTCCGAACGACTGATTTTTGAGAAACTTGGCATGGCAATGTTATTTATTCTCATAGTTATTGTTAGAAATCTGCTGAGACGAAGTCACCGAAGAATTTTTTTTTTTTTATGTCTGGCCTGTAAACCAACACACTACCTACTAGACTACGGTGACTTCGACCTGGAGTGAATAAATACAAAAAATCTCTGTGAGTGATATAAATATAAAGTTTGTCTCTTAAGTAATAAAATTATAACAAAAATTTTATTATTCCTGAATTATTTTTTTTGCACTCCGATGCAAATTGCAAATTAACTTGTATTGGACTCATTGCAATCTCTTCAAGACACTTATGATGCATTATGATAAGTTAAAGCATTTTTCCTTTATTTCAAATCCTTTCAAATATGCCATAAATATTGAATATTTCCTTATGGAAATTGTTTGTGGATATAAATTGTAAGCACGGTTATCAAATCTCTTACAACAGCTATGAAAAAAAAATGTATTTTGTTTTCTTTCTCCTATGTGGACGTATGCATATGTACATATGTGTATGTGTGTGTTAAGAAGGAAGAGAACGCTTTAGAGGCAGGAACAAAACTATAAAGATAAAACGTTTATTCATTTTCAAATTCAATTTTATTTCGTTTAATCTTTATTAAATATTTTGCAGATTTATCTCATTAAATAATTCTTTCGTCGTCGTTGTCGTCTTTGTCGTTGCTGTTATAGTTGCTTTTGGTCTTCATCATGCATATGCAACAAATTTAAGTTGCTTACATGCGAGTGTCATCTCTCTCTCAGGCTATTGCATGTGTTTTTATTCTTTCCTTTGCTGTTTTTTTTTTTTTTTTTTTTTGTTGATTTGTCTCCTTAATTTGTTGCTGCTTTTTTGCCTTCGTGTTCTTGTTAAGTTTTGTCTATTTCGCATCGAGTATCTGTTTATGTCTCGGTGTGAGAGAGAGTTTTAGCCATGGCTGTTAAGTTCTTAAGATAGTGAATTTACACCTTTGCCGTTGATTAGTCATTGGTTTGATTTATTTTGACGCCTTATCAATTTCATTCAAAATTTATTGCAAACTTTACATAATTTCTTTTCCTGCGTTTACAACCTCTTGCCGAATGCCGAATGCCGTATCCAGAATGTTGTATGTATGTTTTTTTCGCTTTTATTTGTCTTTTCTTTTCTGCAATTCGTCTTGTTGGTTCGAGTTAGATTTGTGTATTTATTTAACCCATGTACAAACCAAAAAAAACTTGCAACCATCATCGTCATCATTCAAATATCGTCTTAGCTAGCCAGAGCGACTGTGTTAATACTTTTATGCCTAACCATGATACATACAAATGGCATCTGACTGGTTAGTCGGTTGTTTGGTTGTTTGCTTTGCTAGTTTCTTAGTTTATTTGTCTTAAGATTGGTTACATATGCTCTTGACTAGCTTTCTGTTGATGATGCAATAACCATTTCATTGCGGCATTTTAAAGTTTATTCTCTCTGCTTGTAATTTCTTTCGTAGTTTTCTTTTTTTAATTTTATTTTCCTCTTATTATATTGGTTTTTCTTTATTTTCAGCCTTTAAATGTATATGTTCTGTACTGAACATGTGTTTGTAAATTTTAAAATAAAAATGTAAAGTTGAGAACGTTTGAATTTATATACCACACGTTCATCTTTCCCCCAAAAAAAATCAGGAAAAGATGGAAAACTCAGGGAAGTAATATAATTTGTTATTAAAGTTTTTCATCTTTTTGTTTTTGTTTGTAATTCGGCAAAGTGGTCTCTTAAGCTGTTGGAGAAGAATATAGAAAAACAAATCCCTTAATCGACTCCAGCCCCCGGCTGGCGTTTCTCGACTATTTATATAAGGATATGGAATTTTTTTTTTTGAAATCTCCTCTACTGTTCTATCAATAAATTCTGTGTATCTAAAAACACTTCGTGTCACGTCTCCAAATATCTTACAACGATAGAGAAATTATTTCTTCTTTTTAGGCATTACAGCTTAAGCAAAAGCTGTTGTGGCAGTCACTGGCCGAAGGTCAGTTATCTATGAATGCTATGAGTTTCAAAAGATAAATTCTGGTTATATTTAACGTAAATCTAAAGAGGTCCAGATTTTTATAGTCTCAACAAAAATGAGGTAATTTTTCCATCTTCCAACTCAGGTATCTGTTGTTCGCTCTTATACTGAGGAATACCAATCTCTCGTATCGGATCACAACTTTGCAGAAGTCAAACTTAGCAGAAGTCCTTGTAGTTTAGTACGTAGTGTGTTGGCTTAATAAGGCCACAGTTCAAACTCACATTTCTTCGGCAACCTCATCTCAGCAGATTTCTGACAAAAACTAAGAGGTTTTTCAATAATCTACTGTTCGGAGTCGACTTTAAACTGTAGGTGCCGCCATTCATGTATAAAAATAACAAACACAACATAAGTGGTGTGAAAGGATAGGTTGTAATCCTGACTAAAGGATTGTTAGTGTGTAGTCACCGTACTGTGTTGGCTTATTAGACATAAAGCCCGGGTTCGTATCCCAGGTCAGGCATCAAAACGAAATATGAAAAAAAATATTACTTCAGCGATTTCCTCTCAGCAGATTTCTGGCAAAAACTCTGAGAATAAGTAAACCTGCCATGAAAAGGTTTCTCAATCCGTCGTTCGGAGTCGACGTTAAACTGTAGGTCCTGCCACTCACGTACAAAATTAACACACACAACATGAGTGGTGTGAGAAGCTAGGTCGTAATCCTGACTGAAGGGTTATAATGGCCAATTATGTATGTATGTATGTATGTATGTAGTGACCAATTATGTATTTATCAAACTTTGCAGTGTCATGTTGTTACCTAAATTAACTAAATGTCTTGCGCTCTCCTCCAGAGCCGGGACCACTCTCGAACAATCTTAGAAGTGGGGAACACGCTTTGGAGGAATCTAATTGTCTCTTTACTCTCAGTTAATATGTGTTTATCTCTGCCCAATGTAGTCTGATATTGGTTTCACATAATGGTAAATTTATGTTAGGTTAGGTTAGGTTAGAGGACGTGTACTTGCCAATTAAGACAAGTATAGTACCCGGAGGTGGAATTGGCCCATTGTACAACGTCCTAGTTTCTCACACAACTTATGTTGTGTGTGTTAATTTTTAGACATGAGCGGTGGGACCTGCAGTTTAAAGTCGACTCTGAACGACAGATTTTTAAGACACTTTTCATGGCAATTTTTATTTACTCTCAGAGTTTTTGCTAGAAATCTGCTGAGAGGAAGTTGCCGAAGAAATACTTTTTTGTATTTTGGCCTGGGGCTCGAACCCTGGCTTTACGTCTAGTAAGCCAACACACTACCTACTAGACTACGGCGACTTCATTGTAGTTTTTATGGCCAGTATTTCAATACATTACATACATTATTATTAAAAATGGATTCGTGTTTAATGTAATCGTTAGGATATCCAACTTCAGACTTTGTCATGTGCATGGCTTCTATACTTTCATGCTCACATATTTATATTTTTATGAAATTTATGAATTGCGGAACATAGCATAGGAGAATGTAACATCAGAAAAGCCTCCTGGTATGTCGGCAGCTGAAAATGACTGTCGGTAGTTAAGGCATCATCTCTATACATAGTAGTTGTACTATAAAGTTATAATAGTTGTAGTACAGAGTTGTAGTTGTATAGAGTTGTATTAGTTGTACCATGGTGCCTTAACTATAGTAGTACAACTACTATAGAGATGCAGATAAAAAAGGACGTTATGAACGTAATTTCCCGATATTGTCTTGGTGGGAAACACACATAATGCTAAGGAGTATGGTATTGCGATTACTATTGCAATTGCCAAGATGGGATTGAAGAGAGAGTGTGGAACACCTCCATATGCCATTGGCATAAACTGCTTTCAGGGTTTTATCACATTTCAAACTAATGAACAATTTGAATTTTGTAAGGAGGACAACGGTGGTACAGCGGTGGAAATTCTGTTCAATTTCTTCAAATTTTGTACAGCCTAACCACTGTATAGCAATTGTTAAATTTCTTTATGAATATGACCGCTCGTGTGTGTATGTTATTGTGTATGAATTTAAAAAATTTCTTCTCCATATTCAGTTTAATTTTTGTTCAATTCAAGATTTATTCATGCTGTTGCTGTTGATGAACTTGTACAACAACAAATTTGTGTTCTTTGTTGTTGTTTTCTTACATTTTTTTTCTTCTTTTGTTTTATGCTGCTGCTGCTGCCTGCTCCTTTTTTAAATTAAAGTTATGCCCTGTTTTAGATTTCTTTTTTTTCCACTGCACGCTTACAAATCAAATTTATGACTCGTCGTAATATTTGCTGGACGGACATGGTACTACCACTACCACAACCACTATATGAATAAAAGAAAATATAATTCATATGCTGCAGAAGAAGGCAGGCAGACGGACAATCATACTATAAAGAACAACAACAGAGGAACAGAGGAAAAGAAAAAAAAGGAGATCATCATCATCATCATCATCATCGTTATCATCATTGGCAAAAACAGAAGATGATACCGTCATTTTTACTCATTTTGTAATTTTTTAATTCTTTTTTAAGAGTTTTGCTGCCATAATTTTCTTATAACTGTGCTTGCTATACCGCTGCCCGCTGCATGCTGCATGCTGCAGTTGCTATTTGCTGTTGTTGTTCTGCAGAGCCAGAGTATTTGGCCTTTGGAATTTTGCAGAGAATGTAATTTTAAAAAAATTAAAATGTTATTAAACGAAGATAAAAATGAAGATGTTGTTGGTATTTATAACTGCTTGCAGTAGTACTGTAGTGAAGTAGAAAATAAAAACGGGAAATTAAAATTGGATTACAAGGAACTTTACTGGCTATTTAAGAAATCTATGGCACTATGGTATGCTATGGGGTTCAATTTCAAATCGTGGGATTTTCTTTTTTCTTTCTTTTTTTTCTGTGAAATATTTTAAGAATGTGTTGTGTTTGATTGCCGTAAAATAAATAATTAAAATGCTGCTCAAGCTTATCTAGACCATAAACTTTTTTAAAGGCTTAAAGAGATATGTTTGTATTACAACTTTGTATCATTTTCATTAAAGTCGTCCTTATAGCTTAAATGCTATGTACTTTTAATGGCAATCAAGAAATTTTTTCTGAATAAATTGGCTCTTTTAATCAAAAAGTAACAAAAAGTAACACTTTGTTGTTTGTGAACGCTCAATGCTATTCTGTATTGTGTATGTCGTATTCTTCTTCATTATTTTTGGTATTCACGAAACCAATACAACTTTTAAAAACATATGAAAAAATGTGTATAAGTGTATCGGATTTTTACATGAGAATTATCAACAACAAGCATACACTGTTGTATAGTCGTCCAACAATACAATGAATACAACGGTACAACGGCTTGTGTGAATTGACCAATTGTTTTATACAAAATTCAATACGTGTTGCTTTTTAAATATTCTCGCACGAATTTGGACTGAGCCTGTCAAAGAGTCATCGAAATCATTTCACAAAATTTGATGAATTTCCTTATGGATTCCCAGTCAAAGTATTCAAAGTTTCTCTCTCTAGGACAAAAACTGTCATTGACTGTTGTTTGTCTCTCTAGGTGGTGGCTGAATAGTTTAATATTCGTTTAAAATGAGCTCCAGAATACAAGAATATACAGGGGAAAATAAGAGCAAGTAAGCTTGTTAAGGCTGGCAGCACTTTCCGTGTAACATGGTAATTTAAAATTTTTTCATTGTCTAACAGCGGGGTTCTTTCACCACATATGTATGTGGAGCTTGGTTGCAAATAAGTGGACCTATATGAAAAGGCAATTGACTGCCGATAGCTTAAAGATAAACCCGCAAAAGACCACACTCGTATCATTTATGAGAAGAAGAAAACTTCCTTAAAATATATTCAACTACTGGGTGAGATAATATCATGGAAAATGAAGATAAAATACTTGAAAATATCACTGAATATAGAAATAACAATACATTTCAGTAAGTGCCAGATATGTTATAATAATCTACAGAAGGCTTGCAGCAAAATCCTGGCGATGTAAACCAAATATTATGCACTGGATGCACTTTACAATGATTAGACACAATAGTGGTCTGTGGAGCCATGGCTTGAGTAGGCAGAACAAATCTAAACAGCTTAAATGAAGTTGAATAAGAAACTGTATCATATACTGATAGAGCCGAGCCAATGAAAAACTGTTTTAAAGTGGCGCTTCAGGCTTTGCAGTGCACACCAGAGCTTTGCAGACTAAAAAATCGCTTCCTTAACTATCTCCTGAAACGAACCAATAGACTCTCTGATGAGAGCAGAACGTTGTTTGGAGTTGTAAGAGATGTTTGGAAGTATGTCTTCATATATACGGGCAGACATAATTACTCATTACTACCTCACTGAAGAGTCAGGCTTACGACCTAGCTTTTCAAACCCCTTATTCTGTGTCTGTTAATTTTATACATGAGTGGCGGCACCTATAGTTTAAAGTCGACTCCGAAAGACATATTTTTGAGAAACTATTCATGAGAAAGAGTTACCAAAGAAATATTTCATCATATTTCGTTCGAGATGTCTGACCTGGGGTTTGTAACGTGGCCTTACTTCTAATAAGCCAACGCAACAAAAACTCTTCTCAAACTAAATAGATTTGAGGCAACCTAAACTCACCATAAAAAAATGATTCAAGAAGAAATTTGTCGCACTAGAGTGTTGGTCTCGAGAACAAAAACTCTTCTTAAGTAATTTATTAATTAATTACAATAGATGGATGCATATCAGGTACTAGGGACCAGCAGCATTCTGATATAGTTCTCCCATATATGTACATATGAGGGCAGCGCAATATAACGTATGTTAACAGCACCATGGCACCTACACGAAGATGAAAACAATAATAAGACGTTTACAGAACGTTCACCAGCTTAATAAAGCGTCCGCCAAATAACTTTTTTTTTAAATGCTTTAAAACAAAACTACTGAATATTTTCTCAAATTTATTTTTTTTATTAGAAAGTACAATCCCTCCGGTTAATAATGGAAAATAATTTCATTAAAATGGCTCCCTCGGCTGGCCATGCAGTAGCCTACACCAGAAGATGCTGATTTTGGCAAAAAAATCATCTTTTCAGATGAAGCTCATTTTCATCTTGGCGGGTATGTAAACAAGCAAAATTGTCGCATTTGGGGCACAAAAAAACCGCACGCATACATTGAAAAGCCGACGCACCCAAAACGAGTAACTGTTTGGTGCGGATTTTGGTCCAGAGGCATAATTGGGCCATTTTTCTTCGAACATGAGCAAGGAGTGGCCGTTACAGTCAATGGCGATCGTTATCGGGCCATGTTATACGAATTTTTGTTCACAAAAATTGAAGAGGAGGATATTGGCACTCGATGTTTTGCTCCCTGTTTTTAAAGATCGCATTATCAGCCGCAGAGATGATGTCGTTTGGCCACCTCGGAGCTGCGATTTGACACCGTTGGACTATTATTTGTGGGGTGCCGTCAAAGATAAGTGTTACGCCGACAAGCCATAGACAATTGACGCTTTAAAGGACAATATTCGTGAAGCCGTTGGTGAAATACAGCTGCACACAATCGATAATGTGCTTAAAAATTGGACCGACCGTGTAGACTACTGCATGGCCAGCCGGGGCAACCATTTGAATGAATTTTTTTTTCATTATTAACAGGAAGGATTGTACTTTCAAATAAAAAAAGAAATTTGAGAAAATATTCAGTAGGTTTTTTTTAAAGCATTTTCAAAAAAAACAGTTATTTGGCGGACCCTTTAAAATATCAAATGCCAGATTATAGGCATTGGCATTCAATTTAATTTGAGTAATGTAAAGAGGGAAAGAAACTCCTTAGTTTGCGCTTTAAAGAATGCTTTTGGTGATACCGAAAGACAACCCATTTACTAGAATTCAGAGGACAGCCGTGGACGTGTTCGAATAGTACATCCTTAGAGAAGAAAGATCGGAAACCACATGTGTGAAATCAAAAGCGTGGTATTTAATGGTTTAGAACTTTGTAATGTTTTTGAGTTCTTATGATCCCCCATAGTAAACAGTCTGTTGTCTTAATAGACATGAGGCCACGGTTTAAACCTAAGGCCAGACAAAACGACTTCCTCTCAGCAGATTTCTATCAAAAACTCTGACAATAAATATAAATTTCCCTGAAAAATTTCTCAAAAACCCGTCGTTCGGAGTCGACTTCAAACTATGGATCCCTCCATACATACGTACATAATTGGTCATTACAACCCTTAGTCTGGATTACGACCTACTTTCTCACACCACTTATATTGTGTGTGTTAAATTGTACACATGACCTACAGTTAAAAGTCGTCTCCGAACGACATATTTTTGAGAAACTTTTCATGGCAATATTTACTCTCAGAGTTTTTGCCAGAAATCTGATGAGAAGAAGTGGCCAAAGAAATACTTTTTGTATTTTGTTTTGTCTGGCCTGGGCCTCGAACCCTGGCTTTACGTCTAATAAGCCAACACACTACCTACTAGACTACGGTGACTTCTATGGGTCCCGCCACTCATGTATAAAATTAACACACATACATGGCGTGAGGATATAGGTTGTAGTCCTCATTTAAGTATTTAAATTATAATTAAACATATAATGTAAACATATATGTAATTACACAATCCTACGCATATGTTATCACAAGCTTAAGCCTCATATAAATTATTGTAACACAATTATTTCCTCTTGACAACCGGGTATTAGTTTAATTATTTCATTGAAAATTTTAATTATTTTTCCATGAAATATTCATAATTAATCTCTTTTGGAAAAATGACACTTTTTTGCAAAAATTTGTCTCCTTTTTTCCGTCACTTGTTGTTGAGTTTCGGTTAATTTTTCATTTTTCTTCATATAGAGTCATAGATTTCACTGAAATAGATTTTTTTCTTTTATTTAATATTTTAGTAAGAAAAACAAGGAGAGAAAATAAAAATATTATGTGAGGTTTTTCTTTGCGAAACATTTTTGAAATTTATTAACCATTAACCATCAATTAATCACTTTAATGTTTTACGTACGAGAGTGAGAGAGTCTGTTAAAAATATATTCATTTAACGAGAATACAATTTCGAATTTTGTCTCCTTATTTGGAGTATTTAATTTTTATGTGATTTTATTTCATTTCAATTTCGTTTTTTTTTATTTCTTTTTTCTGCTTTTCAATGAAATCGAATAAAAAATAAAAAATGTAAAAAAAGAAACATTTTCTTTAACATTTCAGTTTCGGAGTTTTTTTCTGTTTGTTTTCACAAATGCAACATGTTGTTTATGCCAGCCAGTTCATACTCGCTTCTACAACAGCAAAACAAACCATGTGTATGAGTACATTAAAATTTATGTACGTCTGTACTTTTTTTCTACGTATGTATGTACATACATACGTCTGTGGCTCCTTGCCACAATATACAACAAAATTACTGAGATTTTGTTTTTTTTTCTTTCGGTTTTTCTGGGCATTACAACAATATTTCTTATTTGGTTATGTTTTCCATCTGAAATTGAGGAGTGAAGTTTTTTGACTGAGTTCACCTGAGAGAGGGGCAGGCAGGAAACTAAAGATACTGAATCTGAAATTGAAACTGAAAGTGTTGTGTTTAATGTGTTAAATGTCTGTTACAAGAGAGGTTATGTAAAATATAGCTTGTAACAGTAATAAATAATAACAATTTAAATTATATTTAACATTTTACAGCAAAAGTTTTGTTTATTTCTCAATTTTTTTCTCATTTTTTTCATTTCAGTTTTGGCGATGCAACTCAACTGAAAAGTGCTGTGGAAAAAAAACTGTCTCAGAAATAATGAAATATTGTTGGGGTTGAAAAGAAAAAGGAGTTAAAGTACATTTATTTGGAGGGGAAGAAAATTTAAATGTTTAAAAGTCATTCACACTGTAGCATAAAACATGGAAAATACTGCACAAATATTTGTTTTATTTTTTAAACCAAAACCGTTTTGATATCGTTTTATACGAGAGGCAAGTATTCCAAAACAGAAAACTCTTTATTTTTTAATCCAAAACGAATTTTATGGACTGGCTTTCAAAATTTAAAAAAATCGGAACAAAACCAGTGATTACTGTTCATCCCCTTATATATATATATATATATATATATAGGTTTAATATGTCAAGGTTCAGTACCAAGTCCTTGAGTAGGAGTTTCAACAAGCCTGCTGTAGCATGTATCTGCCATTACCTACCGCCAAACATTTGGTGATTAAGTACCTTATCAACCACTTTTTAGCACAACAAAATCAGCTAATGCTAGTAACATAGGTTAGATTAGCTTTAAATAGCTGCTCATCGTCTCAATGGACTTAGCTTACTTGTATCCATAGAGTTGCGCTGTAACACCAATATTACCAATTCCCCGTCAAATAATTACAACTCCTGGGTAGCATATATCAACCATCCCTTGAGTTTAATGTAGAAAAGAATTTCTTTTAAATTGCTTTCGGCTAGGCAAGGTCTGTCAATAAATTCTAGGTACCCAAATTTCTACTTCCCAGATTCCCATGTGTCGCACAATGACAGAGAAGATGTTTTGAGATCCCTCTACCTCCTTCTTCCTCGCCGTTACAGCTTGTACAGAAGTCGATGCAGGGTCCAGGCATATACACCCAATAGCCAGTATCCTGTTATAACTGCTATGAGGTTTAATGCAAATTTTATGCTGCATATATCCACATCGTATCAGATCTATCTGGTCTCTCTGCAAGTACGTTCATTATCCCACCTTTCATTTGCAAGTGATTGAAGTTTGTGTGACACAATATGTATACTCTTCACGACAATCTCATGTATGAATTCAATTGAATTCTCCGTTGTGCCAGCTTTTACAAGCACGTCAATATTCTTGTGACCAGAAACCCGTTGAATGTCTTGTTATCTTCTACAAAGACACTCGGCATTCTTGGACAATTCTCGATATGGAGTACACATTATCTAAGACAGCATTACAGTGCAGCATTGAGTGCAGCAGCATACGCTAAACCCGGATATCGGATCTGATCTTACTGTGTGATCTAAATTCATCAGTGAATACTTGGCAGATGTTCTCAGGGCGCTGTAAACTATCTGCCACTTTTAAATAAAAGAGGACATTCGAATTTTGCTACCCTGTCCTGGATGGGCTCTAAAGCAATTGGCAACGGAATTCAGTTGTCATCGAGCATCATCTTTAGCAATCGGGTCCATTACTGAATGAACGGGTAGGATACCAATCCACATGAGATCCAATGCATCTAGTAAAAGTCACTTTATGGGGTTGATTTTGGACTGCCAGCATCATCGGCTCATATATCTTTCGGAACGGCGTTATTCAGGCAATCGCCTTATATTTCTCTGAGAATGATATTGGCCAGGTTATCACTTTTAATGGCAAGCACTATAGGCCAATGGTTACCAACTACTTTGTTGTGAATTAGACGAGGTGTACCACACAGCTCATGCCTTATTGGATATTCTGCAAAAGAGATTTGAGGGCAGCGTCATATGACGTGAAGGTGGTGTAAACTGGCTACCGAGGTCATACGATTTGACCCCGTTTGACTTCTTTCTTGTGGAGTTTTATTTCCTAGAGTCGCTATACTCTAGTGGGTAGAGTGTTGGCTTATTAGAAGAGGGGCCTTGGTTCAAACTCCAGGTCAGATATCTCCAACAAAATGGAATATGAAAACAATATTTCTTCGGTGACTTCTTCCCAGCAGACTTCTTTCAAAAACTCTTCGAGGAAATAAAAATTGCCATGAAAAGTTTCTCAAGAATCTGTCGTTTGGAGTCGACATTAAAAATTGCTGGTCTCCGCGCTCACCTATAAAGTTAACACACACATATATAAGTGGTGTGGAAGCTAGGTCACGATCCTAACTGAAGGCTTGTAGTGACCAATTACGTACGTACAAATGTATGTTTTCTTAAGCTGCAGGTATCTGCTAATAAGTCACAAACCACGGTGGTCTTCAAGGCCAACATAACCCATGCCATTGGTCAAATTCAGCCCGATTAATGCGCCAGAGTTATTGGGAAATTAAATTTATGGAGCGCATATCAGCCCATAGAAGCGGTAGGGGATATGTGAACAATTTTATATTTCCTTTTACGAATAAAATATTTGTAAGACATCTCACTCACACTTTGTTTCATAGGAATTGAAAGATAGGGAAGCCTTTAATGAAGGATCCGATATTTATTTATTAAAATCCCAAGCTGATGGTATACAAAGCCATTCTGTGTTCTAAATAAATTTTTAAATTTTTGTCTCTTACGACCTTATTGCACTATGGGACTCCTTTTTATATAGATGTATGTACATACATATGAAATGTGTCTGATCACTCTATATTTTCATTTAATTTTTCATTTTTGTTGAAATAATTTCTGCCTTGATATCTGATTTTATTTGCTGATTTGCTGCCGTTCTCCATGTACTTGTTGCTGTTGTTGTTCTTGTTGCATTTGTTCAATTCAATCTTTTTAAATATAATTTTATTGTTATTGTTGTTGTTTTTAGGAAGAGAAAAAAAATAAAAGAAATATCAGAGAATTTTACATGACATTGTTATTATTACCTTTCAATGTTTGTTGTCCGTATAAATTTAGCAATTTTTATAGCCTTTAACCATAACTTTAGTTTCATGCTACTTGAGTTTTTTTTCGTACGTTTTCTTTTTTCTTCTCATTCTACTACACTGCCACTCTATTCATATGTGGTTTACACTTATATGTACGGTATGTGTGTGTGGCTATATGCCACATTTAGTTCTCATGTGCGTTTTGCTGCAAGTTCACTTCATTTTAAGAGATGCCTTGTTTATATTGGAGTTTTTATACAATCTTATTGGCTTTTGAGTTGCCTAAAACAATAATGAAAAGTTCGGTATAAGTATTTGGAGAGAAAAAAACTCACAAAAACTTAGCAACAGCAACAGTTTCTTAAATTGTTTTCAAGCTTAATTTGGTTAAATTATTATTGACAGCCTATTTAACATGTATCAGCGCAGACAAACGTACGTATGTAGTATGTACATACGTTAATCGGTATTCAAAATACGATGAAATAATAATCAAGTCTTTCAAACAAAATCTTATTTGTAATACAATATAATGAGGCAGGCATTTAAGGCATTTGAAACATTTCATATACATACGTACATATCATGCCATGCCATAGCTTGGGCCTCAAACTTATGCAATTAATATGATGGGACAACAATTTAAATGCCAAGCTTGTTTACTGCATTTGCTGCAGCTTATTGAAAAGGGTTTAAATTCAGTTTGCTACCAAAAGTTGAAACAAAAAATATTAATTTTCTTGTACTTGATTTTATTCTTTATATGAGTATGTTCGATAAACTTCATTACGATTCTTATATACATATTCGGTAATTATTATTTACTTTGTTTAGCTTTATTTTGGAGTCCTTTTTTTATATCCTAAAGAAAATCAAACTTTGGAATTTTAATCACACAGGAAATTGATTTAAGAAACCTTAACACATTAGGAATATGCATGGATCAGGTATTAAAGAGGATTCTTCAAACTTCCCAGCCATTTGATGATGCAGCAGAAGCTGCCTCTAGTAGAGATGAATATGCCTTCTCATACTTTTGGTTATAGCAGCCATAGGTTAGGTTAGATTTAATTAGTCGTCGTCTCAATGGGCGTAGCTTAATTGTATGCTATAGAGTCCGCTATAACAACGGTATTCTGCCAAATAATTACAACAACTGCTTGACGGTTTTCAACCATCCCTAGAGTTTTATGTAGAAGTGAATTTTATTTAAATCGTCTTTCGCTAAATAATTTTTACATACATATGTACATACATTAGTCATTATAACACTTAAGCCAGGATTACGACTTAGTTTCTCACACCACTTATGTTGTGTGTTCCCATTTTATACATGAGTACCGGGACATACAGTTTAATGTCGACTCCGAACCACAGATTTTTTGAGAAACTTTTCATGGCAATTTTTTCTTTACTCAGAAAGTTTTTGCCGGAAATCTGCAGAGAGGAAGTCACCGAAGAAATATTTTTTTCATATTATGTTTCGTTCGAGATGTGTGACCTGGGGTTTAAATCGTGGCCTCCCGTCTAATAGGACACACTGCCTACTAGACCACGGCGACTTTATAAACACATTTTAGGTAACCAAAACTTCTCCTTCTTAGATTCCAAACAATTCGTCGCACAATGACAGAGAAAATGTTTTTAGGTTTCCCCATATTTCTTGTCGTTACAGCTTCTAAAGAAGTCAGGGCAGACTCCAAGCATTCAAACTTCCTAGTCATAAACTAACAAGTTTATGTCAGACAAACAAAGTTGTTAGCAAAAGGTTGAAATACATTCCCGTACAGCAAAACTTCTTGGTATTGTTTTCATTCCATTTTCCGCTAGAGGATATCATCTGAGGATTTTACCCGGTTAGATATCTTTATCGCTTTTTCATAGTAAGCCACCCTGGTTTTACTTGTAAACAAAAAGATTATCGTTTGATTCAGATTCAAGTTAAGTATTCTAACATATTCTCCCATTGTTCAGAGCATATTCCGCTTTCCTACACAATTCGTCCATATTCTCTTTCCTCAGTAGTACTAACATATCATGTGCCAATCAGACCAGTAACAGAGTGATATTGTTTTCATTGTTTAAGTTCCCATGATGATATTCCCATGATAAGTTTCTCAAAAATTTGTCGTTCCAAGTCGACCTTAAACTGTAGATTTCGCCACTCATGTATAAAATGTAAACACACACAGCATTTAAGGTGTGAGAAGCTACGCCGTAATCCTAATTGCAGGGTTGTAATAACCAATTATGTATGTTTACATAATGTTTACTTTGTAAACAGGCAGATTTTCATTTTATTCATGTTCAAACAGAGTCCTTTGGGTCGTGCCCACGTTAGTGCTAGTTTTTTCGCTCTCCTACTTAGTTTGTTTGGATTCTTTCCACCCAGACTTATTACAACATCATGCGCAAACATGAGCGAACATTGTCTTCCATGTAAACACGCTGATCTCCGTTGTGGTCGATTAGATCTCCATTTTACTCGAACTCCCCACGAACGTGCCAAGAATATCTTCCGTTCTCCTATACAACTTGTTTGTATTACTTTCTCCATAGAAGTATTACAACGTCGTCAGTATAAT
This sequence comes from Sarcophaga variegata, assembly GCA_932273835.1. Classification (NCBI taxonomy): domain Eukaryota; kingdom Metazoa; phylum Arthropoda; class Insecta; order Diptera; family Sarcophagidae; genus Sarcophaga; species Sarcophaga variegata. The sequence goes on from OW026361.1 coordinate 113,280,298, forward strand.
AGACTGGTTCAAGCTGTCCATTAGTCAATATCCTTAGCAGACTATGCATAGTGACAACTCACACATCATAACTTCCCCCCTCTACTTTTATATTGCTGCACTCCCTCTCCCAACAAGTCAAATGAATCACAATTCATCCACCTATCATACATACGTAATTGTTCATTAAAAATAATCCCTCAGTCAGGATTACGATCAAGCTTCTCACATCACTTATGTTGCGTGTGTCATTTTTATTAATGAGTGGCGGGACATACAGTGTAAGTCTGATTCCGAACGACAGATTTTTGAGAAACATTTCATGGCAAATTTTTTATTGATCGTCAGAGTTTTTGCCAGAAATCTGCGGAGTGAAGATTAGGTTAGGTTAGGTCGGAGTGGTAGCTCTGATATCACAAAGCTCACTTGAGCATGCATAGCTGCCCGTTGTGATGCCACGGGTGAACGCAGTCCCTGTACTAACCAAGTTCCACCAAAATCAGGGAAAAGGAAGTAGTTGGTCAGCGCAAGGGCTGCACAACAAAAGCACGACTACCCCGCACTGGAAAACCAGCCAGAAAGTTTGATGAACGAAGCTATATACTTGATGTCAATAGATGATAGCTCCGTTAAGCTAACAAGGAATGGGGAGCCAAATAACCTATATCTACACCTTGCAAGAGACGGGCGCTGGCAAAGAAAGTGGAGCTGCATCCACGGCAGAAGCCGTTGCAAGGAAGCTTCATTCTTTCCGCGTGTCTACCCATGACGCAATGACCTGTAAGCACGTGCGGATTGAAAGTCGCCGAAGAAATATTTTTAATACTTTTAATTTAATGTCTGACCTGAGGTTTGAACAATACCTACTAGACTACGGCGACTTCTTCCACCCTATCCATTACCATACAGTCGATCAATTCTTCCAGCGTCCTATCGACATGAAACTGATATAAGGATTGGTTAACAGCAGCGTAATCATATATTAGCACATGGAGGTCAAAGCACACATCCATAATATAGCTGAGGACTCTTGATATACACAAATTTTATTGAAAATGTCATCAAAAACCTACATTTTCAATGTGGCTGCCACTGTCTTTTTAATTGTTGTTGAACTCATCACAATCTTTACTTAATTAAGTTATTTTTTTAATTGTATTGTTGTTGTTGTTGTTGTTGCCATGTCTATGTCATTTAACGTGTGTTGCTATCAATATGTTTGCAACATTTATATTAAAAATACTACGCATTAACCCACTAACGCTGCAGTCTTTAACAAAGCAAACTCATGATGAGAATGAATGTGAGGAACGGAAGAAAAGGGAAGTAGAACGGGATCAGGGACATGGTCTGAATTTAACTGGCATTGTCATTAGATAAATAAGTCTTTTAAAAATGAAATGAAATGAATGAGCGTGTTAATATACACAGTACGGGTATGTACGACGTACATATATCCTGTGTCTCTGTCAATTACAAACAGTCAGTCAATGTTTTGTTGCATTTAGTTGTTGCATCGAATGTCTCGATATTCACTGGCCAACTCTTTTAAGCTCATGTGTATGTTAAAGTATCTGTTAGGTTTTGGTTTTTTGCTTTGCCTTCTTTTTTTTGCATCCAAGTTTTTGGCTTATCCACCATGTCATTTTGAATACATGTTCTTAACAAACACATCATGTGTAAAATTTCTCCAAACCAAAACATTGCAATATAAAACTAAACAACAAAACTTCGCTCTCTTTCACTCTCTCTTTCGCTCTCACATACTCTTTGCTTTTGGTCTTTTAAGCCTGTAGTGGCTCGCACAGGGATTCCTTCATTTCATCCTGATGTTGTTGGCGGTAGTAGTACTGGTAGTGATCGAGATGATTTTCTCTGTCGTCGTTGCTGTTGACAACATCGATTCCATTTTTGTTTCTCCCCTTAGCCACCTATCCCTCACTCTACAGGCTGTTCGTTCTCATAAGAGATTGTTTGAAAATTTGATACTTTTTTTGCTGGATTAAATGAAGTGTGTACACAATTTGTTAAAGTTTGTGAGCTTAGGCACAGCAGTACTTCATTCTACTCCTGTTACGTTGTTCCTTTAACTGGATTTCTTCCTTCGATAACTCTTTTCTTTCTCTCTCTCTCTCTCTCTCTCTCTTCAAGCCTTGTCTAAATGACATTTTAACCCATATTGTCTTTAGCAGTTTGGAACATTTAATTCTTGTGAAATGTATACGTATATTTTTCTTTAGAAATTTTAATTTTTTTTTCCTCTTCATTGTTGTTGTCAATATTGAAGGATACTTGTTTTTTTTTATTTTGTAATTTTGAAATTTGTTCATTCAGCAATAATTATTAAAAAAAAGGCAAGAATATCTAGTTTTTTTGTTTAAGAAATTTTAAACTTTTTTTGGTAATGCGGTACAGTTAATATTCTGATGTCAAATTTAAGATGTTTTTCTGTTTTGACGTTTTGCATTTGAGAATATTAAATGTCTGTTTTATAATTGCCGACGGCATTATATTTAATTAAGTCGGGTTTCTAAAAGATGGCTTATTGAGTTCATATAGGAGGGAGTGAAGAGTGACGGCAGCATAGATCGTCTCAATATAAAAGCAGACTTAAGAAATGGTAAAAATATTTTCCAATCCCAAAAAATACTATCGTTTAGAAAATATTTAAAAGGTTTTGATGCTAAACCAGAGTCAAATTATTCATTGTTTATCCATTTACTTACTTACATACTTAATGAATTGCAAAAGACTTTCAGGAAAATCTTAGGGGTGTAATTCGCAAATTCTTCATTAGATGTATACCATGATAATTGGACCAATTGCTGTTGTATAGACAAGTAAGACAAACTTGAATGTGTTGGCATGAGGTATCCAAATTCTAAATTTTATCCAACTTCATATGAACTATTTTTAAGTTCGTTCTACCTATCCATACAACACCTCCATAGATTACAATTTGTCTAATCACCATGGTATGCAGAATTCTCGCTTTACACCCATAAGATCTTCCTGAAAGTCTTTTGCAAATCGTAATTTGACACTGGTTTACCATAAAGCAAACAAAAAAATTCGATCAAATTTAAAAACTTGTGATTTTAGGACCTAATCGGGTAGACAGCAATTGGACCAAGGATTACAAAACTGCTTTTGATACGGTCGCTTAGGAACCAAAAATGCAAGCCCTTGATACAAAAAATGCAAGTCCTCGACCACAAAATTCAAATAGTCGATCAGAAAAGTGCATGTACCAAAACACATGCATGCCATCAACCAGAAACGAAAACCAGGGTTCGAGCCAGACATCAAGACAAAATACAAAAAGTATTTTTTCGACGACTTCCTCTCAGCAGATTTCTGGCAAAAACTCTGAGTAAATAAAATTCTCAAAAATCTGTCGTTCGGAGTCGACTTTAAACTGTAGGTCCCACCACTCATGCATAAAAATAACATAACATAAGTGGTGTGAGAAACTAGGACGTTGTACAACCTAACGGTGTACCTAACCTAACAAAAAACACAAGTTCGTATATAAAACGCCAAAAAATGCAAATCATCGACCATAAAAACATAAAGTCATCGACCGAAAAAGTGCAAGTCTACCAAAAATCATGCATGCCATCAACCAAAAATGCAAGTCATCGCATAAAAAAAATGGAAGCCATAACCAAACAGTGTAAGTCATCGACAAAAAAAAACGCAAGACATCCACAATTTTATCCGCTTTATACAAAGAATTTTTGTTTGCTGATTGGAAGATCACAATTAGCTTCGTTGCCTACATCTCCCACCCGAAGTAAGGCACTGCCGTTAGGAAAACTGTTTTGAAATTCTTGAGATTATGGCTATCCAGCCCACTAAGTTTATTTCCACAGTAGGTCCTTCTTTTACTATTTTGCCCGACGTATGTAGAGTACTTTCTTTGCCACTTTGCTTAGCTTCGTCGCCTACAGCTCCGGTCGTAAGTAACGTCCGACGGTAAGGCAACCTATTTTGGAATCCTTGATCCATTAGCTATCCAAACCAATAAATTTTGTCGACTTTTGACCAATTACATACTTTGAATTTGAGCTACTAAATTTGTTTTGTTGAACTCATTTAATACAAATATTTGTATTATTTTAGGCTCTTGAATTTCACTTCCATCCACTTCTTCAGCTTCGTTTTGTTCACTCAAATTTTTTACATTTGTTCGTTATACCGAATAGCACAAAAAAAATTTTTGTTCGTTATATAAGGTACTCTATAGAAAAAAATTTGGCTGTTCGGTAATTGCGAAGTTCACTGAATCGAATCGAATCGAATTCGTTTATTCGGAAAACTACTGTATTTAGATTTAACTTGGATTTATTGTACCACTTACACGGTACAAAGTACAGACTAAAAAAGCAACAGGAGCAGACTTGAGCTAGGAGATAGAATCCACATCCGGTCCCTTTATAATTACTAAAGACTCTTCATTTCAAAAACTCTTCTAAAGTAGAAAGAATAGATTTATTTTACTATAACTTCCAGAGAAGTTCTAATAGTTCAAAGAAAGTGAAGAATATTACACATTAAACTGTGGTATCCGTCGGTGTAGTAACAATATTTGATCAAACCTTATTACCTCAAATTGTTCCTATAAAATCCCTGTAATATTTAAAAGAATTGTCAATGAGATCATTACCAATTATTGGCTTACTTTGTTTCAATACGCTAATCTCATAAACAAGGTGTGAAAGTATTACAAAAAAAGTTTTCATTTAAATACCACGGAATCCAGGGAAAAAATTACATAAAAATCTTAATAATGAGGATGAGGATGGCGTAGTTGTTTGTAACCGTATGAGTGAGAACCAATTTGAAAACGTTTAAAAAAAATTACTACAAAATATTTTACTGATAAGAACCAAACAACCAACCAACGAGCCAACTAACCATCCAGCCTGCCAGCTAGCCAGCCAACCAACCAGCCAACTGAAGCGATTGAGTCGGCCGATAATTTTTTGACAATTATGACAAGTTGAAGTTAATTAGTACCACAAAATGACGACGACGACGACGACGACAACGACAACGATGAGATACAAACCGAACAGAGCTAATCAAACTACAACTTCCACCGTAACACAATCACAAACACTGTTATACAGTCACAATCTGAATTGAAGAAACACCCAAAGAAATACCGAGTAATTGTATAAACGTATGGACACTGGGCTAAAGAACTGAAGAGCACTCATAATCGTCAGCCATAAAGATGATGATGATGCTGATGACGATGACGATGATGTGTTTATACTTTTCATTTTATTTGATTTTTTTATTTTTATTAAAATTGTTAAAAAAAAAAAACAAAAAATAAAGCAAAACGATGGCATTTACATCGAACGATGCTGTTGATGGCTCCACAAATACTGGCTCTCTTATCATTTAACAACACTTAAGTTCGTAGCAAAAAAACGAAAACAAAAACAAGAAAAGAAAACCGAAAAATAAGTAAAAGTAACTTGTATTTGGTAGCTTAAAATGTCTTCTAAATCATAAAGAATTTTGTTTATTTTAAATAAATTATATGCAGAATAATAAAAATGAGTTGATTTTAATATATTACGCTGGCGTTTCCTTAAAACAGTAGTCCCGTTGTCTGATGGTTGAGGTATTTTATGAAGAAATAAATTTAATTTTTTTTTTCTTCTCCTTTGTTTTTTAGAAAAGGATAAAAGACGCAAATAACTGTTATTTATGAATGATTTTTAGAGGGGGAACATACACTCACAATAAAATGTTAGTAAATGACTGTATTACATCAACCAGATCTGAAGCTTAAAATTAGTAGACCTTATCTCCCAAGGCATGAATAAATTCAAACGTTTTTGAGTAGTTTGCGCATAATTGCTTACAAAATTAAAAATCCAATATACTACTATGGATACTACTATGGATATAAACTTGATAATTCATCAACAATTTTAAAAAGTGTTTTCTGAAACTGAAATCATGCTCTTCAAGGTACACATTGTTTATATTGAGCGTATGAGAAAATATGGAGTACTGTCCTTTATCTACATGGAAAGAAGGAAATACGGAATAACGCATACATATTAAGTATACAGAACTCTTAGTCCTTCAGTTCGACAGCCTCAGTCCACTATTACGTGTAAACTTGCTGACTTCTTACTTAATTGGCCATAACAACCCGATTAACGGATTTCGGCCTGCCGCAACACATCCCTCCAGGCGCCTCTGCATATTGAGCGTCTACGCCAATTGGTCACACCAATTGATGACAGGGCTTCCGCGCTTTGGTCCTTCCAACGGATACAAGGTCGTCCTCTTCGTCGACTTCAGCCAAAGTTGCTGTAAAACAATGATGGCCTCTATAACAGCAGTTGTTCGTCATTGGAATGAAATGCAATGAAGATAAGATCAGGTGCTACTACTACTGCTGTTGATCTATGGTAGATAATCTTATCAATCACAGACTTAATGCGTTATCAGCTCCTGTGACAAGCATTTGCATATATCGTCAATGCCCCAAAGCTATTCAATTGGTTATAGAGTACTTACTCTATAGGAACTAGTGACGATTATATCCATCCAGTAAGGCCGTAAGGTATATTACAGTGTGTGTATATAAGAAAGTCGCCGAAGTCTAGTAGGTAGACTTCGCGAGGGCACGGTTCAAACCCCAGGTCAGACATCTCCAACAAAACGAAGAATGAAAAACATTACATCGACGTCTTCCTTTCAGCAGATTTCCGCCAATAACTCTGAAAGTAAATAAAATTGAAATGTTTCTCACAAAATTTGTTGTTCGGAGTCGACTTTAAAATGCAGGTGCTGCCACTGATGTATAAAATTAACACACACAACATAAGTTGTGGGCGAAGTTAGGTCGTAATCCTAACTGAAGGGTTGTAATGACCATTTATGTATGTACATATGTGTATGTATGAATATAAGGGTTTAGGCGACTCCAAAATTGGATTCAATGAAAATCTAATCAGCGGTGTTGCAACAGATATACGCCAATTAATTTTCTTCATAGATACAGTCCGAAGAATTTTGGAAAAGTGGTGGTTATTACCTCTTAGTATCTCCGTTCAAATGTTTATTGATGCCTACTAGAGCTGATTATGGCAGAATTTTTACGGAATCGGTTCTTCAGTCAATAAGATTATCAATCAGTCAATAAGACTAATTCCTACAAAATCTCTTTGTCGAAAAGATCGGCATATAGACTGGGGATAATATTATTGAAAACGAAAATATTCCCCGGGGGAATATTACCATTCCTTGTGATAGTCAGGCTGCTCTTTAAGCATTGAGCTTCAATGGAATGCACCCTAATTAAGTGCCGGAACGGTATGATGTTCGTAACGCGTAGTCACAGTGATATTGCGAGTAACTGTAGAAAGGATTATTTGATTACTTGTGGCATAATATATAATCGGCAAAGAATTCTCTCTACTATGGGAACCCTATAAAAATCGGTGAGCTTCGTAACTAACTTTCATCGCTAAACAAAATTCGCTTATGGAAATCGGGAACAACGGTAATCTCGTTTTGGGCCCATTCGACGAATCTACGCCTTACTTGATGATCGTTTGGCTTCAAATCTTGCACGAGTTGAATTTTATAAGCACGCAAACCAAGATCCTTCCGCAAAATCTTCCATAAAGTGGATGGACACAGATCCAATTCCTGTGCTCGATGGCGGATGAACTCATTCGGGTCTTCCTCAATGCTACGCTCTACAGCAGCAATAGCTTCTTCTGTACGCACCGTACAGCGTCTCTGGGGATGCGAGTTATCAATAAGAGTAAACGTGGTGCGAAAACGTTCCATGGTTAATCGAATTAACTGCTCTGATGGACGATTTTGTTGACGATAAAATGCACGTAGTGCGCGATACGTTTTCCGCACAGAACCATTATATTCGAAATAAAATTGCACTATTTGCAAGCGTTGTTCAGGCGTGAGTCTATTCATGATGAATTGCCAAACCAAACTGAGAATAAATCACTTGACAGCTGTTAAATCGGTCGCCATCTTGAAAAGTAATGCCAACTTAAAGTTCTATACCTCTATAAAAAACACCCTTTAGCAAAGCAGATATGCATTCACTCAACGCCTGATGGGCAGCTTCAAATATGGATAACACGGCTTAGAAAATCTAGCCAAAGCTGGACGGAGAGCAAGCGTAAGATCTGTTTTAATTCCAAATGAGCGCACTCAGTATGAGCGTTGGACTTATTACTGGACATTGCAACCATTCCTGTAGTGGCTGTAGAGATCAGGAAGAGAAGAAAACTGTTCTTTACCAGCACCATGTCGGAACAGGAAAAGGAAAGAAAAGGCATCATAGTGTCTGCCACATAGAATGAATGTAACTTTCGCCATTATTTCATGAACTATACTGCACTGTAAATAATGTATGTATTCAATGAAATTCTGTTACGTATTCGCATTGCATATTTACTTTCGAGTGTAACCACCATATAAAGCATAAGTAACACGCGCATATAGGCTACGCAAATTTTTTATACATACACACACATTTATTATCATAATTCACACAACAAATATTCATTAATATTCGCATTAAAAACATATATTTTTTTGATTTTGGCTGCTTTTCAAGTTTCGTCAATCATTTCACCTCAAAAAATATGCGACGAAAAAGAACAACAGCAACAACATAAAGTGGCTGGTAAAACACATATCCCCAGGATCAGATCACAATCGAAAACATCAATAAGCTTAACTGATGGATTGGACATACTGATGATGATTATGCTCTTCAAACTAAAAAAAAAAAATCGCAAAAAAGAAGATGAAAAAGTACGATGAAAAAGAAGACGTTTAAACAAGTCGTCATATTGTAAGAGCGTAGCGTAATATGCGTTTGTCGTACAGACAATGTAAAATTTACATACTGGCGTGGTAAAGACGAATCCTTTTAACGTAAGCGCAGTGAATATGATGCATATGATGCATTGCTGTTACTGTTGAAAATAATCATTATTGTTGTTAATATGGGTGTTCTTTTATGGCGTGCTGTTGCCATTATTTCTGTCCTTTCCCCAGTCATTTTCATGTATTAGAACGCGTAACTGTGTCCATCAACACCTCCAGCTACTATTAAAGGGAGAGAGAATAATAAAAACTGCCACGAATGTTCTTAAAGGAATTTAGGAAATTTCTTTCTTTCTTTCTTTCTTTCTTTTTTTTTTCTTTACATTTCATATGTTATTTTTGTTATATGTTATATATGGTACTTATCGTGAATGCGAGGGTTGTTTGATTGACATTAATGCCGTTATATTAATAATCATTTTTCGACAATATTTATAATATAAGGAGTAGTAGCAGGAAATAAATTATTTTTCCACTGGTATTCTTTTGTTTCTCTTTCGTTTTCTTAAGGAGGTTTAGCATGTCGTGAAGTATTTACATTTACGATTACAGTTTTGCTTTCTTGGTTTATTACATTTCAATTTCATTAAACAATTTATTTCTCATCCGGTTCAAGGACGATAGATGTGTCATCTGTCCTGAAAATGTATTGGATGGTTGTGCGACATGGTAAGTGATAAGGAATCTTGGTTATTGAGTGTTACTCTTTCCCAAAAGGTAACACTGCCTGACCTCATCTGACCTGATGTTCGTTGTTGATGTTACTCTAGTGGGTGGTTTGCATGGTGGGGAATATTGACCGATATCCTGTTTCATTTTTTGTTTTTTACTGTATTCGAATCTGGAATACTTGGAAACTAGAAACTACTGAAGATATTTTTTTACAATTTTCCTAACAGAATTTACATCAGATGTTTAGAAATGCAAATAGTAGGTCGACTCCTTTCTGGACCTCGATTTGTTAAATTCGAAAGGAAATCATGTGCTGGGAGCTGTTCTTTTCTCATAAATTTCTTAGTTTGAACTCATATTTCATACACCTTAATAGTGTATATATGTACCCATATGTTCAAACCCACCAAATCATTACGATACAGATACAGAGTTGCAGAGTCAAAGATTTTCCATATAAATCTTGCCAAGACAACACCGTGGGTGGTCCATCCTTTAGATTCAATTTTGGTATACTTTTTTCTAACAGTGAAAAGTGGATTAATGGAAGTTATGATGAAGTTAACTGTAACCCAACCCAATCGCTGTAAGAATACCAAGATATTCTCAGTGCCTAAATATAGGCGAAATTGACAAATGAATAAAGCGAAGAAGGGTATTATTGCAGTTAACGAAAAACTTCGAATTGCCGAATCAATAGTGACCAATGAAAGGGTAGCCGCAGAATGGCCACATACGTACATAATTAGTCTTTAAACCCTCCAGTCAGGATAACGACCTAGCGTCTCTTGTGTCGCAGTAGTCTAATAGGTAGGGTGTTGGCTTATTAGACGTAAAGGCAGGGCTCGAGCCCCAGGCCAGACATCAAAACAAAATACAAAAAGTATTTCTTCGGGACTTCCTCTCAGCAGATTTCTGGCGAAAACTCTGAGAGTAAATAAAATTGCCATGAAAAGTTTCTCAAAAATTTGTCGTTCGGAGTCGACTTTAAACAGTAGGTCCCACCACTCATATATAAAAATTTAACACACACAACATAAGTGGTGTGAGCAACTAGGTCGTAATCCTGACTGAAGGGTTGTAATGACCAATTATGTATGTATTTATGTTTTTCAAACATATCGACTGGTATCTTACTAAATGGCAGTTCTAATGAATTTTTCCAGCGCAGGAATTCTGAATTACTGATTCTTGTTTATGAGAAACATCAGGTATCCCCACAAACAATTATCTACTGAGGTCTAAATAATATGTTCTTGGCGGTATTGGACTGATATAAATCGTGAGATTAATTGATCGCCGAACTCTAGCTATAATTGGTTCATGAATATAATTTTTCGGTAGAAAATTTAATCATTTGCAAACGTTAGCTTTTGTTTCGATTTAGATCTGGATACCTTTATGCTCATACGTCAAATTAAATTAATATCGGTTCATAAGTAAATTCGATTGCTTAGCATTTACTCACACTTTATTTGCCATTGCATTTCTTTTAGTCAGGATTATGACCAAACTTCACCCAACACCAAATGAATGGCGGGACCTACAGTTAACCGTCCACTATGAAATGACTTTTCAAGGCAAAAGACTGTCGAGAAAAGATAGCGAAGGCTTTTTTTCAAAACTTCAGTCGTGAAGTCCTCTCCCTCCCTACTGGTTTAAAGCGACCACAATTGTGTAGCAAGTCGTTTGAAATGAATAAAATATGGCTTTAAAAAGATCTTAAAAAGCAATTAACAGTTCCTGTTATGCTTCAAGTATTTCAACTTACAAAAATATATAAGCATAGCTTGCGTTTGATATTGTTTTGGAAATATTCGATCAAATTGAATTAGTCCTTGAATATTCGTATGAGCAATTACGCAGGATGTCTTTTGAACATGTATGTAATTCAAACGTAGGCCCTCGTATAACTTTTAAAATTTTTAGTAAATCCAGAGCATTAAGATACTAATTGTGCTTAAAGCGAATGTACATTTTTGTTTGCCCGCCTGCTAGTTTGAAGTGTAAAATATTTGGGGAAGTTTTGTTGAAATTTTGTTTTCCAAAATTTTTAAAAATAAAATAAGTTTTTTATTTAAAATACATATAATACAACAAATATAAAGAATTATATTCTTAGTAGTAGTTGTTGTAATCAAGAACACACGCATGTTTTTATACTTTTTTCATAAACCTCATTGCCGTCACTTTCTGGCCGTAATGCCCGCAAAAAGAAATTTTGTGAAGGGCAAAAATTAAGGTGGTGTTATTGACAATGTTTCCATTTCTGTAGTCTTTTTTCGTGTTTTGTTTTTATCTAAATTGCAAATTTATTGATTTACATAACATTTTAATTAGCATACAAGCAGAAGAATATGTACGTATGTATATACATCATCGCCATCATCACCATCATCAACATTGCACATCATTATCATGTTTAATAACATCATCAATGTTTTCGAACAAGCTTCCATAATGATGATTACAAGCATTTACATACGCATTTAGCATACCACCACCATCATCATCATCAATCTGAGTGAGACTTTTGAGCCTGAGACTGAGACTGATAATCATCTGCATCGGTGGCGTTTCATTTTTGCGCATTTTAATCTTTAATCTTAAGTACACGAAAATGTGTTAAAGATTTACGTTTTCAATAATGTTCACGCTTACGGAACATGTGATTTTCTCTTTTTTTTTTTTTGCTGCAATAAAATCAATTCGAAATACTGTAATTAACAGAAATTACACGCTGTACTTATTATGCAAAAAAGGAGTTGTTTAGTTTTAGTGACTATTAAAGTTGTTTACTTCAAGCCTTCTATTTAAGATTGTAGGCCCAAAGAAGTTGTTGGAAATAGATTAAGACTTCAGAATTTGCGTAGCGAAATCATATAATTAGTCCTAGACAGAGTGTTAGCTGTGGGATCTGACATTAGACTTTCCCTAAAAGTCTTCCGATTTACTTAGACAGGCAGACTGCGATCAAGAATCTCTTTTACATCACCTCAACGTTCGAATCATTCAAAGGCAATTCATTCGTAGGTTATACGACCTGACAATGGTTAGTACAGGGCATATATGTTCCCATTGCTTCACTGTAGTCGTTGCACAGGAAGAAACACCTTCCTTAGTAGCGTGAGAGCTAAGCTCTACTTAATTTCCTGCTTGTCTTAAATCACACGGCCATCTATCGCCCTATTGTGGTTATAATAAGTCATTGCCCTATTGAAACTCATCTCAAAAATCTGCTGATAGGAAGCCGCCAAAGAAATATTTCTTCATGTTTCGTTTTGTTGGAGATGTCTGACCTCAGGTTTGAACAGAGGCCTTACAGCTACTAGACTACGGCGACTTCCATTATGAGCTGCTAAACGCAAACCATACTATTACAGTAGAAGCGTATAATCAATAATTAATTCGTTTGAAGGTAGCATTGGCAGAAAAGGCTCTAAATATGTAACCAGTCCATAATTTTCCATCACATTAATGCTCAGCCACGCATTGTGGCGTTAGCAAGAAGCTGTTTGGAAAACAGTTGCCGGGAAGTTTTAACGCATATGCCGTATAGCCTAGATCTTGCACTTGACTACCATTTTTTTCAATCGATGCAGAACATTCTGACTGGAATACGGGCCAGTTAAGAGTAGGATAACATATATTGATTCGATTCCTTCTGAGTCTCAATACACGAGTAATTTTTTGTAATGCAATCCATAAATTAGCAAAACTATTGGAAATATTTGTACCTTCTGATATACAATACTTTGAATGATTTGTTCTTTTAAAAAACTATCTTAAGATGGCATTTACTTCTAATAAAAATCGATTTCGAAGTTATACTATCAATACTTTGTTGTGGAAATTGAAATCATAATGTATACACAATGGACAGCAAAAGTCTATGTACGCCAACATATTTTAAAAATTTTATAAGTTTTAACCCGTAATTTATATAAAGAATTGAAGTTTTTATATTTATTTTATTAATTTATTTCTATTTCATTATAAAACAAATAAATGTTTAATGTTTTGCGCAACAGAAAAGAAAAATAAGGAAAACATTCCAGTAACAGTATATGTTGGCATCACAAAAGTGTAGGTAGCCTTAAAAAGAACTCAGAGTAAATTTAAAATTCAAAGGCCTATGAAAATGTTATCGCTTATATTAAGTAGGATTATCCCTTAAGGTCAAGCACTCCATTTAACCCATTTGGTATTGAATGTAGCAGTTTTGTGTAGTGTTTTCTGAGCAAGATTTTCGGTTGACTTTTGTTTAAGGTTTAGTGACAACGTAACTGTCATATCGGGACTGTGTGCAAGAGTATTAAGTCTGTGGGGACTTTAGTAGTTAAATCACATCTTTACATTAGCAGCCTTATGATTGGGTTAATTGACATGTTGGAAGTAATAGCCATTATGAATTCATAATTCTTCCGCACTTTAGCAAAATTTGTTCTTTTGAATATTTCAATACTTGCTCATATTCATTATTTCTTCACTAAATTCCAAACTGTATATAAAGGGTGGACCATTTAAACGTTGCAATTTACAAAGGCAATAAAACAAGAATGGGCTTCTGTAAGACCACGTATGGGTTTTCTGAGCCCCAAATATTGTAATTCTGGTCGTTACGGTACTCACCTATATGAAAGTGATCATCATCAGAAAAGATGACTTTTTTTGGAAAATCTACATTATCGTGTAGTTTCTCGTTGGCCTATCTAGCGAAACGAAAACGAAGCGAATGGTCGTGCGGTTTCAACTCTGGAACCAATTGAACTTTGTAAGGCTTCATAACGAGATCTTTTCGCAAAATTAGATGTAAACAGGTGCGTGAAATGTTTTATTCTTGAAAATCATAATGAGTTGATGTCAATAGATACTCACGCACACTCTCAGCCACAGCTTCGATATTTTCTGGTGTACGCACTGTACGAGCACGCTCACATCTTGGGCAATCAATAATGAAATTAGTTTCACAATTTTAATCGATAAACTTGCTTATACCGGACACTGTTGGTCCTTCTCTGCGAACAAATTTTGTACGATATTTTCGTGCAATTTCCAACCAATTGTGTTTGTTTGTAGCTCAAGCTTAAATCGATTCATTACCTTCAGTGGAGATAAGTAAGTGCCAGATTCGAAATAACCGAGGATAAAATATTAAATCGATAGATGGCCCGCCCGATGTATATATTTATGGTATATATATGTTGCCGTAGTCTAATAGGTAGTGTGTTGGCTTCGTATCCCAGGTCAGGCATCAAAACGAAATATGAAAAAAAAATATATCTTCGGCGACTTCCTCTCAGCAGATTTCTGGCAAAAACTCTGAGAGTAAATAAACCTGCCATGAAAAAGTTTCTCAAAAATCTGTCACTTGAAATCGACTTTAAACTGTAAGTCCCGTCACTCACGTATAAAATTAACGCACACAACATGAGTGGTGTGAAATGCTAATTCGTAATCCTGACTGAAGGGTTGCAATGGTCAATTATGTATGGATATATATATGTATATACACTAAACTGGTGTTTGCTAAAGTTTAAACAATATTTCTTCCATTAATTCGATTAATATTTTTCTTTTTTTTTCTCTTTTGGTAATAATGAATACATTTATTTTATTTTTTATTTATACGATAAGTTTTCATTATTATTGTTTTTTTTTATTTTTTTTTTCTTCTGTTTTTCATACAAATATTTTTTTATAATATTTATTTATTTAATAATACATAATACATGTTGTTATTTAATTACTAATTTGCTATCAGTCTACTTTAAAAAAATGTGTGATTATTCTTATTGTAAATGTATGATTTGGTTTTATTGTGTTGAAAAATTAAAAAAAGATAAAGAAAAATTTACTCAAAATGACTAAAGTAAGTTGGAACAAAGTGTTCTAGGAATCTAGAAATGAATTAAAGTGACAAGAATTATAAATTCTTTTACAAAATACTATACAAAGTAAGATGTCATTATGTTTACAAATTATTTCTTTAAATTTGAAAGAAAAAGAATAATTAGAAAATTAAATCTTAAAATTAATGTGTTTATGTAGGTTTATTTTACTCGTTTGTTAATCATAAAACATCACAAAATTTAGTTGTTGTTTTTAATACTTAACGTTTAAAAAATGTTTTTTAAAAGTGTTGGGTTTTGATTGGATTCATTTTTTTATTCGTTATTGTTTTTATTTTTGAAAAAGGTTTTGTTTTTTAATTTATAAATAGTTTTTTGGTGGGTTATTGATAAAATTTAATTAAAAAAATTTCTATTTTTTATTGGTTTATTGTTTAAGTTAATTTTAAAAAAACTTTTTTATTTGCTTTTGTTTAATTGTTTAAGATAACAACAGTCTATTTTCATTTAAGTTTGGTTATGGGAATTTAAAAAATATTTTTTTTTTATTCAAGTCTTTCTCTATTAATAGGAGTTGCTCAGAAATAGTTTCAACTATTTTCTAAATTCTATAAGTGTATGTAAGTGTATGTGTATTATTTTTTTATAGAATTGTTTTTAATGAATTGAATGATGATTACGTTGGAAAGAAATTGACAATTTCAAAAAATTTTGTTCTATTTAATGATTTTGATTTCATAGAACACTACTGTAATTATTGTTGTGATTATTATTATTATTCATTCTTTTTTATTGTATTTTATTTCTTTAATATTTAATAAGTTTTTCTCTTATTTTGTTTCTTTTTTCTGTTTTTCTTGGCTTAATTAAGAATTATTTTCCATTCAAATTGTTTGCTTTTTTTGTATTTAAATTTTATTTTTTGCATGACCATTTTGATGATGTGCCTGTTGTTGATGTTGCTGATGTTGTTGATGTTGCTGTTGTTGCTGTTGAACCTTATTAATAACAACATTCATATCAACGATAACTGCATCCGGCATAGTACAATTACTATCCAATTCAGTTTGTCCCTCTAAACTAACATGACCATTGGGTGTACTAATGGGAATTTCCTGTTTTAGAAAATGTTTTTTTTTTTCAATTGCAAAACAAACAAAAACAAAACAAAAAACAATCATTATTAAAGCTTTAATCTATGTATTCTTAAACAAGAAAGAAAATTGTTTCAATTTAATAAACATATTAAACAACAATACGTTTCGTTTTTTTTTTATTATCTTCTAGCTTTTGTTTTTGTCTAGGGCTCATAGAATTAGTCGTTTATCTGTAAGCGTTTCATACGTATTTAGTAAATGACAGAAATTTTATTTGAAAAAATTTCTGTTAAAATTTCTTTAATTTTTTATAGAAAAAATACTTTACCTGCCTCACTTTTAATGTTATTTTTATAGTTAAAGAAAAACCACACTTTATTGTTTACCTGATAAAGTACTGCAGCATCGAGTGCCATTAATTCTTTGCGTGATAGTTCCTCTACCACGGCTGCTGCATAACAATCGCCCAACATGTTGTTTGTAGTTCGTATACGATCGCTAGAAATAAAATTAAAAAAAATCATCAGCATAATTGATATTTGCCAGCTAATTGGATTGATTAAAAGATTAATCTGATAAATGGTAATCCATTCTTCATGGCTAGATTATTAAGAAGGCAATTGAAGTCCCTTAAATTATATTTTGCCCAGTCGGCTTTAAACTGTAGTTCCTGCCACTCATGTATAAAATTAACACACAAAACATAAGTTTTGTTGGAAGCTGGGTCACAATTCTGGCTGAAGGTTTGTATTGACCAATTATGTATGTCTGTAGGTATCAAAATGTATTTTTAGGGAGTTTTTCTTTAAAAAAATTTTTCTTCTTCACCTCGATTATTTCAAATAATGTAACAAAACTTCTTCTGAATTCATAGAGTGGAAAAACGAACATCATAAGCAGCAGTGCGATGAGCCAAGCTCCGCAATAAGTGCAGTACAACAACCCAATTTATTTTTGAAACCGAAAACAGATAGCAATCCTGTCATTCTAGAACTTGTGAAGACTTGATTAATGAATCTTAATCAAAGCAATGGGAGCCCTTTCTTTCCTGAGGAAGCTTCGAAAAAAAGATATGGTATATAATTCACCTTATATTGAATGCTTAATAACCTAAATTAATATTATCATCGAATGTCTAACCTTAATTGGGGAGTTAAATCAACGGATGCTCAAATTTTTTTTCCAAAGTCAGATAATACTTCTAATTGAAGATCTTCAAACTAAATAATACTTTACTGAATATTAAAAGTCTCAACTACAAACTAACAAGGTCGCCGAATACCTATATATAAGGCTTAAAAGCAATTATTAAGGGCCATGATATAAAATGTTCGCCCTCAATTTGTGGTAATTGTAGCCCGTTTTTTCTCTCCGTAATTTTGATAAGTATTGCTGTATGACAGATTAGTTCATCAAGTCTTTTTAAATAAGTTGGTGGTAGATCTTTTTAAATAAATTCCAGAATAATAGAGTTGCCATCTATCATAGTTTCGAAACAACGCCCTCTTTCATTTCAACAGATGCTCGACCTGCTTATGATGTTCATTGATGTTGATATTACGGTCTCGAAGAAGTCAAGTAATTCTATGTTACAACACATATTGAAAGTTAATTGTTGTTTGCTTTGCAAAGCGGGCTGTTATTAAATTGAAGCAATTTTTTAGGATAATAATTGTTTAACTCACAAAATCATACTTAAAGTTATTACATTTATGTATGCTGTTTAATATTTTTTTTTTTTAAATTAAAAAATTCAAGGACATGTTTTATAGTACAAATACATTTACAAAGTCCAAATTACATTCAAATCTTTAAAATCCTTTTCATATCGCTTTAGACTTTCATAATGCAATACTAAATAAATAATTTCTTACAAAAACAAATCATAAATAGAAACATCTACAATATAAAATACTTACACAAACCAATCGACAGCAAAGAGTAGAGTAACATCCTGGACGGGAGCATCGATTGCTGTTAAAACCACCAGTAGTAAAACCAATGCAGCACTGGGAACACTAGCCGAACTCATGGAGGCTGCTGTTGATGTCAATAGCACCGTGACAAGTTCACCGAAACCCAAAGTCATGCCACTCATTTGAGCAATAAATATTGAAGCAATTGCGATAAACAGAGCAGTGCCATCCATATTGACGTTGCAGCCAATGGGTAAAACGAAACGTGTTATACGTTGATCCACACGTAACTTATCGTTCATGCAACGGAATGTTACAGGAAGTGCAGCAGCACTATATATATACGTAGCAAGTAGTGCACACATACACATACATACACAAATTCAAATATAGATGAGCAAGTCAATATGGGTTGTTGAAGTTATTGTTTCGTTTCGTTAGGTTTTATTTTTTTGTGTTTTTTTTTTAAATTTTATTATCACCCGATATTGAAGTATCACAGATTGTTGTTGTTGTTGTTGTAGTTGTCATCGTAATCGATGTTGTTGTTGTTGTTTATATTAAGATGTCAATCAGTCATTTTTATGTGTTTTTTTTTTTAATTTTTTTTTTTTTTGTGAATCACAGTCAAGTCATTAGTTTTTTTAAAAAAGTTAAAAATTTTTGTTGTGTATTTTTTACAATATTTGGCATTTGTTAGAGTATGTGTATATGTTTGTGTGTGATTTTATTAGTATTTTTAGGTTGAGAAAATTATAAAATAATTTCCATTCAATTATAGTTGGGGTGTTGGTATTGGATTATACGAAAAGTATTTTTTTTTTGTTTAGTTTTTGGATGGAAAAAATTTTCGTTATGAAAATCAAAATGTTGCAATACATATGTACATACAAATAAAAAAAAACAAACAAAAACAAAAAAAGAAGGAAAGAAATATTTGTAGCAAATGATTTGTGTTTCTTTTGTTTAAAAAAATATTTTTTTTTCTTATTTTTTTTTATAAGGAGTTGCAGGAGGCAATGCTATAGCTAAGAATCAGCATTGCCACCTTTTTAAAATTTTCAATTTTTTCTTCGTTTTTTATAGATAAAGATAGAAAATAATAAGAGTATATATATATAGAGATATGGCTTACGTTGAAGCTGTCGCAAATGCGGTAAGCATGGCTTGTATTAGTCCAGCATAGAATTTGAATGGATTGCGGCGCACGAATACATAGTAGATGGACTGCATGATAACCAACTGGTATAGGACAACACCAACGGCCACCGTCAATATGAACCACATCAGTTGTGCCATTACCAAGTGTAGATCGTTAACACTTAATATTTTGCCCGCTATTACCGAACTGATGCCGATCGGTGTCAGCCACATCACGCAGGTGACCATTTTCATGACAACTTCAAAGACGGCTGCAAAAAAATCAATCACTACTTGTCCCTTTTGGCCAATAGTGCCGAGGAATGTGCCAAAAACTAAACAAAAGAATACAATGCCCAGTGTATTGGTGCCGCTGCGATACTGTATCACACGTATCAATTGTGGTTCATCTGCTACATCATTATCCAGATCATCGATGTTGTTATCATCAATAGCATCACCACTACCGTTACCACCCCCACCACCGCCACCATTCATATCTGCAACACTTGCATTGATATTCAAACCAGCCAGAGCGGTATCATTGACAGTTTCATTAAATGTATTGGTTATTGAGGGTTTAGGCAGATATACAGTGTGCGCTTGTTGAAATGAGGCTTGGAATAAGTTATCCGGGAAGACGTTTCTGCAAATAGAATGAAATTTCGAAATTAAGCGTAAATTTGAGGATCAAGTTGAAGATTTATTACAAATTTATTTGAAAAACAAAAATGTTTAGAACCAAAAGTGAACCTGCAAACAAATCCTAAACGTTGGCGAGGCTTAACTGACGTTAGATTGCTCATACCTTAGAAGGCAGTCAAACGACGTCCCCAGAATATAAAATAGAAACCACAAGGAAACATGTCGTGAAAGCTATTTGAAGCCGAAGTAAACTGCAGCATCTTAGTGAGACCCTAGGCTTAGTATCACTAAGTCGAATTTGAAACAAACAAAAAAATTGGACTTCAAATTCATTAAAAAAACTACCGACATTCCATGATGGTTTCTGTCTGGGAATAATAATAATTGGTTTGTGTCTTCGCTGAACTAAACTCTGATATAAAAAGCAATTGTGTTGCCCTGTAATATTTATGGCTTCAATAAAATGCTATAATTTAACCACCGTTACTTAAGTACATTACAACTCTTTAGTCGGGACTACAACCCAGCTTCTTACATCACCTATGTTGTGTATGTTAATTTCATATATGAGTGGCGGGACCTACAGTTTAAAGTCGACTTCGAAAGACAGATTTTTGAGAATCTATTTCATGGCACTTTGTTTTTGTCTGAGAGGTAAAAGCCGAAAAAATGGTTTCTTTATATTTCGTTTTGCTGGAGATGTTTGATCTGGAGTTTGAACCGAGGTCTTATGTCTAATAAGCCCACACTCTACCTAATAATAGACTACTAAGGGTAGTTATCGTTACTTACCTTCCCAAATCCAATAAACTATCCAATAAATTCACAGCCCTTTTATCCGTGGAACGATCAGTTGTATTGTGTAAATCCGGGTCACCGGGATGTATTAACATGACCAACGCTATGCCCAAGGCAGCATTCAACAGTGAGGTGCTGGCAAAATATACCAATGTCCGCAAAGCAATTTTACCATTCATGCGAGCATTTAAACTGGCCGAGCCGGCTATAAGACTTGATATGACCAGTGGCAGAATCATTAATTTTAAGACGCGCATAAACAATTCACCCGGATAGGCAATCAACATGATAGAGTCTTCATGCAGGCGCAGTGGGCGAAGTGAGAAACCTGTTAATTAATAAAAAAATAAAGTAAACATTAAAAGATAACAGATATTCAAAAGAGTGAAATCATAAGAAATAATTTCTTTTAATTTATTGGTTTGATTTACTAAATCTAGTGTTAATAAAAAGTACTCGCTTGGCAAAACGAAAATAAAATAATTTGTATTCTAACAATTCATTCCTTTATAATGCTGGCTTTAAACACATGTTTGTATGCCATCCTCCTCCTTCTACATTGTTATTAAGTACTTGGTAAACATGAGTTGGCACTTGTGATGCAAATAGAGTAAGAACAAGAAGCATCAATAAGGAAGAGCAAAACGGATGCAACATACGCTGCTGCATGTTACATACATATGGTTATACATCTATGCATGTAACTGTATTTAAGCATGTGTATGCATGTGTATTTAAAACGTGCAATACAAATAAAAACAGTTTCTCTATCTATTTTTATTCAACATGACCTATTTTTATTGCTAGTATCCCAACCAAGCAATCAACCCCTTCGCTAAGACACTGTGACTCACTCTTTCATTTAAGGAACTTTGCTGCTTTGCTGCTTCCTTTGAAAAGGCGAAAAAGCAATTTAGTTGGATGTCTTAAACATGATAGTTTGGTTGTCATGTTGTTATTGGCACTCGTGCCATATGTTGTTGTTTACATTGAACTTGAAAATTAAGTGCTATATACCCAACCCCTTTTACCCCAACATTTCTTCTGTCTGCTCTCTTGGTTTTTAGTTTCGTTAGCTGTACGTTTCTCTCTCCCCTGTATATGCACACTGATGCACTTGAGTGTCATTTAGTAAATTTATTTATGGTGTAGGTGTGGTCTGAATTGACGCTAATCTCTCAACTATTATCGCACTTACACATCACTAGTCATAATGGCTGTAATTTTTTTTATCGGTTTTGCTTTAAGTGTCAATAAATCATGCGTTTGAATATTGTATTATTGATTACGCTTTAATCTAATTCTGTTTTTTAATGTTGCTGGCACTCTTCATAGGAAATGGAAAATTAAATGAAATTTTAATCACTCTTTTCGGTGACTCTAATGGCAAAATAATGACTTAAAATTCAAATGAAAATATTAATTTAATAGTTAAGTAACGTTCACGTTCTGAAGAAGTTAAATTTGATAATAAATATTGGTTTTCTTTTCGGGTACAAATCAGTTCAAAATGCAAGGAACAAAAACAGATATCTTATCTTACTAGGAAGAGGACGTCAAAAGTATAAAGAAATTCCTATAATTTCTTAATTTTCAATGCTAAAGTGGTAACCAATTTTTGAAGGACGTATCTGAATGCCTAAGAACGGATACTGCTAACTTGGTAGCCAGCTTTCAAAGGAAGGACCTGCACTCCTATGAAAGCCTACAAAATTCTACAGAGTAAAGTCAACATCATTTGCGACTATCGCAAAATAATGAGTTAAATAAACAGCTGGTCAGGCACCATCCTACAGACCTATAGTTTCCAATCTTGTTTCATTCCCAGTCCACATAAGTTTTCCAAGTGTTACATTATAGTGTTCAGTAACAATTTCAAACAGCAGAACCAAGTCATGTTTGGTAAAGAGTTTAACATCCTACTGTCATGCTCAGGCTGCAAAATATTTGAAATTCCGCAAGAGAGAATACAATCCAATTAGTTATCGTGCTTTCAAGATGCCTAAGGTTCAGATAATCCTATTCGTCCACCATCTGTTTTCCTTAACGCCTACAATGCTGATATTCAAATAGTCTTAATTTATAATCAACTGACGTCCCAATAACCCACGTAAAAACATACTTTAATGTTAAGATCCTGCAGTGCTTTAATCGCCGCCATTTTGTAAATTAATATGTCAACCTCTATTGCTTGCATGGCAAGATACACGGTTCCAACCAAAGCATGTAACTAAAGCGTAATGGACACAGAGATAATCTGGTAAATAATATGAAGGCATGAGAACATCTTACCCCCGCTTGTGTTCTAATCCATCCAAAAACACCTTAAAATGTTTGAAATTAATATCTTTCAAGGAACATTTTCGGGGTAATTACATCGTTCAAATTTCTCAAGGCAATAATGGTTGCAGGTCAACTGTTTAATACAGCGAAGAATCTTTTGAAAATCACTACGCAATTAATAGTGAGACTAATTCCATACAGCCCAAGGGGAAATGGGAGTAAGAATGCTAAGAATTTTAAAAAGGAAACTGGTTGGCTGTATTATTTACACACATACATAATTGGTCGTTACAACCCCTCAGTCTGGCTTACGACCTAGTTTCTCACACCACTTATGTTGTGTGCGTTAGTTTTTATACATGAGTAGTGGGACCTACAGTTTAAAGTCGACTCCGAACGACAGATTTTTGGAAACTTTTTCATGGCAATTTTATATACTCTCAGAGTTTTTGCCAGAAATCTGCTGAGAGGAAGTCGCCAAAGAAATACTTTTTGTATTTCGTTTTGATGTCTGGCCTGGGGCTCGAAGCCTGGCCTTACGTCTAATAACCCAACACAATACCTACTAGACTACGGCGACTGAACCCTCGTAACTTTTTCGAATTCCAAATTCTTCTTCTCGTACGAACTTGGAATGTTTTTTGCATTGGAAAATACTTTAACCATTGCTCTACGCAATACTGGCCTACAAAACTAAGTATTTCCATTATTTTTTAGAACTCCTCATGCTAACTCATCTTGTATTGAGGAACATTGATTTAAAAAAATCCAGAAAACAGTCCAAATTGTTTTCTAAAGGTCAAGTTATTCTTGACTTTGATGTCACCACACAATTTTGCTTTATTTCGTTGTCAATCAATTAAAACTTTAAATAGTTTTCTGCTGATGACGTTTTCAAAAGGTTTTTTCCAATTTCCTAAATTTATAATAACGATGATATTTTTACGTATTTCTAACAATTTGTCTTCCTGTTGTAATTTGTTTATGAAAATAAACTAAAAAAAACACACGCACGCAATCATGCAATAAAATCAAGTTACCCGTTGTATATGGAAAACTAATGAAATGTTAAGAAATATTTGTTTGTAATTTAAATACCTACATTACGTATTTATGGTATTTATAACTGTCTATTAATTTAAATGATTAACATACAAATTATATTGTAATGTATTGCATGATTATTTACGATTTTCATGTCAATCACATACATATAGTGGCCGTAAATTGGAAAAGTGTGTAAGTAATTACGACGTCGGTTTAAGGGAAATAATTGTAACAAGAAGTTCAAAGAACTTTGAAATGGCAAATTAGAAAAAAAAAACCAATTAAACAATAATTATTAACGTGTTATTAATAGACATTATACAGCTTATCATTGGCCTAGATTAACTACAAACAAGGTTAAGCAAAATGCGATTGATAAAGAAATGGAATTCTAATTGTATAACGTCAAGAGTCTCTAGATCTACCTTGTATGATAATAAATAATATTTAATAGACCAGAAATATTTTATTTGGAATTTAGTATAAAAGCTTCCACATAAATTATTGTGTGAAAAACTCATCCATCTCACAATAGGTATGCTAGGGATTAAGGTAAATCAATTATTAAAACAGGGAAATGCAGTGGCCCATCACCTTATAATAGCGTTCAATTCTCCATAACACTAAAGGTATAAATCAAGTTAAATTTTATCGCATGGTTGTCTTAGCAGAAATTTTCGTTTCTGGTTTATACGCATTCCCCTGCGACTTAAGAATATCCCACAAGTAAAAGAGTAACGATGCTAAATTGAACGATCTAGGAGGTCAGTTCAATTAAATCCACATGAGATGACGATGCTCTTAAATCGCTCCTGTGGGATATCCAATGTGGCATGAGTTGTGTGACATACAGCGCTGTCCTGTTAAAACCATATGCTTTTGGTGTCTAAATTCCTTAATTCAGGCCAAAAGAAGTGAGTAATCATCAACCTATAGTGCTTGCCATTGATAGCAATAGTTAGGCCAACATCATCCTCAAAGGAATATGGACAGATGGTCTATCATCCCACTACATGCATACATACATAATTGGTCATTACAACCCTTCAGTCAGGATTACGACCTAGTTTCTCACACCACTTATGTTGTGTGCGTTAATTTGTATACATGATTAGTGGGACATACAGTTTAAAGTCGACTCCGAATGACAGATTTTTGAGAAACTTTTCATGGCAATTTTATTAACTCTCACAGTTTTTGCCACAATTCTGCTGAGAGGAAGTCGCTGAAGAAATAGTTTTTGCATTTTCTTTTGATGTCTGGCCTGGAGCTCGAACTCTGGCTTTACGTCTAATAAGCCAACACACTACCTACTAGACCACGGCCTCACTACCTACTAAACTACGGCTACTTCATCATGTGCAGTGGACTTAAATCCAACAAAGCTTACCAAAATAATATGACCGTCATAGAATAAACTGTTGAAATTCTGTCTTCTACGTCTGTTTAGTATGTGTAGTAGAGATATTCCGAAATATTGTACCCTTAGTGTCCATTATGTTACCTTACCCAGAATTAAAATGTTTTTTTACGAATGAAGAAAAACACTGTCTTTGTTTTTTTTTTTAAGTAACAAATGCTGCATTGTGTAGAGCATTATGCAGTCGAACTTGCCTACATTTCTTTCTCTGTTTTATTGAATTTTTTTTGTGCCGAATCTATTTTTAAGCCATTTTGAATTTGTATACATATTCACATGGAAATCAATAAAAAAAAGGCTTAAAAGGTAGAACACCTCTATGATTCATTAATTCCATCAAGCAAAACAATACAAAGCAAAACAAAACAAAACAAATCAGAGAAAATCAATAAAATAAACAAATAAAAAAAAGAAAGAACAGTGGAAAGGAAAATAGAGAAAAAGAAATACCAAAAAAAGAAATCATAAAATAAATGGCAAACTCACCCAAAGTAACACCCAACATGACACCGGATAGAGTGACGAGCAGCATTAGATTCTCACTCAGCCACTTGCGATAGCCCTTTAGCTCACGGGGTGCTGCACAGCGTTCGGTAGTTTTTGGTGGCAGCTCCGAGCCATTAACAGTTGTAGCATGTGGTGGACCCATTTTGGCAAAAAGATAATCTGAAAATTGTTCAGATTTTTCCATTTCAATATTCAAAAATCAAATGCAATTGAAAAAATGTGTTCCAAAAACAAAATGAAATTCGAAATATGCACACAACAAAGAGCGTTTTTTCGTTTTGAATTTCCTTCTTTTATTTTTGTTTGTTTTTTTAAGGATTTTTCCGGGAAATAAAAATGAGCAAAAGAGAGATTTTTTTCCTTGTTGCCTTATTTAGGGGTTGTAGGTGGTTAATAAGCACGTGTAAAACGTGTGGCTTTTTTTGTTATGTTGTAGATGAAGCCGAAGCTGGTTTTTATAGCTTAAGAGGGAGTAATATGGTGGGTGGTACTGGCGGTAGTGGTTGTTTTGACTTTTTTTCCGTAGAATTGGTCTCTCTGTGAGTTTTTTGGTTTTTGTTGTGTTGGTTGTTGGTTATTTTATTAGCAATACAAAGGATTTTAACGTGATTCCTTTGGTTTTGTGTCTTAAGTTTTAAGAGGATTTGTTGGGATTTTTCTTTTTTTAATTAAAATTGGTTTTCTTTTGTAAATTATTTACGTTTTAAATGCTACTCTTTTCTTTGGATTATTATTCTCTACTTTTTTTGTTTTAAGATTTTATTTTCTTTTTAATTAAAAGTTTTTTATTTAAGTTGTGGTTGTTGTTGTTGTTTTAATTAATAATATTATTGGTTTTTTAAATATTTTATATTAAATTTTAAAATATTTATTAAGTACTCCATTGATAAGGGCTGCTTTTTATTTAGCATTTACTGGAGATAATGCCGGTCGGAGAAAATGCAACGACGATTCTCTAAATCAGTGGCTTTGTTTTTTATTTAGGGGCGATACGATACGAGACGAAATTTATTGACAAAATTTCGTATTTCCCTTGTCTGCTACCGATGGGGCGTGGTCTTCTTTTTATTTTCTAAAATTTCAGCATGTAAATGGGGATTATTCTTATCCTTTAGAAACTTGTATAGAATTAAAGGCTCCGTTGTTGGGATTTTCGTAGAGACTTTTCTTATGAAAAGAATTTTTTGTTTAAAACTCGGCGTGTACCAAGTAAAAAACTAAAGTAAAGTATCCAAAATACGCCTGTTTTTTAAAACACTTTTTGGTGTGTTTGATTAGTTGTAAAAAATATTGTTAATAAATTCGTTTCAACAGTCTTTTTTAATTTAAAAAAATATGTTTAACTTTTTCTTAAAAATTCTGTATAAATATTTATAAGTTTTTCTTTTCGTGGACTTTTCCTTCTTTTTAGTGTCTGTAGTTGCACTTTAAATGAAATCTGTGTCAAGTCCTTGTAAATGTTAAATGAGTGGTTGGTTTTTCTGCTGTTTTACTGTCTCTCTATATATGCACTTTGGCTTTTTTTAAATCCTTTTTTTATTTTTCAAAAATTTTCTTGATTGTCTGCCCCTTTTTTCAAACAAAAAAAGGGCGTTGTACCCTAATCTGTATTTAACCAAACACTTTACTAGTTTAACCAAACACTTCAAAAACTTTCTTGTAATTTCCTTTTGTTTTTAATTATAAAATTCTTTGAATTTCCTTTTCAATTAAAAAATTCTCAATTTTTTCTTTTTCTATAACACTTCACATTAAAATCCTATTTTAATTTCCGCTTTTATTTTACTTCCGCTTTAACTGTTCACATCAAATTCCCGTACTTTAATGGCTCCCTTAAGTTTATGTCGCTCATATTTATACAAAATCCTGTTGTTCTCTTTTACGTAAAACGCATTAAAGAGAGAGGAAAATGCTCTCTTTTCCCTGTTCTCTTTTATTATTATTTTTTTTAATATAAATTATAGCACAGCCTATAATTTATTATTAGCACATGCCATCCATAGTTTACGGTATTGTAGTACTTTATGGTAAATAAATAAATAAAAAAAAACATTTATTTTGATTGACATGACTAAACAATTTTCATTAAAGTGTGGTTAAATAAAGTCAATAGAATTTGAAAAACTATTTTTATATTTATTTCTCTGTGTAATTAATTAATTTGTATAATCAAAAAAAAAGGAAAAAAAATGTCCTCTAATGCATGACATTAAAAAGTTCAAAAGGGTTTCATGTGTGTTTCACTTTTACACAATAAAGTCAAGATATGTAGAGTAAAGAGAGCGTTCGGTTATTGAAAATCGAGTACCATCTCTAATAGCTTGGTTACAAAATTGAAGATCTACCAGAATTCGTGATGGGCTTGAAACTGATTTTCGTAAATTACTTCCATCACAATCAATTCAGCAAATCGGTTATTTAAGCTGTTGAGACTAAATTTGGAACCAATTTTTTAACTGACAACAATATCGGTAGTGTGTATATAGTCATGACCTCGGATCGCCCCTGCAGAGTGTTCTATATGGCATTAGCTGTGTCACACATAGTGCCTTCCTGTTGAAGACAAAAATAAAATATGTTAGTAGCATTCCAATTATAGTCCTTGTCATTGGAAGTAATGGCCTGGCCATCAAAGAAATACGGGCCGAAGACACTGCCAGCCATACCAAACAGTGAATTTTTCTGTATGCATTGAACGCCTGCTTAATTTCCTTTGTCAGTAGAATTTTGTGCGAAGCAAAATTCGTCAAGTTGTGGTCTCCGAAAAGTCGAGTTCTAATAAGCTACTCAAAATCAACTGTCCCGGCAGATTTTGCTTCAACATATGAATGAAGTCGCCGTAGTCTAGTAGGTAGTATGTTAGGCTTATTAGACGAAAAGCCAGGGTACGAGCCCCAGGCCAGACATCAAAATAAAATACAAAAAGTATTACTTCGGCGACTTCCTCTCAGCAGATTTCTGGCTAAAACTATGAGAGTAAATAAAAATTGCCATGAAAAGCTTCTCAAAAATTTGTCGTTCGGAGTCGACCACTCATGTATAAAATTAACACACACAACATAAGTGGTATAAGAAACTAGGTTGTAATCCTGAATGAAGAGTTGTAATGACCAATTATGTATGTATGTATGTACGAACGTTGATTGATCGTTTACTAACTCATTGGACTCGAATGTTGCGAAGAGTTCTCTCGATAGAACGGCTATGGCGGACACTTCTGAATAAAATCTGGGGACTCCGAGCGAAGGGTTCTTGTGAAGCTTCTCATGGCAATTTTATTTACTCCCAGAGTTTTTGCTGGAAACCTGCTAAGAGAAAGTTGCCGAAGGAAATATTTTTTCACGTTTCGTTTTGCTGCAGAACCGTGGCCCCACGTCTAGTAATCCAAAACACTACTAGACAACTGACCCCTTCCTTATGTTGTGTTCTCCGAACATAAGAAAGAAGTCAGGTTCTTGTCTTGTCAGGGTCTTGTGAGCTTCCCGAAATTAATTGCCACCGCAGATTTTGTGCCTCGTCGGCGTACAAATGTTGATCGGTCGTCAACTAAAACATTGTAGTCGAATTTATAGCAATTATGGCGATCATTAAACGATCGAAACACGAGATAGTTTACAAGAACAGAACACCGATTTTGATAAAAACAATTTTATTATTTGCACGTGATGTTGAATGCTATACTGGTTCATATTAATTTGGCAAAACCGACTGAAAAAGTTACAACTAGTATGACAGATGTAGCTACACAACCGTTATTAACTTTCAAAGTTCGGAAGTCCCAATTGGAATAGATAAGAAGGGACTGTTAATTAAGAGGAGAGAACATTAGACTGACCGTCCCACAATGTAACGTCAAATGGCGTTCCCACAGAGTATAGAGGGTTTAAGAATCCACGACAGCCTACGAAATTTAAATCAGGCTTAATAACATCATTACAGCGAAAGTGTTAGTAAAATATTGTTTTTTAGCCTGTTCTTAAGGCCACAAGATCCAGACAACTTCTTCATATATATGCCTGTATACTTGTTACATGATCTAGTAGAGATTTGTTTAGCTGTCCGAGATATAATACTAAACGGCAAACTCTCCAAACGGATTAGAATGGAATTTCACTGGAAAAAAATTGAATTTTTCTGTTCTATTAATAGGGAGAGGGTCATTACTGGACTTGAATTATTTTTTAAATCGAAGGCGTGTTATTTTTCTAAATCAGTATCAATAATTTTATCATCGATTATCACATGGGTGACCCTCGTACTCCAAACAATAATGCTTGCTATGATTTTAGATCGATTGATCATAGCCTAAATAATAAGTGATGTAATGTTAAGGTATTGTACAGTTCAATTTGATTGCACCTGTTTTGCTCAAAGCCATGTATCAGACGATTAATTGCTAAATCGATAGATTTATCGATAATTAAAAATATTTTCACAGAACAATTAACTTTTTATTATAATTATTATTATTTTATTGCTTATAGCACGTGTGCATTGACTTCTTATTTGGAAATAACAAAAAAAAATTAATGATAGAAAATCAATTATAATTTATTTAAACCTTCAAGCGCAAGTTAAAGGCAAACACACACACACACACATATTTTCTGTAGTAATGACTTGACATTTGGTAGACATTCAGTATCAAAAGAGTAGGGAAAATGGAAATAAAAAAAATTTCCATCAAATTTATAACGAATTTTTGTTCGATTTTTACTTTTATTCTATGAATAACGACGCTTTTATTTTCAGCTATGTAGGTATGGAGTAAGGTGCAATATATTAAATTTATCGTTTTGTTTAACCCTTTCAGATATTTTGTTCAATGTATTGGACGTTTAAAGCAGATTTTTGTACTTCAAACACTTTATTCGCCATTATCATCACAAATATTTAAGAGCTTCGGTTACTGGCCACATCAAGATCATGTGCTTTAGACAACGTTTAATCACAATTCCCCGTGGTTCGCTCAATATCGTGTACAAATCATATTTTTATTTTGCAATAGTGCGGCTGAAATCATTGCTGTCTCCGTAAGTAAAGCAAAGTATAAACATTATTGGATTTGAATTCAGGCTGGCGGCTTAATCGGTCCATATTTCTTCGAGTAGGATGTTATCCAGGCCCCGACTGTCAATGGAAAGCACTATAGGTCGATGATTATCAATTTCTTTTGGCCTCCAAAGACGTGTGATTTCGATAAGGCGTCGCTACGTGACACGAAGCCCATGCCACATTCATTATTTTGCAAGAACGATTTTTCCACCGAGATCATCAGATTTTCTTGTGGAATTTTCTTAAGTCGCAGCTGTAGGCAAACAAGCCACAAATCACAAAGGTCCTCTAAGTCAACATAACTCGTGGCATACATAATTGGTCATTACAACCCTTCAGTCAGGATTACGACCTAGTTCCTCACACCACTTATGTTGCGTGTATTAATTTTTTATACATGAGTGGCGGGACCTACAGTTTAAAGTCGACTCCGAACGACAGATTTTTGAGAAACTTTTCATGGCAATTTTATTTACTCTCAGAGTTTTTGCCAGAAATCTGTTGACAGAAAGTCGCCGAAGAAATACTTTTTGTATTTTGTTTTGATGTCTGGCGTGGGGCATGCTGTCTGACATGCCAGAGTCATGGAAAATTGGATATTTCGTATGCGCTGCTACAATAGAAGCCATGGCTAATGAATGAAAAAAATTTTCGATAAGATATCACTCTCTGTGTTATTTAAATTTGAAGGTAAGAACTGCATAATGAAAGACCCGATAGTACTGGTAGTTCCCATAGATCATAGACTTCCATGGATTAATGGCCAGTTGATTGCACCAGGCATTACAAAGGAAATTTAATCTCAGCATTCGTATGATCAACAGTTTTGCTACAGAGGACTATCCATTCTACCATACACACATACATACATAATTAGTCATTACAACCCTCCAGTTAGGATTGCGAATAAGCTTCACACACACAACTTATATTGTGTGCGTTGATTTTATACATGAATGGTTTAAAGTCTTCGCCGAACGACAGAATTATTCGCCTCTGAAGAAATATTTTTTTATTTTTCGTTTAGTTGGAGTTGTCTGAGCTTTTTATCTCTCTGGTCGAGAACAATTTATTAACAAAATAAAAGTCATGCCACTAAATTTTCTAGTTCCAAAGGAAGCTATCAAGCATTTGATTATTGTATACAGTGTAGCGCATAACAAATTCCCCCTTTTATTCTGTCTAAATTGAATGTATTTTCTACCTCTCTCTCTCTCTGCCTCTCGTTTTCTCAGTCTACCTCTCATTTTCTATTCATTGGGAAAAATAATAACAAATAAATCGAATAAATGTAACAAAAGTATTCATATTTTATTGTTGTGGTAACCATAAGTATAACAATACTCTACGATAATAATTGAACACTACTAATGACAATACTCTGCTCACTCGCTATTGTTGTTATTGCTAATATTGTACCAGTTAAGCACGCATTATAACTACAAAATCTATGCGTTTGTATTGGTTTTGTATTAAAATTTTCTAACGTTTTCGATTAGTTTGTAATGAATTGACAGTCAAACTACAATATATAGTTGGTAGTTGCTATTACATACACTTATAACTCGTTATACGCATGTAAAATACAAATAGATTTTCGTATATGAAAAGAAATTAATTTAAATACATAATCAAAGTATACATACAAGTTGTTTTCTTTTTATTTCCTTTGCATACTTGCTTTTAGTATGTTAAGGCAGGGAACAGTGTATGATAGTTGATAATAGCAGGCATCAATTGTTTGAGTAGTAAAGCTATCATTAACAATTTGACTTGAATTCAAATCAGTTCAATTCAATTTGAATGGCAATTATTAATATTGACATGAATTTTGATTTATTTTTTATTCGAAAAATTTATGGAAAATTTTTTAGCCTAGTATTGCTTATATCAGTGGCTGATTAAATTTCCCAGAAGATATTAAGAAACCCTGATTGGCCAAGCTTATAAATAAAATATTCGCGAATAACAGTCTTAAAACTTGTGAGCTTCCCGAAATCAACTGCCACGGCAGATTTTGTGCCTCGGCGGCGTACAAATGTTAATCGGTCGTCTACTAAAACATTGGAGTCGAACTTATAGCGATGAGGGCGATCATTAAACGTTCGAAACACGAGATAGTTTGCAAGAAGAGAACACCGATTTTGATAAAAACAATTTTATTATTTGCACGTGCTGTTGAATGCTATACCGGTCCATATAAATTTGACAAAACCGGCCAATTTGACAGATGTAGCTACACAACCATTATTAACTCTGTCAAAGTTCGGAAACTCGTATTGGAATAGATAAGAAGAGACAGTTAATGAAGAGGAGGGAACATTAAGCTGACCGTCCCACAATGTAACGTTGAATGGCGTTTCCACAGAGTATAGAGGGTTTAAGGAGTGGCCGTAGACTAGTAGGTAGTGTGTTAGCTTATTAGACCTAAAACCCGGGTTCGTATCACAGGTCAGACTTCAAAACGAAATATGAAAAAAATATTTCTTCGGCTACTTCTTCTCAGTAGATTTCTGGCAAAAACTCTGAGAGTAAATAAACCTGCCATGAAAAAGTTTCTCAAAAATCTGTCTTAAAACTAAGACTAAGGTACAATTAACCTAACGTTTACGTAAAGTATGGAACATACGTTCGTTTTTCGTATATAAAAACAATGCCAATACTTATCGAATTTATATTGAAATTTGGTAATCGTTTTCACAGCTTTTCATATGCTAAGAACGAATTTACGATCCGCAATGTGACATGAACGTCTGGCTAATTCCACTGATAAACTACAACTAGAGTTAAAACAGATCTGATGTTGTGCGGTCTTTCTACGGGCGTCCGTTATTTAAGACAGATGCTCAATACCTAAGACATCTATTATAAGAGGGTATCGAAATAATCTTTAAGAAGTAAATTTTTTGAAATTTTTAATATGCTTAAAAATTTCGCCTGTTAGTTTGAAAAAAAAATGTAGTGATACAGTGATAAATTAATAAAAGAACATACATGCATACATACATACATAATTGGTCATTACAAACCTTCAGTCAGGATTATGGACCTAGTACCTCACACCACTTTTGATGTGTTCGTTAATTTTATACATGTGTAAGTAGTAGCTGGATCTACAGTTTAAAGTCGCTTCCGAACGACAGAATTTCTGAGAAACTTTTTCATGGAAAGTTTTTGTTACCCTCAGAGTTTTTGTCAGAAATCTGCTGAGAGGAAGTAGCCAAAAAAATATTTTCGTATCGTATTTCGTTTTGCTGGAGATGCCTGACCTGGGGTTTGAACCGTGGCTTCAATACCTACATCATGTGCAATGGTCTTAAATCCAACAGAGCCTACCAAAACAATATGACCGTCATAGAATAAACTGTTGAAAGGCAGTCTTCTACGTCACTTTAGTATGTGTAGTATATTCCGAAATATTGTACCCTTAGTGTCCGTTATGTTACCTTATTTTATTTACTCTCAGAGTTTTTACCAAAAATCTGCTGAGAGGAAGTCACCGAAGATATATTTTTTTATATTTTCCTTTTGATGTCTGACCTGAGGTTTGAACAGTGGACTTACGTCTAATAAGCCAACACACTACCGACTAGACTACGACGACTTCAGAATACGTATCGGAACATATTTTCTAAATTTCCAGTTCTAGTCCAAAATGCCTGTAATGTTATCAGAATAAATAATGAAATTCTTTTATTTTTTCGTATGAATTCCAAGTTCACGTTCTAATTTAGACATCACACTTCGTCCTTGAACAAATATGGTGAAGGTGTAACAAACAGCACACGCCATATACCTTCTTATCCCCAAAACACCGGTCATTGGTAGGCAGAAGATAAAGAAACGAGATAAACGAAACGAGCAATAATAATAATAACATCAGACAGTTTAATGGCATTAATCATTAATGTTGACATTTCTGTTTGGCTTATCGTTTATTGGTAAGAGAAGAGACAACAGAGAGAAGAAGACGTAAAATTATTGTCATACATTTGCCAACCAAAATGTCTTTTATCGATTAATAATTAATAATCCAAAAGGCGAATGTATAAGCAACTACGGAAAATATAAATGAAAATTTTGAAAATAGTTTTACGATATACAGACGTACTTTATTGGTCATTCATTACAACCCTTTAGTCGCCGTAGTCTAGTAGGTAGTGTGTTGGCTTATTAGACGTAAAGCCAGGGTTCGAGCCCCAGGCCAGACATCAAAACGAATTATGAAAAAATATTTCTTCGGCGACTTTCTCTCAGCAGATTTCTGGCAAAAACTCTGAGAGTAAATAAAATTGCCATGAAAAGTTTCTCAAAAATGTGTTGTTCTGCGTCGACTTTAAACTGTAGGTCCCACCACTCATGTATAAAAAATTAACACACACAACATAAGTGGTGTGAGAAACTAGGTCGTAATCCTGACTGATGGGTTGTAATGGCCATTTAGGTATGTATGTATGTAACCCTTTAGGCGGGATTACGACCTAACGCCACTTACGTTATGTGAGTTAATTTTGTATATGAGTGGTCTACAGTTTAACGTTGGCTCCGAACGACAGGTTTTTCGAAAACTTTTCATGGCAATTTGTATTTACTGTCTGACTGTCGCCGAAGTAATATTTGTTAATATTTTCGTTTTGTTGGAGATGTCAGGCCTGGGGTTTGAATGATGGCTTTACGTATACAAGCCAACATATTAGCTTCTGGACTATGGCGATTTCATGCAACATGTTTTTCCCAAGACAATTTATATTCTAGATTCTTAAGATTTCAGTGGCATGCCCTAGCGGGAGATGGAGCCAAAGAACTTCTCTGCTTCTGGGCAGAAATTTTGCATTAGGGTTCTTATGGCGATAATTTCGCGATACTCTGTGGTTGGAGGTATATCTGAACTTATGGGCTATGAAAATTACGTATTCTAGGAGGAAGTTTTCTGTGTGAATGTTGTATTCCATGGAAACCTGGTCTAAAACACCCAATTTGGTTGTCACAACTGAACAAAGCTTAAATTATTGATTTGCGACGATAAATGCATGTATTTGTATAAAGATTAGTATTTAAATTGAATGTAGATCGTGGTTACACTGTAAAATTTGCCTCTGAAATGTATTGAACTGGATTTGTTGGCAGTTCTGGTTGTTTCTTCAAAGCACCACAAGGAATGTACGTGTACCAGTGTTAAGGAAGTGGAATTTATTTCTAGAGTCTGCTTGTAAACTCGAGAGGGAAACTCGAGAGGTAAACTTGTAGACAACTAGTGCAACCTAACCTAACATAACCTAACCTAACCTAACCTAACCTACAAAAAATAATTTATTAATCTTCTATAAATTAAACACTTTTCCTCCATGAATCTACAATGTTTTGATGATATTTAGTCAAGCATATCCAAATTGTAACCCAGTAACTAATATTTTACACTTTTTCTTAAAAAAAAATGAAACAAAAGTTTTCTGAAAGAGAAATTTTCCGTTTTATATTAAAACATCTTGATTTTATCATGATTGATAGGTGAACATGAGTGCATAGAATATTTATGAAACTGCGAAAGCATGAATACAAAAAAAGTTTTGTTGGCATTAACCTCTAAGAAATACTAGCAAATACTTAACGTCACACAATTAATTGTATGACCACAAGACAAAAAAATGAAAATCCCATACGGTAAGCATGTACAGCAAATGGGGAAAAAAATTCCACAACATTTATTTGAAATGAAAATCAAAAAGAAAATGCATACGAGTACATACATATGTTGTCATCATCATATGGCATCTAATATTTGTTGGCACAATTTGCTGAAATTTGTTTAAAATAATTACAAGAAAAACGCGCAAGAGGAGAAAACGAAGAAGAAGAAAAAAAGGAAGAAGAGAAATTAATTGTTGCACATTTTTTTAATTTTTCACTGTAAAGAATCTAAAAATAAATTTCTTAAATATTTCGTAGTTAAAAATTTTTAAAATTTTCTTCTTTTACTTTTAAATTTAGAAAGATATTCATTTGGTTTTGTAATTCAATGTTTAAAAAAAAAAAGTAAAAATTCCGCTTCACTTATAATACAAATTGATTAATGATCACTTTTAACGAAGGAAAATTAAAGCAAAAAGAAAACATATAAAAATTATTTAAAACTAAAATTTTTATTTCTCTGTTTCTGTTTTGATGTGTAAAACACAGTGTATTTGTATTTTTATTTTTTTTATTCTTTTGTTAATTTGAGAAAATGTAAAGAAAAAATAATGTTTTTTTAAGCAATTTATCTTAATTAGATAATTAAGTTAAAACATTTGCAACAACAATTATTAGAAATAATAAAAACAACAACAAAAAAATATAAAGAATTATTGTGGTTGTTAATACAACGTAAATTTTGTATTTATTTTAATTGTTGTACCGGGTATTGAGGTAAAAGGCAAACAAAGCGAGTTAAAAAAATCTTGGCACAACAAAATGACTACAGTGAAGTGGAAAATTTTAGCAAAATTTTTATTTCGAAAACTTAGTCTAAGAAAGAAAAATAATTCTGATTCAAAAATTATAGTATAATTAAGCACATAGTTGATCCTGCGATGGTTTACAACACATACATACCTTAATAATTGGTCATTACAATGCTTCACTCAGGATTACCACTTATGTTGTGTGTATTAATTTTATAAATGAGTGGCGGGACCAACAGTTTAAAGTCGACTCAGGACAACAGGTTTTTTTTTTGAGAAACTTTTTCATGGCAATTTTAGAGTTTTTGACAGAAATCTACTGATGGAAGTCGCCGAAGAAATATTTTTTTTTATTTTGTTTTGTTGGAGATATTTGACCTAGGGTTTGAACCGTGGCCTGATGTCTAATAAGCCAACACACAGGCTACTAGACTGAAGTCGCCGTGGTCTAGTAGGTAGTATGTTGGCTTATTAGACGTAAAGCCAGGGTTCGAGCCCCAGGCCAGACATCAAAACAAAATACAAAAAGTATTTCTTCGGCAACTTCCTCCCAGCAGATTTCTGGCAAAAACTCTGAGTGTAAATATAATTGCCATGAAAAATTTCTCACAATCTGTCGTTTGGAGTCGACTTTAAACTATAGGTCCCACCACTCATGATAAAATTAACACACACAACATAAGTGGTGTGAGAAACTAGGTCGCAATCCTGACTGAATGGCTGTAATGACCAATTATGTATGTATGTATGTACTAGCTACTATTTCAAAAGTACTTTCTTTCACAATGTCATAGAAATCTATTTCAAGATACAAAACCTAGCCTTTAGAGGCATTAATCTTTGGGTATTTTGACTGCAGCCAGAAGTTGATAAAGAAAATCTGCATTCAGAAGTCTAAGGTACCAATTGTTATTATTATTGTAGTAAAGAATTGCCATATTACTGCGACTAAATGATCTTTTATTGAGTTGAGTTGAGTTGAGTTTATATAGGGTATACCTATAGTATCTCCTCCAATTCTAATAAACTTTAAAACAACTTTGTTCCCAGTAACTTATTTACACTTAGAAAAAAAATAGAAAATGGAATGAATTAATGCGTCATAGGTTGTACATTCGTTTTACGTTTAAACCTACAAAATAAAATCATTATGATGATTCATTCTCGTTATCAGAGATGCTACGTGTTGGGTCTGAGATAATCCTCATTATGAATTTATGTTCTTTACGCCTACAGTATCCAGTTAAAAGGCCTCATGTTACTGCTGGATGGTACGATGTAAGACTCAAATCCCCTCTTATTGTAATTACCCAACAGAAGTTTGTTTTGAGAAGAGTCTCTGCCAACTACTATTCACTTACTACACATCCTTCTTGCCAAACATCCCTTCGCACTCCAGAAAGGTTCTGGTCTCATCAATGGCGTTAAAGTTCCCCACTTTACGAGCATATCTGCCTATTCGAGAATGGAGAATTCCTACTTGACCTGCAACTAAACAGTGAATTGCCTTTAGGTTACTGATTCTGATTCGCCAGATTACCCTCTTAAGACCTGAGTCATCAGATAGCGACTGTCTGATAGTTTTGAGCTTAGCCGGTATCAAGAAAGTATAGAGTAAAACCCCTCACAATCTCGGAAAAGTTAAACCCACCTACTCCCATGATGTCCCAAGAAGTAGTGGACTCTATGTGGTGTCCTCCGCCATACAACTAAATTTAAAAGAAATTCTAGAAACTATAGAGGCAAGCAGCCATAATCTACTCTCAGTTCTATGTATGATTACGAAATGGTTGCAGTGAGCTGCCTCAATTTTTCAGATGACATATTTTGCTGTTCGGTGGCTATGGAATTCTTTTTTTTTATTTCCATTTTTTTTTTTTTTGTGTAAAATAGAATCACAGAGTCGTAGACAAGAAGTCTACTTCACTGACCAGAGCAAACTAAATGTTTTGTTTGACTCATCTGAGTATTTAGGAAGCTCTGGTTAATATACCATATAAGGGTAATGGAGAGGGATCAGTTCTCGTATTATTTTAAGTTTATTATACCTCTTTAGAAATCGTTTGAAATACATCTGGCCTCACATAGACTCAGCCAACAAGAAAAATGCTACACACCCATAACTCAAATCTAGATTTACTAATGGGATAGATGTGTGCTTCCAAATCCTAATTATTTTCATGTCAATCATATGCAAACTCTTACTTAAACTGCCAGTGCAATTAATATTTTTGTGGGATAGCTTCTCAAGAATCAATACTTCGAACTCGAATAGACTAGGCCAACTAACAGGACTAAAGTGTAGATTTCGTATTCCCAAATCAAATCGAATCGGCTTTAGATACTATGCACGTATATACAGAACTTTAGAAGACAAATGACCAGAGTTAACCGTATTTTTATAAAAATATGTTTCAATAGACTTCAATTTTTTCCTCTACCACTGCTTGTTAAAAGCACTTTTATAAACTAGAAAAGAAAAATGCCACAACGAATCCTATTCTTTTCTCCTCATGATACACATCCAAAGTGACATGTTGTGCATGTTAAATTTCTATAAGACATACAATTTGCTTTTTTATTTTTAGAAAATGTCACAGTATTGTTAGCAGAACATCATACCACTCTTTTCTCTTTAATAACTTAAATTTAATGTTCTTTTCTGTGCCTGTTTTTTTTTATTTGTTTTATAATAAAAACAAAACAACAACATGAGCCATTCTTCTGTTTAATCATTAACAATAGCTTTTGATTTCCGTTTAAACAACAGAACACAAAAACAAAGTAAATATTTACACACACAACACACTCACACACTGCAACAGTAGCAGACCACAAGCATATGAACATTATAATTATCGGCAACGCCAACCTCAATCATTTTATCATTGACAAACCCTTTTTTCTAAATTTATAAAAAAAAATATTAAAAATATTACAAAAAAAAAGAAACAAATAAAAAAAAACAAAAAAAAAAACAAAAAATCAAATATAGAGACAAAAATAAATAATTATAAAAGGACAGTGTCAAGGTTATTTTTAAATTAAAAATTAAAATTAGAAAAAAAGAAAAAGTGGAAAAAATGTGTATAAAACGCTCTTTGTTTTAAAGGCTGCAACGTGCATATTGTATTTAAATTGTAATTTTTTATAATCAACACCATAAAATCATCATAAATCATTTCGATTAAAATTATTTCAAATGTTTTAAGCTTTTTAACTAAAAGACAAGGATTTAAGCATTAATTGTTTTTTATTTTGTTTCTTTGTTGTATACAGAGCCAATCAAATGTACAATTAAAATTACTCATACGTTTTAAAATCATTCAAGTTAAAATCACTGAAAAACTATAAAATAAAGGCCATAATGTGAAACTTTTTTCTCTTAACTAGGCTTACTTACATACATACATACATATGTATATAATTGCTCATTAAACCCTATTGTCAGGATTACGACCGAGCACCTCACACATCTGTTGTGTGTGTTACTTTAATACAAGAGTGGCGACACTTACAATTTAAAGTCGACTCCGAACGACAGATTTTATTTGAGAAGATTTTCATGGCAATTTGTTCCTTACTCTTAGAGTTATTGCCAGAAATCTGCTGAGAGAAATTCGCTGAAGAATAGTTTTTTTATCTTTCGTTCTGTTGGAGATGTCTGCCCTGGAGTTTGAGCTGAGGCCTCATGTCATATAATCGAACACAGTACCTACACATACATACATAATTGGCCACTACAACCCTTCAGTCAGGATTACGACCTAATTTCTCACACCACTTATGTTGTGTACAGTACCTACGGTGACTTCAATTCTGTGCCCAAAAAACCGCTCGTCTTTTGAGTGATTGCAAATGAATCGAGCCGATTTCTGATACCTTGATCGAACTAAATGGCAGTCAGAAGTGGCAAAGTCTGGGCTATATAGCGGGTGAGGTAAAACTTCCCATTCACTTTATTCCAAATAGCTTTTGACCAGCACTCCAAATGATTTAGTTGTTGGTTGGTCCGGTTTTGGCAGCTCATGGTATATAACATCCTTCTGAACCCACCAAATACGGAGCATTATCTTGGCTCAATGGATGTTCTTCTTGACCGCTGCCCGCTCTTCACACATGATTTCTTGTTCTTTGCTTGTAATAATGAGTTCATTTCTCATCGCCAATTCGATGCAAAAATTATGAAATTTATATGAAAAATAAATTCTTCGGCGACTTCCTCTCAGCAGTCTTCTGGCATAAACACTGAGGGTAACAAAATTTGTCATGAAATGCTTCTAAAAAAAACCTGTAGTTCGGTATCAAGTAGGTCTCGCCGTTCAAGGATAAAATTAACAGACACACAAGCTAGGTCGTAATCCTAACTAAATAGTTGCAACGACGACTTAAGTAAGTAATACATATCGTTAGTATAATTCGCAAAGACGCTAAGTCCACTTTTTTCCAAAATTAAGATTTTAATGCAAAACGTTAACACTATACAAAATACATATTTTACAACAACAAAAAATTTCAATATGTAGTTTAAATTTGTTGTAATTTTGTTGTTTGCAAAAAGGCTAAGTCCACAAAACTACGAAATTAAAAGCACGTGCTAACTCCACGAATATTAATTTTTGATCTAGGTCATTTAAAGAGAGCTATTTTGTAAAAATAATTGCGTTTAAAAAGTTTACAAATTTTAAAAACTGAAGAAGCCGCAATGTTTTTTGTGTCTCCTGTAAAAAGGGACTTAGCACATTTGCGAATCAGACTAACGATACTTACCATTATAACCCTTTAGTCTAAATTGCAAGCTCACTTCACACACGACCCATATTGCGTACATAATTGTATTCAAGATTGGCGAAACCAAGCCTGAACTTAAGATTTGAGAAGCTCTTTCATGGCAATTAGTTTACTATGTCTTTACTTTTGCCTAAAAGTGACAGGAAGGTTTCTGGAGATATCACACTGGCCGTTAAGCACATATCCCTAAAGGCTGAAAATTATGATACGCTCGCTAGAAATCTCCTCTGCTATTGTTCTATGCTTGTTACTCTAATAATTAAGACTTTACCGACATAATTTGTCAAGCTTGAGGGTAATTTGGATCAAATTCATACCATCACCGAACTGTTATAATGACTGAGAAATGTCAGCTAGGAATTGTGGAGACAGCAACCATTGAACCTGGTTATGAAGATAACTTTATTATCTTAATTAAATTTAGAAAACTTATCGTTCTGTTTAAACAGCAATTATCAACTTATTGTATTGTATTACATACATACATGTATATACATGCATACATAATTCGTCATTACAACCTTTTAGTCAGGATTACGACCTAGCTTCTCATACCACTTATGTTGTGTGTGTTAATTTTATACATGGGTGGCGGGACCTACAGT
Organism: Sarcophaga variegata; assembly: GCA_932273835.1. Lineage (NCBI taxonomy): Eukaryota > Metazoa > Arthropoda > Insecta > Diptera > Sarcophagidae > Sarcophaga > Sarcophaga variegata. The sequence goes on from OW026361.1 coordinate 113,323,449, forward strand.
TTAAAGTCGACTCCGAATGACAGTCTTTTGAGAAACATTTTCATGACAATTTTATTTACTTTCAGAGTTTTCGCCAGAAATCTGCTGTTTGATGGTATCTGTTTTAGATACATATCTGACCTGGGGTTTGAACCGAGGCCACATACCTAATAACTAATAACTTACTACTGCATGGCCAGTCGAGGCAGCCATTTGAATGAAATTTTTTTCCATTATTAACCGGAAGGATTGTACTTTCAAATAGAAAAAGAAATTTGAGAAAATATTCAGTAGTTTTCTTTTAAAGCATTTAAAAAAAAAGTTATTTGGCGGACCCTTTATTATAATATTTAATTGTGTATAGGCTTACAAGTATGCCATCGTTTGCTAATTGAATTAAATTTCTAAACGTATGAGTATTATTATTTCCCTTTAAGCAAGCGGAAATCTTTTACGTCGTATATTATGAAACTTTACTAATATGCAAACAAATGTTTCACAAATTTAAATATGGCTTAAAAGAAACTAAAACAAATAATACATAAGAGCACAAGGAACGGAATTATTGAATAAATTTCGAAACAAATGTATACACGCATACGTCTTCAATTTAAACAAATTCAATACGCAGACCTAACAAAAAAAATTAATTTTTAAAAAATTATTTTTGGAAAAGATTTAAAAAATATGTTTATTTAACTTTATAGTGTTGATTGTAAATGGATTACCAAAAAAATAATTATTTTAATTAATTTATATTTAAACTTACCTTTGATTATGAACCACAATTTACCCAGATTTACAGTGTTGTATTTAATTAGTAGTAAAATTTTTGGTTTTTGTTCAGGTACTTTCTTCGTTTTTTGTTTATTAAAATGTGTAAAATAGGTTGTTGTTGTTGCTGTTTTATTTACTTATTTTTTTTAATTTTTTATAATTTTTTTATAAAAATAAATATGAGTGTTTCGTTTGTTTCTTGAATTGATTTTTGTTTAAACGTGTAGATGAGGTATTTGGTTTAATTAGTATTTTTTAATTGAGAGTAGTAGTATACGCTTTAGTTAAATAAAATTAATTCCCTAAGAGACAAATGTTTTGTAAGCAGCAGCAGCAGACTTTGTTGTTGTTGTTGTGGTCTAAAATGATGCTAATGCAGTTGAGTTGACTACGCAGCAATTTATGCTGCAATTGCATTAACAATTTTAAAATTCTTTGCACCGCTGTAGCCGTTGTAGTAAATTTAACTGGAAAAGAATTTTGTTTTTTTTTTTTAAGTAAAATTAAAAAATATTTCTTAAACTGCAAAAGGAAATTTAAATGCACAGTGTTTTTCACTCTTAAAATAAACTTTAATTTCAACGCATTTAAATGAATGCATTTTTTGTTTCCTTATGGAAAATCATATTAAACTTGTTTTTATTATTGCTTGTTACGACCTTGCTTGTCAAATGGTTTTATGCAGGCGTTTAAGGCGAAATATCTTCACCCTCTGTGGTGATATTAAAACAGGTAATGCGCTTCCGTTTTAAAGGTAAACAAATTAAAGAGGAAAACTAGAAAAACAATAACAATAAACGATTAGAATTGTTTTGCAATACTTGAAAAGAAAAACAAAAACAAAACAACTACACAAAAGGTCGCTATAATTACCAAGAAATATAATGGCCAAGCCCACCTCTTCAACAACTATGTACGTAAAATGGAGAAGAAAAATAAATTTAATTTGAAATTTTCTTTCGTTTCGGTTTAACAATTTAATAACAACAACAAAAAAATATTTTGTTTAAGAATTTTTACTGTAATTTTTATTTTTTTTTTGCAAATTTTGTAATCAAAAAGAATTTCCCCACATTACTAAAAATTTCAACAGAATAGTACACATCCTGATTCAATTTTCTAAAAGAAATTTTCATTTCATCATTAAGTTTTATTGTTAAAGAAATTAAAAATCAAATTTTTTTTCATAAAATGTTTCTATTTATAAAGCTGCCATACGTAACGTATAAGCATTATGAATTTGTATATAATTAAATATTAATCATACGTCCCATATATCCACATACATAGTATTTGTACAAGGAATACCATACATTGCATTGTAGGAATACATAGGTTAACAGAGTGAATTACATATCAAAGAATTTTAAATTTAATTTATATTTTTAGTACAATTACAGAGACACTATAGTGACTTTAAATATAATATTCTCAACTTTAAAATAAGTACAGCGGCATTACAACTTAACTTTTGCAAGACTCCAAGAAAGTTATACCGAAAGCGTCTACTATATTAATCTGCTTTTAACCATGTAAAGAACAAAGTCTGGTGAATGGCTCAGAGCGCGTACTGAGGATCTAGAATGATCATTTTCTTAGAATATTAGTAACAAATTGTATCAGCGATGTTGATACTTTTGATCTCATTGAAAGTGAAGGTGCCTAGATATAAATTACAAGACTTTGTTGGACACGTATAAACAAGAAAAGAATTGACCCACTTCTGTCCTTAAATCCCATGGCCACTCGTCACACAATGGCTATCTTGGGTCACTGTCCTTTTGGTAGGTATGACCTATGATTTCTGCATGAAGAGGAACGGACTGTCGTTCACCTCATGTGTCAGTGCTCTGCTCTTATCATCTTAACATCTCTGGCCGAGCTTTCTAATATAAAAACTGTTGCAATAGCTAGATTAATTTTGGACTCAGGATGGTTTTCTCTAGGGAATGGCTGACCCCCGGGTAGAATGAATTGTGGTATCACAATGGACTTAAATGCTGGCTCTCTTTTCTTCCCCCCTACGAGGAGATCCTCCACTTAACCTAATCTGCTCAGATGTATCAAAATGATTTTAGAACACCTACTAGTAGAGTTCATCATGCCGTCGGATTGTTGGTTTTACTATTTAACAGTTTCTGGTTGGAAGAATGCATATCCTATGTGTGGTGCTTCAGTAGAAAATTAAATAAAATCATATGCGACAATTATCGTGTAAAAAATGGTGCCCAGATTTCTATGTGAAGGATCGAACTGAATCACTTAATAACACTAGACTTAAGTTGACATCTGATCTCTTCAATATTTGAATAGAAAGTATATTGTGCAAGCACAATTAACACCTGTAGACTCATGTTATATTGATATAATTGATCGAATAGTACGAGAGGGAACATAGATTAGATAAATAAGAACACAAAAGTCAATCTGAATAAGACTCTGATACTAAAGTTATATTGCGCAATATCAAGGGAATTTTTCTTCCAAAAAATTTCTTCGTAAAATTTACGGCCGAACTGCTTTTGCAACGGGTATTATGGCGGCATCTATCTCAGTATAGACACTAAAGTTTTATGTCGTCGTTAGCTTTCAAGTTTGTACACAAAGGAAGGCTTTGGAGAACGACACAGGAACTCCATTGTAAAGATCTCGTTGCAGACCATATTTTAAAGTTTAATGTGAGGAATTGAAAAATAAAGCATAAGATCGGGCGTTTTGGATGAAAATATATTTGACGGATTTTAAGCTCCTAACTTTTTTTCTTTATTATAAATTGTCTTTACATATTGAGAGCAAAAGTTATTAAATGAAAATTAGAAGAGAGATTACTGGTTAGATGGAATGATTTTTATACTTGTATGTCCTTACTATAAATTACAATTTTCTCCTGTCAGACAAACACTCGCATATAACTTTTGTTGAATTGAAACGGAAATAAAAATCTTTTATTTTTAGTTTGAATGGTAGTTTTTTGTTTGAAGTTTCGCATTTGAAAATTATTCCTCAAGCTGAAGTCAGTTTTTTTTTTTTTATTTGAATATAATTTTTAATTTTTACGCAAATTTTTTTCTAATTTCCTTCAATTGTTTCTGTTCCAACTCACTCAAAAGATATTGAATTATTTGTATGCAAACGTAGTTCTCCGTAATACAATTGTTTGTATGATAAATAATCACAGCAATGAACTGCAGATACCAACAGATCACAAATAAAAAGCCTTGTTTTTTTAATTTTTGTTTGCAAAAAAAGTTTTTTTTTGTATTTTTTATTTTTTTTTTTTTTTGTAATACAATATGTTCCTTGTACTTGTATTATTCTGCTTTTTTAATATAATTTTTTTTTTTTTTTTGTTTTGTTTTTACATAACAAAACACTGCATTTTTAAATTTCCGTTTTCAAAAACAGTTGTTGAAAATTTTTCAATTTTTTTTTAACATTTCATGATCACTTTTTTTTTGTTAGTTTTTCTGTTTTTTACATTAATTTTTCACACCTTAATATTATTCCCAAGAAAAAGAAACCACAAAAAGAAGAAATACAACTTTTTTTCTTTCAATAAAAATTAATTTAAATTTTTTTCTTCAAAAAAATTTCGTTTAAATTGAATATTGCTTAGCGGTACCACGTACAACGAGCGTCTAAAGTGTAATAATTTTGCATTCAGAAGAAAAAATATTATTTTATTTGCCCAACATTAACAAGCAAATGAAAAGAAATTCAAAATAAATTGCATTGAATCATTAAAATTTATTTAATTTTCCTTATTTTTTTCATGCACTTGGTCTTGCTTTTTTTTATTTGATTTTTGATTTTAAATTTCTATGCTTTAAGTAAACACGTTGATCATGCGCTTAATTACGTTTTAGTTGAAGAAATTAAAACGGGTCAAAATTCCTTTTATTTTTATTTCACTTTGACAATTTTCTATTTATAAAGAGTTGTTGTAGTTTTGCTAAGACACTAAAATGAATTGACCGTATTTCGGAGCGTGTAGTGTGTTTAAGTAAAAGTTAAATTTGAAAATGAGTACTAAATTCAATTAGGCCCACGTTTGCTTTTTTTTTTCTTCTGTTCTTTTCTCAATAATATTGTTATTGTTGTTGTTTCTTTTTATCATGCAACACTTTCTTGCGACTTGAAGAAGGCAACGCTAATAAACAACAAATAAAATTAATGAGAAATAGGCTTGAAATGAGAAAAACAAAGAAATATAACAAAACGAAAGCAATAGAAATAGATGGAATACACTCATTTATGTATGTAAGTGTGTAAATATTGTATGTATTTGTATGTAAGTGTGTTTGTAAATATAACAAATCAATTTTTGTAAAAGTATACAAAATAATAATAGATATACAAACATATGTTTATTACACACGTACATACGTAAATGAGTACATGTAATTGACGTTTACAATTTAGCAGTTGGCCACATTTGTCTACATACTAATAGACATACATATACTCTACACACATACACACTAATTTCATGTTAATTTTCTTCACAGACAACAAACATGAACCCATTTTAGCAGAGAGAAGAAAAGGTATACACCTATAGTGATCAAGTAAACAAAATGAAATGTAAGAAATTGATTTATTGTTTTGGAAATTTTCAAAATTATAAGTTATCGAATAAAAAAATATATACGAAGAAAACAAATTATTCGAATAATTTTTTTATTCGAATAATACTTTTAATTTAATAAAATCCCTTGAAATTTTATTCCCTTTCCGTTGAACCGTTTTGACGGGAAGCAGATTTTTCGTTTTAAAATACAACTTTTATTCGAATAAAAAAATTAATCGAATAAAAAATTATTCGAATAGAGAATACTAATCAATATGTAATAATTTCACAAAACATTAAAGAAAATAAAATAAAAATTTATATTCGAATAAAAAATGTTATTATTATGTTATGTTATTATTATGTTATGTTATCCGACTAAAAAATATTCGACTAAAAAATTATTCAAATACAAAAATGTTAATCAAAATATAATAATTCTACAAACATTAAAGAAAATAATATTTAGTTTAAGAACATTTCTTTGAAGTCGTCGTATTCTAGTAGGTAATGTGTTGGCTTATTAGACGTAAAGCCAGGGTTCGAGCCCCAGGCCAGACATCAAGACAAAATACAAAAAGTATATCTTCGGCGACTTCCTCTCAGCAGATTTCTGGCAAAAACTCTGAGAACAAATAAAATTGCCATGAAAAGTTTCTCAAAAATCTGTCGTTCGGAGTTGACTTTAAACTGTAGGTCCCACCACTCATTATAAGAATTTACGCACACAACATAAGTGATGTAAGAAACTAGGACGTTGTACAATGGGTCGACCTCCGGGTACTGTACTTGTCTTAATTGAGAAGAACATATCTTCTAAGCTAACTTAACTTTAAAAAAAATCTGCTACTCGCCAGGGACTTATTTAAAAACAATCATGACTACAACAGATCTTTCTTTTTACAGCCAAAGCAATAGAAACAACAGAGTCCATTGGAAGCCAAGCTGGCTGTAAATTTGCAAGCATGATAATCCCATATGAATTTTTCAAAATTCGAAAACCTTAATTAATCCAAATAGATTTTGATTCAACGTATATTTTGCATGCTAGTGACAACCCTATAAATATATACACATATTTTCTCATACCCACTAACTCAAAAACTCACTCACATCCATACAATTGTCATTGCAACACCCTTTACCAATACTGTGTAGGCATGAAAATCATTTGCTATGAAAAGTCTTGAAAAAAAATGTTTGTAAACATAAGTGAGAGATGAGAGACAAAAAGTAAAAAAAAAAAACAAATCGAAAAATACGAAATCAAACTGGTTGTAATGGCAACAATACGTAAATAGTTTTTGGATTTCAAGCATAAATAAAATTAAGCTCATTAATGACGCGCTCACACTTACGTTTTTCGCGTGTTGTTTTTTTGCTACTTACCAAACATTAATTAGACATTGTTGTGATCAATCCAAAGCAAGCCAAAATGTATACAATATACGTACATTTGTGTTAATAAAAATAGCACTGCCTTTACTAAATTTAATTTTTATTTTAATTCGAATTTTTAACTGAAATCAATAGAATCTCTAACAAAATGTAAACTTTTCAAAGATCAAGCGACATAAATTTCTCAAACCTGATACATATTTAAACGTAGTTATCGGTTCATGTCTTAACTTCAAGAGTTACGTGGACTATGCTTGCAGTAAGGCAATGCAAGTTTCAATTGCGTTGCGTTGAATGTTGCAAATAGTGATGACCTAAAGAACCATAGTTATTACATAAAAGGCCTAAAGACCATTGTTACTGTCAACTCACGTGCGCTTTCTTACAGAAAATCAACGATAGTTTCAATACTTAAAATAATACAACGGGAGTTTGAAATGCATTCTGCCGAATGCATCCAAATATAAAAGCATCTAAGGACTCCTTGTTACTAAACTATTGTAAAGGGTGCGCCATTTAAAAGTTTAAATTTAAAAACGCAATAAAACAAACACGGTTTAAAATATTGCCAATTTCTTTTTTTGTTCCGAAGTACAATTGTTCCGGTTAGAAATGAAATATTATTTCATTCATATGGCTGCCGCGACTGGCCTCAATGGTACCCCATTCAATCAAACCAATTTTCACGCACTTTTTCGAGTATATGGGGTCGTATCTTGGCAATGGCATCACTAATGTTGACCATCAAATGCTCGATTGTGTCGGCGCTCCACAGAAAATAGTCCAACGGTGTCAAATCAAAGCTTCTTGGCGGCCAATTGACATCACCATTTCGGCTAATTAAATGGCTATTAAACGTTTGACGCAATAAATCGATTGTGGCATGAGATGTGTGGCGAGTTGCACCATCCTGTTGAAACCAAACATCGTTCACATCAATACCAAGATGAGTGGGTATAAAAAAATTGGTGCGATGGGTGTCTCCATTAACCGTAATGGTTGCGCCTTTCCCATTTGCAAAGAAATATGGTCCAATGATGCCTCCGCTTCACAAGCTGCGCCAAACAGTCACGCGTAATGGGTGCATTTGCTTCTGTAAGACCACGTGTGAGTTTTTGAGACCCAAATACGCCTGCTCTTTACACGTTGTTTTACGCGTCTTTTAAAAGAGCAATTCTTGGGCTAAATTCTTGTTAAAATCGCTAAACATTGTTTGAAAAGGTTGCGCATTTTATAATTTTTTTCACGATGAAAAACCTTTCAATCACCCGAAAAACAATATTTACAAGAAATTTCGTTGAAACATTTTTTTGCGAAAAAAAAAAACTGCACGTGCCAGTCATTGTTTGTGGAATTATAAGACGTAAACGCTATATCAAGAACACAGTGTATCGAGTGGTTTCCGTGTTTAGAAAGTGATGATTTTGACAAGCGGGTCAGCAACTCAGCAGCTTTAATGAAGAAACTGCTACGTTATAAAAGCTATTCAAATGAACGTTTTTTTAAATGCTACATTTATGCTCACATCTGTTGGTGTTTTGCGGTAAAAATTGCCGCATAATAATTTTTCTTTTAAATGACGCACATTTTTGTTTTCGTTATTTCGCTACATACAACAAATCTCTCTTTGTTTATTTATTTCTATTTACAACACATTTATTTATTTAACTCTCTGCTTATGCACGATTCTGTGTGTGTGATTTTGTTTTTTCGTTTTGTTTTCATAATCATTTTTGCATAGACAATGTGTTTTTACATGTTTTTCGTTGTTTTTGCTGTTTTTGTTGTTGTTGCTTTTTATGTAATTCAATTTTCTTTGAGAATTTTCTTGTATTTCTGCTATTTTTGTTCTTGTTATTGTTGCGTTGTCATCTTTTCTAATATTTTTGTTTTGCTCAGAATATTTGTGATGATTTATTTGCGTTTTCCTAGTGTCTCATGTTGTTTTTTTTTTGTTTTACTTTTTTCTTCTTTAATAACAATTTACAGCCAAGCCATCATGTATTTGTTGTGATTTATTTTTATGCTGTTGTTTTTGTTATTCATACAATAGTTTTACAAATTTTTTTTAAATTGTTCCTACAATATTTTGCATAAGACTCTACTGCATAATCACACTCGCCTCACCGTCACACTCTTAAGCGATATATATCGTCGTTTCATTTTTATTTTTTTTTTTTATTAGAAAATTACACCCCATTATCACGGGCTTACAACAATCACAGGCAGGCACTGTTCAATTGTATGTTTGTAGGCATAATGTTCGTTTAAGTCATTCCTTGTACTTTTCAGTCAATGAATTAATGAATGAACGTAAAGATGAGTAGCCGCTTGGGCCAGTCTGTGTCTGATTAAATTGCTAAATTGCTAAATTATAGTCAATGATACGCCAAAAATAATGCTGCTGCTACTGTTACTCGCTAAGGCGATATAATGGATTCCATATTTTATTATGATTACCGTATATGGGTCATTAAGTGAACTCAATCATAGCAATGGAAATTTAAAATTTTATGGAATGGTACTGAGAGATATACGTTCAGTATACAAAATGTTTAAATCAGAATTATATTTGTAAACGTCTGATGATCATAAAAATAAAGTGTTATTGTAGTAAGGAAATCATATGAAATGGATTTTATTTTAAACAATTTTTAATTAAGGCCAATCAGACGCATTGAATTCATTTACAAATTAATTCTTTACTTACTCAATTGGTCATTGCAGTCCTTTTAGTCAAGATTTTTATACAGGTTCTCACACCATTCTACAGTTTAAAGTCGATTTCGATCCACAGCTTTTCAAGAAACATTGCATGGCACTTTTATTTATTCTCAGAGATTTGCCAGAAAGCTATGGCGAGTAAGTCACCAAAGTTAAATTTTTTCATATTTCGTTATTTTTTTCAAGATATTTGCCCTAGGGTTTGAACCACAGTCCCTTTTCTATTAAGACAACAAACTACCCTACCATTTTTCGGAATCATAATCAGAAGGTTAGGTTAGGTTAGATTAGTGTGGTAGCTTCATACCAAAAGCTCACTTGAGCACGCCTAGCGGCCCGTTGTGATGCCACAGGTGAACGCAGTTCCTGTACTGACCAAATTCCCCCGAACCCAGAAGGGGGAGGTCGGTCAGCGCAAGATCTGCATATCCAAAGCACGACTACCCCGCGATGGAAAACCAGCCAGAAAGTTTGATAAACGAGGATATATCCTTGACATCAATGGACGATAGCCCGTCAAGCTGACAAGGGTCGGCGAGCCAAATAACCCATATCTGCACCTCGCAAGAAAAAGAAAGTGGATAACAGTCTGGTCCTCCTCAGCGGATCTGCACCCACGGCAGAAGTCGGGAGCCGCATTCTCTCTGCGTGTCTACGCATAACACAGTGACCTGTAAGCATGGCCACGGTGATTGAGATGATGCCACGACCAAGCCCAAGTAACTGGTACGCCTTCTATCCAGTCCAGCGGTAGAGCAGAATAGGTTGGCGTCTCGTAAAAATTTCCGCGCGATGGCCAGTTTGATCGAGGCAAGTGGCATTCCTAAGTCGTTAGAACAGGATTCCGGGAGTAGTGCGCCAGCTCTGGCTAGCTCGTCCGCCCTGCAGTTTCCCAGAATGTCACAGTGTCCGGGGACCATAATCAGAAGCTTTAAATAGAAAATTTTTATGTGGCTGCTCAATATAAAATTCATCAGAATTGAGAGGATTTAGTTCTACTAGTACAAGCGATTTCTTCTAGCCAAAGGCAATAAGAGACATACCCTCGCCTGTTTATCTGGAACATAGATTAGCTGTTTCCTGTTTTGTCTTTTGTTAATAGAAGACAAGTAATCGATTAAAAATTTTGCAGCTTTAAACTGCTTTCAAATTATTCATCCAAAAAGCCCCCTGGCAATTCAGAGAAAACAAAAAATCTGAAACTGAAAATGATAGAAAATTGAAAGCAAATGCGAAGTTTCTTCATGACATCTCTATTTTCCATTAAAAAACGAATAGAAATGTCAGAGACATGAACTATATTTCAAGGATAGAGCCGAGGAAAAGCAAAATGGCAAGATGAACCTCAAAGAGTAACTTCCAACAGCTACTTCCGGACTTTTACAGTTGATAGCTGTTGTCTTGTCGAATCAGTTGCCATTTATTCATTCAACAATCCTTACAAATAATAGAATACATAGTTTTATCAAATTGGCTCTTCAGTTTGGAGCAATGTTTTCAGCGAAAAATCATCTTTAGCGATGAGGCCTATTTCTACATGAATGGCTGTATACGTAAACAAACAAAATTGTTGAATCTGAGATGATACCAACCAGTCCAATTTGTAATCCAAGAGCGTTCAATGCATTCCGAAAAATAACCGTTTGCTGTTTATCTCGGGCTGGCGGTGTTATTGTCCCATATTTCTTTGGGGACGACTTTAATCAGATTATCACTGACAAGATCATACTCTATTTGTCGAAGATTCCATTTTTTTTTAGCTCGAATTTAATAATCTGAGCAATGTCATTTTCGCAATTCCATACATACATACATACATAATTGGTCATTACAACCCTTCAATCAGGATTACGACCACTCATGTTGTGTGTGTTAATTTTATACATGAGTGGTAGGACCTACAGTTTTAAGTCGACTCCGAACGACAGATTTTTTAAGAAACTTTTCATGGCAATTTGAGTTACTCTCAGAGTTTTAGCCAGAAATCTGCTGAGAGGAAGTCGCCGAAGAAATACTTTTTGTATTTTGTTTTGATGTCTGGCCTGGGGCTTGAACCCTGGCTTTACGTCTAATAAGCTAGCACACTACCTACTAGAGTACGGCAACTTCTACGTGCGACATGTTCGCAATTAGTCATTACAACCTTTCAGTGAGGATTACGATCTAGCTTCTAACATCACTTATGCTGTGCGTGTTAATTTTATACAAGAGTAGCAAGACCTACAGCTTGGATTTTTCGTATTTCATTTTGTTTAAGATATCTGACCTGTGTTTGAATCATGGCCACACGTACTGGCCACTACCTACTAGACTACGGCGATATGATACCTCACACATGATGGCATCGAATAAAAAATTTCGATGATATTTCACTTCATGTTTGTTTTCTTTAAAGACAGCAAGTGCTTAATGAAAGAACGCTTTATTAAAAAAATAAATACAGAAATATGGACTCGCCTGAAATTATAAAACTTGGCTGTAAAGATTTTCATGAATCCACCTTATAGTTTAGGATCGGAACCTTATGATACCCATTTAGGGCGAATTATATTGTTTGTGTAGATTTCATTTCGAAATGGGTTTAGGAAAATTGATTATCACAATAATTCAAAACTAACACTTTACAAGACGCTCATCCTACCCGTGTTTCTTTATGGCGCAGAGGCATGGACTCTATTAAGCACTGATGCAGCAGCCTTGAGAGTATTCGAGAGAAAAGTCCTTCGTAAGGTCTTCGGTTCAGTGAGAGTTGGCGATGATTTCCGCATCCGATCTAACACTGAGCTGTTCGAGCTCCTCAACGACATAGACAGTGCAGAGTATTAATATCCAGCGGCTGCGCTGGCTCGGCCATGTCGTTCGAATGGAGGAGGATGCTCCGGCGAGACGGGTATTTGATGCGGAGATCTGCGGAAGTCGGCGAAGAGGACGACCTTGTATCCGTTGGAAGGACCAAATCGAGGAAGCCTTGTTATCGATTGGTGTGACCAACTGGCGTAGGCGCGCAAGACACAGAGGCGCCTGGAAGGATGTGTTGCGGCAGGCCGAAATGCGTTAATCGGGTTGTTATGGCCAATTAAGTAATAATGTTTTTTTCTGCCAATCGGAATGAACCTGAAAGAGTCAAACGATGTCAAATAAAATCCGAAATGGCAAAAACATAAATTTTGCTTACTAGTCCATATATTTACGTTCTCATAACGTACAAGCAGGTTCAGCGTGTGGCACAATACATATGTATGTACATATGTATGTATTTATAAAACTACTGCCAGCTGACATACATGCATAACGTCAAAGACTTATTTTTAGAGAAATTAAAATAAACTGTCTAAACATCAATCAGTTATCATTATAAAGAGTATGAAACGAATTTCTAATTAAAAAACTAAATTTAGAATAACAACAACAACGAAATAAATTTCCCTAAATCAAACAAACAAAAAAAATTCTGACAAACTTAGTTGATATACTCGTAAATAAATGGTCAAATAATTTATCGCTGCCAATACCTGCAAATGTATTCTTTTTTCTTTTAATTTTTTGTTTGTTTAAGGAAAATTCATTAAACCGCCAGACACAATTAACAGAAAGCAAACGTATTTAATAATGATTTTATTTAAAACCAATCGCGAAAGAAAAAAGAAAAACAAAAAAACTTATCGAATTAAATTGTCATTTGAATTGAATTTAAAGTTCAGGGATGCCATAAATTTTCACAAAATAATTTACAATATAAAGGCAATTCTAAGTGTAAGTATAGGTATTCGTGTGTGTTTGTACTGTGCTAATAGATACAAAATAATTAATCTTTTTTATTTTTCTAAGAAAAAAAATAATTTTTCTAATGCTCTTGTCTTATAATTTAACTCTCTTTGCCTGTGGGCATTAATTTACTCTTGTTCTCATTTGCACCTGACCTACTACTCATATTTTGCTATTCTTTCTGTATTGAGTAATACAACAAAACAATAAGTTTTTCTTTTTTTGTTACTGTTGTTACGTTTTTTATTTGTATCTAACAAATGCATTTCCACAAGTATTTAAAATCAAAAGCGTTTATATGTATCTATGTGTGTGTGTGTGCGAATGTGTTTATTTGCCACTTTTATTTGGCCATTATGAGTACAATGACTTGTTTGCGCCTATCTTTTGTGCGCCTCAATTTGTCACCCCTCTCGCTCTCTCGCTTCAATAATATTGGCAATTTTGCTGAGCTCAGCAACTACAGCTGGCATGTCTGTCTCGTTATTTCCTCTCTTTTCTTGACCAAAAAACCAGAAATACACAAAAAAAAACACACAGTTTGTCTGTCTTTGTTTACGAGCCATCCTTGTCTAATGAAAAGAGATAGAAATAAAGGAAAAACGTGACACATACTAGCACATTTACTGTAAATGATAGCGTCGTAGCAAACTGTATAATAATTTAACGGGAAAATGTATGCAAAACCAAAATGTGTCTGTTTCTGCATTAGTTGATGGCGGCGTCGGTGGTGTTGGTGGTTTGTTTACGATGCATCTCGTTCTAACATCTGGTTTTTCATTCATCTCTCCGAGTAATTCTCAAATTGACATACAAATTGCGGTCATTGCGCAGTGTCTAGCGAAAGAGAAATTCTTTGTTATAAAATTTAAAAATAATTTTCAATTTATTATTGCAAGTAAACGTACTTTTTAGCCATAAGCAAAGTATTCCATAAATGGTTTGGGACTTGGGTAAAGTAATATATGATGTAGAAAACATGTAAATAATATCCACAAATGACATGTAAATAATGTCAATAATGTTAAAAAGCATTTACATTTTTCCACGAAAAGATACTCTACAAGTAAATATAAAGACTCTGCCATTGCTTTTCTATTTCTTTTAAAAGAAATATATCCAGGGAGGAGAGCGGAACACTCTACGAACATAGCATACAATTAAGCACGACAAAGCGGCCTGAATGTGAACTCGCTCGTTATGACAGCCTTTGCTTTTTTAACAAGAAGATCTGGATATCCTGTCAAGTAAAATATTTGAGTGTTACAGTGAAGAAGACCTGGAGGATATGGCAGCAAAAGCTTATAGATGCAGGTGCATAGATAGGGAAGCCATTGATTCTAAATGGTATGCACCAAAAATGATGCGTCTGTTCTACAGAAGCATAATTAGATTCTTACTTAATAATACTTCAGAAGTTTCGCTAACATCGATGGATAGGAACTGCTTCACTAAAATAATCAAAGAAGTTCAAAAAGAGCACCGTGGTTTAGTAAGGAGTGTGTTAGTTTATTAAACCAGAGCGCGTGCGTTATATGGAAATATGGAAAGAATATTTCCTTTGCTCTCAGCAGTCTTCTGGTAAAACAAAAAAATCTGAGGGTATATAAAATTGCCAAAAAACGACCGTAAACCGTAGATCCCGCCTCAAATGGATAAAACTAACTCACACAATATAGGTGGTGTGAGAAACTAAGTCGTAATCCTAAGTAAAGAGTTGTCAGAATGCGTTGTTTAGTCATAAGTTGTGCAATGAGAACACGAAGGGATTGAGATACAGATTCAATATCAAACGGCACTTGTGACATATTGGCGCCAGACTAAAGGTAAATGGATCAACCAGAGCCACAAATAGCATTATCGGAATATAATGTATTAACGGAATGAATGGAAACTCGGTTAACGCAGAATTGTCAGACAGAGTGCCTAACATATCAATCATGATCATTGCTTGAGTCTTATACCAAATCGTCCTTCCTAGTAAAACGGATCCATGTCACATGGGGATGATTCTAAACATAAATATAGGACGTGACAGGACCTCTATATACCAAAACGAGAAAGCAAACATAGCCTATGGCTACCGAACCATAATACCGTGCTCCATGTGTACATGCGATCAGAGAATGTATAATCTGGAAAAATGATAATCTTGGCAAACATCACATATAAGGATTGAAATATCTTCGCTGATAGTCAAATGACAATCATAGCAACAGCATACTAAGAAACACGATCAAGAACTGTCCTAGAATGTAAGAAGGCAATTAACAATTACTACAAGCATGGCACGGTACGCATTATATGAATACCTAGCCAGCAAGAAGTGATCAGAAATGAGGAAACGAATAGAGTTAGAGTACTACGTAAAATAAACTTGAATAATCCATTGAGTTTTAGTGCATTGAAAACCGGAAACTTCGCATCTACTATTGGGGAGTAGCATGAAAAATTCCAAAGATAGTCTGCGCCTATTCAAATGAGAAAAAAGGCAAGTCGAGAACACGAACAGACACTCTGTCTTATACGTACACATAAACCGTGTAGGTTCGATGGAATATGATGAATACAAGGCATGTGGCGAAGCAGACATCGAAAAGTTGGAACACTTTTTATATCATTGCCCAGTTTTCGAAAGGTCAAGAGGCCAATAGACACCATATCCGACATAGATCATCTCAGCTCAGAAGCTAAGGACGTTCTCCTCTCTTCAGCCTATCTATGATGGATGACGAAGTGACAGAGCGTTGTACTTGTACCAAATTGGAAATGAATGAAATACAGTAATAGCTCGATTTACTTCACGGTTGCAAGCAAAATGCAAAGTCATCGACAAATTTACATAAGAAAATGCAAGTCATCGACAAAATTACTTAAGAAAATGTAAAGTCATCGATGAATTTACTTAAGAAAATGCAAGTCATCGATAATATTACTTAAGAAAATGTGAAGTCATCGATAAATTTACTTAAGAAAATGCAAGTCATCGACAAAATTACTTAAGAAAATGCAAGTCATCGATAAATTTAGTTAAGAAAATCATCGACAAAGATCTAAGAAGACGTAAAGAATGACGAAATAAATCGAAATGAGAAGAAACAAAAAATCTTATGACTTAAATCGACACGACGATATTACTTTACTATGTACGATGACATATTGAGGCTTACACTGCCCGATTACAGGTCAAGTGGGTCCTTAGGGATGATGAGGCATTGAATATGGTAGATAAACGGAAAGACTTTCTGGAAGCAAAATGGAATTCTGCTGCAACGAGGATAGCATATGTCTAGATAAAGCTGGCTGCATAAAAAAAATGGAAGCGGTGCTGGTAAGTGCACAGAAGCAAAGACAGCAGATGAAAGTGTACTAGTGGACAGATGATAATTTTAAAAGAGGCAATAAATTTCCTTGACATGATGATTGATATGAAAAAGTGTTTTAAAAGACACTTGGTCGGTAGGTAGGCATTAAAAACTAAAATGTGAAAAAACCTTTCAAATAAGTTGCCTTTAGTATGTAGAAATTTTTGGATTTAGATTAACTTTTCAGACTCATTAATATTCAACAAAACTACGTAATTTAGTGATGGACAAAAAGGAAAACTATTTTTAAAGAATGCAATCTAAAAAGGGATTCACTTAAAAATATTAATTTTGAAATGAAAAACAAAAAAAAAAGAAATTTATTTTTAAATGCAAAACAAAACGAAATGGAAACTTTATTTTCTTGTTATTATTGTTTTCCTTATTTAGGATAAATTCGAAATCTCATAATTTAAACAAAATTTCCATTAGATTTTTATAATGTTAGAATAACAAATAGAAGAGAGAGAGCAACACAAAAAAAGGTCATTTTTGATTTCATTCAACAAACGAAATGGGATAAAATTTATGTTTAAAGTTAAAAACAATAGCAAACAATGTTGGGAGAAAAAAGGAAACCAAAATAGAAAGGCTTCAGCAAGTTAAAGCCGCTCTTAACCACTTTTGGTATTCATGCTACCACTCTATTTATGTAAATCGTTTCTTAATGCCAAGAGATTTAAAACAATTTGTTATTCAGACTGCTACTGCTACCGCTACTGCTACTGCTATTGCCAACACAGTTAAGGGAAATTGTTTAAATTTAACACCATCGCAGCACAAAGAAATTCCATGACCAAAACCATCCAAAGGATTTCGAAACGAGAAAGGCACAAAAATAATATTCAACTCAAGTTGAAGATTAAGGGTCAATTTTATGATTATCTTCTCAGATTTCTAAAGTATTTCAAGAGAGATTTTTTTTCTTTGTGGGGGAGAGTAAAAAGCAAATTGAATAAATTGTCTGAAATAAAATAATAAATAGCAGCATAGAAGAATACCAACCATGCATGCCATAATAAAGAAATAAATAGAAACACAAAAGCTATGAAGGCAGACAAATTAATTTTTTATTTTTTAGTTTTAAATTGAGTCACGTATTTCATAGGGAGAGGGTTTGTATTGTTATGTTTAAATTTTAAATAAAATTTATTAAAATCGTAATAAACTATGGCCAACGAATATAAATAAATAAATTTAATTTGTTTCAAATAAAAGGATTGACAGTATTAGTTGAGCTTTACACAAACCTACGATGGGAATACCTTCCACATTTACATTTCATACTGCAATTACATTGTTGTTCTGACATATTTCAATACAATATGTGTTTAAATTTATCCTTATTACAAAAATCACAAAATATTTCCATTCAGCTCCATAAATAATTTCGACTTCACTGTCATTATCGTGCCACTTCAAGCTATTTAAGACCTGCTTGTCTTTCGTAGTCCTTATAGGTTTTTCTGCATAGCGGCATGTATAAGGTCTACTTTGGTAATGTGTATGCTCAATTGGTCTTTAACAACCCTTTAGTCATGCTTACAACCTAGCTTTTCACACCACTCATGTTGTGTGTGTTAATTTTATGAACGAGTAACGGAAACTTAAGCATAAAGTTGACTTCGAACGAACGATTTTTTGAGAAACTTTTCAGGGCAATTTTCTTTCCTCTCAGAATTTTTGCCAGAATACTAGTGAGAGAAAGTTGCCGAAAGAAAACGTTTTTCATATGAACCAGGGACTTAACCATGGGCTCTCGTCGAACAAGTCAGCACACTAGACTACGCTAACACTACCTAATGTTTTACAACCATATAATAAGGACCACTTAGTGAAATCAATATTTTTATTTTAGCAACCTGTTAGGGTACTTTCACGAAGTCGCCGTAGTCTAGTAGGTAGTATGTTGGCTTATTAGACGTAAAGCCAGGGTTCGACATCAAGACAAAATACAAAAAGTATTTCTTCGGCGACTTCCTCTCAGCAGATTTCTGGCAAAAACTCTGAGAGCAAATAAAATTGCCATGAAAAAAGTTTCTCAAAAATCTGTCGTTCGGAGTCAACTTTAAACTGTAGGTCCCCCACCACTCATGTATAAAAATGAACACACACAACATAAGTGGCATGAGAAACTAGGATGTTGTACAATGGGTCAATTCGACCTCCGTGTACTGTACTTGTCTTAATTGACAGGTACACGTTCTCTAACCTAACCTAACCTAGGGTATTTCACACCAGGCAGTCTGATACTATGACAAGGGCATCCCAGAGGAGAGAAGTGTTCACCAACTGTTCTAAACTTTAGAATCAGATACGATTGTGGAACAAGAAACTTGAGCTTAGTACATCTCTCCACCTTCCTAACTACAGTGGTGTGGTTCAAGCCGTGGTTAGAAACACACTGTGGAAATTATTCCAATTAAGGGGGCTCCTAGATTTGTTAATACATATCCATATTCTCTGAAAACCAAAGGGCAATTAGATCCAACACAGATGCATCTTTTACTTCCAATTGGTTGATATCTCCTTGGCCTTCCTTCATCAACATTTAGGGCAGTTTTGTGTCAATCTCACAATCGTTCTTAGTCGTATGAGATATCTTACCTCGATTAAGCTGTACAAATTTTGACTGAAGAAGAATGGTTGGTTCACTTCCAGTCTCACCTGATTTAAATTGGATAGAAAGCGTGTAACATTAACATTAACATCCAGCGGATGCGCTGGCTCGGCCATGTCGTTCGAATGGAGGAGGATACTCCGGCGCGGCAAGTATTTGATGCGGTAATCTACGGAAGTCGGCGAAGAGAGCAACCTTGTATCCGTTGAAAGGACCAAATCGAGGAAGCCCTATCATCGATTGGTTCGATCAAATGGCGAAGGCGCTTGGAAGGATGTGTTGCGGCAGGCCGAAATCCGTTAAACGGGTTGTCATGGCCAATTAACTAAGTAAGTAAGTAATAAAGCGTGTCAATCAATCAGTCAATTTAAACGAAATTATGCGGATATTTCACTCAATAATCATTACGTAATGGGTAATGATGCGAAGCGACTTTTCTTGCCTCAAGAGAATTTTCCACATCGTTTTTCAGAGGACGTCTCTAACTTAATGCAGTCTTCTACCTTTTGGGTCTCCATATCTTAATTAGCTAACGGAACTATCATCGCTTGATACAGATTATTAGACTCGCAGCGGTTGCCAGATAGATTCCAAGCATCCCGTTTAATATGAGGCCTGCACCGGTTAGGTGTTACCAGTTAGCTTTATGTCATCGCTTCCAATGGTAACACAATGTACCACTACATGTGCTAAGGTGAGCTTTGATTTCAATGCAGATGCGGCTTTCTTCCACATAAAGATAATAATACAGCTTATTCCGTTAGTGCAGTGAGCACTAATTTTAAAATTGATTTTGTATATTTTTTGTTATCCTTCTTCATTAAGACTAATATCGCCGAGAATGCGAGGTGATGTAGTTGCCTGTTTAACTTAAACTCCTGGAATTTATGGTGAAACAGATCCAGTGTAACGATCATCAAAATTAGCAAGAGACAGCAGTCTTGTTTGGGTTTCATTATCTGACCCAAACAGGAATGACACGAATTGTTCATTGATTTTATACGATTCTGAGTAATACTACTGCCGAGTGATACTACTGAGCTGGTGTTTTATGCTGAGCAAATTTTGATCATCTCTACTATTCCATCCAACACATTATTTTATATATCAGATAGCACTTCCCATAACATTATATTTACTTTTTATTTGTAACTTTCCTAGAATTTAATTTCCAAAATTCATATAATTCCTAAAAACAAAACAAAATACTTTCCTTCCTTTTGGCTCCCACTTAAATACAGATTTTACGCTCACAAGACATTACCGCAAATGCCACCAAAAATTAAATACCAAATGAAAATCCACTCTTAACATTGATAGACAAAACCAGCAGGTGGTCAGTAAAAATAGAAACTAAAAACGATTCCAATTTCAATGGGAAATCGTAGTAAAACCCACATATTTGAGTAGGAAATCAGAAATCAATAGAAGAGCTGGAAACCAACCCACATATTTTATTACAGAATTTCATAAATCAGTGGCATTTACACAAATCGTTCAGAATTAGAAAAGAATTTTTCTTTAGCAAACTACCATAAAAGGATTAAAGAATTAATTTTAAATGGCAACAATAGTTCAGTCGCTTTAAAAGTTTCTAAAGTGTTATAAAAAAATAATGCCTGGATGGTGTGAGAAACTAAATACTGTTTATCAAACATGCTAGTACAACATTTACGCAATAAGCCTCTAAAAGGTGGACTAGAATTTAATTTTATTCCATTTCAATATCCCTTCCTTTAGATGGCGTATCTTAGTGATTATTGTCTTTGTCTACAAACACAAGCACCTCAGGTTCTACTACAGGAGCAGAAAATTAATTGGTCGATTGACACAAGCCGTTGTATCGTTGTATTCATTGTATTGTTGGACGACTATACAACAGTGTATACTTGTTGTTGATAATTTTCATGTAAAAATCCGATACACTTATACACATTTTTTCATATGTTTTTAAAAGTTGTATTGGTTTCGTGCTATCAAATTGTTTGAATGAAAAAATTATGAAGAAATATACGACATACACAATACAGCATAGCATTGAGCGTTCACAAACAACCAAGTGTATTCAATACAACATACTCGATACAAGGTCGTGTGAATTGGCCAAATGTTTTCTTATGATTTCTTCGAATTAAACAAAAATTTATTTGTTTTACTAACCTTCAAATAATTCATTCAATAGGCCCCTAGCAAAAGAAAATGGCTCCAACAACGAACGCCAACTCTTGAAAAAAAGTAAAATTTAATGATAAAAGTTTCTCACCAGTTTCTCTTCTGTCGTTTATCATGGCAACAGCATTAGAGAAGATATTATAGGGTACTCTATAGAAATAGATCAAGCCACGATAAGTATCTTGCTGACAAGGAGAGGCATTTCACTTGAAATTAGTATGCAATCAGATGGAGTAGTCCTAGTCACAAAAAGGAGGTGTTTGCAGGCATACTTATTGGGCAGAAATACAGGAAGGCATCGAAACTGCATACAAATCCGATTCATGTCAAATATTGGCAAACATAGAGCAAAAGAAGATGGACTGTAATAATTACGACCAAGATCGACTGCAAAGTTTCGGCAGCAGTACAGAGAATGGCGGCATCAGGAGTTACTTCTGCCTACAGCACATTCAAAGGCACCGCACTACTCGTGGTAAGTCGAGCGTAACCTAACGATTAAGTAACGCTTAAACGGAGAAGATAGTGGAAGACAAGGAGGGAGAAATAACCTATCAGTCCTGCTTATCTAAGATGCAATGCAACAAAGACTTATTCCTTGCATAGGAAGGTGACTTCAGAAAAACTTTGGGAAATCACTTTCTTACACAGCTACTCTCATGTGGCAGCTATTTTTACTGCACGAGAAAAATAAGTGACTATGAAGCAGTGAATGACAACGCTGAACAAAGATGATTCATTTGAATCAGATGACCTGCAGAATGTTAGCATTTGAAACCGGTTGCAGCATTGTGAGTAAAAAAACAGACCCTGAACGGATACGAAACTGACACGACGAGCAAGTAGGATGAATGATGGTTGCTTAAAAATGGAGGAATCCTCTAAGAAATTCATTCTAGGCTTTCCAAAGTAAGGCACAATGCTGTCCCAAGAAGATGTATCCCCAAATACAATACGAAACAGAATAGACGCGTAAGTAGTATGAAGCTAAATAGTTGTTGCGTAAATAACGGTCCCTCTGGTTAATTCGTTCTGAGCTTTCCAAAGATAGGCATAATGCTGTCCCAAGAAAAGGTCTTTCCAGAAGAGAGGAGATTGGTTTAGTGGGAACATCACACAATGTTAGTATGTACGAGAGCAATAAGAGTAAGAGGCAAGAGCTAAAAACATCAGATAAGAATTTGAAGCATCATTTATGAACTACAGTAATCCCTCGATTTACGTCGCAGTTGGTTAAAAAAAAGGCGAAGTAAATTGAAACAAAGTTAATCGAGGCGACGTAAATCGAAGGATTACTATATTGTTTCAGGAAGTCGTCGTAGTCTAGTAGGTAGTGTGTTGGCTTCAAAACGAAATATGGAAAAAATATTTCTTCGGCGAATTCCTCTCAGCAGATTTCGGGCAAAATCTCTGAGAGTAAATAAACCTGCCATGACAAAGTTTCTCAAAAATCTGTCGTTCGGAGCCGACGTTAAACTGTAGGTCCCGCCACTCACGTATAAAATTAACGCACACAACATGAGTGGTGTGAGAAGCTAGGCCGTAATCCTGGCTGAAAGGTTGTAATGGCCAATTATGTATGTATCAAACTTTGCAGTGTCATGCTGTATGTTTGAGGAAATTTGAAAAGCTAGCAACTATAAATCAAGATATCCAAATTGAAGTAGATTGACCATAACCAGAAAAATGCACGAAGATTTCCGAACGAGAAAACATCTGAAGAGGAAGACCAACAAAAAAGTGAAGCCGCCTGCGTTCATACTATACAGTACAGAACAAAAACCTTTTCTTCATAGAATGATTTATTCACAGTCGCGTATTCTATTAGGTCACTATTCCAACAGCAGATCAGACAGATTTATTGAGAAACTTGTCATGGCAATTTTATTTTACTCTCAGAGTTTTTACCAGAAATCTACTGAGAGAAAATCGCCTAAGAAGTATTTTTTAATTTTTCTTTTAGTTGGAGACGTCTGACCTGGGCTTTGAATCGTAGTCTCATATCCAATAAGCCAACACACTACCTAGTAGACTACGACAACTTTGAGGAAACCAAAAATTTAAATCATCATACACACCAATGCTTTCGAATTCTAGACATATAGTGACCGGTTCGTATAGGGAATGTTGATTGGACGACAGCGATAAATCAAATCTTTGCCTCTGTGGAGTAATTTCGCAGAAAATGGCAATGAATTCATGACACACTTCTAAAGCAACCGATAATATCGATTCGGTGTAATTCACAAGCAGCCAGTGTGTTGATGACCTACTAAAATGTGGAAAGGGTGGGTACTCATGCCATAACGTATGCAAAAGATTTCACAATATAGCCTGGTATAAGAACAAGCTTGAGCGATTCAAAGATAACAGAAGAAGAACAGTGGCTTTTTAAAATTTCGGTGTCCTTCATGTTTAGCGGATATTAAACATTTCACAGATTTATGCCGAGTATTGTAAAATTATTTCAAGGAAATGTTTGACAAAGTAAGCGTTGAAAGCATTCCTCACATTTCCTATCCGGTAATCCGTTGTTCGCATTTTAAATAAAGAAAATAACACGACAATGGTAATCATTAATACCTATACGTACGGCCACATTTTTTGTTTTGTTTTTTTTTTTTTTAAATGAAACCCATACAAACACGCACTAGCATATGTATATGTATACTGTATGTATCCTTATGTTATAATACTTTTTAATATTTTTTCACATCGCTATTGTTATTATTGTTGTCTGATTATTTTATTGTATTTCATATCTTTTGTTTTGTGTTCGATTTGCTGACTCTTTTGTATTGTTTTCTATCGTCACGAAAGAATTTTTTTCAGATACTCAATACATTTTTTTATGTGTTTATGAAACATTGACGTTTTTGCCTTTTTTATTATTTTTTCTCTTAGCGATTAAACAACTCTTTTGTGGTCCTATTTTTTTCAAAAGCTTAAATTCATTAGCACTCACAGTCAAAGAAAAAAGTCTACATACAACAGTGTATGCAAATATTTTTTTTTCTAATAATGAAGTCGCTATAGTTTAGTAGGTAGTGTGTTGGCTTATTAGGCGTAAGGCCATGGTTCAAACCCCAGGCCAGATATCAAAATGAAAATAGGAAAATATTTATTCGGCGAGAAGCTAGGTCGTAATCCTGACTGAAGGGTTGTAATGACCAATTATGTATGTATGTAATAATTTCTAGGTTATATATAGGTTAAGTCGCCGTAGTAGGTAGTGTGTTGGCTTATTAGACGTACAGCCAGAGTTCGAGCCCCAGGTCAGACATCATAACAAAATACAAAAAGAATTTCTTCGGCGACTTTCTCTCAGCAGATTTCTGGCAAAAAGTGTAAATAAAATTGCCATGAAAAGCTTCTCGAAAATCTGTCGTTCGGAGTTGACTTTAAACTGTAGTCTAGTCTAGTCCCACCACTCATGTATAAAATTAACACACACAATATAAGTAGTGTGAGAAGCT
This sequence comes from Sarcophaga variegata, assembly GCA_932273835.1. Classification (NCBI taxonomy): domain Eukaryota; kingdom Metazoa; phylum Arthropoda; class Insecta; order Diptera; family Sarcophagidae; genus Sarcophaga; species Sarcophaga variegata. The sequence continues at coordinate 113,348,295 of OW026361.1, forward strand.
AAGTCGTAATCCTGAGTGAAGGGTTGTAATGGCCAATGCATTTATACAGTTCAAGAAAAAATTTATAATTAAGCCACATTTTTTTTCTACATACATCGCTGTATGTATACTTTTTTCTTTGACTGTATGAATTTATAATTAAGCCACATTTTTTTCAATTTTTTTTATAAAAAAAATATTTAAAATTCTTCCCTTCCTTTATGATATGAAATGAAATAATTTTAATCGCATTTTCCAGTCTCATTGTTTGCACAAATAATGCATCCTGTGCGTAATGTTAAACGGGGGGCTTTTTTTGTTTTTAGCAATTCATGCGTATTCATCACGATTAAATACGAATTTTGTCTGGGTTTTATTGAAATTGTTTGTTTAAACATTTTATTTTTAATTCAATGGCTTTGTAGTGGTTTCAATTGTTTTATTTATTTGTAAATGAATGACGGAATGTATGAATAAATCTATGATAAGTTGAATAAAATTCAAAAGTTTATAATTTATTTATGATCGACCGAACTTATGTATGCATTTGACACTTTTGACATTGATTAGTTGAATTCATTGCTATTCATTGTATTATTTTTAAAAATGTTTAGTAAATAGTAAATGTATTGCTATTATTATTATTATTTTAAATGTTATTATTGTTGTTTATTGAACTACAAAGTACAAACGCTGAAGGTTGCAGCAAACATTTCAATAACTCAGCAAGTGAGAAAGTAATAACCAGTGAACAATCATGACACAAAGCCGTTACTAGTTACTAACGTTACCAACATTAGCTCATGTGTGGAATTACAATAACGTTTTCTCGGTCCTTTCTTCTGAGGCTTTCTTATTTGGCGCAGGCGAAATTTGGGTTCCGTAGATTCTACAGAAAGTGCATGGCTTTCATTCGATATTTTGTTAAGCCGAAATACGTTTATAAATCTACTCAAAGAGTGGTTCTAATTGCAGTGCTTACCACGATACATTTTAAATTTCACAGCCTGTCTTGATTCATACATAATCAGACATTACGACCTAGCTTCTCACATCACTTTTAATGTGTGTGTTAATTTTACTCATTGCAGTTTAAGGTCTACTCCGAACGACAGATTTTTCGAGAAACTTTTTATGGCAATTTTATTAATACTCAGAGCTTTTGCAAGTAATCTGCTGAGGGAAGCCGCCGAAGAAATATATTTTATATTTCGTTTAGTTAGAGATGTCTGGGGGTTTGAACCGTGGCCCCATGTCAACCAAGCTAACACACTACCTACTACCGTACGACAGATTTTTGAGAAACTTTTCATGGCAATTTTATTTACTCTCAGTGTGTTTGCAAGAAATCTGCTGACAGGAAGTCGCCGAAGAAATACTTTTTCTATTTTGTTATGATTCCTGGCCTGGGGGTCGAACCCTGGCATTACGTCTAATAAGTCAACACACTACCTACTAGACTACGGCGACTTCTAAAAACCACATATTACCACTATAATAACGGGAAAAATAAAGGCTTTTACATACATACATACATATTTGGTCATTACAACCCTTCGGTTAGGATTACGACCTAGCTTCTCACGCTACTTACACTTGTGGACACACAATTAAGTCATCTATGCAAAATTTTTCATTTTTATAAAAATTAAAAAATTTAAGAAAAGTGGAAACAAAAACAACTTATATTTATTAATTTCATATGCTTTATAATTAATTAACAACAAAAACTTATATAGTTTTTTATTGTAAAAAATGTTTTGGTACTTAGTTGATATCAGACTTAAAATTTAAGTGGACACATAATTAAGTCATTTGAAACAAAATATTGAAAATTCAATTTAATTACTTTATTTTTCACCCAAATTATTTGGAACCTTTAGTATTTTGTGGGGAAACCATTTTGGCGTATTATTTCAGTACATCTTTGTGGTATTGAGTTGATTAAGTTGCGACACTGCTCAGGACTAATGTTATCCCATTCTGCCTGGAAAAGCTGCCAAAGTGCTTTTTGATGCTGGGTTTTTTGGCTGCAACTGCTCGTTTTACGATCCCCCAAAGATTTTCAATAGGGTTCAGATCGGGACTTTGAGTTGGCCAATCACGAACGCTTATTTTTTCCTCAGCAAACCAAGGTTTAACTACCCAAGATGTTTGCTTCGGGTCGTTATCATGCTGAAATATCTGCGCTAGTGGTAATTTGTCGTCATAATCTTTAGTCAAATTGTTCCGTAGGATGTTCTTATACATTTCCCCAGTCATTTTCCCATCGATTCTTACCAGTGGACCAACGCCGGATGAGGTAAAACAACCCCAAACCATTACTGACTAACCTCTATGCTTTACGGTTTGTTTGGTGTACTTTGGGTATAATTGTGTATTGACAGGACGTCTTACATAGGGTCTGCCATCATTTCCAAAGATACGACTAATTTCCAAAATTTTGTCGTCTTTATGGAGGTGGGTTTTGGTAAACCGCAAGCGTTGCTGAATATTTTTTTTGGACACATTAGGTTTTGTTCTCGCAAAACGTCCATGGAGATTATTTTCAGTCAAGCGTTTTCTTACGTTCCTTGCCGATATTTTAACAGCGTGTTCCAACTCAATACACTATATAATCTAAGTAGATATGAGGAATGGGTCAGCTTTATTCATCCTGGCTAAAAAAAATAAGCGTTCTGGATGGGTCAACTCAAAGTCCCGATCTGAACCCTATTGAAAATCTTTGGGGGATCGTAAAACGAGCAGTTGCAGCCAAAAAACCCAGCATCAAAAAGCACTTTGGCAGCTTTTCCAGGCAGAATGGGATAACATTAGTCCTGAGCAGTGTCGCAACTTAATCAACTCAATACCACAAAGATGTACTGAAATAATACGCCAAAATGGTTTCCCCACAAAATACTAAAGGTTCCAAATAATTTGGGTGAAAAATAAAGTAATTAAATTGAATTTTCAATATTTTGTTTAAATGACTTAATTATGTGTCCACTTAAATTTTAAGTCTGATATGAACTAAGTACCAAAACATTGTTTACAATGAAAAACTATATAAGTTTTTGTTGTTAATTAATTATAAAGCATATGAAATTAATAAATATAAGTTGTTTTTGTTTCCACTTTTCTTAAATTTTTTAATTTTTATAAAAATGAAAAATTTTGCATAGATGACTTAATTGTGTGTCCACAAGTGTATGTTTTATTTTTAATTTTATACATGAGTGGCAATACCTACAGTTTAAAGTCGATTCCGAACGACGGTTTTTAAAAACTTTTCATTGCGATTTTATTTGCTTTCAGAGTATTTGACATAAATCTGCTGAAAGGAAGCCGCCGAAGAAATATTTTTTCATATTTCATTACGTTAAAGATGTCTGGCCTGGGGTTTGAACCCGGGCCTTACATCTAATAAGCCAACACACTACCTACTAGACTACGACGACTTCAATTATTACTATTACACTCAATAAAGGCTTTTACAAGTAATAAATTGCTGTATACAATCGAATTCTTTAAAGGCAAATAATTTTGTAGTTGTATTGCTTAAGTATGCTTTAGAGACCTATTTTACGTATCAAAACAAATTATTTGATCACCTTTAAAAACAATAAAAACAACACATTACAAACATAATTACCAAAAGAATTACAAACGCTTTTGAAGTTAGATTTTATGAATGAATTTCCTTCGCAACATAACATGCGCATTTTAAATTTGGAAATTCTTAGTTTTTGTTGCGAAAGAAAACAGATGCTCAGCATCAACAAGAAATCATGATGCCAGGAACAGATTTTGGCAAATATTGAAACAGTCTTAAACGGTCTCTGAAACTACGAAAACAGGTGTCGCAGGTTAAAAGTGAAGAAAATTTTATTTAATAACAAAAAATAATTTAAATTTTAAAATATATCTTGGAAATATAATTGAAGTGAGAGCTTTAAAAAAGAAATTTAATTCAGCAAACTATAATCAAAAAAAATTAAAAACAGGCTGCCTTGTCTGGCCTCAAAAACGTATGTCTATTCTGGCCTACTGATGTCAATGTTATCATCAACAATTGTCTTGTTGAATAATATCATCGTTATTATCGTTATCATTAGCGTTAACGTATGCTTTTTACCGTTTAACTAAGCTATCACATTACGTTTGAATAACAGTTTGTCTACTTGACTGGTTGCTTCACAGCATCACGTCGTGTCACATCGAATAGTTTCGCGTCGCGTGGCATTGCATCTCATCTGTTTTATTACAGAATTTTAACTGTTATTTTTCAAATCATATTCACCACCACACAGGCAAACATTATCGTATTATTTGAAGGCATTTAAGTTTAAAGATGTTTGTCGTCAGATATACAGAAAAGTAAAGCGTGTAACAAGCCCTAAATGGAACGATACGTTACACGTTTGGCTTGTATGTGGCATTACTTGTATCTGTACTGTGTGCGGAAAGTGATAAAAGAAAATAAAGAAAAGAATGAAAATTTTTAATGTGATTTTCTAATTTGATTTGTTTTGCATCTCCCGTAATTGAATTCCACCAACAAAATGAACTCAAAAGTTTGTATTCGACACACACACACACTATGGAATCCAAATGGAGGAGTAGAGTTTTTCCAAGTAATTGTAATTTTTAAAGACACATTTTCGTGTAAACTAATGAAACGTTGTACTGATTTTCATTAAAGATTTGTTTACGTTGACATTTAAGTCGTTTTTGGCAAAGATCAAGTGTACTTCAGTGATGAATAATTGCTAAGGGCTACAATGGGTGGGCGGTATGAGTATCCAATGAACACGAATATTATTTAACAATTAAGTGTGTGAGGAAACAAAAAAAAAATAATTTAAAATCTGTTTCTCATTTTTACGGAGTTTTTTACAGAAAAAATATTCTTTTGATATAATTTCCGAAATATTTTTAACAAAATTAAAGAACTAAACAAATTAAGCAAATTGTGTGAGAGTTTTAAGTGACCATTTTATAGAAACTTGGCGCACATATCAACAAATTTCGGTTGGATTAGTGAAAAATTCCATAACGAAACAAGAAATTAAAATTCTGTTCAATATTTTGTATGACAAAATAATGACTAATCTGTAGTGGATAAAGCAAACGCAATTCAGTGTGTCAGAATTCAAGCCAATCATACCCATAGGCATGAAGCTTTAAGTTTAAGTTAAAGTTCGAGATTTTCGATAAAAATATGGAGTCAACTTTATTTGGATTGGATTAGTGAAAAATTCGAAACAGGAAAAAAAACGCAATTCAGTGTGTCCAAATTCAAGCCAATTATTCCCATAGGCTTGAAGCTTTAAGTTTAAGCTAAAGTTCGAGGTTATTGATAAAAATATGGGGTCAACTTTATCACATCTAAGTGACATAAGAGAATTACAGATAGACATACATATTTGGTCATTACAACCCTTCAGTCAGGGATGCGACCTAGCTTCTCACACCAGTTATGTTGTGTGCGTTAATTTTTATACATGAGTGGCGGGACCTACAATTTAAAGTCAATTCCGAACGAAAGATTTTTGAGAAACTTTTGCTTGGCTATTTTATTTACTCTCAGAGTCTTGCCAGAAGAATTAAGGAGAGAATAATTAAGGAGAGAACTCAGTTCAACAGCCAGGATAACACGCTTATGTCCTACTAAAGATTCTGTTTTTTGCCATTGTGCTTAAATCCTTACTGGCATATTTAAAATTTAAAGACTTTGTTTTCCCACATTGATGCGCTATAAACACCAAGCATTATGTTTCTTAATTGGTCATTACAGTAGAAGTCCTTTAGTCCGGCATCCAATAGTCCGGAATGCCCGATAGTCCGGCATCGCTCCAGAAAATTGTAAAAATTTTGGTTTTCTCCAAAAGTGTGCTCTAATGCAAATAAAAACGCTCGAGAGCTATTCGGAAGTTTTCGGGGTAGTTCGGGATTCCGGATGATCCTCGGTATTGTTCGGAAATAATTAGCGGCTGGCTAGTCTCAGCTATCACAACAAATTCAGGTGCAGTGCAGCTCCGAACCTAATCAATCAATCACGAAACGATTTCGCCATTTTTTGTGCGTTGTTGTTTTATGTCCTTTCACATAGCAGTAAACGTAACTTTTGAAACTGTTTATAAAAAAGTGATTTTTGTTCTAATTGTACAGTCACCATGTTTTCAAAACATAAGCCTTCGAGTTCAAAAGAAGAGAAACGAAAACACATCATTATCAACATTGTAGTAAACCTCAGCCTACTCAAAATCTTGAAGAAGGTGACTCAGATGTCGAAAAGGAAAAAATCAGCAGGGCAGAACCTGTGGAATCACTAAATAAGTCTATCTCTTTTGCTGAGGCTGGTACTAGCTACAGTGCTTCAGAAATTATTGATTTGCATATCAATAGAAATAAATTTTATACTAAACGCCAATAGTCAAGAAAACAAAAAGACGTTCGTGACTTTTTTAAATCTAAGTGAAATATGTTTCCAGTACGTGTACATACTTACATTATACAAAATGTAAAATAAACCTTGTTGTATGTATTTGCACATTGTATTTTTAGTTTAATTATTAACCTAATTGTTCTTATAATTACCGCCTGATAGTCCGGAATTTTCGATAGTCCGGCACCGAGCCGGTCCCGAACGTGCTGGAATATCGGACTTCTACTGTACCATCCTTTAGTCAGGGCTACACCATATAGCTTCTCATAGCACTCATGTTATATGTGTTAATTTTATACATGAGTGGCGGGGCCTACACATTTATGTCGACTTCATTACAAATTTTAATAATTCTCAGAGCTTTTTCCAGAAGGCTACTATGAGGAAGTCGTTTAAAGAAATATTTTTTTACAACCACGTGATCTCATCTAATAAGCCAACACACTGCTTACTAGACTATGGTGACTTCACACATTTCAAGAGGCTTCATCTCAGTTTCGTAAATGTTGACTACAAGCCCATCTGCACCCGGTTCAAACCTAAGGCTGTTATGGGTTAATTCGTAAATGTTTCGAGCTTATCTCGTTAGACATTAATTAGAAGCGTAATCCTTGTCCAGTTGATACTGCGTTTTTCATTCCATGAACCGAGTGAAATATGTATAAATTTAAGAAAATATAGACTTCATTCAAATCAAATTTGGTTAATCCAGCTCTTTTGAAATACTCTGGTTTAAAAAATTCCCAACGCCGTCATTGCAATCTTTGCATAAATCGTTGTGAGTTATCTTAAGCCTTTGGGTTTGTAGTTCTGGTGTTCAGTGTCCAATTATGAGGTTTTTAAATGGGCTTCATAGTCATGGTTACATACATATATACATACATATGTATGTACACAATTGGTCATTACAACCCTTGAGCCAGGATTACAATGTAGCTTCTCACACCACTCATGTTGTGTGTGTTAATCTTATACATGAGTTGCGGAACCCACAGTTAAATGTCAACTCCGAACGTTAGATTTTTTGAAAAACTTTGCATGGCAAATTTTTATTTACCATCAGAGATTTTGCCAGAAATCTGATGAGAGGAAGTCGCCGAATAAATATTTTTCCACATTTCGTTTTACTGGAGATATTTGACCTGGGCTTTGAAGCTCGGCCTCACGTCTAATAAGCCAACTACCTACTAGACTATGGCGACTACATATTACCAGTTGGAATTCTTGGGCAATGTTCCGGCCAAACTTTAACACTACCGGAAGAAATTTCTTCATTAAACTCTATGCAGATATTGTTGATTACTTCTCCTATAAATGCTTCTCTTTAACTTGTTACTTGTTAACTTGTTAACAGAAACTGAACGAAACTATGTCTACTTTCAACATTAAAACAGTAGCAATTCTTACTGACACCATATGCAGTTTAGTTTACTTTAAAATTATTGATTTCAATGCCATTTTTAAAAAACTTCCAAAAGCACTTACGAAATAAATTTTCCTTCAAAAAAAAATAATTTCTTATAAATTTATAAGTCACTTAACATTTTCTTTTAATTAACATTGATTTCCTAAATACATTTTCGCCTTTTACAATGTCTTGTAATTTCCTAGACTTCCTTCCAATTACATTTCATTTTCAGTAAGTTTAAACCAAAAACAAAAACTCATTACAATTTTATAAGAATTTATGTCGATTATAAAGACAAATCATTTGCAAAAAAAAAACAAACAAAAAATTCAATTTGTATTCACAACATTATAGACTTGAAATCTTTATACAAACATACAGCCACAAACCCCCTGAACAAAGAAAAAGAAATCTCAATAAATAATTTCTCTGACAGTCTTCATTTAGAACAATTGAAAAAGGACGAGGAAAAAAAACTAAGATGAGAACAGTGAAAATAACATGAAATTTGTAAAATACAAGAAAAACAAAAAAAAATTGAAAAAAGAGGAGAATATCTTTTCCATGACATAATTTCAAATTCCTGTAACGTTTACAATAGCAGCAGCAGTAGCTATAGCAGCAGTTGTAGCAATTTTTTTAAAATCTATTTGGATTTTGTGTAAATAAAATACCAATTCCCAAAATAGAAATTTAATATTCACATATATTTACTATACACACACCCAAGCGCACATATGCACATATGTATACTCGTACATACATATACATATATTGTATATAAATTTAAATACCATGCAGGTATACGACATAATCTTTCATGCACAATATTGCTATTGTTAAATACAATGACAAGTAAATAGTGTACAGTGGCACCGAGGCAAAAAAATCCATACAAATAAATGTTTTGAAATGATTCAATATTACTTTCAGCTTCTTCTAAACAAATTCTGTAAATTTGAAGACATACCATAGGTTCGAAAGTATCACTAACTTTTCAAATTACTTTGCTATAGTTTTGGAGTTTTAAAACTTAAGAGACTTAATCCAAATAGCTCAACCAGTAATCCCCTGTCCACCCATATAGCAAAGCACCAATACTGGACACCATCGGAAGATCAAATACAGGCACCTTTTGAGAAATAATAATCAAAGTTTCCAACCAACAGAACAATACAGTAATTGTCTGCGAAGTTCTAAGCCTGTGGCTGCTCTTCATCTTCTCCAAATTGGCAAATATCTTCCTCTCGCTGTACACCTTTATTTGGGAGCAGTACCCATGCTTAGGTATCTCATTTTCTTGTGTATGTACTCCATGGTATTAGATCCCGGGTCAGTCTTCTGATAGCTATTCTCTTCCACATTTTTCCCCTCTTGGACTGAATTTCTCAATAAACGGAAGTAGCCGTAGTCAAGTAGGCAGTGTGTTGGCTTATTAGACGGGAGGAAATGGTTCAAGCCATGGGTTGCAATGACCAATTCTGTGTGTGAATGTATGCATCTCAATAAACTAAAAGGAAGTGTGACAGTTCTTTCCGAATAACAGCATAATTTCCCATGTATTTTCATTGTTAGTAAGTCACTGATCACACATTTCTCAACAGTGCGGTATTGTCTAAATTATAAGAATTTGAACGGAATCTATTTACGGCTTCGTCTTTAGACCTTAGGGTACTAGGTTCCCATGCCAATGTAAGAAATTCCAACCATAATCATACATACCTACATACTTAATTAATCATTACAACCCTTCAGTCAGGATTGCGACCTAGCTTCTCACATCACTTATGTCGCTTGTGTTAATTTTATACATGAGCGGCGGTACCTACAGTTTAAAGTCGATTCCGAACGAGCTATGTTTGATAAACGTTTCTCGCGTAGTTTTTGCCAAAAATCTGTTGAGAAAAAGTTACCAAAAAATATTTTCTTCATATTTCGTTTTGTTCGAGATGTCTGACCTGGGGTTTAAACCGTGGCCTCAGATCTAATAAGCTAACACACTACCTACTAGACTACGGCAACTACACTGCATATTCTTAAGCCGTGCCTTCTAAATTTAGCAACCACATATCGTTTTTATTTTTTAAAGTTTCTTTTCATTTTTTTCATGAGGCTTTATCGATTGTTTTTACAGTTTCAATGCAGTATCCCCTTCTAATTACTTGATACTTGAAGAAGATGTCCTTAAAGGTGTGAGCATCCAATTTTCCCTTAAAAAATAAAGACTTTTAGAAACTTACTACTGTACACCACAATGTTCACACACGAGCGTGGAAATGCAGAAGAGACAACATGTTACACATACAAAGATAAAAACCCCTTCAAATAAAAAGTAAAAGTAACTCATCCACATAAATAATCACAGAGAGAGAGAGGGAGAGAAAACTTAGTCAAAATATTCTTTAACAAAAAAAACAACAACAACAAAATTATACAACTACTACGTGGTCGTTTAAAATATTCATGTCAAATGATGGTATTGTTCTTATTGTTGTTTTATTTTTATTTTTTATTTGCTTTTTTACTGTTGCTTTCTACCATTGTTGTATATTGTTATTTATAGTTGTTGCTATTGTTATTGTTGACATACATATGTTGGGGTAAAAAGTCAGTTTCAGTAACTATTTCCGTAAATATAATGCATTGCTCTCTATATACCCTCTGCTCTCTTTTTATAACAAATAAAACAGCAAACACACACACATACACACATGGAAACAGACAAAAGAATGAACTTGTACTCCTGCCATTCTTGATGTAAATAAAAAAAAACGCATACACACACAAGCTGCAAAAAAAAATTCCAAAATGTAAACAAAATTCATGTGTATGTATTCATATAGCGAACAACAGAGCAAGAGTAAGACACACGGACACACACAAATATCTCAATTTAACCCAAAACATCCATCCATGTTTATACGGTATTTATTAATAAATAGTAGAGAGAGAGTGAGAGAGAGCGAGAGACAAAAGATTAAAATTATTACAACGTTTCTATAACAATAAAGTAACTGGCGTCAAATAACAGCAACATGTTCTGTATTTTTTCATTTTTTTATTGTTGCTGTTGTTGCCTTTATACATACTCTCTCACTGGTATTTTTAATACAAATTCTCCTTTTTTTGTATTGTTTTATTTGTTTTTGGACTTTCTTTATATTTTACTCTCGATTTCTCTTTTTTTAGCAAAAAAAAATAAACCATAAAACCCTTCATAAAGTAAACAAAAGATTAAAATCAATTGAATTGAGGACAAAACATGAAATTCAATTCAATTTTATTTTTATTTTATTTTGTTTTGTTTTGTTTCCACACAGATTTTTTCATTACAATTGTATTACAATAGTTTTTCTGCTTTTCTTAAGTATTAAAAATATAAAAAAAATCAATATTTTAAATATTTAATAAATTATTGTGTATTAAAGTACTTATTCAGAACAATTTCTGGAAATAAGCGGTAGCATACATACATACATACATAATTGGTAATTATAACCCTTCACTCAGGATTACGACTTTGCTTCTCACAGCACTCATGTTGTGTATGTTAATTTTATACATGAGAGGCGGGACCTACAGTTTAAAGTTGACTCCGAACGACAAATTTTTGAGAAACTTTTGATGGCAATTTTATTTACTCTCAGAGTTTTTGCCAGAAATCTGCTGAGAGGAAGTCGCCGAAGAAATATTTTTTCATATTTCGTTCTGATGTCTGACCTGGGGTTTGATCCGTGGCCTTACGTCTGATAAGCCAACACACTACCTACTAGACTACGGCGACTTCTGGTCTTTTATAACAACTTCTAGAATACTAAGGTTGCCAGGAGGTCTTGCAAAAAATCCTTCCATATATTGTATCTGGTTGCTATATTAAGTATAGTGGTAAGCAGCTTTTATCATTGAGTTTTCTCAAGAGCTTGTACTGCCAAACAATCTTATCATGGTTGTTATTAACGTTATGCTTTTGGGCTGGTCAAGGTACATAGGCCTTACAGAATTAACTATTTGAGGAGGGATTAAAGTCCCCTAGTTCTTAAAATTCGACAAAAAAGGTTTAATTTTTTTCTGTTTAATCTGAATTTTGTCTTGGATTACTCTGGTTCGCGCGTGTGTAGTCAAGCACTTCTCTACATGGAAATATTCTTAGCTTTTTAGACCTTCAGTAAGTACTATCTTGGAGCATATAATATTGCATACATCGACTGACGACATCCTCTTAAAATAATATTTTAACGATGTACGTGTTATCCAATGCGAATCGGGAACAACTTTTCGAGAAGGCCATCAAGACGAATTGAAAACTGACACAATGGTTCGTAAAATCACAGAGTTAAAGAGTTACAAGATAAAGTGTGTGATGTGTGTGTGATGTGTCTCGGAGAATGTTACTTTATCAATTCGATTATAGAAGTCGCCGTAGTCTAGTAGGTAGTGTGTTGGCTTATTAGACGCAAAAGCCTGGGTTCGAGCCTCAGGCCAGGCATCTAAGACAAAAATACAAAAAGTATTTTTTCGGCGACTTCCTCTCAGTAGATTTCTGGCAAAAACTCCTGAGAGTAAATAAAAATTGCTATGAAAAGTTTCTCAATAAATAAAAATCTGTCGTTCGGAGTCGACTTTAAACTGTAGGTACCACCACTCATGTGTAAAATTAACACACACAACATAAGTGGTGTGAGAAACTAGGACGTTTACAATGGGTCAATTCGACCTCCGGGTACTGTACTTGTCTTAGTTGACAAGTACACGTCCTCTAACCTAACCTAACCTAATTCGATTATTTCATGTTACAGCACAACAATAGTGGCATACTCGTGAACTTACATATCGCTCTGTTTCGAAAACAAGATCTTTTTGTATTGTTGTAGCCTGTGATACTTCTGACTTATGCTCAGGGTTCGTTGTACTCTATTTTAAACACTTCTAGTTACTGGTGCCTGTTTACAAATTGTATTTTATTTTATTTCATATTCAAAACTCCTAACGCAGTTAAAATCCTGAGACGAACACTTTGATACTTAGATCAGCCAATGTATACACAATAAGTATATTAGCTAGCACTTATAGAAGCAGCAGTCAATTACGATTTGAGCAAGTTATGGTGGATGTTGACAACATCGGTATCAGAACAGCCAATAGTGTAGGAATGAAATAATCGTGCTCCTTTAACTGAAATCTCCCTCAGGTCTATGATTATTTAAATAAACACATAACCAGCCCTGATAACGGATTGGACCATAAAACAAACAAAAAATGAACTAACATTTCTACAACCTTAATCCCGCTGAAGAGAAAGGAATCTCATAAAGAAACTGTCTTCCCCAAACACCAGGTCTGCTAAAAGATAACCTTTCATAGAAACCATTCGCTACTTGCAAACAGAAGAAGAGGAGTATAATTTCTCCCTCCTACATGATAGTGCAGTACAATAATCACTGCATTCACCATTCGCAAGCTCCATCTGCTAAATCTGTACAAAGCAAATGATCTCCAGCAATCTTCAAAGGCTTGTGCGAGCCCTTGTCTGTAGTGTGTGCTCTACTTTCGTTTTAATCACGTCAGATGTGGATAATTTTCGTCCTTATTTGGATTTATTGCTACCAATTCGGTATTATTAAAACTATTGGCCGGGAAAACAGCAGCAATACTCTCTATTGATCATGGGATGTCTTAGAGATTTTGGTTTGAATGCTTGGACCACATGGCAAATGAATGTCTAAAGAACATACAGACATACATAATTGATCATAACAACGCTTCAGTCGGAGTTACGACTTAGCTTCTCACACCACGAATGGCGGAACCTGCAGCTTAAAGCCGACACCGAACGATAGATTTTTGGCAGTTGTTTTCATGGCAGTTGTAATAACACTCAGAGTTTTTTTGCCAAAAAATTTTTTTTCCTTTTTGTTGAAAATGTCTGACCTGGGGTTTGAACCGAGTCAACGTACTACCTACTACAACTTGCAATAATTAACTCCAATTCCAATTAACAACATTTTTGTTTAATTTTTCATACGAAATTTCGTTTTTTTTTTTTTTTGATTAATTTACATCGTAAATAATAAATATTTACAAAATCATTATGCCACGGGAACATTTGCAATTATTTTTTAGCTTCACCAACCCAGTAACTTTGTTTCTTTCTTTCCATCTCTAATCCACCAAACCACCAATCCACCCATCTCGAATAAGGTCATTCGCCGCCAAACACTGTGCGTACATTTGTTAAATAAATAATGGTGGATACAATTCAAGCATTTTATTTCCTTAACCTTCCTCAAAATATTGTATTTTAAACTTGTTTATGTTTTTTGTACGTGACATTTTCTTGTTTTTCTGTTTTTTTCATTCATTTGTTATGCCATAACGAAGGCAACAAAATGATTGAAACAAGCAAAATACGACACAAACAAGAAACCTTTTCTTTCCCTAAAAACATTACAAAAAAAATTGAAAATATCCGCTGAAGTTCATAACACTCATACGCTCCGTTGAATATGAATGCGAATCTTTTTTAAAAAACATGGTTGGCAGTTAGCTATGAAGCCGCACATAAAACGTATCACGGTTTTAGGAAAAAAAAATTACGCTGAAGGTGAATAAATGAAAAAAATATTTACAAGAAATAAAAACATGAACAACAAAAAAATTAAATTGAAAAAAAAAGCTGAATAAAGTTAAAATACACTGAGAGAATGGTGGAAAAAATGGCCTTTAAAATCGTTTCAGCAGCTTAAACCAATGAGCATAGGATTCCTCCATAAAATAAAGGAAATTTTTTAACACGAATCAATAACACTTTAGGGAAGAGTATTCCTCAGTCTAGTTATGGCGTGTGCGGACCGCACTGCAGGCGAGTTTAGAGCAAAACATATGGCCACTGTAAGTGAGATTCAGAAAAGAGTCCCTGGTGACATGATTAAATAGACAAAAGGTCTCGTGCGAATGCTAGAAACACGTAACTCGTAATCTTTACGGGGAGTTATAGGAGATTAGGCAGGAAATGTTAAATACCATAGCCTTCAATTGGATAGCAATGTGAGTTTCAAGCAAACAGTTGTGAAAATGGTTGAAAGAGGTTTACAGGTTTAAAGAAACTGGAGTTTATACCCCGGGGTTTGCCACTGTGTATATCGCTGCATTTTCGATCAATGTGTTACATGAAATCATAATGTTGAAACTTGGCTTGGAGAAGAAAACATATCTTGCGATATTATGAAGGGTACAGAAAATAACCGGCCTTCTTATAAGGCACTTCACGATAACTTGATCACAACGCCGATGGTCTCGAACATAATAAGTGGATTGTGCGAGCATTATAATGTATCATCAATGCATCTCAGACGGACATAACTGGATGCATATCAGATACTGAACACAAAAATATCCTTGGTGATGCCGTGTGTCTTCCTGAAGTATTTCAAAACCATAGGTTTAGTGGAGGTGCTGTAGCGATACTCTATAAAAATTAAAAGTCGTACAGTAAATCGAATGGCCAATCGAATCGTTTCCACACGACGACTTTAATAATAATTGCTGCTGCTTTAAAGCCACATGTGATTCTATATATAACAACGATTTCCCAGTGTATGCAGTGAATATAAGGGCGAATAAGCTTGCTGGACTTACGCTGTCTTAGCTTGTATTTGGAACGTGCCTGCACTCACATGCAAAACGCGAACTTGACCATGAGACTGTGCAGCCTGCAAACAGTATTCAGGCGGCTGAAGGCTAGTACGGGATATTAAGGAAGGTATAAACTTTAAATGAGGTAATGAGTCCATTGATGATGATGAATAGCGGCGATGTGGTCTTATTTGTGTCCGTGGTTACCGGATATAATTTCGTATGAAGAAATTTAGAACGCCTTATACAAATGTAGCAGCTTCGGTGATAAGAATGAAGGCAGAGTGTGGAGTACTTCTGATGTTAAGTTGTTGCTGTGGTTGATAAGTGGCCGGCACTTTTATACTTCTTTCATAGATCTGTTTTATATATGGAGAGCTTTTCCAGCTTTGTAAGGGGTCTCATGATAGGGCCGTTAAGAATGGCCCTAAATACGCTAAAATATCTAAAGAATTGATCTCAGTTAGTTTGCAAAAAAATAAAAAAATTTATGAGTAATTTGGTGGAAATTCAAGTCTCTTTGTAGTCTAGTACGTAGTGCCTTGGCTTATTAGACATGAGGCCACGGTTCAAAATATAGGTCACACATCTCCAACAAAACGAAATTTGAAAAAATATTTTTTCGGGGACTTCCTTGTAATCCCGACTGAAGCTTGGTGATGACAAACTATGTATGTATGTATGTAAGGAGCAAAAGTTAATATTAATTGGGGTGTCGTGGTGTCACAAGGAACCTGGATGCGTATGCCTCACAGTAAAAATATTTCAAAACCTGATCTCAGTTATATTACAAACAAATATGGATGAACTATTTTGAATAAAGTGAAGCTTCTCAAATTGCATGCATCTTTGTAATGACTGGAAATATTTTCTTATTGACTTTCGTCATCTTCTTAGATGGGTAGAGCCATGTCATTGCCGTTCTCTTCCGTCAATGCTAGTGTTATCAGAATCATACAGTCATTATAATTTTTTTGCGTGTATAACAACAACAACAAAAAATAAAAATAAATCTGTAAAACAACATTGCCTTGATGATGATTTACAAAATGTAACGGTATAAAAATCATTCTTCCATAAATGTTACTTACGAACATAAATTTCTGCTTTTTTGTGTTTCTTGTTCCTTCTTTTCTTCTTCAAACTGCTTTATTTGCAGTTACGGTTTTTATTTGATTTGAAATTATTATTGTTGTCGTTGTCGTTGTAGTTGTACGATTACTTTCATAGATTTAGCGCTTATTGTTGCCTGTTATTATTGTTCCAATTTGTTGGTGTGTTATTTTTATTTTTTTTTTTCTTAGTTGTTGTTATTACCAGGTATTAATGGTTTTCGAAATGGTTTTTACTGTTCCAAATTACTGTTTTCGTGGTTTTAATTTTCCATACAAATGTGGTGCTTCAATGTGAGAATTGAGCATATTTAGTAAAACAACAAACAGAAAAAAAACAAAGCAGAAGACAAAACAAAAAACCAAACGAAATGAAATAAAATCGTTTTTGGTAAAGTTTTAGTGTGTTACCTCGTAATTACAGTAATTTCTTTACAAACAATAAAACGATTATCGGGCATTTAATGGCATTCTGTTGTGTGTGTGTATGTGTGTTATTACAACAAGCGTGGGTTTCTAAACACAGATATACACATACAGTATAGCATATAAACTGTCTAAATGCATTAGTAGTTGTGCTCATCAACCACTCCATGTAACTGTCTCTCGCAATGAATGTCTGTGTCTGTCTGGCAGCAATGAAAATTCTCTCAGTTTTGAAATCCAAATAAAATTTGTTTTAAAAGCAAAAAGCAACAACAGCAAAAAAAGGAAAAACTGCAAAGTACATTAACACAGATTCTATGGCTTAAACATAGACAACAACACCTACTGCGAAATCAGTAAGTAACGTTATATCTCACACACTCAGTCATAGATGTTTACGCTTCTATTCACACCCACTTACACATGCTTGAGTTTAAGTGGTGGGATTCATTAAAATTTAGTGCATAATTAAGATAAACGAAACGAAACGAGACGAGATACGATATTTTCGTTATTTTTTTTTTATGATTTTTACTTTATGATTTTTACTTTATTTATTTTTACTTTATTTTTTATGATGTTTTCTATTTGTTTTATCTCTTAAAAGTTTGATTTTATTTTTTGCAATCTTTTAAATGAGAAACGATTATTTTGATGTGAAATAGGTATGGGAAGCATTACCTGCTTGGTGAATCTTTGCTTAGAGTGATATGCTGAGTTCAACTGTAAGGTATACCAATTAAAAACTCCCTTCAGCTCTTATTCCTGAATCTTATAACCCAGGATTACTTCAGAATACTAGGCTACTACACGGGTGTTGTCCCTTAATTTATAGTACAGAAGAGGCTTTTGTCGCACGTTTCCAAATGCTGGACAATAACAGAGAGGATTATTTGTGGTCTCTAGTTACTCCTCGTCCCAACAGTTTTTACAGATCTCGTTGTGCGGTATTCACGGCCTTTAAATGAACAACTAATCCTTCAGTCAGGGTTACGATCTAGCTTCTCATAGCACTTATGTTGTTTGTGTTAATTTCATACGTCAGTGGCGGGACCTACGTATTAAAGTCGACTCTGGAAGACAGTTTTTTTTTTGAGAAACTTTTCATGGCAATTTTTTATTTGCTCTCAGAGTTTTTGCCAGAAATCTGCTGACAGGAAGTCACCGCAGCAATATTCTTTTATATTTCGTTGGAGATATCTGATCTGGGGTTTGAACCATGGCCCCACGTCTAATAAGCCAACACACTACCTACTATACTACGGCGACTTTTGTCATAAGATGAAATCTGGTTAAGTTTTTACCAAATTATCCATAATCTTTCATATGCAGAATTCATTCAGTTGATTCTTAGCAAGTTTTCAACAAAATTATTTACACTTTACAGACGCAAAGGAACTAGTGCTGTTCCTTCTATGGTTTCTTTCAATACTCAACAGTTTTTTATATTTTTTATAACAGTTTATCGGTTATTATCTGCGAATTCGATTATGGTTTTTTGTGCATGAAGGGGATTTTTATTGTTAATTTTGGGTTTTCATTCAGGCCTTCCATGTTTAATACCTATTCGCAAGAAAAATACATTTTTTAATCAAAATTTAACACAAGTTTTGTTTACCTAAACAGATGATTAAATAAGTGCAAAGTAACGGTAATTATATTTTAAAATCAATCACAATATAGACCACAACTTTTACATGCACCCTCATTAAGTAGTCATTTGAAAGTGGGGTATTCAGTTATTCAACATGTTGCTTAAACATCTACTGTAAACTGCTTGCAGCATGCTGCGATTAAAGTACACACAACTACGCCTTGCTTATCTCTTAACAAAGTGTTGCGTTTGAAGGTTAAGCACATATTATTAGCAATAATTAACGCTGCATGTGCAGTTTTATTAGATTAGAATATACATAATTGGCCATTACAAACCTTCAAACAATTTTACGACCTAGCTTATCACACCAGTTATATTGTGTGTGTGCTAATTTTATACATGGTTGGCGGGACCTACATGGAGATTTTATTTGCTCCCAGAGTTTTTGCCACAAATATTTTTTTAACATTTCGATTTGTTGGAGATGTCAGACCTGACGTAGCCTCATATCCAGTAAGCCAACACATCACCTAGTACTAGAGTATGGCGACTTCTTTAGAGCATACCATGCATTTATTGAATTTAATTTTTATTTTCTAAAATTTCATTGTGCCCCCAGTTCATAATTTACACTTTAATTTTCATTTTATATCCTTCCTTTATCTCCTCCGAATATTTTTTTTATTTATTTTCTCTTTTACAAATTCTTCTTATTTTTTGTTTTCACTTTATTATGGTTATTGTTTTTAACATTCCCTTAAGCCAATAGGTTATCATCCTTGAAAATACTGAAAAACACACACACAGTAACACATTCAGTTTTCATAACAGCAAATGGTCAAATTATTATTGTCAACATTATCACCACCACCACCAGCAGCAGCACCAACACCATCACACTGCTATCATCATAATCATAACGATGAACGATGACGACTGTAATGTTTTAATATCGAAATGACATAAAAACGAAAAGTTAAAGTTTTACTGTGAACAGACTGTTTGTTTTGTAGCGAGGCAACATTCCCTACACCACCAACAATTGCAAATTTATTTTTAAAGATTATTCTTCATCTCTGTTTCTTTCTCTTCTTGGTCTTTTGAGGTCTTTAGAACAACAACAAAAGAAAACCAACTGGCATTAGTTATGAGAAGATGCGTTATGGCATCACAAGCTTAACACTGTCAATCAACAGCCCGCCAGCCAACAAAGTTGCTAAAAGACCAGAAAAAAATGAAAGAAACCTCGAAAAGAAAAAAGAGGAACCCAAAGAATACCTTTAAAAAGGCATTGAAAACAAACAAATAAAAAAAAATAAAGAAAAGGAAAGAAAAATAAAATTGTCATGAAAAATAAAAACCAAAAAACAAAAGAAAAGCAAAAAAGAAAATGCTTCATATGTTTATCAAAACTTGCACAGATGTAGAGGAGGATTTTGCCATCCCATCATTTGTTTTTCTTTCTTTTGTTTTTGTTTTTTGTGTTACCGTGACAATATGATTGCCCGGGATGAGCTTGGCAATGATTATGAATGTGATGCCGAACAATAAATATCAAATATTGACTTGAATTTCTATTATAATCGGATTTATTAAAACAAAACATTTGAGGGTGTCCAAGCAAATGAATTTGCTTTTTTGCAGATGCCCAAAGCTGTAGTCACATTGTTCTAAAATAAGAACACAGGTTTTTTATTCAAACTTGATTTTTTTACTTGCTAAACTACTATAACACATTATTAGTCTTTCAAAATCCCCTGTCTTTTAACTGTTAAATATTTTTCATTTCAAGTATTATTTATTTCGTAAAAGGCTTACCATTTGCGAATATGTATCGCTTGAAGTCGCCGTAGTCTAGCAGGCTGTGCTGGCTTATTAGATGTAAAGTCAGGGTTCGAGCCTCAGGCCAGACATCAAAACAAAATATAAAAAGGATTTCTTCAACGACTTCCTATCAGCATATTTCTGGCAAAAACTGTGAGAATAAAAAAATTGCCATGAAAAGTTTCTCAAAAATCTGTCGTTCGGAGTCGACTTTAAATTGTAGGTCCCGCCGCTCATGTATAAAATTAACACACACAACAAAAGTCGTGTGAGAAACTAGGTCGTAATCCTGACTGAAGGATTGTATTGACCAATTATGTATGTATGTATGTATCGCTTAATAACCAAAAAACGCGTTATCCTGGCGGTATCCTCACAATGTCGATTAGCGATTATCCAAGTCTCCAAAGTTATAAGATTATCCACCTCGAAACAGTCTTTGATAAAGCTCCAAAAAAACCCGTCTAACAACGTCTAATCACATCACCAAAACTGGAAATTGTTCTTAATGAGAACGTCTCCTGAAAAGTTTGTAAAAATCGATAATGTAACCACATAAACCCCAATTCATAGTCTCCCCTGCAAAACAAACCAAGTCGTTTATGATAGGACCATAGAACTCTGAGTTAGCGGTAACAGTTCTTCTAGACACATTTTGGAAAACACATGTCCTTGGACAATAAGTCGATTAAGACGACTCAAGTCGCCGTAGTGTGTTGGCTTATTGGATGTGAAGCCACGGTTTAAACCATAGGTCAGGCATATCGTACGAAACGAAATATGGAAAAAATATTTCTTTGGCGGCTTCCTCTCAGCAGATTTCTTGCAAAAGTTCTGAGAGTAAATAAAATTGCTACGTTAAAATTTCTCAAAGATCTGTTGTTCAGAATCGACTTTAAACTAGGTCCCGCTAGTCATGTATAAAATTAACACACACAACATCAGTGATGTGAGAAGCTAGGTCGTAATCCTGATTAATGACTAAATATGTATGTATATATGTAAACACTCTGTTTTCTACGAAAAGTGGTGACGTTTGAATCACAATTTTAACTCTATTTACGCGCTCTTATCTCGATTTATTCTGATAGCCAGGCTGCGATAAAGTCTCTGTCGAACGTTGCGGATAATTCCAGGATCGGCTGAGAATGTCGCCGCTGCCTCAATCTCCTTTCTAGGCTCTTCGGCGCCACACTTGTCTAGGTTCCCGGACACTGCGACATTCCGGGAAACTGCAGGGCCGATGAGCTGGCCAGAGCTGGCGCACTACTTCCGGAATCGTCCTCAATCAACCTCGTTCAAACTGGCCATTGCGCGGAAATTCTCCCGGGATGCCAACCGGTCCTGGATCAATGAAGAGTCCTGCTCCATCGCTAGGCTCACTTGGCCCACAATGGATAGTAGGCGTACCAACCAGCTCCTTGGACTTGGCCGTAATATCATCTCGATCACAGTGGCCATGCTTACAGGTCACTGTGTTATGGGTAGACATGCGGAAAGAATGCGAATCCCATTTAACGACTTCTGCCGTGGATGCAGATCCGCCGAGGAGGAGGAGACTGTTATCCACTTCCTCTGCCAATGCCCATCCCTTGCGGGGTGCAGATATAGGTTATTTGGCTCTATAACTCTTGT
Organism: Sarcophaga variegata; assembly: GCA_932273835.1. NCBI lineage: Eukaryota > Metazoa > Arthropoda > Insecta > Diptera > Sarcophagidae > Sarcophaga > Sarcophaga variegata. Next base: position 113,370,338 of record OW026361.1, read on the forward strand.
CAGCTTGACGGAGCTATCGTCCATTGATAGCAAGGACATAGCCTCGTTTATCAAACTTTCTGGCTGGTTTTCCAGCGTGGGGTAGTCGTGCTTTTTGAAAATGTGCAGCCCTTGCGCTGTCCAACTTCTCCCTCCTTCGATCGGAGGAACTAGGTCAGTACAGAGGCTGCGTTCACCTGTGGCACCACAACGGGCCGCTATGCGTGCTCAAGTGAACATTTTGACAAATTAAAGCTACCACGCTGACCTAACCTAACCTAACGCGTTCTTAGCTTAACTTAACTTTTCACTAAAAAATTAATACTTGCGCTGATAGTCTTGCCAAACCGTTAGTTTTGAAACCCTTGAACGTATAAATCGGTATTAAGAAAAGGTTTTGATACATTTTATAGGCAATAGACCCTTACGATATTTGCATATAAAATTGCTGTCTTAAGCAACTTTTCTGATTCTACATGTATTGATTTCATTTCATTAAACAAAATCAAAAATTTATTTTCTGTAAAAAATTTTCTAAAATGGAAAGATTCTACAAATCAATTTATATTCTGAGCATATTTACTCCATTTATTCCATATTTATCTTTAATTTAGATACAAAAACAACATCAACAGCAATAGCAGTGACTAAGCAAAAAAAAATAACAACAATAACGACTAAAAACCGTAATAAAAATAAATCGTTCATTCATTTGTTGCTGAATTAAAAAAACAAAAAAGCCAACAACAACAAAGAAGCGAATTATTTCCATACTCATCATCCTTTTATTACGCATCGCTTTTGTTAAATTTTTTTGTTTTTTTTTTTATTTATTTTCTTCTTGGTCGACTCAATTGTCCGTTTATGTTTGTAAATCCTTTTTTTGTTACACTAAAAAAAATCAACAACAAAAAACATTATTATGCATGATAATGATTGTTTTTGTTTATATGATGCCGTTCTTTTTCTTTTTTTCTGCTTTTGCATTTCGCGTTTGTTTTCATTTTTATTTCACTTTCATTTCCATTTAATGAGTTCCATTTTTTCTTTCAATTTCAACCGCCATGATGCACATGCTCTGTTGTTAGAAAAGCAACAATGTTGACAAACATTATGTTGCAAAAGGCTAAGGAACATTTTTTATGTTGAGATGCTGCATAATATGGGATTTTAAAAGATTTTTATATTGAGATGAACAGATGTTTTAAACAGTCTTCGGCGAGCGGTTAATTGGTACAGTTCTAAAAGCGGTAAAAGTAACTTAAAAAAGTAAAAGGAAATCAAAAAAATAAAAAGAAAAATTAAAAACAAAACATTTAAAATTTAAACAAAAATTTAAAAAAGTAAAAATAATAAAAAAAAAAAATTTTTATTTAACAAAATGGGGAAAATATATGAAATTAATATCAACAAATATTTAAAAAGAAAAAAAGAAAAAATTTATTTGAATGAATATCAAGTTGTCCTATAATATAAGCAAGAAATAAAAAGTTTTCCTAAAGGAATATCAATAAAATAGTTTTTAATTAAAAAATATGTAAAAAAACAAATAAAATTAATAAAAAAGTGTATAAAAATTGCAAATGCCACTGAAGCATATAAGTGTTGTAATATCTATGGCCTCAATTTTAATTTCCCTTGGGAACAAATTACAATTAATGAAATTACAAGAAAAAAAATTAAAAAATAACAAATTCCGTTTATTCTAAAAATCACAGATGTATTCATAATCATTAGTTATTGTTATAAAACAACAAAAATCCTTCCATAAAATAATAAACCAATGTGATAAAATCGAAATTCCAATTCAAAATAAATCCAAAAAAAAACAAAAAGTGTGAAAATATAAATTTTAGCCCTACTACTGCAACATGTGGTGTTTTGCGTAAAATTTATAAGATAATCTCCTTGCAAACAAACATGAATAAATCTGCCATTATATTCGCAACAGCCATTTCATTAAAGCAAATTATAAGGCAATCCTTGTAAAGTTCCTTTCGCAGCAAGTATTAAATTGAGACTCTAATGAATGGTAGAGCATCAAAAGGTTGTTGAAGGCTATTTAAGTTTGAAGCTTGTGGTCTCTGAGAAACTTCAAATTATTTCCATAAATTGAAGACTATTGTTTAATAATAAGGTTTACAAGGACATACAGAATGGACGTATATCACACATCATAAAACGATTTAAAGTTGTTACACAAAAGCAGAGATTTTATAATTTCGTAAAATACAATGAAAGACTTTTTGCTTCTTCATTTTTAATCCTTTTAATTCGAAAATTCTTCTTATAATTTCATATTTTTTTTTACTTTAAAGTCTGAATCCAAAACATTTACGTCTCTCTGGTTCTCAAGGGTTGTTGCTTAATAAATATTAATTAAAGCGTGGCCTGATACAATTGGATCGGCTTTGTAATACATATTTCAGTCAAGTTAATCTAACGGGTTTTCCAATAGGGACTAACAAACTTCATATACATATATATTTGAAATAGTTGAAGCCACATCTGCCAAATTAGTTGTCATTTATTCTGTCTATTTTGCTAAATCACCACTGATGGATAGAAATGGATCGTAGACAATGATGTGGTTTACAATGATTCTCATTTCCGGATGAATGGGTACATCAACAAACATAATTTTCGAATTTGGCACGAATTTGGGCAAAACCGTCCAATTCATTCGGGAAAAATTATTTTTTGGTATCGATTTTGGCCTGTCAGACTCATCGATCGCTATTCCTTTGACAACGGCGTTGACCAGGTCATCATTGTCGCAGACAAGAAAGAAGACTACCAACTTCTTTAGGCCTGAAGATCATTCAATCTGGACACCAATGACATTTCATTTCAACAGAACCGCTATGATTTGAGCTGATTATCGAGATTGTACAATTTAACTAATTTTCTTGTAGGGTTTTCTTAAGTCGCAGGTGTATAGAAATAAACCATAAACACTGCGGTACTCAAAGCGGGCATAACCAATACTTATTTGGTCATTACAACCCTTCAGTCGCGACCTAGGTTCTCACGCCACTTATGTTGTGTGTATTAATTTTATACATGAGTGGCAGGACGTACAGTTTAAAGTCGACTCCGGGGCAATTTTATTTGTTCTCAGAGTTTTTGCCATAAATCTGCTGAAACGAAGTCGCAGAAGAAATACTTTTTGTATTTCATTTTGATGTCTGAGGAGTTGAACCTTGGGTTTACGTCTAATAAGCCAACATACTACCTACTAGACTAAGCGAATTTACAGTCAAATCCCATGCCACCTGCAAACTTAGCCAGATTTATAGACCAGACTCATGAAAAGTGGATATTTATATTCACTTCAGCTAAAGGAGCCAAGGCAGCCGTCTGAACGATGTTATATTCAACACATAATAGCATCAGTAGGTCTGTTATTATCTCATTTACTTACTAGAATTAAAACCTAGCTTCAAACACCACTTATTTTGTGTGTTAATTTTATTCATAAGGGTCTTATAGTTAATCGTCGACTCCGAAGAAAAAGTTGAGAAGTTTTTTTTGCAATTATTATCTCCCAGCTTTTGTTGATTGTTGTTGTTGTTATCTCCCATAAGTCTGTTGAGAGGAGGTCGTTATTTCACTTTTTTAAGATAATAGAGCCGAAATTTGAACCCGAACTCTCGATCAATACACCAATACACCTACTAGTGCACGACCGGTGGAGTTTCTATGCAGAGCCGTAATAACTAAATCTATAACGCTAGGCTCGCAGTTTCTTAAAATCTCTTTATAAACTTTCCATTCCTTTGCACAGTAGCGCTACATTGAGATTAAAAGGTTAAAATATTTTTAAATATCGATTGTTTTACAATCCATATTCGTGAATCCGAAACATTTCACAAAATAAATGAGACTTCAGATGGTAGGTACTTAACAGCTGGCATCCTTGCCAGACTAGCAATATTAAAACCAAAGAATGAAGAGGCCAATGTAATCATCAACGGTACTTTTTAATAATAAAATTACGAAAATCCGTAATCGTAACCGGACCAACACGAGTCTTATCAACTGCTATGTGTTAAAAACTTTCTTAATCTCTGAAGATGATTACCAGAGTTTTTTATTCTTTGAGACATACGTTCATATATTAGTAGTAATATAATAATAAATAAAAATAATAAAAAAAAATTAATCAATAATAAATTAAAAATAAATTCAAATAAAAATAAAACAATAATTTTAATAAAAATTATTCAACTTTTCGGTATTTCATGAGTGAATTTTAAAAATTTTATAAGAAAGTTAAGCAAAAAGAATATTTTTTTAATAAAAAAAAAATAATTCTTTAAATCTGTTTTTAATATCAACATTAATGTGGCTATGTAACGAACGTGTGATTACTTTTATGGTGCAACATAGCGTATGATTAATATGTGATTAAAATAATGTGCTTTAAACCGGATATTAAAAAGGATTAAAAGGAATTTTTATTAAAAGCAAAAACAAAACAAAACTATGTGCTGTTTAAATGCTTAACAATTGCCATTTTATTCATTTTAAAAGGAAAAAATTTGAAATAAATGTTAAAAAATTTTAAATAAGAAATATTCAAATTAATTAAGTATACGCCCCCGGATATACATATTTATTATAAGAGTGTTTCTATTCGTATTTGGGTTTTCAGTGTGAATTTTTCTGGAGTAAAAAAGAAAGTTTCATGACATGTGTCACAAAGAACTTCAAACATAACATAATTGGTCATTACAACCCTTTAGTTAGGGTTGCACTCAAACTATCCGTACAAATCATTGAATTTTATTAGCAATATGAGTGTTGTATAAGATATACATGCGTTTCTCGTGATAAATTATTGTCATTTGGCTCATTAAATACTTGAACAAACAGAATAACCATTTGATCTCGTACAAGGCTTACTCAATTAAAAAAAAGAGAGATGAGATAATAAAACCACTTCCAAAGAGACCAAACAAATCTTGCCCTCAGTGGATACATTCAGAAGAAGACATTTTCAATGACAGCACATTTTCTCTGCCATTCTGTAGAAGTTAGACAACTGCAGAACGTGTCTAGCCAAAGGTACTTGGATAAAATCTACATTTCGAGATGTTTGAGTGTTGCCAGCTAAAAGTTATGGATGAATGACCCATTAGGCAGGATTATCGGGAAAGGAAGGTGGATGTGTAAGCTCAACATTTTGTGGGGAAAAGTGCATCAAATCAAGATACAAGTCGCACTAGTCTGTGAAATATACTTTAAAGCCGTCGTAGTCTAGAAGGTAGGGTGTTGGCCTATTAGACTTGCGGCTGTTGTTCAAACCAAAACCCAGACATCTTGAACAAACGAAATATGAAAAATATTTCTTCGGCGACTTCCTCTCATCAGCAAAAGCTCTGAGAATAGATAAAATTGTGATAAAAAGATTCTCAAAAATCTGTAGCTCGGAGTCGACTTTAAACTGAAGTTTCCGCAGCTCATGGATTAAATTCACACATACAACATGGGTGATGTGAGAACTTAGGCCGTAATCCTGACTAAAGGCTTATAATGACCAATTAAGTAAATAGGCTTTCAATATGATTATAATGATGGCTAGTATTTTATGTGCCACATCTTTTTTAGCGGCTGAATTATTTCCCCTCTTGTCCAAGTATATAACAAATGAGAATGAACAATTGGTACAGTTTGTTGATATATCGGTTTGAAGTAATTTTGTCCGTATACCATCCTCTCTCCTGGTCAGGCCCGAAAACAAAATGAGACGTTGCAAATGCGATATCTCAAAACTCATCCTGTAAATTGGGTGTTAAAATTAATTTGAATGGAAAATTTTCCCTTGCAAAAGGAATTTAATAAAAAAAAAAACTAAAAATATTATTTATATTACTGGTTCACTATGAATCTCTTTGCAAATACCACAAACACCAATGAATTTTCATTATCTATAATTAATAAATGACTCTCATTTTTAATAGTAATTAAATATAGTTGCTCCTTGTATGCTACTCAAAAATTCATACAAATATCATTTGCAGTTTCATTTTAATTATATTTTCAATATTCATTAGCTTCGTTTGTGATGTTTCCATAAACATTTATTCAGATTTTTTTTATTTTTTTATTATTGTTTTTATTAAATTAAACATGTTGAAAACAATGCAAAACAAAAATCCTTCATTATTATTTTTAATAAATTTTCTAAACTCTTTAAAAAAACCAATAACGATACTTTAATAAATTTGTGTGTGTGTTTGCCAGTTAAATTTATATTTTAACTGTCATCATTTTTGTATTATTTATCATTTTCTTTTATTATTTTTTTGTGATTTTTTACTTCATGCCTGGCTGCTATTGTCGTTGCCAGTGAAGAGTGTCAAAAAAAATAAATATAGCAGTGGAGTGCAAAATAGTTTATATAACAGATTTATTTTAAAATTGAGATAGCAACCAAAAAAATGCAAGTTATTGACAAAAAATGCATGTTATCGACCAAAATATGCAAGTCATCGCTTAAAAAATGTAAGTCATCGCTCAAAAATATACAAACCGTCTACTAAAGAAATGATGATGAAGATTGAGAGTGAGTCATCAACCAAAGAAATGCAAGTTATTGACAAAAAATGCATGTTATCGACCAAAATATTCGAGTTATCGCCCAAAAAATGGAAACCATCGGCAAAAAATGCAAGTAATCAACACAAAAGCGCAAGATTCCGAAAATTTTGCCTGATCTCTGGTCCCAAGTAACAGCCAACCATAAATAAACATGTTTTGGAATCCTTGACGCTTTGGCTATCAGCCCATTAGGGCCACTTCCCTCACTAGGTCCAATTTTTATCCTACTTACAAGATTTGCATAGAGCACTTCATTTTGTAATTTGAAGAAAAAAATTAGCTTCGTCGCCTATATACCCGGTCTTAAGCAACATCCGGCCTTAAGGCAATAAATAGACATTTAGTTCTTGTTTTTTTCTCCGTCATTTAATGTTAACAGATAATAATCGTATGTTCATCTTCATTACCACTTCATTTTTCTGTTTAGATTAATCGTTTCGTTAGGTTTTCCTTACCTTTTTCTAATTTTGTATTAAATGAAAGCTTGTTGAAAACTTTACTCTTCTTTCAAGACTTAGAACTTAATATCTCCACTGCTATAATTTTTAACACCACTGACTTGACTAAGGACCCAACATACATTTTTAATTTTAATTTCATATTTTGTTCATCAGACAGTGCAGTGCTTGTATACTAAAAGCTCTTCTTTGATTTTGAACGAGAGGAAGTAAAATGGTTATAAATCATATAATATATGTATACATATACATACATATATAGTATGTTCATGTATACATACATTCATAATAGAATATAAAAAAATTTTATAACCTTTTGAGATTTTGATTAAAAAATTTATTTGACAAAATCTAACAACAATTTCGTGTGAAAAACAAAACCGTAACGGTTTGAAAAATATTTGTGCTCTCAACTATAATACCTACAACCTACAAACAAACATTAATTGATTGCACTCAACTACACTTTGAGTAGAAGTGCGTATCTATTACGCTGCAGCTCTGAAATTTCCGTCAAATAGCATTCAGCAATTTTTGTGTTAAAATTTAATTTGGCAACTCGGTTCTTTTGATTATGATAACCTTAAAGGCCGTTCCAAACGAGCAAAAGCTGTCGTTCATGTCGTTAACTTTAAACTTCTTCAGTTTAGTTGCGTTGAAACGTAACCAATTTCGATTTAAAATTTACTAAAAGTGAAGTTCTGCTACTCGCGTATAAAAAGATATATGTCTTCTGCTGTATTCGAAACTAAAATATTTGGATTCGTAGTCGATCATTTTTAAAATATCACTAGGCTGGAATCTTGGACGGTTGTTTTCGGTTTTTGGAACGTGAGAATGACAATTTCTAGTAGGTTCTTATGTAGAACTTCTGTAACGTACTTAGTCCAAAAATTTTATGTAAGTTTTCGGTTGGCAGATGATGCTCTTGACTACTTATGTCAAGATGTATGTGGCCTTTTCTTTTGACTTATTTCAGTCACACTTTTTCCATTCTTTTGTTCAAACGGATGTACAGGGAGCAGTAGAGTCATAATAAATAAATAAATCTGATCAAACACTTAACATAACCTTGCTTGCAATCAATCTAAGCTTAAAAATCGTTTGCCTATTAATGATGGCATACATATATACATACATACATAAATGGTAATTACAACCCTTCAGTCAGGATTACGACCTAGTTTCTCACACCACTTATACTATATTGTGTGTGTGGCGGGACCTACAGTTTAAAGTCAACTCTGAACGACAGATTTTTGAGAAACTTTCTCATGGCAATTATAATTACTCAGATTTTTTGCCAGAAATCTGCTGAGAGGAAGACGTCGAAGAAATATTCTTTTTAATATTTCGCATTCTTAGACCTGGGATTTGAACCGAGGCCGTACATCTAATAAGTCAACATACTACCAACCAGACAACGCCGAGTGTAACTTACTTGACGAAAAAAATTTAAATAAGTTTTCGGTTGAAAACATTGGTCACATGACGCTCTTGGCTACTGAATTCAAGATGTGTATAGTCTTTTCTGTTAACTTACTTTAATCCCACTATCTTTATTGTTTTGTTCAAACGAATGTACTGGGAGCAGTTGAGTCATAATGCATAGTTTACTTAAAATCTTACCAAATACTCAGCATAGCTTTGTTTGCAGTTAATCCAAGGTTTAAAACAGTTTGCCGTTGGTATTCCTTGCCACAACTAACCTTAACTTGATACGATCGGTACAAAGACGGCCTTGCATCTATCAATTAATGATGAACGTACGTCGGTGCTCACAACAATTTAATGCCTCTTGCCATTGATTTTTTTCTGTAAGGACAATGCAACTAATACTAGTTAGCGTCTATGGACGACTAGATATTAGCATGACACGAAATTGAAATTGACAACCTGAAGGAATTGGGACCAGAACGTCCATTATGGAGAGAGAGAGAGAGAGAGAAATTGGTAAATAGTGTGACGCATCTCGTGAAATACTTACTTACTTACTTAATTGGCCATAAGGATTAATGGATTTCGGTCTGCCGCAACACATCATTCCAGGCGCCTCGGCTTCTTGCGCGCCTACGCCAGTTGGTCACACCAATCAATGACAGGGCTTACTGGATTTGGTCCTTCCAACGGATACAAGGTCTTCCTCTTCGCCGACTTCCGCAGATCCCCGCATCAAATACCCGTCTCGCCGGGGCATGCTCCTCCATTCGAACGACATAGCCGAGCCAGCGCATCCGCTGGATATTCATACGCTGCACAACGTCTATGTCGTTGAAGAGCTTGAACAGCTCACTGTTGGATCGGATGCGGAAATCATCGCCAACTCGCACTGGACCGAAGATCTTACGTATGACTTTTCTCTCGAATATTCTCAAGGCTGCTGCATCAGGGCTTAATAGGGTCTATGCCTCTGAGCCATAAAGAAGAAGAGTATTAGTTTTGTCGTACGAGAGAGGTCTCTGCTACTCAATTGCCTATTGAGACCATAGTAGCACCTGTTGGCAAGGTGATCCTGCGCTTGATCTCCAGAGTGACATCATTTGTGGTGGTAAACACGGAGTACTTCTCGTGAAGTACTCTACACAAATTATCACAAATAATTTGAAGCAGGATTAAACTGTAGGTGAAGACATGTTTTCAAAGCTGGCGGGTGCAACTAATTCAGGCGTATTGAATTTAGGATTTAGAATTGATAACGCAGTAACAGATTACACAGATAAGCTCAATTTAGAATGATCCATAGGAAAAAAATTTAGCAGTTTCAGGTTTGACCCGGATCACACAGGACCAATTGCTACATAGATTATCAGGTATGCTTCCCTAACCAATGTAATCTATTACCCAGTACGCGGTATATAAGAAACTAGCGCTAGTCCCTTAGCAATATTTGACATTTAAGGTAGCCTAACGCTGGTGATCCCAATAACCGCAAATACTTTCTGAAGGACCTAATATTTCTAGCTGTCTTGGTTACTATCACATTTGTGCTTTCCTTCATGCCTCAAGTATTTTTTTAAATTAAATTTTTTTTGCTTTTGTATTTTTGTCAATTTCTCTCGATATCAGTTTGCACATAAAATGTGAAATTCCTTTTAATATGTCAACTGTTTTTTGGCTTATGTTGCACATACTCTTTTAAACGCACACGCACACGCGCTCCCAAACAATATTAAATTCTTTTATTTCACACAAGTTTAAGAAATAGTTGATGGTATTAAAGAGCAAATACGTATCATATATATATACACACACACACACGCTTAACATAATGTCCTAATAATATTGTGTGTGTGTGTTCAAAAACTGGCATTTAAAGTCTTAAAATTTCATGAGAAAACTATTTTACTCGTCTACTTAAGTTTCAACAACATTTTGTTCATGATAGTTTATGTTGCTGTAGCTGATGCTGTTGCCATTGCTATTGCTGGTGGGGAAAAAATTTGTAGAGTCCCATTTAATAATTGGCAGCATGATTTTTCAGGCCAACAACAACAACAGCAGCAATGCTTTATACACAACGTTTTAAGTTTTTCAACGGGTATTTAAGAACTTCTTCGACAAGTTTTGTAAACGTGGAGCAGTGGCACACACTCCCAGAGGCAGGAGGAAATCAATTTAAAATTTAAGTTTTTTAGTTAAAAATTTTTGATTTAAATCTCTGTGCAGCTTTGATTCAAGTCTTTAAATAAGTTTTTAGCTAAGTTTTGTAATTTAAGATACAATTTTTTTTTTATAATTTTTTCAGGAATTCCCATCGCTCATATTTTAAGTGTAAAATCTAAAGGAAACAAACACGACGACCTGGCCTGGTATCCGTGCGTCAGCATAATTTTATATTTATTTTTTTTAAACATAAAAAATATACCATAAGAGCTGTATGTATATTTGAATTTATTTTTTTTATGTGCCATTGAAAGTGGTAGCCAAACAGTATAAAAGCTTGCCAAACAAAGTAATGCTGGGTACAAGTTGGTAAAGAGAGAGAAAATTTCATGGATTAAATTTTTGTTGCAACATTAGAAATATTTTCTCTTGGTTTTTTTTTCTCTTTTTTAAATATGAAAAGTTATTTGTTTTTCTGCTTTTTATTCTTGTTTTTTTCTAATTTTAAATTTTATTCCTTTTTTTATTAAAATTCTACTTGAAGTACTTTAGTAATGTAACGCTAGTAACAGGATTGCTAAAGTATTATACAATGTAAATAACAGTGTTACACATATATATACACAAAAAGTAAATTTAGCATGCAAGGGTTTAACAAAAAAAAAACTACTTTTAAAAAATGTTAATGGCCCCCAAAAATTTGCTATTCAAACAAAACCCATGTACAACTGAACTTGGAACAAAAGATACAGCGTAAGACAGCACTTACTTGCTTCGCTTATTGGTTTCGACATACAATCAATACTCTTCACTCCCACCAAGTATTAGGGTATACTTTAAGTGGGTTTAAAACTACCGCTCAGACTCATATGAAGAGTCATAGTAAATAGTAAACGATATGCCACTTAGTTAAACGTACTACAAAAGTGGTGATCCAAAGGTGGCAACTTTTGGAGATTTTTTCGTTATTCCGCTTGAGAACTAATGATTTCACAAAGCATCCCCGTTTAACCTAATTTTCTGCTATTTTCCGACAGTAATGTTGACTATTTAGGAAATTTAAAGAGCCTGCAAGCGTTACAGATGTGATCAGCTTTTGGCACCATTGCAATGTACATACATATTCATTACAACCCTTCAGTCAGGACTACAACCTAAATTTTCACACAACTTATGTTGTGTGTGTAAGTTTTATACATGAGTGGCGTTCAGTTTAAAGTTGACTCTGAACAACCGATTTTAGAGAAACTTTTCATGGCATAGTTTTTGCCGGATATCTGCTGAGACGAATTCGCCGAAGAAATATTTTTTCACAATACTGGTGATATGTTGGTTAGTTGCTGGGTTATGTTAGGTTAGGTTGGAGGACGTGTGCTTGTCAATAAATACAAGTACAGTACCCGGAGCTCGAATTGACCCATTGTACAACGTCCTTACAGAGGGAAGGATAATGGAGGAATAAAAAGGAGAGGATGTAGGAAAGGGGAGAATAGGAAGTGGAGGAATTTCACAGATAAGACACAACAAAAAGGAGAGGGCGCGACTACACTGATGAAGCCCTAGCGCCTCGCAACCAGCCTAAGCCACTAATGAATCTGTGGAGAACCTTGACGTCAGCTCTGGACACAGAATTCAAACTCTCAAAGATGACCCTGCCGAGGGTCCTCAACCTCAATCTACCAAGAGCTGGGCAGTTACAGAGGAGATGTTCGATAGTCTCCAGCTCCTCCTCATCTCAACATGCCCTGCAATAGCCAGGCTGGGATCTGTTCCAGATCCCCGTCAGCGACCTAATCTCGCATTGCCTCGTGATAAAACCGACAACCAACCTTAAGCTGGCCTTATCGAAGCCCAGCAGCCAACATGTTCTCCTATTGTCCACAGCAGGCCATAGACATTTAGAGACAAAACAACCCGATCCCGTTCCCTTAGTTGCTAGAATAACAGGCTTTTAATGCTGATTGTACAAACGTTGCGACACAGCTCAATTTGCACTCAATGCTTTCGTCACATATGGGACTCGGAGCATCGAGAAGTGTTTGTTGAAAAGCTATTCCATCTAAATAAGTGACTTCTGCATTATGGCCTCGAGGTGTCATTGAGACGTATTTTTGAAAATACCAGTAGAAGAAGCATTACCATTAATTTAGAGCGTTGTGGGCTCATAATAATCGACCTTTTTACTTGCAATCAAAGATTACACACTACACGGTATAAGATTACAACAGATGGGTTCCAAGAGCCGCATAACATGACAAATGTTGACTTTATTGGTTGACAAGTTTCTAGAAGTCGCCTTAGTCTAGTAGGCAGTCTTCCTCTCACCGGAGTTATTGCAAAAGCCATGAAAAGTTTTTTAAAAATTGTTCGTTCGAAGTCGTCTTTATTGATAAAATTAACGCACACAACATAAGTATTGTGAGAAGCTAGGTCGTAATCCGAACTAAAGAGCTCATTTCGAACTGATATGAACCTCAAGCCATTCGGATATGCGAGAGGGTGCCATTGCTGACGAATACACTTCGAAAAAGTAGAGGCCCATGCCTGGCGATATGTGTAACTCCTTTTGTCAAACTTGTTATTTGAATGGGCGTTGAGAAAGACGGAACTCTAGTGGACTTCACATCGAAACACCTACAGCCTTACTGAAAATGGAAAGGACCATAATTTTATTTAACTAGTGAGTGAATTCATTACATTCAGGACGAATGGTGAAGATACTTCTGCCAACTTCCATATTCTTACCGTTGGCTTGGTGTTGTAAATATTTTCGTTTCTATCTTTTGCGATATTCTAAAGCCATCTTCGATGCACCAATACACGCAAAATTTCCTACGGTCTACGGTAGTTTGGTGAATCCAGGAACTACTATTACTCGGTATTCTGTATTTATATTTATATCGACTGCCGATCCACCATTAAAAGCCTAGAGCGCTCATTTCTCAAGATTAAAACTGTACTCATCTGTTCATTGACACTTTATAAAATGGTTGAACTGTTAAATTTTTGCATCCTATGGGGCCATATGAGCGATTTAGCGTATGGAGGTTGCTAGAACCTTACGACTTCCTCCGAATGTGAAAGGTGCAGGTGGCAAGAAGTAGCTGCTGACAAGATCTTTGGTGAGAATTAAGAGAGTAAATGTGGCCTGGACATGAAGTCGCCGTAGTCTAGTAGGTAGGATGTTGGCTTATTAGACGTAAAGCCCGGCTTCGTATCGCAGGTCAGACATCAAAACGAAATATGAAAAAAAAAATATTTCTTCGGCGACTTCCTCTCAGCAGATTTCTGGCAAAAACTCTGAGAGTAATAAGCCTGCCATGAAAAAGTTTCTCAAAAATTTGTCGTTCGGAGTCGACGTTAAACTGTAGGTCCCACCACTCATGTATAAAATTAACGCACACAACATGAGTGGCGTGAGAAGCTAGGCCGTAATCCTGACTGAAGGGTTGTAATTACCAATTACGTATGTATGTATGTAATGTGGCCTGGCCTATACGCCGTAGTAGGTAGCTTATTAGATGTGAGGCTACGGTTCAAACCACAGATCAAACATTTTGAGCAAAACGAATATGAAAAGAAACTAGTTCTTCGGCGGCTTCCTCTCAGGAATCTTCTGACAAAAATCGTGAGAGCAAATAAAATTGCCATTATAAGTTTCTCAAAAACCTGTCGTTAGGAGTAGATTATAAACGGAAGGTCCCACCTCTGATACATAAAATTAACACACGCAACATGGTGGTTGTAATTAAAAATTAAGTAAGTAAGTAAGATGTAGCTTGGTTTGTGTTTGCTATTGCCATACATTGTTTTATAGAGAGACAGGCATATTGAATGGATATTGTTGATACCTTACAGCTGCAAAGTTGAGAGCTAAGCAGCCGAATTATACTCAGTTTTTAATTGATTTTTATGGAGCAGCCTTTTTAAAAATCATAAATTATAACAAAACTCTGAAAGAACATATTGAAGGTATTAAAAGATTTAAATTTTCCTTCACATTTATTAGATTAACGTGTTGAGAAAATGTTTCTTTTCTAATACTGTTAATGCCGCTGTTGCCTACGCTAAGAGACTGTGTGAAATTTATGCTCAAATATGTATACGAATATATAAAGCATGTATAAGAATTTTCCTCTACATGTACCCAAGCCAACATTGTAGCAACCCTTAAGCAGTTTCACGTTTAATACACAAATCCTGAACATACTTTTAGGTGTAGCTAAACTCTTCATTTTGGCATTTTATAGCAAGCATATCATGTAGCAAAATGTCAATAAGAAAAAATATTCAATTAAAATTTAATGACAATATATTGATTAACATTAAAAGTAATTAAAATATTTTAAAAGAGGCATGGAGAGAGAGAGAGAGGGAGCAATTGTAAGCCATACTTTTAGGGGAATATGTCAATTTTATGGTAGAAGTATAGCGAAAGGGAAATGAAATTAAATTTAATTATGTTTAATTTAAGTTAAAAATTAATTTTGAAACTCATTTCGATGCACATTTAAGATTTGATTAAACAATTAAAAGTTTTGCATACTTTTAAGAGTTTAATTGGCAATTTTTTATGTGCATAAGTTAGGGTGTTAATGATGAGTTGTTTTAAGGCAGGCTTTAAATTTAAATAGTTGAAATTGCCTACAGTATTTATGCTAATAATTGGCGTGTTACTTTTAAGGAAAAGTTCGTAAGCCATAATGAACATGAGAAATGTAACCTTTTAAACCAAAAAGAAAAGTAAAACATTTTAAGACAAGAATGTTTGTAAATTTTATAACAAAAATATGCAAAAATACGTGTTAAACGCAATTCATAAAAACAGAAAAACAATTAAAGAATTTCCACCAACAACAACAACAACAGTCACAACGACAGCAACAACGCAGAAATGTCAAAAACCAAACAAAAACGTTGGCGTTGGCAACATACCCGCCATCAATTGCAATTTTTTTATTTGGTAATTATGGCGACAGCAATTATTGTGCCAATTAGTATGACAAGGTGTAATTTAACAACAGCAACAACAACTACTACAACAACAAAACTATATACGACACAATCAATGTTAAAACAGCATACAGCAGCATCCCTAAGTGACAGTGTTGCAAGTACAACATCGACAACAACTAAAATATCCTTGACGTCGTATGATAAACGCGACGTGGGTGTAATTAAAACAAATCAAATAAAAAAGTCAATTAGTGTAAACGAAACGAATATTTTACGAAATAAAAATGAAAAGCAATATCGAGTAATTTTAAATGATGCAACAGCAACAACAACAACAACAACAACGCAACAAAATATCAATAAAAGTTATTTCAATTATTCAAATGAAATGAAAAATGCAATCAACCGTCCTGTAAATACAGAGAATTTAAAAATAGTTAACAAAATAACAAAAACAACAACAAATATTATAAATAAAAAGGTCAAAACGAAAACAAAAAGAAAAGTGAAGCCACTGCAGCATGAACAACAAAATGCATTTAAAACATCATCATCAGCAAACCCTTTAAATGACAATCATTTTACCTCCTTAACCTTTACCACGCCCACTTTAGTACAAAAACCCCATCAGCGGCAACGTCGCTTTAATAGACCCAAACTTTCTTCTTTTACATCCCCATCGTCTGCTGCAGTAAACGCTTCTTTGCTGCCGCTGTCTTTGGGTCTGTGGCAACAGCAGTATTTAAAAGTGAATCAGGTTTTCGAAAATGAACGTCTTCATACACGCCATTCTAACTGGCAACAGAATCAGGGTAAAATAGTTTTACTCGGTCTATTCGAATTGTCCACCAAAAGTGGTCCACGTCCCGAAGGCTTAAGCGAATTGATTGCTGCCCAAATGGCTGTTGAGCATATAAACAGTAAAAAACTATTGCCGGGCTATACTCTAGAGTTGATGACAAATGATACACAGGTAAGTAAGTGAGCATTTGATTAGAAACAAATTTGTTGCTTTTTATTCAATTGTCAGCAATTCGTTTACAACCAGAACTAGGTATTGACTAGAATGAAGTGCATTTGTTCTTTGATTTTTACTAAAGGAATAGACTCCATTTCTTTCTTTAGAGCACGTAGTTAATAGAAGGGATGGTGCATAATTTCCTTAAAAACAAACTGAAAACCAATCAGAAAGTTTGATAAATCTAATGATCGATTTGAGTTCATTAGCAGGAAAGCAAAGTCTCCCTGCATGCTTACCCTACCCTACCAACCCCGAGAATAAATAGATACAATCAAGTTTAAATAGAAAACGTAAGACTGGCAATAAGGCAAGAGCTATGTTGTTCGAACAACATTTCGACAAATTTTATTTCACAAAAATGAGTATTTCTGGCAGGGCACCGTGTCCCATTGACTGTAACATTGCAATTTTCTTTCTTCTTGGAGAAGAACCATTCAATGTTCACCAAAAATTGCATTTTTAAGAATTTTTTGCTTCTGGATTCAATACGCACCAATTCAGTAAATTGGTTCTTAGTGTCGTGAAGAGGTGCCTTGGTACTGCAACCATATGATCTCTGGTACTCTTCTCAAACTCCATCCAAGCCTATTTCTATGACAAATTTTAGGTTGCCGTTTGGTGTCAATAATTACAATACCCTGGCTAGCACTTGCTATGGTATATTAATGTCCCACTGGTTCCAAGAATGTATTTCGAAAATTCATTTTCATCGTCATCGTCATTCTGAAGAAGTATATTCTGTTCTTACAATTCCCTGTCAAAACCCCAGTTACCAACATCAGATTATTCCTGACTAATGCGATACATGACTCCTTTTATTTTAATTTCCCAAAAAAAATTTTGATTCCCTAATTCCTCTGCTCGTGAGTTCATCTACTTCGTCATTGCGGAAGTTTCCACATTACCAGTGACCCAGCAGAGACTAACCATATTTTCCCTACCTTCAGCTTCTTCTGACAGGTCCATTGTATTTTTGATTTAGCGTCATAAGAGCCGAGTGCCTGACTATCAGATAGTATTGCCACATCCTGTATTTTGTACATGCATACACACATACATACATACATACATAATTGGACATTGTAACCCTTTAGTCAAGTTAATGACCTAGTTTCTCACACCATTTATGTTGTGTGGGTTAATTTTTATACATTAGTGGCGGGACCTATAGTTTAAACTTTTACTTACTTAATTGGCTATTAACAACCCGATTAACGGATTTCGGCCTGCCGCAACACATCCTTCCAGGCATCTCTGCTTCTTGCATGCCTACGCCAGGTGGTCACACCAATCGATGACAGGGCTTCCTCGATTTGGTCCTTCCAACGCATAAAAGGTCGTTCTCTTCGCCGACTTTCGCAGATCTCCGCATCAAATACCCGTCTCGTTGGAGCATCATCCTCCATTCGAACGACATGGCCGAGCCAGCGCAGCCGCTGGATATTAATACGCTGCACAACGTCTGTGTCGTTGAGGAGCTCGAACAGCTCACTGTTGGATCGGATGCGGAAATCATCGGCAACTCGTACTGGACCGAAGATCTTACGTATGACTTTTCTCTCGATATACTCTCAAGGCTGCTGTATCAGGGATTAATAGGGTCCATCCGTCTGCGTCATAAAGAAGCACGGGTAGGATGAGCGTCTTGTAGAGTATTAGTTTCGTCGTACTCAATTGCGTATATCAATACACTGCACGTCTCTAGTTGTCGATAACATATACTTTGTTTTGACCTCATTTAATGCCAGACCCATCTTAATAGACTCCCGTTCAATAGCACTAAAGGCAGCAGTAGCATCTCGCTTGGTATGCCCTATGATGTCAATGCCGTTAGCGTACGCAATCAACTGAACGCTTTTTTGACCTTTAGTTTAAAGCCGACTCTAAACGACCGAGTTTGGAGAAACTTTTCAAGGCAATTTTTATTTACTCTCAGAGTTTTTGCCAGAAATTTCTTGTCGCCGAAAAAATATTCTTTTTTTATTAAGTTTTGTTGGAGACATCTGACCTGGGGTTGAAGAAGTGGCCTCATGTCTAATAAGTCAACACACAACATAGTACAGTTTAAAGTCGACTCCGAACGAGAGATTTTTGAGAAACTTTTTCATGGCAATTTTATTTATTCTCAGAGTTTTTTCCAGAAAGCTGGTAAGAGGAAATCGCCGAGGAATTATTTTTTTTCATATTTTATTTTGTTGGAGATGTTGTAACCTGGGGTTTGAGGCCTCATGTCTAATAAGCCAACAGACTACCTACTACACACTCATGTCTAATAAGCCAACAGAATACCTACTTGAATACCTCCTATTCAAATTGCTTGAAAATTACCCGTGAATTTACCCAAAGGCTCGAAGTATTTTATTTTGGAACCAAAAAATTCTGCTCGAACGAATCTTGGAATATCATTCTGTATATCACAAAATAGTCCCTCTTTTAAAAGATTTCTCTTTTAATTTTTTTACAAAACTCGTTGCAAAGAATTTCGGAAAAACCATAGAGTCTACTAGTTGTGTACAGAGGAAAAATAAGGAAGTAGCTTTTCATGTCAATCGATTTCTTAGATCCTTAAACACCCTTTATGAATTTCATGTTAAGATTGTCTCCCACCAACCTAACCATAGAATCTAAAGCTTAGCACAAGTTTTAATAATAAATTCCAATTGCTTATAAGTATTGTTGGCTTGTCGATCTATTCGTTATGAAATAGGGAACTTATTTGAGTATATTATAGTGCCCGGCTAAACGAATCGTCGTCATTCATTATGAGAAAAATTACCTTAAATTTATTAAATTGTTTTGTTAATTAAAAAAATATTATTAAACACATATGCGCTGTCATTTAATCAAGCTTTAAAGTTCATATTCTTTATTCATTAATCATCATTAATAAAATATTAAAACCAGCTTTTGAGTTTGAATAATTAATGTCTCTTAAAGTAGGCATAATTTTTTTTTTATTTAAAATATTTATGTACTCATACACTCTCACAAATATTTGGTAATTTAAAAAGAAAATATTGAATTTTCCTTCGAAAATACCAACACATGTTTCCTAAAAGTCTTAAAAATGCTGGTAATAAAATTTAAACGTTAGTCATGCCTGAAATATTTTTATGGGCCATTAAATCAAAAACACAAATATTTTGCCATGAGTGTTTATTACCGGCTGGCAAAAGGGAGGAATTCATAAAAAGGGTGAAAATTCTTGGGATCATTATAATTTCATACCTTCTTTTTTACTTAATTAACGGTAAAATGAAAGAAACAGTTATTCTTAAGAAATACCATCACAAAATGAAAGCTTGACTTTTACGCCCAAGCCTGATGGTATTTTTTAGAAATCTTCATACTTTTTTTATAGTCTCTACATAAAAATTCTTCATAACTTTCTGGCCTTTATTCATGTCGGCAGATGAGTGTATCAAATTTCAGATTTTATTAAATATTTTATAAACAAATAATAATTTTAACACATGCGTTAATACATACATAGGAATGTAGGTTCATGCATGTGTACATATTCACTTGAAATGAGATTAAGTTTAATAATTACCAGGAATACTATATAATACTTAACACATGTACAAATAATACAAATAATTACAGTATACGCCCAATGCATTGTATTACAAAATATACGAGGGATGTTATTGAATTTGGGAGAGAGAAAGAGAGAGAGACCAATAGAAAATTATATTTACTACATTCAGTCAGGATTACGACCTAGCTTCTCTCAAGACTTATATTGTGTGTGTTGATTTTATAAAGGGTGTTTTTTATAGAGGTATAGAACTTTAAGTTGCAATAAAACAACGATGGATTATTCGATTGACATGATTTTATTTATCCGAAAGATAATCTTGTGGCATTACATTTTAAATATGATTTCTGGCATGTGACCGCCACGGCTGGCGCGGATGTAGTCCAATCTGGACGTCCAATTTTCGATGACTTTTTCCAACATTTGTGGCCGTATATCGGCAATATTACTGCGAATGTTGTCTTCCAAATGGTCAAGCGTTTGTGGCTTTACCGCATAGACCAATGACTTTACATAGCCCCACAGAAAGTAGTCTAGCGGTGTTAAATCACAAGATCTTGGAGGCCAATTCACAGGTCCAAAACGTGAAATTAGGCGGTCATCAAACGTGTCTTTCAATAAATCTATTGTGGCACGAGCTGTGTGACATGTTGCGCCGTCTTGTTGAAACCACATCTCCTGGACATCATGGTTATTCAATTCAGGAATGAAAAAGTTAGTAATCATGGCTCTATACCGATCACCATTGACTGTAACGTTCTGGCCACCATCGTTTTTGAAAAAGTACGGACCAATGATTCCACCAGCCCATAAAGCGCACCAAACAGTCAGTTTTACACTTGATGATTACCTTCACTCCAAATGCGGCAGTTTTGTTTGTTAACGTAGCCATTCAACCAGAAGTGCGCTTCATCGCTAAACAAAATTCGCTTATGAAAATCGGGAACAACGGTAATCTCGTTTTGGGCCCATTCGACGAATCTACGCCTTACTTGATGATCGTTTGGCTTCAAATCTTGCACGAGTTGGATTTTGTAAGCACGCAAACCAAGATCCTTCCGTAAAATCTTCCATAAAGTGGATGGACACAGATCCAATTCCTGTGCTCGATGGCGGATGGACTCATTCGGGTCTTCCTCAATGCTACGCTCTACAGCAGCAATAGCTTCTTCTGTATTATCATTATTTTCGAAATAAAATTGCACTATTTGCAAGCGTTGTTCAGGCGTGAGTCTATTCATGATGAATTGTCAAACCAAACTGAGAATAAATCACTTGACAGCTGTTAAATCGGTCGCCATCTTGAAAAGTAATGCCAACTTAAAGTTCTATACCTCTATAAAAAACACCCTTTACATGAGCGGCGGGTCTTGCAGTTTGAAATCGACTCCGAACGACAGATTTTTTAGCAACGTTTTCATCGCAAATTTTTATTTACCCTCAGAGTTTTTGCCAGAAATCTGCTGAAAGGAATTGCCCAAAGATATATTCAAATTTCGTTTTGTTGGAGATGTCTGACATGGGGTTTGAACCGTGGTTGCATGTCTAATAAGCCAACACACTACCCACTACAATAATATAAATGAACAAAACTGCACATGATACAAAGAATTCATGTTAGGCAGGTGGATAATATATTTAAATTTTAAACTTGAAATCATAGGACAACTATAACATAAAACCCTTTACAGTTAGTGCTCAAGTATAAGCCATTTTAGTGTGAGTGGTACACGTGTGGGCATTGTTATCCCCTGGGTATATGACAATTTTTACAAGTTTGCAGTGATCTTGTGAACGATTATCATATAAAACCGGTTGTATAACAGACTAATGCCTTTACAACGAAATACAAAATTTCCAAGGCCTTATTATGTATTAGAGTTGGAAACATTATGAAGAATTCTTGCCAACTAAGGCAGCCTACTTCTGCGATGTAGTCGGCCCCAGGTTTGCTTTCCATTATTTACACTTCATCACAGAGTTATGGGGCTACATGGGCAGTTATGTTTAGATCTTTACTACTTACAGTGTTTCCTTGATTGCTTTAATGATCTTCTCCACCGCATACAAATTCTTTTCAGATAGTAGCATCACATCTATTATATCGTCCGCCGGTTCGCTGTTGATGCCTTAAAATTCTTGTTATTGAGGGCAATAACTTGTAGCCACTGTTGGCTAAGACGTAAGGCCACGGTTCAAACCCCATCAAAACAAAAATATGAAAAAATATTTCTTCGGCGGCTTCCTCTCAGCATATTTCTGGCAAAAACTCTGAGAGTAAATACAAATTGCCATGTAAAGTTTCTCAAAAAATCTGTCGTTCGGAGTCGACTTTAAACTGTAGGTCCCGCCACCCATGTATAAAATTAACACACACAACATAAGTGGTATGAGAAGCTAGGTCGTAATACTGACTGAAGGGTTGTAATGACCAATTATGTATGTATGTAACTGCCCTCTCTTAACGAATCACCGAGCATTGCCTCACAGAAATCCATTCACTGCAATTACAGAAGCAGTAGAGGATAATGTGAAACACTGTTTACGTCATTGTCTTCTTCTCCTTGGTAAACGCCTAACGGAAAAGGGGATATTTTTCATTGGAAGATCTATGTTATGTCTCGAATTTGAAGCAAGAGATCATTTTGGTGTTAATAAAGGGCAACTTTTCGTTCTTCAGCAGATATTCTATTCAATTCTGATTAGCAGCTCGCGGTGTGACAATAGCCCTGGTGGCTGCTTTCAAGATCTAACTGATTGCAGATATTGTTCAGCAGTCATTTGAACACAACAGGTTAAGCACTTTCGTCTATTAAGGTTCTGCGTGCGCCTTAGTGAAATGTCGTACTTGTAGTAATATTAGGGAACTTCCTAGAATTTCAAATAATCTCTTAATAAATCGTATTAATTGGCCTTTTATTACCTAAGATCAGAACTGTTTTACCAATTTCGTTGCCATTTTTACAGAGAACTCTTTGTGTCAGTTCATCTTATGACTTCAAAATTCCTTAAGCAGCTGGTATAACTCAGTTTTTTTAATTTCACGCATATCTTTGGGCATAATTCCTGGACCTACAAGATTTAGGTTCAAGACTTTATTCAGAGTTTATCGTATTTCCCTCATTGGCATATAGTCGACCACCGAGTCTACTGCTTGTACAACTACCCCAAAATCTATGGACCATGTGGAATTATTGTCGGCTTCAAACAAAGTACCCGGTTAGATAAATAGTTCCTCATATAGTTCCTCAATAGTACCTCACAGGATGAAAAAGAGCACAATATTCCCTAGCCTCTCTATTATGCTCTTCTAATATAAGTGTTAAGTGTGGCATATATCAAAGCATCAGCTTTAAACAGTCCCCGCCTTTCAATTACTAGTCGATTACGTGCTATGGAACTCATAGCAATTTTTACTGTACTTAGCATCCCTCGCATATTGTGTAAATAAACTCACTTTCATATAATTTACCCACATTGTACTCACCTCTTTGGCAACTAATTAAGTTAAAATAATAAATTTCTATGAGAGAGTATAAAGGCTTTTCGTACACATACATACATACAAACATACATAAATGCGATTGTGTTAAATTATATCCGTGTGGTCTTGAACTGAATTTGTGTGCACATAAGTTAAATGTTCATGCCAATGAACAAAAACACGCAACAAAGCAACGAAAAACAGATTTTTAATAAATATTTAATTTTAGCCAAACAGTAACAGCAAATATTTAAACAATGAACGTTAAGAACTCTATTTCCTTCAACAACAGGTGAATTGCGACGTCTGTATGTTTGAGCATAAGTGAACAGAAAATAAAGGCAGGAAAAGCTATCAAAATGAATAATTATTGCGAATAGAATATGGCTTCATGGTAAAGCAAATCTGTTCTGTGATCTTTTCGTTTCGGTACCGAACCTAATCATAGGGTCAGATTGATATTCAATTTCGCTTCTCCTGGTGTTAGCGGTGTTGCCATTTTGGATACTTCTTCTGGGTTCTTCCCCAAACATAGCCTACTCAACTTAACTTTATTTTAGCTCGTATTATTGTTTTGCTAACTCTTTTCCACAGGCCTCAGGTCAGGCTATGAGTTTCGACCAGAATATTTCCAAGAGTATCCATAGTGAAGAGCTGCTGAATTCCAGTAACACTGACATATTTCACACGTATTAAAACCCCAATATTTATCTCAATGTCCTGAAATGCCCTAAACGCATGGTTCGTATTTTATTCGGATTTGGTATCCTGTATTGAATTGCCTGACAAGATTCTGAGGCAACCATAGTACGGAAAAGGGCTTTAGATCCCTGTTTAGAGCTTTCAATACTATGCTTACACCTGAATTATGTGTGGAGAACTATTTAGCTGGTCTAGTCGCCGTAGTCTAGTAGGTAGTGTGTTACTTATTAGACGTAAAGCTAGGGTTCGATCCGCAGGCCAGACATCAAAACAAAATATAAAAAGTATTTTTTCGGCGACTTTCTCTCAGCAGATTTCTGGCAAAAACTCTGAGAGTAAATAAAATTGCCATGAAAAGTTTCTCAAAAATCGGTCGTTCGGAGTCGACTTTAAACTGTAGGTCCCACCACTCATGTATAAAATTAACACACACAACATAAGTGGTGAAGGGTTGTATGTTGCCATATCTTCACTACTATTAGCAGGAAGACATGTCTCATAGATATCCTTAAGGTCTTCAAAGTGCCCATGTAGAATTGAATGGATACAATGGTCCTTCTGTACATTAATCCTCTGCGACATAGAACAAATACTTCTAAACTCGTGTATACAAATGAAATATTCACATAAAAATGATTAGAATTGTGAACTTAACTGCAAAAGATTCTCAGATAAATTATTTAAATTATAAATCAAGGATGGAAAATACTTATTTTTTGTTAAATGATATCAAGAGAAATTTTAATGTAATAATCTTCCCTATCAAGGGAAATACTCAGGAGTCGCTACAGTCTCCTCTTTGTGAAGGATGTACTCCTTCGTGGCCCCTATTTTCTAACAATAACGAGATGAGTAATTTTTGAATCATTTATGCAATCATATGTCGCCATAGATCAATAGGTAGTGTGTTGTAATTCCAATCCCAGAACAGACATCAGGAAGAAAACGAAATATGAAAACATATTTCTTCAGCGACTACCTCTCAGCAGTCTACTGGCAAATACTCTGAGAGTAAATAAAATTGCCATGAAAAGTTCCTCAAAACTGTTTCGCCAGTCATGGATAAAATTAACACACACAACATGGATGATGTAAGAAACTAGGTTGTAATCCTGACTAAAGGGTTTTAATTACCACTCCAAATTTAAAATCCAAATAAAAATTTCGATTGCAATGCTAGTTTTAAATTAAAGTTGTTATAAGACTTGGATTGTTCTTTCTTCATGTTGTGTTTTTTAAATGATAATTAAATCCATACAGTCCCTATGGTGCTTAGCGAGGACTTTAAGTAAATGAACCAAGATGTGTTTAAATAAGTACATCGTACATTCCATACTATCTTTACATTATTTGCTATATTTTTTTCTTTCTTTCACTTTTATTAAAACTCTTGAAATATTTTGTAAATCAAAAAAAAAATACTCAAACAACTATTAAAGCACACATGTTACCATCCCTGACCTTCTGAAAGTTATAAAATAAATACAAAAAATGGGGGGGGGGGCGAGAGAAAAAGTAAAGCATATGCTGCTCTACTGTTTTATCTATTCACGTGTGAGTATTATGTTTGTATACAAACAAAAACAGACAGCAACAGTAGCAGCAACAACAGCAGCAACAACCAAACAATCAGTAAAGTCAACAAAAGCAGGGCTTTTATTCACGTTTAATACACTTAAGGGTCATAAAATGTAAAACAAAAACTCAATTTTATCACACATACACACACAGACACACACTTGCGCATACACTCACATTTATACATATAATTTTGGCTTTTAAACACCGTCGCTTATACATACACACAGAATTGTTTGTTTTTATGAAAAACAATACTAGTGTTGGAGACAATACGATTATAATGCCAGAAAAAAAATTTAAAACAGAAACACCATAAAGCGGATGTAAATTTTTTATTTCAATTGCCAACAAAAATGTTGCGAATTTTAAAGTAATGTAACGCAGTGTAGGAATACCAAATATTTATATGTTACGTTTAAATAAATTAATTTAAAAAAGAAACATTTTATTATTCGGTCAGTTTTTCCATCATATTGAAATAATCCGGCATTTTTTTGATGATTATGAATGAGGGACTAATTTATCATGAAATACGCCATGTCTATCAAGTTTGACAGTGGAAATTAAGGGCTTTCAGTTGAAGCATCCAAACTAACAATGAAATTCAAGTCATCAGCATTATCAAGTTTTTTTTTTGAGGTTTTGAGGGCCTTGTCATGATGAAACGCATAATCTTCTATCATGAATTCTGTTCGCTTTTTCTTTAAATAGTCAGACTATAACAGTCCTCAATTTTTTCTAGTCCCACCAAACAGTGCAAATAACCTTTCTAGATGCTAATCCAAGCCTATATTTTAAATTGGTTAATCCATGATCGCCAGCTTGAACATAATTTTTTGGTCTCTAATTTAAGTTACATGAGCAGTCGTCTCATAATTCATAGCTCAACTGGGTTATATAGGGTTCCAATACTACCTATTCAATTGAAATCGCCGTAGGCTAGTAAGCAGTGCGTTGACCTTACTATATGAAGCTCATGGTCCAAGTCCTAGCTCAAACATTGCGAACAAAAACAAATTTGAGAAAATATTTGTTCGCCGGCTTCCACTTAACAGTCTTCTGGCAAAAAATCTGCAAGTAAAATAAAAATTGCCATGAAAAGTTTCACAAATCTCCGTCATTCGGAATCGATTTAAAACTGTAGGTCCAGCGACTTATAAATAAAGTTAAAACACACATGGGTGGTGTGAGCAACTAGGTCGTTATCCTGACTAAAAGGTTGTATGTATGTAAGCAAGTCTATATTTCGGCATAAAACTTTAAGCCTCGGCTACCGTTACTCAGCCTTATAGATAATTTTATCAAGATTTTGACTTAATTTAAACAAAATTTTGGATGTCCAAGAAATCCTTCCTTTCCTAGGTTCGCAGCAAAGACATGGTGACAATGTTTTGGTTTTTTCTTTGTAATTCCACCTTCTGAAGAAGTCGTTGTGAGTATTCCACACTCCGAGCAAGTGAACCTAGCGCTTAGTGTCACAGATAAGTACAAAGAGATTGCCAAAATGGACTCTAGTCCGGCTTATTTAAAATTTTGTGCTGCGTATACCCATATCGAGTCAGACCTGCCTGGTGTCTCTACAAATGGGATCATAACCTCATAAGTAAAGTTTTTTCAAGATCTGGTGTTTACTCCTCTGTAAAACAATGCCAACATCATTCAGAATTTTCATTCTCCTTAACTTCAAAAATCTTCTTTTGAATTTCATTAAGAATTTAAAATCCTTTCAAAAATTTTATTTTCAGTGTGATCCTGGTGTTGGCGTTGATCGTTTTTTCCATGCCATCTACACGCAACCATCAACGCGCATGGTTATGTTATTGGGTTCAGCCTGCTCCGAAGTCACTGAAAGTTTGGCCAAAGTTGTGCCATATTGGAACATAGTGCAGGTATCGTTTGGCTCTACCTCACCCGCGCTGAGTGATCGCCAGGAGTTCCCCTATTTCTATAGGACAGTGGCACCCGACTCATCACATAATCCCGCCAGAATAGCATTTATACGACGTTTTGCCTGGGATACGGTAACCACGTTCTCCCAGAACGAAGAGATACATTCACTGGCTGTTAATGATTTGGTTACCGAACTGGAAGCGGCAAATATATCATGTGCGGCCACTATAACATTTGGAGCCACCGATTATAAAGAACAACTTTTACTGTTACGTGTAGGTTAATAAATTAAATAGTGGGCGGGAGAGGGGGAGATTTCAAGAAATTTAATTGTAAAATGTAATGTTTTTAAGGAAAGTGATACACGTATTATCATCGGCAGTTTCTCGCCCACCTTGGCACCTCTGATACTGTGTGAGGCCTATCGTTTGCGAATGTTTGGTGCTGATTATGCCTGGATTTTACATGAAAGTATGGGTGCACCCTGGTGGCATGATTTATCCATTACGGGAGCATATTGTTCACCCTCAGAACTACAATTGGCAGTGGAGAATTTAATTATCGTATCCAGCCATAATAGCATTGTGGGCAACAATCGAAGCTTAAGTGGCTTGGTAAGTATTTCATTTCACTTCATTTAAGCCAATATTTAATTAACGTCATCATTTATTTGCTACAATTTCAATTTAATGCCATTTACACGTCTCTCGTGTCGCACAGGATAACGACATGTTTTACATGCAATTAAACAAAGAATCGGAAAAATTTCATCACAATTTCAACAATGTTGCTCTCAACAAACACCAATCGTGGCATAAACAAGCACGTAAAACAACAACAACAAGTGGTGGAAAAAGCAAAAGAAACATTGAAAATGTTAAAACAAGCCATGATGAAACCACAAAAAGTGTAAAACAAACGAAAAGAAACCGTCGTAGCAAAAGGAATGTTAATGAAATGGTTACGGCAGCATTAACACGTACCACAACATCATTATCGTCAGCATCATCGTCTGCAACATCAATTGCATCTGATAGCAATGGCAGAACCGCCACCATTACTACTACCACCACCACTACTACATCGTCATCATCATCATCATCATCGTCAGCAATACCTGTTGTTTCTCGTTATGCTCCTCAAACGTATGATGCTGTGTGGGCAATTGCCTTATCATTGCGCGGTGCTGAGGAACGTTGGCGCAAGGATGCAACGCAACAATCAAAATTAGATCGATTCGATTATACGCGTAGCGATATGGCCAGTGAGTTTCTGCAACAAATGGGCAAATTGGATTTTTTAGGAGTATCGGTAAGTGTTAACAATACCATCATCGGCGTCATCTCAAATGGGGATTGCAAACCAAACATTTGTATTACATGAGTTTTTTTAATAAACCAGTGAATCATTTACTTATACAGTGAATCATTAAGAAGATTTGTCTCCTAGTTATACAAGATATCTGAAAACGATATCTGGAAAGGATGTAAGCTTCTCTCTATGTTTTGGAAGAATGTTAGACAAATTCAGAGTTTGTAGGGTATTGAATTGGGTAATGACAACCTAAAAAAACTAAGAAGACGAAACTTGAATTATGTGGCCAATCCTCATTCACTTTCACAGGTGCTAGAAACACAAAGAAAAGAACAATTTTTGAAGATTGAAAAAACATACACAATGATACCTAATTTAACAATATTTCCACCGAATAATCAATCCGCGCTCTTTAAAAAGCCCAATATACTATACTGAATTCATATTTAA
The DNA here is from genome assembly GCA_932273835.1 of Sarcophaga variegata. Lineage (NCBI taxonomy): Eukaryota > Metazoa > Arthropoda > Insecta > Diptera > Sarcophagidae > Sarcophaga > Sarcophaga variegata. The sequence continues at coordinate 113,399,923 of OW026361.1, forward strand.
GTCGTCAGATAGATTCTCAAAAGAATGATATTCCATTCCCACTAGGCATCCACTAAAGAGTCCGGCAAATAACTTTTTTTGAAAATGCTTTAAAAAAAAAGACTACTGAATATTTTCTAAAATTTCTTTTTTTATTTGAAAGTACAATCCTTCCGGTTAATAATGGAAAATAATTTCATTCAAATGGCTGCCTCGGCTGGCCATGCAGTAGCCTAAACGATCGGTCCAATTTTTAAGCACATTATCGATTGTGTGCAGCTGTATTTCACCAATGGCTTAACGAATATTGTCCTTTAAAGCGTCAATTGTCTCTGGCTTGTCGGCGTAACACTTATCTTTACCGGCACGGACATCAACTCTGCGTCTGATAATGCGATCTTCAAAAACAGGGCGCAAAACATCGACTGTAGCTTCGGCTGTGTGGCACGTAGTGTGCATGGGAGGTATTCCACTCTCTACTTTTCATTATTATTTCCGCAGCTGCGTATAATCTTATACCTAAGTTATCACTGTTATTACGGCCAGAAGTAAGACTATAATGTTCCCAATCATTTCTATCAGAGAACCCGTCCGGCTATAACTGCATGAATGTTCGACAGTTACCTCCAAACTCCCATCTTTAATAAGCTAACACACTGCCCACTAGACTACGGCTACTACAGCACGCTAATCTACGTAAGTTTTTTTTTACTTCCATGCATGTCGCTGTGTCCAATGTGATCTAAATATTAAACTCTTCAAACAAAAACTCATTAAAGCAATGGACAGTACTTGTCTTTGCCCTCAAAGATTTCAGCATGAGCACTTATAAGACAGAGCCTAGTACAGACCACAACCACCATGTGAAGGCCACGACAGTACATGCTAACAAATGACCTCATATCATTAAAAAGAGACCAGATTTACTTGCTTATGCCACAGGGAAGTTACATGTTCCATCTCTCCGCAATCTATCTTAGTATTAAGGGAGTAAAAAGGCACATCGATCATATGTTTGGTAGCTAAGCGCTTGAAAAAGCTTAGTTAACCACCTTATTGCCATCATGAACCCTCACTCAGCTAGGATAAAATAAAAATAGTTCTTTGACTCAATAAGAGATGTCTTACCTATACTAATCACTATAAATGTATTTTTAAGGCTTAATGTCCAAGTCCGTGCGGTTCTAAATAATTATTCAATCAGTTGTCATTTACACAAATTGCGGAAACTGCAGCCGGGAAAATACTGCATTCATCTAATAGCAGGATTATAATTTTCTTTTTAATTTCTCTAATATAGAAACGTACAAACTTCCACATGAATATACATCCATTAACTCTCTTGGTGTAGGAAAGAGCCACCGCACTTGGATCACAGTCCATTTGCGCGGTAAAGTTGCTACTGAAGGAGAGAGTGGCGGACTAGAAACGTGACTAGTAATAGAATGCAATATCAGTCAGCAGTTATAAGCTTTACTGATTGGCTTAACTTAAATGTAATCGAAAATATTTTTAAAATTATCGGAAAAATATTTTTTAACCCAACTATGAGACTGAGATTCAGCACTAAATTTATTTAGAATGCACTGAGAAAAATGTTTCTTCAAAAAATATCTTCTGCTGCCCGTATTGTAAAATATTTTCTCATAAATTTTCTTAATTTTCTCTTTCTCTTTTCCATGCTACTCATATTACGGAATACAAAACAAAAAACCCTACTGCTTCGTCAATTTACACGAAATCGTATTTAAACGATTCAAGGGTCCGGTTTCATTCAGTGGTCCTGACCGCATTGGCACCACTGCCTTCTATCAAATACAAAATGGTCGTTTGGAGCCAATTGCCTTATACTATCCAGCCGCCAATGCTTTAGATTTCCATTGTCCGCGTTGTAAAAATGTTAAATGGCATGGTGGTCAGGTGCCAATAGCAAAAAGGGTTTTCAAAGTACGTGTAGCCACAATAGCACCTTTGGCCTTTTATACCATAGCCACACTGTCGTCGGTGGGTATAGCAATGGCGTTGGCATTTTTGGCATTTAACCTGCATTTTAGAAAACTAAAGTGAGTATAACAACAGAAAACTGAAAAATATAATAGAAAAGCAAAAACCGTTGACGAAGGTAAAATGGTGAAATGGCAAAATGTTAACAATAAATTCTTTTCTTCGCTTGTTTTTCTCCTTTTTTTGTTATTCTCTTTTGCTTTCATTTATAAATTAGAGCCATTAAATTGTCAAGTCCAAAATTAAGTAACATCACCGCTGTTGGTTGTATATTCGTCTATACGGCTGTCATTTTATTGGGCCTGGACTATTCAACACTGCCTTCAGCAGAGGCCTCATTTGCTGCTGTTTGTACGGTAAGTAGTTTTTCTCCTCTTTTTTTTTGTTTTTTCTTTCCTTTTCCTTATTTTCTTTTATTTTCTGGTGAAAATTTATATTTTATTTAAGAGAGTAATTAAGCAAAAGCATGCTAAAACTTCAGGCAATTTACCTTAATTTTCCTTTCTTTTTTTTTGCAATTAACGTTGCAAATAAAAAACAGTTTCTTAGAAATCTGGTGGTCTATTGTTAATGCAGTTGCCCTTCGTAAATGTCTGGCAAAATTTTTTTTCTTTTTTTTCAATTTTTTCAATTTGAACTTGAAAATTTTCTACTTACAAATCAATTATTATCCATGGTCTGAATGAAGAATAGATTACAGAATTTAAAGAAGCAAATTTATAAAGATTTTTTAGTTTTTAAACAATTAAAAACAGTTTATTTTAACTTTTGAAGTTGGCGAAGTATAATGTTTAAAAAGCTTGACAGCAAACCTAAGAAATTCAGGTTGAATTCCGAATGCTTAACCGGAAACTTTTGAGTAATAAGTGGCTCTCACAATAAAAGTTCTTGAAAATGAGCGAAAAAGATTTAAAAAACTCTTCAATAGGAGAAAAAACTGAATCGCGAATGCCGATAAACTATAGTTTTATATACTCGATAGACGTAGGACTATACTACACTTAACTGGATGGGACCAGCAGACTCTGTGATTTTAGGAAATACGAAAATGAGAAATTGAACTAATTGAAATGAATCCTAGCTTCTCACACCACTTACGTAGTGTGTGTTAGACTGTCAGATTTTTGAGAAACTTTTTATGACCACTTTATTTACTCTCAGAATTTTTTCCAGAAATCTGCTGAGAGGAAGTCGCCTAAAAAATATTTTTTCGTATTTCATTTTGTTGACCTTGCGTTTGAAACGAGTCTTCACGTCTAATAAGCCAATACGCTACCTTCTAGACTAGAGCGGTTTCATACGATCTAAACGGTATACACTCTTTTAAAATAAGAACATCGCTTGTATTATATAAAAATATTTCCCTTTGGGGCAACCCAATATCTATTCCTAACTGTACATCTTTTCTCCTGAATATACCTTCCTACTCCAGAAAAAGATTCCGGATTGGAAGTATCCTTCCTAACAAGGTCATCTGCTTGCTTCAGATTCAGATGTGATATATGGTTAGGGCGGGAATATATATTGGGTTGCCCCAAAGGCAAATATTATTATATCATGCAAGCTAAAGCCTAGGACATCAAAAGATGTGCTTAATTCTAACTGAATAGGATGTACAAAAGACAGATAAAATCAAAACTATCCGTATGTTATTCGATCATACAGCTCTTTTAACTTTAACAAGAAAATATTATGGAACTTTATGGAGAAACTAAATCTGAATCTGGAGCAAACAAATTTTCTTGTTAGGATGGATACTTCCAACGCCGTGGAGTGAATCCGGAATTTTTCTTTGGAGTGGGAAGTGTATATTCATGCATCATGCAGTCATGCATCGGACTATCCAAAAATCATCAACCGGTCTTCAACAGGGTACTACAAACTAAAACAATATTTCTTCAGGATGGATATCAATTATAACCAATATTCTAGATTCAGTGATGATGAGAATTAATGCAAACAAAAAGGATCCCCAGATCAGATGCTGAGCACAAAATTATTCTTGTTGATATCATACAGCATCTTGAAGTTTGTTAGGATAATAGTTTTCGAGGAGACATTATATGTATATTATATATATAGTAGTATTAATATAATATATATATATAGTAGTATTAATACTTACACAATGAGGGATTAAAAAAAAAAAAACGGCGAAATAAAGGCTCAGAATTATTGTAGAGAATCGATACAAAATTTCCTCATTTTTCGTTTGAATATAGAAAATTTGGCCATGTTTTTCTAGTTTACAATTTTATATCAAAAGGACCAGCGAAGTCAAGTCCTGGATGTGGTAAAAAGGCGAATAAGTAGTCTTTTCAGTAGGTAATGCAAACATAAACTGAGTTTGCCTTCTTCACTTTTTATACAATTTATTTTTAAAATAGTAAAATATGACTCATGTATAGGAGACATTTCCCATGCTGCGAATAAGAAACACAATCTTTCGATCATTATAGATACAAGACCAGAAAATAAACAATAAATTAATTGCACACAAGCAGTTGGCAAATACTCAAAGAAAATCTCACTCAAAAACATGAAATTTAAATCAAATAAAAAAATACATATAAAACATACAAACACACACACTTACACCCCTGTACCCACTGAGCGACAAACAAATAAAACCGTAATAGTAAAAATTCAATTAAAAAAACAAGAAACCAAGAAGCAAAATGAAATAAAAATCACATCATCAATTTGCTGTTAAAGAATCAACAACAAACTCTTCTATTCACCCATACAGGTACACTACCCACACATGCATACATACATACATATAAAATGTAAACAAACAAATGAATGACAAATTACAGAATAAAGCAGACTGTATTGATGATGAAAGCAAAACAGAAAGAGAAACACATGCAAACATTTATTCTAGACACGCACAGACATTAAAAAGAGATTTTTTTTTCTCATTCTCTTTTAGTAATACACACATACCAACACACATACATTAAAATGTTGAACGTCTTAACACTACTATTCTCCACTACAGCAACATCAATAATGGCCTTAGACAACATACATACATCAACACAGGCACACGCATACATACATGTACACAAACATAAATGAAAAATTTATGTCTCAACAGGGAAACATTGAAACAACAACAACAGCAACTATAACAGAACAGTAACAAGAAATCGAAATTTCGCAAACATTTAAAGTATTTGTGAGCTCGTGCTTTATACTCGTATGTGTGTAAAGATGGTAGACTTTAATATCAGCATAACGAGTAGTGAGATGTTTGTGTTGTAAAGGAGGTTTAAAAGGAAAACTGTTGTAGCTTTACACTTCAACAAGTGTTGACAGGAAAAAAATATTTTTTTTTATTTTTATTTCCTTTTAGTAAAAAAAAGAAACATGCTGTAAAGGGAAATGACCAAAAAAATACAAGTTTTTGTAGCACAATTATAATGTTTTCTTGGTTTATGTACATAAATCCAACATCAATTTTATTTTGGGCCTACAAAAACAGACTCTTTTTGAACACATTAACATCCACATGCAGGCTTATGATGAAATTTGATCAAATATTTTACACACGATAACAATTTGTCAAACAGTGTAATAACTCAACATTAAATCATTAATAAATTACCAGCATCGAATTTGACATTCCGTTATACATACTTGCAATGAGTTATTCAGGCTTTTATGGTGAGGAAACAAAAGAACCATAATTACCACGTTCACATATGTATGTATGCTGCCACTCGAAATGCGTCTAAATGAGGCCATTTATTATTTACAAAATTTTGTAATTCTAATCTAGTTGGTTTTGTAGAAGAGAAAACGTTGAAACAGATTCAAACATATTACTCAAAAGCATTGTTCACTATCCTTAACCTTTCACACGATATGTTGGCGCCATAAACAGCTACAAATTCTACACTAAAACTAAACACCACGAAAGTATGGAAGGATAGAAGCTATGCTTCTTAGTATAAATATTAACAGAAGTCTTAGAGAACACCACCAAACATCTAATCTATCTCTCAATGCATCTGAAGACCGAGACAAAATATTGACGGGATATATCGTTTCATTTCAAAATTCAAAATCAATCAAAATGTACCACCTTTAAAAAAATCAGGCATTTTGTACATTTGGGACACGATTTGCATTCACTTAAAGTAAACGAAACTTTTTAGCAAGGATAGGTTTAGGTTTAGGTTAGAGGACGTGTACTTGTCAAATGAGACAAGTACAGTACTCGGAGGTCAAGTTGATCCATTGTACAAAACGTATTTAAGATGAGAGGATAATAGATGGGATAGGAAAAAGGAGAGGAAGTAGGAAAGGGAGAATAGGAAGCGGAGGAATTACACAGACCAACAAACACACAAGAGAGAGCGCGGCTGCACTAATGAAGGCCTAGCACTCCTTAACAAGCTCAAGCTAATAATGAATCTATGGAGAGCCTTGATGTCGGCTCTCGACTTAGATTTCAAACTCTCAAAGAAGCCCCTACGAAGGGCTGGACAGTTACAGAGGAGGAGCTCGATCGTCTCCAACTCCTCCTCATTGCAACATACCCTGCAATAGTCCGGCTGGGATCTCAGCCCTGTCAGCGACCTAATCTCGCAGTGCCCTTTTAGCAAAGGATACCTTTGGCATAATATTGCGTTAGCTACGAACTGTCGTCTGCTTAAAGTTTAAACTTTACACTGATAACTCATAGATAGACTATTTCACCTTTGTAATTCGCTTGTAAATGCATTTGCAAACTGATTTTCCGATAAACTCTTTCGGTGAACATATTCTTAACTACCCGGCCAGGTGATCTTCTACAACAAGCGATTGGCAGCTAAAAATCAAGTGTTAAAAAGACAAATATCTCATAATATAACAATCATCTTATAGACCAGTTCACTACCCCTTCTCTACTCGATTCGTAACCATCGGTATAGATTAGGTATGGTTATGTTGGCAGCCGCCTCAAAACACCTTCAGAAATTGACAATGAATGCAGAAATAAGGCAGCATAATATCTATCACAGATAAAGTCGCCATATTCTAGTTGGTATTGTGTTAGCTTATTAGTCGTTCAAACCCCATTTCAGACACCTCCAACAAAACGAAATCCTCTCAGCAGCTTTCTGGCAAAAACTCTGATTGTAAATAAATTTGCCATGAAAAGTTTTTCAAAAATCTGTCATTCAGAGTCGACTTCAAACTGTATGTCCAGAAACTCACGTACAAAATTTTTGCACACAGCATGGGTGGTGTGAAGAGCTAAGTCGTAATCCTAACTGAAAGGTTGTAATGACTAATTACGTATATATAGAAAGCTTTAAACTACGTCTCTTTCTAGTCAGTATTTAAACTCAAAGCTGAGTTCAGATCTTTACTTTCTGACAGAAGATTTTTTTGAAACACTAACACTAACACACAAGTCTAGTCTTTGGCTTGTCGAAGCATTTATTAAGAGTTCTAGCTAGAAACAAAGCTAAATTGAAAGCCCCTTAAGCATATCTCACTCAGATTCTATCAAAGAACAATTAAGCGCTGGCACGTTCTGTCAATAATTGGATGCTCAAAAATCTTTGGTCTTAAGTTTGTAGTGATTACCAGGATGAATTCTACGATATTTTAATGAAGTTCATATCCTTCGCTTACCTATAAAGCGTCAGATTTTTCAGGTCTCTCTACAAATAATTTCGTATTTTCATCTCTCATCCGCTAATGAGTGACGTTCGCATGAGATAATTTTTTTTTTCTTCTCAATCTCATGACCCAATTCATCCCAATTAGTTGTGCCAGCTTTCACAAGCATATTAGCAATGTTGTTACCTTACATGTTGTCGAATGACTCGCTATCTCTTACACAGACATCTCGCTATTATCATGAATATTTTATACTGAATTAAACTAAAACAAACGGCCAGTTTAAGATGCATTTAACAACCCAACTGATGCCAATATGTTCCAAATTAGGCATAAAATGTACTCATAGATTCAATATGATTGTATCTTAACAGTTTGAAAACAAATGCAATGACCTGCAGATTGATTTCCAATTGTCTTTTCATATAAAGAGAAGAAGCCGTGGTAAATTATTTGTAATACAAGGATCTCTTTCCTGGTAAGCATATCACTGTTTCGATAAACCCACCTTTCTGTATCTTTTCATTAGGATAATCCAAATACAACACCCAACAACAATAACAACCATAATGCCAATAAATTATAAGCGCTTACAAGTGTAAATCCTCTTCAATATTTTCAGTAATTGATTCATAATCACAAAAGATTAAAACCTTTAATTCAACGCATCTGTTGTTGATCACGCTTTCACTTTCCTCCGCTCCCTGTTCTCTTATTTCCCTGACAGATTAAATTTGATTCCCCATTAATTTCTTGTTTTCGGCCTTGAAGTAAACACACTTAATGTAACTAAGAAATTAAATAAACAGGATAAAATTTATTTCTTTTCATTTCCTTTTACAATTAGTTTCTCATTTTCTTATTTTTTTATTTGTTTTCCTTTTCATTTTCACACTCTCTTCTCCTTACTATCCCCACTATCTGTAACTCTGACCCTAATATGGTTTTCATGAATGTATAAGTAAGTGTGTGTATGTATGTGTTTCATTACAGGCTCGAGTATATCTGCTGTCAGCTGGGTTTTCATTGGCCTTCGGTTCAATGTTTGCCAAAACGTATCGTGTTCATCGCATTTTCACACGCACCGGCAGTGTTTTCAAGGATAAAATGCTACAGGATATTCAACTTATACTATTGGTATGTGGCCTATTGCTGGTCGATGGACTTGTTGTTACCCTATGGGTTGTCACCGATCCCATGGAAAGGCATTTACATAATTTAACATTGGAAATCAGCAATATAGACCGAAGTGTTGTCTACCAGCCTCAAGTAAGTACACCTTAACAGCAAAATCTAAAGGAATATATTAAACTTTGACAGCACACAGACACTATCTTATTCGTACACCTACACACACACACACACATATGTATATACAAATTTACTCGTAAACATGTTTTGTAACTGTTAATACTGTTGTAAAAATGTTTTATGTCAAGTGTTTTGTCTGGAGGGTATGCGTAAGTGCTACTCAGTTGTTGATAGAGATAGAAAGCCGGAGAGCAAGAGGGAAAGAGAGAGAGAGAGAGAGAAATGGAAATGGAAGTGAGATTAAGAATACGGCTGGCTTGCTTTATTGGTTTATAAATGTGTAAATGACTTTATTTGTTGTGTTCGTTTTCAGTTTTTCTCTCATTTTTATTTTCCTTTTTCCTGCCACATCCTTTAGGGAATTTGTTTTTCTCTTCGTTCTGGCATTTTGTATATGTATTGTTTGTCACTCTCTCTCCCCTGCTCTCCTTCTGTTTCTTATCTGCTTATTTGTTGACTTAATCAATTTAATTTTTCCTTTGTTTGCCCCCCAAACATAGACGACAGAAGTTTTTATAGAAATTGAAAAAATATTTCTAAAGGAACCGAATGAAGAAGTAAAAGATTTTATGGGATTTCTTTGAAATAATTTTATTATTATTGTTTATAAATATTTAATGTTTTAATAATATTTCCCTTCCCATTCCAAATCCCATTTGTTGTTGTTTACATTTCGTCTAATGCTTGTTGTTTAAAGCAACTTCAGACCAAATTCTTAGATTGACTTTTAAGCCAAGCCATTAAAGCTTTAGTTTTAGCTGCTATACTCTGTAAAATTTAATTTTTTAAAGGAATTTATTTTTAATTTTATCTTATAAAGGCCTAATAAAAAAATTTAATGTTGAAATTTTGATTTTTATGGCATTTTTATGTTCAACTAAATTTACTTTTTTTTCATAACATGTGGTCCTAAACACTGCTACAGCTGACGAAAATGTTATTAAACCTTACAAGCCAGCATAAAGCCGCTTTTAAAAGAAATAAAAGAAATAAAGCTCACAAAATTATCCAAATGGAAAATTAATTTAAAACAATTTAAAACATGATAGTGGACTATCACGACTTTAAGTTACTGTACGTTGTTATAAACCATCACTGTTATGCTTCCTCCCAGAAATGTTAGAATTTTTGTATGAACTTGAGAATTGAGAAGGAGTCGCCGTAGTCTAGTAGGTAGTGTATTGGCCTATTAGACGTAAGGCCAGAGTTCGAGCCGCAGGCCAGACATCAAAACAAAATACAAAAATTATTTCTTCGGCGACTTCCTCTCAGCAGATTTCTGGCAAAAACTCTGAGAGTAAATAAAATTGCCATGAAAAGTTTCTCAAAAATCTGTTCGGAGTCGACTTTAAACTGTAGGTCCCGCCACTCATGTATAAAATTGGAACACACAGCATAAGTGGTGTGAGAAACTAGGTCGTAATCCTGACTGAAGGGTTGTAGTGACCAATTATGTATGTATGTATGTACTTGAGAATGGCCATTTAAAAGTTTAAATTTAAATTGCAATAAAACAAAAACGTTTTAAAATTTCGCCAAATTTATTTTTTTGTTGTGAAGTACAATTCTTCTTTAAAACTGGAATATTATTTCATTCATATGGCTGTCGCAGCTAGCATCACAGTACTTCATTCAATCGAACCAATTTTTCTAGTATATGGGCTAGTATCTTGCTAATGGCATCACTAATATTGGCCCTCAAATGCTCAATTCCCTCTAGTTTGTGGGCACAATACTTTTCTTTAACGGCGCTTCACAGAAAATAGTTCAACGGTGTCAAATTGCAGCTTCTTGGCGGCCAACTTACATTCACGATTTCCACTAATTAAATAGCCATCAAACGTTCGACGAAATTAATCGATTGCGACATGAGATGTGTGGCAAGTTGCACCATCCTGTTGAAACCAAACATCGTTCACATGAATACCATGAACACTGGGTAAAAAAAAAATGGTTATCATGGTGCGATAGGTGTCTCCATTAACCATAATGGTTGCGCCGTCCTCATTTTCAAAGAAATAATGGCAATGATGACTGCTCCACAAGCCGCACTAAACGTTCACGCGTATTGTATGCATTGGCTTCTTTAAAATCACGTGTTAGTTTTGTGAGCTCCAACTATGGCAATTTTGCTTATTAGCGTACCCACCAAGATGAAAATGAGCTTCATCCGAAAAGATTATTCTTTTTTTTGGCAAAATCGACATAATGCTGCATTTTCTCGGAGGCGGAGAGTCAGGCGGTTTCAACTCTTGAACCAATTGATCTTTATAAAGCGGATCGGTTTTCGCAAAATTTGATGTAAAATGTTCAATTCTTGAGAACGATGATGGGTTATCACGCACCCTCTCGCCCACAGCTTCGATATTTTTGGGTGTACACACTGTACGTGCACGCTTACGCTCTGCGGCTTCAACTCTTGAACCAATTGAACTTAGTAAGGCGTCTTACCGAGATCTTTTCCCAAAATTCGACGTAAACTTGTGCTTAAAACGTTCAACTCTTGAGAACGCACATTCACAGCCACAGCTTCGATATTTTCGGATATACGTACTGTACGAGCACGCTCACATCTTGGCGCATCAACAATGAAACTAGTTTCACGAACTTTAGCAATAAACTTGCGTATACCAGGCACTGTTGGTCTTTCTTTGCGACCAAATTTTTTACGACATTTTCATGCAATTTCCGTACAATTGTTTTTGTTTGTTGCTCAAGCGTAAATCAATTCATTACATTCATTGGATATAAAATACTGTATTAACGTTCACTAAGTTCTATACTGCAATACTTAATGAAAGTTCGATTATAACATAGCATTACCTTCCCATATTGTACGTGCCATTACATATTGAGGTGCGGTAGCCCTGAGCAAAGTTTAAAATCATGATTTCCCGGAAAGAGCTGCTGCAACTTGTTTCTTTTACTCGAAGTAAACACATTTTTAAATATTTAATTTAATTTTTTACAGAAAATTTCAAACATTCATTCATTAGTATTCGACATACAAATTTGTTCCAATACAGCTGCTATAGTACCATCAACTATTGTCTCCATAATAAGTTGCATGACATTTCAGCTCTTCATTCATCCCCCTTTTCATATATTGCAACAAAAAGTATGAGGTTTCGTTTTTCTAACCCCTTTTAATCTTTAAAAAATACAACTAAGCCAACAACAAGAAAAACACACGAAATATATTTTAAAAATAACCCAAAAACGTATAAAAAAAAACAAAACTTTTTTCTTAACTTGTCTTCTAACTTGTCTAACATTTTTTTCTTGTATCCATTTCCTGCCATAAGTTTCCATTTTGCATTAACTGATGTGGCTTTAACCTTGTTTTTTCTGTCTTTTCCTTTTGCTTTTTTTTTGCTTCATTTTCTTATTTTATCAGGTTGAAGTGTGCCGTTCACAACACACACAAACTTGGTTGGGTGCCCTGTACAGCTATAAGGGTCTATTGCTTGTCGTTGGTGTTTATATGGCCTGGGAAACACGTCACGTGAAAATACCCGCCCTCAATGATTCGCAATACATTGGAGTATCCGTATATAGTGTTGTCATCACGAGTGGCATTGTAGTGGTTTTGGCGAATCTCATATCCGAACGTGTTACATTGGCTTTCATAACGATAACAGCGTTAATACTCATCTCAACGACAGCCACTTTATGTCTGCTCTTCATACCCAAACTGCATGATATATGGGCGAGAAGTAAGTAGTTTGTCTAGCAGGTGCTATACTCCTCCTCCTCCTCCACCTATTCACAAATTTTTCTCAAGGAGAAATTGTTTTAAATTCTAAAAGGAAAAAATTTTGAATGAAAAATTTTTTTTTATTTTGTTTGGTTCACGTACAGATGATGTCATAGACCCTGTTATCCATAGCATGGGCTTGAAAATGGAATGTAATACCAGACGATTTGTTTTAGATGATCGCCGTGAGTTACAATATCGAGTGGAGGTACAAAATCGTGTGTATAAAAAGGAAATTGCCAATTTGGATGCTGAAATCAAAAAACTGGAACATATGTTGGAATCGGGTACAGCCTCTACTACCACCTCATCGTCAAATTCCATATTTAATGCTCTGAAGGTAAGGCTAAATATTTTTATTTACTTTTCCCAAAATTAGTACCACAAAAGTAACAAATTTTAGTGCCATTCTTACTTTGCAAAAAAAAAAAACGTTTTCTTTTGCTCTTCTATTTCCAGCCCGAGGTAACATTTATAGGCGATACGTTTACACACTTGCCGGCACCTAGTCATGGCAGTAAGTCACGCACGCCTAGCATATCAGGCATATTACCGAATCTCTTGCTCTCAGTACTGCCGCCCGTTATACCTCGAGCCAGTTGGCCCTCAGCTGAGTATATGCAAATACCCATGAGAAAATCGGTGACATTTGCCTCACAGCCGCATTTAGAAGATCGCACAATAGCCGAGTCATGTTTGCCAGCTCAGGACCTACTGAATCTACGTTTGGCCCATCAAAACGCCACCGAAGCTAAAACTGGCCTCATAAATCGTTTAAGAGGCATTTTTTCGCGCACACAATCCAGTAATAAAGGCTCTATAGCCAGTCTGTCCGAACAAAAAGGCATTAAGGCAGCTCTTAAAACCCATATGGGCCTGTTTACACGTCTGATACCCTCTTCACAAACCGCCAGCTGTAATGCCATTTACAGTGAACAACAGGGAGATCATCATCTAAAACCGTTAAAACGTAAATCCTTAGCAAAAAGTGGCACTCATTTAGATGTTACCCCAATAGATCCCAATTTTCTACCCATACCCACCATATCCGCAGAAACAGTAGACATAGCCCACCAGCAAGCCACAGTTACACAGTCCACCTTTAATGTGCCCATTATAGAGGTGGAACATAAATATATTTTAGAACCGGAAACTAAAGTTAATTTTCTATTACCCGCCAATCGTAGACCCTCCATTGCCCAAATACATCCTTCATTAAGGGAGCGTGTAAAGGGCTCGCCACGTTTTCCTCATCGCGTATTACCCATTGCGAGTAGTTTAAGTGCTTTGGAAGAAACGAATATGGATGTGGGGGCACCCAAAGGCAGGACGTCTTTAAAAAGAGCCTCCATTGTGGGCAATTGGAAATCAATGGAAGTGACCTCAGGCACTAGACTTTCTTTAACGGATTCAAAGGATGATGTGCGTAAACCAGAAACCATAACAGTGGAAATAAATAATAAAGGTAAAGAGGATATCATAACCGTGGAAATAACGCATGCCAATGAGGACTAATTGGGGGAGTAAATGAAGGAAGTTGAACTTAATTATAGTTTTAATGGATCCTATAATCGCGGTAGAAGTTACACGGTTTTGGAAAGGTTTTCCAAGACTTTCTAGTCTTTCTTTCAAATTTTAGTTCTCCTTCCATTATATCAAAGAATCATTTCCATTTTCTCGAAATGAATCTTGAGGAAGACGTCTTGTATAGTCTAAATGAGAAAGTTATGGTTCACTAAGGCTTAAAGTAGGGAAAAGAACACGGAGTTAGTATTATTGGTTAAGCAATCTTAACACAGATGCCATTGTGCAAGAGACTGCGAATATAACTGTTTGGTAAAGAACGCAATGGTCACCTACCTAAGCTACAAGCTAACTACGACATGGTTTATAAGTACAGAGCTTAAGTCCATTCTTTATTAAAAATAAATCCATTCGGATTAAATATACACACGGTGTTGTTGATAAGTTGTTTGCCATATTAAAGGAAAATCCGTTTTTAAGAAAAATGGAACGAAAACTACTATGGTTGGTAAGCCAATCGCTGCATAAAAGAAAATATCTTCACAGTGCATTCAGCTTTCTTCCACCAAAAGCTGGACAGTCCTCCCTGTAGAGTAGATAATATATTGCGTCTGTAATCCTTCTCATTTCTAGATACACTGTAGAAATCTGCATGAGATCTATTCAAAACCAAGGCAGCAACCTGAAATCAAAATGTCTCCTAAGCAGTCTCACGTGTTGCTTAGTAAGCCACGGCAGTAAGCTAGTTCTACTACCATCAATAGTACAATAGATCCCTCCCTAGTCACGTAAGTTCTAAAGTCCCAGCACTTTTACCTTTTTGCTCCTTTTACCCAACCCATGGTTCGGTGAGTTCATGCAGATACGAGATTGGAGGCTAAGAATCAAAAAAAGCTTAATCTATCAAGATTATCAGCCTTTTCGCCTCCAGGAATATCACTATGCCTTTATAACTGTGATCCTATATTGGCCGAACAAGGCTTAACATAGACACAACAATTCTATCACACTCGGGGCGTAAAATCGGCTTTAGAAGAAGTGAAGTCAGCCGTGGCCTTTAGAGCCCTCAAAATTGCAAACATCTCTACGATACAGAAAAAAACCTACAGGTGTTATCTAGTCGAAGATTGTTACAAAGTACTCCAGCACCTTTGCCTCCATTTAGTTGAGCCTATTCATTGCTACAATTTAAATCAGAACTAGGATTCTATTTATTCTCATTTAAAGCAGTTGCTTCTATTTGTATTAAAGGTTAGGATATTCACGAATAGAATGATTGACACTCTCCATGATTTCTACACACTGTGTGACACATTGGGCCATATGGGCCACCGAATGAACTTGCCTGTGAACGTCAAGTTCCCCACCAACCTAACCTAACCTAATGGATGGTTCTTGATTGCTTTGGCAGCACTTAACCACATGCATTACCGGCATTTTCAAACTAGTTGAGCCAATTTCAATTGAGGAAGCATGCCTAGCGCATCATTTAAGTGGTGTAAGTCGCCGTAGTCTAGTAGGGAGTGTGTTGGCTTATTAGACGCAAGGCCACGGTTCAAAACCCGGGTTAGACATCAAAACAAAAATATGAAAAAACATATTTCTTCGGTGACTTCCTCTCAGCAGATTTCTGGCAAAAACTCTGAGAGTAAATAAAATTCTCATGAAAAGTTTCTCAAAAATCTGTCGTTACAAGTCGACTTTATACTGTAGACCCCGCCACTCACGTATAAAATTAACATGCACAGTATAAGTGGTGTGAGAAACTACGTCATAATCCTGACTGAAGGGTTGTAATGACCAATTATGTATGTATGTTATGTATGTAAATGTCTAGTATTGTGGAATCTTGTATACACCCGAATCAAAAATACTGGAGGAGTGAAGACATCAAGTTCCTCAGGCATTGAACTAAAACTCTAGCACACACAGTGCCTGTTTTAAATCTGAAACGAAAGAAAATTCAACAGCCACGCTATCCGTAGACTTCTTACGCATTGTTCCTAAATTCATTTCGTGCCCGCAATAAATTAATAACTCAGATTGAATATCTTGCTCATAAAAATTCTCCATTTTTAGCTGTTTGTGTGCGCCTGTACACATACATACACAATTGGCCATTACAACCCTTCAGTCAGGATTGCGGCCTAGCTTCTCACACCACACATGTTGTGTGTGTTAATTTTATACCTGAGTGGCAGGACGGACCTACAGTTTAAAGTCGACTCCGAACGACAGATTTTGAAAAACTTTTCATGGCAATTTTATTTATTCTCAGAGTTTTGTCAGAAATTTGCTGAGAGGAAGTCGCCGAACAAATATTTTTTCATATTTCGTTTTGATGTCTGACCTAGGGTTTGAACTGTGGCCTTTCGTCTAATAAGCCAACAAACTACCTATTACGGTGATTTCAACGGCGCCTGTACTTCTCCCTAAAAAAGATAATTTCAGTTGCTTATCTTTGACTCGCTCTAAGACAAACTGAATCAAGCAATCACCAAACAGTGAAAGATATTTTTTTATCGCCTGGCGTGGACCAAAAATAACTTTCTTTTTCTCGTGATACTTTTTCCAATTCTTAACGACATTCGAACCTAACATTGTCAAATTTTTTTATTCTCTTTAAAACATCTTTCAAACATAATTTATAAATAAAAATCATTAAAAAAATATAAAAAAACGTTAAAACAATTGACCAATCTAGTATTAAAACTGAATAAAAAAACAAACAAGGCTCAAAGCTATAAATTTTTGTGTATAAATTTTAAGTAAAAAATTAAAAAAAATTTAAAAAAATAAACGTGAAACACATTTCATTACATTTTAAGTAGAAAAACATTTTTTAGCTGTAAGTAGAGAAAAGAAAAGAAAAACCCAACAACCAAAAAAGGAATAAAAACAAGAAAAAAAATTTTAAATTTTAAGAAAGCGATTCAAGTCAATCATAAAAGTAGTGAAAATGAAAACAAAAAAACTCTTTGAAAATTAAAATACAAATGGAAACCCAAATCAAACCAAAACAATTCCACTCCCACACAAGCAATTATTTAAAGAACAAAAAAATATGAAAAATAAGCAATAAATTCTTAAAACAAAAAGAAAAAAGAAAAATAAGGGAAACACATTTGTTCAATTCTTTGTAAAATAAAAAACCCAAGAAAATTGCAAAAAACAAAGGAAGCAAATTAAAAGCCAAAGATGTGTACCTTTTCTGAAATGACTTCATAAACGGAAATCCAGAAACACTTTTCAACAAACGTTGTAAAACACACAGAAAACATCAAAAAGAAAAATTAAAAACAAAAGAAAAAAAGAAAACAGGAATTCATAACAATTTTATGGAAAATTTTTAATGTCTATCAATGTCCATTGGCAAACATATTGGAGAGTGTTCTTTTGTGGATTTCAAATCAATCGACCACTTACGAAATAAAAACTCATGGCAATATAACAACAATTCTGTTTGCAATCAATTTCGTATTGTTTTATTGAAATAATCCAAAAAGGCAAAGCAATTGAATTTAAAAAAGTACAAGAGGTGTTGCTTAGGCCTGTAATAATCTTCTAAAGTATTTCAGCTCCGTACCTTTATTAACACAATAAAAGTATTTAAATAACACTAAGTTGTTACATAATATAAAGCATGGCATACCTTCCCTATCATTCTCTCATTTCTTTGATTTATTTCAGTATTCCAGTTCATGCTCTTACTGATCATGTAGTTTAGCGTAGTAAGTCTTAGGATAACAGGAATGTGAATTTTCTTACGGTTTTTATTGATAGGATATCATCAGACACATATGTATGTATATACATACATACATAATTTGTAAGGACCAATTCAATCTGGATTACAACCTAGTTTCTCTCCTCACTTATGTTGTCTGGGTTATTTTTATACACAAGTGGCGGGACCCACAATTTAAAGTCGACTCCCAACGACAGATTTTTTTGAAAAACTTTTCATGCTAAATTTTTTTATTTACTCTCAGAATTTTTGTCAGAAATCTGCAGAGAGGAAGTCAACGAAAGAAATATTATTTCATATTTCATATTACTCGAGACGTCTGACCTGTGGCGTCCTATCTAATAAGCCAACACAGTACCTACTAGACTACGGCGACTATCATCAAATAACTTGAAGATAAAGTTAGGGGTACTGAAATGTCTATTAAATCTCCTACTTTTTTTCTTATGACTGTTTTGTCATTCATAACAGCTTGACCATAGACTAAGCCCTTTAGAAACTGAGACATAATGTCTTTATATAAATAACTCATTCCATCAGACTTAAATGCTATTTCTAAACGAAGGCTCATATTCCTATAGCTTTTGATACAAGAAAGAACCAGTGTTATAACGACTTTCACCGATGGCTCAAACATAGAATGCAGAACGGGATCTGGGGTCTATTCCAATAAACTGGCACTGAATGAGTCATACAGATTACCTAACCAGGCCAGCATATTTCGCATGATAGAAACCGGCATGATAGAAACCGGGATCCTGCCTCCTTCTGACACCAGGATTACTGCAGGAGCTGCCATGATGTAGAGGACAAAGAACACTTCAGAACAAACGTATTCGGTTTTTGGGTAAGAGAACATTTGTCGTTCCGGGCATAGTGGCGAACGTACGAATAAGAGAACTGGCCGGTTTCATCCGAAGTTCGGGGCGCTTCAAACCCGTCACTAACAAAAGGCCTTACCTCACACTGTGTAACACAATAGGCCATATGGCCACCGAGTGAACTTGCCTGTGAACGGCAAGCTATCCGCTTACCTAACCTAATTTAACACTCAGTCCTGTTAAAGGACTCTTAAGCAGATTGTTAATAATATATCATCTACCATGTGTGCAGTAAATATTGGGGAGTCAAAAGCTCTTCATATTCTAGACATGCAAATTCATTGCGCTGTTCGCTGAAATCAAGATATCTTTTAAATGTCGTGTGACTCGGTTTTTTAAAACTTTGCAAGAAATACTACACTATCTCTAATATGCATACTATTTACGCGACTTATATCAGACCGAAGACCGAATACAACACACGTCTAGCTCATAGATCACAATCTATTGCCATCTATTATCCAGTGTTTTATGATCTGTATTACAGAGAAGTTATGTTCAAACCGAATACGGAATACAACTCTTTTATATTATGGTCTCGTGCTATAAAGTCTATTTTGATTCTTAAGACAAAGGTGCCAATTAGGGTATCAAACTCTATTGATTCTATCGCTACTACTCTGCTACACAGAGCACAACTTATCGTGGTCTGTTGACCATATTACAGAGGAGATACTTTCCCTAGCCGCCATATGAGTAGGTTTTCTTGTCACTTACAATTTAAATACAATAAAATCTCGCATCCATAAACACTACTCCCGCTTTCCTCCGTACCATAATATATTTCTCCAGTCCCATCACAATGCACTGCATGACTGACTCTATTCTTCAACCCAGCTAAATCAACTCGCCTAGACAGTATTTTTATTTGTTACATGGCGACTTGACTGTCGCAGAACATTACTTTGTTCCATTGCAATTACATAATGTCTCTCTTTTAAAAGAATATATTGCATTCAAATTGCTCAATACAATGTTGTTCAACTAGACTTTATGCAAAGCTCTTCTCAAAATCATAGTGTCTACTGGCGCTATCCACATTGGATGTTTAAAGATGCAATTGCGTTCATCTTTATCCCACCATAAAAATTCAATTAAAAATCAACATTTCAGTTCAAATTACCCATTTTCGTTGTCAATTCCAATATTATATCTCTTATGAGACAGTCATTACAATTACTTTTACAATCACAACCTAAAAGTTCAGTCCTTTTTATCAATTTTTATTACAATTTATTAGTCTGCTCTCCTGACAAGGACACTTTGAGAATATAAAACTTTTTTATGGCACTTCTTTAAACTCCAATAATTGTTGGTTTTGTTGTGTCATCGTTTGTGGTCATTTGTTGTTCTTATTGTTGTTGGCATGACACAAAAAGACAACATGCTTACAAAAGTTTGAATTCCAAATTTTTTAAAACACAAAACTTTTATCTTTTCGTGCACACACACATACACATACACCCATACATTGTTGCAGTCAATAAACCCACCCTATAAACTTCAAATAAAAAAAGAAAACTTTTTAAATAAAAATAAAAATTTTAAAAATTAAACAACAAAAAAATAAGAAAATAAAGTATAAATGAACTTTGACACGAGTACGAGTATTAACTAAGCAATATTTTTAGATACTTTATATATTAAAAGAACAAAAACAAAAAAAAAAGCAATTAAAATAAATTATTTAAACAAAACAAATTGTATAAGCAAGCAAAGAAAAAATATAGTGATAATTGATTAAAAGAAAAATCTTTTAAAACAAATAAAATAAACACAGAAAATAATAAAAAAAAATATGTATAAAAAAATCTGTTAAACTAACTGAAGTTAACTTTTAAGATGTGTTAGAATCTATGAAACAAGAAAAAAAAAATAGAAATAAAAAAACTAAAATGGATTGAATAAATAATTGGAAAATATGTATACAGAGAAGATGTTCATTTAAAGTTTTAAAAGTTTCTACAGCAGGTAAGTTAAATATTTATGATTTAAGAATACATACACAGTTTAATATATGAAAAATTGACACTTCAGGCGAATATAAAAAACATATGCAGACTCTCAAATACAGATTGAGCTCCTCTTCTCTTTGTTAACAAATTTATTGAAAATTATTGAAGTCGCCGTACGTAGTCTAGTAGATAGTGTGTTGGCTTAGTGGACGTAAGGCCCGAGTTCAAACCTCAGGTCAGACATCAAAAACGAAATATGAAAAAAATATTTCTTTGACTACTTCCTCTCAGCAGATTTCTGACAAAAACGCTGAGAGTAAATAAAATTGCCATGAATTGCTTTTCAAAAATCTATCTATTATGCTTTACATAATGTATTCTAATGACCTACCTTCTCGTATAACTCACTGTGGAATTCAAATGTATGCCGATGATGTCCAACTCTACGTTAGCTGTTTTAGAACCGACATCGACAATTGTATATTGAGACTGAACCAGGACCTTGACAGTATATATAAATGGGCCACTGCGAATGGTCTTTGCTTAAACGCTAATAAGTCTAAAGCTATCATAATTGGGAAAATTGGCGTTTTGCCGAACTTACTGCCACCATTAGTCGTTGGGGACTCGCCCATAGAATTTGTACAATATGCCAAAAACTTGTGTATTATTTTTAATAGTCAACTCTCCTGGACTGACCATATTAATATGATTTGTGGGAAGACATATGCTATGCTCAGGAATCTTTGCAGGACTCAGTCCTTTACGCCTGTTAATATACGTATGCTTTTGGCGAAGACATACCTGATTCCAACCCTCTTATATGGATGTGAGCTTTTTGCGGGTTTAGACTCTGTCAGCAGGAACTTAACGTGACGTACAATAACATTGCAAGATATATTTTTGGACGCACTAGATATAGTAGTATATCGTTTTTTGCCTATAAAATCTACGACAATTTTCTACACAAAATTGTTTATTTAGGGGAACCGAATTATCTATTTACTAGACTAAAATTTTCCAGAACTAACATGGGCTATAGGATAAACGCCGCAAGGTTCCAGAAACAGGTGTCTGAAAGGCACTTTTATGTTAATGCAATTCGTTCATGGAACCAACTTCCGCCAGAAATTCAATTGAAAAGCAATGTAATGCAATTTAAAACTGCAATTTTAACACACTTTTCTTGTCTTTAAGAATCAATCCTTAATTTTGCTTTTTTTTTTTTTGTGAAATTTACATACATATATATAACTATTACTTTAATTATAACAATATATAAACAGTACTATTAAATAAGATTAAATGCTTGTTGTACTGAAGTTGATCAATAAATAAAATAAATAAATAAATAAATAAATAAATCGCCTTTAAACTGTAGGTCCCACCACTCATATATAAGATTAACACACACAACATGAGTGGTATGAGAAGATAGGCCGTAATCCTGACTGAAGGGTTGTAATGGTCAATTATGTATGTATTGAATATTATTAACGCCTACTGACGTACATTGAAACTAATTTCATTTCTGTTCCTCAATTTTTCACACACAACCAACTTGATTATTCAAGTTTAACTCATAAGCAGACACCGGCACAAAGAGAACATGATAAAAATGTAAGTGTATTTGTGAGAGGCATGTATTAACCCAGAGGAAAATTGTTAGTAATATTTTCAAGTCTACTTATTAACCCAATAATATGTATATGTGAGCAGAAAATATAGAAAAACTGTACTGCGCTAAATCCCTAAAGACACCGTATTTAACTTGGCAAATATTCTTCCAAAAATTGAAATCATTTCTCATTGATATTAGTGAATCCTACTGTAATATTTCTTTGGGTGTATAATTGAATTCTGAAACAAAGGGACATGAACCTTCTTCTTTAGAAGCTGGCAAGCAACTGAATGCATTTTTACGCTCTTTTTAACGAACATTGTTGATGTATGACGTATCCAATGTGTGTAAAAAGCCGAAGATGTTCTTCCCCTGCGGGACATTAGTGCCGACGTCTGCTGATAAGGCCTGTAAAGATTACCGCTGTACGAATCTGATACCACAGTCAGACATCTCCAACAAAACGAAATATGAAAAGAAATATTTCCTCGCCGTGGTCTAGTAGGTAGTGTGCTGGCTTATTAGACGTGAAGCCTGAAAAACATTTCTTCGGCGACTTCCTCTCAGCAGATTTCTGGCAAAACCTCTGAGAGTAAATAACAAGCTATAGACAGTGTTCTCATCTGTGGTGTCCAGATGCTCCACTGTTGTCATTATTTTTCTTAAACATGATTACATTATAACTTTTTATTAATATTCTTTGTCCTTTATCCACTTTAACTACTTCGATAATCATCAAGTATCATACTTCTCCATTTATCCTCCTCTGTAACCATTAGAATCATATATTATTTCCACGAAAGGATTTATAAAATAATCTGTTGCAATTAAATAGAAATTATTTACTTAGGAATGTATTTTTCTTATGATTTTATATTCTATTCTATTCCCATTTGGATTATATCGTATTTCATTTTGTATTTGATTTCATTATTAGAAATTTCTGATTCCTTTCTTGTATTATTTTTTAAAAATATTTTTTAATTTCTTTTCACTCTAAAGCTGTCAATACCCGTACATTGATTGAATGGTATTGTATTTGATGACATTTGAACAATTTATCGATTATTTCAATCCATACGGGTAAGAGTAACAAGAAATAAACGTGGAATTCTGGTTATTACAGTGTCAATAGAAGGATTGAAAAGCAAACGAGTGCTGTTAGGGAAGAAAAAAGTGACATGATGTACCGTGATATAACTCAGAAAATGCGTACGTTGTTGTTAGCGGAGGAATCTGCAGCTGATCCAGGCACTGGGGTGTTCTTGTTTAATTTCCGTATCTACAAATAAAAGGAGTCAAAAATCATGTTTAATCGGTTTCGATTAAGCATGAGTCATTAGAAGTCCAGCTGAAAACTATCCCCGAACTTAACTCGGGGATAGATATCAAGAAAGTATTGTAAATACTGTGGAGAGATAATCATTATCCGATGCTAGAACACAGTTAATGGCAGTATTTTTTTGTATTCAAAGTATAAGCGACTAAAATTATTTCCATTATCATAATCAAAGTCTCTAGAACTAACATAAGTATGGGTGATTTTTTAAGAGTTAAAGGAAAATTTTTCAAAAAAAAACACATAAAATTCAGAAAAATGCATGAAATCTTTATTTGAATCGATAGTACGGTACATATAATTAAATGTTTGAAGACTATTTCATGCAAATGTAGACCGCGACTGCGCCTCAAATGGTCCATCCGCTTAGTCTAATTTTGGCATACTCTTTCCGACATTTCGGCTGGTATCTCACGAATAAATGCTTGAATGTTGTCTTCCAATGCGTCAATTCTAGCGGACTTGTCTGTATAGATATGAGCTTTAACATAGCCCCACAAAAAATAGTCTAAAGGCGTTAAACCGCACGATCTAGGCGGCCAATTGACCGGTCCCGAACGTGAAATAAAATGTTCACCGAACTCGTCTCTCAATCAGTCCATTGTTACGCGTTCCGTGTGACATGTGGTACCGTCTTGTTGAAACCACATGTCGTGCAAGTTAAGCTCTTGCATTTTGGTCAAAAAAAAGTTGGATATCATCTCACGGTAGCGCTCACCATTCACAGTTACGTTACGATTCGCGGCCTCTTTGAAGAAGTACGGTCCAATTATACCACCAGCCCATAAACCGCACCAAACTGTGACTTTTTCTGGATGCATTGGTATCTTTTGCATCCTTTTTTTTTACGTATCCATTGAGCCAAAAATGAGCTTCGTCGCTGAACACAATTTTTCGATAAAGAAGTGGATCTTCGGCCAACTTTCCAAGAGCCCATTCACCAAAAATTCTGCATTGTGGTAGGTCGTTCGGCTTCAATTCTTGCACCAGCTGTATTTTGAAAGGCTTCGCACCTAAATCCTTTTGCAAAATTTTCCACGTTGTTGAGTAATAGAGGCCCAATTGCTGCGAACGGCGACGAATCGATAATTGAAGGTCATCATTAACACTGGCCGATAGAGCTGCGATATTTTCTTCAGTTCGCACTGAAGCGAACCACGCGTTGGTGGTTTAATGTCCACCAATGTAAATTTGGTGGGAAATTTAGTCACAATAGCCCGAATAGCCGCTTCAGTGGGTCGATTAAACTGACCATAAAATGGAAGAAGCGCGCGATGAACTTTCTTAACAGAGCACGCATTTTGATAATAAAATTCAATGATTTGCAAGCGTTGTTCGTTTGTAAGACGATTCATGGTTAAATTATAGACCAAACTGAAGATGTTTGACAGTGAAACAAAAGACGAAACGTCCGTGAGCTGTTTAAACCACGTTAGAAAATAAATTTTCCATGAAAAGTTCCTCAAAATATCTGTCATGCGGTGTCGATTTTTAACTGTAGAGAGGTGGTATAAAATTAACACACACACAGCATAAGTAGTGTGAGAAGCTAGGTCATAATCCTGACTGAAGGATTGTAATGACCAATTATGTATATATGTGTCCAATCTCCGTTTACGCTTTTCTAAGGTCTTGCCTTAATTTAGGCACTGAGAGAATACCTTCATATTTTGACAGGAACTGGGTTGGATTATAGTTCAGTTCATCATAACTTCAATTAATCCACCTTGCATACATGATTTAATGTCGCTGTTTTTACAGATTACATTCTTCATCTTCAGCATTTCTCTCATCTTCCCTTATTTGTTTTACTGTAGCTCGACCACTGCCCTTGTTACGAAGATTGGAAATACATCTCCCAACAGAAGGTAATCTCGAGAACCTTCTCAGTTTCTCTCAGAGTTGTTTTTTCAGTTTTCTACACTCTGGTCTTTGATTTAATAATAGCGTACGTAATGAGGTCGCTATAGTCTAATGGTTAGCGTGCTATCTTGCTAAAAAAAAAGGGCACCTGGTTCAAGCCACGGGTCTTAGTTATTAAAAAAAGGGGTTAAAAAATTGTTTCTCTCTGAAACATTAGATGTCTGATAAATACGTCAGATACGTCCTGGATAAAAGTAACAAATACAACATGGGTGATGTGAAAAACTAGGTTGTAATCCTGACTAATATAATGACGAAATAAGTAGGTGAGTAAGCTAAAGACACTAGAACTTAGAGACTCTTGCGGTACAGGAGGTAGTACAGTTACTAAGATCCTGCTATAAAGAGTCAAAAACAAAGATTGAATCGCTAGTGGAACAGATTGAAGTACGAGTATCTAAGAAGATATGTATTACGAAAGAATTGCAAAAGTTGCTTTGAGAAGTCTAATCGGCTTTCAATATTAATGTATGAATTAAGGGGACTATATTCTAAGCTACTGCTGAACTTATGGGCCTATCTGAACATAGAATTTTCCGGCCACCTTAACGTATAACTTTTCTGAGTCCCTAAAGCCCACTTTAAAAACACCATATAGACGCGTTTATTTTTCTTCTTTACTACAATTATAATTGAAAAATTACTTTTTTGTAGTCATTTACTCAAATCAACTTCAAATTCATCTTTTCAAATCAAATCAAACGCTTTGCCATAGGCATAGACACAGTACCCACTGTGTAGCTTTTATTGTATTTAAATCCCCAATGAATTGAACAAAAAAATCTCGTAGAGTAAAAAACAAGAAGAAAAGAATCAAAGAAGGAGGCAAATTGTACTTCTGACTGATTCTCAAGCAGATTATTGATTGCCCTGTAAAGCAAATGTGACTGAAGGGAACTGGCATTTATTGTTTTGCTAAAGTTAGGATGAGAGTGTGACTGCTGCTACAATGCCTTTCTTGTTTAAATTCATTTCTTAGATACAATTTGTAATAAATTTTAAGGATTTTATTGTACTTCTAAAGGATTACTTGTCATGAAATGATTTATTGTTCGCTACTTGTCTGCGTGTCTTTTTTAGGATGGCGTTTTTTGTCGTCTATTGACTAGACAGCTTAAAACTTTGAAGCGTTAAATATTATGATAAAAATTCAAAATCGTATTAAACTTGTAAAGCCTTTAAGAATATTGTATTAAATCGCCGCCAGGCAAATAATAAGATTTAGTATTTCACACTCCCATACAGACATTTATAATATTTTTTTTCTATTGAGACTAATATGTCACTTTGTTGGCCAGTTGCCTTGTATTATTGTGTCACTTTATATACGTTTTCATTTATTAGAAAATGTGGTTCATTAAACATTAGATTTCTCGGTAAATTAATCATTATTTGCGGTTTTTTGCTTAGTCAACACCATCACGTAAGCAATCTAATCCACATATGCTTTGACCACGACCCACCCTGAGCCTGCTAGCCAGCCAGCTATGCCTTCTTATCGATGTCATTTACAGTTTTCGTGTTCAATTTCTAATAATGTCAGCATATGAGTGTGGGATTTGGCAATTAGTTTTGGTAAATGACAAAATATTAATTGCATGACTGCCAACTGCTTTCATGGGCAATTAAAGGTAGAGAACAAGCCCTTTAAAAGGCCTTCTTTAAAAGGTAAAAGAAATCAATTGAAATGAGAAATACTGTTAGGTTTTCCTAAATTTCCATTTTTACTGGTATTTCTACTGATGTTTCCAATTCTACTTTTGAAATTCTTTCTTAGTTTACTTAAGAGCCAATTAAGGCCCATATATTAATAACAGTTTTAGAGTTTTTAAACCCCTTTTCAATTAGGCATATAAAATATAAGGCTCGTATTTGCATTATTTTATTTGGCACCAAGACTTAGGGGCTATATCCACTTTCAGTACATTAAGTTGACTGCAATAGAAGTGAAAGTAGGTATATTTTAGCTTAGGAGATGGAGTTGAGGCCCTTGAGGCAATTTTGCTTATTAATTTACCCACCAAGGTGGAAATGAGCTTCATCCGAAAAGATGATTTTTTGTTGGCAAAATCGACATCCTCGTGCAGTTTCTCGTTGGCCCATCTAGCAGAGCAAAAACGAAGCGGATAGTCACGTGGCTTCAACTCTTGAACGAATTGAACTTTATAAGGCGTCTCGGTTTTCGCAAAATTGGATGTAAAATGGTGCGTAAAATGTTCAATTTTTGAGAACGATGATGGATACCCTCACGGCCACAGCTTCGATATTTTTGGGTGTACGCACTATACGAGCACGCTCACGCCCTGCGGCTTTAACTCTTGAACCAATTGAACTTAGTAAGGCGTCACGCTGAGATCTTTTAGCAAAATTCGAAGTAAACTGGTGCGTAAAATGTTCAATTCTTCAGAACGCACACTCACAGCCACAGCTTCGATATTTTAAGATGTACGCACTGTACGAGTACGCTCACGTCTTGGCTCATCAACAATGAAAACAGTTTCACGAACTTGCTTATACCGGGCACTGTTGGTCTTTCTTTGCGACCAAATTTTCTACGACATTTTCATGCAATTTCAGAACAATTGTGTTTGTTTGTTGCTCAAGCGTAAATCGATTCATTACGTTCATTGGAGATAATATACTGTATTATGTGGCAGAATATAATGACATAAGTATTGACATTCAAAATAACTGATGGTTCAAATTTAAACCGATGGATGGCCACCCCTTACAATCAATACCTAACCCGGGGATCAAACGTATAATAAAAAAATAGGAATAGGAAAATGCAATAATAAGAAATATTTTGAAGAGTTCAATCAAAGCAACTGAGAAGAGATGAATCTCTGCCTCTTCATAGCGGACACTGACAAATAATATAGAAGACCTCCTCAATTTCCAAAATATTGAATTTCTTTTTACAGCATCTTTTAGCCTAGAATATTACAAAATCTACTAGCACTGCTGTAAACTGCTGTATACTTCTAATGGCATTTGTTTTCAATACCACCCGTTATTGTTTAAATATCACTGGCAATTATAAAGAAAAATAAAACTTTTATAAGATTCTATAAGTTGTTGTTTTATTGTTTTATTACAATTTAACTAAAGTTTCTATTGCTATCAAAACATTTATGCCATAATTTAGTAAATAATCCTTTAACACACGCACAAGTACACGTAAGTAAAGTAAACTTTTATGGAATAAAAAAAAAATTTTCTAAGTCCATGATTCTGTAATGTACTATAGAAAAACTTCGTCTGCACATATACACATTGTAGATGAAATATGAATAAAACAAGTTTGCACAGTAGTGGAGAAAAGAATAGAAAAGCTATTTGGATTTTGAACTGGAGGCGACATCTATTCATATTTCTTTAAGATCGAGGTTTTTAAGGCCACCATAGACAATGGCATGCGCTACAGATCGATGATTACCAACTTCTTTTACTCCGAATTGGATGATTTGGACCCTAATGACACGTCGCCTCAATAGAACGTCGCTACACAGCTCATGCCATATTCGATATTCTGTACGACCGATTTAAGGGCATGGTCATGTAACATGGAGATGATATGAACTGAGCACCGAAATGGATATTTGACCAGGTTAGACCTTTTTTGCGAAGTTTTCTAAAGTCACAGATGTAAGCCACAAACCACAGTGGTCCTCAAGGCCAAAATAGCTCATGTCACTCCTTAAATTCAACCTAATTCATGCACCAGAATCATGGAAAATTGGACACTTCAGATGCCATTCACCCAGAAAAGCCATATTTTCAAACGCCAATTTACAGAGTCGCCGTGGTCTAGTAGGTAGTGTGTTGGCTTATTCGACGAAAAGCCAGGGTTCGAGCCCCAGGCCAGACATCAAAATAAAATACAAAAAGTATTTCTTCGGCGACTTCCTCTCAGCAGATTTCTGGCAAAAACTCTGAGAGTAAATAAAATTGCCATGAAAAGTTTCTCAAAAATCTGTCGTTCGGAGTCAACTTTAAACTGTAGGTCTCTCTTGTATAAAAATTAACACACATATCATAAGTGGTGTTAGAAACTAGGTCGTAATCCTGACTGAAGGATTGTAATGACCAATTATGTATGTATGTATGTATGTAATTTACAGATTTTACATATTATACCTATTATTTTGACCAGCACTGTTTATATGTAAGTACAGTTGATTGTTCATTAAATATGTACAAATAAATAATATGCACACAATTAAATACAACTACAACAAAAGCATAAAAATTGTATACATACTTATGCATGAGAATGAATTTCTTACAAAAGCAACAATAACAATGGCACTAAAAAAGAATGAAGAGAACAAAACTGTAAAACAAATTATGCCATAATTTTCATAAAAAGAAAATCTACTGAAAACAAAAGCATCGAGAATGAAATCAAAAAAGAAAAGAAAACAAGAAAATTTAAGAGAAAAATTTTACAAAAATTAAACAGAGTTTGTAAACTTTCATCCTGTTTCAGCTTAAAACGAAAGTTGATTTTCAACAACCACAAAAAAACCCCTATAAAAACAATAGCAGTAGACAACACTGTTATAAAAACTAAGTCACATACACACGGACACATGCCTACACACATACAATTGAAGAATGAGAAGGAAAACCAAGAATCACCAACATTTTGTTACTCACTGTAGTTGGAAAGAAAAAGAAGAGAAAAACAAATCGTTTGTATGTTTGCGTATATGTGTGCCTGACATAAACACTCTAGTTCTCTTTGTATATACATACATACATACACATCCATGTATGCATATATATGGCTGTGTAAACACACACTGAATAAGCAACAAACAGTTTGAAACTGTTTTGCTTGTTTATTCTCTTTCATTGTTTTTTTCTTGTATCCGTTTCCTGAGTGGGTAAAAGTGTTCATGTAAATGCCCTCATGCAAATGTATGTGTGAGCGCGTGTTTGCTTATTTTGTGTTGAAGACATGAGGTTAAATTAAGTTTTCCCTTTAAAAAAAACTTGTATTTTTTTTTTTTTTTTTTGTAAAGAACATTAAGAAAAAAACCATTTCACCTTAATAAAGAACTGGCGTAGTGTTAAGAAAAAAGAGTAGAAACAAAGAAAACAAAATCAAAGAGTTTCCGATAATTCACTTTTACTGTTCTGAGTTTGCTTTATTGTTTTGATTCATAAATGAACTGATGAAAAGAATTCCAACCAAAAATAATTAAAAATAATTTTTGGCAGCAAATGCAACATGAGTTATTTAAATACATACTGACTCAATAGAATATATTTTGGTACAGTAACACTACTGCTATGATTCTAATCATAAATTGTACTTTACATTTTTTACGTCAAAGATTATTGAAACGGATTTGTTGGAAGTGACCACCAGAAAGTGATACCTCGTAAGTTCATAAAGTCTTTAAATCCTTTGGATATGGTACAATGGATTTTCTTTTTCTCATATACAATAATGACAAGAATTTGCGTTAAAATTTATTAAAAATAAAATAACAATGTTCCAACGCTTCTGAAATGAGAAATGAGTATAAGGTGAGTACTCGAAATTTAGTAACACTACGAAGACTCACGGGAAAGACACTACAGCTGACAATCGAAGTCAAGCATTTGGGTATAGTTCAGTCAGGATTATAACCTAATTTCTCACACCACTTATGTCATACACGTGGAACAGTTTAAAGTCGATTCCGAACGACAGATTTTTTCAGAAACTTTTCATGGCAATTTTATTTACTTTCAGAGTTTTTGCCAGAAATCTGTCACCGAAAAAATATTCTTTCATAATTCGTTTTATTGGAGAAGTCTGACTAAGGGTTTGAATCGTGGCCTCACGTCAAACAAGCCAACACACTATTTACTAAACCACGGCGACTTGGGTATTCTATTTGATTTAAAGTTGAAGTGCAAGCATATGTAGTGATCTTACCTCTTACAAATACTTACTTATATTGCTTAGTGAGGCCAAGTCTAACGTAGGAATATATAGCTACGTTTTTACCTTTCAAAATCGTTTAAAATATGAGCTCGTAGATTGCAAATAAAATAAAAATAAATCTGTGTATAGTTTTAATTAAATTTATTTATTATTCGCACAATTCTGTGTGTCACTGTTCACAACAATAGCTTTGTTTGTTATTCCCCTGTTTACACCCTTTGCATAAACAATAACAATTACTAGACAAATGTTCGACAGATCTTTGTAACGGAGATCTTGAAACCACGATTACTCTCTTCAAATACACCGCGTCTTCACACAAGACTCACTGAACTTTTACTAATCCAGTTGCTTGCTTTGCTTTGTCTTTTATATGGCAACATAAACAGTCAGATGAATGTTCTTGAAGGAGAATGTTCGTAAATTCGCCTTCTTGAGATCTCTATGAATGTAAACATCGTTATTTCATTATTGTTGTTTGTGTATTTTGTTTACATTTATTCTTGTAGTGTTTGTTGTTGTATTTTTGTTTACTTGTTTACTATTTTTTTATGCTGGTGTTTGTTGTTGTATTTTTGTTTACTTGTTTATAATTTTTTATGTTGGTGTTTGTTGTTAAATTACGCAGTGCGGTAATTTGTAAACAAGTTCATTGTTTTGTATTTTTGTGGCATGAGCTGTGTGGCACATAGTGTCGTCCTGTTAAAACCATATATTATTGGTGTCTAGATTATTTAATTCTGGCCAAAAAAAAAGTTAGTTATCGTCGACCAATAATGCTCACCGTTGACAGGAATGGCGTGGCCGACGTTTTTGATGATGATATATGGACCGATGGTGCCGCCAGCCCTAATTGAAACAAAATTACTTTTTTGGTCTATAAGAAAGTACAATGCTGTTCCTAAGAATATTTTTAGGTAAGACTCTACATTTGGTTTAATGCCTTGCTCAATTGAAACAACCAAAGGCATTATGTTTTCCCGAGTGGTTAAGCAATTGGATTTCTATTCAAAACCGAAATAGCTGTGTACTCCATTCCTCTGACTTATTCTGTGACTGTTTAGGTTAAATTCTTTGTATACGGTCCGAAGAAGTTTCTGAAATATATTTTATCGTTGAGCAGAAGGACTTAGAAAAAGATGGTTTATAAGTTTGATAAATGTTTGATAGCAACATTGTACGTGACGCTAGAGACGCTATAGATGCAATAGGGTATGAAAACGTCGAGCAGAATTGGTTCAAACTTATTCAGTTATTTTAATGAACGTAAACAAAAAACTCCCCCTTACTTTAAGCCAATATTTCGAAGAATATTCTTAACTCATGTAATAGCAGCGAGAGTATGTGTGTGTTATGTATATGTATCAGTGCGTCGAGAAGAAGGTTTATTTGATAGAGTGTTAGTATATGCATCCGTGTACAATACAATGGAAAACTTTATAGTTTTAATGTTTGAACATTAATTAAATACTTCAACTGTCACTGGGGAGTTGATTGCAACATTTTCAAATTATTTTCTACAATTTTTCTAACCCAAAAAAACATTGAAATCAACAAAAAGTTTGTTTTGTTTTTTTATTAAATTAAACAAAATAAACAGGAAAATATTTTTCTACATGAAAAACGTGTGTGTGCGATACAGTAACTGTCTGGCTGACTGCCTTTCTGCTTGGCTCTTCAATCCCTAGTAGTGTTGATTTAAGTAATTGCAGTGTATCTAAAACTTTGCGCACAGTAGCAAATTAAAATTAAAAAAAAAACGAAAAACGAAAATATTTCTGGCAATCAATTACTAATTGCAGCCATTAAAGAGTTAATAAACAACAACAAATTTAACTTGCCTTTTGAGTATTTAAAAGTTTTATTTTCTTTTCCTTTATACATTAAACAGTTTTCATTAAGCAATTTTAAAAGTGATTATTAATAATTAAAAAAAAATTCCATCTATTATGTTAACTGACAAGGTAATAAGTTTTCTTTTCTTTTTTTTCTTGACCTTTCCATTGAGGTAAAAACAAAAGGTTATTTTTAAAGAGTCCTTTTTGCATACATCTCTTTTTGCTTTGTCATGTTTGAGCAGACAAATAATTTGTCATTGTGCTCATTATTGTTGTCCTTTTGTTCTATTTCTCATTAACATACTTATGAGCCTATAAGTCTGTAGGCTTTGTGATCAAGTTAATTGACAAGGTCAAATTGGTAAATAGAGAATAAAAGGGTGTTTTTAAAGCATTTGAATGTCAATAAAGTCAATAAAGAAGAGAATTTTTATTTGTTTAGTAAAAAACCTGAGTGCTTTTTATCGAAAGGATTGAGTTTGAGAAGAAATTCCTGCACATATTAAGCGTTATTTATCTTCTTCATAAAAACATCTGACTTCGAACTAAAACTGCTTTTGTATAAGTCAGTATTGAAACCTATTTGGCTTTATGGTATCCAACTGTGGGGAACAGCCATCCAATGTAGAGAAACTTCAAAGGCGGAAATCTAGACTTCTTAGAATAATAGCAGGTGCTCCTTTGTTATGAGAAACAGTAGCATCCACAAAGATCTGAGGATCTGAGAGGAAATAAAAATAGCAAGTGTCAACTAAATCTCTAGGAGTACAGAATATCCCAACCGTCTTGTAAGAGACTTACTTGTATTCGAGGGTCACAGACGTGTCAAGAGGGTTCAAACAAATGGTCGGATCAGATAAATTTACTTTTGATGACCACTTTCACTTGTACGTTGTAGTGGCAATAACAACTTTTATTTTTGTATTATTTTAGGTTAAGATTTGAATACTTATTGTAAATTCCGAAAAGAAAGATTTAATAAATAATATATGAAAAAAAATAAAAAAAATTAATATCAGATGATATTGCGGTTTAAAATTGATGAGGCCATCAGCTTTACCATACCAGTTTCATGTAAATTTGCTTCGTGTACCAGACATTTCAAATAGAAGAGAAATATGAGTTCTTATAAACGAGCTCGATGTGAGGATATTTGGAGTGTAAAGAAATAATACATCATCACAATAGAAATGCTGCCGTAAACATCGCTTTTGTTACAGATATTGTGGCGTATAATCCGAATAAAACGACTCCATTTATTTCTCAGCTGCTGTTCGTATCTTTCAGTTTACTTTGGTGTATTATACTCATGCAACAATTAAAGCTGGCTGACCATACACAACACCATAGATCTTACATGCTAGAGCAACAAGTTAATTTCTCTTCAGCGACGGAGGTCATATCTGACTCGATGATTAATGTCGATAAGCTCGTAGAACCTAGAAAAGCCATTGAAGCCTTAAAATATGACTCTGACCTCAGTTAACTACCAATATCATTCGATACCTAATTGGTCATTACAACCTTTAAGTCAGGATTACGACCTAGCTTCTCACATCTCTTATGTCGTATGTGTTAATTTTATATATATAAACCTACAGTTTAAAGTCGAATCCGAAAGACAAATTTTATTGAGAAACTTTTCATGGCAATTTTTATTTATTCTCAGAGTTTTTGCCAGAAATCTACTGAGAGGAAGTCAACGAAAGGAATATATTTCATATTTTGTTTTGGTCGAGATGTCTGAAGTGGGGTTTGAACCTTGCCCTCAGGTCTGATAAACCAACACACTACCTACTAGACTCTGGCGACTTAGTAATTGTCAACAGTCATAATCTGACCAACCAGAAGTCGCCGTAGTCTAGTAGGTAGTGTGTTGGCTTATTAGACGTAAAGCCAGAGTTCGAGCCCAAACCAGACATCAAAACAAAATACAAAAAGTATTTCTTCGACGACTTCCTCTCAGCAGATTTCCGGCAAAAACTCTGAGAGTAAATAAAAATTGCCATGACAAGAAAAAACGACTATTTAGTTGTTATTTTGAGTGATGGAACCTGCTCATCAAATCATTCTGCTTCCCAACAGTTGTCACTGCCTGATTTTCCACATGAAGTTTAGATTTGATAGGAACCTGCTTTCATTTTTTCCTAGGGGAGGTCATGTAGCAGATATGTATATGAAATATTGGAAGAAAAATTAAAACTTCTTCAATGTCTGAAAATTCAAATACCATGATGAAAAACTATAGTCATTTGTAGTCCTACACTACACAATATTGGGTGGCAAATAGAGTTCAGTTGTTGTTACGATAAAGTTACAGATCCCATGATTATGATCCATGTGTGCGAGTTCAAAATAATTTAAATATTCTCCTGAGCATCATTTCCAAAATAAAATAAAATGAAACACTAGAATCTGCTTAAATTATCCCTTTTTCTATTCGTATCTGTACATCATTACCTCTTGGAAATAAAACAAAACAGGACAACATCTTGCATAGCCATCATCATCATAATATATATTTAGTTTTTAGTTTTATTTTTCGATTTGATTCCGTAAATAATATTTTTGTAACACATTTGGCAACTGAAATCACAATTTTAATGCAAATTTATGCCAGTTTGTTCATATCACATGCAAAGGATAAAAAAGTTCTTTTTTCTGTTTTTTTTTTTGTGAACAACACGTTAACCTTGTTATCTGTTGGTTGTTGCCACAAATATGTGTAAATTATGGTCAAAAGGTATTACACACGCTTTTAAGATGAAACGTGTTCGTGTTGTTTAAACAAAAAAAAACGAAAACGAACAAGAAATCATTTATAATATCTAATACAGTTTTTCTTTATGGTCGTTCCTTATTTATTTTTCCTTGTTTAGTTTTTTGTAGTTCCAACACTAATAATATGGTTAAGAAAACAACAACAACAAAATTTTACATCAGAACACATGTGTCTGACATTTCCACTTGCCGCCTCAGCCTGTTTTTAATCCGCTGTTTTGTTTCTTTTTGTCCTTTTTCACCATTTGTGATGATTTTCTGTTTTAGAAAGATTCATATTCTTTTTTGCTATCTATCATTCGCTTCTTATATTTGGCCAAAAACAAATAAACGATCTAACCATACCAACAAACTTATGCAATACATTTAGGGCCACAATTCTAGCAAATATGATTTTGAAAACGTCCAAATCTTTGTATGTGTTTCTGTGAGTGTAAACGTCAACACTGTTTAACATGATAAAAGACACATGTCATACAAAATATTCTCTGTTAATTCGCTCTTTTCCTCTCTCTCGCTCTCCTTTTCATTTTTTTAACTGTTACGAGTAGTTTTACTGATGTTTTCATAAGGCTCTGTGTGTTGTGTTATTGCGAGTGTTAAACATGTGTTGTTGCCAGAATTTTGAGTGTTTGTTTTAACGTCTTTCTTTGTGTACGTGTTACCAAAATCTAAATAAAAATAACTCGATGTGGAAAACCAAAATCATGTTGATATCCTGCTCAAAATTATCGTTCAGCAAGGCACAATGGCAAACGATTGAATAAATTTGAGGATTCATTTTGAAGAATTTTTCTTTACCTTTTTTTTTGGTACAAACACGAATTGAGATAAAATATTGTACATGTTGCAACGTTCTAAGATATCTTAAAATAACAAAGAAAGTCACAGATGGCCAAGAATGATGTGCTACACCCACGTAGTGTATTTGAAAAAATATGCTCTTGGTTTAAAAAATATTGACTGAGTAAAGAAGATTATGGATTTGGTTGCAATGAATTCAGTTTTAAGGCCTAGTTATGTTCCCACTTTACGGTATTTTGAGTCACAAAACGTGTCAGCCATCTCCTAACAACTTCTTTATATTGTTTCAACTTCATCGATCAAGTTTTTTTCAGCTTATCATATATGTTTGCAATACAGTGTCGTTTAAATGACTACTTTAGGGTTGGATGCAGCTGTCAAGCCTTTCGATATAGTTCTCCATCACTTTGATGGACCATTACGCTAGGTTTAGTCGTATAGACACAGTCTTTGATATGGCCTCACGAAATTACTGTGCAATCTACTCATGCAAAAAATTCAAAACCAGTTATGTTGCATAGCTCCTGACATTGTCTTGTTCAAACCACATAACGTTCAAAATTTTTAATATAAGCCAAGAAAAGTCGATTAATGTACGGCCATAACGCTCCGAATTGATGATAACAGTGCTTCCAGGATCATTGTGATAGAAATACGGGCCAATGATACCGCCAGACCGCCAAGCAGTCATTTTTCTAGACAGAATGTTTTTTCCCAAAATCGATTCTGGGTTCTCCGAGGTCATAAGGAACAGTTTTGATCCACCATGCATTCATAACATACGTAATTGGTCATTACAAACCTTTAGTCAGGATTACCACCTAGTTTCTTACACCGCTTATGTTGTGTGTGTTAATTCTATACATGAGTGGCGGGATACACAGTTTAAAGTCGACGCCGAACGACAGATTTTTCTTAAGAAATTTTCATGGAAATTTTGAAAGAAATTTTGCCAGAAATCTGCTGCTTTTCGTATTTCGTTTTGTTGGATGTGTATTGACCTGGGATTTGAAACGTAGCCTCACTTCTAATAAGCGAGCACACTACCTGCTAGACTACGGAGTGTGAAATGAGCTTTGTCACTGAAAACTTCGTGTTTCAACAACCGCTATGGAACGCCTATTGCACTAGCACCCAATCAGCGCATCTAAGGCCTAATAAGTTGCTTGCTCTACACAGATGGAGTTGCAAATCCAAACACAAAGTACTGCATTAGCGGTAAGATTAGTCCAATTTCAGAGAACAGAGAGAATTCAGAAGAATCAATAAATTTTAATTATCCGCCTAGCTTTCCCTAATAGAAGCGATATCTTCAACCGTGCTTACATTGCATTGACGCACAAATTTGAAGAATCTGTAACTCTTATCGCCTCCTCATTCGTTATAACCTTTACAATTCCATGTACATTAGGTCAAGCCTGAATAACATAAGCACCCCGTCGTCATGTTAGGACCACCACTTTTGTAGTTAATCTTTAGGCATTCATCGGTTGTTATACAATTCATATTCATAAATGGCAAATCAATTCCTTCATTTCAGAATTGGAATTTCTGAGACCAAAGGAAGTCCACATTTTTTAAAATTAAAAACGTTTGACTTCTCTTTTCTTTCCTCTCTCTAAACCATAGATAAAGAGATAATGTGTGTTTAAAATCTGAAAACCATGTTCTTTAAATACCATTTCCATTAATTTTACTTATTTCTTAAGCCCTTTAAATATTTCTTCTTTTAAATGCAATTTCACACACAATTTGAAAACATTCAGCAATTTTGTTTGCAAAAAATCCTTTTACAAATCTTTCTTACAAGTACAATCTGAAAAACATTACAGAGTCTAAAATAAAACCCTCAAACGAAAACAACAAATTATTTCTAATGGCCTTTAATTGCTTAACATGACACAAACACACACACAATATCTTTGAATGTAATTAAACTTGGAAATGAAAAGAGAATTTTTCATTTTACACACTCACAGGACAAAGTCATCTTCATCAGTATTGATCGCTTAAATGAATATCACACATAAACACAGATATATACGTACCTAGACACACAGCCATCACATGAATGTCTTTGCCAATGT
Organism: Sarcophaga variegata; assembly: GCA_932273835.1. Lineage (NCBI taxonomy): Eukaryota > Metazoa > Arthropoda > Insecta > Diptera > Sarcophagidae > Sarcophaga > Sarcophaga variegata. The sequence goes on from OW026361.1 coordinate 113,439,041, forward strand.
CAATTTCATTAATTTGCATTCGCATTACCAACCAAACAACCAAACAACCAACCAATCGAGTGTTACACTTAAACTCTTAGACATCCTTGCTCACAATGACAGTGGCAACATGAAAAGGCTACACTGTGTGTGTATGTGACTTAGTTTTTATAGACACTTTGAAATGTCTTCCTATACTGCAAGTGGTATTGGTATCGATAGCAGATGGTTCTTAAGTATTCAGTATATTCTGTCACTTGTAGTTGTTGTTGTATTTTTATGATGTTTTTTTTTAGATAAAAAAGTTGTTGCATTGAATTGGTAATTCATGTACCGCCAAGAGTACGAATAGTATGAGACTGGTGGAGAAGTGATGACTTTATTTGTGAATACGTGTTATACCCTCAAAAAATGTGTGAGTCAAAGAAGTAAAAGAATGATTTCATTGTTAGGTTAGGTTAGGTCAGAGTGGTAGCTTTGATACAAAAAGCTCACTTGAGTACGCAAAGCGGACCGTTGTGACGCCAGAAAAAATTTATTAAAAAATCCTTCAACTACCATTTTCTTTATTTTTCGAGTGTATGTTTATTAACCAATATATCTATAAAAGCTATGTATTTATGTATGTTTTTATATTTCTATGTCATCATTTTTAAGTCATTGTACAATGCCTTCCTATTTTTATTTCTCTTTTTCGATTCTATTATTTTCAGTACTTCTTGTTCTTTTACTTTTCAATATTGCCATTCGAAATCAAGTGTATTCAGACCCTGTTATTAAACTTGAATAGAAAGAAATCAATGGTAAAAGTACAGGAAAAATAAAAACAATTTTTTTTCAATAGAAACCAAAAGAAAAAGAGAGAAAAATTTAATGACTTTAAAAATATTCATATGTTTGCCTTTCATTAAACAAAACAAAAATACAGAGGAAAAATAACAAAATATACATAAAAATTGTTTTTCTTTTTGTATTACGACATGTGTGGTGTTTTTATTCCATTTCGTTATTTGTTTTTATCATATTTTTATTCGTTTATTTAAATTGTTAAAATCAAAAAAAAAATTTTAATAAAAACTTTAAATTGATGCTAACCAATTCATAAAATTCCTCACCGCTTGACAAACTAAAAAAAGTCTTTTATTACAATGCCATAGTGCTCCGAATTGATGGTAACAGTCCTTTCAGGACTATTGTCGATGAAATACGCCCAAATGATAACTCCAGACCGCAAAGCAGCCATTTTTTTTACCAAGTGTGAATTGAGCTCTACAGCCGACATATATACATACAAACATAATTGGGCATTGCAATCCTTCTGACAGAATTACGACCTACTCACAACACTTATTTTGTTTGTGATAATTTTATACATGAGTGGCGGGAACTACAGTTTAAAGTCGTTTCCGAACGACAGATTTTTGACAAACTTTCTCATGGCAATTTTATTTGCTCTCAAATTTATTGCCAGAAATATGTTGAGAAAAAGTCGCCGAAGAAATATCATTTTTTTTTATTCCGTTTTGTTGGCTTGAACCGAAGCCTCATATCTAATAAGCCAACACACTACATACTAGACTTCGGCGACCTTACCATATGAAAACGAACAAATTTCCGAAAGGAAATGTTCTGATATCATCCGCAGCCAATTGATTTCCATTGAAAGCAAACAATCTGGTCCTAGTCAATGTAATAGAGTTGCACAAAATGTGGCCTGTAGTTTTTAATTCCTCTTCCATATAGAGCTGACACTTTGTCTCAACCAGGAGATAAAAACAAAAGTATGTATATCTCAGGTTGTAGTGTTCGAAATAGTCTGCTGTTGGCTTATTGGACTTGAGACCCCGGTTCAAACCCCAGGTCAGACATCTCCAGCAAAACGAAATATGAAAAAATACACTCAGCCACAAAAGTATGCATACGGATAACAAATTTCAGAAATTTTTTAACCAATCCGTTTTCGTTGAAAATCTTTATAATTGTCTGAGATCTTTCTTCGATTTTAAGACGGTCTTTTGCATTGGTTCAGAAATTTGTGAAATTTGTAAATCGGATGTATACCTTTGTGGGCCTCTGCAGGGCCACAATTCAGTTCAATTTCAGAAATTGTTTAACCAATGCAAAAGACCGTCCTAACATCAAGGAAGCTATAAAGATTTTCAACGAAAACGGATTGGTTAACCGTATGTATACTTTAGTAACTGTGTGTATTTCTTTGGCAACTTCCTCTCAGCAGTTTTCTGGCCAAAAATCTCTGAAAGTAAAGTAAAATTTCCATGAAAAGTTTTTCAAAATATCTGTCGTTCGAAGTCGACTTTAAACTGTGCGTTGTATGTGTGCCTTCCATAACTTATAAAGCCTTGTCTTGTAGGAATTGTTTAGCCTGGTATAAGCTTTGAGCGTCCTCGCAATTTGTGACCCTGAAGAACTGTTTCAATAGGTTCACCTTTGACTTGATTTCTGCCATCGCACAAAAAATAATCAATAAAACCTACTGCAGACCCTTGCTTTGCCAAGACATCCACAAATTTTCTTTTGTCAGCGATCCAGTATTGACCTAATAAAACACAAATTTGTTAATCACACCTTTGACATGACTTCCATTTACGTCTTCTTACAAAAGATAATCAATAAAGCCTACTATAGACACCCTTCCTTTACTAAGGCATCAACAATTTTACTTGTCAGCGATCTAGGATTGATGCAGCAAATCACAAATTTGTAAATCCCACTGACTTGTTAAATGTAATCAAATCACTTACTGATGGGAACCAATTTAGTTGAACATGAAACCATTTCCCGCAGTGCTGCTTGACTATCCTACAGTTTAATTATATGGTTACTTCTGATACCCCTGTATAACTATTCAACGTTACTTAACATCACTGTGTCTCGACTTGAAATTACTAGGCCACCTAATTCCTTAGAGTAAATCATGTCATGCCTATAGGACTCACCCAAGGCCTACTTGAAATTCATTTCACCCGCCGGTCAGGTAAAATAGAGAAATGTGGGGAATGTAAATATATACTATATGTATGTATGAATGTAATAATATTATGAATTAGAATTACAAAAACAATCCAATGACATATTTTGTTTTCTGTGGTTACCGATTTGACAATACGAAACCATAATTCAAAACCAATGCAATTATTTATTCATTTTTGTGAAGAAATTAAAAAAATTTTATTAAAATTTTATTATTTTTACCACAATTTAAGTTTTATACGAAAACAATAAAATTTTTAAATTTTTTACTGCATATGAACGTGATAAGAATTGTTTTAAAATTGTTCTCTTAAATGTTCAAATAGAGTTCAACTATTTTTAGTAGTTTTTTATTATTAATTTTTTTCTTTTTAAGTTTATTTCTGAAATAACAAACCATTTATTCTCTGTTGCAAAAAGTATTTCTCTATTTGCAAACGTTAACATTTTCCAAAAACAAAAAAAGAAAAAAAATCTAATGCGTCCCATAAATGGCCACAAGAGATAAAAATTCATAGTTTTGCCTATAAGAGACGACAATTGCAACACAAATGGCTGGTAAAGAAAGAAAGATAAAAAATGGTGTAGAAAATCCCAAAAGAAAACAAATACGCAAAAATATTTTCACATGTTATTGTTCTAAGGACAGATAAAATATTTTGGAAAAAAAAACCAATAAGAAATTCATTAAAAGGAAAAATTGTTCATTCAATATACCCTTTCGGATCACTGGTCACATTCGTTGTGGGCGTAAACTCTTATAAGCTGTCTTTACTAAATTTTTGGAATAATTGGAGAAATTGGTTTATATATGATGGTGGCCCAATATTAATTGGCCTGATATATAAATGATAGCTAAAGCACGGCGAGAGAGTATGGTATACCGAAAAAAATTACTTCAAATCGATACAGCAGCAATCCTTTATACTCATTTATTAGAAACCTAGAACAAAACCGCACATAAAATATTAGCCAGCATTGTAAACGCAAGGTTGCTACTCATTGAAAGCTTACTAATTAATTGGGCATTACAACCCTTTAGTCAAGATTACGACCTAGCTTCTCACACCACCCATGTTGTGTATGTTCATTTTATCCATAAGTGACGGCACCCACAGTTTAAAGTCAACTCCAAACGTTGGATAAGATATAGATACAGGGACTAGAGAAATAAGGTTACCCTGTGCTTAGTGGGTCATGCGTAAATAGTCAGAAGGCAGACTGGTTTCACTAGAGCCTTTCTATGAAATAGGAGCAGATATTTGGAAGAGTATACTCAATAAGGAATAACCTGAGGTTGGTGACCGGTCTTTGGAAAGAGCACTATATTCTCAGAGTACACTTGTCCAGAATGGAGGATGTATCAAGCCAAGCATGTAGATGCTGTGACGATGAGAATGAACCAACAGAACACATTGTTGGAATCTATGGGGCGTTAACGCATTCATTTCAAACCAAACACGTCACTCTATTGGTTTATGTTGTAGCGTGCGACATGTGACACCGTCTTTCAGGCTGTATTAGTAGATCTTACAATACCTTTCCCTGCTCTTCACACAAATTCTGCAATTCTGTTTGTTCTTATACACACTGAGCAAATAGATTTCTGAATTTATCGCATACCACATTTTTGGTTTGTTAATCTATGGATTTTCACGAATTTTTTTGTACACACTGTAAAATTGAACAACAAAAAAATCCCCGTCCGGATGGTGATGAGCAGTCGCAGAGAACGGGAAAGGGATTGCCAGCCCTATATATCAAAGACTTAGTCATTGAGAATGACATCAATTTTCTTTAACGGCGCCCCACAGATAATAGTTCAACGGCCAATTGGCATCACCATTTCGGCTAATTAAATGACCATCGTACGTTTAACGCAACAAATCATTTATGACATGAGATGTGTGGCAAGTTGCACCATACTGTTGAAATCAAACATCGTTCACATCAAAACCATGAAGAGCGAGTACAAAAAAATCAGTTATCATGGTGCTATAGGTGTCTCCATTAACCATAATGGTTGACCGACCTCATTTTCAAAGAAATATGGACCAATGATGCATCCGCCCCACAAGCCGCACCAAACAGTCGCTCGTAATGGGTGCATTGAAAACGAAAATGATCTTCACCCGGAAAGATGATTTTTTTTTACATAATCAACATAACCGAGCAGTTTCTCGTTGGCCCAAACTTCGAATAAATCCCGACGTTGCTCAAGCGTGAATCGATTCATTACATTCAGTGGAGATATTATACTGAATTTTGTGGCAGAATAGAATAACATAAGTATTGCCATATTCAAAATAATCGAAGGTTCAAATTTAAACCGATAGATGGTCCACCCGATATATTCAGTTCAGGTGTGTAAACAATTTGGATATTGATATGAGCACTAATATACGAAGTCTCAACACAAATTAACAAATTTCTCTGTATAGTATTGGATATCCTTTGATCATATGAGCTGCAGCAAACAGCAATTGAAATTTCACAGTTATTTGTTTTGCTAATAGGATGATTAGGTTCCTTAATACCAAATTTAAGTTGCAATAGAAAGTTTCCTTAGGCCTCTTAAAAGTTTGATGTGAGCATTGCAAGAGAATAGGTTATGGTCCAAAACGAACGTGTGAAGACTACACATAATAGTAATTGAAATATTATTTTTTACATTTTATTTTTACTTCAATTTTTTACATTTAATGTACCAATAAATCTATTTCACTAATTTTTAAATAAAGCATTCACTTCATATATTATGAGAGCACTTTGCTAAACTTTATTAAGCCGTATATATCACCAGCATGTCGAACAAGATTTATCGACTTGTAATAAAACCCTCAAACGAAAACAACAAATTATTTCTAATGGCCTTTAATTGCTTAACATGACACAAACACACACACAATATCTTTGAATGTAATTAAACTTGGAAATGAAAAGAGAATTTTTCATTTTACACACTCACAGGACAAAGTCATCTTCATCAGTATTGATCGCTTAAATGAATATCACACATAAACACAGATATATACGTACCTAGACACACAGCCATCACATGAATGTCTTTGCCAATGTCAATTTCATTAATTTGCATTCGCATTACCAACCAAACAACCAAACAACCAACCAATCGAGTGTTACACTTAAACTCTTAGACATCCTTGCTCACAATGACAGTGGCAACATGAAAAGGCTACACTGTGTGTGTATGTGACTTAGTTTTTATAGACACTTTGAAATGTCTTCCTATACTGCAAGTGGTATTGGTATCGATAGCAGATGGTTCTTAAGTATTCAGTATATTCTGTCACTTGTAGTTGTTGTTGTATTTTTATGATGTTTTTTTTTAGATAAAAAAGTTGTTGCATTGAATTGGTAATTCATGTACCGCCAAGAGTACGAATAGTATGAGACTGGTGGAGAAGTGATGACTTTATTTGTGAATACGTGTTATACCCTCAAAAAATGTGTGAGTCAAAGAAGTAAAAGAATGATTTCATTGTTAGGTTAGGTTAGGTCAGAGTGGTAGCTTTGATACAAAAAGCTCACTTGAGTACGCAAAGCGGACCGTTGTGACGCCAGAAAAAATTTATTAAAAAATCCTTCAACTACCATTTTCTTTATTTTTCGAGTGTATGTTTATTAACCAATATATCTATAAAAGCTATGTATTTATGTATGTTTTTATATTTCTATGTCATCATTTTTAAGTCATTGTACAATGCCTTCCTATTTTTATTTCTCTTTTTCGATTCTATTATTTTCAGTACTTCTTGTTCTTTTACTTTTCAATATTGCCATTCGAAATCAAGTGTATTCAGACCCTGTTATTAAACTTGAATAGAAAGAAATCAATGGTAAAAGTACAGGAAAAATAAAAACAATTTTTTTTCAATAGAAACCAAAAGAAAAAGAGAGAAAAATTTAATGACTTTAAAAATATTCATATGTTTGCCTTTCATTAAACAAAACAAAAATACAGAGGAAAAATAACAAAATATACATAAAAATTGTTTTTCTTTTTGTATTACGACATGTGTGGTGTTTTTATTCCATTTCGTTATTTGTTTTTATCATATTTTTATTCGTTTATTTAAATTGTTAAAATCAAAAAAAAAATTTTAATAAAAACTTTAAATTGATGCTAACCAATTCATAAAATTCCTCACCGCTTGACAAACTAAAAAAAGTCTTTTATTACAATGCCATAGTGCTCCGAATTGATGGTAACAGTCCTTTCAGGACTATTGTCGATGAAATACGCCCAAATGATAACTCCAGACCGCAAAGCAGCCATTTTTTTTACCAAGTGTGAATTGAGCTCTACAGCCGACATATATACATACAAACATAATTGGGCATTGCAATCCTTCTGACAGAATTACGACCTACTCACAACACTTATTTTGTTTGTGATAATTTTATACATGAGTGGCGGGAACTACAGTTTAAAGTCGTTTCCGAACGACAGATTTTTGACAAACTTTCTCATGGCAATTTTATTTGCTCTCAAATTTATTGCCAGAAATATGTTGAGAAAAAGTCGCCGAAGAAATATCATTTTTTTTTATTCCGTTTTGTTGGCTTGAACCGAAGCCTCATATCTAATAAGCCAACACACTACATACTAGACTTCGGCGACCTTACCATATGAAAACGAACAAATTTCCGAAAGGAAATGTTCTGATATCATCCGCAGCCAATTGATTTCCATTGAAAGCAAACAATCTGGTCCTAGTCAATGTAATAGAGTTGCACAAAATGTGGCCTGTAGTTTTTAATTCCTCTTCCATATAGAGCTGACACTTTGTCTCAACCAGGAGATAAAAACAAAAGTATGTATATCTCAGGTTGTAGTGTTCGAAATAGTCTGCTGTTGGCTTATTGGACTTGAGACCCCGGTTCAAACCCCAGGTCAGACATCTCCAGCAAAACGAAATATGAAAAAATACACTCAGCCACAAAAGTATGCATACGGATAACAAATTTCAGAAATTTTTTAACCAATCCGTTTTCGTTGAAAATCTTTATAATTGTCTGAGATCTTTCTTCGATTTTAAGACGGTCTTTTGCATTGGTTCAGAAATTTGTGAAATTTGTAAATCGGATGTATACCTTTGTGGGCCTCTGCAGGGCCACAATTCAGTTCAATTTCAGAAATTGTTTAACCAATGCAAAAGACCGTCCTAACATCAAGGAAGCTATAAAGATTTTCAACGAAAACGGATTGGTTAACCGTATGTATACTTTAGTAACTGTGTGTATTTCTTTGGCAACTTCCTCTCAGCAGTTTTCTGGCCAAAAATCTCTGAAAGTAAAGTAAAATTTCCATGAAAAGTTTTTCAAAATATCTGTCGTTCGAAGTCGACTTTAAACTGTGCGTTGTATGTGTGCCTTCCATAACTTATAAAGCCTTGTCTTGTAGGAATTGTTTAGCCTGGTATAAGCTTTGAGCGTCCTCGCAATTTGTGACCCTGAAGAACTGTTTCAATAGGTTCACCTTTGACTTGATTTCTGCCATCGCACAAAAAATAATCAATAAAACCTACTGCAGACCCTTGCTTTGCCAAGACATCCACAAATTTTCTTTTGTCAGCGATCCAGTATTGACCTAATAAAACACAAATTTGTTAATCACACCTTTGACATGACTTCCATTTACGTCTTCTTACAAAAGATAATCAATAAAGCCTACTATAGACACCCTTCCTTTACTAAGGCATCAACAATTTTACTTGTCAGCGATCTAGGATTGATGCAGCAAATCACAAATTTGTAAATCCCACTGACTTGTTAAATGTAATCAAATCACTTACTGATGGGAACCAATTTAGTTGAACATGAAACCATTTCCCGCAGTGCTGCTTGACTATCCTACAGTTTAATTATATGGTTACTTCTGATACCCCTGTATAACTATTCAACGTTACTTAACATCACTGTGTCTCGACTTGAAATTACTAGGCCACCTAATTCCTTAGAGTAAATCATGTCATGCCTATAGGACTCACCCAAGGCCTACTTGAAATTCATTTCACCCGCCGGTCAGGTAAAATAGAGAAATGTGGGGAATGTAAATATATACTATATGTATGTATGAATGTAATAATATTATGAATTAGAATTACAAAAACAATCCAATGACATATTTTGTTTTCTGTGGTTACCGATTTGACAATACGAAACCATAATTCAAAACCAATGCAATTATTTATTCATTTTTGTGAAGAAATTAAAAAAATTTTATTAAAATTTTATTATTTTTACCACAATTTAAGTTTTATACGAAAACAATAAAATTTTTAAATTTTTTACTGCATATGAACGTGATAAGAATTGTTTTAAAATTGTTCTCTTAAATGTTCAAATAGAGTTCAACTATTTTTAGTAGTTTTTTATTATTAATTTTTTTCTTTTTAAGTTTATTTCTGAAATAACAAACCATTTATTCTCTGTTGCAAAAAGTATTTCTCTATTTGCAAACGTTAACATTTTCCAAAAACAAAAAAAGAAAAAAAATCTAATGCGTCCCATAAATGGCCACAAGAGATAAAAATTCATAGTTTTGCCTATAAGAGACGACAATTGCAACACAAATGGCTGGTAAAGAAAGAAAGATAAAAAATGGTGTAGAAAATCCCAAAAGAAAACAAATACGCAAAAATATTTTCACATGTTATTGTTCTAAGGACAGATAAAATATTTTGGAAAAAAAAACCAATAAGAAATTCATTAAAAGGAAAAATTGTTCATTCAATATACCCTTTCGGATCACTGGTCACATTCGTTGTGGGCGTAAACTCTTATAAGCTGTCTTTACTAAATTTTTGGAATAATTGGAGAAATTGGTTTATATATGATGGTGGCCCAATATTAATTGGCCTGATATATAAATGATAGCTAAAGCACGGCGAGAGAGTATGGTATACCGAAAAAAATTACTTCAAATCGATACAGCAGCAATCCTTTATACTCATTTATTAGAAACCTAGAACAAAACCGCACATAAAATATTAGCCAGCATTGTAAACGCAAGGTTGCTACTCATTGAAAGCTTACTAATTAATTGGGCATTACAACCCTTTAGTCAAGATTACGACCTAGCTTCTCACACCACCCATGTTGTGTATGTTCATTTTATCCATAAGTGACGGCACCCACAGTTTAAAGTCAACTCCAAACGTTGGATAAGATATAGATACAGGGACTAGAGAAATAAGGTTACCCTGTGCTTAGTGGGTCATGCGTAAATTGTCAGAAGGCAGACTGGTTTCACTAGAGCCTTTCTATGAAATAGGAGCAGATATTTGGAAGAGTATACTCAATAAGGAATAACCTGAGGTTGGTGACCGGTCTTTGGAAAGAGCACTATATTCTCAGAGTACACTTGTCCAGAATGGAGGATGTATCAAGCCAAGCATGTAGATGCTGTGACGATGAGAATGAACCAACAGAACACATTGTTGGAATCTATGGGGCGTTAACGCATTCATTTCAAACCAAACACGTCACTCTATTGGTTTATGTTGTAGCGTGCGACATGTGACACCGTCTTTCAGGCTGTATTAGTAGATCTTACAATACCTTTCCCTGCTCTTCACACAAATTCTGCAATTCTGTTTGTTCTTATACACACTGAGCAAATAGATTTCTGAATTTATCGCATACCACATTTTTGGTTTGTTAATCTATGGATTTTCACGAATTTTTTTGTACACACTGTAAAATTGAACAACAAAAAAATCCCCGTCCGGATGGTGATGAGCAGTCGCAGAGAACGGGAAAGGGATTGCCAGCCCTATATATCAAAGACTTAGTCATTGAGAATGACATCAATTTTCTTTAACGGCGCCCCACAGATAATAGTTCAACGGCCAATTGGCATCACCATTTCGGCTAATTAAATGACCATCGTACGTTTAACGCAACAAATCATTTATGACATGAGATGTGTGGCAAGTTGCACCATACTGTTGAAATCAAACATCGTTCACATCAAAACCATGAAGAGCGAGTACAAAAAAATCAGTTATCATGGTGCTATAGGTGTCTCCATTAACCATAATGGTTGACCGACCTCATTTTCAAAGAAATATGGACCAATGATGCATCCGCCCCACAAGCCGCACCAAACAGTCGCTCGTAATGGGTGCATTGAAAACGAAAATGATCTTCACCCGGAAAGATGATTTTTTTTTACATAATCAACATAACCGAGCAGTTTCTCGTTGGCCCAAACTTCGAATAAATCCCGACGTTGCTCAAGCGTGAATCGATTCATTACATTCAGTGGAGATATTATACTGAATTTTGTGGCAGAATAGAATAACATAAGTATTGCCATATTCAAAATAATCGAAGGTTCAAATTTAAACCGATAGATGGTCCACCCGATATATTCAGTTCAGGTGTGTAAACAATTTGGATATTGATATGAGCACTAATATACGAAGTCTCAACACAAATTAACAAATTTCTCTGTATAGTATTGGATATCCTTTGATCATATGAGCTGCAGCAAACAGCAATTGAAATTTCACAGTTATTTGTTTTGCTAATAGGATGATTAGGTTCCTTAATACCAAATTTAAGTTGCAATAGAAAGTTTCCTTAGGCCTCTTAAAAGTTTGATGTGAGCATTGCAAGAGAATAGGTTATGGTCCAAAACGAACGTGTGAAGACTACACATAATAGTAATTGAAATATTATTTTTTACATTTTATTTTTACTTCAATTTTTTACATTTAATGTACCAATAAATCTATTTCACTAATTTTTAAATAAAGCATTCACTTCATATATTATGAGAGCACTTTGCTAAACTTTATTAAGCCGTATATATCACCAGCATGTCGAACAAGATTTATCGACTTGTAATTGAAATAAATTGCCCCATGAGTTTATGGCCTATTTTCCATTGTTGTTTTCTTTCTCTTTGTTTCTACTACACCGTTTGAATTACAATCAAAATTGGGAAAGAAAATTTGTCTTTATAAATTAAACATGTTGCTTATTTTGAGTGCAACTGTAATTTATTTCTTAATGTTTCCCTTTTTGTTTTTTTTTTGGATTTTTTCTGTTATTTTATTGCAAATATTGAAAAACATTAAGCACGAGTAATTACAATTTTATAGCATTTTACTTACTCTGTACACCAGTGGTTGATTAAGGGGGAAAATAAAATGAAAACAACCAGAGGCATCATAAAAACACCCACTTGAAATAGATTTACTTAAGCAGTTCAAATAATTTGTTTTATTTTTCTATACGAGTTACATTTTATTTCAATCGGAATTACATTTGTGTCAGAGTCAATAAATTAAGGAAAAAGCGATCCAATGCAGCAAAATAATGTATTAAGAAGAGCATTATGTACTCAAAAGACTATTGAAAAAATTACGTTGAAGAAAACTTCTTTAGAAGTCTGTGCCAAGGTGTAGTTAAAAACTTCATTGCTGTAATTGAGAAAAACAAGTCCTCAATAGCCACAGTTACAGCGTTTATTCCTTCGAAAAAAAGGGAAAGACAGTTCATTTTAAGTGTAGTGGTTCATGTACTGAACACAAAGCCAACTGGTTCGAATATAGTTTAAGAGACCACTTGAGCATCTACGGCCACAGATCAAACCTCAGGTCAGACATCTCGAAAAAAAGGAGATATAAAAAATATCTCTTCGGCGATTGCCGAAAAGTCATGAATGCCATGAAAAGTTTTAAAAAAAAATTCTGTCGTTCTCATGTATAAAATGAAAACACACAACATAAGTGGTGTGAGAAGCTAGGTTGTAATCCTGACTTAAGGCTTATAATAATCAATTAGGTATGTATGTGTGCGTTTCAACATTTGAGACTTTAAAGTCGGCATCGTTGAAATATTTTAATGTATTAAAGTAATATTTAGCATGAGATTTAAATACATTATTTTTAAACAAACCTCGTATATTTCTTTATAATTTTTTATTTTCTTCCCACACAATCCATGAGGCAATAACAAACTGCCCCCATATTTCCTCTACAATATGTTCTAAGATTATGCATTTCATTTGTTTATTTGCAATTACTTTAATAACAAATTCTTTTTATTTATTAACTTGGATTTTAGTTTTTCATAGTCTACGAGCAATTAATTACAAATAATTACCATGGTATGGAGTACTAGAAATCCACCATGTTTTTTTTCGATTGGTTTCATATCAACAACGAATATGAAATACTGACACGAGTGAATCTGAAGTTGAATCCGTAGGGCATGCCATTACTTTTTTTACTTGCTAATGCTAAATAACGCGATTATTTCGCTTGAAGTAACAGAAAATAATTATTGTTGTACGAATAATTTCCATATCAACTGCTCGATATGGGGATGAGAGTCTTTTTGTTTGATATTCATTAAAATTTATTTTAAAATGATTTCTTAACATTTCAAAAAGTTAATCGGATTACATATTTATTTGAATAAAAATTCTTAATTTAATGAAATTATTAAAAGAATCTTTGATAGAGGAAGGGAAATACAAAGCAATTACAGTCAGAGCTGAAGCCATTTCAACAACATAGATTGTCTGCCCTAGAATTTATTTAAATTTAAGAATTTTTAATAAAAAAAAATATGCCCAATGATCGGTTTGCTACAAAACTGCATCATTTGTACCACGACTGCTCATATTGGAATGTTTAAATTGAATCTCCGTTATAGAGAAGAGCAGACCTAACCTAAGTTTGTCTTCATACTTACTTACTTACTTAATTGGCCATAACAACCAAATTAACGGATTTCGGCCTGCCGCAACACATCCTTCCAGGCACCTCTCCCATTTGCGCGCCTACGCCAGTTGGTCACACCAATCGATGACAGGGCTTCCTCGATTTGGACCTTCCAACGGATACAAGGTCATCCTCTTCGACGACTTCCGCAGCTCCCCGCATCAAATACCCGTCTCGTTGAGCATCCTCCTCCATTCGAACGACATGGCCGAGCCAGCGCAGCCGCTAGATGTTAATACGCTGCAGAACATCTATGTCGTTAAGGAGCTCATACAGCTCACTGTGCGATCGGATGCGGAAAACATCGCCAACTCGTACTGGACCTAAGATCTGACGCAGTACTTTTCTCTCGAATACTCTCAAGGCTGCTGCATCGATGCTTAATGGCCCTAGTTTGTTTTCATGGCCCTGACAATTTTCAGATTACTTAGAAGACGGCAGCCATACTCAGAGTATTCTTATTAAACTGCAATGTCAGTTTGACATTCTCGCCCATCATGGCATAGTTACCGATAGTTCTCAAAAAATCAAAAAATTTGTTTGCGCCCAACGTGAGGCTATAAAAAAATTCCAGCTAAAGACTAAAATTTTATGTCGCCATTCGCTTGAGAATTAGAATCGTTAATCGTTCCCCAGTACCGTCTCTGCTGCAATGGGCCCTTTTCTCAATTTTTTTTTTTGTAAAAATCATCGACTTTTTTTAGTGGTTTATCGACCAGAGAATGCCGAGATTTATTTTTAACATCAAAATTTTCAAATCTCAGACCAGAAACCCATTTCGTTTGCGGCGCCATTGCCTAGGTAAACTTCGACTCGCTTTCATGCACCGCGAGATAAAGATTACACTCAACAAAATTGTGAGAAAAAACTGTAAGCCAGACAACATGGATGGTGTGAGAAGCTAGGTTGTAATCCTGACTAAATTGTTGTAATGACCAATTAAGTAAGTCAAATAGAGCCGAAATGTGTCATCAAGTGGGCAAAAACTATATCAAAAGGATCCTGCGGATTGTACTTCCTTTATGAAGGCAAGTTCAGTGCATTATAATGGAAATAAAGTCGTATCTGTGGTTTCTTTAACCATAATTTTAAAACCAAAAACAGAAGAAGAAGAAGACCTCAAAACGCTGTTTATAATTCCCACTGTGACGCCTAGCTGCGCAGGATATTCGTTTTTTCTCTCTCACAGATTTAAGGTTGATTTCAGCCACATTAGTTACTTCAAGAGTTCTAGTTAATCAAACTGCCATTTTTCTTTAATAGAGGGAGAAGTTATTAACGAATACTTTCTGTTATCAATCTCTATCTCACTCTAACCTAAAACAATAAATTTCGAAAACATCAAAAACAATTCAATTTTCCACAATAATAACCATGACCCGGGAGAAATCTTTCAATTAAGTGGTAAACTTTAAAGGCAACACATTAAAGTCATGATTTTTTAATTTTCCCACTAGTATTGTGTTGCAGTTGTTTGCTGGCTTTTGCAGGCTTTATAAGAAAGAGAGAGAAAAAAATTGTTTTTCAAGGATACAAAAATATACGCACTTATGCTGTGCTATTATGTGGTAATAAAAACAAAAGAGGAGTATTACGTTAGTTTTGTAGTTGAAATTAAGGAACAAAGCCTTAAAAATTGTTTCCAAAATTTCGTGTGAAATGAATGCGAAGGAGAGTTGAAAATAATTGGAAAAACGATTGAAGATTTGAAAATAAAAGTGAACACATGCAAACAGAATCATTTGTAAGCAAATGGTAATGTAAACGCATACAGGGCTTATGCATTTACGAACGTTTTGCAATAGTTTTGGGAATGGTTGCCATATTGCTGAATTCGAAGGACACAAATGGGTAGAAAGAGCTAACACTGTATATGTCCAATTTAAAAGCAAATATTTCTACGGTTTTCCATATTTTTTCCCACAAATATTTTTATTAATGGACTGTACCGTTATATAAAAAGGGATCGTTACTGCAAGGATTGTAGGAAATTAAACTTGTTCCTGCAAATTCTCTAAGATTTTCCAAACGATCATCAGTTCTTCAATTTCTTTACAACTACCCAGCTTGGTCCAGAGTATGTCTAAGCTCCTACTTAAGCTTCTTCTCCATGTGTGTACAGGTCTTCTAACACTTCTTTGGCTTTGAAGGTTCCATCTTAAGATTGTTCTTATAATATTATCTTATGAGTTGCTTGGAGTGCGCCATTTCTAACGCTATTTACCCGTGGTTGTAAAATAATTTGATTGATCCAGCGCTTGGTACAAATAATTCCCAATATTCTGCCAAGACAACGACTGACAGAAGATTTAATCTTTTTGTACGGTGTCCTGTGTTGCAGCGTAGGTTAGACATTGTCGTTTAATATTTAGTTAGAGAGTTAGGGATCAAGGATTTGTACAATGGGTCAATTCGACCTCCGGGTACTGTACTTGTCTTAATTGAAAAGTACACGTCCTCTAACCTAGGGATCAAAGGGATCATCGGACAGCATAAATGAATGGATGTTCCCCGTTTTCCCGATTTTAGCAGAATTTAGTTTTAACTCCACCTAAGTGACCGTCAACTCAACCAAGCGTAGCTTTGCGTGCATGTCAGTGAAATTACGTGGAAGATAACAGTCGTACAATGCCGGTCTTCTTCTCGCTTTTCTCGAAGACACAGCAGCATGCACGCTGATAAGAATCGATACAACAGCCTTTGGAGTGTTCCAGAGACAATTTTTACTCAAGATCTGTATTCTTGTGCGATTTAGTAATGATTTTTGCATCCAAACCAATAATTCGATACGTAATCTATACAACGACATGGATATTGATCAGTCTATGAATTTCTGTGGTCGATGCTAAGTCAGATATTTATGTCGTTGGGACGAAAGAGAACCTTCCGACGGGATGAGTATTTAATGCAAAGATCAAGGATGACCTTATCTGCTTTGGTAGCACCACGACCAGAATGTACTGACACCACATGATGTGCCAAATTAACAAAACACAACGTATCAGAAACGCCTGGGAAAAAGTGCTAAGGCAGAGTGAAATTCGACACACAGGTATATAATTCGATCCGTAAGAAACTCAACATTTCTTGGGAGTATTAAAGTATTGTTATGTTCACTCCGTAACTATGTATGTATTTAGGGGACTTTGATAAAACCCGGTATAATCATAAAACATGATGAACTATCAACACTGCCTCATCAGTTATCGTTGAGCTCGTATTTCAAAATAAAGTCAGAGAGAACAATAAACGAAAAACTGACCACAATTTTCGTTGTTGTTTTTTTCCCATTTTGTGAACGAGTCATGTTGGTCAAATGAGTTGTGCTCTATTTTTGTTGTTGTTCTTGTTGATGAAGCTTTTCTCGTTCACTAAATGCTTCTCTTTTTTCTTCGTTATATTTCTTTGTCTTCGTTTCTTTTTGTTTGTTTTGTTAAATGAACTCTGTTTTCCTCTTTCATACTACTTTAAAAGGAGGAGTAGTTCGTGTATGTGAAGGGAAATGTGTGTGTGTGTGTTATGGGTTTGAAACACATTTGCTAAGCAAAAACAAAACAAAAATAAAAGAGCGCCGTTAATGAACCATACTCATGCAGAACTTTATTTTACCATAAAAAGTTGCTGAAAGAAGATGATTTTTATAAGCCACTCTTAAAATACAGGGTTTTCTTGGAAAAAAAAACAAAATTGGGCGTGTAATAGAAACAAAATTGAAATTTAAAAATTGAAATTTTAATCAAGTTTCTCCAGTTATATTCTTTGGCTTTAAATGAACATTCTCGTTATTTCGTAATTTCTCGTGTTTGTTTCAAAAAATTAAAAGTGAAGTTCACACAGTTAAATTGGAAAAGTTTTCGCTTTTTTGAGCTGCTTTAAAAACTTTATCTTTTACATTGTTTTTGTTGGTGTTGTTTTTTCTTTTTCCCTTCAGTTTGTCATAAAGAGCCAAAAACAATGAAAAGCTGTTTGCTTCTTCAACAAATTGCAGGTGATATTTTAAATAATGCGTTGAAAAGTGTGTGTGTGTAGGAATGAAAATGATTTTTATTTGGAAAATTCTTTCAATTTCAGTTTTCATTTCTCTTGTCATGCATTTTATCTTTGAATGAAAAGTTTTATTTTAGAAAAGTAAAGTATTACGATTATATTTAATAAAAAATCTACGCTTTGAAAATTTGTTGAAGGGATGAAAGAGGGATAAAAGCGAAGAGGGATAGAATATAAATTCAAAAACTGTTAAATCTTAAGGAATAAGTTAATTTGGTAGTAATTAAGATATCATTAGGTAGATTTCGGAATACTATCTTATCATCTTCTTTACGGTTTTAGACTTTTTTGGTTCAGTTTCGTTACCAAATTTATTTAGATCAGTGGTTGATCTTCTTTAGCAGATGCTAGAAAAGTAGAGTTGCCATGTTCCTTGCCATAACGCTCTCTCTCTCTCTCTCTGAAAATATATTGGAATGTTGCATTAAATTTTGTGGCAAGTGATCTTTTGCATTGAATTCTACTCTTTATCAAAAGATGGAATTTTTAGTCTTTTATATGATGTTCGTTAACCCGCTTTGTTTATAGCCAAAACAATATTTTCTTTAATCCTAACAAGAGTCCAGCTTAAAAACCTTATGGCAGTTATAACGGGACAACGCTGTAGGTGGCATTACGACTACTGCAGAAGCTATAATAATCAGGAAGCAAGGGAGACTATATAACATCTTCTCTCTCATTAACCAACTAAAGCAAAAGATTCTTGGACACTCAGAATATATTAATTGAACGTATTTAGCCAATATGATTTGAATAGAATCCACACCTTCCAAGAACTATAGGACCCAAGAAGTAATAATCAGGAAGCAAAGGAGACTATATAACATCCTATCTCTCATTGTCCAACTAAAGATTGAACGTATTTAGCCAATATGATTTGAATACAATCCACACCTTCCAAAAACTATAGGAAGTAAGAAAGCTATGCTTTTTAACGCTGCTGCCAATTTAACCTAACCTAAACTGATAGGTAAAGAATTCTTAGTCATCTAGTACCATCAACAATGTTTAGGTCCCAGTCTTATGGCACTCAGTTTTTTTTCCATGAACCCAACGACTGTTTTAGTGATAGGCCAACTAAAGTGAGGTGCATCTTTAACAACAAAATTATTATCGTTTCCGATAACTATACATACATGCATAATTAAATAGTTAGGATTACGTTTTTCCCAAAAATCTGCTGAAAGGAAGTTGCAGAAAAAATATTTTTTCATATTTCGTTTACTTGGACCTGGGGTTTGAACCGAGGCTTCGCCGCTAATAAGCCAACTCCAAATTTTTCTTCATTCTCGTTTACCAGCACAGTAAATCTTAAAATGGATCACACCAAGGCGTTTGACACGGCTGACCACAAAATATTAATGAAGAAGCTACAGACCCTCTTTCATTTTTCTAACTCAGCTTGTAATCTCATACGTTCTTATCTTGTAAACAGATCACAACGAGTTTATCTAAACGGCAAGATCTCGAATTCGCTAAGCGTTGGAAGAGGTATTCCTCAGGGATCAATATTAGGGCCTCTCTTGTTCTTTACATACATTAACGACCTGCCTGATGTTTTGGATTATTGTAGCGTACATACATATGTACGCTGATGACGTTCAGCTCTATAGAAGCACGCATATAGAGGATATCCAACTATGTATAGACACCATCAACTGTGATTTACGAAAAATCGACAACTGGGCTAGGGCCAATGGACTTTGTATAAATCCCTCTAAATCTAAATATTTATTGGTCTCCAGAACAAAGAGAGCATTTTTTGTGCCGGATATTATATTCAGGGGGAATAAAATTGACTTTGTTGAATCAGCATCCAATCTGGGTGTTATCTTTAATGGTCGGCTAACGTGGTCTAACCACATTAACGTCATCGTTGGTAAAGTTTACGGTATGCTTAGGAACTTGTGGGCTGTTATAGATTCGGCTCCCTTTGCCATACGTATGCAACTGGCTAAAACGTATTTGATTCCTGTCCTTTTATACGGATCTGAAATTTTCGCAAACTGTGATACTGATGATAAGCGGAAACTCAACCTGGCTTATAATAATATAGACAGATATGTTTTTATTAGGGGACGTCGAGACCATATATCACAATTTTCATACCAGATATTCGGAGTTAATTTTGATAATCTATTAAATATAAAATGCCTTATTCTCCTCCATAAGATTATTACTCTAAAACAGCCAATATACTTATTTAATAGGATTACATTCGCTAGATCCAACCGCGGTATGAAGATTATCAAACACAGACATAGGACTCTTTTGTCACAACGCCAGTTTTTTATATACACCATCAGTCTTTGGAATACTTTACCTAATTATATTCAGAATATAGGCAATGCAGTTAAGTTCAAAAAGAAGTTATACAATCTGTTCAAGTAGTTTTTAGCATATCTTGATTTTTTTTTGTGAATTATTTTCTCTCTATTTCTATTAATGATTATTTTTAATTTTTCATTTTTTTTAATTAATATATCTTTAAATTTAATTGTATCTTAGTATATGTATATATTATTACTTTGTTTGTATATTTCTTTATATTTGTATATATTGTTCTTTGTAATTTTTTTTTTGTATCAATTGCTATTTCCCGTGATTTTACACGTTCTTATTCATTTTTATTTCTACATTATTTCAAACATTCCATTACATATATAATCAATGATTTGTTATTATTTTCTTTCTTTGATGTACTCCCATAGCACTTTCATTTATAAGATTATTATATTGTTGTGCTATGACTAATAATAAATAAAAATAAAAAATAAATAAAAAAGATGATATAATGTGGACTAATGTTATTAAATTTTTTTTTATATTTCATTGACAATTTGTATTCGAACTTTTTCGATAAATATCAACCCTAGTATAAGCTAATATATTGTAGTACATGGCATACATATATTGTCTTATACTAACAATATGAATTTATAAAATGTATTTAAAAAAAGTTTATAAAATCGATAGTAATTATCACCAAATAAAAATATGTAAACAATTTGATTAAACATTAACTAAAGCAGAAAACAAACAAAAATAAGAGTTCAAAAGTGGTTGTTAAAACCAAATTAAACTTTATTTTAAAATAATTCCACTAAAAAAGGTTTACAATATAAGCAAAATCATAAAATAGAACCCAGATAATTGCATTTCAAATATTTGCAAATTCAATTTTATTACATTCGCAATTTGAAAACTAAAAACTTGTTTATTATTCTAACGCAAATATAAAAACATAAATTCATGCTGTCTGTCAAAAAAAAAGAAATAAAATGAAAAATAAAATGAAAAATAAAACAATTATTGCATGGAAATAAAATTAACAATTTGAATACCAACAGCAACAGCAACAGCAGCACTGAAGTATCAAAGCCAATACATATTACTCCACATGCCTAAATAGTTTCACCATAAAAACAATATTTTTTTGGTTTTTTCACATCGCAATCGAAACTAAATTTATCGACAGCATTTTTTGTTATCAAAAAAAATTTAAAGTTGAAATCAAATGATTTGATAAAATATTTAAAACATTTCAATTGTAACAAATAAATCATTTATTTTTATTGGAATACAACATAAAAATTTGAATTCATTTATTTTTATTGGAATAAAACATAAAAATTTTACATTCCAATAATTTCATTAAATTTCGATTGCATATTACAATACAGTGCAGTACTTTTGCCAATTAATAACTGCATGTGAGTTGACCTTTTTGCATGCCAATTAAGAATTCATGGAAGTATCTGTTGATTTTTTTTATTGATATTCATTTTTTTATTATTAAATGATTCTAACTTGAAATTCAACCTGGTTGTGGTTGCCCAAGTCTAGTGATTAGTGTTTTATAAATAAGCTTATCAAGTTAAATTGTAGCTTTCTTCGCTCATGAGTAAAAATTAACACCAATTAACACCACATAGATAATGTGACAAGTTAAGTTTTAGGGCTGATTAGTGAACAATTCGTAGCCATTTTCAGGGATTCTGCTATTCCAAATCACGCGGTGGTCTGCTGTCAATGACTGTTAAACACAAATTAATTACCAGATCCTCTTCAAATATGGCAGAAGTCCACAGACAGATGTTGGACTCTCATTTAAGAGACAGATAATCGAAAAACTCCCTTATTTATTGACCCACCTTCGTATTACATAATCTCTTGCAGACTGATCCTTTAATTTAATTTTTAGATTATTAAAGGGTCCTTATTAAGGTTCCCATCTTTAAATTTAAATTTTAGAAAATGTGTATGAAATATCCACACTTTACTTACTTCATTAACCATTAACAACCTGATTAACGGATTTCGGCCTGACTTTAAAAATGCCTCTGCTTCTTGCGCGCCTTCGCAGTTGCTCGCACCTATCGATGAGATATTATGGAAACTTTTTATTCATTTAAAAGACCTATTCATACCTTTATGTGTGGAATATAACATCATTCAAAACTCCACGACGGCTACTATTTTTATATGACTCTGGCTTTTAATTAAGCAGAATTTGGCTTTTAGGACCGCTTTATGATTGATTCGCATACACTTGTGGCTTAAGAAAACATCACAAGAAAATGTCTAGCGAGACCAAAACGCACTATCTCGGGGGCCAGTTCATATCACCTTCACATACATACATACATAATTGGTAATTCCAACCCTTCAGTCAAGATTACGACCTAGTTTCTTATATCACATTTATTGTGGGTGTTAATTTTATGCATGAGTGGCGGGACCTACAATTTAAAGAAATTTTTTGATTTGATTTGAATTTTTGAAAAATTTTTCATGGTAATTTTATTTTACTCTCAGAGTTTTCGCCTTCATGTGAGGTAATTAAGCCCACAAAACGAACGAGCAGTAGTCGCCGTAGTCTAGTAGGTAGTGTGTTAGCTTGTTAGACATAAGGCCACAGTTCAAATCCCAGGTCAGACATCAAAACGAAATATGAAAAAATATTTCTTCGGCGACTTCCTCTCATCAGATTTCTGGCAAAAACTCTGAGAGTAAATAAAATTGCCTCAAAAATCTGTCGTTCGGAATCGACGTTAAACTGTAGGTCCCGCCACTCTTGTATAAAATGAACACACACAACATGAGTGGTGTGAGAAGCTAGGCCGTAATCCTGACTGAAGGGTTGTAATGACCAATTATGGATGTATGTATGTATATAACAAACGAGCAGAATCGCCAATTTGGAGTGATCTATGTGTTGAACGTAGCGTCGTCCTATTAAGAGCAAATGTCGTTAGTAACCAGATCATCACTTTCAGTTCAAAAGAATTTAAAAGTGATAGCCTGGCCAACGTCGCACATTGGGGTTTTTGATGCCTAAAATGGGAATTAATTGGAAAATGAAATTCTATAGTACCAAATATTTTTTTACTTGAGCTAAAAGTGCACAAAATTCTGCATCACTTTCTTAAAAAAACGTGTCTCTAGCAAGTACTGTTACATTAATACGTCTTTTTGAAGTGTGAGTTTTTTGATATTTTTTTATCTTTCCTGAAAAAACTAAATTTTCAATGACTTCAAAATTAGTTCTCGGCAAGTTTTTAAGTAAAATATTAAAAAAAAATATGGAGCCTTCAACAACAGACGATTGAGATTATAATTGCTTCGTTGTTTTATAAGTTTATATAGTTTTGCTATTTTTAAAAAATTTTTTTGTGAAGGTCTATAAAATTTGCAAATTTTGTAGCATATATGGAAAAATAGTTGTGAGTTAAGCAAAGCAAAAAAATTTTCTTTTCTTAAACCTAAGACACCTTGTAAAATAATAGAAAAAAAAATTTTTTCACTTTCTTGCACCTGATTAAAAAAATGAAAATATATTTTTGCACCTATATAATTTTTATCTATTAAATTTTTTGTATAAAATTATAAGACCATATTTATTCAATCATAGGTGCAAACGTGAATACAATTTTTATTTCTCGAAGAGAACTTTATGAAATAATTGCAAATTCTGGATTTGAAACCTTTACTGAAAAAATTGCATTTCTTACAAGTTTATTGTCAAGCAATAAAAAAATATTAATCGAAAGATTTTATTTCCCAATTGAAGAATCGCTGGAATGCATCTTATAGAGTTTCTGAGCGTTTTCTTCGGAACAACAAGTACTGGTTATATTCGTCAATAGGTTTCCCACGCCAATCAGGTGTTAAGCGTGGTAGATCGAAAATTGATTTCGAGGATTGCAGTGATAGAAGCAAAAACCAAACGACAAAAGAGTAAAGGAAAGAAAATGCCTCATATCTGCTGGCGCGGACCAGAAGTAATAAACTACTTTTTAATACCAATATGGCAGTTAACTGAGGAAGCGCAAGAAGCCCGAAACAAAGACTTCAAAATGAAATGGAAACTTGTTTGATACTCAAAATGGTTTATTCTAATTTGTATTAACATTTCTATGTTCAATTCTAATTTTATCTGGTTGGTTGATAATCTTTGAGAGTAGGATTGTAAAATTTTGTCAGAATATATATTTTGATGCAGTACATCAGAATCAATCAAAAACTCAATTTTGAATTTTTTGGTTGTTAGGCCCTTATGCATTTCAGGTCACGATTTTTTTTATTATGGATTTATCTTCTTTAAGCGAAATAAACCAAAAAAAGTTAAAAAAAAGCAACCAGGAAAGCTCCCACGATTTAATTCCCATTTTAGGCATCAAAAACCCCATCGTGCGTCGCTGAGAAATAAGTACCGATGATGCCATCAGTTCAAAATACACATCAAACAGTGGCTTTTTCAAATAGCTTTAGACGCTCCTATATCTCATATAAAATGGTATCATTCCAAGTTTAACAAATTTGTTGTCTGAAGATTATTTATCGATTAAAATTAGGGTCTATTCAGCGAACACACATCGTTGTCAATAGTCGTGGTCCATATAGGTTTAGCTAAAAAGGCTAAATAAATGACAACAAATTTGACGTAGTCGCCGTAGTCTAGTAGGTATTGTTTACATGAGGCAATGGTTCAAACCGCAAAATGAAATATGAAAAGGATATTTCTTTGAAGACTTTCTCTCAGCAGACTAGTGGCAAAAATTATGAGTGTAAATAAATACCAGATTTTTAATACCAGATCTTTAACTTGTAGCCATCAGCTGCCAATGCTTTATAATAAATTTCATATCAAAACTTGTCAATAGTTTTTAAATTTCTTAAGTTCTCCCATTGAATTTCATTTCCATTGCAAACAAGAGCCTTTGCTTTTGACACTTTTATAGAGAGACATAAAACGGCTCCTCATATGTACGTGTATTCTGCTGTAATAAATCTGAAAAGAAGTTCTTACTGTAGTAGTTTGTTGGATACCTAACCTTACCGCAAACTTTAACCCCTATTGTCAATATCTCTTCTTATTTTCTTCTCTATTTTGCTCATTATAAACGCATTTCAACAACATTTGGTTTTTATAGCTTTTTCCTTATGAAAGCCATTTATGATACTCTACTTCCCTTTCACTCCCCCTCTGTTATGTATATTCTTTGCCCTTTCAGTTATTGTATTTTCATTTTCATTTTATAATCATCTTCTTTTAATATGCTACTCGCACTCAATATACACTTTTATACGCACTTAAATAAATCATATTAAGATTTAAAAAAACTTCTTCTTCGTCTTTATACTTTAGACGATACGATTTATTCTGGGATTTGTGCTGAGGGTTTAAATGTTGTGCATAAATTTACGGGGGCCAAAGATTAGGTGCAGAAGACGGTGATACAGCCGTAGTAATAGTAGTTGGTGAGTAGGGAGTAGATACATAGTAGTGGAGTTGATTTTCTCAACTGTACAATTACATCAATTTAATGTTCATTTAAAAATCTGGTGTAAAAGAAAACATTGAATAGAATGAAGTACAGCGAATAAAACAAAATTTTTATATGAGAAGAGGGAAAGAAAAAGATACGCATTCACATTATAATCTCCTTGTGAATGGAGTGTTAAGCTGGTTTTCTTTACGATTATTCAAGATATTGTTGGTAATGTAATTAGTATTTTAGGTAAGGAGGAGTAAAGCGGTATAAGATTGTTATTTAATCATCATATTTAAAGCATAAAGAAGAATTCTGGAAATTTCGCAATGAAAACAAATAAAAACATCCGCGTGTATAGCATGAAATAAAAACAAGACATAAAGGCACAGCAATATTTCAGGTTAATTTATAAGGTGTAGGGAAATGAATTCCATTATTTTTCCAAAAGATTACCAGAGTAATCTAAATCACATACTACAGTAATCTCCATGTTAAGTTGTATTATAACCCTTCAGTTAGGATTACAACCTAGCTTCTCACATTACTAATGTTGTGTGTGTTAATTTTATTCATTAGTGTGGCTTAACGTACAATTTAAAGTCAAATTTATTCATCTCCTTTTTTTTGTATACCACATCTAATATTACCCTGTAATTAATAGTGCTTTATTAACTGCTCTCCCCATATTATATATGCAGACACAATAAAACTCAATCTCTGCTTTTTAAAAATACTCGTAAACCATAAATTCTAATTAAAAATCCATCACACGTTTTTCATGAAATGTAATATTTAATAAGTGATGATTTTGCATAAAATAATTTCCAATATTTCTAATTAATAATATTTTCTAATATTTTCTAATATTTACTGTTGCCACAGTTAAGGGTAAACCAAAAATATAAAATTCTGCAGGTAACCACAATGTCGAGTTTATATTTTTCACTTTGAGGTATCAGATGTTGTGATACTCTAATGCATCTAAATCAGTATCTAAAAGGCCACCACAGGACTAAATAAACGGCAAAACAGCTGCAGGTGTATTGAAAAAATTATTATTATTTGCAATCTACTCCACCTATTCTATCCCAAAAATGAATTACAGGACCACAATCTAAAAAAATATTCAATCGATTAGAACAACTGGTGGCATATTTAACAATAAAATTTGTAGTTGAAAGTAAACAAGGAAAAGGGTGCCTGCTATGAATTCTAGATAACAAACAGACTTCCTAGCAAAACATTATGGGCAAAGGGAAGGACTTTAATTTTTATACGATCGCATTCGAAAAGCTAAACGATGTTGGTTTTTAAATATTCTCAAGAAAACTTAGCTTAATTTCAAATTACATATACATACACACGTAATTGGTCATTACAACCCTTCAGTCAGGATTACGACCTAGCTTCTCTCAACACTTATGTTGTGTGTGTCAATTTTATACATGACTGGCAGGACCTACAGTTTAAAGTCGACTCCGAATGACAAATTTATGAAAAACTTTTCATGGAAATTTGTATTTATTCTGAGAGTTTTTGCCAGAAATCTGCTAAAAATTGATTGCAAAATATTGCAGCTTTTATCAGGTAAAAAGCTAATATCAGCGAACTTGTAGCCTAAGACGAGCTGTAGTTTTTATGAATTTAGTTAACATCTATAAAAACAACGGTTTCGTCGTTGAATCATTGAAATCCTCGTTCCTGAGGACAGAATATGATATCTGTTGTCAATATAAATCTCTATCATTATTATTAATTAATTTTGAATCATTTTATTGATTTTGTTTCCAGTTGTCCTTATGATTCAGATGAACGGGCCTGAGTAATACGCATATGATCAGTTTCTAATATCACTTCTCGTTGTTCAAGTGGTTCAAGCGAACGGGTCTCTCGAAGATTTTCCCGTCTCAATGCTCGTCTAATTCTGAGGCTGGTAATGCTCTATTATTCCGTGCTTGAGGTGTAGGTCGACCAATTGCTTGCCATTCATTTTGAATAATTTTCAGTGACGCCATCCATCGGAAATTAATCGCACCAACCTCCGTCGACTCATGCGCAACAACTTTGTTAAAAAAATGCACAGTTTACGATTTAATTCATTTTGAGTAATTTCCTTCGAGACATATAGGAAGGTACTGTTAAAATTTCAAGAACAGCGGTTCAGCCGTTTAGCCCTCTATAGACTTTAAACAAACAAACCCAGAAATAAACCCACAAACAAATAAACACAGATTGATTTTTATATACATATATAGACGTATTTCAATTACTGTCGTGTATAAAATATTACATAAAGCTGACGGGTGACGTATACGTAATGTTTTGTTAGGCAATAACACTCATACTTTTTTATTTATTTTATTTTATTTTATTCAACATAAAAAGTAGCCTATAACTCCTTCCAGACATACTGGGAGATACTGTGAAAATTTCAAGAAAATCGGTTCAGCCGTTTAGCCGTCTATAGACTTCAAACAAACCCACAAACAAATAAACACACATTCATTTTTATATATAAGATTGCTATCCATTGATCCAAACAAATTTTTTGGATGATCTGACGTAACCGTTTAGCCCTCCAGCTTTCATCGGCATTTGGTGCTCTAAGCTGCTCAGTGAATACAGGAAACCTTTCCTATTTACAGATAACACTGATAAATGATAGATGAAGTATGCATGAAGTCATGATGCACTCGACCCTGCTTCCCGGCATGAACAGCAATGAATCGATTATCAGCAATTTTCCTAACATTTAGGCAGCATCTATAAATTCTGGTCAAAGCAAATGATGCTTTGTGATAACGGAAAGGCCTGACTTATCGAGTTACGCGACATGTACGCGTCGTCTATTTTTTATTCAAGTGATTATATGATCAGTATAAGGATGTGCTTTAGCTAACCTATCAACATCTAAGTTTTCCTCAATGAAACATAAAAATCTCATCATCTTATAATGCCGTTCTGGTGAACGTGCTGTAAACATCAACCATGCTTTCGTATTATTCATTAGGATCCAACTAACTTTTCATATGTTTAATGTAATACTTTAAACAGATGATAGCCCAAAAAATTCTGAAAACTGTCCCTGATATGGAGACTCCCGTAGGTTTTCAAAATCAAAGTCCTCTAATGTAGAACTCATTTAACTTCTTATTGCAAAGGAGCCATCGGAGAAACATTCTTCTCGAAAGGGGAAACACAAGGCGTGAAGTAGCCGTAGTCTAGTAGGTAGCGTGTTGGCTTATTGGACGTAAGGCCACGCTTCAAACCCCAGGTCAGACATCAAAATGAAAATATGAAAAAATATTTCTTCGGCGACTTTCTCTCAGCAGATTTCTAGCAAAAATTCTGCGAGTAAATAAAATTGCCATGAAAAATTTCTCAAAAATCTGTCGTTCGGAGTCGATTTTAAACTGTAGGTGCCGCCACTCATGTATAAAATTAACACACAAAAATTGAGTGGTGTGAGAAGCTAGGCCGTACTACCTGGTACTATTGTTTTATTATTCGATTGGAGAGCAAGAGCAGTTCTCAGAACACAATGAAAATTTTAAATAATTATTTGTATTTGAATTCTAATTTCTTTAATTCTCTTGTACTCACACACACGCCCAGGCAATTGAAAACAAATGTTGTTTATAGCACAGAAGTAGTTGTGGTTGAAATTCAATGGATTTTTGGGGAAATGAATGAATTATCGTTCTCTACAAAATTATGGGTTTCGGCATATGAAATATAATTTTTGTTTCATCCGTATGATGTGTAGTTTATTCTTCACACTTAATATTGTTATTGTTATTGCGAAATAATAAAATTTAATTTTCATGTACACAACAATTAGAGAGGCTTAATAAGCATTAAAATTGAATTCACTTTGTAATGAAGTGTAGTGTTGGTAATACACCATTAAAATGATTTTAAAATAAGATTTAAATAATAATTTCAAATTCAAAGTCTAATTAATATATATAGACCATCATCATTGAGTGCAACCTTAGCAACATACATATAACATATGAATTAATTGTAACCTCTTTAATGGAAATAATAATTAATTTGCAAATAAAACTGGGCAAAAATTATTATTTTATATCAACAAGTTAAGGTTAACAATGTGGTAAATGTGTTGACCTTTATATCATTTTACATACGCAAGTATAGGCAGATACTATTCATATACGAGGGATGCTCACAAATAAAGTTTTTCTGATATATCCTCTGCACTTTTTTTTTCTTTTCTACAGATCATGAGGTTTCAGTTGACTTTTAAGCAAAGGCATCAATTAAACCTTATTTGTTAAAACCCAGAAAACAGAAAATCCTAGAGGCTTAATTCTATCAAATATTAATAAACTGACCGGTTACTTAACATACATATGTACATACATAATTGGTCATTACAACTCTTCAAATAGGATTACGACCTAGCTTCTCACACCACTTATATGGTGTGTATTAATTTGTATACATGAGTGGCGGTACCTACAGTTTAAAGTCGACCCCGAAGTATGGATTTTTGAGAAACTTTTCATATCAATTTTACACACAGTTTTTGTCAGAAATCTTCGGAGAGAAAACCGTTTTGATGTCTGACCGTGACCTCGCATCTCATTAGCCAGCACAGTAACTACTAGACTACGGCGACTACATAATTGGTCATTACAACCCTTTAGTCTGGATTACATTCTCGCTGTTTACACCACTTTGTTGTGTGTGTTAATTTCTATCTATAAGTGGCGTAAACCGACAATTTAACGTTGATTTCTGACCACAATCACGCCAAAATAATCCTTCTATGAATTTTCATGTTCTAATTGTCCAAATTGGAGGAATACAATGTAAATCTCCTTAAAAAAGGCTCGAAACTATGAAAAACAGTCCTTAAAGCATAGAAAAAATATACCCCGTAGCCACCAATTATTATTATTATTAACCTTAGGCCATGCTGTTGCTGACCATATGTATTTACATAGATCTCCAAAATCTATTGTGTCCATCTCGTTTATCCTACTGAAGGATATCAAATTTCATACTTCAAGGTGGCTAAGCCTCTCTAGACACTTCCATGTAAATCTACCAATAACTTCACATGTGGTAAAATATCTGTTGCGCTGTTTCTAGTTTCTAGACGCATAATCTGCAAACTTTTGCACCCGTGAATACCATCCTCTAGGCGTGTACCATATACCAATAATAGGCCGTATATCTATTATAAGTTGCAGGTACAACCTTCCTTACTTGAGAATATTCGAGGAACAAAATATGTCGCGGGCCACTGTCTTTGTAGGCTTAAGCTGTCTTTGAGCGTTTCAATAAATAGTCAGCAGTTATGTTGTGTGTGTTAATTTTATACATGAGTGGCGGGACCTACACTTTAAAATCGACTCCGAACGAGAGATTTTTAAAAACCTATTCATGGCAATTTTATTTGCATGGGGTTTGAACAGTCGCCTCACGTCTAAGAAGCCAACACGCTACCTATTAGACTACAGTGACTAATAATTTCATAATCTTTAATTAGATTAAGAACGGTGTTGGACTTTAGTGCTGTCATGGATTCCTTCCAAGCATACACATAATTGTTGCCTAGTATTCTGTGCAAATTTTTTATTCAAAAAAACTGGATTCTGTTTCTAGCATAGCATAGCAGATCAATATTTTCGCCAAAATTAATGGGGAAATAAATCGCCTGATCTCCTGTAGCAGCTTTATTAAAAAAGCATTTCCCTCTTAATCCCCCGAGTCATTGGTTGTATTTCAATACAGAAAGAAAACTTATTTAAGGCTTAGCTACGAATTTTTTACGTTCAAATACACACACATACACACACAGATGACTTAAAAATAACTACAAATGTAAGCCATGTTACGATATTTACAAGAGCGGCAAGTAGCAACACAGCAACACATTAAAATATTTTATTTTATAAAACTTTATGAAATTTATATGTGGTCTTACTCACACATATGTACTATATACACTCTAAATACTTCACATTGTATATATGTATGTGTGTGTAGCAGTGTAAAATGTGGCATCAGTTATGCCACAAACTTTTAATACCATAAATAATAAAAACAAAACAAAAAAAAGAAAAGAGAAAACTTTTGTTGTATTCCTATCTATGCACAGTGTAACATATTCAAAGGATTGGAGATAGTATTGGTAAGGCTCTATGCATGATAAGCTCAGTGTTTGAGTTTGTTTCAGTTTGTTAAGGTACGTACAGCTGTAGTTGAGACTATTTGAGTTCATATACAATGCAGTGCTGGTTGTGGTGGTAATGGTGGCTTTAATTTAAAAAATCTACTGCTACTGCATAAATAAGCAGCAGAACAACTAAAATATCATCAGTTCAGCTCTGCTCAGCTACAACCGGAAGTACGAGAGAACATATGAGTGTTTGTTTCTTTTTTTTTCATTCATAGAGAGATAGTTTTACGTTTTTTTGAACATTTTTATGAATTTATTATATTCAAAGTTTATAAAATAAAATAAAAAGAATCATATGAAAATGTATGTGTTCGTTTGGGGGGCAGATTTTTTGACTATGAATTTATCTCTGAGGTAATTCGTTTAAATATGCAGCAGATTTCCGTTAAACTGTTTTTATTTTCTTGTTTTTTTTTCTGTATTTAAAAATTATACTCTGGTTTTTATTTTCTCTTTATTTCAATTTAAGTACTTTTAATTAAATAGGCAGCAAAGAGGTTTTTTTTTCATTATGAGTCATAAACTAAAATATGCTCTTAAAGGAAATCATTTTCCTCTTAAGGGAAAAAATGAAAAAATTATAAAAAAATGATATTTTGGATGTAAATGTGAGCAAAGCCATTAATATATCACGTAATTTATTTTCAATTAGAAACAACAGATAGCTAAGGCTGTAAAAATATCCGGCCGAGATTGGAACACAACTCTAATGTATGGGCCGTTGCCTCAAAGTCTATTTTGAGGCTTCAAAATCGCATACAGGGTAGGGCGAAGGTGTTTATTAATGACGGTAGGGTATCCATCTATCGATTCATTGGAGCATCGTCGCAATGTGGTTTGTGTTTCACTGTTCTATCGCTACTACTACGGGTTTTGGTCTAGTGAGATAAAGGCACGATAATCCCCGAAAATCATGTATTCTTACGTAGCACCCATCTTTCTTGAAGGGGACATCCGTTTGTGATCGATTGGCCAGAGGATCACAGGCTACATAACAGACAGAATTCGTTCTTTAGCCGAATAATCGGTATGTGTAACTCCCTACCTGCAGAGGTTTTTCCTGCCACTTATAATATAAAAGGATTCAAATCGAATGTCTAATCTAATGTCCACTTCCTGTCCTTCTTCCTATAACCTATTTTACTAATTCCAACACAATACACTGCATGAATAGGGGCTAAAATAAAGAAATCTGTGATTTGGCTTGCTATTGTTTTATTCATGAAATTCTGCGATTCATTATTTATTTATTGATGGTGTTTAGGTCTCTATCCTGAGTTAATTCTCACTTACTTAATTGGCCATTAACAACCCAATTATCGGATATCGGCCTGTTTTAGCTCATCCTTCCAGGTGCCTCTGCGTCTTGCGCGACTTTGCTTGTTGGTGCAACAATCGATAGCAAGACTTCCTCGGTTTGATCCATCGAATTCAGACAAGGTCGTCCTCTTTGCCGAGTTCCGGAAATCCCCGCAATAAATACCCGTCTCGCCTGAGCATCCTCATCCATTCGCACGACATGGCTGAGCCAGCGCAACTGCTGGATGCTAATACGCTGCACAATGTCCACGTCGTTGAAGAGCTCACTGTTGGATCGAATGCGATCATCGCCAACTCGCACTGAACCGAAGATCTTACGAAGGACTTTTCTCTCGAATACTCTCAAGGCTGCTGCATCAGTTATTAATTGTGTCCATACTTCTGCGCCATAAAGAAGCACGGGGAGGATCTTGTAGGATCTTGTAGAATATTAGAGTGAGTTAATTTTAGAATGAGTTAATTCTAGTTCCTTCAAAAAAGTAAAAGTTAAGAGCGTCAAATGGGCGTCATGCCACTCACAAAATCACTTTCGTAAACTACCGTACTTACTGCAGACCGTAAATATCTTTTCCATAACGACGCAACACCATTCCTCTTTCCACCGAAGTGAAAAAAATAAAATATCAATTTAAATTGTTCATCACTCTCGGCTAGATGCCTATTTTAACAGAGACAAGCTTTTATTTGCTATAGTTTGTGATACTTAACTTCAGAACTGGTTATTTACGTCAGATGTCACAACTTGCTTATGCTGTATACGTCATTTGAGAGCAATCCTGTTAAGCTTTCAAAATCAACCAACATCGTTTGATTTGGTTGAGCACAACTTAATTCGTTGTTTACATTTGAAACTTTTTCAAAGTGTAGAAAATGTCAGTATTTGCGGCATTTTGATTGCAAAGAAAACTGCAAGGACAAGTCACCGTTTGCTTGTGATAATATACGATAAGTACTCTACCAAAACCTCAGTGTATCAAGTGAATTGTGATTTCCAAATCAAAGACAAGGAGCACCTGGAACAGTCAAAAGTCAAAAGAGCCAAATGAAGACTATAAATTGGAAACAGTACTCAATCAAAATTCATGTGTAACCCAAGAAGAGCCTGTACAATCATTGGAAATGATTTAAGCAGCCATTTCAAACGTAAGAAATCACACTTGAAGCATAGGCAATGAGCAAAATCTACGACCAAGCAAAAATATCCTCTACACAAGGAAATGCTTTGTATTTTATTAGATGAGAAAGGTGTGATACCATGTTGAACCAATAAAATCATGCGAAACTATCGCTGAGATCTATACAGACAACCATAAATTATTTCGAACTGTGCATTGGTCGAAAAACTTCCTAAATTACTTAACCATACATTGTGGTGCCGTTCAAGCACTATTTGCAAAGCCGTGGATTAAAACTTTTACCATACCCGCAATATAGTCCAGATGCTTTCTCTGGAATTCGCTTCAGTCCAGAGCAGAGTACTAAAAATTTGCTCGATTCATTCTTGACCTCAGAAGACGAGCAGTTTTTTCGGTACGGAATCCATAAATTGCTAAAACGATAGGAAAACTTCGTAGCTTAGGATGGACAATACTTTGATAACATTTTCGACTTTATTCCCAAATAAATTAAGGCCTTTCGAACATAATAATTTCATTCACTCAAAAACATTTTCCTTAGAACTTTTCTTGACTCTTACGTTCAGACTCTTAACGTTCAGATAATAAAATTCTCCACAAATTTCCCAGCAACTAACTTTGTTAGCTTTTTAGCTGCAAGTATTCATTCATTTTCTTTAAAAATCCTTTTTGAAATTGTTTGTTTTTTTGTTTTTATTTTTCTATCGTTAACCTATATTGTTATTGATTTAACATGATGCTTGAAAATCTAAACTTTTTCCTTTTATCTTTCCCCTCTTCCCCACTCTCTATCTCTCTATCACTTTGAATTCTTTCATTCACTTTTATTTCCTTTCATTCACCTTTAAGTTCATCGAAGTGTAGAGGAATATTTTTTTTATTGGAATTGATTTGTATCTTGAAATAAATTGTTGAAAATTGTTTATGGCATCTGTTGAATAGACAGAACACAATGGCTATATTGCTGTGATGTTTTAGGGAGGGCATGGGGGTTGAAGGTTGGTTTTGTTATTTCCGGTTTCTTGGTCAAAAATAAGTCACTGCATTTTGGTTTAGATGAAATGACACCAGCCAGCAACAATATTACCAACGACATAAACAGGAGACGGCAAAAAGAGTATGTCAGGGAAAATACAAAGTATCTCACAAACCACAAAAATTGAAAACTGAAAGCAAGCACAGAAGAACAGAATAATGGACTGTAATGAAGGTAACGGCTATATAAGGCTGAATACAGGGTGTGACAGTGCAATTAGTAATCATGGAATGCGGCTCCTTTTGACCACAAGACAATGCAAATCTTTAGCAAATGATGCCTGAGACTATTTTAGCGGATTTTCTGGACAAACACTATCACGAATACTCAACTAGGGCACAAATCGAGTAGACCTCAATTGCAATCGAGATTCGTCGTTGGAGGTGAAAAAAGATTGGGTATAGAGAGAAGAGAGGAGATGTAGCAATAAATATAGGCAATGAAGAAAAAAAAATCATGGAGTTAGCTGAAGTCTCGTGTAGCAGATATAAGGAAATGAAGCTCAATTGTTAAGGTTATACGAAGTCCTCATAGGAGTAAGAGGAATTCATAAAATATATGCCTATCCATATTGTATGTAGAATCTCTAGCCGTAGAATAGGTCTTCATTGCCACAGTTTTGCCGACACTTGTTTTTGTATCTTATTCAACACCGCCTGAATTATTCTGAAGGTCTTACTACTAATCCATAATATAATTCCTTCTTTATAAACCGAAATGAAAAAAAAAACTCACAAGGAAAATTTTATCAGAAATTTTATGATTTTTTAACAATCATCCGTCAGTATGTCATATGATGCATTAAATTCCCATTTGCAAACATTTAATTTTTCAATCTTTGAATTTGAGTGTCACACCCTGTTTGTGGTAATACATCATTTGGCAAGCAGTACATTTTTAATGTGCATTCACAAAATAATAAAGCCATCAAAGAGGGGACAAACAACGAGAGGCACCGTAAAAACAATCAGTTGAACAAAATTGTCGTTTTTATATATACGCCACCACAAATTCATTCGGATTCCTAACGCCGACATTTGCAAATAAATTTTACAATCCAATGTTATTAAGAGCGAATATGAATGTTGGTAAAGAAAGAAAACATATTCATTATCCATCCATTTGTTCAGCATTGGGAAAGGTCAGTCGACATTCTTTGTTGAGTGAATTAAACTTTATACGCTTAGATCTCCAACGACAAGTACAAAACAGGCCATAATGAGTCGTAAGATAGATCCAACTGCATAGAACAATTAGAAATCCATGAATTCGGATTGTCTGCCAACATGTGCAATAATTTCGCCGGTGGGTATATTGAAATGGTGCACAGGCTAGACCACATCTGTAAAATTTAAAGTCTCTTCATATTTCTTTATTAAGCAGTCAATTACTTCCACAGTAGATTGAGTACTACGACCATAACCACAGTAGCCAGTGGTTGTAAATATTTTCACCCATTATTCGGTTTATAAATGATCTATGTTTGTAAAGGAAAAATCTTCGACTAAATAAATGACACTTCGGATGAAAGATATTTAACAGCGGACAGTCTTATCAAACCTACAGTTTTGAAACCACTTAAACCTTTATTAACACTGTTGTTAAGAATCACAACCGTATACTCTATTATTTGCTTATGAAATTGGAAAACAAAAAAAGTTTCTTAAAAATCTGTCGTTTAGAGTCGACTTTAAACTGTAGGGATTCCGCTACTCATGTATAAAAGTAACACACACAACATAAGTGGTATAAAAAGCTAGGCTGTACTCCTGTGTGTATGCATGATTTATATGCGCTGCAATTTTCATATTCTAGCTCTCAGCCAACAACGTATCAAACGAAAATAAAACCAAAAACATTAAAAATTATGCTGCTTTTGGCATCTTTACTGAAATTTATGGCATTTACAAGTGGTCATTTCGGAACACAAGTACTCAAACACACACTTACCACAAACAAACTGACACAGACACAATGAAAGTCACAGAGAAAGAGAGAGAGAGAGAGAGACTCAGTGACACCAATGCCAACCACAATGCCAAGCAGGAAACGTAAAATATTCACTAAAAACTATTATGATAATAGTTTTTGATTATACTAGACAAGCACAACAACAACAATTTCATCATTTTAACAATGCTTTATACAACCCTACAACACATTATCATAATAAACACTACTACACTGTATATGTATGGCGCAAAGAAAGTGAGAAAGGAAAGGAAAGAAAGAGAAAGAGAAGAGAATGACAAATTATCATTTACATTTTCAGTTCGTCTGAGTGAATGTTGTATGTTTTACTTTTTGTTTTGTTCTTTTGTCTCTTTTCCTATAATAAAGTTATTTAACATATTTAAGAGACAACAATACATACACCCACATACCTTAAATGAGAGTAACTTGAGAGTTTACACCTTTTAATATTCTCTTACAAAATAAAACAAAAAGAAAACCAAAAATCAAATGAGATAATGTCAACAGAGTAGGAAAAAAATACCTGATGTTTTTAATTTATTTTGAACAGTTTTTCAAGTGAAATATACATACATAAGTATATAAGCAGGATTCAACTGAAACAACAACAATAACAACAACAAGGTTATTAATACACTCTTAGCATATTGTTTTCATGGAAGTGTGTTAAAGAGTGGTTGTGCGAGCAACGACGATATTAATTTGTATGGATTTATTCATAAAAATGAGAAACGCAAAGAACAAACAAATTGAATATTTTAATGTCTTAAAACTATGACGAGATGACAAAGTGTGGCAGAGAGAGAGAGAGAGAGTGACAAGCAGTAAGGGAAAGTTTATTATGATTTTCGATTTATAGGGAGAACAAAAAGAAAAAAACAACAATGGCGACAATAAGCGTACATAAACCTGTTAAATATGAGTGTAAAATATTATTTATAGCAGATAGCGTCGTTATTACCGTATAATGGGTATATGTATGTATGTTATGCAAATTACAAATACTATGAACATAACAGAGAATGTATAATTAGTCAAATTAATATGTGTATGTGTAAGCAGTCAGCAAAAGGGAAGCACTCATGTATAATTTTATACAAAATATTTAAATTAAATTGAATTTTTTTTTTTAAGAAATTAGTATTTTAAAATAAAATATTATTTTATATAATTACACTAATATGATATATGGAGTGAGATTATTTTGGTTTTTGGATTTTCAGTGTTAATTTTTACATTATAAAAAATATTTGTGACGTGTTAGACTGCCAAGACATACATACATAACATAATTGGTCATTACAACCCTTTAGTCAGGATTACGACCTAGTTTCTCACACCACTTATGTTGTGTGTGTTAATTTTAATGCATGAGTGGTGGGACCTACAGTTTAAAGTCGACTCCGAACAATAGATTTTTTAGAAACTTTTCATGGCAATTTTATTTACTCTCAGAGTTTTTGCCAGAAATCTGCTGAGAGGAAGTCACCGAAGAAATACTTTTTGTATTTTGTTTTGATGTCTGGCCTGGGGCTGAACCCTGGCTTTACGTCTAATAAGCCAACACACTACCTACTAGACTACGGCGACTTGGAATACGAAAAGCACTCAGTAAAGTTTGCCACTCACTACTTACAAGATCATTGAATTGTATTATAAAAACTACATCCATTTTATGGATGTCATATCGTCCCTCCATACAGACTTTTGTAACCAATTTTTCTAACAATTTGAGTTTAATAGATATTAAACCACTAACACGTTAAGTAGCCACAATCTAGTGGGTAGTGTGTTGGCTTCATAGACGTAGAGGCCGCAGTTCAACTCCTTGTTCAGACATCTCGAACAAAGCGGAATATTACAAAAAGTTTCTTCAGCATCTTTCTCTCAACAGATTTCTGGCAAAAATAAATAAAATTACAATGAACAGTTTCTGAAAAATCTGTAGTTCGGAATCGTCTTTAAACTGTAAATCCCACCATTCACGTATGAAATTAACACACACGGTATAATTAGTGTGAAAAGCTAGGTCGTAAGCCTAACTGAAGGGTTGTAATGACCAATTAAGTATGTATGTATGTATTTCAAACAAAACTGAATACGAAAAAACCTTCTCTAATTCTTCGGACAAACATTGCGAGAGTTGCCATTAAAAATTTCTCAAATCTGTCGCTCAGAGTCAATGTTAAACTTCAGGTCCAGTACCTCATAAATAAAATTAACACACAACATGAGTTCCCACTCCACCCAACTAGGTTTCAATCCTGACTAGAGGATTGTAATGACCAATTAAGCAAACAATTAAGCAAAATATTGCTGTTATATCGGCCAGTGTCCATGATGAACTCCATAGACCAGTACGTCAATACATCTTTAAAAGTAAACCACATAAAACACAGCTGCTGCAAGAAATGAAGCGGAAGACGTACCCAAAGTCCTTCGTTTGGCAAATGCCGCATAGATAAGATGTGTAAGAACCAATGTTTCTTTAGGAAATGTATTTTCAGCCGTTAAGCCCATTTTCGGTTCAATGAGTAAGCGAGCAAATAGAATTACCATTGAGTAGAGGCAGTTCAAGAACTGCTAAGGCAATCTAGCTGATGCTCTCTTTACTAGCCGACAGCATAATTGGATCGTACTTCTTCAAAAATACAAAAATTGGGACATTACGGTCAATAAAGTAAGCTACCGTGTGGTAATGACTTGTTTTTTTTTTATAAAAAAATTTAAGAATTGAAGTTAATGTCGTATGCCTAACGGCACGGGTTTATCAGTTGTGGTAGTGAGTTCGAGTGAGTAAGCGCTATGATCATGCAATTCGACCTCACTAGTTTACTTTTAGTGGATTTACATGAAGTCTCTTGTGTACAAACCAGTCAGTATTTTAGACCTGGACTATGAAATTACAGCTGCCATTAACAAGATACCACCTTAAATGCTAGAAAGAATATGTTAGAATTATATAAGAACTAGTCGCGGTCAATACATGCATGAAATAAACATAAAAAAAATTGCAGTCATTCATTTATTGCTTAAATAAATATTTCATTCATACATACATACATAATTGATCATTACAACCCTTTAGTCAGGATTACGACCTAGCTTCTCAAATATATGTAAATATTTCATGTAGTTTTGCAAATTTTCGGTATTTTTTTTTAATTTTCAAAACCCAAACTAGAGAATATAAGGAAATGTTTACATATAGTTATGGAAATTTTGATATCAAGATTCACAACACAGTGGTTGACTAGTCACTGAAAACTTGAAAGAAATTTTACAACTGTTTGGACAGGAGTATTCAAAATTTTGTCAACAGCTTTGTCAAATCTTAGAACATTGTGGTGAAATGTAATGATAATTTCTTATAACAGTACGAACTGGCAATTTTAGCCCTACAATGAGATTAGAAAAAGTACTGTCAGTCAGACTATCAAGCAACAACGTCATCCTCCAACATTTGCAGATCATGTAAAATGCAGTGCAGCACTCCGAAGCTATGAACCATTCTTCTTGGTTTAAGAGTGCTTTTGAGCATGCAATTGTTAAAGAATGCCCATAATATCAGCACACATTCAACTCTTGCAAGATTAAGAGAAATTCAAATAAGAATTTAAAATTGATTGATAAGATTGACTCTCTTTACACTCAATGCTGTAAGTCCTAGTCCTACCGAAAGAGTTTTTATTTATTTAGCAAAAGAAAAAAATAAATAAAAGAATGCATTTGTATATGTGTGAAAATGCATTGAATTTGCTTACTCTTGATTTAGACGTATGTATGTGTGTGTGTGTGTGTGAGAGAGTATGAAAGTATTTGTATTTACTCTTGTTGTGCATATTGTTGTTTGGTTTGTAGAATAACATACAAACCACAATGTTGACATTTTGTGTTTTGAATTTATAATAATCATCACAGATTTTGTTCATCTATAAGTGAGAGATTACTGTGTGTATGTGTATTTTATTGTTCTCTTTAAGTAAACGTTTACAAAATACAAAGAGTAAATAGACATGATGAAAAATAAATGAGATTTTGTTGTTAAACTTTGAAAAAAAAAAGGAAGAGGCTTTAATTGTAGACTTTAATTTTACTTTAAATGAATTTATTCTTTAAATTTATTTGCAAATTTATTTTCCAATGCTATTTATTATATCGATCTTGAATCCTGTCACTATTATAGCACCCAAGCATGAATAAATATGTTACTTAGAGTTTAAAAGTTATCTTATCACTCACAGTAGAGAAGATATGCCATTGAGAACTGCAGATTTCATATTTTAATGAAGACCTCCAGCAATCTGCTCATCGCATCACTTCGCTCACATGGAAAACAATAGAATTTTTCTATGGACGTTGAAAAGCCACTCGGCATCAGCAAAGATTCCAACAACTTCTGGAATATTGAAAAGCAGCAGCTCTTACAAAACATTTGAAATGTCTTGACGCTAGGCCCGATTCAAACATTCGTTGCTACACTTATACAAAAAATTGGCGGAATTATAGTAAAATTTCAAGAGACTGGAAGCGTTAAAGACATGTTCAGGCCTTTGCAACATAGCAATCCACACAGTGCCGAAAACAACGAAACAAATTTAACGAATTTACCTTCCAATTGAATTTGAACCTCCTTCCATATGAAATCCAAAATACTTAACAATTAAAGCCGGCTGAACACTCACAACACTGTATTGATATTGTTACTGTATTGGTACTGGTTTGAATTATTGGTACTGATTTGATTTGTTAGTACCTTTCAGTCAGGATTACGACCTAGCTTCTCACACCACTTACGTTGTGTGTGTTAATTTTATTCATGAGTGATGGAACGCACAGTTTAAAGATATCTCCGAATGACAGATTTTTGAGAAACTTTTTCATGGCAATTTATGGAATACTGGGATTTGAACAGTGGCCTCAAGTCTAATAAGCCAACACACTACCTACTAGATACGGCGACTTCATTTGATGCTATAGCAATGGACAAATTATACTGATTTGTTAAACAAAAATTTTTTTTAGCAATAAGGCTCCTTTCTCAGTTGGTGGTATCGTCAGTAACATAGAATTTCGTTTACCTTTACCGTCAAATCAGAGCGATATGGCCATATATTAATCGACCTTTTTGACCAGCAATTGAAAATTATGATGTAAACGGTAGATGGGTTCAAGAGAATGTTGCCATGATTTACACAACCCCACCGATTTTGGCTTTATTGCTTCAGAAGTTCTAGAAGATCAGGAGCAGAGTTAAGCAATATGACGCCACAGATTTTGCTGTGTTCGACATAAGAATCCTCTTATGTTGTAGCATTTGAGAACCGACATTCGTCAAACTATGGTCTAACTATCGCCAAACATTCGTTAAACTACTTCTGAAGCGTGCAAAAGAATTGTAGAAACTAGGTCCAAAGGATCCAATGCTACAATTATTCTATATCGACCATAATAATGGGAAGAACCAAGCACAAAGAAAAAGAATTTCGTGAAAATTAAAGCTTTACGTATGTTTAATTTAATCTTACATTTGAAGCGTCAAAATGGATAAGAAACGTTGAACGCCACATCAATTCCTAGTGTTGATCAAGCATAACCAGGTTACCTTTGATTTAAGATTTAATTATTTACGGCATTGTTATTTCAAGCTTAAATTTGAACACTTGAATCCACATTTCTTTCAATTCACCACTTGAACCAATACAAACACACACTTCCTTTTCCTATTGTTGAAGACTCATACTTCCTGTTGCTGTAACTCACCATCACTCTGTTGTAAGGAAGCGCTACAAACATTTCATTTTATGTAATTAATATCGTACCTTTTAAAACTTATTTACAACAGCAACAGCAACAACAAACAATTTAAATTAAAATTAAGAAAATTGTCTGTTTAATTTCACAACAACATACAATTGAATTAATTTCAACAGGAATACATACAAGGCAAATGAAAGAAAGCGAGAGACAAAGTTAAGAAATTGTAACTGAAGTTGACATTTAAAAAACAAAAATCATTCAAGTATTGAATAACAATATCGCGTAAATTAATAAGATTTCCTTTTGTTGTGGTTGTTGTATTGAACATTTTAAAACTGAATTTAATTAAATTCATCAACTTAACACTGTTGTTGCGGAGCCACCTGTCAATTACCGCGTTTAAAATCGTTTGGATTTTCGCCAATATTCGGTTTTAAAAGTTTCTTTCATCGTTAAATAAACCAAACAGAAGGAATGGATAAATGGATAAGGGAAATAAAAATTAAAAAAGGCAAAGAAAAATGTGTACGTATTGGCAACAGGAAATTAAGGTAAAAAGATACTGAGAAAATTACACTTTTTGCAAAGAAGAACACAGAATATAAATATTGACAAAAGAATATCGAAAAATATAATTTAATACCCGAAGAAACAATACTTGTGAGAGATGGAAAGGAAGTATAATTTCCATGGAAGTATACGAGTACATTGTAGGCGTATGATTGATATGTAATTCATTTGAAACTGATTTAAAAATGTGACATTCACAACGGATGAGTTATTTTTTACAAATGGTTTGAATCTTTAATAATATGTAACGCATTTTGAAGGTTAAACATCTGGCATTTTTTTTACTTACTGGATGAATGATAAAGTGAAAACAGAATAGTGAAAACAACATTTGCAAGAAGTTCTGCTGAAATACAGCGTTTATTCAACAAGGATCTTGAAAAGTGGGAAGACTGACATAAAAGGCAAAGATTGGCTAGAAAAGCCCAAACAGTTGGTAAATAATGTCTTTTAGGCAATGATCTAAGAACTTTCCTATAAAAATTGCACCCCCTCTTACTTTTTGATACCCTGGTGCACTTGAGTAATGGAATGTATTGTAAGGGAACCCTAAGCATATTTGAAAAATATTTAAGATCAGCAGCTCCTGTGTTCTGTACACAATTAGTCT
This sequence comes from Sarcophaga variegata, assembly GCA_932273835.1. Classification (NCBI taxonomy): domain Eukaryota; kingdom Metazoa; phylum Arthropoda; class Insecta; order Diptera; family Sarcophagidae; genus Sarcophaga; species Sarcophaga variegata. The sequence goes on from OW026361.1 coordinate 113,483,222, forward strand.
TTACAAACCTACAGTGAAGATTACAACCTAGCTTTATACACCACTTACGTTGTGTGCATTAATTTAATAATTCTGAGAGGCAGTCGCCGAAGAAATATTTTTTAATATTTCATTTAGTTGGAGAAGTCTGACCAGGAGTCTGAACAATTGCCTCACCTCTAATAAGCCAACACTCAGCCTATTAGACTACGACTACTATCAAGGAAGCCTGGAAACAATTTCGAATGTAAAAACGCGGTTCAGAGGTCAGCAATGAGTATTCAAAACGATGAGTAGATTCGAATCATACTTATAATTTCTGATACTTATACGCATTCATACTTATTTTAATGTCATACTCATACTACTCATATTGAAAGTTTGAAATACTCATGGTACTCATACTTAACAATACGCATGATGTTATTGGTTTCGACTCTCCATAACTCATCGTATACACGAATCACAAAATAAGTATAATTCGCGTACGAACACTACAATACTCACAAGAAGGTTGTGTGTTTGCTCTGCTTGCTGTCTTTTTCTTTTTTGTTTATGTGTCTTTCTTCTCTCTTTGTAAATGCAACAACAACTAAGACTGTAAATTTTGACGAATGATTCGAATCACTCGAAACATTTATAAGTATTATAAGTATTTTTCTAAACTTATGAATCTGAATGAGTAGGCGTATGAATCAAACATAGTTCGAATGTTATGAGTTTGATGTCAACGTTTTACTCATACTCATTGCAACTTGTACTTATAAATCAATGTTGTACTGAGTATGAATGAATCGGAGTAGTTGGATTTCAATATTGTTGACTCACTCATAGTCAAAATTTCATGAGTACTTATGAGTATCGAAAAAGCGATTCATTGCTGATCTCTGCTGTTAACCACTGCCACTGAATTAGGCATACTGAAATAAGTAACCGAAAAAAAAAATGCGTACATTACTTGAAGAAGCCAAAAGAGGGAGATTTTGCTAACTACAGAATAAACCGGAGTCATATGATATCATTAGCTTGAGACACTCATAGTTGAGGATAATTTCCTATGATCAATGCCCAGTGGATAGCAACAGGAACATTATAACAAACTCCTTTCCAAATTAGCCATCCAAAGAGGCCATTGACGACTGACTCCCCAGTGAATATAATATTAACAACTAACATCATAGGTACTCCAAGTATTATCACATTTTAAAAAAGAGTACTACTTAATGAAACAACGGGCCGCTATGCGTGCTCAAGTGAGCTTTGTGATATCAGAGCTACCACTCCGACCTAAACCTAAACTACTTTATGAATAAATTTAACACTTCGGGTGCCCTGGTAGTCTAGTGGGTAGTATGCTAGACTATTAGCGTGAGAGTCGTGGGTTCGATTCCACGATTCTGTGACACTACACCGAGCAAATAGTCAAGTTACTTCGCTCGTATATAATTAGGATATAATTTGTAATTGTATTGTAATTAATAAATAAATAAAATTTAGCACAGGGTATCTCGTATTTTCTATGATGTGCTACAAACCAATCACTTTATCAGCTGAATAAACTTGATACTGAAACAAAGCAAAAAAATATAAAAAAAATTAGGTGGCATGCTTTGTGGCCTCTACATCTTCCTTCAAGAAGTATAAGAAAGAAAAAAAATGTACCACATTAAACCTTAAAAATTCTGCAATAATTCCAATTTAATTTTATTTACAAATTAATATCATCTTAACATTTATTTGTGTTTTTATTAATCATTTGCATAAAACAAATTAATTTTAAAACATAAGCATACTTTTAATCAATTATTGTGCCGACATGTATATTTTTGTTTCAGCCCATAATAATTGATTTATTTACCATTAAAATAATATTATTAATGTAAATAACAGCCATGAGAATGTAAGTAGGGAGAGAGAGAGAAAGAGAAAGCGAAAAAGCACTTAAAATAATTTCCAAACGTTTTAAACCTGAATGAATATTAAATTAAAATTCTCTCTTATTCAACTGTGTGTATGTATAAATGAGTTTGATGTTTTAATCGACACCCACTGTTTAAGTGTCTGTGGGTGTGTGTTTAAATAAAATGACACAATCAAAAGCAATCAATCAAAAACAGATTTATAATTGAACTGAATTGAATCACACACACACACACAATATAAAAACATTAACAACAATAACGATAACGATAACGCTTACGATACACACAGACAGACACTTGCTCAAATAATACAATGATAATTTGAATAAATTTCAAAACAACAAATTTCTTAATGCCATCATCATTCACACTCTTTTTTTTATTTTGTTTTTTTCTCTTACGTTGTCATTTTTCCTTTATTTTTCTGTTCTTTCCTTGAGTAATTGAGTACGAGTATTATTGAATATTAATCCTGTTTTTGGTTTTATCACACATACACACATAATACTGTAATCGACGGCAAATAAGAGATCGTGTGCTTTGGGTTTTACATCAATACATATACTAGCAGCTAATCGTGCACAATAATTTGTTTTGATTCACAAACAAATAATGAGGGCTTATTTATTACTTACTCACTCACTCTCTTTCTCTTCGCCTTGTAACTAATACATTGTCAATGCGTGTGAGTGTGTGTTTATTTGTTTTATTTGTCTCTTTGTTTATGCCTGTTGATTAAGTTGTCGTTCTTATTGTTGTTATTATTGCTGGTGTTTGATTACATTTTAGAATCGCTTCTATAGGCAAGAAATAAGGAATACAGAGAAAGAGAGAGGAATATTAACTGTATGTGTATGTGCATTGGAGTAATGTTGTCAGAATAGTCGGTGGTACAAAATGAATATTAAATTCTTAAGTAGAAATTCATGTCACTCTTCGCATACAAATGCAATAAACAACCTAAGATATCTTTACATGCAAACGATAACATTTACAGTGTAGTAAATCGTAAAATGACAGATTTTAAGTAACAGAATTTTAAAAACTGAGGAAACTAAAACAACAAATAATAAAAAGTTTAATTAAATTAAAGCAACTGGTTTGTGATTTATCAAAAAACAATAATACGTGCAATTTGTAGAATTTACAAGTGATTCTAATGGGATAAATAGGCCCCGACCACAAGAACTGTTGAAGAAACTGTTGATATTGTTAAATAAATATAATGGTTAGGCTTTGATTCGAAGTTGCGTACTCTAGTATGTAGTGTTATTCTCTTCAAGAAAACGAAGAATGGAAAACTATTACTTCAGCGAATTGCTTTCAGCAGATTTTTGACAATCATGGTCCTATACGCATGATACCTCAAGACATATCATCATATCATATCATCCACTACAAACTTGTACCCCGTTTCTTCGGAAACTGATTTTATGCGCTTCCTTTATGTCCACCTTAATAATCCATTCAAGATGGGCGACTTGAAAAGAAAAACTGTTTTAGAAACTAGACTGTTTGCTGCTAATAAGAGCACTATCCTGCGGCTTAGATTGGCCCATACATATTGGTCATCATTTTAGTTAACGAGTTCCCAATATAGAGCGTTTTTTTAACGTATGCTGGATAGATAGTGTAAATTCTAATCTGTTATGAATTATCAGATATCTTATAACGTCTGTAGATGTAATTTCGCTTCTTTCTACTTATACTTTGTCAGGAGTTGTATGGACTCTCTACACCATATACCTCGACACAACACCCCACCTCTACGGTGTTCCGAGCCACTGTGGCATACAGGGAAATGAAAAGGCGGATAAACTGTCACGGAAGGGATCAGAGATCTCTGAGAAAGAGACGATAGAGGGGACATATGCGCCTTTTACAGTAATATTTTTTTAACTCGGAAAAAGCAGTATGGAATTCAACAAACCGCGAGTGGTTCAACATACCTGGTAGCCGAGTTTCAAAACTATTGTGTCTAGCAGTGGATAGCCAGAGAACGAGGGAACTACTTGAGTTTTACAAGAAAATGGTACTCATTCTAACAGGAATTCTAAAGGGACACTGGCAGTTTCGCTGACAAGCGTTTGCTACTTATCAATATCATCCCTGTTTTGTGTTCTGGCAATTTCATGTTTACAGGTTCCAGTCTCATCTTAGTAGTTCGAATGCCTTATTTGCATAGCTCTAGACTTGATAAACGTTTTGAATACTATTGATGTATCGTCGGCGAAGCCCATAATGTTCACTTCTTTTGGTATTTTGAACCGGAATATGCCATGACATGATGTTGCTCTACATGAACAGGTCTTAGACCTACTCTTGCAAAACTCCTGATGTAATATTTGTGATTACGATGCTTTTGTCCGCCTCATGCCACAATGCTTTGGCTGAAAAGTAGTTTAACTTTCCAATCCCGACTAATATGACCCACCGTACTTGCATAGATTAAGCAATGGATTTCTTTCTAATACACCTTATATTTTAATTAAACTAATCTGTACTTTAGCAGTATTTCTTGGTAAATATTGTAAGAGAATATGGTCTTTAAAAATCCATTAACAAGAAAATTATTATTTTTTGCGTACATGCAAGTGTATGTGTGTATATGTATTTATCTAAACTGAACACCTTATAAACTGCTATAATAGTTTTGGCTTAAGTTCGTACCTTTTTTTGTTGTTATTGTTGTACATCATCTCCTGAATTTATTTCTTACCATCGGATATTCATTCTCTTTGCGCTCAAGGATTTCTTTGGTTAATGCACACGCACATTTTCTTTTTTTGGTTATTTTTTTCTTCTTTTCTTGCTCCTGGATTTTTTTTCATTTTTGAAACGGAAAGTGAAAGAAAATTGCGCTCTTGGGGAAATAAGCGAAAGTATAGAGCAGCTCTGGTACATATAAAAATTAAAAACAAAATCTTAAACTAAATCACAAAAAATAATACAAAACGATTTACTTTAGTAAAGAGAAAAAGAAGAAAAAAAAACACATGAAATACATATACAACTAATGACATATAGACAGACATACAGATATTTTTCAGTTGAAAATTCCAACAAATAAATCCAGCTCTTTAGAGATTTAACCGTATGAGTGGTGGGAATAAAGCAACTCCAACTTAAAGTCTTAGCCTGAGTAATATGTCAGAGTATCTTAACATATAACAGAAAAGCATTATAAACTATAAGGAAAAGAGATTTCCCACATAATCTTAACATTTCTCTTTTTCATTTAATTTTCTTTTTTTTCAAAACTTCCTGAAGCCAATCCAATATGTGGTGAATTTTTGTCTATAAGAGAACTAAAAATGAAAAACTTTTTTTTCTTTTTTATTTTTGTTTGTATTTGAATTTCTTATTTCGCTTGGGGAAACGCAGGGTTGTTATCTTCATAGTCACGAATATGTTGTACGGATTTATTTTAAATGGAATTTTTAAAAAGTATTTCAGATTTGTTTTTAAGAAATGTGTTTTTTTATTTATTGCAGCATAAAAAAGGAGCTTAGAAAAAATACACAGCAATGCACGGTGTTAAACACAGTGTACAACACACAGTGTTAAAAAGACTGTGTTTTATAACTACGTTTCTCATATGTAAACTTTAAGCATCCATTTGATGAAAGGATATTCAAAACTCCTGTACTAAATGTAGAACTTTTCGCAAAGCAAATCTATTTAATTGAAGTCGCTGTAGTCTAGTAGGTAGTGTATTGGTTTTTTAGACATGAAGCCACCGTTAAGACCCCAGGTCAGAGATCTACAACAAAACATTTCTTCGCCGACTTCCACTCAGCAGATTTCTGAGAACAAGTAAAATCCCCATGAAAAGTTTCACAAAAATCTGTCGTTCGGAAACGACTTTAAACTGTAGGCCACGCCACTCATGTATAAAATTATCACACACAACATAAGTGGTGTGAGTAGATCGTAATCCTAACAGAAGGATTGCAATGACCAATTATGTTTGTATGTATGTACAATGTCGGCTATATAGCTCAATTCATTCTTGGTATAAAAAATGGCTGCTTTGCTGTCTGGAGGTATCATTTGCCCGTATTTCATCGACAATGGTCCTGAAAGGACTGTTACCATCAATTCAGAGCACTATGGCCGTATGATAACAGACTTTTTTTTGATGTGCCATACGGTGAGGAATTTTGGAATGAATTGATGCTAACTGTAGGTCCGGTCACTTGTGAATAAAATTAACACACACAACGCAAGTGGTGTGAGAAGTTAAGTCGTAATCCTAACTGCAGGCTTGTAATGACCGATTATGAATGTATGTATGTATGTAGATTATACAAATTTCTTACCATTTGTGACAAAATATGTCTTTAACTTCAGTATCGAATTAAATTGGATTTGGATATCCAAGTTTTACATTTTCATATTAAAATTTAATCGTCATGTTTCTTTCTGGCTTTTACTTACTTTTAAAAATCTCAATTAATTTTTGGGTCTAAAAACATCCAAATTTGCATATGCAAACCTATAAGTTTTTCTTTTTGTTTTTAATTTTTACCCTTTTTTTGGAAACAATTTAATTTATTACTTTGTTTTTAAGAAAATCTTTAGCAAAAATTAAATTATTTAATTAGAAATTATTTTTTTATATTATTCAAGACAATTTAATTTCACCAAAAAGAACTTTATTAAGGCCTGCAAATTAATTTCATTTTTCTTTTTCGCAATAATTTCGTATTTATAGCTACAGCCGCAGCAACCTAAATGTAACGGTTTATTGAAAAAGAAATAAATCTAGGCTGATTGGATAATCAGCCTGAAATTTCTTTTGAATGGTCGTAATGATGTATTGTTGACCCCCGTTTTCATTTGCCTTTCATTAAAAATATTTTTCCAACCACATTTTAAATCGCTTTTCTTTTTACACCAATCTTTACCCACAAAGCAACGATTGAAAGTGCGTTTAAAAGAAAATAAAAAAATCAACGAAATAAATAATAATTTGTAATTAAAATGTTTACTTTTTTGTAGAAATCCTTTAAAAGAAACCAGAAATAAAAGGGAAAATCGGAAGCAGTGCAGAAGGTCAGAGGAATAAAACAGTTTTCATGCATAATTACGTTTTGACTGACTGGACCTTTTCTGCTTTACGCAACGTCAGGTGAAAGTTAAGGAAAAACGACTGAAAGAGTAGTTAAGGGATAAAGAAATTATTTTCCATACAAATTTTTCAAGTCATCGACTTGGTTGAGTTTTATAAGTGGGAGTTAACTTAATAATAAAGTTGATGGAACTTCAGTACATCAAGGGAATCTACAGGAGAAGCTGCAACAATAGGATTATGTTGTAGAAAATGTAAAAACTTTAGTGGCTTGTTTATTCACTGCTAAAACACCATGGAATCAAACCCACATAATGCTATGATTTGGATGAAACTCTCACACATTCATACATACATACATAATTAGTCATTATAGCCCTTCAGTCAGGGTTACGACCTAACTTCTCGTACCACTTATGTTGTATGTGTTAATTTTTATACATGAGTGGCGGCACCTATAATTAAAAATCGACTCCGAACGACAGATTTTTGAGTAACTTGTTCATGACAATTTTATTTAGTCTCAGAGTTTATGCCAAAAATCTGGAAATTAGATGAAATTCTATTTCATTTGAATGATCGCCACTGCATTGGTTGCAGCAATCGATACTTTTGAGGCAGTTTTAAACAATTTTTTCAAACACTTTGGCTAGTAACTCAACAATAACTTTTTTCTAGTGCTCCAATGCTCCAAGAATGTCCTAATTATTGGTCTACTAGACACTGTTTTAGATTTAGCCCCACAATAAAAGTCAATTTAATTGTCGCCGAAACGTAAAATTAGGCTGCCTCCCAAAATGTTAGTTGCTTTGTGTTTGATCAAAGCATCGTGTTTCATAATGCCGCTGTACAAAATATATACAATGTATTCTATTTCAAAACGTCGTCAATGTGTATTTTTAACGCAGTCAAAAATCAATCAGGCATCGGATTTATAGTTGATGCATTGTTTGGTTACTTTGCATATCTACATAGTTTATATACAGTAGTAGAACTGCATACAAACTTTGTATTGATAAATTTACTTTTACTGCACACTTCTCATGCAATAAATCTAAAATCGATCGTGTGGGTTAGTTAATGATATCATCTTATTGAAACCCCATGCTGTCCAATTAATAATCATCAATTACATACCATAACCGTCTGCTATTATTTATTTATTAATTACAATACAATTACAATTTATATTCTAATTATATACGAGCGGAGTAACAGAGACCATATGCTCGGTGTAGTGTCACAGACCAGAGTCTTTGGTGGGACTCGAACCCACGACCCTCACGCTAATAGTCTGGGACACTACCCACTAGACTACCAGGGCACCCCGTCTGTTATTATACGATCATAATGCTTTAAATTAAACAGTAACTGTTCTTTCGAATCAATTTAAAACAAATGCTTCCCCAAAACACATCCAGATCGTAAAACTCACCGAACAGTCACTTTTTTTTTTCATATGCAATAGCTAAAAAAAATATTTGTTTTTATAGTCCACATTAAAAGCTTGTTGTTCTAACATCTAATCAGCGTAGCTATAGCGTTGTGTATAGCCAGCAGCTGGCTATTATTGCTGCGTTAATTTGAAGCTATCATGAGCTATCCTCAGTCATTTTCTGAGCACACAGTGGAATCGAAAAATTCTGATTATCCACCACATTTACTTTAACAAAAGCGATATTTTTGGTACTGTGAGCATTGCGACGTCGCCGTAGTCTAGCAAGTAGTGTATTGGCTTGTTAGACGAGTAACCATGGTTCAATTCCTGGCTCAGACAGCCTGAACATAACGATGTGTGAAAAATATTTCTTTCTTCCTCTTAGGAGTCTTTCAGACAAAAACTCAGATCGTAAAATAAAAATTGCCATGAAAAGTTTCTCAAATTTCTATAATTCGGAGTGGACATTAAACTAAAGGTACCGGCCCCCACTCATGCATAAAAATTCACACACAAATGGCTTTATACATACATAACATAACATAATTGGTCATTACAACCCTTCAGTCAGGATTACGACCTAATTTCTCACACCACTTATGTTGTGTGTGTTAATTTTATACATGAGTGGTGAGACCTACAGTTTAAAGTCAACCCCGAACGACAGATTTTTGAGAAACTTTTCATGGCAATTTTTATTTACTCTCAGTGTTTTTGCCAAAAATCTGCTGAGGGGAAGTTGCCGAAGAAATACTTTTTGTATTTTGTTTTGATGTCTGGCCTGGGGCTCGAACCCTGGCTTTACGTCTAATAAGCCAACACACTACCTACTAGACTACGGCGAATTCCTCAAATGGCTTTCTAATCCTTCCAATTCCTTGCACAGTAGGTCGATTATGATTACCATAGCCACCACGTAATACTCTAAAATTGGTGTCGTTTAAAACGCCACTTTAGTGGTTTTAAATATTTTTGCACGTTTTTCAGTTAATTAACGATCGATATTCGTAAATGGCAAACCATTCATCAAATAAATGTCTATTCGGATGGAAGATATTTGACAGCTGAAACGTAGGGCCACAGTTACCAATAGTGGTGGAATAATAGTTTTAAATTTATGCAACCATATAACGACTCCCTCGAGATCTACAAACCCTCTATGAGGTAAGCACATTCCGTCATGATAAAATGATAAAAAGTCTCCTTTCAATATTTAAGAAAACTTCAATCATTTCACTACAAATAAATCTTTTTAATATTCATTTTATTTTACACTCTTTCAAGGTATTCTCTGCCCTTAACTTTTCATTTTCTTTGCATATTCATTAGAAAAAAGTTCACAAATATTGTTCATTTAATAGATTTCCGCTATTGTGTGATGAAAAGTAAGACTGTTAATCTCTTATGACACCGAAAAAAATTGTATATGAACTCAGCAAATAAAAAACGAAAACTTACCTTAGCCCATGTGATTTGACAGAGCAAAAGGAAAACAGGGAAAAAGAAGAAGCACCTGCACAAAAACGACTACTACTGACATGAAAGCATTAATTTTAAATCCTTTTTCTGCATGCAAAACATCCTTTACCGTTAAACTTTATGTAACAAATTTGTACAAATAACTTTTCTAACGTTCTTCCTTTCTTTATCTCTTTCTCTTTTTATTATTCAAAATTTATTCAAAGAGAACACCGTACACCCCTCATGAAATATTTTCTTTATATGCACACACACACACACCTTACAAATGGAAAACCTAACAAAATTTGTAGCTGAAAAATGAATTGTAAAGAAAAAAACGAAAAAAGCGAGCGCAAAAAAAAACTTGTATAAACTGGCAAAAATATGTGTAAAGACATCAAATATATGCAAATTTATTTACTTTTTTCTGTTTTTCTGAAAAAAAATAACAACTTTTCAAGTGTCTATCTGTCTTTCGATTTGTTAGACGTTCTTAACATTTGCTACTTTAACCTTAGCCTACGTTTGTTAAATAGGCCTTCTTTAGAAACCGAAATAATGCTGCTGTATTATCATCGACTTAATCTACCCAATCTAATATACCCAATGAATTTATCCATCTCTGCATTGTTAAACTTGCCAGACATGTTTGCCTTTTTAACATATTTTCTGTATTTTACCTACAAAATTGTACATCATACATATGAGGCATTTCGCCGAAAAGTGTATGTTTCTTCCTTTAATTCCCAGCTGAACATAGTACCCCCATTGAAGTCTATTAATCATTACAGGAATTCTTTCCAAGATACAGGAACTCGTATTCAGTCTAACTTCTCCAGGTATTTGGTGATCAGTAAATCGTTATTATGCCCTTAATTCTGCTGTATATATTTTTCGTTGAGTTATTGACTCATTGTTCCCTTCTCTCCCTCTTCAGCATTTAAGCCTCTGTGGTGAGCTTAACTTGTCTAATTATCTTCCTAGTTACCGTAGTCTAGAAGGTACTGTATTGGCTTATTACATGTGAGGCCATGGTTCGTTCAAACCCCAGGTCACACATCTCCAACAAAACGAAATGTGAAAAAATATTTCTTCGGCGACAGCCTTTCAGCAGATTTCTGGTAAAAATTGTGTGAGAAAATAAAAATTGCTATGAAAAGTTTCTCAAAAACAAAATCTGTCGTTCGAAGTCGACTTTTAACTGTAGGTCCCTCCACTTATGGATAAAATTAACTCACACAACATAAATGGTGTGCAAAGCTGACTGCGAATGGGTGATTATGTGCTTAAAATTTCCGGTAAATATATTGGCTTCTGTGCGTATATGTAGCGTATTACGAACATCTTCATTGCGTACTTTATGGCAGGCAGGTAGATTTGATTTGACATTTACAGCCATAATGGTAAATACAAAAACATTAAGAGTTCATGGGTTCTTCGCTCGAGAAAAGAGATACAATGTATTGAGAACTTTAACTTTGGCCCGTAGTGATGCCACAGGTGAGCGTAGTCAAAGTGCGACCACCCTATGCTGAAAAACAGCCTGAAAGTTTCGTAAAAGAGGCTATATTCTTGATTCCAATGGATGATAACTCAGTTAAGCTAACAAGGACTGGAGAGCCAAATATTCTAAATCCGCGCCTCGGAATGGATCGGCATTGACAAAGAAAGTGGATGACAGTTTCCTCTTCTTCAGCAGACCCCGACAAAAGTTGTTACATGCATGGCCTTTAAGCATGATCACTGTGATCGAAATGATATTGCTATTAAGTTTGAGTATTCGGTTGGTATGCCTTCTATCCACCGAAAGCCAAGTGAGTCTGGCAGTGGAGCAAGATTTCTCATTGCCTCAGGATAGGATGGCGTCCCAAAAGAAGAATGGCCAATTTTACCAAGGTAAGTATCATACCTAGACGTCGGCGCAAAGAGAACATTATAAAAATGTAAGTGTATTTGTGAGAGGCATGTGTTAACCCAGAGGAAAAATGTTAGTAATATTTTCAAGTCTACTTATTAACCCAATAATATGCATATGTGAGCGGAAAATATAGAAAAATTGTACTGCGCTAAATCCCCAAAGACACCGTATTTAACTTGGCAAGTATTCTTCCAAAAATCGAAACCATTTCTCATTGATATTAGTGAATCCAACTGTAATATTTCTTTGGGTGTATAATTTAAGTCTGAAAAAAAGTGACATGAACCTTCTTCTTTAGAAGCTGACAAGCAACTGAATGCATTTTTACGCTCTTTTTAACAAACATTGTTGATGTTCGTGTCCTATGTGTGTAAAAAGCCGAAGATGTTCTTCCCCTGGAGGACATTGGTGCCGACATCTGGTCATACCCATTTCGATTGGCGAGGGTTACGGAAGAAGTGCACTTGCTCTGACGTACACCCCTTCACCAAGCAGGGACATAAATATCAATTCCCGACATAAAGTTTAAATCCTCAAGGTAACACTTTCCTGTCGTCTACACAGAACTGAAGAATTACAGATGAGACACTATCCTTTTAAATATCTCCTCACCTACAAATATTCTGTAGAAATCAGGCAAAGAGCTGTTCTAGGCATGACAATACCAATCTCATGTGATAATATAAAGTCAAAGGTTCCTTGCTATTTAATATCATGTAGTATAAAACGAGTGATATCCCAACCTATCAAATACATCAACCGTCTCGTCCCTAGGAATATCACTATGCCCAGGAACTTAAATCGGATGGTATACTTACAGCCGCAAACCACTCGACGTTTACTCAGCACGAGACCTCTATAACAAGTTCGTGGGGAAAACTATTCTAAAGAAGCTGATTTTACTTCGTCAAATGTCTTCGATAGTATCCACTGTTTATATAAACATTTTCTCATAACAACTTAAAAATAAAATACAAAATTTAATTGTGAAACGTTCCATATCCCATCAATTCGTATTACTTACATAAGTATGTAAAATTTTAACGTTTGAAAAATAAAAAATAAAAACTTTTTTTTAAAAAGACACAAAAATTTCCTGTAGATTTTCATGAAAAATATTTCAAATACCAACGAAAAAATCTACAAACCTACGATATTTACACACTAACAATCAGTGAACAAATGAAATGAAGTGTATAAACGTGTATGTATGTCAGAGAGTGTATAAAAAAAGTAATAGAAAAAGAGAGTGTGTGTGTGTTTATTGAAAGAAAAAAGTATGTTCATTTGCAATAAATTTATTTTATTTGGATTATATTTGATTGTAATTTATGAATCCAAATAATAATAAATATTACAAAATACGATTACATTTACGGAACAAATCCATGCACACATACAAAGGTACACACTCACTTACAAATGAAATATTTTTGAATTAATCAACAGGAAAATTTTAAAAGAGAGCAAGATAGGGAATATAATTCTGTTAAAATATTTGCTGGGCTTAAAATGATAAAAAAAAACGTAGGCGAAATCTATACTTAAATTTTTATAATGAAATGAAGCACATTCAGGATTAAATGAAATAAATATACGGGTTTATCATTAATTGGTAGGTAGGTATGCAAATTTAAGTGGTTACGATGAAAACGAATTAAATGCACTTCAAATAAAAATCAAAAATTAAATGAAAATTTAAATGAAATTAAAGTGTAGGTCAGATATCTAGGTCAGACATCTAAGTCAGACATCTCCAAAAAAACAAAATGCAGAAAAATACGTCTCTTATAACGTCTGTCCCTTAATTTATAGTGGCCAAGAAGCTTTTGTCTCACGTTTCCATATTCTGGACAATGACAAAGAGGATGAAGTCGCCGTAGTCTAGTAGGTAGTGTGTTGGCTTATTAGACGAAAGGCCAAGGTTCAAACCCCAGGTCAGACATCAAAACGTTTTCAGCAGATTTCTGTCAAAAACTCTGAGAGTAAATAAAATTGCCATGAAAAGTTTCTTAAAATTTTGTCGTTCAGAGTCGACTTGAAACTCATGTATAAAAATAAAAACACACAGCATAAATGGAGTGAGAAGCTAGCTTGTAATCCTAACTAAAGGATTGTAATGACCAATTATGTGCATGTATGTGTCAATGGTATACGCTCGAGGGAAATAAAGGAACTTGTAATACCCGTCTGTCTTATGCAGGAAACGCTAGATCGTACAATGGTTTACAGATAGAATTCTTCAAACGAACTAACCTTATGCATATTTTCCTAGGTCCAACATAATGGACTGCATATATATCGACTATGTTGCCGTAGTTTAGTAGGTACTGTGTTGGCTTATTAGACGTGTGGCCACGTTTTAAACCTCAGGTCGGACATCTCCAAAAAAAAAAAACAATTTGCCGGCGACTTCCTCCCAACAGATTTCTGGCAAACAACTCGGAGGGTAAATAGAAATTGCCATGAAAAGTTTTTCAAAAATCAGTCGTTCGGAAGCGACTTTAAATTGTAGGACCCGCCACTATGGATAAAATTAAAACACACAGCATAAATGGTGAAGGAAGCTAGCTCGTAATCCTAACTGGAGGATTGTAATGACCAATTATGTACGTACGTATGTATGCATGACTATCCGCCATCGGCTTTGAATGTTGATCGCAAATAAAAAAACTCTCGGCCTTACTGAATACGGAATGCGACGAATAGATTTAAAAATCCTAAACGTAATAGAAGTAGAAGGAAATCTAAGAAATAATTAAATTAATTTTATTAAAAACTTCTTCTTCTTCTTTATTTTAATCTATTCTCTTTCAAATCTTCTTCAATTTCTTCTCATCTTCAATTCAATGTCTTATCTAAGATGGTGGTACACTAAACAGTTTTTACATTTCAGACGTAACAAAAATAATGTGAAGTATCTGCAGACATAGAATCGTGTCTAAAAAAATTATCATTTTCTGTTGTTGTACTTTTTATTTAATTTACTTTGTTGTATTGTGTACAACAACAACAACAACAACAACAAAATAAAAATAAAGAAAAATGCAATTTTCATTTTCAATTTCCATTACAAACGCTTAATTTTTATTCTCCTCTTTTTTTCTTCTTGTTTTTGTTTTGTATTGTTTCCAGCAGCTGCTGTTTGTTGCCTTGCCTGCTACTCAAGCTGTTAAGATGACAAGCGTTAAGGAAATTAGCATTTCTTTGTGTTGAAAAGTACTTCAGCTTGTTTTCATTTTTATTTTTCTGCTATTCTCCTTTTCCTAAGTATTAGTTTTTATTATTTTTTAGTTTTTTTATTTTATTTAAAGTTTTCTTACTTTTATTTCATTTTATTTTTAATTTAAAAAAAAAGTATTACGAAGTACTCGTGTACACAACAATTCCTTGTTTTATTTCGTAATACTTTTGCTTGGCCAATTGTTATTCGTGGAAAATGGAAAAGAAACTATAGAAAATAGTAGAAAATAGTGGAATATACTAATAAGGAGAAGTAGCTCTTCTCTTCTTCTTTTTCTCTTTGCATGAATTTTGTCTTCAACTATTAACCTGAAAAAAATTGAGTTTAAGTTTTATAAAGGTTGCCTAGGTCAACACACTTTGAATTGTTGAGAAAAAAGGTAAAGTTGAACAAATTCAATTAAAAACAATGAAGCAACAAACATTTGTTCAAACTTGTCTATGTAAAGAAAGCCCTTCAACTTATTATACGACATACTTTGTATAGTCAAAGTTTAATTGGAGAAAGTCTCTTGAATTTTTAAACTTTTTAACTTTCTTTAATGTTTGCATTCGCCCATCGAAGTCGCGGTAGTCTAGTAGGTAGTATGTTGACTTACTAGACATGATGCCACTACAACAAAACGAAATATGAAAAAATATAATATAATCCGCAGATTTCCGGCAAAAACTCTGAGTGTAAATAAAATTGTAGATCATAAGTGGTTTGAGAAGCTAGGTCGTAATCCTGACTAAAGGGTTGTATTGAGCAATTATGCGTGTATGTAAGTATTCGCCTATCGAATACGTGCTCATAACTGTTCGTTTTTCCCTTCTCTCCAACAAACTCATGACTTTAGCCTCCCAATGCTCATCCTCCTTTAGAGTTAAAGCAGACTTTCTCTGTGCCCTCTATCTAATCTTTTAGCATTTTTACCTTGTACATTCGAAGCTGCTACGCAGCCGAAACATAATAACATTTCGAATGCAGAAAATTCAACTGAATGTGTAAAGATTGTGCCACATCTGGGCAATTCATCCGCTTTGCAGTTTAACGGTTGAGAACGTTATGCAGCTCTGTCATCTATTGAAAGTGTCGCGACAGCCAAACTCTATCTTGGAGGTAATAATGTAGAACGCAGTGCCTAGATAGCCACCTCGTATAATCGAACCTTTCGCCTAGAAAACGCTGCAATTTCCCAGTAGCCTTATTGAGAGAATTGTCCATGACTCCATCCACAACTCCATTCAGTTTCCTTTAAACCTTTTGTCCAATCACATATACGCGAAATAGACGTTTTAAACTTATTCGAGAAATGTGACATCAAGAACTACTTGTTCCTGAAAGTTGTCAATTTTATTAGGATTTACAAGTGACCAATATCGCCCTTAGTTGTTCAGTAATATTAACTGCTGGGGCCTTTATTATAAGGTTCAGCAAAAAAAGACGTCAAACAGCCTCCAACCCTATATCAAGTTGACGTTAGTACTCTTGCCTAAATATTCCTATCATACCAAGCATTCGTAGGTCAGAATATGTCTTAACCTACTTACTTACTTAATTAGTCGTTACAACCCTTTAGTCAGGACAACGACATAGCTTCTCACGCCATCTATATTGTTTGTGTTAATTTTCTACATGAGTGAAGGGACCTCCTGTTTAAGGTCGATTCCCAATGACAGATTTTTAAGAAACTTTTCATGGCAATTTGATTTGTTTTCAAAGTTTTTGCCAGAAAGCAAATGATATATTTCAATTGAAAAGGAATGAGTTTTGTAAACACCAGGTATCCTCCCGTTTGAACAAAGGCTAGCTGAAGTGAGAGGACGTCTAAATACCCTAAAATGCCCAAGTCGTCTTTGACACGTAGTAACAAATGCTGGAACAAAGCTAAAACAGGCCAACCTAATGGCATCCATTAACAAAATACATACATACATACCTATACATAATAGGTCATTATAACCCTTCAGTCAGGATTACGACCTAGTTTCTCACAAAATAGCACCCGAAACTGATATGTCCAGGAAGTAGCCATTTTTTAAATTTGTAAATAGGCCTTCTGTGTACAAAGTAGAACTTTTTAATTTTTTTTTTATTCATAGAATAAACAATTAAATTGGTTTTCTTTTGACTCTGTGCTGTTCAATGATTTATGTTTTCATGTTCCAATAAGAAAATAAAACTAAAAAATCTATGAATTGAATAGAAATAGAAATACATGGTTTTATGATCACATAAATTTCATATTTTTCTCATATTCCAACTTGAGTATGTATGTGCTCGTAGATGTAAGGGAGCTATAAGTTGGTAATATTTATCCACACACAGAGATCAAACAATATTCAGTTCAATTTACCGGAAATTAAGTGCTTAACGAAGTGTTAAACCCTTATTGTTTGATTACGATTGCCTTCAATTGTTCTCTAATGCCTATTTCGTAAAAACATGGAGTTTTTAAAATCAAAAAAAGAAACATATGAAGAGAAATCCTTTATTATTATTTTTTTTTTGTTTTTTTCTCATAAAATTTGATTTTTCGATAACTTTTGTATTGTTTATATTTATAGATACACATGCATATGCAAATACATACCCCTAAACTGATACCAGATAAGAATTGTTAAATAAAAGTGGAGATTTTTTTTTTTGGGAAAGAGATTAAAAAATAGAAAAAGAATGAAATATCAAGTGAATATTTTTAAAAAATTGCCTTAAGGTAATAATGTTTGCTTTTCATTTGTAAAATATTGTATTATTTCAAGCGTAAAATAAAGATATCGTATGGTTTTCTATACACTGTTTTGATACCTTTGATTAGTAAACCGATAAGGCGTAAATGATTGTAATCGAAATGAAATGATTTCGGAGCAAGCAATTTATTGACTCTACAAAGGACGAAGTGCATAACGCTGGAAGAAGACTACGCAAGGAAATTAAATCATTTGTTAACCAAAAATCAGTATTTCATTTAAAAAGCCATTGTCATACATTAAATAAGAATGTACACATTATTTACTAATAACACTTAATATCTAAAGAGAGGAGAATGCGTACATATTGATACGAAAATGGAAATGGTGTTATCGTTTAACATTAAAATAATAAACAAAAGCTACAAAGACAAAAACAATGGACTTGTTTACAGTATCAACGAATAAACAAAAATACAGCAGCAACATCAGTACAAAATAGGGATAAACAAGTAAACTGATAGGCAACAACAACACTGCAAGAACAATCATAAACAAAATACACAAACAACAATAACGTAAACAACATGTTTACATTTATAGAGATTTCGTGAAGGCAAAGTCATTCTCCTTCAAGAGCATTCATCAGACTGTTCACCCAGCGATATAAAAAGTAAGACAAAGCAGGCAACGGGATCAGTAAAAATTCAGGTCAGCCTTGTATGAAGACGCGTTGCGTGTGAAGAGATTGTGGTTTGAAGATCTCCGTTGTAAAGATCTAACGAACAATTGTTAGTTTATACACGGAAGAGTGTAAAGAAGAATCAATCAAGTTGCGAACGCTGGCACGGGGAATTGGAAGGAATTTCTTTAAAAAAACATAAATATTTTAAACGTTTTTAAAAGGGTAAAAACGTAACAATATGTACATGCATAATTGGTCATTACAACCCTTCAGTCTGGATTACGACTTAGCTTCTCACACCACTTACATATGTTGTGTAGGTTGTGAAGTCGCCGAAGAAATATTTTTTCAAATTTCCTTTAGTTGTCTGACCTGGGTTTTGAACCGAGGTCTTATGTCTACACAGAGAAAGCTGAACCTAATAAATACATAGTAAATTAGAACAAAGTTTATAAGATTTCTCTATGGTTTTTTTCAAGAAGAGATTCTTATTATTTTTATAAGGAAAACCTTTTTGAAAAAATCAAGAAGAAAACTTAGGGATTTTACTAGATAGTCTTCTTGATTTTTTTAAAAAGGTTTTCTCCTTAATTTTATTAAGCTTTCTTTTTGTTTTTTCAGAAAGGTTTTTTTTTTTTGATTTTATTAGGCCCTCTTTTTGTTTGTTTTTTTCGAAAAGATTTTCTTCTTAATTTTATAAGACTATCCCTTTATTATAATAAATAATACTTATTGATTTTGCTTGATATTATTATAGATTTTTTATTGATATATTTACTTAGAAACTAATTTAATATTTGATTTATTAATAATGATTTTGCACGAACAATATTTCTTCTCCATTCCCTTAGTCCTGCTTTGAATTTAATCAACTCCCCAGTATATTTTTGGTCCACCTTCTTGAATCAATTTTCAACGTCTTCAATTTCCATTTTTTTAATTTTTTTCTTGATGTAATTCCAAAACTTAAAAGAATCTTGCACATATCATATCAGAGCTCCCAGGATTTAAAAATTGGGTTATTACTCAAAATTTTATTTGTTTTTTATAACACTTTTTTTTGAAATCAAAACAATTCAATTTTTTTATTTAAGTTTACTTTGTTTTTTTTTTAAGAAGGAATATATTTATTATTTTTTTCCACTTCTTTACTTGCTACTTGTTCACTTTTTTAACAAGCCAGCTAATATAATCAAGAAGATATTCTTATTAAAACATAAATAAGATAATTTACACATGATCAAATAGAAACCTAATGAAATCAATAAGGAATACTCCTTCAAAAAAAATATTAAGTAGCCTACTGAAATCTATAAGAAAAACCTTTTTGAAAAAATTTATTAGGTAACCCAATGAAATTAATAAGAAATTCTTGTTTTATACAACTTAGAAGAAAACACAATAGAATCAATAAGTTTTTCTCTATGAATTGTATTTTTTGTGGCAAAAAAGACGGAATTTGAGTAAAAAAAATGGTAAATATCAAGTTTTCTTCTTAAATATATGTGTTTTACGTCTTAAAAAATTAAAAAGATTTCGTTTCTTTCTGCTGTAATACTCCTCACTCCAAAAACGTTTCGTAGAGAAAATCTTCTTGATTTTATTAGGCAGTTTTCCCTCTGTGTAACGCACTACCTAATAGACTACGGTGATTACATGAAATTATCTGCCAGATTATAATAAAAAAAATTCATTCCACGCAATATTTCTGTCAAATGTTACCATTTTAAGTTCAAAAGCTCAAAAAAACCAGTCGATATTTTATTGTTATTTACTGTACAATATACTGCAATCATCTCTATTACAAATGCTATACAAAATGTACTAAACAATGCGTATGAGTTATATTCATATTATAATCAAATATTAATCATACGCCATGGAGATCATTATGAATAATTTCTCATTTGTGTGTTCTTAAGTTCTCTCTCTTACTCATATATTTGTATGCCATTTAAAATAGTGATGGTCGTAAATGAAACAATTTTCTTCTTTAATTTTAATGGCCAATAAAAAAAGAGAGAAAAAAATGTTTAAAACCTTTTAAATAGAAAATACCCCAAAAGCTTTATTAAATAAATTTATAGCAGTTTTATGCAAGGGTTTTATTTTTTATCTTGTTTTTTTTAATTTTTATAATAAAACTGTTTTAAAAGCATTTGGTTTGCATACGAATGAGTAAAAATTATTTCAATGTTGGTCTCACTCTGTCTCTCTCTCCCAAACTAACATACAACTGAGCTGGGATAAAAAGTACAAGAGTTCGTTCACAACCATAAACAGAGTCTGTATGTGTTGTTGTAATACCAGCAATGGGAATATAAAACAGACTGAAAGAAAAACAAAAACAAACACAAGACAAACCGCTTGGTTTCTCTAATGCTTTAAACGATTTGTAAGTTTTAGCAACGGTTTAGCGATTTAACAATAAAATAACAACAACAGTACCAGCAGTATATTATGCAGTATTCACAAGCCGACGAGCACTGTTTCTTATTTATAATGCCAACAATGTTAAGGTTAAAATAGAAAGAAATAAAATTTCATAATTTAAGGTCGCATATGTTAAATAAAAATACCGTTAATATTAAGAGTGAGTGTGTAGGTAGGTAGTAGGGATGCCAATCCCTTGAATCGGGATTGTAAATTCATACATACATATATCCTTTATATAGTAAGAAAAAAATTGAGTTTACGGCATTGTTTTTTTATTTAGTATTACATTAAATAACACCCATGTAGTTTTTTCAAGTGTATCATGTAATAATTAAGAGCATTTTTTATATCACCAGACATCGAATTGGACGAGAACACAACTTTCATTGTTAAAAAGTTAAACGCTGCCATCGAAGAATGTAAATCTGTTAATAGAGCTGATAATTTAAATACTCAATTTTCTAAAGAATTAAATTTGTTTATATAAGGAGGTGATAGAGGTGAATATTAATATACTGCATATATGTAGCTATCTTGAAACCATTCTGCCCACAAGGGTAGATTCCGAAAGATGCTCTACGATGAAATATCAGAGGTTTTGATTTTTTTTTTAAATTACTTGAAACAATAAGTATCAGTAATATATATAAGTATATAATATATGTAAGTATATAATATACTATACATACATATATTTGTTTCTTCACTAATGTGTTTATGCATGGTACATATGTAGACACAGACGAATTACTTTTATTTTTGTCAACTTACGTTTTTTGTTACTTTATGTTCTGTTTTTTTTTTATACACATGTAATTGTGATAAAGAATAAAAATAAATAATATTTTTTAAAAAACAATTGTTTTTAATATTTTGTTATTAAGAGAAAATCATGAAATCCCGAGGATATTTCGGGATAATTCGGGATCGGGATTCGGGATTTTTAAAAATCAATCCTGTTTGGCATCCCTAGTAGATAGTAGTAAGTAAAAAAAAAGAGAGAGATGCATCGCTACCATATCAGTATGTGTGTTGCAGTGTATTATTTAGCATATTTTTAGGCTGTATTTTTTTCTCTTTTGGTGATATCTTTTTGTTTATAAATCATCACAAAAAAGTTTGTATTTCTTAGCAAAATGATACATGGTTTCAAAAGAAGACGTGTTTGGATTTTAAAATATTGTCAGTATGGGAATTTTAATATCATGTGAAAAATAAAAACATTAAGGATCGAAATGTGAAATGGATTCATTCAGTGAAAGAAGTGTGAATTTAAAATGTGTGTTTTTCTTTACATGCCTAAAACTATGCAGCATATAGATGATAACAAGTTTAATTTTTCAATTGGAGGTGAAACAAAACTTTAAAGAGTACTTTTAGGCTTAAGCCAAAAAATGCAAAATTTACATGCAACAAAATTTTGTGCAGTGACGCAGTAAAAATGTTGCATTCATATTTCATGCAGCAAGCAGCATTGTAGCATAGAAAAAATTTACAAATTTTTGAAAAAAAAATTTAATTTGTCAAGTGGATAGATAGATATATTCAATTTTTTTCCTTCCAAACAGAAAAAAAACAACAAATGCAAAAACAAAAAACAGATAGAGAAGAAGAATTGTAATGAAAGCTGTTGAAGGCAATGGACGGACATAAGAAAGAAAGAAGTGGTTCTGTAGCTGTAACATTAAATTTAAATTATTAAATTTAAATTTTTTAAATTAAAAATTTTAACGATAAAATTTAAATTAAGTACGTTTAATTAGTCTTGGCAACTCAGCAGAGATTCAGAATTCTTTCACTCGGTTATCGGCATGTCACACATCTCTATTGTTTACATTTAGCAACAGCTGACTATGACTACTTTTGTTATCTCAACAACAACTCGATAAGTGAATAAAATATTGAAAAATATTTTAAAAAAATTTAAATTTTTTTGAAGAAAAACCTAATGAAATGGCTGAATCAGCTAATGTGCGTCAAAATTTGCAAAATATTCCTTCGATTTTCGAAATATCTGCAGCCGAAACTCTGGACAATCTCATCTATCCGGCCTTAAGTAAAATTTTCGATTATTTTGGTCTTCGTTTGGACTTTACGCTCTGGCAAACCAAGCGCATAAGAGAGGAACTTTCGCCCTTATTCACTTGGTTACTGCAATACTTGTATTTACATAAGCGGGGTTCATCATTTGGAGAGAGTTTCTATGGCTTGCAAAGAACAGATACTGTAAGTGGGAAACTGTTGAATCGGCAACAGGAAATAATTTCTGCCTCCATATTGACTTTTATGCCCTATATTGAGAGAAAACTTACAACGCGTGCTCAAAACCAGGACATTTCCAAGTGGGAAGAATATTTACTGGATTTGTTTCATGCCTATAAGGCTTCGAAGGCGGTGCATACCTTTATGTATTTGATTAAATATGCTTCCAGCCATTCCCCGATATTCAGAGCCTTAAAACTGACCTTACGTTATCCAAATGAGCCTTTGAAGGAGGACAAGACAACATATATTTTCCTTAAACTCTTAGAGGTGTTGGCCTTTTTCCTACAGTTTATACAGTGGTGGTATTCCAATGATCAGAGGCGTAAAATCGGTGGAACTCTGCAAAATCCAGAACCCTTACCTGAGACTGAGGAAATGCTTAAGAAATGTAATGTACCGGCTAACGATTGTCCCATCTGTCTGATGAAAATTGAAAATCCGACTGCCTGTTCAGTGTCGGGCTATGTTTATTGCTGGAAATGTATAGCAAGACGCTTGAAGGAACGCTCCTCTACATGTCCTGTAACGGGTTATGCCATTACTATAGAGGATTTAGTAAGAATTTATGAATAACAGTTAATTTTTAAGCAAGCTTTTATAGATTTTTTATAGACAAGGGTTAGGAAAATTAATTATAAGTGAATGTTAGTATTCCAGTGAAATAAATTTTGTAATATTTTATACAAACTACACTTGTAAAATTTATTATACACTTTAAATAATAGAAATAAACATATTTTATCATAACAAACTTAACAATTATGCTCGTCAAAATACTTCATCATGATTTTGTTGTTGCGGCAATTCGATGCCAGCCTCTTTCATATCCTTCATTATTTTCTTATTTATAATATTCTTAATATTGGCATTAACATCTGGCAATAAGCCACCACACCGGGCTGCATGTTCAATACGCTGCACAACATCTATTTCTCTACGCGATGATATCAAATTCGTAACCGTGCACTTTTCAATATTACCCACACGTCCTATACGGCCACTTCTGTGTATATAGTCTGAGATATGTAATGGAAAATCATAATTTATAACATGCCTAGCACGAGTAGTATCTAAACCGCGACTACCCACATCTGTGGTAGACAAAACATCACATTCGGCATTCTGGAATTGTTCAAAACGTCCCACGCGTATTTTCATTAGCATATCACCATTGAGATTAAGGCAATTAACACCACTGTTGTTAAGGAATATGGAAACATAATCGCAAGTTGGTGTTTTATTGGAGAAAATAATCACAGGCTTTCGTAGGGACAACTCTTTTTTAACAATTGTTAAAAGATATGCAGGCCGATCAGATTTGTTGACACGCAAAAAATGTTGATCCACATGAGGCATTAATTTATGCAAATGCGGACTGACTACCTCTTCTATTGTCTCTACATCTATGACCTTGTCTAGCATTTCACCAATATTTGTGGGCATGGTAGCAGAGGCTAAAACAAGTTGCGTACCTATATTACTGTCAGTTTGTGTTAGGTTTTTATGGAACTAAAAAGTAACGAAAAATATGATAATCAATCAGCATTTCGGCTTTTGAAGTTGAAATTTAAACTCACCGGGAATCTCTTTAAAAAATGTACCAACTTATCTGAAAAACTGTCATCTAATAAAGTGTCAGCTTCATCTAAAACAACATGTCTTACATGATCCATTCGATATATGCCAGTGGTAACCAATTTACTTAAGGCACCCACCGAGGCCACCACAATATCGACATCTTCAAAGTCAGGATTCAACATTAATTGTTTCGTATTGCCGCCCAATATGGTTCTAACTCGAATATTTAAATTCTTACTTAATTTCTCCATAACGCCACCAATTTGTGTCGCCAACTCTCTACCAGGTGTTAGTATTACCGCCAAAGGAGTATTAAATTTACGAGAGTTTTCTTCTGATGCTTTACGTTCTATAATCTTTTGAATTATGGGCATGAGATAGCAGATCGTTTTGCCACAACCCGTTTCGGCCGCTATTAGTGTATGATGATTTTCCATTAGTTTAGGCCAACCTTGGCATTGTATATTGGTTAGTGATTTTACCTCGAACTCGTCCCGGAGATTTTCCTTTAATTTGTCTTCAAAATGTATACTGGAGTTTTGAAGGAATTCTTTTATGTCCTGCATTTCTTTGGACTTATCTTCTTCAGTGACAGTAGCATTGATTTGAAACCAATCACCTTTGGCCTTTTTATGTAGCCACCCGGAGGAAGCCAAGGGTACAGTGCCAAATTTACAATGAGCCTCCAGCGGTTTGTAAAGATTGAAAGACGGTCTTTTGCAACGGATGAGAGCTGAACGTTTTTCGTGTTTGTCCTTGGCAGCGGCATTTTGTGTTTTTTTAACTACCTGTGTAGCTACACAACGTCTAAGGCAGGGCCTATGTAAAGGCTTTGTAAGTACTTGCAACATTTTTAATTAATAATTCTGTTTTTAAATAATTTCGTTTGATTATAACACCGGCAGCGCGTGTTGAATTGTTTGTTTATGTCAGATGTCAGCTGTTAAGTACGAACAATTATTATCTATATGTGTAAATTTGCAAAGTTATTAAAACAGGGTGATTATAAGAAATGTAAATAATTGAACTGATATAATAAACCGATATCTTCAGCGAAAAGCTCATTTTTTGGCACAATGAGTAGAGCAGTGTTTGTAGTCAACCACTTCAGCTAATCATTTCTGAAATTGTTTAATTTAAAATTCAAGAAGTTTTCATTTGTTTCTCAAATTTTCTAATGTTGAACGCAATTAAATTTTATACAGCCAACCCTTATACGGATTACTTCTCCTATCATCTGCAACATCCAAAATAGTGGACCGCTTGTTTTACAAACGAATACAGTGGCAATACTGACTTTGCAGCAAATGTTTATTTACAATATTAATTGTTTTTTTATTTCATTGGCAAGTTCAAACAAATTGATTTTTTGTTTATTATTTTCTGCTTTTTATTTTCTGTGAAAATATTATCGCAATAAATTATGAAAACTTCTACAACACAAACAAACGAAGATACACCGAAGTCGACACAATCAAAAACGAATAAAAAATCAACAAAATCCAGAGCAAAATCATCGAAATCCGAACAAACAAATTCAAGTGGTGGTGGCAGTAGTAACAGTTCCAGTAAAAATGCCACTGGCAGTGCAACACCGACATCGCAATTAAATACACAACAGCAGCAACAGGGAAATAATCAAACAAATCAATTGACAATCGTTACAACACCAACCACACCCACATCAGCACTAATGGCTGGCGGTGTAGGTCTAAGTGGAGCGGGCAACATGTTTGAAAATGCCATGCAACAGCAAAGTGGCGGAACGTCAGGAAGTTCTGGTGGTAGAGATGAATTAAGTACCACTTCAAGAGTAAGTTGAATGAATAGTGTAATGTAATCGTTTATAATTTTGTAAGTGGAATTCCAGAGTAATCATAAAAGCTATGCTGGCTTAGAGCCCAGGTCAATAAAAATCATATGGGAACAGCATGATCAAAGTGATGTAGAACTGTCTGGAGAAGTATGTGCCCGGGTAGCTGAAGATGCTTCTTATAGATTATGGGAATTGATAAATGTAAGTGATTTTCCATGATATTTGTAAAAGTTACGTTTATTTTGTATTCTTAGAATATTAAAACTTATGCCCGACATTCGGGTGGTTCAATAACATACGATTTGGTTAATGAGGTTTTAAGAGATGCGGATGTACCTCCCTGCTTAGGTGCCATGGATAGCGATTGGGATCGCATTGATTATGATGGCAGCTATTTTTTCTATTCTGATAAAATTATTGAACTACGCGATGAATATCAAAAGTCTGTGTCCTTCAATATACCACAAGGTGCTGACTTTAAATGTTCTTGGCCCGTGGAAGACAAACATATGGAGAATCTTAAGAAATATATACCGGCTATTATATACGGTAACATTTCAGTTTTAATTAAATTTTTAAATGTAATAAATTTAATATTTTGTGTTTAATTGTAGTGGCTTTAAATGCCTCGTCTACAGATGACTTAGATACCGTACTCACCGAAGCAGCTTTTAGCCCTTTAATGGGCAATTGCTATCGTGTTTTCCTTACCAAAGTAATACAAATGATTGCATTTAAACAGAGTTCGGAAATATGCCAACGTTGTTGGCGTTTATTGAGAGCCCTTGCAACAAATCCACAATGTCGTGATGTTGATTGTCGTGAAGAATATTTCCATTTATCCGAAATACTTATATGCCAACTATTAGCTCCCTATGAAAGTATTAAGATACAAAATAATACAGCAACGAAAACAGAAGATAACAATGGCGAGGATTCGATAAAAATGGAAATTGATAAGCTTGAATCGGACTACATGGATCATACACAATCGACGGTGGAGAATATGGACGACACTAATACCAATGGCGAAAATGCTGAGAGAATTTACAAACTACAACCAGATGCAGATGAAGAAGAAATACAGGACGGTTATCAAAATTCACAATACTTTGCTTCTCCTGTAGAGGGCAAAATTGTTGACGAATTATGTGAAACTTTGGGGCATTTGTCTGCTATAAATGGTTATTTTCAAAGTGAATGTCTGTACCATATAGTACGCAGGTTAGAAAGATTTTTTGATGGGCGATTAATCAGCACAGAAAGGGGTGAGTAGAAAATAACGAAACTAAGAAAATGTGAATGAAAAAAATTTTTTTTTAGATTACCAATACATAAGTCGTGCTGTACGTGGTCTCATAGCTCTTGGAGAGTATGCCTTTCGAGAATTTATTCCCTTTCTGTATAAACTACCTGTTGAAGACATACCTGAAACCATATGGAATGATTTTGCCGTAATGACTTTATACTTTAAACATACCATAAACAAAATGGTCTTATTTATCAATTATTTGCATTTAGCTTGCAGCTGTCTTCTTACAGGGATGCGATGATATATTTCTGTACGAGTGGCTAGATTTTGTATGCGGTGGCGACAAATTGCAACCTGTTATGACTTATCACGCTCAGTATTACGAAAAATTCATAACGTATCGTTATTTGAGACGTAAAGCAGCCACTTTTAGATTGAATCCTAAATTAGGCGTACGACACTTAGAGTGGAGCACTTTGGCAGCAGCAATGTGTCATGGCGATGATCCTAATAAGGCTTTAAAACCAAAACCAGCTATTAATGAAGTATTTCCAGAATTGAAGCCAATTAATATGAATTTAAATCGTGCTGGTAATATACGTTTCAAGTTTGCCGGCTGTCGTCCTGTCATAATAAAACAGAAAAATAAATTTGGCTTAGCAACAGGTGACAGTAGTCTTAAGACTGCTAAGTTTTTAAACGGCAATGTACAAAATGATATTTACATAGCGAAACGAAGACTATTTAAACCTTTAACCAATGAAAAGAGAATGGTACCGTTGTGTAGTTATTATTACTTAAATATATAGTAATTTTAAGAAACAAATTAATTTTTAAGGTTATATCTAATAGTTTCTAAACAAAAAATATAAAAATATGTAAATGTTATTTATTTTACCATTCGAAAGCCTGTTTATATTATAAAAGCTATTTTGGAATTTTAACGTTGATTTTCAATTCATGCGGCTGATGGAATTCGTCATCTTTTTGTTGAGTGGAAAAATATCTGGCTGGAAATAGTCAGCGAATGTAAGATAGAAAGAGGCGTAGCTCCTCTCTTATATAAAAATAAACAGAGGTTAGTAGCGGGCCTGATTCAATCAGTTCCAGTTTGTACCACCTTCCATTCTCTTCCCTTGCCTAAAAATTTAAGATTTGGCAACTCAAAGTTGATGTGTCTAAACAAAGGCTATCTTTCTCGATTTCCTTCTTTCCCTTTCATCAAATTCCTTTCTTTCTCTATTTTGTTTGTAAAATAATGTAACCCACTAGTTTATTTGTAAAAAACACGGTTGTTATTTTTTACTAACGCGTTACCAACTATTTCTTCACTCCCCAGAAGTATTTTGCTAAGTTGTGCTTTGTTAGTGTAACACATGAATCATGCACAGTTAAAAAGACGAAAGAGTTTTTTGAGTTTTTGTTTACGTACATTATAACAACAAAACAGTATTACGATGGTGAACATAACAACAAACTATAATAATAAATACCTTGATAAATTGATTGTAATAAGGGCACCCAAAACCAGAACACAATTAATAAATAAAATGCAACACAGTTAGAGAGAAGGAAGGAGATACATACTTACAAACACACACAATTTATTTAGCCAAAAAAATAAATAAAATTATGAGTGGCAAGGTAAGTGAAATGCACAAAAAATTAAATATTAGAACTAAGAAAGTAAAATAAATTTATTTACAGCAACTATAAGTCACAGAAATATTTATAATCAACTCATGACCACACCAAAAAACTACTTAAAGTTCTTATCTTAGCAAAATTTCTTTCAATTAAACAATCAATCAAAACGGCTAAAAGTTGTTGCCAAATATTAATGGACAATGTTACCCACATATGAGCGTTTGAATGCACCAAAGACACTTATTAAGATTTCTTTCTCCCGTTTAGCTATAGGCGCTATAAGTTTAGCTCTGGGAGCCTTTCTCTTCACCATCTTATGGACTTTGATGTTCGATTTCGTGCGCGCCACTTATACACATTGTGATGTGGCAAACTATTTGCCGTCCATATCAGCGGCTATTGGCAATTATGAGCCACAGAAATTGATTTGGCGTTTAGCCATTATATTGCATTTACCCATACGTTTAGCGGTGGCCCATATTTACTCCAAATACTATCGTGATCATATACGTAAGAACAGGCGTGTATTTGCCAACACTGCTGTAATTTTAAATGTTATCGAAAATTTTGCTTTGTTAAGTTTGTCTCTGTGGACATCATCGGATGATTATGAGATGCACAGGAATTCGTTTATAACATTTATAGCTTGCAGTGAATTGTATATGTTGATTACATATTTTCTACATAGAAACGGACGTAAACTGGCCTTAACCGAGCTGGAGGAGAGATCTACCAAATGTAAATTGTATATGTTTTTGACAAACTTGATAGCGTTTGCCATGGCAGGGTATTTTTTCCTTAGACACAATGCCAAATGCGAACCTGGCAGTAAGTTAAATGTATAAACAGGCAAAGAAATCCATTATTTTTCCAATAGAAGGTCTACGATAGGTGCCACGTCATAAGTGGAACTTCAAGGCTGACTGTCTGTCGGGTATTTCATATTTGATCTGAATAGAATAAAATGTTTAAATGTTTACATATATAATGGATTTCTTTGTTCTACACCTTGTTTTTTATTTTACAAATTAAGGTTTTACACTCTATTTTACTTTTACAGTCTATACCTTCTTCGCTTTATTCGAGTATGTGGTAGTTTTTACGAATATGGGCTATCATATGACCGCATATTGGGACTTTTTTGGTGTTAACGTTTGTTTTGATTGGGAAAATGGTTTGTATTTAACGCACTTATAGTTAATAATGTAAGCTTATTAGAACCATTACGTGATTTTCTTAATAAGAAATAAAAAATATCAGGCTTTAATTTTTTTAAGGCAAAAAGTATTTGGAAATTTAAAAAAATTCCTTTCCTTTTTGAAATTAAAAGCCATAGTTAGTTACTTTTTTAAGCCAATTTTCGATCTAATAATGAATACTTAATAAGTCCGAAAAGGCTAATTACTTTAGCCCTTAATTACTTTTAAAATATTTTTATTCAACGTTAAACCAATAGAAATAATTTTTAACATTTAATTTTACGTTCAAATCTTTGCCAGCATCAGGGAATTTTATCTATAAATTATTGTACATAAAAAGATTTATTCTTTATCAAAATAATTGTTAGCTAGCTCATTTATGAATTAAAAATTTATAATATTTAAAAAATTTATATTACTTAATTCATATTTACAAAATGTACTGCTCACATTAATAATTAATTAAGAAAAATTAAAATTTAAAATAGAGAAATAATAAAAACTAAAAAAATTTAAATAAGATTTTGGTCAGTTTTTAATCATTTAGCTGGTTGGGATATACATAACATTCTAGAGTCCAGTTTTTAAATTTTTTAATTCTGTTCTTGATCCACTTGTATATCACAAAATGGTTCCTCTTTAAAAAGAGTATACAGGTTCTAGATTACTTCATTTTTATTATTCCTGGTTATGGATTTACGAAGACTGTGACATGACATAGAAAGCGTTTCATCGTTTCGTTGTGCTCTTTGAACGCCTATGCGGTTTAAATGTACACGTAAGGCATAGTGTCCTCTAAAAAACACACTAATCAGTGTCCTGTAGACACACTAATCAGTGTACTCAAAGCCTGATTTTAAATGCGGTAAAAGGCATTGGTTTACCAAGGTTTCTGTTTCTGAAATTCTCTAGCTCTGTTAGCTATGTTATTCGATTACTAATTTCCGATCACTTAATGATGACTAGGTATCAATATAATACTAACTGTGACTGATTGACAGTTCTCCGTGTCCCCCGAAACTATTGCCCTTATTGCCATTTGACTATCGGTGAAGATATCCTTTTGGGTTAAGTTAGGTTCGTCAAATTTGCACTAGCCAAAATCTCTGTTGGCAAGTATCTCCGCTTGGTTTTGGTTGTTCATATAGAGGAGTAGTCCTGTCTTATCTCTATGTCGACAGCCAACTGTAGAATAATAAGTTGCCAAGGCCATATGCGTCATGGTAAACTGGTATTGTAAATGGCAACTGAAGATATAAAAAAACATAATAAACCTATTTATGCAACTAA
Organism: Sarcophaga variegata; assembly: GCA_932273835.1. Lineage (NCBI taxonomy): Eukaryota > Metazoa > Arthropoda > Insecta > Diptera > Sarcophagidae > Sarcophaga > Sarcophaga variegata. The sequence goes on from OW026361.1 coordinate 113,515,098, forward strand.
TACAGATTATTATTATTTAAAGCGAGTAGCACGCGTGTTGGGAGAAGGAAAGATAGGCTACTTTGCTTATGAAGGCTCCTATCTAAGAGGAATTAAATAAGTATTAATTTTTGAAACACCCTATTATTACATCAAATACAACCGTGTTATTTGTTTACATTCTTTTACACTTGTCTAGTCTCTATCTTCTTTAACTACTTTCTAGTCTTTGTTGTTTTATTCATTCTATTCTATATAATATATATTTTTTCAGCAGCAAATAAAACACTATTTGGTATTTATTTATTCTGTGACGACTGTTAAAACAAAATTTATTGAGAGCTCGAACGGAGAAGAACCACTTATTAAAAGCAATACAATAAAAAAATTGAAAATATTTTTTCCAACTAAAAACGAATAATTTGTGAGAGTTAGTTGTTGTTGATTACTTAAAATAACTGTTTATTTTGCAAAAACATAAAGAAGAGTGATAATAATTTAATATTCCATCTCTTTCTATATTTTTCTAGTTTGTTTTTAAAATTGTTTGAGATTGTGCTGTAAAACGTAAGACTACTAATTGAAATCGGAAAAAATACAAGAAAAATAAAACAATTTGTAAAAAATGACAATCATAACAAAACCTTTTGATAAAAAGAACATCCTTAAATTACCATTGCCCTTGGGCATCGGTGCTATTGGAAAAGATAATTTGGAGAAGTCTTTATTGGGGGTAAGTAACTAATTACACAATTTAAAAGGCTATCAATCTCAGATTACGTATTAGACTTCAAAATACAGAAATAATTGAAAATTCCTTGACTTTATTAGTCCTTGTGAGCAAAATACTATAACTGCCAACCTTTTCGGAAAAAAAAATAATTTCGTTGATTTCATTAGTGACAACAGCAGCAGCAGCAGCAGGCGATAATAGCATTGGCCAGCCAGTCACGTTATATTCATTCTGTATCCTTGTGCTAGGTCCTCTACTCAATCAAGTGCATTTATTGATTTTTCCCTTTTTGATTGGGGTTTTTTTTTCGTTTTCACTTTCTCTTGTAGCCATTTACTGCGTCATGTAATAGAGCTTTTTTCTATTTGCTTTTGTTTACACTGGAGGGAATAGTTATACACTCACTTAAAAAAAATTAAATTTGAAATTAATGTTTTTTACTTCTTTCAAAACTTTGCTGTTGAAAGATGTTTTAAATTTAAATTTCATTGAGCAAAAACAATTCCATTTTAAATCTAATGAGATTCCGAATGCTGGCAGCCGATAGAGAGTTTAAGCTTTATTCAGGTTTTTTCTATTTCTCCTATCTAACCACCAAGTTATCTAGAGACTATGAACTCAGTTTAGCAAGAGCATCTGCCACTACGTTCTCAGTTATACCACTATGCTCTAAAATCTAAAAGAGGCGGATTCGATCTGGTGCAAGAAACCAAATTAAAAAATAAGTGTTAGGTATAAACTTCAAAATCAATGTGTGAACTGTTGATTATGACAGTTAAGGTCCTTAAGCCACAATCATTTGTATTTAACACTCTGTTCTGAAAACTTACTAGATTTATTGGTATTTAAAGTTAAAGAAGTGATAAAGTAGTGATTTTAGTTCTCCCACATATTACTTTTGCAGCCACAAGATAATTTTTTATGGCATAATAATTTGTTCTGAATCTATATTTATTTTGTGCACTGTATTTCGTATACTATAAACAATTTAATCAAAAAACCACACACACGTATTTGTATATACATACATCCATATGAAGGTATGTATGTATATCGTATGTGTTTGTTTTTTTATTTGTTTACTATTTTTATTCCTTTTTCATTGTCCTTTGGGTGTTTTGTGTCCATGACCCATCTTTTTTTATCTATTAGTTATCCTGTTGAATTTCTTTATTTGTATGCTTTGCCTTCTATTATTATATTTTTTTTATTTGTTTTTCTTCCAATTTTTATCTTTGGCAATAAAGCATTGTTGTGCAGTAGGAAAATTAAATGCGTCTTTATTTTATAAATTTTTAACAAAATATTGTAAAGGTTTATAACTTAATGTGATATTTTGCATTCTTTAAAATTAATTCAATGCACAATTATTGACTGTTATTGCGAAATTTATATTCAATGGAACTCCTTATTTCAATAAATAAAAAAAAATTATTTTTAACAATTCCAAACAACTTAAAGAACAGTGACTTTCTATCGAATCTTTATCTTGAACGAAACAATTGATGTCATTTGTTTAAACTATACAAACTTTGTTATATTTTTTAAAATTTAAAATAGTTATCACTATTAAGAATGGAAATGTATAAAATACCAGAAATAAAATGACATATAGTGTTTCGACGAATACAAGACCTTGTCTGAATCGCTGGTTAAACACGATATTCGAATTTATTTAAAAAAATATGAAATTAAATTGATTGAAGGAAGGTAGCACTTAATATTTTCAAATTATTCACCTTGAGTATTACAGATTAAAGCAGAAATAATAGAATAACAGCTCCAAACTTCATTTCTTTAGGTCAGTGCAGTGGAACAATATGTGCTCGGTAGTCTAAAGTGTACCCCAGATTTTCGTAAGTCCTGCTAAAACAGGGGTGTCTATGGCTACAAACATTACATTACATATAGTCAGTCTGGATTACGAACTAGCTTCTCACACCACATTTATTGTGTGTGTTAATTTTATACATTAGTGGCGGGACGTACAGTTTGAAGTAGACTCCAAACGATAGATTTTTGAGAAACGTTTCAGGTAATTTTATTCACTCTCAGAGTTTTTGCCAGAAACCAGCTGAGAAGTAATCACTGAGAAAATATTTTTTCATACTTCATTTTGTTAGAAATGTCTGACCTAGGGTTTGAACCGTGGTCTCACATTTAATAAGCCAACACGCTACCTACTAGACTACGGCGACTATATTGTCAAGAGCTTAAGGCATTTTATACATGCATCCACTTCTTCCTTGAAAAGTTGAGCCAGAGCCATAATAGTCCGTAGGTTTAGAGTTATCTACTCTGCTATGAAATGTACAATGCCTCACTGATGCTTCAATCTATGCTTCCCAACGGAAGCCTAACTGAGGATGAAAGTAGACTTCTCAGCCAGCCCAATCCTGTTATATACTTAATATTGGGTTTCAACAGAAAGTTTAAGTCCGCGAAGAATCCTCTTCCATTTTCCTATCTTCATATTCATTATTAGTAAAAAAAACTCGCTTCGAAAGAGTCTTACTGATAATCGATAGTTTAATGAACAAACGACTATGGCCTTCACTAAAGAACAATACACATGTAAATTTCAATGGATTAACCACGCGTTATGCAGACCAGCCGGAGGTGTCACCCGGAATGCTAAAATAATTAAACTTGACACACAAATAGATGTAGAGGTTTGGCATTATGCTTCTTATGGAATCAGGAGTAAATAATGATGATAGTGGATTGTCTCAGGTTATTACCAACTGGAGGGAGAGGTTATGTAAAAGAGGACAAAATGATGTAAAGCAATATATTTTTACCAATCCTTTGCTACTTTTCCTGACTTTAAAGTCAATTATTTGTACAAAAATTTAAATCAATGACCTTTTCATGAGAAACAAACACTAGAGGGGTAAAGCGAATCAAAATTTTTAATTAAAATTATAAAAATCAATTGATTTGTTCAATTAAGATAATATAAATCTTAAAAAGTCGTTTATTTTATAACCATCTTTGATAGCCAGATTTTGGTCCACGTATAGATATTTATTCATCATATTTAGTTATCTGCTTATATTTTATTTAGAAGTAAATAAATGGGTTGTAATGGCCAATTATGTATGTATGTATGTACAATATTTCTAACGATTTTTTTTCTCTTTTGCTTTAGAAAACAAAAACTAAATGTTTGTTTGCTGGCTTAAATATTCTAAAGTATTTAGTTTCAAATAAATGGATGTGTTATCTCTAATTTCAGTATATTGTTTATACAAAAAGGCAATAAAACATTTTTAATCGATCGATGGTTTATAATTATTTGTCATTAGGGTAGTGTAATCAAATATGAATGATTTTTTTTAACGCATTAAACGTTAAACATTTGTTATTTACAATAAAAATAATTCAAATATTTGTTTCCATTCCTTTTCCCAACTGAAATAGAACAATATTTAGAACTTAAATATAGAACGGCTTAAAATTTGAAATAATTGTCAAGTAATAAGTAAATACAAGTTATTTCTAAAGATTTCTTTAAATAATATTTTTTACTGTTGATTTTTAGTTAAAGCAAATTTTCTAGGAAAAAAAGAGAACTGACTGAATCATCACGACTATAAAAGTTACTTTTCTTTTTTTTAAAATGTGTTTATTAAGCTTTTTATTTTTATAAACTATATTTCATTGTATTGCTTCGTATTGTTTATATCAACGTTTATTTAATATAACCATTACAAAAGAATTGTTTTCTTTATTTAAACAAATATACAGGCGCGATAGTATGTATATATTGTTTACATATATGCAATGATTTTTTTATGGACTTTAGCGTTAATGTATAAAAGGCATATCAATTTATCGTAAAAGTTATAATTCATTATAATAGACTTATTTTTGCGTACAAAACTCAATTGTTTTTTATTTCACATTAAAAATCAAAACAGTATTGAAAAATTACTAAATTGTTTTTTTGTATTGTATAATTGTACGGCTTAGTAAATAAAATGTATTATAATAATACATTCAACAAATTAGTAAATAATTAGAATTGGAAGACATACAAATTCATTTTTTTTAATTTTAGAAGAACTGCTGTAAATGTTGTCTTAGTTTTATCTTATCACTACTGTCTTAAGGAACGTTCATTAGTTTTTATAGGAATAAAAACAAATAAAGTGTTGCAAACTATTTTTAGTATATTTGTAATGACTTTAATATTACACATTTTATTTTTCTATAAAATATTTTTTTAAAAATTGAATTAAAACAATATAATTAAATATTAAAAATTCAACAGAAAGCTTCTAATTTAAATCACTTTTAATTTATTGTCTTGATATTGCCCAAATGCTGTTTCGTGGGGTATCATACATGTCGAACATATTAATCAAATAACTGAAGTCGTAATCATGAAAGTGTGGTTACATGGTCGATTATAATTACTATGATCTCTGGCATAAATTGTGGTCATACCAGTATACTCTATAAAGAATTGTTTTCCAAATTGACCCAAGCTCTTAATTCCAATCAATATGGACATACATACATATATGGATATCCTTTTTCGGTTCTTTTAAGAAAAGTAAGGCTGTCATGAAATATCTCCACATTTTTTACAATTCTCTGCTGTTTTTCACTAACATTCTAGATAAACGTGTAGCAAGTTGTTGGCTGCACGCTCATGTATTGCTATATAGGTGAGAAACTTTTTGCCGATTTAATTTTTACTTTTTTTTTTGAAGTAATGGCACTCTCTGATCTATCTATAATGTTTTTGCGATGTTACCGTATCTAGGGGGAGCAGAGACCACAACACATTTTCTTTCTTACTTTGAGTTCGAAAACTATAATGAAAGAATTTTCACCTTGTTCGAGGTTTGAAATTTAACCATTCTACCGACCAATATATGTTAGCAGATGAACTTAGGGCGATTAAAATTTCTCTTCATCCTCTTCGATCATTTGCAATATATTTCACTTGAGACTTACTATGCCGTTTGGTCGTCACTGCATCTAACAGTAGAAGAAACAGTATTGAAAATAGTCTACAAGCTTGTTGGTCCCGGTCCATGAAATCTAACACGGCTTGTCGCATTCCTGTATTATTCACGAGTAAAAATTATAAACTTGTCAGCGACATCCTCATCTGCCAGTATAGTGTACTGTATTTTAGGGCGTTTACAGATCACATGTAGTTTCCTAAACCGGAAACCGGCATGTTCACAACGTAACATCGTCTGCACTTGGTTATAGAACAGTTCTTGCACAATAAGTTGTTAAGCAGCTTGGTACTGTAACGGCAATTGGGTTTCAAATTCCATATATATTTATAGCGAATAATTCGTGATTGTATTGGCATTTTTAAACAGTCATCTACCGATGCAAAAACATTCTGTGGTTTTTTCTGTGTGTCATTATTCGTAGACAGCGTATTATTATTATTTTATGGTAATATATAAATGTATGTGGTCAAGTGACGGAACTGAAATTCTTGCTACTTAGGAGATTATAAAAATATACCTATGATTCGTAACCACTTATAACCCCTTAGGACAATTTATATTACATTGGTGTATTTGAAGAGTTTCTAATAGAATCTGGTTATAATCTAAATACATCTGATTACCCTGAAGTATAGAGGACAATTCGTTGGGCGAAAGTAAAAAAATAGGAATGAATCATCTGCCAATCATTTATTTGGGATATCTATAGGTGGCTCGGAATGCAAAATGTTTGTTTTCTAGAATTGCCAAATTGTCACAATAGTCAATTGCCAATTAGTTAAAGGATCATCCTCTTTTTTTATATAATATACATATATGTAATTCACTTTATTACTAATAGAAAATTCATTACATATATTATTAAAAGAATTGTTTACATCAACCAGAGCTACTTCGTATGTATCTGCTAAGCCATTGGCCTGTCAGCAGGCAAAATAATACATATTTACTCTAATATGTTAGCTAAATAAATTCAAATTAGTAATACTTTAAAGGAAAAAAGTTCCTTGCGAACTTATAAAATAATCCTTCAAAAGTTTCTTCCTCTTTACTTGTATGGACTTCATTAATGACATGGACTTCAAGTTGACGGACACAACTATTTAAATACCTAAAAATAATGAAATAAATTTACAATCAAATCGTGTTACTCTATTAAATTAAGCTAAACTACAATTTAATTTAAATAAAAAGGTATCGTAACCATTTAGTGTAAGATATATTATTAAAATTTAAATGAATATTTTCGTTGTCATGTATTTAAATTCATCCTTTTATTTTGACCATTAAACAATTGAAGCCAATTAAATGCATTCGTATAGTGCATTACAGTGATTCATATTGCAATGTTTATACTGATAGAGGGTTTTGCTTGTACATATATTTGCATAGTTAGCGTCGGCCTATAATTTTATATTGATTTTCCGGCAATATCCATGTCATCGAACAAAGCTCATTTAGATATTGAGTTCATAAACTCTTTTGTTTACATTAAATACGAGGTTCGTTGACTTTTGTTGTTACCATTTAAATCAATTATCAATATATACATGCACATGTACATACGTATGTGTATATAAACATATTTGTTTTCAATGAGACAACCTATAATTAAGGCCAGAAGAATATGTATTTTACTTTATACGGTTATTTTTATATATTTCTTGGTTAATTACTTCTATGGTTAGTATTTTTTTTTATGTTTCTCTTGTACAAGTTAAAGAAATATCATTAGAATGCAACCCTCGATTTTTTTTTCACTTTATCAGTGTTTAATATAGTTTAAGTGTGTATTTACTTATATAACGAATCATAATAATATTGTTTTATATTTTTTTTGTCATTTGTTTATAGCCCCAAGCTTATCTGCCTCAAAATGGTGGTGCTGGAGATGTAGAATCAATACAGTATCATCATCCTCATGCTTTTAATTGCATCAAAAATGGTTTAACTGTGCTTCTCATATGCATAACTATTCTGTTGGGCATGTTTGGCGGTTATTTCATCTATCGCTCCGTTGGCACTACAGACAATCCAACAACATTCCATTATCGTACACTATGCGATGTACCCTATGAACTGAGTAGTAATTTGACTATGCCACGTTTCTATCCACAACCGGATGAGTTTGATTTAAATTTCAACTGGTTGTTGCCGCATCTAACTGGCCGTGTTTTCGATGGCAATGCTAATAACGACGATGACTTCTTCCGCGAAGAAATCGAAATGGATATAAGTGATGATGAAAGTTATACAAAAATCGATGTACCTGATTTTAAAGATGGCCGTCACGGACGTTTTATGCATGATTTCAAAGAAAATCAATCGGCTATTATAGACACAACCGCTAATCGCTGTTTCATAATGCCCTTAGATCGTAATACCACTTTACCGCCAAAGACCTTTATAGATTTAATGGAGAAAATGAGTTCTGGTTATTACAACATTGACACCGATCGTGTTAGACGTAATATGCGTGTCGTTATGCCCCCCATAACAGATTTGACTTTAATATCTGAACGTATTGCTAACGAGTGCTATGACATGAAGGTTTATATGCTGGAGAATTATCAATCAGGAGGTGAGTTAAAAACAATTATTTATAAAGGATATTACATGACTTCTTACTGGTACTTTTTTGCAGTCTTTAAACGTGATGCTAAACCACTTGCTGATCAGGGTAAATTTGCTGAATATTCCGGCAAAGGTATTGTTGAATTCGATATTGTTAACATTGATGAGATTGCAGAGTACGAGAAGAAACATTCAAAATAATTCATAAATAAATACTTTTTTTTTGCTTAGAATTTTAAATGTTAAATACAAAAAACAAATCCAATACAGAAAAACAAAACAACTAAACTTATTTGTAATTTTAGCTAAAGAAAACAAAACAAACAAAAAAAAAATCAAAACAAAATGTTCTCGCCTACAACGGGTATCTTTTTCAAAATCCTTTTTAGTAGTGTGTAGTTTTTTTCTTTTTGATTGTGTAATCATCCTGTATAATTGACAACTAATTATGAACAAAAAACAAATAAAAAACGAAAGAAAAACACAAATTATTAATACTTGATAAATGCTATTAAAACTAATTATTTAAAAAGGCAATAGTTAAAGAGAGCTAAACGAGCTAATTTCAATTGCAATGAATTTTACAGATAATGTTGTTAAGTTTTATTTTTGGTTTCTTAATTATAAATTTGCTGCATATTAATGGGTTTTCTTGCAATAAATGAAAATAATATGGATTGGAAGCAAATGCATTGATTTTATTTTTTATAATTTAATCATTGTTTAGTTAAACACCACAAAAACTACATTCCACCCACACACATATTCTACCAGTACCTTTATAAAAATATATTTGAAAAGAAAATTGAATTTTATTGTATAAAATAAATTTTTCTTTAATATTTTAGTGGTACCATCGTTATATTATTTTCTTTTTAAAATTATTTTTAATATTTATATTCTGTTTTCTGTGTTTTCATTTACTATGTTATTGCCTTTGTAATAAAATTAAACGATTTTAATATAATTTTAAATTTTTTTTATTTTTCCTAACAAGAAATGAAACTGCTATATATACGTGTTTGTCGTTCAAAACTCGTTAAAGTTATGGCAAGAACAAAAAAAAAAACAGAATTTTATTAAATGTTATCGAAAAGAACAATTTATCAAATGTGTATAATGTTCAACTATAAATATAAATTAAAAAAAAACATAGAAATAAGAATATAAATAAAAAAAAGTAAAAAACAGCTTATTAATCTCTCAATCGAAATTTGAATGAAGATAGCTAATACACCGGGTATAATAATACCTAATAAGAAACTCTGGATAGCTTCGGATAAAGTTTTCAACGAATGGTCTTTATTTATTGAACCAATGTGTGAAAATCGTACAGTCTTCCAGTGGAATGTAGTGTATTTCAGGCTGAAATTCTAGGATGTTAGAGCCAAGGAACTAATCACGAAACATACCGAAGAGTTCAAGAGTAATTAATTGTGGATAATTAGGGAGCGTTACAGGCGTTACTTCTAGGTCGCATCTGGTATGTGAGACTAAGAGTAAGATTATTACTAAACGCCTTATTTCGAATTATAAAATTTGATAATGCTCATGATTGGCACGATTAGGATCAACTTTGGAAAGAGAGATGTTGGTGAAACCACCAATAATCTGTTTCTTTCGAGCTATCGAGGGGTGGTTCAATTCACAAAACACTTCTGTTTAGAGATGTTGATCGGACTGTTGTAGGGTCGTTTCAATTTTATGGTCCTAGCCTAGCAAAGCAAGATTAGAAGGTAGTTGAGAACTTTTATAGGAGACTTAACTGGGCATATCCCCTGGATCATACTTTATATCACTGATTTGCAGCTACATAGTCAATTTAACAACTGATTGATAGTGAACTTGAGGATCTAACATGGTTTGTGAATAGGATTGACTGCTTAGAGGGATATCCTTAGTATAGTATGTATCTACGAAACAGGTGACATATGTTCCTTCGTTCTTTCTTTTCTCTATTTCTTTCTCTTCAACATCAATTTCTACTTTTAATCTATTTTCGAGCTGCTGTTAATTTATTGGCATATAACCCTTCCTGAGCTAACCAAGGGCGAGGACCAGGCGGTCGCTACTCTTAGAGATCTCAATACAGAACATTTTCGATAGAAAAAAGGGATAATAGGAACTTCAAACGTTTGGCAGATATGAGCCCATTTCTGGATAAATGGGCACGTGGAAAATCAAACTTGTTGACTTTGTGATGACCCAAAACCACTCCAGATACAAGAGCATCTAAAGCATTCCGAAATGTCAGTGTGTGGATTTTGAACTGGCTGCGTTACAGAGCCACATTTCTTTGCGAACGACGTTGGCTACGTAATCACACTCAACGGCTAGCGTTATATTCGAATGACATCAACTTGGCTTTTAACAGAGCGACACGACGTCGCACACATCTCATGCCACATTGGAAGGTATTGCGTATTGGCCACCGATATCACGCGAATTCGGTACAGTCTGATTTATGCGCCAGAGTAATGAAAAATTAGACTTTTCGAATGCGCTTCACTGGCAGAAGCTTTGGCGAATATTTTAACAATCTTGTATTCCAAAGATAGATTCATAACCTATTAATGCATCTATCAAACGAATATAAAACTTCAATGATACCTAATTTTCTATTTAAAGTTAAAGATATGAAGTGCTTAATGAAAGACCCGACACGAGCATAAAACAAATTCTTGGTAACCCAAATAAAGTAAAATTATCGATAACCAGAATCTTTTATCTGACATCCCTGATGAAGCATCAGCTGTGATTATTTACCCAATGCAATAACAAAAACATATTTGCAGCATGTTCAATATTGGCAAAATAAAATAATTTAATTATAAAATAAATAACTTTTATCACATTATTTTAAATTTTTTATTTTAAATTCTTAACAATGTGGCCAAATTTGGTGAAACATAAAACTTTTATATTTCGTAGTTACACAACAAAAGCGAAAAGAAGTCTGCTTAATCAAGATCAAAGTAAAATAAAAGGTAATTAGGTACCTTCGGTTACAAGATATTCAATTAATTCCAGTTTTGTATTCCAACTAGTTCTTGAAACAAAACCTTCAAATCCACATAAAGAACGTGTCTATGCATGGGGTTTCCAGCAGACCGGCGCATTAGGACTACTAACAAATGTAAAAAAGGCCCAGGAACGTTATACAGATATGGTTCATCATCCAACGCGTATGCAGTTTTCGGTCAATAATGAAGTAATTGATATAACAGCTGGTTATGGCTTCTCTGCTTTTGCGGTGAAACGTTCGGATGGCGAGACTTTGTTTGGTTCTGGCCTTAATACCGATTCTCAGCTGGGTTTCCAAGTAAAAGGCCAACCGAAGGATCCAAGAAATCTAGATATAATAATCTATCCCACAGCCATAAAATTACCCCGGATTGATGGTGAAACAGATGATGATATGCTAGTGAAATGTATGTCGGCGGGGAGAGCCCATTTAGTGGTGGTAACGAAAAATGGCACCATTTTTACCATGGGCAATAACTCATATGGCCAATGTTGTCGTGATATTATAGAGGATGAAGCCTATAAAGGTAGCTCTTTAATTTATCGCTTATCTCAAAAGGATATTTGTGGTGAAGAGGACGAAATTATCGATGTAGTGTGCGGACAGGATCATACCATGTTTTTAACACGCCAGGGACGTGTTTATACGTGTGGTTGGGGTGCTGATGGACAAACTGGCCAGAGTCATTATGAGTCCACGGGTAGATTATCCCAAGCCTTAGGTGATATTTCCACAGAACATATCGTCAAATTGGCCTGTGCATCTGACTGTGTCTTGGCTCTTAACGATAAGGGTGAAGTTTTTGGTTGGGGCAATTCTGAGTATGGCCAATTGGATGATACAGATAATGCCCTTACACAAATCAGTAGTCCCCAGCAGCTGAAATTAACCAAAGGTATCGGCAAATTAAAAGATATAGCCGCTGGCGGCTCATTTTGTATGGTTCTCAATGAAGAAGGTTTGGTGTATACATGGGGTTTTGGTATCTTAGGATTTGGTCCTTATGTTGAACAGACCTCAAAACCTCAACACTTATTACCTCCTTTATTTGGCCGTAATGATTTCAGTGATAAAACTTATGTAACATCTATTGGCTGTGGTGTTTTTCATATGGGTGCCATCAATTCGGACGGCGATCTTTTTATGTGGGGCAAAAATCGTTTTGGCCACTTGGGTTTGGGCCATAAGAAAGATCAATTTTTCCCTTTGAAAACAGCTGTTAATGGTAAAGTGACGAAAGTGGCATTTGGCGTAGATCATACTCTGGCCATGTGTAAACCTTTTATGTAAATAAGTTGATTTAATTAATTTATTCTTTATAGACTTTAAGGATTATTTTAATAGGAAAAATATGTAATAAAGGAAAATAATTTAAAGAAATATATCCACTTTTCAGTTATATTTGGAATCAGAGTAGAGATACAATGTAATTTGGTTGCCTCTGATATCCTGATCCGACCTACATCTAAGGTATAAGGGGCTCTTTTCGTTTAGACGAAAACGAAACTGTTTTAATATCCAAATAAAGCTTATTCCTTAGCCAGTTAGTCACAAGTATTGGGTTGGAAGGATGGCGTAACACTGTATGTACAGCGCCAAGATTTCATCCGGAGACCTATTGGCTCATTGCTCAGAAAAGAAGTATTGGAACGAACCGCAAGCAGAAAATAAGACCAGTTATTGACAAAGAGATTAATCTTTTGAATACAGTGTGTAGTTCCATTTTATTTATATGTCAAAATTTAATTTAATTTTATTTAAAATAACTATTTTACATTTCACTGTTAATTCTTTTCATTCTTTACATAACCATGTAAACAAAATACAAATTTCTTACACTGTGTATGGATTTGTTCAACTGTTATATTTAGAAATAACAACTCTGTAATACAAATTTCAACAACCATGTCTGCTACTCCCTTAAAAAATCGGGTTTGCAAACGCAACAACACTGGCTGAAAAAAGACATAGAAAACGACAAAAAGAGAAAGACAGATGCAAAAGAAATTGAACGTATGAAGAAGTTGTCTGAGTGATACGCGTATTGGGGAAAAATTCTCTTCAATTTAATGAAATATTGAAAATTAAGTTTTAAATTTATTGAAAACAATTAAATTTTTACAATAATACTCAAAAATAATTGTACAGTGAAAAATTAAATGTGAAAAGCTAAAACCTAGAAAAATTTAAAAATTAGAAGAGTCTCTGGGAGAAAGAAGTGAGTCAAAGAAAAAAATTTTTTTTGCAAGTGAAATTTTCAGTGAAAAATAAAGAAAAAAAAAATATCGCAACCAATAAAACAAATTTCTCCAAAAAAGATAAAATTTCTATATAAATTAAAGCCATAAAAGCTAAACAAAAAAGAATGTTTATGATTAAATGTTTGCCTATTGCATTTTCAACAGAAGTATTGGCGTCATCAAGTTGAAATCTTGAATAAAAGTGAAAGATATAATAAATAAACAAAATATACAAAATATTTAATTGTCTAATAAAAAAGAGGAAAAAATATCACTTGGATAAACTCTGGATTAAATGAAATCAATTAGTATTACACGAAAAAATCAGTCTTAAAGCCTTTTTTTGTTCATAATGCATTAAAGGGCTGGGGCTGCTTTTTTCATCATCATCGACGACAACGACAACGAAGAGAAGGAAAAAACGCATTTTCATCGTAGTTTTGTCTCCGGTAGGTACACACACAAAATATCCGACCGACCATATATATCCATCCAGTCATATTTATTTTTTATCCCCATATCTTGCATATATATTTTCAAATATTCGAACATTTTATACAATTTCGCTCTCTCTTTTGAATCTGGATAAGTTTTGTTCATTCCTTTTTGGTCCTGTTTTATGTTAAGCAGACTCTCTTTTTATGAACTTTAATGCTCCCTGTTTACTACAACAACACTGGCAAAGTATTTGTTGTTGTTGTTCTTTTTGCATTTCCTCTCCCAAAAATGACAACAACATCGCCACCACTACCACCCCAAATATGTTAAAAAATCTTTCTTTTATTCTTCGGTTCGTTCAAGTGCTTTTGTACCGTCAGCAGGCAACACTGATGTTAAAACAACAAATTCACCTTTTTTGTAAATATCCTGTGTATTATGTACACCTCACGGTTAGTAATACAAATAACCACCTTATAATTTCCATATGTCATCCTCTATCAATAATACGAGTGTTGCCAGGGGTCTATAAAAAAGGAGACAAGTTTTGTCAATAATTTTTTATTTTATTTGTTTTTAGAAAGTTTAAAGTGCACTGACTATGTATTTAAATGTAGTATATAATAAATAAATATAAATAAAGGTCAGTACATCTATAATATTGGACGTGTTTGGTAAAACTCTTTTAGGGATTAATCTAAACAAATTTGATAGTTTTGTTGTTATTAATTATCTATATATTGTCTTGCAGATGATAGGATATTGCTGGTTGCTAAGTTATCTAGACATTTGGCAATGTATTGTAAGCTATCATGCGGCTCAATAGTAAAATTTTATGTCTGAATATAATTCACACTTTTCTCATCGTTTATACAATTTGTGAATGATATATGTAAAATTTTTCTAGAGATATGCCTGCCGTACGTACACTGTAGTTGCAAATCTTCTCTATTTTAAAGTTAACCTTATTTTAGATTTTTTATTTTAATCCTACAAACGTGTCTATATGTGACTATCGCAAATATATTATTGTTTTTGTTGGACATTCTGAATATACCTATTTTAGAAAAAAAAAAAACTTAAAAAAGCGAATATAGTTGGGTAAAGAACCATCCATTCCAGAATAATCATTGGTGTTTATTATTTTATGAATAAATTTTAAAATGATGTTCGAAGACAATAACTGTTCAAATTGGAATATATAACTAAAAGTTTTATTATCAAATTTATTTATTAGTATGAAAACCTTAAACCTAGTGCTCGTTTTTATGTTACATATTCGAAATCTATATTTAAATTTTTTCAATTATTGGATCCATATCCACAAATATTAATTCTTTGTTCGGCAAGGTTAATCAAAACTAGTATGAATTTTATATTACCAACAAGTTAGAAAACGAAGAATAAAATTTAGTTTTTAGAGCAGATGCAAAAGGCCTACTTTCCTAAGAGCGAATCTGCTAATGCCGTGCCTTAATTTTAATATTATATTATGCTTAACACTTTATAGGAAAAGTTCTTTGAAAAAAGTGCCTCTTTTCTATGAGAAGAGCAAAAATCATAAACAAATGCAGCAAATTAAATAATGGCAACACTGATTGCTTAGTTCTCTTGTTTAAGTCCAATTTACTGTTAAATATTCTCTCACTATTACTCCATCTCTCTCTCTGCCTTTTGCTTTTATTATAGTATCTATAAGGAAACCGGCATATGAATTATATTTTACCGTTACACCGCTTTATTTCGCTCACTAATTATTTTATTTTTTCTCTTTTTGTTTACCCCCCACTGGTTTTCAATTGTTGTTGTTGCTGTTGCTATTGCTGCTGTTTTTGTTTTCTTTTTTCTTGTTTTTCATGAACGACCTCTTTTTTGCTGTTAAACACCACCCCATTCATTTCTGGATTTTCTTTCAACCACATTTTTAATACGTGCTTCTCTGTTGTTGTTTGTGTCATTATTATTATTTGTTGCTGTTTTGCTTTAACTTTCGCTCTTGTCCACATTTGTATATTTCTCTGTTTTCTTGTTTTTTCTCTCTCATTCTGCATTTATCTGTTATTGTAATTGTGTTTCTGTCTTAAATGGTGAGATTTAAAATTCCCGACCAAACGAACAAGTACGACTAGAAATAAAAGTATTTATTTGTTAATATATTTATTTATTGAACCGTTTTTGTTTAGTATTTGCTTTGCTATTTGGTGAAATTATTATGTGTTTAAAAATAGGTGAAAAGTGGAGTGATAATTAGTTGTGTTTTTATTATGATCCCGAGTTTTTGGATAAAATTTAAATTTTTGTTTCTTTATTTTCTAAAAATAATCTTAAAATTTCTTAGGCCTGAAGTATACGGCATGTATGGATGGATACAATGTAATAAAAATATATCGATTATTTTCAAAATAGATCGGATCGATTAGAGCTAGGCGGAGTTGAAGAGATACGATTTTGTTTTCCCATATTTTATAACCTGTGAATTAATTGTGCCTAGTGAGATTTTTCTTCTTCTTTTCCAATATTTTTTTCCAATTACTGGTCGTATTCAGGAATTTCTTGAGGTCTATACAAATCACTTTTCATGGCTTCGTATCTTCTTAAGCCATGGAAACTATTGCACATCTATCAAGCGTTAACAAATTATCTATATATGTATATTATCCATAAGTACGCCGATTTTTATTACTTCTATGGCTCTATCAAGTATCGGAGTTCTTCCGTGGCATTTACTTTCGATAGAAAGACAAAGAAATAAGCTTGACTGACTCATCAACTGCAGGTTTCCAAAGGATCAAATGATTAACTCTAATGACAAATCACGCCATCCATTCAGTTTTTAAGGTAGATGTTTGTCGAACGAAAAGCTCTGCCGTAAAAGCGGTGGACTTAACAAGATCCATATAATTCAGTTTATCGAATTTTAAACTCTGTTCAGGCTAATTGCGTAGCTTTCTTTTGATATGACTAAGACTTTCCTGAATTAGAGACATTGCTTAAAGGCTAGCATGTGAATTAGAATGCAAATTTCACACTAAAGGAACTTAGGCTTTGAACTTTATTTATTTAGGATAGAGAGTTAAGACTCATTTCCTGTCCAGCACTAAATCAATGTCCCCTACGCTAGCTTGACTCCTTACTATCATAGTGTATATGATTGTAGTACATAAAATACAATTTTGATTTCGTTTTCAATATTTCCTTTTTCTATATGAGTTATGACTTAAAAATTCTAAATTCCTAAATCTTTTGTCGTCTCACTATTAAACTTTTATATTTCTGTAGAAAGAGATTGCACAGAAAGTATTTAAACAAATTGTTTTATTTAATGTAAATATTCCAATTTATGCTATTTAAACTTTTTAATAAAGTTTAAATATTTAAAGAAGGTATCTCTGCTTTTAATCGAAACCTTGTGTCCATTACTCAGCATTTGAATTTCTTTTTAACGAAATTGAAATTCATTAGTATCCTAAAACATGCTACGTATACATAAAATGGAAGGAACAAAAACAAACAGCAACAAAAATAAAAACAAGCAACAACAACAAACAAATAGAATTAATGAACAAATGACAACTACGTACAATTCTTGTTTGGTGGAACCACGTATAGTACAGGGACAAAAAAAAGTCGAAAAAACAAAAAGAATGACAAACAACTACAAAAACAATAAGTAAAAATAATCAAATGTACTATTGACCAACCATATGCTAAAACATCATCAACAACAATAATACCATTCACAACAACAACAAATATTGTTCAATGTCCCTTTTTTGCATCATCGTTATCGTTCATCGTTATCCATATCATCAGAGCAGCAGTAGCAACAATATGAGAGGAGTTCCACTAGAAGTATTCATGCTTTAAATTCATACATACTCTAGGTTTTTATTTTTATACTCCACCTAAAACTCTTCAGCACGTACCATCATCACCATCAACATCAACATCGTGGGTAGTCATTATTGGTACAGATTTCTGGCTTGTGTGTGTGTGAGTTTAACACAAAATTTTTTTTTCTTTGTTGTAAAATTTGTTTGTTGTTACCGAGTGGATTTTTGTAAAGCATCGTTTTTCATTTTATTTTGTTTTCATTCTCCATATTCCTAGAGTATGAGTCCTTTAACAAGGGGTCTGTGTCTAGTGGTTGCTTGCCTGCCTGCCTTTAAAAGAATGATTGTTTATGTTCTATACATAAACTGTTTATACATACATATGTATGTGTAGAATGCAAATTATTTGTATGACCATTTTTGCTTAACAGTTGATGGCTAAACTGAAACTAAATCATACCCAATTGGAAATTAACTATCATTTGGTTATTTACTTCCAATTCGTGGCTACAATATTATTTTTATATTTAAAATTGACTAGAATTTTTGTTTGTTTCTGGACAAATATTAGATCCACTGTAATGTTTTAAAAAATCACATGAAAAGTGACTACAGTGACGTGATAAGAAAAGGAAACTTTTTGTACGTATGTACGACCTATAAGGCTATTTAAACAACCTCTTTTCCAGCAGTTCTCAACTACTTTCTTTTTGCATATTTTGTGTGATATCTCGGTGATAGAGTTTTCAAATTCTCAAACGTTAGGGGATCATCCGCACAGACACGGTATTTGAAGAAGTCTTAAAAAAAAATTTAGTGGCATCAAATCTTTTCATCCTGATTGCCACTTGATATCACCACAAAAATTAAAAAATTACTCTTACTGAAAACTTTTCATACAATATAGCCGACATCAGTCATGTTCTTTGACTCGTAGCACGTCTTGTTGAGACTACATACCATCTAGTTCGTAATGCACAATTGCAGATCAAAAGAAGTCGGGTACCGTAGGGCGATACCGCCCTCAATAGGCGGTAGCGGTTCTTTCGGAATCGTTTTCAAAAAAGACAACGGCTTTGCTTTTTTTGGTATCATCATTATCTATGAAACTTTCAAGAAAGTGGGACGTATAGCATTCAAAATGATGCATTAAATATTTCGAAAAGCAATTGAAACAGTTTTTTTTTATACTAAGAGAGGAATAATACAGGAATAATTACTTTTAAAATGACAACGAGTAGTTGGCGAAATAAGATATTTGCACCGAATACGATCATTAGTAGGTAGTTTGTTTTGGTCTTTACAATGACATCGAGATTATATTTGAACTGAACGTATAGATATTGCACAAAATATCTACCAAATAATGCTCTCGGTTCTTAAAAATTAATTTTTTCTTTTATTTAAGTTTTCTATGAGTTTTTTTTTTCAAAGAGCTCTTGGAAACATTTTTCCGAAATATTTCCAACCGGCTAAATTTTTCTTCAACATGATTTAATTTTTGAGTGTAATATAATCAATTTGGTTTGAGTTCTCTTTTGTTAATCGTATTCATAGTTTATTTTCGTTAAATTTTTTTGTTGTTGGTTTTTATTATTGCTATTGTATTAGCTTTTTGTTTATAGAATATTATATGCCGGCAAGTTATCGAGCGAATTTGTTATTTTAAGGGTGGATAAGGCAGCAGCAGGTATAGTTTCAATTCGATTATTTTGCAAATGCATTTATTGCTGTTGTTCTATATATGTGAAATCGACTAAAACGAATTGTCAAGTGTGTTTTAAGTGTGGTGAATTGCTTTCATAAAATCATCAAATAAGGGGTGTATTGTGGTGAAATTGTAATTGAAAACAAAATTTTTAGCCAAAGGCCAAATGAATGAAATTATTTGGAAATAAAACATATATCAAGAGGGTTGAAACAACAGTGTTCATCAAAAGTATTATTGTATTTTGCTTATGGTATAATAATTTTTAAATTTTTCTATATTTTTGAACAGTTTTAAGGGTAAAATTTTTAACTTGCAAATCCACTAAAGATATGATTTGTTCTTTTTATTTTTTTTCTTAATGAATTTTGTCTCATTTTATTTTTAGTTCAATGAATTGAAGAAACCCCATTCTTTTCTATATAGAAAAAACTACCGTTAACATTTGTTTGTTTATTTGTTTTTTTTGCTGTTTTGAATTTAATTAATAAATTCTAATTTCCATTATTTCCTGTAAGACAAAACAAATCGAAACGCATGTTTGATTTCGAAGTGTTTAACATAATTTTCTTGTCTCACTTAGTAGCCTAACAACAAAAATAAAAATTTATAATTTAATGGCTCATAAATTTGTATTTAAACGTAGCCGTTGCCGTTGGCTGGCATTCATTAATTCTACTGCAATTCCCTAAAACAAACTCAATCTCTTGTCATTTTTGTGTTGCCTTTCTTTCAACGCTTTCTTGCTTTTTTTTCACTCACTTGTTCAACTTTTTTTCCATAATTTCTTTGAAAAAAAAAAAAAAACGTTGGCAAAAAAATAAAACTTAATTTTCTTAAACTCTGTTACACTATTGTTATTATTTTACATTGTCAACATCATTATTATCATCATCATCATCGTTATCACGTTCACACAACTTGGCTGGCTGGCTACCTTTTGCATAACAAATAATGGCGACAATACGCTTGTCAATAGCAGCACAACACAGACCAGTCTAGAGACGATCGACCAAACGACCAGCTAACAAACAATAGACAAACTAAAGTGAACATTTTAACACAACAACAACAATTACAATTACAACTAAAATTAAAATTAATAATAAAATAACAAAGTAAAGCAAAAAAAATAAAATAGAAAAAGAAATAGAAATCTTTTATAGTAATCGCTCAACTTTAAAGTACTTTTCGTAATTGTATTCGTCAATGTGTTCAAGTATTTTAAACTCAACTCAACTTTACTTAACTCAAGTTCATTGGCCATTGACCATTAAGTATCGTCGCTAAGTGTAAAAACTGGCAAATAAATAAAATGAAAAAAGGAAAGCGAAATCGAATAATTATAATGCTAGGTTTTATACTAAAATTCTAAGTTTATGCGACATATTGGCGTTAGTATGCAGGAAACATCCGATATTTTCCAAAACTTATATTCAAAAACTGCATGGTCATGGTGTCAAGGATTCCAAAACAGGTTTCCTTACGCTCGAGCGTTGCTTAGGACGGGATATATAGGCTACGAAACTAATTGTTTCCTTCAAATGAGCAAAAAAAAAGTGCTCTGTATAAAGGGGGCTAAAAAATGGATCTAGTGGAGGAAGTGGACCTAGTAGACTGGATAGTCATGTTGTCAAGGATTCCAAGATATGATTCCTATTACTTAAGACCGGAGATTTAGGCGAATACGTTAACTTTTTTTTCAAATTAGCCAAAAAAAAGTGCTCTTTATAAATCGAACTAAATCTGTTAAAAAATGGACCTAGTGGGGAGGTGCACCTAGTGGGCTGGATAGCCATCGTGTTAAGGATTCCAAAACAGGTTTCCTTATTGTCGAACGTTACTTAGGACCGAAGATATCAGTTACGAAGCTAACTTGTTTATATGAGTAAAAATAGTTCATTCATAAACTTAAAAATGTTACTAATTCTCATTGAGTTAATATGTATATATAATATGTATATAGATCCAACACAATGTGTAATTTTTCGCAAGTTGTTTTTCTTTGGTAGACGACTTGTATTTTTTGGTTGATGACTTGCATTTTTTCGGAAGATGATTTAAATTTTTTGTCGATGACTTGCATTTTTTGGATGATGACTTGCATTTTTTGGACGATGACTTGCATTGTTTATGTTGATGACTTGCACTTTTTTGGCTGATGGCTGGAATGTTTTTGATCGATGACTTGCAATTTTTGGTCGATGACTTGCAGTTTGTGGACGATGACTTGCAATTTTTGGTCGATGACTTACAGTTTGTGGATATTTTTGGCCGATGACTTGCATTTTTTGATTTTCGTCAATGAGAAAGATATAGCTGCGTCGCCTATATTACATTGGTTTGTAGCCAGACCATAAGGAATGCTATTTTGGAATCATTCATATTATGGCTAGCCAGCCCACTAGGTCTATTTCCCTCCATAAGTCCATTTTTATCCTGATTTAGCCTCATTTATACAGAACTTTATGTTTTACTATAGGAATTTGAGTACAACCTCATGAACAAAAAGTAAATCACGTAAAATTTAAAAAATAAATGGTTTAGAGAAATATTTTATGGTAGCTATTCCCTTTCAAGTTCATTTAAAACAAAAGTCGCTTTCTTCTCTCAAATATAAATGAATTAAGCGCAAGTCTTATACAATCTAATGGAATTAAAACAATTAACAATTATTGCCATTGTTATTAATATTCGTATACAAAAAAAAACAGAAAAATTAAAGCAATTAATGACAAGATCACATGAGATAAAAAATTTTAAACAACTACGACATTTCCAACATACCTTGCACTTTCGAAGAATACACATGCATTTGTTTTCCAATTGGAAAGAGTAAAAAAAAATATTTGAAACATATGCCGGCATATGGTAAAATCAGAAAAGAACAACCTGCCTGCCATCTCCAGAAAAAAAATAACTCCATAAAGAATTCGCCTCTCCAGAAGGATTTTTAACAGTGAATAGGGAGTGATTTTTCTCTTGACAAATAAACTTTAAAGTAATACAAATGCATAAGAATTATTTCAAGTGTTCTAAAGGTTGCGCATTCTATGGTTCAGCATAATTTTTTTTTATGCAGGCTTGTTTCTATATTATACGTATTGTTGTTGATTGTGAAGAAAAAAAAAGATTCATTTAATTTATATGAAAGAAAATAGAAAAAAACAAAAAACAAAAAATATAAAAATAAGTAAAAGATAGAGAACGTAAATTGTATGTACATATGTACATATGTATGTAGTAGTTGTTGAGCTCTGATGGTGATGATGTGCATGCATTTATTTATTTAACCAAAGTGTGCTAGAAATTCCAAAACGAACATATCAATGACACCATGACCTTATGGTTTGGAAAACTGAACATCAGCAGTAAATATTATATTATTTATATTTCTTTTTTGATACAGTGAATATTATTGAAAAATTTATGTTCATATGTACTACAGCTACAGATAATCAAACAAAAAAGCTACACAAGAAAATACTTTAGTTTACTGCTCATAAAAAAAAGAAAGAAAAACTTTTAAATTTAGTATAAGATTCCAGAAAACATAAAAAAAGAATTCTTATGTGTAATTTATATAGCAAATGTTTATGGCTATGTTGTTTTTTATTAAACTTTTTTAAGTATTTTGTTTTTAAAAAATCTTTAGAAATAATAACTTTAGCACTTTAAATTTTAAGATATTACTGAGAAACTTATAATTTTTTATATTTATTTATATTGAAAATAATAGTTTTGTTTATAATAAATATTTTCAGTTTATTAACTTGTGTAGTTAAAAAATTTTTTATTTTTTTGCACATAATTAAAGACTCTAATGGGGTCAACCAGAAAGAATTGGGCGTTTTGTCAAAATCCTTATTATTTTAATTGCTTTGAAGGCACCTAGCTTTCTTTTACTTCTCAGTTTCTTACAATTCTCAAAAGCTATTTAAACAGCGAAACACGGTCTTTTGGTTAGCATCTGCAATCTTGTTTATTTTTTCTATGGGAGATGCGATTTATTTATTGAAAATTAAAATTATTTTCATACCCGAATCTTATTCATTTTTAAAAGTACTAATTTTGTAATGAAAATGAAATTTTAATAGTGTTTTCAGAAGAAGAAGATGGTCAACAGAAACAAAATAACGGTTTTGAAGTATGACCAAATTCTTTAATGCACACTCCTTAATTCGAGTGGCAGTTTTTAGAAGAGTCCAAAAAAATTATTATCAAATAAAACATTCCAATTTAAGTTTTTATTTCTTTTTGTTTTCAAATATCGATGGTTTAACAAGAACTTCCACAACAGTAATAAGTTGCCGTAGCCTAGTCGTAAGAGTGTAGCTCAGATATCTCGAACAAATCGAAATATGAAAAATTTTTCGGCGACTTAAGACAAAGTGCAAAACGCTGAAAACAAAAAACTGCGAAACG
Source organism: Sarcophaga variegata (assembly GCA_932273835.1). Classification (NCBI taxonomy): domain Eukaryota; kingdom Metazoa; phylum Arthropoda; class Insecta; order Diptera; family Sarcophagidae; genus Sarcophaga; species Sarcophaga variegata. The sequence continues at coordinate 113,539,035 of OW026361.1, forward strand.
CTGAAAAGTATACCCGTACATATGTACTTATAAGAAGTGCTTGGAGGATTGTAACAAATACAGTTGACTCACTTAACACTTTTGTCCTTAAGTATAAAACAGTTTTGTTCTTAAGTATAAAAAAGTTCCTTTATCATGAATTGTTGTTTTTGTTTTAACATTTTATAAGTAATAAATAAACGTTTTTATTTTTCAAAATTTATTCGACTGTTCTCATTTACTTTTCTCGCTATCCTAAGAAAATGAATTATTTCAGTGGTGTTTACTCACTTTTGGCGCTGAGTGTATATTATTTTTGTGGTTAAGGTCCTAGCGACCAAATGAGAAGGATTACTAAGAGATTACTGCTGAGAAAAATTATTTTGAGCAAACTAATAATAGCGTTGTAACCTAGCTTCTCCCTAAAAGTCGACTCCAAACAACAGATTTTTGAGAAACTTTTCACGACAATTTGATGTACTCTCAGAGTTTTTGGCAGAAATCTGTTGAGAGGAAGTCGCCGAAGAAATATTTTTTCATATTTCATTTTGTTGGAGATGTCTGAAATGAGGTTGAATCGTTGCCTCGCGTGTAATAGGCCAGCGCACTACATACTAGACTTCGGCGACTTCATTACAGTACAGTATGTAAATATTTTAATATGTACTCTTTGATTTTTATTTTCTCACAGTTAATAAATGAGTTTTTTAATTAAAATTATATTCTTTTCTTCTTTTTATAAAAATAGCCATGGTATTTAAGATACCGTATACAAAAAAAAAAGTATAGAAATTTCTGCAAAACGCAGAAATATGTGGAAATATGAAAGCAGAAAATAAAAAAGACTTAATATTCAATAAAACCATATGTAGTAAGGTCGTTCTATGCTTGTATTCATAGTTTAAAAACCATATGTTTTGGCCTGGTCGGTAAACAAATATGGATTTATTGAGTATTTCCTTTATATTATTTTTTCTTCACAATCATGTTATAAGTCATAAGTCTGATAACGTAATACTTTTATAATTAAATAATAGTTTTTATTTTTTTTTCTCTATCTTTCATCGATATTTTTAAATTAAGAATGGCAGTAATAGAACAGAATAGATATTATTTAATAAATTTATTTCAATATTTCCCATTCATTGTGAGACTATAAAACCACCTCAATACGATATTCATGTAGGTTGTGTTATTAAGTTTATCAATACATACATACATACATACATAAATATTCTTTTTTTAGCATTCAATTCTGTTTTTAAACACGGCAATATTGATTGATTGGTTAACAGCTTTAAAGTTTACATAGATTTGTGTTTAAAATTTTGTAGTATTTTTTTTGTTGTTGTTTAGAGATTTCAATTTATTGATAAATCGTAAGCCCGTATTGAATGTGATTGTTCTCCCAAAAATGCCATTAAAAACTGCTTTTTTAACTCAATAAAAAATGTGCAAATAAGAGTTAATTCTTGCTCTTTTATGTATTCGAAAATTTTCGCTTAATGCCTGTCGATAGATGACTTTGAAGTATTAAATATTATCTCCGATAAATTAAATTAATCATCTTTGTATTCGATGTCAAATTGTAGGCTCCACTACTCATGGTTAGAATTAACGCACACAACATAGGTGGCGTGAGAAGCCAATTCGTAATTGCATCAGGGAAAGCTATAGCATTTTAGAAAGCTAACAATTAAGTACAGTAACTAGATTGAAGTCGTCGTAGAATAGTCAATGGAATTGAGTTCATTTGCTCTGAAATATATGTAGATGTCTTAAGTTTTAAGTCGCCGTAGTCCAGTAGATAATGTGTTGGCTTATTAGACATAAGGCCATGGTTCAAAACCAAGGTCAGACATCATCAACAAAAACAAATAAAAAACAATATTACTTCGGCGTCTTACCCTCAGCAAATTTCTGTCAAAAACTCTGAGAGTAAATAATATCGCCATGAAAAGCTTCTCGAAAATCTGTCGTTCGGAGTCGACATCAAACTGTAGGTCCGACCACTCATGTAAAAAACTAACATGTACAACATACATAAGTGGTGTAAGAAGCTAGGTCCTAATTATGACGGAAGAGTTGTAATGATCAATTATGTATGTACATATGTATGCAACTAGAATAAAAGCAACAATTATGTTGCTTTGGTTTAATTGTTCTGGTCGACTTTTCGCTAAAAAGTCTATGAATTACGGGATAAAATTGAGAAGACGGGCACATAAGCAGAACGTGGAACTAGGTATTTATCGTCAATTATCAAGCATTTAACGCGTTGACTGCCGACTACGTGATAACTCGTAGATTACGTTCACTTCTAGGGAGCTAACTACGAGTTATCTCGTACTCACTAAACCTGCCATTTTTGTGTAGCTACGAATAAAATCGTATTATATCAGTGCTAGTATCAATAAATGTCTTCTGGGAAAAGAACAAAAAATCAGTGTTGGCTTGCGTGGCCAGTTTTCTGAAAATTGCCGCGGCAATCAACGTGTTAAAGAAAGCTATACAACGAAGCTCGACATTACAGACAGTGGCAAATTCAGTATTGCCATCAAGAACGATAATGCTTCATGAATAGTGGGATTGGTAGGGAATTTTTCATTATAATCTTCTGCGCAACCTGATAAAGAGACTGATTTTAAACTCTATTTAAAAAGAGAATAAGTGGCTAAAATTGCTCAACTGCAAAGGTGTTGTGTTTCATCATGACAATGCCAAACTAAAGATGATGACTTGGCAGAAGCTAAGAGATTTTGGTCGGGAAGTATGGAATCATACAACTTGTAGCGCGTTGGTTTTCACCCCCTACGTAAATTTCTTAATGGTGTAAATATAAATTCCTTAGAAGAGATTTGTAAAATGCAATTAAATCGCTTAAAAAATCCTGATGGATTTTCTACAAAAATGTTATCGTTAAAAACGCTACATAGCGGTTAATTTGATTAAATAAACCTCGTTTCAAATAAAGAAAATATGTTCCAGTTTAATCAAATTTGTTACTACTCAAGTTATACAATTTTAGTTAAAAGAATTTGCATTTTAGTTGGCGATAATGAAAATATCATATCCATCATAGTATTTTGTTGAAAGTAAATTTGAATAAAAAACAATTAAGGCTTTATTGTAATGGACCAAGAAGTCAATAAAAGACTGACAAATTTACAAAGCAAGTCAGAAAGCATTTTTAAAAGTAAACTGATTGATTAAAAATAACTTTTTTAAAAATTTAAGAACTTTACACATTGATTTATATTTTTAAGCAAATGAATACAATTCTATTGATCTATCGACGAGAGCAAAAACCGTAAACAGCGATGTGTCATTTGGTCGTAAATTAAAAATCTTGCAACTTTCTAAATATTTTTTTGTAACTAAAAAACTTTAGCACTTGATATTAATTGAAAGGGTTAGGAAAGATTAACACGTGAATGGAATGCTTTAGTTTCCACAGGGGCTTGAAGTTAATAACATCATAAGCGCCAAACTCTGTCGAATGCTGTGTTGATTCTGTTTTTTAAACAAAATCCTTGAAAGTTTATTGTTCTACACTTAATTTTAATTTCATTATAATTGTTTATTCTAAATAAATACTTAAGGTGAGGGCCATATACTAGAGAACATAAAAAATGAATGAAACTATGCTGCTTTTACAAGCCAAATATCTGCCTTCACTGAAACATGAATAATTTACGATATTATAGAATTAATAGCATAAGTTTGTGATTAATTAATTACAAGGTATTGATTTAAATGCTTGTAAAACATGTTTAACAACGCTGCTGTAAGATAATCAATCAATTACATGTAATTGACTAACCCTGAATAATAAAAAAAATCGTTAATAATTTTATTATTAAATAATTTTGTATTTGCATACATATACATATGTATGTATGTGTAGATACATATTACATATGCAAACTTTCCTTTCATCTGCAAATATGCATTATTTGTTGCAAAGAAATTATATGCACCCTTCGTTACATTGTTTCTTAATTATCAGGAAGTTGTTGTCTTTTTCCATAATCATGATCATCATCATCATCATCATAGTCATCATCACAAAATTTCCGTGGTAATATTTCTTATCTTTTTTCCCATTTTTCTTTTTTGCATATCTTGTGTTAAACATGAATTTTATGGCATAGCGAATTCATTAAATAACTAATTAAAGACTTCACTCAGGATTATTATTTTTATTTTTTCAAAATATTGTGTTATGGCAAGCAAAATATATATGATTTACAAGGAAATGTGGCATAAATTTTTAAGATTTTCCTTTCCTTTCAAAATAAAAATAGTTGAGATAAAAATTACATGGTATTTTGGCAACAGGAAAAATGGAGACGAAAAAAAAATTAAATTTATATAAAGGGTGTGCACCCTTTGTTGCTTAACAACGTATTTAGAAGGAACCATAAACTTGAAATTCTTTAACACTTAGAATATAGGGAGACAGCTAATGTATAAAGAAGACTTGAATACTAAAAACAGCACTGATTGAAACACCCTTTATAATTTATGCACCTGTAAAGAACTAAAGAAGTTGTAAAAAATATATGAAATCTAATGCATAACTAATACTAAAATAGGTGTAATACTCTTAGTGTAGAATAATTAAATGAGTGAATTCTTAAGAAGGGAAAATCAAGTGAAACATCCAAGTGAAAAGTGAATTTCGTGCAAAAATCCATGAAATTATACATACATACAAACATAATTGGTCATTACAATCCTTCAGTCAGGATTACGGCTAAGCTTCTCATACCACTTATGTTGTGTGTGTTAATTTTCTAAGTGAGTGGTGGAATCCACACTTTAAAGTCGAATCCGAACGATAGATTTTTAAGAAGCTTTTCATGGAAATTTTTATTTACTCTCAGAGTTATTGCCAGAAAGCTGCTGAGAGGAAGTCGTCGAAGAAATATTTTTCATATTTCGTTTTGTTGGAGATGTCTGACCTGGGCTTTGAACTGTGGCCTCACGTCTAATAAGCCAACGCACTACCAAATTCCTATTAATTGCATAATTGCGCATAAGCTGGCGATGTTTCATCTCAATAAAGTCGAGTTTTTATGTCGATTCGTAACTTAGGACGATTAATCGAAGCAAAGAATAGTGAAATCAGTGAACTAGGGATATGCAAGGAAGGCACAACATGCAGTTTTTAAACTGAAAGAAAGGGCATTACGTTGCTCAAGAGCTATTTTTATTGATTATCATCAAAAAAGGAAAAAATCCAACAGCGGAGAGCGCTATGGTAACTTTTGGGAAGATTTTAAGTGATGATACTCCAATTCAACATCCACTGCTGTAATGCCAGAAATCGTTTTTGAATTCCAGCATGCACCAAATGCCATTAAGTTATTATAAGCATTAAGTATATCATTATTATAAGCATTAAGTATAGCATTAAGTGCTAAGTTTAGTTCGGATTGTTTTCTATTTGAAAACTTAAAAACATTTCTCTGCGGTAAAAGATTTGCGAAGGTATACTATTATTAATGTTCACTACGTATAGGAGGTGATATACCCATTCTTTCAATGTTACCAAAGCTACTATTCGAAATATCAAAATCCTTAGATTTAGCTTTCAAACAAACATGAATTTCCACGCATTGAAAATTATTTTCATAGTGCCACGCCCATATTTTACAGTACATTAGTATTAAAAATGCAATCCTCAAAAAGATCGATATTCTTTAAATCTCTGCTATTTACCGACTATACTTACGCATATACTACCCATACCATCATCGAACAACATAAATAATAGTGTGGTTTTTCTTTCATTTTTCTATTCATGAATTTGTTTTTTTTTCATCTTTTCTAATTTCACCAAACAAGGTGGAGCAGTCAGTGAGTGGAATAAAGTGAAAATACTTAAAATATATTAAAAAACATAGAAAATAGAAAATAAAATGAAAAAAATACTTGTTGGCACAAAGCCCTAAAAAGTTGTGGTGGCATGAGGCGGCGCAGCAACTGAAGGCGACAACACTGGCTGGCGGTACAAAGAAAATAAAAATTCATTTTGGCGCTAAGCATTGCTGCATAAAATTTTATAGACGCGTTTGCATACAAAAATCTTGTCGGTCTTTTTCAAAATTTCTTTTCTTTCAACAGAGATTAAAATTTAAAAAAAGCAAGCAGCAAATAAAAGGAAAGAGAAATGTATCAGAAAAAAAAAATAAAAGAAAATTTAGTACTTTTTCATTTTGTTTATTTTTTTGCTCAAGTATTGAAAGACATTTAACGCCGTTTTAGTCTTGAAAAATATCTTTCATTTCTTTTTATCTGATTGTTTTCTTTTTTACTTTTTTCCTTTACTTTTTTCTTTTTGTTGGTTGTTGTAATGCCGTAAAATCACTTTTCTCTTTTAAATCGTAAGTCGAGGCAAAACATTGTTGCAAAAAATAGAAACGACAGAATAAATTTATTATTCCGCTTTAAATAAAATTTCTTAAACATGTCAGTTAAATTAGTACTGAGAACGACATTATAGGGCTGTAATAAAGAAATGGCGGAATAGATACATTACGATATTACAACGGAACCCAAATAGCAGGACCCAAATAGCAGCAAAATGGTTTGTGCATCTTCGATCTGATAGTTTTGACGTACAAAATGCTCCTCTCTCTGATTGACCAAACGCTAAAAATGTTTAATGAAATTATGGAAAAATTGCAAGAAACTAAGCCAGATAAAGCATCGTGGACGATTCTTAGGAACTAGGCATTCATCACCAGTTTGAGTGCCACATGAATTAATACAGAATTTCCATTTGCGATTCACTGTTAAACGCAATAAAATGAAACCATTTTTAAACCAAATGATTACGGGCAGTAAATTGTAGAACACGTATATGAAAATAATATTAGAAAAAGATCATGGACGACACAGGGCCGTAAATTTCGTAGACGGTGACAAAAACCATTATTGACACCAAGAAAATTAATGCTTTGCGGTTAGTTATTGAGCTTCTCTGATGTGCTCTGTAGTCGCCGTAGTCTAGTAGGTACTGTGTTGGCTTGTTAGACATGAGGGTACGGTTCAAAATCCAAGTCAGATATCTTTAAGAAAATGAAATACGAAAAAATACTTCCTCTGAACAGATTTATGTCAAAAACTCTGAGAGTAAATGAAATTGCCATGAAAAGTTTTTCAAAAAACTGTTGTTCGGCATCGATTATAAACTATAGATTCCGCCATTCATGTCTAAAATTAACACACACAACATATGAAGCGTGAGAAGCTAGGTCGTAATCCTGACTGAAGGTTTGTAATGACCAATTATCTATGTATGTAGTATGTATGATGTGTTGAAACGATTGACTATGATATCTACTCTCAATTATTAACGTGATTGAAGCAAGTAATTCGATTAAAGTGATCAGAATTTATTAACAGAGAAGTTATGTTCGATCATGACAACACCGGAGCACGCAGATCTTTGATGCATGGCCCGAGTTGCACTTTTAGATTATCATTTGTTTCGATTCCTATAGTACTCTTTTAATGGCGTGACACAAATTCTTTTCCTGAGAAAATCCAGAATTTTGATGCTGATGGAATAATCATAAAAATGCTAAAAAAAAAACGGTTTAGTTTTTTTGTGTAAATTAAGATCGAATATTTTCGAACACCCAACAGATAATTTCATTGATATTATCAGAATTATTCTTTAGTAGAAAAGAATAATAGACTTTAAATACTTTATTTAGTTTCATTTACATACGTTAAAAAACTTAAAGAATTATCTTTACCAAGACTGTATCATAAAAAGTCACCTTTTAAATGCGTATTGATTTGATATAATCGGATTTGTGTTGTGTCTATGTATCTTATAATAAGTATTTATCAAAGTGTAGGTAACGCATTGCACATACCTGATGTAACAAAAAATTATGTTTTTTAAACAAATTGTCATTTGGAATTATATTCATTGATCCCAAAGTGGTATAATTATGTATTCATTTGTAAAAGAGGGGAGGGGAGAAAACTTTTTCCATTTACAATAACAAAAATGTTCTGTTAAAAAGCAAAGTGTTTGACCCAAATATTTTAATAGAAAAAAAAAAGAAAATAAATAAAAAATCTCTATAGATACCCCTCAAAACAAAACGCAACAAAACAAATTCTGATCAATTATAATTAATCATTTCATTAATTTTAATGTACAACAAAAAAATAAGAAAAACACTCATAAAAACATTACAAACTTGATTATTTCACAATCTGTTAATTTAAACATAAAATTGTTATTTCTGTAAATCTATAATGCAGCATTAATGATTCCAATTCATTGAACACTTTTAAAAAAAGAAAAAATAAAAATAAAAAAATAATGTTTATAAAAACAGAAACAAACGTATATAAATAATGATTAGGTTCAAATTATTCAAACAAATCTTATAAATGCATGGTTTAATAATAAAACAAAGAAGTCTCGTGATAATTTTGTTTTTTGGCCACAAAGCACCAGCAAAAGCAATCAACACTACAACGTCTTACGTACGTACGTACTGCTATGAAAAGACACCAACAGACAATTCCTGTTGGTGACTCATGTCATGTTTTTTTTTTTTCATTATTTTGTAGTTTCTTAAAATTTCAAAATGTTGCTTAAAATTATTGACTGTGATTGGATAAGTTGAAATTATAAAAGAAGAGAAAAACAATTAAAGTTTTTGAATCATTTGGAGAGCAGGGTATTGGACCTCTTTTAACGCACGTATGGTTCCAGCATAATACTACGTTAACGAATGATTTCGAAATTGTCTAGAATTTGCGACTGTTATTCTGTTTTCATATCTAATTTAAAGAGTATTTACTACTAAAAGTTTTAATATTTAACCGTTTGATTCATAACCGGAATTGCAATATAACTATGGATTATCCTCCACCTGACAAGGTATGTTTCTAACCGCTTGAGCTATTCTTACCACCAAGAGAGAACTGGAACGAGGACTTGATTATCTTTAATTTATCTCATCAAAATATCGTCGATATTAGCAGATTTACTTATCTATCCTCAACAGACGTTGGAACCCAAATGAACGTAAAAACACGTATTCAAAAAACTCACGCTGCATTTTTCGGAAATTAGTAATTATTAGCGAACGAATCGGGTTATGCAATGTGTAATGCAACAAACACAATAAACGCAACGTAGCAAACGCAGCAATCTCTCAAAAATGGAATACATGGCTGTATATGGAAATTATCATTTTAAAGGCAACGCAGCAACAAGCAAAGATTCTGCTGCGTTGCATTAAGGCTAATTTATGTTTTTATTCTTAGTAATGAGATAATTAGTTAGCACAGTGAGAGGATTTGTGCTGACGATGCGTGGATTAATGCTGCCAATACAACAACATGCATGAAGTAGAAATTTTAAAAGCACAATGTATAACATATAATGCGAAAAAAAATTTTAGCGACACCATTGATAAAGAATTAATGAAGTGCTTATTTTTTATTTGTTTTGCTTATGCTTTGCTGCTGCTGTCTTTATTATAATTAATACGTATGGGCTTACCCTAGGTTGCAATTGTAAAATTGTTGTGTTTGCTGCTTTGCGTTCATTGTGTTTATAGCATCAAAAATATATTGAAGTACTTCATGAGGTCTTCATTATAATCAGACGTCGGCACCAATGTCCCCCAGGGGAAGAACATCTTCGGCTTTTTACACACATAGGACACGAACATCAACAATGTTCGTTAAAAAGAGCGTAAAAATGCATTCAGCTTCTAAAGGAGAAGGTACATGTCGCTTTTTTTCAGACTTCAATTATACACCCAAAGAAATATTACAGTAGGATTCACTAATATCAATGAGAAATGATTTCGATTTTTGGAAGAATACTTGCCAAGTTAAATACGGTGTCTTTAGGGATTTAGCGCAGTACAATTTTTCTATATTTTCCGCTCACATATACATATTATTGGGTTCATAAGTAGACTTGAAAAATATTACTAACAATTTTCCTCTGGGCTAACACATGCCTCTCACAAATACACTCACATTTTTATCATGTTCTCTTTGTGCCGACGTCTGCTTATAATTCGTATGGCTGTAGATATCGTAGAAGAACATCGTTGTAAAGGTTAACTCTATGTTTGCACTTAAGGGATTTTAGTGGGTTATCGGCATGGGCCTAATAAGTCAACTAAAGTGCTTCGACACTCAAATACAGCGTTGAAAAATATAAATATATGTTTGAACTTATATTTATTTTGTAATAATTTCTAATTTTTTAAAATTTTTATGACAGCTCATTGCGTTCGTAACATCTATTGTAGTACCCTAACACCTACCTTTTTATGATATAAACTCAAAATGATGATTTAATTTTTGTAAATTTGTAAATTTGTAAAATTTTATCTGTCAATGACTTATCTTTATCATTAGAAGCAGTTTCATTTTTAAAAACTTTTGATTTTTAAGTGTTCAATGCAATTTTCTACAAACGTTTCAATTGTTCATATTACAGAAAATAAAAAAATTGAATAAACGTATGTTTTTACAAATTTAAGACAAAAACATCAAATGCATGTCCATATTATTCGTTCATAGATCTACACAGGTATCCAACACCTTATAAAGAAACCGATTTAAGAGATTATATTGTGTGTGAGTTGGTTTTTTTATATTTTTGTTTTGTTATGATATATTGCGCAAACAGTACTGAGATTTAAATGGGTTTTTTTCTTGTATATCGACTAAATCTTTTAATACATTAACTGAAAAGTCGTTAGGCCAAGAGTGATGTAGTCACGTTTTAACTCTGAAAGATTAAAATTTTTATTGTTGAAAATCTACGCAATTTAACAAGAAGTTTTCTTCTTCTCCGACATATTACTGGGCATGTATGCCATAAGTAAAGGGCCTTTTTCAACATTTCCTCTTCTCTACAGCTCCTGCAGAAGTCGTTCGTCATGTAAGCAAGATCATTGCGTCACGCATGAGTGCTTATAATAAAATGTGGAGTAATGTCCCTACCTTGATATTAAGCGTTCTCTTGTGAAGTTTGAGCAGTCTTCTTGTGGATCCTATATCCAGCGTTGGTTAGATTTGCTGTGCTATTCAGCTCATATTCGAAGACGGCTGTGACAGAATCCATAACTGCATTGTCCACTATAGGCTTGCAGGTCTACAATGGAGTTCTTAACCCATTAATGCCCGAATTACTTTTTTTTCTAGGGGTTACTGTTTTGTTTTTTACACTCAATTTCCTCTCAGAACTTAAGTTGCCACTGGGCACTAATGGGTTAATGTGGGGAACTAATCAGAGAGTTCGATGGTTATGCCACGTCTGGTTAGCTAATACGCTAGAATACCGTTATTTTCCCTGTAAGCATATGATATTAATGTCATACCGCTTGCGACAGCCTTAAGCCGTCATGGAATTAGTTACTTCAGACTCCAAAGCTCTACGTTAACGCCTGATTATCAGAAGGTATACTAATGTCCTTAAGAATATAACAAGAGATTTTCATTTGCTTCGGTGCAATTTGTATTAATTCGTCAAACAGTTTGCTAGCCTTACCCATGTTGTTCTTGCTCTGTCTTAAAGATTCTACATTAACTTTAGCGTTTAAGATATCTTCGTGTGATTTACGTAACGAACATTTAATTGTCGTGTTTGCCTCCAATGCTCTTCATTTGCCATGGTATCCAACCACCAATATGGTCTGCTTAAGTAGCGATTAATGAAAGTTACTATTTTATGTTGGTTTCAGTTAAACAAGCGTAGTTGCCGAAGATTTTTATTTTTCTATATGCTCGAACACCATAGATTTCGTAGTCTTGCATTGTGCTAAAGGCAGCTTACAACCATACTTACTTTGATTCCTAGAAACTTCAATCCATGTAGTCGCCGTTGGTATAATATTATTGTCTTGTATTGTACAATTATTTTATTTTGTATTGTTGCTGTATTCTGCATTTAGCTGTAAGACAGAGTTCGGGTTTGGAGTTTTTTGATTGTTCACATACTCAGGGGGAAATCTAACTTATCATCTTTGCCATACGTATCACTTTTGCCTGAAATAAATTTTTTTTGTTAAACATTACCGATTTATGTCATAATCAGTTAAAAAGGTGAACATTCTGTTTGGGATTGTTTTGTATCACAATCTTAAAAAACAATCATTCGCAAAGAATATTGCTGGGGTTTGGGGTGATCAAATACGTACCCTGTTTGAAGGAATTAATTTTAAAAAAATGTTTGTTTTACTAAGAAAAAATATATTTAACGAAACGCTTAGTATTAAAGAAAAACACGTTTATTTACAATTTTTTCCTTTACTTTTTAATTGTTAATGGCAGTGGCGTTTTTATTTCATTTCATCAAACTGTTGCTGTCATGTTGATGTTTTTTGGCTGGCATAGCTGCTTTTCATTGTTCAATGTTGTTAGAAACTTTCACTTCTTATTCAGATCAAAGTAATGTTTCAATGACAACCATTTATGTATATCAGCTATACGACTACACTGTAATGCTAAAAGCATTGAAACAACAAAACAAAGCCTGTTAATGTCGAAATATAGTAATTAGAAGAATTTCTATTAAAAACTTAATAGAAATATTAAAAAGAAATACAAATGCCAAAAAACGTACAAAATTTACCAAAAATTACTAAGAAAAATACCAACTAATGTTTTCTAATAAAAAATGTGTATAAAAAAAGACTACTGGTCACACTCACACCCTGTTAATTACGTGGTTTTTTGTGTCCAAAGAGGTCAGGGCGTTTTATTTCTTTTTATTTAAAATGTTTTTGTATTTTTTTTGTTTTAAGTTATTTTTTTATAATTAAAAAAATACCTGGTATTGACCCAAAGATTTAAATGTTTTTCAATGCACTCGAAAATGTGGTTACAATGCCATTTTTTTTTTTTGTTTAAAATACCTTGATAGACAATCCCAGATACTCCTTCAATCGTAACAATTAATTAAATTTAAAAAAAAAATGCTTCCCTTAATTGTTTAAAATTCAAATTGATTTTATACACGATTTCAATTCATCCAAAAGAACTTTAATGGTTTAATAAATATTTATTTTCTTCGCACTTGTCTTGATTTCTTACACAAGAATCTGGAAGTTTAATACATCTATCTGAAAGTAGACAATCGAGAAAGCATATGCCAAATCCGAGAAGTCTGCGTTAAACCGGAGATGGACAGTGGCAAATAAAGTGGACAATTCAATCTTCCAGTGCAGAAATACCTTGCAGTTAAACTGCCACTGAACGGGTCATTCAGATCACCTAACCAGGCCAGCGTATTTAAGGCGGCGATTTTTGCTGCTCGTATGGTTGAAACCGGGTACCTACCTCCTTCGATCTTGACCATATGTGTGGATAGTCAAGCAGCAACCATAGCGCTGGGATCCGATCTTGTCAAATCAAAGTGCGTCAAGAGTTTCATGAGCTCTATACCGTATACGTCGACACAACACCCAGAGGAAAACAAAAAGGTGGACGATATGACGCTGAAGGAATTGGAGATGTCTGAGGCAGTTTCGCTGACAAGCTCGGTTTGCCCCATTAGGATTACTACAGAAACTGACGCGATGTGGATGAATCGGAATCGGTACAACACCTTTTAAATCAGTGCCGTGCAGTTCAGAACAGACGCCATCGGTTTTAGAGTAACAGAACGGTTAAAGATCTGGGCATGGTGGCAAACTTGCCACTGAGTGGACTAGCCGTTTTCATCCTGAGCTCGGGGTGGTTCAAACCCACCAGTAGCGGATCATGACAAGGGAGCTTACCTCACATTGGGCAACACTATGGGCCATATGGGACACAGAGTGACTTGTCTGTGAAGGGCAAGGTGCCCGCTAACCTAACCAAACCGAAGTATTCCCGCGTGCCTAAGAAACCTAAGTATAGATAAAATAATGAAGTGTACAATCTACAATCCAAATACTGTAGTTGTTGTTGTAACAGCTTTGCTGCTGTGTCCAGAAGTGTTTTCCTTGGGAAAAAGTTCCGGTTGGTACCGCTTTTGTTGCGTTGAGAATTCTTGGTCGATGTGTGGTCGGGTCTTTCCGGATCGTAGATATGCTTTCGTAGTATGCTTTCTATCCAATGCTAAATAAATTATTGAATTCTACAGCCTATTCAGACTTTGTAAGAGTTTTTCTAGAATTTCCCTTGTCATCAGTATCCAAAATTTATTTCGACACAATCTACCGGTAATGAGGGTTTCCACAGTGTTTAGCAATCAGTCCATGAGGGTTTTGTGCTTTAATTCGCGTGGGAGCTATACATACATTACACTGAACTTTTTTTTTGCATATATTCTTATGGAAGAGGTTCCAAAGTGTTTTCTTAGATGAAATCTCAACATTTCTAATAATTTTATTGTCATTTCCGGCAATTGTCACTGGTTGAGTGTTGTTAACCTTGATATTATAGAAACAGAATAGACGAAACTAACGAAAACTGTCAAAATCAGTGCCTTTATAACTCATAACCTTAGCTGTCTAAAACCATGTTCCTAAATACATGAAACTATTAATTGAAAAACGAATGAATGAATTTCTTTTTATCAATGCCTGCCTGTATATTACACAATATTTCGTTTTGTATATTTTTTGCTTTCGTATTACACCTCATTTAACACAGAACCAAAGGGAGGTACTGTTTAATCTTTTACAATATATTTTAAATGGTTTTTAAGCACTTTATACCCCAAAAATTTGACACCGTTCAAGTTTAATGTCTGTTTTACAACCTTAGAAATGTATTGTAAGCATTGTAAGAAATATTATTCCTAAGTATAATGACAAGTAAAGATATTTTGAAAAATAGTTTAAATTTTACAACCTGACCCAGTAAGTCAAACGTGTAAAGTTTTTCAATTTCTTTTAAACATTTTGTTTTGTTTTTTTACTAGAATGTTTGCTATTGGTATACAGGGACGACAGCCAGCCAGTAGAAGTAGAACGTCTTAAATTTCTCTTTTTGTTCTCTTTTTTCTATGCGTATTTTGTTTTTCTGGCTACCGAGTACTACGCTAATCAGCTTATTTTATTAAAAAAGGTCTTAAATTTCTCAACTTAATGTCTTGCGTGTGTACGTACTGCTGTATAAATAATGGAAATATGAAAACAGCACTTGGCCATCTTAAATGTGGAAGAAAAGTGTTTGAAAATATACTCAAGCACCCTTAAGTGTTTACTTGGTGAGTAACTACTGCCGCAACTACTACGCCTATAACTTAGAATTTAACAGTGATTGTTACACTGCCACAAGTTCTAGAAGAAAATATTATATTACGCAAGTATAAAACTGTAAAAAACAATTACTAAACATAAATATTATGATTGTAAATGAGTATTAGCATACAGAGTCTATAGGCTAACAGTGATGGCCATAATAAGAACAGGTTTTTTAAAATTATATTCACCAGAGTTTTTATTGCATTTCATATGTATAAGCTGAGTTCAATTTTTATTAAGATGTACCATTTATTTTGCTTTTATTTTAACCACGAGTGTAGCTACTTCAACAATGAAGAAGGGAAATACTTTAATTACATTAAAGAAATTTCATGTGCAGCAACAATACATATTGTTATTACAACAACCGAACTAAATTCATAAATATTCATAACATCTTAAAGATTATTATTATTATTCAGCAAGTTTTGTAATAGAATTACTATCACTTTCATAATTTCATCTCTACAAAACTGTGAGTCACAAAGTGTAAAGTCACTGTCCGCGTTTTTTTCTTGTTTGTACAAGCTTTTACTACAGTTTTTATTAAATGATTTTCATAATGAATTAAATTCATTAAATATTTTCGCAATTAATTATTTGCTTAAGACATTCTGCTGCTTTCACACTCATTGTCATGCTGTCATGCGAAACAGCAATTGCTAAAAGCGTAAAAACGACGATAAATTAAAAAAGAGTAAAAGTAACGTCATCACTAGACAACTTGAAAGTGGTCGTTGTAGAGCGTCGTTTTTCTAGAGTGATTTTAACAAATTTTCAGTTTCTATTATCTTAGGCATATGCCGCCACGATTGACACTGAAAGTAAGGCATTAAAAAAATAATGTTTAGTTTCATATGAATCAAATAAAACACTTTTCATTTACAAAACAAGTAAGAAAGTTGTTGCTAATTAAACTTGACTGTATGATTTATTCATGATTTATTTTCAATTCAGTCTCTTGCAATCATGTACGCATAATTTACGTGAAACAATTTTTATTTAATTTAAGCTTATTATTACTGGCATACGATTTTTCATAAATCTCTGGATTTTCAATACAAAGGAAATTATTATTTCTCCAACGTATCTGGAATTGTAAAAAAGCGATTGAATTCCGCCAGGTGGCATAATATAAGATTGTAATATTTAAGATAACAAGATGGTAATATTTTAAGTTTTTTGTTCGATAAAAGCGAAAACCTAAACCTATAGCGTAGTTCTGATACCATTAACAGATCATGAAGCACAATTACGAATTTGTTCTGGCAGATGTGACAAGACCAAGGGGCAAGAAAATGTCAGAAAACTTATAAAAACGATGTAATAAGATAATAAGAATTCTTTCGATTGTTCCAAACAAGTTTAGTTCTAGTTTTCTGCATGTAAGACTGCTTGAATTCACCGTAGTCTAGTAGGTAGTGTGTTGGCTTATTAGACGTAAAGCCAGGGTTCGAGCCCCAGGCCAGACATCAAAACAAAATACAAAAATATTTCTTCGCCGACTTCCTCTCAGCAGATTTTTGGCAAAAACTCTGAGAGTAAATAAAATTGCCATGAAAATGTTCTCAAAAATCTGTCGTTCGAAGTCGACTTTGAACTGTAGGTCGCACCACTCATGTATAAAATTAACACACACAACATAAGTGGTGTGAGAAACTAGGTCGTAATCCTGACTGAATGGTTGTAATGACCAATTATGTATGCGAATCCAATCGTCAGTTAAGAATTCTTTCGATTGTTCCGAACAAGAAAGATTATCTTTTCCATTACTTTTCTTGGCAGCATATGGCTACCACAGAATATTACCATCTTGAATGGTTTTCTGCATATCAGACTGCAATGTCCTAATTATTTACGTCTCCAGGCGTTTTTGTCGCCTTCTGGAGCCATGATGATTCCATTCTAGCGCCATCGCCTTTATACGATCACGATTCTTTCCGATAGAATGGTCGATCCATTTCAATTTCCTCCGTTTATTTGTATATTTGTGGATGGATCTTTAGCAACGACTGACTCATAATATGCTGAAAAAATAATGGTAACTAGTGGTGAAAATAGAGTCATATGTACTTAGATTCATATGCATCAAAGTCAATCGAATATGCTTGTAGCCAAATCGTGGTGAGCCAATGGAAGCAATGGCCAGTATTGACAGTAATGGTCTTGGTGGGATCGGCAGTTAATCAGCTGTTGTGAGCACTTATCATATAGCCAAACTCTGTCAATAATTAAATTGTCTGAAAGCAACAATCGACCACAAATGACCAGCTCCGCCCTGTTTGAAGTGAATTATGTCCAAATGGATAAGTTACATCCAGGCTAAATGGTGGATGCATTGAAAGTGTTCTGTGAAGTATGTTAGCTCAGGTCGTGAAAGATATCTGCAGTATGGTATTATTACCACGATGGTACACAACACTTTTTCTTTTGCTGAAATTCAGCAGACAGCAGAACTAATCGTTTGAATTGTTTGTAGAAGTTCATGGTTAACAATTCCCTTCCAAACATGAGCTTGTTTTTGCATCTCCCGATTCAGAAGGAAGACAATTCCATTTAAGTATTTCATTTTTAATTCATAAGGCAACTAAAAATCAAGAAAATTTGGGTGTCCAGCTTTCTTCAATTGGTTGATAAATGTGCTTACGTGCCGGTTTTTCTATATTTTTTCTATGATTTCATCTACTTTCTTAAGGATTGCTGGGCCTGAGCGAGGAGCAGTTTAGACAACTTAGCATAAAAATTTTTAAATACATATAAAACGAGTAGACCATTTCACTGCTGTTTCACTAGTTACAACGTCGTCTTCGTAAACTTTACAATATTTTTTGCGGCAAAATTGACCTTTTTATAACAGGAAAGTAAAATTTGACGGCGATGTTTGAATTTTCATCAATAATTTCTTTTAATAAAGTGTAAATTAAATTCACCTTTCCAACAAAGTATCATGTTACCCTGATGCAAGTATTGCCACCAGAGGTATTACATTTTAAAGTCATGTACCTTCAACTTGTAACAGAAATTTTTCAAAAACCAATAAATAAAAAATTTAGTTAAATTAGTTTCATAGACTTCCATTAAGTACGTTCAATATTTGCTTTACTTTGTATTAAAGAATATGTTTTAAAGAACAAACACAGTTTGTTTCTATTAAAACATTTTTAATGTGCAACATTAAATTTATGAATACAATTTTAATCTAGAAAAAAAATTAAGAGCAAAAAATATGTTTTTGTTTGTTTTCCACATGATATGATATAAACAAAAGAAGAATATTTATTTATAAAACAATCAAGCATCCATTCATCCGACCAACCATCCATCCATACATCCATCCATTGCTGCTGTACTGTTATTTATTCATCTATTCATTCACAGCCATCGATCCATCTATCAGTCGCTATCAATTTCCCTTGACAATTATAAACAAGAAGTATAACAAAATAATTTATAGAAGAAAAACATCTCTAGACACTTGTGTAAATTCTATATTCGAGATACTGCCTGCTAATGCCTTTATGGCATAGACTTCTTCTGGTGGTTGCTGTTGTTATCAATTATGGGTGTCAGAAGTTCAAATATTGACAGAGGATGACAGAGGCATACATTTGTACGCCCACAAAATAAATTAATAAATTAATAGACTTAATTATTTACTATTTTTATAGTTTTCTTGTATATAACATAAAATTACTTTAAAAAAATAGATTTTAACATATTCATTGTCATGTTATATCTTTAAAAATATGTCTTTAATTTTTATTTTAATTTGTTGTTGTTTTTGATTTTAAATTCGTGGCATATTTTCCATATCAAATACTTTTCCGCATTTTAAATTTACCAAATGCCACCACCAACCATCCACGTTATGATGATTATTTTTGTTGTGATAATTCCATAATTTTTTCTTCTTCTTCTTGTTTAAATATTATAACATACTATATAATATCGGATTTCCGGTAATAAGCCAGCCATTGAAACTAATACACTCGTACATATTTAACTATGAAGCACACTTTTTTCATATTGCATAGAGTGAAAACATCTGACAGCATAATAATAAAATGCTCAGACATAGAGAAACAGTTTGTGATTTGTTTTTAAGTATTTGTCTATATTTTCCTATGATGTGTTTGTTTTTTCTTCTTCTTTTTCTGCTTTTGCCCGGCTTATTTTTCTGTTTTATGTCATATTACAGCAATAGCAACCATAATAATAATAATAACTGTTTATATAAAATATTTTTTTCCCATGTCACAAGCATAATGTACTTGTTGTAATAATGCCAGCACTATTGTTGTTGGCTATACGAATGCCATCATAGTGAACAATAAGGGTTTTAAAGGAGTAATTTCATGCACACATATTTGGTATAGGCTGTGGAAATAATACGATAAAGGTAGGCAAGTGTCTTGATAGCTTATGCTGCTGTATGGAGCCCAATAAGTACGATTTAAAAGTAAACACTGTTATTTATGTCGCCTTGGGTCTTATAAAGTCCCTAGCTTGTATTTCTCAACTATACCGAGAGTTTTATGAAAGTGTGGATTCTATTCATAAACTTTGATTAGACACGTTTTGTCAATAAATTTGGGTGTCCAAAGATTCTTCTTCTTAGACTCTCAAGTGCTGGATTATTGCAGAGAAGATATTATGTGGTCGCCTCTTCTTTCTTATCATAACAGCTTTAGCAGAAAACATTATATTGTATTTTCATCCTCCGAAAGTCTCCACAAAAACGAATGTGCCTCGTTTAAGAGATGAACCTTGTTTAGGTTTTACACAAATTATTTTCTGCATATATCAATAGTGGACCAGATTTGCTCCATCTCCTTACAGGTGGCTTCTCAACATCTTACTTTTCGTTTGAAAAAAATTCTTGTACAAATGGGATACGAATCCACACCATTAAATGCCTTCTTAATTGGTCGTTACAACTCTTCAGTCAGGATTATGACCGACCTAGGTTTTCACACCACCTATGTGTAGTAATTTTATTCAAGTGATGGGACCTACTGTTTAATGGCGACAGATTCTTGAGCACCTTATTATATATATATTTGCCAGAAATCTGCTGAGAGGAAGTGGCCAAAGAAATATTTGTTTCATATTTCGTTTTGTTGCAGATGTCGATGTCAGACCTGGTGTTTGAACCGTGATCTCAAGTCTAATAAGCCAACACTCTACCCACTAGAATACGTCGATCAACTTCTCAAATATATTTTTACTTATTCACCAAACATCTCTCAGATATGAGGACGCGTTTTTGAATTTCCCGGCTCTTAAACAGGTATCTCTCAGTCGTGTCAATCAAGTCATAATTTAAAAAAAAACTACGTTATTTAGTTTGTGTTTGACAAACATTGATAACAGAGTTAAGGAATATCCAGAAGTTATCTTATCTGGATATTTAATGCCCATAAATTAGAGATTGGACTCCTTTAAAGGTCTACTCTTAATATTTTATCTTATATTCTCTGTATGGTATGGTATGGTACATAGGATGGTTATGTCTCTAATAATCAACAACAACAACAACAACCTATAGATATTAGAAGCTTATAACGTCCTTGAAATTTTAGCTTATGGCTGAGAAGTCTAAGACATCGTCAACAGCAGAGCAAAAGAAAAGAAAGAAACAAAGAATAAATAGTAGAAGACCACAAACTGACATCTACACACGACGCAATACACAACGACAGCATAGACTTAAGCAGACAGGCAAATATTACGACAGACAAAACAACAAATTATTGTACGTACCAGTATGTTGGTCTGGTCGCTACAATGTTACAACATTTACTTGGTGGTTACCAATGGAATGAAATCGTAGATATTAAGAATAAAAAAACGGAAAAACATATTTTACCATTACGATAGTAATTTTGGACATATTGTTTGGCGCTATTAATTCTGATTTTATTTCTTATTTCTTATTTCTTGATTTATAAAAGTTGTAGGCGTTGTTGTGTTGTTTGCTTGGCTTGAGTTAGAAGAATTAAGAAAAAAGAGGGAAAAAGAACAAAAATTTTCCTAAAATACATTGTTTTTCCTCTAAACACGCCCTTTCTCACATACATATAATGTGAATTTGATTTTAGGGTTGGGTGTCATGTAAAGAAACAGTGATTTGTTTTGTGCCTTTATCATAGTGTATTAATAGTTGATCCGTTTTAATTGAATATTCGAATCGCGGCTTATGTCTCATGCGCATGTAAATCTTGTTATAAAATGAACATGTGAAAATAAAAATTGGCACTTTATATGGCTAGAGGAATTGATGGTACGTGATTCGAGTTGCATGTCTTATAATTCTCAATTGGGGAATGGGATTTTAAAGTGAAAACTAAAAGGTAATGTTCTGAATATTCATAACAAAATTGGATTTGATTATCACTTTCCACTGCCTTAACAATAGTCGACTCTTACTTAATGTTTGGTGGTCAAAATAAATTTAGAGTTTTTAAATTTAGCAACTTTTAACAAATTTTCATTCAATATTTGCCTGCTATGCCGTTGTCATCTATAGAATATCAGAAATGAATTCATAGAAAGGATTGTTATTTATTTATTAATTACAATACAATTACAAATTATATCCTAATTATATACGAGCGAAGTAACTTGACTATGTGCTCGGTGTAGTGTCACAGACCAGAGTCTCTGGTGGGGATCGAACCCACGACCCTCACGCTAATAGTCTAGCACACTACCCACTAGACTACCAGGGCACCCAGAAAGGATTGTTTTATCTGCCAATATTAAATAATTCTAATCGTAGTCATCATCGTATGTGACCATTGAAACACAATCAACATTGTCTCGGCGCTCTAAGAAATCGTTAGTATCAGACGCAATTCTTATTAAGAAGTGCTTTTACCTAAGCGTAGATAACAGATTTTAAGTCACTGACCCATGTAGAACAGTTGCTTTCATTCGGATATAACTGAAGGCTTCCTTTGACACTAAATTAACACCGTTTTAGGTTATAATGTTCTGATTCACCAATACTTATAGTGATAAGAAGGTTACAAACTCGTGCAATTCAGATTTAATCCCTGGGGAAGCGGTTATCATGGTTTTCGAATTTGAAAAATTTACTGGCTTCAATCCCCTCCAAAGAAAATCCATTTGGGAAGTCCCCCGCACTGACCGCTTCATTTCAGAAAAATTAACATCAACAATGCACTTCTAAGTCAGACTGTTTTAACTCTTGAGGAAGAGTCCTTAAAACACATGTGTAACGCAGATGGCAAACCTATCTTGGTAGGATAAAGCATAGTAAACCAATTACCTGCTCATTTGGAAT
This sequence comes from Sarcophaga variegata, assembly GCA_932273835.1. Lineage (NCBI taxonomy): Eukaryota > Metazoa > Arthropoda > Insecta > Diptera > Sarcophagidae > Sarcophaga > Sarcophaga variegata. The sequence goes on from OW026361.1 coordinate 113,561,568, forward strand.
GAGAATGAATTAATGAGACTGAAACACATCAGTTAAGTAATAACTCGAAGAGGGGAAAGATGCTTTGTTATGAAAAACGAAAAAGAGTGACTAAAAGGAATATATAGAACAAAATAGTTCCTGTAAAGTGAAAAAGGATTAGAAATTAGAGAAGGAAACCTTTAAGAAAGTGCGTGTAATACCTACTAATTAAACCTAAATTCGTCGAGACCCCATCTAAATAGCAATTCGTTTAGGGCGATCCTTTTACAGACCAACAGAACAGACTTTTAACATGTGGTAAGGCTTAACAAACGGAGAACGTAATTTGACTAGTGCTAGCAGGTCTGCAGTAGCGTTATGGTACCCATGTTGTTTGTGGCTGAATAGGTTGTTTCACAGAACTAGCACTCTTATTCCAGTTTTATAGATTGTGATCAAATCATAGCGATGCACTATAACAACTAGCAAATGTCGAAGTGCAGTGTTTTCGGAAGTCTAGTTACTATCGTTTTTTTTTAACCAATCTACTTATAAGCGTGACGAAACCTAAAAAAATTCTTAAGGTTTTATTATATTAATCGATTAATTTATAAACTTCACTAAGAATAAAAGAACAAATCATACTCGAAAAACGCATAAATTATATTGACCATAACGCTGTCTAACTTATTTCGTTTTATTTATTTGTTTTTATTAAAATGGCATATTTAAGCTTTTGGAAATTTATCTACAAATTGAAATCTATTTCTACTCATAAATTAAAAACCGTAAAATTATTTAGTTATACTAACGCTATTCTTATTGACATGGCGTTGAATGCATTTGTAAAAATATTCGGCATTTAAAGGTGTAACAAATATGAATCATTTATTGAATGGATTTTTGATTTTTGGGTTTTTTAACTGAAGGCTTATGAACCTTAAAAATTTTGTAAATAAACTAAGAACAATAAATTAAATTTTATGAATTTTTCTACCATTATTAAAATAATTTTTTTTATTTTTATTTTATCAAAATGAAAGGAAGAAAACTTATCAATAATTAGCATTCGTTCAATAATAATAGTTTTCCTCTACTTTTATTCTATTTTTTTTTAAGATTCAATACTCGTCACTTCAATTTTTATAATAGTCCACATATATGCATGGAAATTTTCTATTTGTTTTCTTATTTTCTTTGAATTTTCTCAGTGTGTTGTGTTTTGTATTGAGATGCATAACCCTTTTGAAAGAAAATAAACATGAACTGAATGCACACTGCACATGAACTACTCTAGAAGTTATATTTGCATAACACACTTTAACTGAACAATATCTAAATGCGAATACTACTTCTACCTCTACAACTGTACATACATACATACATGCATCTTAGTAAACATATTTATATTAGCATGAATAACTAGGACACCAAACGAAGCATAATTTGAATATGTGCAAGAAGAAAAATAAAAAAAGAGTGTAAAAATTAGAAGAACAACTCACACTCATACTCGAGCTTTGTACCCCCTCCCCCTAAAAATAATAAATTCAACGAAACGTACATTTCTTATATTTTTTAATACAACTTTTATTTTATTTTTTTTTTATTTTTTATTTATTAAAACTTTGTCACAAAAATCTACATTTAAGAAAATCTGTTATTCAAATTTTTAATATTTTTCATGGAGTATGTGTACAACATCGTACATTTGAAATTATTCATACTTTGTTTTAAAATGCATTTACACTAGCAATGAAAATTTGGAGAACTTAAAGAATTGTAAATTGTTAATTAATTTAATCCTATGAAGTATTTGAAATACAGTCAGATAATTTTGAATTTATCATTATTCTATTCTCATTAATCTTTCATGTTTTCTTTAAACGCAATCGATTACTTTACAATTTATGGTAAATGTCACATTTTTATAAAATTTTGTTTTCTAAAATCAAGTTTTCTCATATGCAACCTTTATTTCAATCGAGTACGTTCCCCACTCTTGCTAACCAGTAGCCTATCTACAATTGGTTTTTGATTGTCTCGATTATATAGCAAATACTGCAGGTTTCTCTTCAATTACTCATCCTTTCTCACATGAGTTCTATGTCCTTACACAAATTTCTCCTGATATTTATAATCCTTCCATCCTTAGCACCTATAATTAACTAGTAAAACGTATAGGTTTACGTGCAATAAAAATGAGAATAACGTCTACTATATTTTTCAAGTGATAGAACATCGTTGTTCCTGGATGTATACAGCCGATGGCCATTAGTAGTCTTTTCTCTGTCATTTAAGAAGATATCCTTTTTTGTCTATGGTATTAATAATGCGTGTTAGAACTTCCTCATTTATTTTATTATATGTTGCAGCTTAATACTTAATATGTACTATGATACTAGCTCTTTCAATAACTACATACACTTAAATAACTTGTAAAAATAGATACAATGTTCGTATTGGCTGTATATGACAGTGTGGCTGCCTTCCAAAATGTTAGTTGCTTTGTGTTTGAACAAAGTATCGTGTTTCATAATGCCGCTGTACAAAATATATACAATGTATTCTATTTCAAACCGTCATCAATGTGTATTTTTAATGCAGTCAAAAGGAAATCGGGCATCGGATTTATAGTTGATGCGTTGTTTGGTCACTTTGCATATCTACGTAGTTTATATACAGTAGTAGAACTGCATACAAACTTTGTATTGATACATTTTGGAAGGCAGCCTGTATCACAGGCCGGCTGGCCAAATCTATTGCTACTATTGTCAAATTTTTAACGCAATATCCGGTGAGACAAAAATTTTAAACAAATCTTTATGCCCTTCGTGTGCTTAATTGCTTTTCTGAACTGCCAATATTGCCTAGAATTATTTTTTTTTTCTAAATCGTCCTTATGATTCAGTGAGTGCACGGATTGAGAAGTGTAACAGATCTTTTATGTTCTAGCCACGAAACACTGTTTAAATATATCTTGTAAAGAGGTCTCGCCACTCATGGATAAAATGAACACTCCCAACATGGATGGTATAAGTTATGTGCAGTGCAACAATATGCGTGTTGTTACCCAAAATGCCAGTTCTCATAACTTCTTGTCAGCTTCATTTGTATGATTTTATTTCGTTTTTCTTTTTTAGTCTGGATTGAAGATCTCATATACACTCAGCTACAAAAGTATACATACGGATAACAAATTTCAGAAATTTTTTAACTAATCCGTTTTCGTTGAAAATCTTTGTAATCGCCTGACAACTTTCCTCGTTTTTAAGACGGTCTTAGGTAAATTTTTTTTGAAATTTGTTAACTTTTGTGTACATCAAAGAAAGATGTCATCGAAGAAACATGCCTGATGTACACAAAAGTTAACAAATTTCAGAAATTTTTTAACCAATCCATTTTCGTTGAAAATATATATAATTGTCTGACATCTTTCTTCGATTTTAAGACGGTCTTTTGCATTGGTTCAGAAATTTGTGAAATTTTAAATCGGATGCATACCTTTGTGAGCCTGTGCAGGGCTACAATTCATTTCAATTACAAAAAATTTTTAACCAATGCAAAAGACCGTCTTAACATCAAGGAAACTATAAAGATTTTCAACGAAAACGGATTGGTTAAAAAATTTCTGAAATTTTTTAACCGTATGTATAATTTAGTAACTGTGTATGTACATATATATGTATATATGTCTCATATATGTATATATAGTATTGAGGTGATCTTATCGAAAAGAAATCATTAAAATTCTGGACGGGAAAGAAAGAGAAGGCTACCCTTTTGAAATTTTTCCCTTATTTTATATCCTTCTCTATTGGATGGGAAACCAATAATAGAACTACTGCTCCCATATTTAAGGCATTCATCTAGAACGTTGGATATACATATTATGATTGCACTAATACTTTTTATTGCAAGAATTCAATAGAGGCCTTTTTATCTCTGACTCTTAACTCAGTTTGTATCTGTTGTATCTGTCATTACCTGATGGTCTTAAGGAGTATATTATACAATCGAATCATAGCCTAATTTGTTGTTCTCTCAGTTATATAGACTACCCCTATATAAATCTGGAAGTATACCTTTTGATATGAAAACTATTGGATTTATGTTTGTATCTACTTACATTTTAATAATCGAATTAAAATATGCTTTGATTATATCTTTAGAAACTCTTGCCTGTCTAAGGCAGTCTTAACCTAAAATCCCTAAAAAAAATACTGAAGCGAATATTGATAGAAAATAATACAATTAATTAAATTATTTTTTTTTTATTTGAACACAATTTAATATTTTTGTTTTCATTTCATTATTCCACATTGTTTTTATTTTTACACAAGAATATCCATTTTAACAAAATAAAAATAAAAAATTTTTAATTGCTTGTTTATATAGTATAACTCATATGTACAGTATTTTATTTATTAGTCCTTTTCTTTTAAATTATATTATTATGTATTCTATACTAGTAAAATGAATTTCTGATATGCTTTTTTATAACTTATGATTTACATATGATTTATCTTTCTTGTTTTTCTCTTTCTTTCTTCTCTTTATATTTGTTTTTTTAGTTGCTTTTTTCAAATCAATTGCATTTTTGATTTTGCTTTAATGCGCAACTTTAGAAATGTTTAAATATTGGCATCAACCAACAAATATAGACGACGATCACTGTAGACAATTGGATTCAACTTAAGGCTAAACAATCAACCGCCAGCCAACCATCCCAACATAATCATCGTCATCTCATCATTGCATTGCATCTCATCAACGCCAAGAAGACTTTTAAGAAAAATTACAAAAAAAAATTAACGGAATTTTATTTCTTTTATTATAAACAAATTATTTTCAAATTTAATAGCAGCTCGGATTACGACAGATAGAAGGCAGCAGATAAAAACAGCTAAGGAACTTGTATTTTAACAAAAACATTCCATCATTCCCCCCGTTCCCCCATTAAGTGCAGTAGTATAGTATAAGTAGTAGTTTTCTCAAAAGCTCTCCTCTAAATTAAATTTTAGAGGAGCTTCTTGGAATGTTGGAATATCCTCAACGATTTGCGCGTAATATCCCCGAACCCTCAACAACAACAACTCAAAACATTAATACACATCACAGTCATCATTTACACCACCAACAACCACAACCACTGCCACATCAAAACTATCAGCAACACATCGTTGTGGGATCACATTATCATCCACATTCGCAGCAGCAGCAGCAACAACAACAACAACAGGGATCGTATCCAACAACACCAGCTTCACCGGCTCACCAAACGCGTTGTCCACAGCCACCACAACATCAGCGTAATTTATCGACAGCTTCATCGTGTAGTGCTCAACATAAAAGTGTCACCTTTAGTCAAGTAACAACATCCAATAGTGGCGATTATAGTGCGGGCAGCAGTAGCGGTAATTCTAGTTGTGGTGGTCAACAATCAATGGCGGGCAATATGAAGCACGGTAAGATTAAAACAAAAACCCTTTTGTCTAAACAACTATGAAATAAAATTGAATTGTAATTGAATGCTTGGTATGACGAATAGGGAGAGCACGGTAAGCCGCGAGTATAATAGAGCTTAATATCTCCCCAATTAAAATTAAGTTTGGAAATAATACCATTTTATTTGTAGGTTATAAAGCTGAATATGCGACTAGCCTTAAAGACTTTAGAACTTCTAAGAAATCATGAAAACATATTATATTAATTAATTCTGGATCGACTAGTTATTCTGTGAATGATAGTCATAAAAACAGACAAATCTGCCGTTTCATAACACAAATATATAGACAACCTAGCCTGCGCTAACATTCTCAACTCAGCATTATACTAAGAAAGCAGAATCCGATATTGTGCCCATTATTCGAAATAGCTTAGCTGTTTGAAGCTGAATTAGCAATATCGGCCTACCTTGATCATGACTCCCTCTAAGACCTTGCTCTAGGATGAGCTAGCTGCTCGTTGGAATTCAAATTACCACGACATACATTCCGTAGTACTTTAAACAGTTTACAGTTCTTTACATAGCAGCGACTTCTGATTGACGGGCACTGCAATTATTCTTCAGCCAATAGATTTGATTTCTCTAAAAATCGAATTTTAGACTTAAAGCTATTCAATATTAGATCTCCACCTGCTTCTTATAGTGAGCTGCAGTAGGATATCATAATATGGAGTATGAAGAGGTTATTCTACATATAATTTCGTTCTTCCAGTATAAGGTTGGGGCCATATGTTCTATTGGTGGTCCACAGGAAGCTAGTTTAAAAGTACTAGAAATGCTTTCCTAGATCAGATAACCATATTGCCTTCTCCGAAACTGTGTAGAATAAATTTTTATAAGGTTAAGGCCCTAAATTTAGGGTGTCTTTTCCGATAGATATGGATTATTTTCGAAAATTGTATTCTAAAGATAAGTATAAGGTTTTACAACTGTAACTTTTTATACAGGGATGTTACAGGAGCCAAGTAAACTTTGTTCATTGAGGTAGCTGCCATTTAAACCTAACCTAACCTAACTTTTCTATAAGCGAAACGTATCTGGAAGTAATGCATTTCAGTCCATTTACAGCTAAACAATATCACTAATAGTGTAATTTCTAAATATCGTTAATGTATCTTAATTTTCTTTATTTCAAGTACATTATAAAAATTTAAATTTTTGTCTGAATTTTATAGTGTTATTATAATTCAATAATATTTTAATAATTCAATTTAGAAAAGGTATATTGCAATTCAAATTTTATCTCACATTGTTTTATTTACTTGTTTTACTCTGCATAACATAATTTTTTTATAATTTTTTCCTTCACATTAGGGAAATCACAAGAAGACGTTTGCTACGTTGTAGCCAAATATGATTATGCTGCTCAGGGAGCTCAAGAATTGGATTTACGAAAAAATGAACGTTATTTATTATTAGATGATTCGAAACACTGGTGGCGTGTACAAAATAATCGTAATCAGTCAGGTTATGTGCCCAGTAATTATGTGAAAAAGGAGAAACCATCATTATTCGATAGGTAAGCTATGATTTTCTCTTAAATGATCTATGATATCTATACTCATACAATACCACTCCTACTAATTCGAAATTATTTTTTTCTTTTTATCGTTTTTCCCCCTTCATTTAGCTAAGCTTTCGTTTGCTCACTTAAATTATGTTTTCTCTTGCCTATACACTTGCATATATAATTTCTTTTTTTAGTAGCCATTTTTTATTTATTTACTTATCAGTATACATTATGATTTTTATATCAATTTTTTTATGTTGCCTTTCCAATAACAGAAAACCAAAAACAACAAATATTTATTATTTGAAATCACTTATTCCGAACCATAAGTGTTATAAGAAATCATTTAATTATTTCCTTTACCGCCCACTCACAATTTTGTATGTACTAAGACCCGAAAACATTTTCGTTGCTTCATTTGGTATCTTTTTCTATTTATAAATATAAGAAAATACCCCTTTTGAATAAAAACTTTACCAGAACGCTACAGTTTTCTTAATGTTTTCTTTGAGAAAATCACATTACGTAATATTTTGTTTTTTAAACCACTTTTACATCGGATAATTTAAATAAAATTACATGCCTTACTCTCAAAAAAGTACTTTTTCCATATGGTACTTTTTCAGTTGTTTTAGTACCTCACTATTACCCTTCCTTTTGCTTCATTATTAGTGAGCGCCATACATGTGTGATAATAAAATATTGTGTATATTTTTTTTATGAACTCGCGTGGCTCACAATCATCATTAAAATTCCTCCCTTAATACTGTTGATATTCTTATATGTCGTCATTCGTACGCACATGCATACAAATATGGATGGCAAAATATGTTTACGTAATAAGTAATAATAAAAATAAAAATTATAATAAAACCCATTTATGATAACATAATTTTCTATATTATTATGACTATGGTGGAATTAAAGTATTTTCTTTCAGTTTGCGATATTAAATTGTTCTTTTAATAATTCTGAATAGCTAAGCATTCATAATGAGTATGAGTCGAACTAAAATGAACAGCAAAATAATTGTTGCGTTAGAAACTATTAAATATGTATGAATATATTATTGTACAATAGGAAAGAATATGCAATTGGTTTTTAGATAAATCGATTATTGAATAAGGTCTCTGGTTAGTTTCTTTAATGCACAACCGAAATAGTGGACCAAATTTAATTTTTATTGGTAGACTTTGTTTTGGAGTAGTTGTATAAAAAATAAAATTAGTTACAGAAGCAATTTTTCTCTAAATTTTAATGTACAGTGAACTCGCGATAACGTGAACTAATTTTTACCAAGGCAGTTCACATTTTCCAGTTTGTTCACGCTATCGAGTACCTAAATTTAAAACAAAAAATGATCCTATTTAATATGAAAAATGATATTTTAATAAGTAAAAATGCTAAACACTATTTTAAATAAATTTTTTTTTATTAATTAGTCAAGAACTCAGTAACATAAAGCCAAAAATTAAGTTTTCAGTTTCAAATTTGTCAATTGAAATCCACCTCTTTAACAAAACATTGATAAAACTAGTCAAAAAAAAATGTTACATGTCATCCATACGTGACTGATTTGTAATTCACTGGACAAGTAGTTTTTGAAACTTTGTGGATTTTTAGATTTTCCTAATACCAGCAGATTAAGTTTGTGAATCCCCAACACATTTGAACAGCCCATGAAAGTTATCGTTTTTCTCCATCTTTGCACCTGGAGCACTTTTCTCCAATGATGACACATGTTTTATCTTAGCATTATAAAGCTGATCTTCACAAGAGTTCTTCCATTTTTGCTTTTAACTTTTCCTTAAATGGGTCCACAAGTTGCGGCTGTGCAGAAAGCTTTTCTCTGGAAATTTTAAGAAGGCGAACAGCAAACCTTTGCAACTTACCAAGTAGACTTTAAGGCTTGTGTCGCCTTTATGAATCTCTATAGTATTGCGTACAGGAAAAAGTTGAATAACACTAAATTCGGTGTATATGGATTGAAATTTGAAACAAGATTATGTTGTTCTTATAAATTGTTTGTACCCAGGATAGACTGATATTGTTAACATTGCAGTAGCTAACAGTAGTAGGCTTTTGTTTTTGTAAGAAACTTGGAACATATGCTCGAAAAAATCGACTTAAGGTATGTCATGGAGTTCAAGCATATAATGCAAATGTGAAAACGTTGTAATCGTGGAGTTATGTTTGTTTTTAATCTAATTTTGATTGTTAAATCGAACAAGCGTTATAAGACGTAAATTTTGTGTTTTGTCGATATTTCGACGCCCCTTTTAAATACGATCTGCAAACATTAAGACACGACATAAATATCTGCTTGAAAATGGCGGATTCATTTGAAAAACTATTTTTAACAATAAAAAAAATTGATAAATGAATATAGTATTTATTTCAAATATAATAAAATTTTAAAAGTTATTTATGTATTCTTTTTTTTGTTTTCTTTGTTAATTTTAGCATTAAGAAAAAAGTGAAAAAAGGTTCAGGCTCAAAAACATTGCCCAATTGTTCGCCATCAAGACAAATCGAAAGTCCAACAATGTCACGAAGACTGCCACCCGATCCATCAGAGGCTATTGGTTCAGCTATTGTTAAATATAATTATCAAGCACAACAGCCAGATGAACTGTCACTAACCAAGGGTACACGTATACTTATATTGGAAAAATCGAACGATGGCTGGTGGCGGGGTCAAAGTGGTAATGCCGTGGGCTGGTTTCCAAGCAATTACACAACTGAAGATTGTGATAATGATGGTGAAATACATACATATGCAATGGCTGAAAATGTATTAGATATAGTGGTGAGTATTACATACAAGACGTGATTTTATTTAGAATAAATAAGGAAAAAAAGTCACGAAAAAATTACAAAAAAGAAGTTTTTTAAAATTAAAAAAAAAAAAATACAATTAAATTATTTAAAAAAAAGTGGGAACCGATTAATATGTTAAGTTCTTCTTGGTAATAAAGCTAAGGCTTTAATAATAACGTAATTTTAATTTCAGGTGGCTTTGTATAGCTTCAACTCAAATAATGATCAAGAATTATCGTTTGAAAAAGGCGATCGCTTAGAAATTGTTGATCGTCCAGCCTCAGATCCTGATTGGTATAAAGCTCGAAACAATCAGGGTCAAGTCGGTTTAGTTCCACGCAATTATTTACAAGAGTTAAATGATTATTTGGCCACACCATACCGTAACAATAGCGGTGCCACTGGCAATGGCAATGCCGGTAATGGTGGCAGCGTTGGTGGTGCAAATGCAAATGGTGATTCAATCGATCGTCGTGCCGATGGTATGCCACAAAACTCTCCACCACCCATGGAAAGGCCTAACCTGGCTGGCAAATCATGGTACTATGGAGCTATAACACGCAGTCAATGTGATACGGTTTTAAATCAACATGGCCATGATGGTGATTTTCTAATACGTGACAGTGAAACTAACGTAAGTTAATTGAATTGGCGTTATGTGGTATATTTTTTTTAACTAATTTTGCTTTTGTTGTTTTGTTTTTCTTTTAGATGGGTGACTATTCTGTTTCTCTTAAGGCTCCTGGACGTAATAAACATTTCCGTGTTCATGTGGAGAATAGTATGTACTGCATAGGTCAACGTAAGTTTCATACTTTAGACCAACTTGTAGATCATTACCAAAGAGCGCCCATTTATACAAATAAACAGGGTGAAAAATTATATTTAGTACGACCGTTACCCAAAGCTAACGGTACGTAAATTATTTAAGCGAAGCGAACAAAGAACCTCAATTAACAACATTAAATATTAAAAAGGTTTACCGCGTAAAAGGATAGGATATTAAACCTTTAAAAGAAAGAACATATACATATTCATATATATATTACACGGAGATACCATTACCATACAATTACGCTAAATATGTTGTCACAATATCACCTTTAAACAAACAAAAAAAAAAAGAATTGTAGTTTTTCAAAAAACAAAACTAAACATACAAACAAACAATTTCATATTTATATATATAAATACATTAAAAATAAAAATTGAAAAGATAAATGAAAATGAAAATCACACAAGGCGTAAAATATATTAAAAAAATAAAAAAAAATAAAGAAAACATAATTGTCAAATTACATTTTACATTTATAGCTACATATACATACAGTATAGATAAGGGATATAATTGTATATTTTTCTTTGATGTTGTTTAGCTAAATTAATGAATTCCCTTTAAATATTTTTTTTTTATTTTTTTCAAATTTGCAATATATCTTGTTTTTTTTTTTTTATTATAATGATCCCTTTCTAAACCCTTATTTGTTAAAAATTTTTCCAATACACAACACATCTTTTTTATACATACATACATAACAATTTTTTATATAATAAAAGATTTTCAAAATTTCGAAAATGACCGAACACTCATTTTCATCTATTTCCTACAAGTTCCTTTTAAAAGTAAGTTGTGATTTGAAATATTTTCTATTTTCTCTGTGTTTTTTACAAATCAAAGAAACTTATATAAATATGAAACTTATGTATACACATACTACAACAATATATTTAAAAAATATATAAAAAAAATCATAAATTAAACTGAGAAAAACTTTAATTTTTTTTGCTAATTCAGCTTAAAAGCGTGATCATTCTAAAAAGGAAACGAAATTGTAATGAAAAATGTAAACAACTTTGAAACAAACATTTTGAATTTAATAAAAAAAAGGACAAAAAAAATTAAAATTTCTCTTTAAACAATACCAAGAAAAAAATGTCAACCATAACTTATATATAAAAATACATATTCATATAGTATATATAAATTTATTAAATATACCCCCTCCCTCCCACTCTACCATCATCATCATCAAAGCATCAAAACGTCATGAAAATCCCAATTTTTATATATAAATACATATATATATTATAAATATTAACTTATAATTATTTATAGTGAAAAGAAGGAAGAAAAACACTCACTCACTCTCTCTGTCTGTCTCTATCTCTCATCTATAAATAAAGAATTATAGATTACTTTTGCATATAAAATATATTTTATTTGAATTGAATTTTTTTTCTTTCTTTCTTAGTTTGTTTTAATTAATTTATAGGCTGTTTTTTTGTTTGTAATATTCTTTTTATATACAAGTAAATATCTTTTATACATATACTTAGTAGTAATCACTAGTAATTTTTTTTTCATAAATAAATATTTAATTTTAATTTAAAGTAAACTTAAACAAATTAACTATAAAAACAAAATCTCTTAATTTTTTAAGCTCTAAAATATAGCGAAACAATTTTTTTGAAATATTAAAAACAAAATGTTTATCTTTTTTAAGAATTAAAGATGATAGATATACAGGTTTGTCATTAATTTTTAAATTTACCGTTAATTCTTAAGTTAGTGATTAGTTTAAATATGTATTAAGAAAAGACTTACGACGATGCAAAAAATGCATATTAGATAGGCAGCTAATTAGAATGATTACTTATGACTTTAAAATTTATTTTCCAAGGACTTAATCAATGTCTTCATCATACTTTTTGTGCAACAGGACCAGAATATGGTCATGCCCCTGGCGTTTTTGTTTATTTTAATATGGATATATACATCCTCAAACCTACCCAATAGAAAAATAAAAATGAGTACAATTTATTAATACTTTTAAATAATTTTCAATGTTTTTAAAATATTATTATTGTATCCTTCATATCCTGTTAGGTAAACAAAATCAGTAAGTAGAGTTGTATTGTGGCATTACCAAACAAAAATTCAAGTAATAATCGGTTAAAATTTGTCTTTTAGCAGCACCGCGAGGAAAAGACATTCTCGATATATCGTCATATTGACCACTTTCATGATAACCTTCATTATCCTCCGAGCCCCTACTCAATAAGAACGGTTCCCTCCACTTTATTGTCTCTACAACTTCGGCAAAAGTTATTCATGCATATCCAGAATGCCCAATAATGATCCCTGTGCTAAACGTGCTTGCTATGTTAACTCTCCGTATCCAAAACCTCCCACGCGGTGTTGATTGAAATTATTGCTGTGTTGTCAATTCTAAAGATGCAGCTTCTCATTGATATTCCCTATGCAAAGAACTCCCCGGGAAGTCGTGCCAAATCTGGCCAATCTATTCGCTCAACTGTTTTCCGGAGTACCCTTTTATCCTGGAATCCAGCTAAGCTTCACTGTGTCAGACCTTAGTCCTATATTCAAAGCTCTACCATTCTACACTATTTGTGAATTAAAATTTATTTCTATCTGCGAAAAATATCCTTTTCCAAGACTCTTGAGGTTTGTTTGTTGCCTTAGTACTGCGCTGTCGTGGCAATATTGCTCTTCAAAATTTACGTTAAAGCTTCTTGTGTCTAACTATATTGCTGACAAATATCTAGTTCTACGCAATGATTCTAAGGCTTCCTAGGCCTTGCTGTATAAAATCATTTTTAACACTGCCACAGCCAGAGCACGCAGACAAGGGACAGAAAAGAAAATAAATTTTTCACAGTATTTTATTAACGAATCCCAAACGGATTTTTTAAGGCTGAAATTTTTTTATACTATTGAAGCGGTTACCTGTTAGTCTTTTCTACAAACCTAGAGGGAAGACCGCATCGGCGCTTGATTAAATTTTTTTTAGCATTTTTCGTATAAAAGAGTATATTTTATATATTTCCTTAAACTTGCTTAGGTTATCCCATATCATTCGAAAACATTTTTCCTCTAAAACTTTCAGAGATCTGATACTTAAAAACGATTAATAAGTGAAAATGAATTTGACAGCTGATTACATCGCTTTAACCTAAAAAAACATATAAAACTACATACACTTAATCGATTCGAAATTAATATATTCTATTACTTTTATTACCAAATTAAATTAGAAATATTAGAACTTTATCAAAAAAATTAAAAAATTAAAATTAAAATTTGATATATTTGTATGTACTTAGTTTGACCTTTTGTATCAAGAATATAAAACTTAAAAAAAAACTTATTTTTTCTAACTAGCGGGTTCCGTTAAAATTCAATTGAAACATTTACGCAGCCTTAAAATAATTATTTTTGTACAGCTTTAGATATTAAAAAAAATATTTTGCCGCATATTTGTAGGACGGATAAGCCTTTACAGACGTTCGAAAAACTCTTAATTATTCAAACATTTTCAGTCATCAGAAATAAGGGTTAAAATCCAACATGCATTATAAAAAAAGATAAACTTTATATCTATCACTTTTAATAGATTTTTATTTTTTTAAATTAAATTGTACATATTATATTTGAGGCAAAGAAAATATATAGTTTTTAACTGTAATATTATTTAAAAGCCTTTAAGTTTAAATGAGCCAACGTAAAACGGTTTCAAATACTACATATTAAAACAATATTTTGTTTTTTTTTTGTTTTTTTTGAACAAAATTAAAAGTTTACTTGCATATAAGGGGGCTTAAACGTTTCGAAAAAATGTGGTTTAGAAACTGTTACATTTAATGCACTAATCATTATGAACATCCTTTTAAAGGTAGCTAATATTTTTATTTAATTCACAATGCTTGTTGTTACAACATTTTCATGTCATCTATGACCACTAATCAATCCTCTATTAACATCACCACCAATAACATACATACATACCTACATACATACTCGTACATACATATAGTATTTCTTTTTGTAAAATTTTTAAAATATCTATCTACCTACAACAAGAAATTGACCCTCCAAAATAACTTAAAAGAAAAAAATACCAAAATGTTCACAATTTAATATAGGATTCCAATTAAAAAAACAATGAAAGAAAATAAATAAAAATTTAAACTACAGAAAATGAAATATTTAGCTGCTTTTAAAACAAAATAGATGAAACATGGACAATTATACTATAACGATAACGATGGCATGTAGTAGGCAAAATCGATAAAAAAAAAAAACAAAAATATGATGGAAAAACGAAATTATGAAAAATGGCTTTTAAAACAAAAAACAAAAACAAGAAAATTCACACACACACTCAGTAATATTGAAAGTAAAGGGAGTAATAAAGTAATTTTCACTATTTAAATTTACATTTGCTCACCTCGTGAATGTTGAAATTTGTTTTTTTATTATATACAAAATTGGAAAACGAAAGTTAAACTCTTCAGAATCAATAACATAAGATACAATTTCACTTCAAACAGAGATACACTCACTTTACAAAATTATAAGTAAATAGCGACAAAAAATTAACAACTCAACAAAACATTTATTAAAAAAAATGAAAATCTTTAAGACATATTCACGGAAAAAAAAAGAAATGAAAGTAAAAGAACAAAGTTTTATAATAAATATTATTAACAACATCTCTCTCTATATACATATATATATACACTATATAAAAGATTTAAACTTAAGTTTTGTTTCTTTTTTAAATATAAAAAACAAAATAGTTTCATATTTGAAAAGAATTAAAAGAAAATAAATTAAACTTAAATGTGTGTAAGAATAATATTTTTGTTTGTTTTTTTTTTTCTATAATTAATTAATAATTATAAATTTAAAGAAAAGAAGAAGATAAAATTAAATGAAACAAATAAATCTGTATATGTTGCCTAAATATCTATATATATGTGTGTGTATAACTGGTTAAAGTCAAAAAAAATTTGCTAAAGAAATTCAAATTTCAAACAAATGGCCAATTATTGAAAATTTATAGCAACTGATTTTTAATAACTTATATATACATACAAATTTATTAATAAATTAAAAGAAAATAAACAAAAAATGCAAAAAAAAAAAAACATTTTTAGAAAAGCTGCTTTCAATAATAAGAAAAACTTTAAACGATTTTGTTTTTAGAATTCAATGCAATTTCTTAATCTTGATTTAAAAACAATATTTTCAATTTATTTAAAATCTTTTATTATTAATCCATGAGTTTTTTAAGTCGTTTATTGGAATTTCATAAATTCTGTGTTTAAAAAAATTGCAACAAAGGACGGCACGCGGAGTCTTACGAATTAAAAAATTTTGCAATCTTCCATTCTATTTTTATTATTTACTTAACTTGGGCACAGCATGACTTGGTAGGTTTATAACCATTTTTTCTTTGTAATTTCAAGTGAAATTTTAAACTATGTTTTGCCAGAAGATTTTATTAGTTTTATTATTATCAAACTGAGAGACCAGAAAGCACTGCGGCTGCAACCTATTAAAAGCTTAATTTCCAAATCTAGTGTCTTTAAAGAATTCATCACGATTCGAGAATTTGTTGCACAGCTTCGAATAGAGTCACGACACAATACCACAAAAGTAGTAAAGCCTACGTGGGCAGTGTCTCTGCTCTAAAATATCAGATGTTGTTCTAAATTTTTTGTTTATTTTGTAGTACCTAAGGCTCTGGGCCAATTTACCTCTCCTTTTACCAAAATGTCCACCATCACGTTGCCCATATATGTATGTGTATGTCATGTTCAGGAATCCAGCTCAATGTAATTATTCAGTTTCCTAATGTGTCAAGGAGTTCCCATAACATTTTCGAGATTATTGTAGTCGATTGAAGAGCAGAATATAGGGTATATCAGTTCAGCTTAGAGTAGAGTATAGTAAGGTAGCTTTCGTTTTAAGTTGAGAAATTTTAAAATTTAAGAAGGATTTATGGTGACTTCCATATCCTACACTTATGTTGTTTTATATGTCTCAAAATATATCATGTGAGTTATCGGTTGCAGTTATTATGCTTAATAGATAGCAACAAGGCTGAACACCTTCGAATATCCATGAAGTTGGTTATAAATTTAGAGCCACATCTCTTCGACTACCGTTTATAAATGTGTGCAGCCTTTATTCTGAGAATATGCGGGCATCGTTAACTGCTTTTATGATTATAGGAGAGGTTAAAATTGCAGCCGCATTAAAAAGCATGAGTCTTAGGACGAACGGTTTAAATATTAATTGTACAAATTCCTTCATTTATCTTAAACTATTCATTCAAATCGCCTTTAAACTTAGACAGTAAATTATGGGTGCGAAGGAATCCTTCGCGTCAGGTACCCAATTGTCGGTTAACTACAGAGAAGATCTTTTGTCCTCATTATTTCAGTTTCTGCTGAAGTCGTTCTGAGTTATTCCCAGTCTACAGGATTCATTTGTACTCTAATCATCTTTCGTTTCACACTTAAATGCCGCAGTTCATTCACATGAATGATTATGATTTTTCAGCCAAGTACGATATGCTTACTGACATTTGTCACTGCTTTAAGTGGCAATTCCGTTGCTACAACACCGTGAATGTGATAATACATCGCGGCCGTCTCTTGTGCAAAAATGTCGTTTGAACAATTAAAAACGATTTTCTTTTGCTTCAATATTTTAAATCTATAATTTGTGAACACACTTTAGTTTATTTTATTGTATTATTATTAAAAAGTAAAACAATTGATTAAGTTTTAATATTTTTGTTAATTATTTTTATGTTTGTAAATCTATCTTATTGTACTGTAATTAATTTTTGGTTTAATTTTTTTAGTTTTTAAAACTTAAATATAAACAGTTTTAAACATTTTTTATATTAAAAATAAAAATAAATAAAACATATACTCTTTAAACACACAAGGTAAAGCTAACTAGTAATTAATTAATATTAAAATACTAATAAAAAAACAATATAAATAAAATAAAAAACAAAAGAAATGGAACAAGAAAGAAGAAAACTTAAAAAAAATACTAAAAAAAATTATAAATTATACCGAAGCGGAAATAAAAAATATAAATAATAATTAAAAATTCATAAAAAAAAATAAATAAACAAGTGGTTTTACTTTACTTTGGTTAAATATAAAATAGGTTTTTAGTCTTACTTACTTACCTTTTTTTAAATTGAATAATTTCTAGTACAGCAATTTTTATTATTTTTTGTTTGTTTATAATTTAGTATTATTATTATAATTATTAGTTTATTTTATATAATCTATGTACTGTATTATACATAAAATGTATATGTATGTATATAGAATTTGAAATATGAAAATTGATTTTGTATTTGAATTTAACATTTTTTTAATTTATTTTATATTTAATAATATTTTAAATGTTTTTGATTTTTTTTTTTTGTTTTGTTTTGTTTTATATATATTTTGTTTTTTTTTATATACTTTAAGCATGTTAGTTTTGATGAGCATTTGCAATCGTTTTTTATTCTCAATAAAACCATTGATTTTTTTTAATAATAATTATTTGTATTTGTTTACTTAGGTACAAAAATTCAATTATGAAACATAATTTAGAAACACTTGGTTTATTTTTCTATACTTTAATTATCTTAAAAAAAAGGCCGCAAATTTATTTATAACAAGCATTTAAAGGTGATGAGTAAGAAATGTTTGTAACTAGATTGTTAAGATTAATTAAAAGCATGATAGGAAGAATTAGGAAAGTATTATATTGTAGGAAAATATATATGTATGTATGTTTTAGAATATTTCCCTAAGTGGAACATAAGGCCGTACAACAAAAAGATATTACAACATAGAAAGGCAACGAAATATAGAAAAGCTACAGCACTAGGGTTCTAGAAGTTGCCAGACTAAAAATTATTACAATATAAATAAACCAAACAGTAACGTTCTACTGAACCAAATGTAAGTTAGTAATGTATACTAAGTTGTCTTGTCACAATTTTTAAATTTTCTAAAGAAATTTGGATTCATTCACATATAAACGTCCATAAACATTACTCTATCATTCCTCTCTCACCCTCTAATCTATTTTCCTAGTACCAACACTGCTCTCTGCATGAATAGAGGTCATCCCCTGAATGTTGGTTATAAAAAAGAGAATTTCAAAACTAACCAAATGTTGGTATTGAAAGAAACCAATAACAGTAAGTTGCGACATAAGCCAACCCGAATATACCTTTGGCTTAAAAGTAATGGCAATAATGAATTAGTATAGTGTAGTTGAGGTTATGTGTGTCGTGGTAGTGTAGTTGGTAGTTGCGGTAATGCCACGGATCGAACGAAATACGAAAAAAGAAATTTTCTTCGGCCACTACCTCTCAGCATATTTCTGGCAAAAACTCTGAAAGTAAATAAAAAGTGCCAAGAAAAGTTTTTTAAAAATCTATCGCTCGGAGTCGAATTTAAACTGTAGGTCTCGCTACTTATGGATAAAATTAACACACAATTTAAGTGGTGTGAGAATCTAGGGCGTAATCCTGACTAAAGGATTGTAATGACTAATTATGGGTGTATGTATATATGTATATTATGTAGACGAGTTGATTGTTTATACCCTTTCTCTGCAGCCTAAATTATTTCAGATGGTTGTCAATATAATTCCAAAAAAATTTCAATAATTGGGTGTTTCCCATATAAGTTTAAAGGTGATCATCCGAAAACGTTTGTTGTCTTACAGAAAGAGAGTGTATGTCTACAGTCATAGTTTTTAAGCTTATTGGTTTCATCTTTTTTTAGATTGGCATTACATAACCATGACATGAAAGACTTCCTAATGGAGGTGCAAGAGTTAGGGGACTGTGGAAGGATGTAAAAAAATAATAAAATTTAATTGTGGAATTGAATGGAAGTTTTATCGTAGTTTTAATGATTATTGACCACCACAGATTGATTAGAGATCTGTTAGTACAGCTTGGCGGTTCGGTACATTGTTAAAATGTATTTAATTTTTTTTATATATATTTAAACCAAAAAGTTAACATTTTTTATGGGCTCGTATTTTAAAAAGAAAAAATAAATTTTTTATAATTTTTTATTTATTTATTTTTTTTTTGTTTTTTTTTTATTATTTAAAAATTAAAACACAACTGAAAAACTTAAACTAATTGAAACAATATACATACATACATTGGAAATCAACATTTTAACACAAAAAATAAAAGAATAAAAAAAAATAAAGAAAGAAAGAAAATTAGAAAATAGTCTTAAAATATAATTCAACTCTAGAACGTATGGAATAATTTGGCAATTTTTTGTTTTTTTTTGTTTTCTTGTCGTTGTAACTATAGACATTGGACTTCTTTTTTTTGTTGGTTTATTAAAGAAGGAACATCATCATCAATATATTATCTAAACACTTTCGGATTTTTATAATTATTTATAATTTTTGTTTTTTTACTAAAGAATTTATTGAATTTATTCATGATGATGATAGTGTTCATAGTGTTGGGGTTCTTCGTAGTGGCCATGTTCATGGAATTTCGATTCGCTGATTTCTTCCAAAACCAAACCATGATTATGATTTTTCTCAGTCTCGGGATGAAGAATCTTCAATTTTTGCTTAGTGCCACCAATTTCAATGGGTTTTTTGACTAAATGCTGATCTTCCTTTTTGATGTAGACAGGTACGGCATGAAAGTGATGCAATTTCACACTCTGATGTGAGGTGGCATGTTTGTGTTCGACCTCATGATGATGATCGGTTTCTTCAACATGATGTTCAGGCTCTTCATGTTTATATTCAACGTGTTCGTATTCTTGATGACCACCGTGACCGCCAAAATCATGAATTTTCAAACCGGCTGTAACGGCTACCACTAAAGTACACAAAACCTACAGAAATGTAGGTTTTAAAGGAAGAAAAAAACAAAAACAAAAAAAAGAATTCGTTTAAACTTAACACATTCACTGACTTAAGTTTGCATATGATTGCACTAAAAAATGAAATGTAAAACACTTCCTTACAATAAATTTCATCATGTTGCTTAGGTTGATTGGTTGGCAAGCTTTCTTTTAAAATTTAACAGGGATTTTGAATTTCCTAGACACGCAATTATTTTTCGTTTTTCTTTTTATATTCAAAATAAATATATCACACACGTATTTCTTTTAGTAGCTTGAGTATTCGATTTTTAATTAATTTTATATTTTCTTTTCTTATTTATTTCTTTAGTTGTTTGGTTTTTGGTTTTGGCTTAGAGTACGTTGCTCTAAGACGTATTGGCTTTGACTGTGATTAGGTTTGGAATCCAGATTCGATTTATACCCCCAGCCAAAAAATCGACGATCAAAGAAACCAAACAGTTTCATAGAGAAAGACAAACAGCTAGACAGACAGACAGACAAACAAACTGACTTATGGACAGACAAATCGATGTCGGCACTGTCTAATACAACATTTTTAAAAAATTTACTGGCTTTGGCTGGCTGGCAAATCAATGTACGGGGAGTATACAATATTTAGATGAAGTCTCTTTAGCAGCAAGTAGTAGTAGTAGTAGTAGTTTAAGTTGTTGTTTTTATTATTATTTTTTTGTTTTTAAGCTGCCGCTGCAGCTGTTTTCACTGAAGCTGTTACAACATTTAAAAAGAAATAAAATGAAATGTTTTTCTTTTCTTTTTTTTGCTTTTGTTTTTGTTTTAATACCCAACCGTTAGTATAACGAACTCTTTTAAACTTTTGTCGACTTTTGCCACCATTTAATTTTATTTACGAGCTTAGCTTAGCTATACTTTACAACTACTTGTAGTTGTTTTTTTTTGCTACTATTGTTGTTTTTGTTATTGTCAAAGACCCCAAAATGATATAACGTATACGTCATTGTGGCATAATGCGTCACTTTAAGTTGAGCTCTTAAAAATCACCAAAGATTTTCAATTGTTTTAACCCTCTTATGCAACAGGTACATCACATCACATCACATCATTCATTCATTATATTTTAATGAGAATCCATTGCATGCTGGGAAAGTCTTTTCTTTTGAGTGCATATTAGCTACAGCATTTGCTGTGAAGATAGCAAAAATTATTGAATATTTTATAGATTTCATAAATATTCACAAGCATTTTTTGTTTTATAACAGAAGAAGATGCAACAAAAAAGGAAATCCATTCGTTTTGAATGAAATTGAAGACTGGCTTGATGTGTAGCCAATTTGAAAGCAATTTCACTGTGATCTTCATAGAAACTAATCGAAGGTTATGTTATAGAGAATATCTCAACAATAGAATTATTCACCATAGTCCGGGAGAAGAAGAAGGATACATTGTTTCAAGTTCTGACTTCAGTCGGGTCATAGTTAATGACAAGGCGCCTAGCGTTGTTACGATGTAACACAATTTCTCTTTCTCCGGATTATTAATTCATTATTTTATACAGTAAAATTGTTCACAGTAAAGATTCTTACGAAGCCATTGGTTTCAAATCACGCAACTGTAGAGAAGAGTACATTTTACATTCCTCTTGAATATTACAATTTTTGTAATATAAATATAATAAATAGGGTGACTTCCAAATGGGTTTCAGGTGGCAAAATATTTAACGTACTTGATTAATAATAAAAAATCTTCCCTAGCAGATTTCTGGCAATATCCCTGAGAGTAAATGAAATTCCCATGAAAAGTTACTCAAAAATCTGTCGTTCGGAGTCGACTTGAAACTGTAGGTTTCACCACTCATGTATAAAATTAACACACACAACATGTGAGAGAAGTGAGAAGCTAGGTCGTAATCCTGACTAAAGGGTTGTAATGACCAATTTTGTGTGTTCCCCTAGGAATTCGTTCAGCAATGATGTATTGCAACAAATATTCATATCATTTACAAAAATGTCCTCGACATCTCATGCAGGTTTAAAGCTTAAGAAAGCGTGCGTATAGATAATTTACCGCAATTTTGAAAAGAAATTGAACAAAACCGACAACGTTTATCCCGTTTGTACAAACAAACCGGTACCAAGAAAAATTGCAGTACATACAACAATAAATTGAAACAAACAACTTTAAATCTTTATGCTTTTGCAATCATTTCGCCAAAAAATTATAAAATGCAATTGAAAGAAAATAAAAGAAAATCAAAGAAGAAAAAAGTTGAATTAAACTTAAAACCATAGAAGCACAATGAAGACAAGTGCAAGGCAATTGCGCGTCAAAATGTAAACAAACCGCAAATTGACAAACCAAACTTTTGACTACAACAGACAACAATGCGAATATCACGCATTTACTGTTATATTTTTATGTTTACATTTGTGAAATTTCGAAAAAACAAGCTTACGCTTCAGGGGACAACTTAATCTAACACCATAAGGGGATCAATGATTAAAATCATTGAATTTTTTTGTTTTTTTTTTTGTTTTGTTTTTTAATTAAAAACATAATTTTAAATGAAAACAAACGATCATGATTGGAAAGTGTATTTGACGACATTTAAAAAAAATAAACAAAATTAAGTGATAAAGAAATATTTGAACGCGGGGTATAACAATAATCATAATAACGTACGATAGGCGTAACAATTTTAATTATAGTTGTTGCATACGAAATAAAAATAAATCAAACATTAATTAAAATACTTAAGCAATAAAGTGTTCTTTTTATTAAGCATCGATCGATTAACAAAATTAACATTTTATGGTTATGTGGCAGCAATCTAGATCGTTTTTTAAGAAGTTTTCTTATTTACGATTTCAATTAAAAATTTTGCAACTTTTTAAAGTGCATACAGTCTTGGGACATGTTAAAATAAAAATTTCAAAAAATTAATATTAGTTTGAGCTGGTGACTACAACAACCTAGAATATGTATTTAAAAAAGAGCTGAGTTACTAACAGAATGAAAGACTTAAACTTTTGAAACTAGAAACTTAAAACTTATGTGTGTGTGTTCCCCAAAACTCCGAGAAGTTCTAAACCTACATATTAGTTAGTTTGTTAGCGTTATTCGCTTCAACCCTTTTAGAAATTTACATTTTCTTACGAAGAAAATATGTCGGAACTATACGTGGGGTCAAACAGATTGATTAATTTTTTGTTGGAATTTCTGTAACATTAGAAAACCTGCAATTCGAAGTAAGGATATCGAAGCAGTATTGGAGGGCTAAATTTGGCAATAGTCGTAATTGAATTTAAGAGCTAACTTTTTAACAAATTGTTTGTTTCATTACAACTTTGCTTAATACTGCTAATTAGTTCAGTTGCAAAAATTTATTTCATTTCTTTCGTAAACACAAACATTTAAAACTGTTGCCATTATTCAACCATAACACAGACTCACCTGTGTTTTAAGTTTTTGCCTAAATTGTTTCATTTAATGGAGCAGTAATTATTTAAAATATTGATTTTCTTAAGGCGGTCCTAAATAAACGCCTAATGAAATATACGGTATGATGTACACTCAGCCAGAAAAGTATACTTACGGTTAACAAATTTCAGAAATTTCTGACATCTTTCTTCGATTTTGAGACGGTTTTTTGTATTGGTTCAGAAATTTGTGAAATTTGTTAATCGGATGTATACTTTTGTGGGCCTGTGCAGGGCCACAATTCAGTTCAATTTCAGAAATTTTTTAACCAATGCAAAAGATCGTGTTAAAATCTAGGAAACTATAAAGATTTTCAGCGAAAACGGATTGGTTAAAAAATTTCTGAAATTTGTTAACCGTATGTATACTTTAGTAACTGTGTGTATATGCATCATACAGTGAGTGTTCGTTAGATGGTCAAATAATACAAGTTTGGAAGATAAAAATTGTTTGCAAAACATAAAATCAAGGCTGAAAAAATAAAATAAAAAATTTTATTTAAGTAGGGAATAAAATAAAAATTTCTAATTAAAAACAAATTTAAAAAACCGTATGTAATAAATCAATAAAAAACTAAACAAAACTAATTTGAATTGATGCAATCATTCCATTGTGTTCGAATTCGAAAATTAACAGGAGATTTTTATTATAACACACTTACTAGCTGTTTGCCAGTCAGTTAAAAAGTAATTTCTTAAAATCTCTACTATAATAGCGTATATAAAAATAAAATCACATAGTAGTTATACATACATACATAGTAGACGCTTTTATCTCTATCTTGCAAGATTTATGCAAATTATTATTGTGCTCATTTAACTCGTCTATAAGTGTGTACAAGCCTGGCAATTGACCAATTTTTTATTTTTAATTTTTTTTTTATTTCTTGATATTGTAATTTTAAATGTGTAACAACATTTATGACAGTTACAAAAAAAGTATATTTTTTACAGCATAATTGTGTGTTTCGTTACAAAGTTTTATTGAAAAAAAGGTCCAAAAACCATTTGTTCGAACGAGAAGAAAAAACAAAAAAAAATGGAAAGTAATCCAGCATTAGTATGACATGTGTGTACATATGATAACCATTGTTTTAAATTAAACTGTTCACATATTTATGTATGTATGTATGTGTGTTACAGGCATAGATATTGGCTGATATTGTGTGAATGGTACTGTAGTACTAGCACACAGTTGGAGGAGTTGGATACCACTAAATCACTATTGTCTGCATGGCTAATACTTCCTTATTATTGTCATATACATAAAATTCCAATTACAATGGGAGCACAAATGTGCCTGCCATATGTGGATAGATAATATTACCATTTTTTTAAATTTTTTTGCCTTCAGAAATAATCATTTTCTAAAATACAAAAAAATAAAAGCAAAAAAATGACACATAAAATATAGTACGCCACACAATCCATACAATCTATTCATCCAATAATTTGAAGAAAAATCATTTTACAAAATAATTTATGGCACAATTTAAGGAATCATGATATTTGGTTTTAAAAAATCAAATCTGGTGGATACACAATTAGGCGATTGAATATAATTTTTTATAAAAACAAAATTACAACACGATTTAATAGGCAATTGCAATTGCCTGCTTCACTTTAAAGACAATTTTCTATGTTTCGTTTTTTTTTGACAGTTAAGGTATGAAGTCATCATAACCATGCTATGATGCAAGGAACAATTTTAATCGCTAATTACGCCATTATACTCTCACTGCTTTCTCTGGTATACAGGGTGCTTTCAATGAAATCGATTCGTAACGATATGCGATAACTGGATATTGGTCATGCGATCGCCGCATTTATTGCAAAATTACATTCAAGCGTATCGAATCTACCTTAAAAGCCACGAAAAGAATATGATGAATGATGCAGTAGTTCCTTCACAAATAATGTCATCAAATATCAACTGCCAAGGGGCATAGTTTTGATAGCTAAAGATAGTACCATTAGCGGACCAGATAGTACCATTATAACGGTACTTGTAGTCGCCGTCTGGTAGGTAGTGTGTTGGCTTATTAGACGTAAAAGCCAGGATTCGAGCCCCAGGCCAGACATTAAGACAAAATACAAAAAATATTTCTTCGGCGATTTCCTCAGCAGATTTCTAGCAAAAATTTTGTGAGTAAATAAAAATTGCCATGAAAAGTTTCTCAAAAATCTGTCGTTCGGAGTCGACTTTAAACTGTAGGTCCCACCACTCATGTATAAAAATTAACACACACAACATAAGTGGTGTGAGAAACTAGGACGTTGTACAATGGGTCAATTCGACCTCCGGGTACTGTACTTGACTTAATTGACAAGTACACGTCCTCTAACCTAACCTAACGGTACTTTCTATAAAGAGGAGAAAACTTCCTAAACAGAAAAAAATTCGACTTCTCGTTGAAATAATCTCACCGAAACTGCAGGTGTAAACTATCTAGAAATATCACTGGATAGTAAACCAACTGGAGGCCACGTATATAAAGCATTTAGGAAAGGTCTAGGGATTATGCACTTATTATATATCATGATGATCAGACCAATGGAGTCACAGTGCTAATCACAAAAAAACTCAAATAGAATTGAACAAGATACAGAGACTACAGTGTGTTGGTATTAAAGAGAACCAAGAATGAACGCATTCTAAAGCAGCTATGTTGGAGACTATGGTTAGGATAACACAAATTTGTTACGGGGCTTTGGACGCGGGTACAAAGGATGGCATATAGCAATACTCTTCGACCTTCAGGCCGCTATCGGAACAAGTGCCTCTGATGAAATTAAATCGAAGATAGTATGAGACTGTCTGGAAAAGTTCCAATAGTTGCTGGAACCCGTGTAATGTTCTAATTCGCGGCAATAAGCAGGCAAATGAGCTTGCGAAGAAGAAAACCTCCACGATGCTGTGGACTGTGGAATGAGTTGAAGCCAATCAAGACATATGTTAGAAAATAACAATAGAAGGAGATTTGAGTCATGCGTCAGATTATCCAAGAATAACCTTAAGTTAGTAATCGGTGTTTTGTAAGGGTACTTAAAGTACACTTGTTCAGAATGGTTATTGCCTCGAACTTTACATGTAGATTCTGTAAGAGGAAAATAAATCATCACAACACGCACTCCTATGATTGATTTCGCGCTGATTAAGGCTACAGGATTTATCCGTAGGTTCAGATTATCTTAGGATACTGTTGGGTAATAATTTTGTAATATTTTTACCCTGGCTTTTAGCAGTGTTAAGACACTTAAAATCTTCAAATAATATAAATTCTGCTACTTCTTTTGCAGTCAATTGAATATTCAAATGAGTCAATCATAATAATCTGATTGCTGAAATTGAAATTGATTTCGTTTTTTTTTGTTTTTGTACATTTTGAGAGGAACATTATTTTAACATTCCATTCCATTTGAAGTGAAAGGTTTGTTTTTGTTGTTGTTGTTGTTATTTTAATGTTTCCAGTATTCGTATTAATTAGCGTGTTAAAACACTTGTTCGTAGAGTGTGGTTAGTATCCATAGTTTTCGAAAACCGCTTGACCTAATTAAACGCTTAATTGGTATTTTAAATATTTATTTTTTTTATTACTTTTTAAGTATCTGCCTCTTTTTTCGTCCATTTTTTTGTAATTTGTTGCAACTTTATTTATTTAGAAAACAAAGTTTGTGAATTTTCTTTTTTAGCAACAGAAAAGCTTTTAATTAAAACTTTTAGATTTTTATTCACAACATTGTGGCTGTGTATGCGCAATGCAGTGCATATTTCTTTACACCTCAATGAATAGTTTAAATGAAAATTAATAAAAATTTCTTTCAATTTTTGTTTGCTTTGGTTTTGCTATTTTTAAATGTTTATCCATTCCACGCTTTAGTATTGTGTAACATTTAAAAGAAAATGAATGTTTTTAATATTGGGGATGCGAAATAGTTCGCTTACAGTGGAAGGGTAAAGTAATCTAAAAAGTACAATCTCTAGTAATGCTAATGGCATCATGCAACACTGTAGCTTGTTGCAAAGGTAGCATTTTAAGCTTCACTTTTCTAGAAAGCATTATCAAAATCACATTATTCTGTGAAAAGTTATCTACGCTTAAAAATGAATAACAATTTGAAAAAGTAAGAATGCGTATCAGACTGCTAAAAAAATTCGTGAAGTTTACATACATCCATAACTGGTCGTTACAACCTTCAGTCAGGATTACGACCTAGCTACCTAATAGACTACGGCGACTACAATACAGTGGCGATGTAGTTCACTCTGCTTAAACAATAAAAAGTCGATTAAGTCATGCAAAAAGTAAAGAAATCTGGATAAACAAAGACACTCTTACTTGAGTGTCACGTTGGAAAAAAAGTGATTACGGGCGATGAAAAGTCGATCACATACGACAATAAAAGTATGAAATGAACATGGACAAAGCAAGGTGAATCCAAGAAAGAAAAAGCTGAGTGTGCGAGTGAAGGGGAATAGCTAAGTCTGAGCTATTACGACAATTATAGCAACAATTATGCGATTAACGCAGGCAATTCAATTAATAGAGTCAGAATAGGTCGGCAGAACAGGTATTGTGTGCCATCAATACACCACCAGACCACAAATTTGTTCATTGGGCAGTCAGATAGCTTCACTGTGAAGAGTTGCGGCATCAGTCATATACAATAGCTCAAATTCTACACCTTAGGAATATCAATTATTTTATTCACCACAGATGGTGTAAAATTAATTTTGGGAGAGGATTGCAAAACGTTATTGGATCCGTTTTTCTCTCTCCGACAAGCCAGAAAATCCGCACTGTTATCGATAAGAATTTTGCATGTTTGCTTCTTTCAATTTTGATTAAATTTGTAATCGAACTTTTTCGTACACCCAATACATATTTTAATTTAATATTTACGATTGCTGTTTTAGTTTTACGTATTCACTGGTTTTGCAAGCAAATTGTATCACAGTTGAGATGTAAAAATTTAGTTTGCGGGATATTACAATTATCACAGCGAATAGTGGCAGTTACGGCTGTTGTGATTGACTTTAAAATTTTAATTACCATATCGGTAAATAATAATGCCATTGAACTATTTAAGACATACTAAATATTTATGCACTTTAATGAACGTTCATAAACCCATTCAATAGAGAGGCTAGATAAATGGACCAGAGAAAATACTTTTTAGAAATACAAAACCATATTCTTTATATTGGCAACTAATAAAAACATTATTATTGTATAATCCATTACGAACGAATATGAATTACGAAACAAATATGCGGTTTTCGGGCCTTCATTTCCTTCGAGCAGGTTCCTTTGAAGAATTTCATCAGTGGTCTAAGAATTAATAGAGTCAGAACTTCTGATTTGGAAATGTAGACTGTGGCATACGATGAGAGCACTCTGAGTCCAGTCTTTTTATAAGTGGTACAAGATTAACAAATGAACAACCTTTGCAAATCATTGAATTTTATTGTCAAAATTCGATAAAGATGTTTCTATCGAAAACGAAACTTTAGTCACGAATTTGGTATGAATAACAGCCAGAGATAGCTTACCTTGAAATATGCCCACTGAAAAATGCACTATTTTGTGCGGTGACATCATTAGACCGTACTTCTTCCATCATTACTGTGGTGATTACTGACTTTTTTCCACAAAATGAACAAGATGATCTCACATGCCACACGGCTAGAGATAATGTGAACTAATTGGCAGGTAAGCAATAGGTGATCAATTAATCTCAAATTTGGAAGCATTCCAGTAGTCGTGAAGATCATATGATATGAATATTTATGGGGATGTAATATCTCTTATGAAGAGGGACAAACCAACAATATTCTAGTGTTGGAAGATAGCATAATGGATTCTCGGATAAACTATCACCGACATAATGGCAGGCAATCATTACATGATATAACCTTTAAAAAGTATATTTCAGACATTTCATATTTCATTCATTTTCAGAAATTTTCTTTAATATTTTTCCAATTTTCAAAACTCCAAAGATTAAAAATCTCCCTACATACATACATATATAAAAGTTCCTTATTCCTAATCATTTTATTTAGGCGGTACTTGATGCATAACAAATATATTTGAACAAGATTCAAAAAGCTTTTAAACAAATTTTAAAGTTTTGCTGTTTCTTTCAAATTTAAAATTTCAATGTGTTTACACAGTTTTTATGAACACACTGATTGGCCTAACGATGTGCAGAACTAATAGCCATGAGAAGCGATGAGCGTAAGAGCGGTCTAACTAACAAAAACCGTACAACCCAAAGTAATTGATCGTATTAGTATTAGTCATACATTTTAGGATCAAATGTGAAAAAGGTTAAAAATAAAAGCCATGTTACTAAGATGTATGCCATGAAGAAAATACAAAAACAATGAATGGTTAGTACAGTGGTTACTTTATTGCCATGGAAAAACAAGTCGTAATACTACAATTTTAATTGTTGCACAATTGTAAAAAGAAAATAAAAAACAAATTTGTTGTCATTGTTCAATTTGCATAAGTTACCCTGCAACCTTTACTTTTAACGTATTTTTTTTCTACCTCGGCATCACGTTTCAGTTGGGTGCCATTAAAATTAGATAACTTTCAGCAGGATTTCATTGAAGGAGAAAGAAAAAAAGCAAAAAAAAAAACTGGATCTTGTCTTACTTTCAGACTAATGCTCTATGCTCCATATATAGAAATATTTGCCACAAATTCATTTCCTTTATTGTGTCACTTTGCCAGTTGTTTTATGTAAATAACGCGACTTAAATTTGTTTTTTTTTCTTTTTTTTTTTTCTTAAAACTCTAGTATGTAAGTCACTAGGCAACTATGACTATTGCTATCGCTGTGACTATACTTTGTAAATTATGGACTGTAGCTTAACGTAACATCCTGTCATCTACTATTAACTATACTCGTCGTTTGCATAAGACATCAAATCAACGCTTAAATTATATGCTGATAACAATTTTTTAACAATATGCCTTGGATTTTTAATTGAATTTTGTTGTTAAAGAAATAAATACGATAAAACTTTAAATGCCAGTTATTTGTAAAATTCAACAAATTCGCCTACAATTGTGACATATTTATTTATTTATTTAATTTTTTTCAGGGACCGTAACTGTTATAACTTTTATCGTAAAAGTCAGAAAATAAAAGTTATTTTTTGACTTTAATTTTTTCGAGCAGATATAAAAGTTATTTTTTGACTTTAATTTTTTCGAGCAGAAAAAACAGTTATTTTTGACTTTTATTTTTAAGAGCAGTAATAGCAGTTATTTTTTGACTTTTATTTTTAAGATCAAAAATAAGAGTTATTTTTCAACTTTTATTTTTTCGAGCAGAAATAAAAGATATTTTTTAACTTTTATTTTTTCGAGTAGAAATAAAAGTTATATTTTGACTTTTATTATTTCGAGCAGAAATAAAAGTTATTTTTGTTTTAATTCATGATAAATCCATAATATTTATTAAAAAATTCTTTAAAAAAATTAAAGTAATTTATGTTAGAATTTTATTAGAATTAAGTTTTGGATATATTAAACACTAGTCTTTGTATCATAGGGTTTAAAAAAAACCAAAATAACTTTTATTTCTGCTCGAAAAAATAAAAGTAAAAAAATAACTTTTATTTCTGCTCTTAAAAATAAAAGTCAAAAAATAACTTTTATTTCTACTCGAAAAAATAAAAGTGAAAAATAACTCTTATTTTTACTAGAAAAAATAAAAGTCATAAAATAACTTTTATTTCTGCTCAAAAAAATAAAAGTCAAAAATAACTGAAATTTTTGCTCGAAATAATAAAAATTAAAAAATAACTGTTATTTTTTTTCTAAAAAATAAAAATCATGTTTTTAAAAAGCATCGCATTTTATAAAAATTTGGTCCAAGACAATCAAAATGGTATACTTGGCTTTGTTCTCCGACATTTCCTTGCGGTTGCTTTTTTTAATCAAAAATTCAAAAATAACAGTTATTTTCGGTCCCTGATTTTTTTCAAAGAATTTATTTAACGTTTGACTACAGAAATGCTATGAAAGACCAATTGCGTTAGATGCATTAAATATACGTTAACATATGCCGTATGTTAGACACAATTCTACTTGAAATTCTTGTTAATATATACATACATACATACATACATATAAATGTATATATATATAGGATTGAAAAATATTGGTAACAAATCTTTGAAAATGGTAAAGACGTGTTGCCAATGTATGGAGCCTACCTCACACTGGGTAACACAATTAACCTTATAGGCCACAGAGTGAACTTGCCAGTGAAGGGCAAGCTACCCGCTAAGCAGACTTAAGACTTATACCGGCTTTAAGCAGTCCTGGTGCCTTGACATATTTTTATACATGTTTAGAAGAATGTTTAGAGTTCTTCTTCTAGTGAACTAGTTTTCACTAAATAGGTAATTCTTTCCCTAAAGTTGCAATCTGCAGAAGAAACAGGGAACGAAATAATAAGAGGTCTGATTAAGGATGTTTTGGCGAGTGGTTAGCATCATCGAAAAAAAAATAAATTCCCTTAATAAATGCATGTACATGTCTGGGGGAGGTAATATCATACAAAATGGAGGCAAAATATCATGGATAGTAAACCGGCGTGGAGAGCACATATAGAAGACATCTCAAGGAGCACCAAGCATGCCATAATGCTACGATTACAAGAAAATCTTAGGGGTTAATTCTAACTGTAACCTATCGTACTGTTGTTTGATAAGATAAGAAAACATGCGTTGGCATAACCGGGGCAATAAGAACCTGTCATACGGCGATGACGATTCGTCAGAGGGCATGCTGATCTGACACATAAAAATGCTAAAAAAAAGTTGTCTATTGAGCAGAAACAGCATTAAGCTGCATAATTTTGGGAAATATTTCCGACGTATACGGATAGTGGAACGATAGTGTTCGATCTCAGAACGAAATATTCGGCACCCATGCGAACAGTAGCGGATAGTTTATGCAAATCCAATTGAAATTGATCAGAAAGTACAGAGAAGAAGAAATAGCAAACTAACTGGACATTGTAAGTATTATATAATCCGCTATCCGAGCGTCTAGGTTATATAAAGTTGATTCTAGATAATTATGACACTGTCTGGAGAAGTATAATCTGCTAGGCTTGGGAAATATGGTCACTCCCTATTGAATCACAGCTCATGAGCGAATTCTGGACAATAAGTATGTATGAGAGGCGCTACCGTAGCATAAATAGAGCGCGAACATTTTTGTGGAGTGCGAAACGGAATTTGGAAAGGTTTACACGTCTAAAGGGAAGACGGGTTTATTATAATCTAACCTTTTATTAAGTAGTTATACTAAGAAGAGGTCTGAATGTAACATCTAAACATTTGTTCAGAATAGGAATGGCTTTAAACTAAATATATAACTTCTGTGATGAGGAAACTGATATAAGAACACTTACCTTAAAAAACTTTTAACAATATAGTTAAGCAGAAAACACCTGGGCGCTTATAAACTCTATGCGACAATACGACATTTGTATAACTCTAGTAAGGTAGAAGCGTCTCCCAAAACGAACAAAATTATTCGTTGCTTCTTCTGTTGCAGTATAATTTGTGCACTAATTCTGTACACTTTAAATCTTTTAACAATATTTTACACAATTGTTTATAATCTATATTTATATGGATTGATATTACAGTTGAAAGGAATAAAAATTACACGTGGCTGAATTTTCAAGCGAATAAAAGCGTCACTTATCATTCACAACAGGAAACATATGTTTTTGTTTTATTACAACAAGGGCGAACTTAATAAGTTGATAGTAAAAATACAACAATTCAATTTGCAGTGTTTTTTAACAATAACAACCACAATATGAACCAACCACCGTATATGAATTCTTCTTGATTACAATCAGAGGGAATACGATTTTAATTTGAAAGCAGATATCATTACAAATTTTGTTTTATAAAAATATATAAGAATTGAGGGGAAAGGGGGATTATTTTCTTGATCTCAATAGACTAATTACGATATTGTTCACTAAACCAAATATGCAATGGTGGAAGTTAAAACCAAATTGAGGAATTTTTCAAAACTAGCGCCCTAGTCGCCGTAGGATAGTGGTAGTGTGTTGGCTTATTAGACGTAAAGCCAGGGTTCGAGCCCCAGGCCGGACGTCAAGACAAAATACAAAAAGTATTTTTTCGGCGACTTCCTCTCAGCAGATTTCTGGCAAAAACTCTAAGAGTAAATAAAATTGCCATGAAAATGTTTCTCAAAAATCTGTCGTTTGGTGTCGACTTTAAATTGTAGGTCCAACCACTCATGTATAAAATTAACACACACAACATAAGTGGTGTGAGAAACTAGGACGTTGTACAATGGGTCAATTCGATCTCCGGGCACTGTACTTGTCTAATTGACAAGTACACGTTCTCTAACCAAGCGCCCTAGTTTTAAAAAGATAATTGAACTTATTTTAGGTTGAGATTCAAATTTACAACCTAAATTTTGGCATGAAATATTTGAGTTTAATTTCTTCAAAAAACGAAAGGTGCAGAATTGATCGGGCTAAGAAGGTATTTGAGAGATAATTAAAAAACGATATTCTATTATAAATTAAATGCAACATAACAAAAAACCGTTAGCTAAAGAATGTCAGACAACATCCACGATTACCCTCATACGATTTAATTATTGAGTTTAACTATGAGCCTATTAACCACACTGGATTTTCACAAAGTACGAAATGCACACTTGAGCAACATATTAATATCATAATGAAAAAAAGTTTTTCGACGACAATTTTTCGAACTCTTTCTTTTGTTCAACTTCCATTCTTACAATTCCGTATTTCTTAACTTAACTGAAATAATACTTAAACTCTAACTAAAGGTTTTAAATTAAAACAAAACAAAATGATTAAATTAAATAAATTAGAAAAACAAAACACATTGTAAAGTAAATTTTGGTAAATACATATTTATTTAAGAACATAATAAAAATGGATTGTATGTGGAATTTAGTAAACAAATTAAATAAAATGAATGAAAACATCACACGTTATAAATATCAATCAATATTTAAATAAAAATATTATCATATAATTTTGTTTATCAAATCAAAATATTTATAATAAAAAAATCTTTGTTTTTTTTTTGTTTGTTTTGTTGTTTTTGGAAGGAAAAAAAATAATGAAAGAACACTTTATTGTTTATAAAATCGAATACCGAATCATCATAATAATGTTTTTAAATAAAATACATAATGTGTAAACGTATGTATGCATATTGTTATAACAACCTTCAAAGAGGATTAATAAAATCTTAATTAAACAATTAATTAAAGTAATAAACTAAAATTTAATTATGAAAATTAAAATATTAGTAAAAAAATATTTATAAACAATTAATAAAAATAATGTACACATAGTAAAACTAAATTTAGTTTATAATATAAAGAAAACAAAAACACATTTTTATTTAAAATTTGAATTCTTTTTTTCAATTTAAAAATATTAGAAAGTTAATTGAAAGTTTTGGGAAATATTAGAAAATTATTTATGTCATGCATAATACTCTGAAAGAAGTACTTTATACTTGTTTCAATTCAAAAGGATTTCTAATTATTTTTCTATGCTTTTATTTTGATTTTTTGTTTCTTTTTCTTCTACTAAGGCATTCATATTTTGTTTGCTTAATAACAATTTTTCGAAAAAAGTTTGACGAATGTTTTTAACAATTTTTTTAATAACAAATAAAATTAAAGCTTCGAAGTTTAAAATATTAAAAAGAAAAAATGAATTTCGATTTGATTGAGAATTGAGTTAAAAAAAACTATACACTGGTGCACCACTCCTTTAAACACTTTTATTTTTTTACACTTTCTTCACTATTTTCAAAGAAAAAACTAATAATTCAATGAGAAGCGTGATAACGCTTTTTCTTAAGGAAACAATTGTTTTCTTCGTGCTTTTATTCTGTAATATCGAGTGAGTGATGCTTCTGTTTTGACCGAAGCTTACTATAAAAGAAGATGTGAAAATGATATTTAAAGCTGTTATTTTCGATAACAACTGTTTTAATTCTGTTTTGGGTTTTATATTAAGTTTCTAGTAAAAGGAAATAGGTTGGTTTAAAATTAAAACGTTACAAATAGAACATTACTTTGATAATATTTAAACTCGATCTTCTATAAATTGTAAGAAATCAAAGTAAAAAATTGATATTTTAATAGGTGAACAATTATCAATTTGTGTACGGTTCTGTTTTTACTTTTTGTATTGTCAAGGCTAGAGGTAGGGAATATTATGCTGTGGTGGATATTGAGATTTAATGAGAAAGAAAAAACTAAATTTGTGTTGTAGGGAATATTATGCTGTGGTTAATAGTCCATTCATTGCAGATTTCTCGACAACCGTCGAACATAATCCACAAGGCTCCAGAAAACCATCAAATACATGGAGATGGTGTATCCTCGAAAGAAATTAATGTTGATTAATAAAATTCAATGAAGACCACTTGTTAAGACCTTATGTTTAAACGGTAATTAACGGACCATTTGCATAATTTCTTGTATCATTTCTAATTCTTTGTACCGAAATGATTTCTGACCGAAAAAGGTTCATATAACGACACTCATTCATAATAACGGCATAGGAATTATTACGCATATCAAAGACAGGTTATGTTCCTACAATGATTAGCACTATTTACGTTGAGCTTTTAGATAATCAAAAGAAAATAAAAATAATGAAAATTACATTTTTCAAGATGGTAGCTTTACAATCTACGTTTCAAAACATCAAAATAGGCTTTTGTCAGGTCGTTTAAAATTTTGAGTACAAAAAAATTGGTCTCATTACTGTTTGCTACATGAAAATAATTGATATGAATAGTCCGGCGCACGAAGCTTAATTGGCTGGTTTACAGTCTATTGCAGAAAATAAAGAGGACTTATAGTCCGTTTATTTTATGCTGGTAAAGGTCGAAATAAAATCACAATGATAGTGGCCGAGTTAAGTTGAAGATTAAACAACCTTGGAAAAAAAGTGAATCAAACTTAGCCACAAAATTAGTGGAAATAATGAATGCTTAATATGCATTACAAAAACAGCCTTAATAGGAAAATATTATTTAAGAATTGCTGCTGTAATCAAGCAACATTTAAATGAAAAAAAATTGTATTTTAGATTTTCAGTTTTTGGATAAAATTCTATAAAATAATATTTTATAGTTTTATTTTAAAAATAAAATTTTAAAAATTCAAAATTAAATTTATAGCATAGGATGCACCAGTGTTTCTGAAATATTTTGAATATTTTCTATATAGCGAGAGCAAAAAAATATTTTATATGTTTTTGTAGTATTTAAACGTAGACACTTGATTTAAAATGGAGTTTTTTTTTGATTTTTTTTTAGCATTTTTTAAGTTAATGTATTTTGTTCATGATTCGCTATTAAATAAATTTTCTTTTAATTTTTATATTATTACCATTATTTTAATAATTTTACATAATCTAAAAAGCATTTAATTTTGTTTTTATTTTATTTCATTAGATTTGTTTTTTGTTTTTCTCCCTTTGATTTGCTTTAAATTATTATCGTTTTATATTTTGATTTACTATATAATTTTGTTAAGTTTATAGGTTTAGAATTATAATTAGTTTTATTTTTATGTTTTTTAAATTTTGTTCGTTTATCTTATAATAAAAATAATTGTATGTATATTATAATAAATTTCTTTAGTTAGTATTTTAAATTTTATTTTCCATTTTTGATTTCGTTTTTTTGATTTCTTTTGTTTTAAAGGAAAATGTGAAGTTACTATTTTTAGTTTTTAATTCTGTTTTTTTTTTTTAGTTTTTATAAGTTTTTCAGTATATTTACTTTAATATATATTAAGAAAAATTTTCCTTGTTTTGTTGTTTTTATTTTTTTACTATATTTAAGAATATTTATAATTATTTATAACTATTGTTCATAAAATGGACTAACTTCTCTTTTGTTTAGATAAGGCTTAAGATTTTTTTCATTTTCTTTTTAAAAAAAATGTAATGCAGCCTGTTGTTTTTTGTTTTTGTTTTGTTTTTTCTTTAATTATATTTAGAAAATATTAATATATTTTAAAATATAAACCACAGTTTGTTTAGATGGATCCTTTGAAAACTTAATTAAACGTACGTTTTGTTTTTCCTTTTTTTTTTTTGTTTTAATTTTTGTATACTACAATAAATGCTTAGTTATGTCTAAGCATTTCATAGTTAATTAAAGGATCATTGTTGATTTTAAGGCTTCTTAAATCTCATAAAAATGGATTGTTTGAGTTAAGAGCTCCAGTAGCCTAAAAATGTAAAATAAAATAAAATTAGTTTAAATATAAAACATAAGAAACTTAATGATTTTATTTAATACTTGTTGTTGGCATTGGGCAAGATACATCTATCTATCTGTACGTTAAAGGATAATCAATACTATACTATAAAATTAATAAATCCTTTTATGATTAAAAGAAAGAAACAAAAAATAATAATAAAACCAAAGAGTTTAAAGTAGCCCAAAGTTTAGAAACACACCAAATAAATGGCAACTAAGTTGATAAATATGGTTTCAAAAAGTTGATATCGATTGTCAGAGTCCAGGAGCTGCTGTTGGGAGATAGAATACTATTTACTTCAACGATTGATTCTGATCTCTATTGTAATAAATAATTCCATAAAAATGATCAGAATAGAACAATCGAAAAGGATTTGTGTACCATCATGTCTATACCCAGACTACAAACATCTTTCATTGTTCACAAAGTGAGGTTAGGTGGGAAGTTTTGATGCGACCACCATATAGCAAAGATTGTTTTAGTCTCTGCAAAACTCTCTTAAGGGTGCAATTTTAAATATAGTATGGACCATCCATGCAAAAACAAATTTTTATTTTATTTATTTATTTATTATATACAATACAATTACAAATTATATTTTAATCATATACGAGCTGAGTAACTTTGACTATATGCTCGTATGAAGTATGAAAACGTTTAAAAAAGAACATTTAATTAGGAGCTCAAAGATTAATCTTTTCAGACCATGAATTAAGTCTTAAAAATTAAATCAGTGCCTACTTAC
The DNA here is from genome assembly GCA_932273835.1 of Sarcophaga variegata. Taxonomy (NCBI): domain Eukaryota; kingdom Metazoa; phylum Arthropoda; class Insecta; order Diptera; family Sarcophagidae; genus Sarcophaga; species Sarcophaga variegata. Next base: position 113,600,665 of record OW026361.1, read on the forward strand.
TTACTTACTCAATTGGTCATTACAAAACGCTTCAGTCATAATTATGACCTACCTTCTCAGTGCTACTGTTCAAAAACGCACAATAAAAAAAAATTGTTTGACGAAACAGAACTGTGACGGAATTAGGAAAAATTGTTTTTTTTAGTAAACGAAATACATATACGAAAAAGATTGGAGTTTGTTAAGCGGTCTTAAGCCGTAAATATTGGCACAGAACCATTTATGTAATGTAAAGAGCATCGCTATATAATCTTAGAAATGCTAATAATTTTGATTTTGTAAGATTAAGATCTACATTTCAATAATTCACAGAATGGTCTGAAAAGTTTCGCTCTTAAGCTATATTCTAATTTTTAATTTAATTCATAATTTTGAAAAATTGAATTCACACGTCTGTCATGATATAATTATTTTCTTTTAAGTTTTTGTTCAATTTCATTCTGTCGTAATTCTTTACGACAAATGATAACGTGAAGTACACAATTAGAATTTACTTGTAATTCTTTTACAAACTTTTATATGATATAAACCACACTCTTCTTTTTATAGAAAATTTTAAATTTTAATTTAGATTTCGGTGAATCAGTTGTGGTTAAGCAATGTAAATGTATTTCTTCTTAATCATTATTTAAATCACACATATGTATGTATCTTCTGACAGTTTATACCTAATTTCTTGCTAACATAGTGGGCGTTAAGTATAATTCTGTCTTTATGGTTTGACATCGAGTCTGCAGATGCTACACTTTTATAAAAAAAATTTAATCTTTAATGGAATTCGCTTAATGCGGCTTAAATTTTAAATTGTTTATCATTGTGATATTATCTGTGGAACTTAGTCTTTTTCTCATTAGAAAATATTTTGCAATATTTCTTAATTCTTTGTTGTGTTGTCTTACATTTTATGTGACGATATAATAACTACAAACTTTCTAAATATTTTAAATTATTTTATAATTTATATTCCCCATTTTACATTGTTAGTTCTACATGAACTTAATTGAAATTCTAAAAATTGAAAAAGACAACAGATAATAATAAAAAGGGGGTTTTTCCTAAGCCAATGCCAACAACAAAGTATGTGACAACAAATAGATTTTCTTTTTTCTTCTGTCTTTAGAGATTTTCATTTTCTAACACAACAACAACTTACAGCAAATGGATTATTAAAAGTATTTGTTGTTAGACCCGTGCCAGTTGAGGCAATTTGTTGTTGCAGTGTACCAAAACCGAAACCACAACCATTTGGTCCTGTTTGTATTGATGTTGGATACATAACGGATGCTTGTATCTGATGCTGTTGTTGCTGCTGCTGCTGCTGCTGTAGCTGTGGTGGTGTATTGGCATTTGTAAAACCACTTGCCGTATAATTAAAGAATCCCGTATTGGCAGTATGAGTTTTTTGAGCATTTAAAAAACCATTTGCCGCAGCTATACCATTCGGTATCAGAGTCATTTGACCAAACAACTGTTGTGTGCTATTTTGCGTAGGATTGTTTGACGCATTTTGTTGAAAAGGATTGACAACAGCTGTCTGCTGATGATGATGTTGATGTGTAGCAAAAGGATTCACGGTACCATTTACATTGGCTGTAAAACATAAGAGATTTATTTCATTAGTTAAGCATAATAAAATACATTATAAAGGTAAAGAAGACAACTTACGATTACCAAAACCAGAATCAACCACACTGGCTGTAACTATTGAGGCTGCTTGAGCGGCCACCGCTTTGCTTTCTCTTAATTGTTCATCTAAATCTTTTAAGGCTGCATAACGATCTTCTGCGGGTGCTGAGGAATTATGATTTAAATTATTATTGTTGTTATTGTTGATGTTGTTATTATAACCATTTGTTGTGGAATTTTTATTGTTATTGTTATTATTAATTGGAAGACCTAAAATTAAATATTTTTTTTTTGTAAAAGAAACAAAAAAAGAAAAAGAAGAAGAAAAAACGTATTTACAAAAATGTTTTTAGTAAAGCAATAAACAAAATAATAATAATAAAAAAGAAAATATATTGTAGTCAAAAAGAAAACAGAAGCTGCGAAAAATTAAGTAAAACGTACAAAATCAAAAAAGAAAAAATTCTTAGTGCTAAAAATAAATAAATCAACAAAGAAAACAAACAAACAAAACTTTATTAACGTAAGAAAAAACATTTCTTTTATTTTTATTTATCGAGAAAAATGCAGGTTAAAAATTTGTTTAATTTATATTAAATATTTAATGAAATCTAAAACAAAACAAATAAACATAATTTTGTTGTTAAAAACCTTGCAATATTAAAAATGGATTTACAATTTCAAAGGGATACTGCATTCCACGTTTTAAAAGTAAAAAATTCTATTATATCAGAATTAATCCGCCATTGAAATAATCAGTACAACAAATCAACTGTCGCTATACATACACTTGTGGACACACAATTAAGTCACCTATGCAAAATTTTTCATTTTTATAAAAATTAAAAAATTTAAGAAAAGTGGAAACAAAAACAACTTATATTTATTAATTTCATATGCTTAATAATTAATTAACAACAAAAACTTATAGTTTTTCATTGTAAACAATGTTTTGGTAGTTCATATCAGACTTAAAATTTAAGTGGACACATAATTAAGTCATTTGAAACAAAATATTGAAAATTCAATTTAATTGCTTTATTTTTCACCCGAACTATTTGGAGCCTTTAATATTTTGTGGGGAACCCTTTTTGGCGTATTATTTCAGTACATCTTTGTGGCATTGGGTTGATTAAGTTGCGTCACTACTCAGGACTAATGTTATCCCATTCTGCCTGGAAAAGCTGCCAAAGTGCTTTTTGATGCTAGGTTTTTTGGCTGCACCTGCTCGTTTTACGATCCCCAAAGATTTTCAATAGGGTTCAGATCGGGATTTTGAGTTGGCCAATCAAGAACGCTTATTTTTTCCTCAGCAAACCAAGGTTTAACTACCCAAGATGTTTGCTTCGGGTTGTTATCATGCTGAAATATCCGCACTAGTGGTAATTCGTCGTCATAATCTTTAGTCAAATTGTTCCGTAAGATGTTCTTATACATTTCCCCAGTCATTTTCCCATCGATTCTTACCAGTGGACCAACGCCGGATGAGGTAAAACAACCCCAAACCATTACTGACGAACCTCCATGCTTTACGGTTTGTTTGGTGTACTTTGGGTATAATTGTGTATTGACAGGACGTCTTACATAGGGTCTGCCATCATTTCCAAAGATATTAAACTTGGACTCATCACTCCATACGACTAATTTCCAAAATTTTGTCGTCTTTATGGAGGTGGGTTTTGGCAAACCGCAAGCGTTGCTGAATATTTTTTTTGGACACATTAGGTTTTGTTCTCGCAAAACGTCCATGGAGATTATTATCAGTCAAGCGTTTTCTTACGGTCCTTGCCGATATTTTAACAGCGTGTTCCAACTCAATGCACTATATAATCTAAGTAGATATGAGGAATGGGTCAGCTTTAGTCATCCTGGCTAAAAAAAATAAGCGTTCTTGATTGGCCAACTCAAAGTCCCGATCTGAACCCTATTGAAAATATTTGGGGGATCGTAAAACGAGCAGGTGCAGCCAAAAAACCCAGCATCAAAAAGCACTTTGGCAGCTTTTCTCGGCAGAATGGGATAACATTAGTCCTGAGCAGTGACGCAACTTAATCAACTCAATGCCACAAAGATGTACTAAAATAATACGCCAAAAAGGGTTCCCCACAAAATATTAAAGGCTCCAAATAGTTTGGGTGAAAAATAAAGCAATTAAATTGAATTTTCAATATTTTGTTTCAAATGACTTTATTATGTGTCCACTTAAATTTTAAGTCTGATATGAACTAAGTACCAAAACATTGTTTACAATGAAAAACTATATAAGTTTTTGTTGTTAATTAATTATTAAGCATATGAAATTAATAAATATAAGTTGTTTTTGTTTCCACTTTTCTTAAATTTTTTAATTTTTATAAAAATGAAAAATTTTGCATAGGTGACTTAATTGTGTGTCCACAAGTGTATATCGTCCTGTCAGAAGAGTACAGATTTAAGAACAGAGGTATGCGTTCTATTTTTGTTATATTTTTTTATAAATCTTGAGTCCTAAAATTAATCCTACCTACTTTACTATATCTTACTCTATAGTATTCTATTCAGATAATATACAGGCAATATTCGAATGGAATCGAGGTGGCCCAATATTGTTTGCCGATTAAGCGTTCATAATGTGTCATCTGTTGCTACGGGTATTGTAAATACAGCAGAGTAAAAAATTATATTTTGGGTAAGGCAATCCTCTGCGAAACTACAGAAGACAGCAATAACCATGAGGTAAGGCGCCGACAAAAAGTGTGACTCATAACTAAGTGGAGTTTCCATTATTGCACAGGCAACAAACAATTTTAACAACATGCTTGAAATTGCGACGGTGGTCTAATGAATCCATAGAGGTCGATATCCTACCGGGAGTAGTTTTACACAAACTCATATGATAGGATAACAATACGCATAATGCGATCCCTGTGAAATCTTGAAATAAAATGAGAGAAGTGACTTCCGACGCTACAAATGCATGTTCTGACAAATACTAGACTCACATAGACTTGCGATAGTACGGTCATCCGTACTGTCTGCTACTGATCAGCTTATGAGGCTCTAGTTATTTCACAAGATGATGGTTATTTTATCATAGTTTCTATAACCAGAAGTGAGGAACATATTGCTTCTGATTTGTAGTTGACAGGATTGTTTTACACACACTCTTATAGGGATTCAGTATGCATTAGTGACCTTCTAATAATAGTAATAAATACCAGAACAATATGAAAAGATTAGCTAATCGATTAGCGAGTGTCAAGCACACTGCTTTAGAATAAACACTGAAATACCAGAGTACGCTAAAACGCTGCCAAAAGAAAGTGTAATCTTTGACCGTATTTACGTACGTTTTTTAACTGGGGTTTTGACTGGTATTTGAATCCTCGAGGCGTAGAAAAAGGTTGCTTCTGTTGCACTGTTTTATTGATGCAACACCGCCATAAGCTGCTGTAAAGGAGTATAATAAAGGAATGTAAAGCAACTTCTTATCGATAATTGCATGCTTTTACAGAGTAATCGTGTTCCTATATTATTTCTAATAAGTACTCAATTAGTCCATAAATCGCAGAAGATATTTTAGAGAGAAATAATGCAACTGTTGACCTCTTCATACATGGAACAATGTCCTTTTAGTGTCTTACTTATCTTGCATCATCTATTCCTTTTACCTACATTTCCATCTCTATGTCTTTCCGCATATTACTTTTTCTTTTTCTTCAAATTTACTTTTATTCTGGGAGGATCACAATGGAATCAATGAGCTTTACGTGAGCTTCCCATCAGACAGTACACCTTCTCAAACTTTACCAAACCTATAAAGATTTTTCTTAATTGGCCTTTCTGAGCGGGGAATCATTGGATTATAATGTGGAGTACTTTATCCTTCAATGATCTGCTTTCCAACAATATTGATTCTAGCTACCATAAAGCTATTGTAATAAGATCTTATTTATCTGAGTCCACTTTGTGTTATCTATTCGCATGCCGATTAGTAAAGCTATTGTAGTCGCCGAAGTAGTGTGTTGGTATACCAGACAAGGACTTTAGGGTTCAAAACTTAGCTCTCACATTTTGGACAAAAAATATGAAAAAAATGGCCTCATCTCTTCTAACAAAAGTTCTGAGAAGTCAGCTAATTGTCAAGAAAAGGCTTCTACAATCTGCCCTTTTAATTCGACGTTCAACACGAGGTCTAGCGATCAGGGATAAAATTAACGCACGCAACAAGAGTGGTGTGTGAAGTCAGGCCGTAAACCAAACTAAAGTGTTTAAATTACCAATAATCTATGTAAAGCCAATAATTGGGAAAAAATAATGGATTCCTTAATTTTAACTTCTTTCGTTTTAACCATAACAAAAAATATTGTTTATATAGATTGATTTTAAAATAAAGAACAAATTAATTAAAAAAATAACGAGCATTCCATGCAAAAATAGCGGTAAAATGCACAGCAGATAGCAAAGACAAGAACGAAAAAAAAACGAACAAAATTTTAAGTTTTAGCGGAAACGAAAAAAAATGAAGCCGGTAAAAAAACTTAACAACAACAAAATTATAAACAAAACAAATTAAGAAGTGAATTAGAAAAAAAAACAAAAACAATAAAAAAAAGAGAAAAACACAACACAAAACTTACGCCAACTTTTATCAAGATTTTGATTTTGATTTCGATTTTTATTATCGTTTTGATACGAATTTGAATTGGAATTTAAATGAGAATTTTTATCGATATCAGTATGGGCAACAACTTGATTTTGATCAACAACACTATTGAGCATATTATTATTGCTACTCAACTGAATATTGGCATTTACATCAACAACATTTTGGTGAAATGATGGATAGTAGTGCTGTAGATGGTCTTGTTGGGAAGCAATTGGTGGTTGTATTTGTAATGAAGTTGTATTAAAAGGACTTTGTGGTGATTTATTAGAATAGAAGTCTAAAGAAGAGGTTTCTGTTGTGTTTACACTAGAAGTGATGAAAGGAGATGTTGTTGCTATTGTTGTTGTGGTATATGAGTCATTCAATGTACTTGAAGGAAATTTTGATTCGTCTAAATTAGTCAAAAAGGGATTTGTTGTTGAATTTTTCGAATTTGAATTCGAATTGAAATATGAATTTGAATTTTCTAAAGACATGTTGCTACGGTTGTAGTCACAACTATTGTTGTTGTTGTCAATTATAGCATAATTATGTATGGGTAATGACGTTGACATTGTCGTTAAGGAGTTTACAGATGATAAAGATGTTGTTGTTGCTGTTGCTGTTTTTGGACTTTGTTGAAAATTATATGATAAAATTGAATTTGCAACGAAATCTAAATTTGAATTCTGATTATTGAAATTTTGATTGTAATCAAAAGAATTGATTGCTGTTGTTGTAGTTGTTGGTGTTGGTGTTGAAGTTGTGGTTGTGATTGGAAAATAATTATAATCATTATGTTGATTATTATTATTATAATTATAATTAATTATATTACGATTATGATGATTATTATTGTTATTATCATTATCATTTACATCAAGATGCATACGAAACGGATTTGTTGTTGTATTTATAGTATTTTGATTTAACATACTCGTTGTTGTCATTGTTGTTCCTATTGTTAATGCAGACGTGGAGGCGGCGGATGTTGTTAATAATGTCGTTTTGCCTGTTTCGAATAACGTTGCAGATGAAGGATGTGCTGTAGATGACAATGAAAATGTATTTGAGGCAAAGTGTTGTTGATATTGTGGCTGTTGAGTAGGCAAATTCCTCGCATTTATATTGGCATAAGGATTTTGTAATTGTTGTTGCAGCTGCTGTTGCTGCTGCTGCTGCTGCTGTTGTGTTTGCTCATAGGAAAACCAGGCAGTGTTTGGCGACAATTTACTCTTGCTCTGAGACCACACATCCCATTGGTTAGCTGTGAGCATTAAAGGTTTTGTGGTGGTATTTTCGAACACGTGTAGTTGCTGTTGTTGTTGTTGATTAAAATGGCTCTGATTACCCAACACCGCCATGGCTGTAGCATGGGCAGCCAAGGCCAAAGGTGTAAATTTCGTGGTATTTGCCGAATTGTCGCTACCTATGTTCACATAATCACTTTCATATCCTTTAGAATTTACATGCCTTTGATGCAGCTGTTGCTGTTGTTGCTGCTGTTGCCGTATATCTTCGTCGAGTGTTAGCAAAGTATCAAAATCATCAAATAAATTACTATAACCCGGTGTTTTGCTATGGCAGCTGGAGGTTTTCGTTGATTTGCTTTCACCAAATACATCATCCTCTTCAAAGTTGATATAGTCTCCTACATTTTCATTGTTATCCATTTCCAGTATATCCTTTAATTGTCGCTCATTTCTTCTTATTATCGAACCGGATACACTGGCATTCGATTTTTTTCGTATGGCATTTTTTCTTACAAACTGATAATTGGGTGGTTCTTCGATGACTGCTGTTTTGCGAAGCATTCATTTCGAAGTTCCGTTAAAGTTTTTGTTTGAAAGTGTTTTACACAATTGTTGGTGGTGATAAGAGAAAATAATTTGTGGCACAGTGAGAGAGAGAGAGAGAGAGAAAAAGAAAATTTTAAGAAATAAACGAACAAAAAAATATTTTTTTTGTAGTATTTCATGGGGGATACATCCAATTTGAAGTTAAACAAAAGCAGTTCAACAAGTATTAGCGAAGATTAGATGAGCGTAAACAGAGAAAAAAAGTTTTTTTTTTTAAGAAAGTTGGAAAACATACGAATATTTACAGGACGAAATCACAAAAATTTTAAAAGAAAAAGAAAATTATATAAAAAAAATTTGTTATAAAACATCAAAGTAATGTTTGTGGCATGAAATATACTCCGAGTTGAAATAAGTGAACTTATTCGTGTAAAAGTCTTGATTTGTTTCACTATCTGAAAGATTAAAGAGAGAAAAGAAGATACGTGGGTTTAATTCAATGTTGCGTTACTGCAGTTATTTGCAGTATATTTAAATTTGTTTTTAATTTCACCGAGAAGATGTTTCCAAGAGTTCAACTACATATACTTTGTGTATACTCGCGTTGTATTTTTTATTTGTTCCTTACGGGCATTAATCAAAAAGGTTTAAAAACCTTTAAACTGTTGACACACGAATACAGAGGGTTGACCCTGGAGGTCGAAGAATCACCATCTTCGATGAGCCGTGTCAAGTTACTTTTTAAGAAAGTATCCCGGAATTCTAACCAATAGTTCACACAGAACCAATTCTGCATTACTGAGGAAATTAAAAGTTATGGAAAAACAAACTCTGGCATTTCCATCAAGACAATGTACCTGATCAACCAATATTCCCTTTGATAGACTTCTTAGTTAAAATAACACCAAACACCATATTTGCCTAAACCTTTATGAAAGTGTGTGAACTTCGTCTAAACCGTTTTTGATTAGACGCGTTCTGTGAATAAATTTTGAGTGCAAAGAAAATCATCTTCTCACATCCCCAATAGCAACATACTGACAGACTTGTCTGCAGAGCATCGATAACAAACATAATAGGAGGGCTCAAACCCAGCAAAAGAATAGGATTCCTTACCACTATACCTCCCGAAAAGCCGGTAATTGTCTAATAACAATCTTATATATAATCTAATAATCAAACTATATTTTTCGCAACAGGCAATTGATTGTTTTTAGAGGCTTACGTACTGGTGAATCAATAAGCTGTTGGCTCTAAAATTGTTAACCTAAAAGCACGGTTTTGGCACAGTTTTGATTTTGAGATTTGTCTAGGATCGTATTAGATGAGATAAATCTGTTAAAATATAGGAAGAAATATAAAGCTCGACTCTATCTTAAACTCTATTTATTGCTTATATCATTGGCCATATAATCTCAGACTTCTAATCTATAGCAGATGATGGAAACATTTATTCGTTGTATAATTTTTCTTGTTGTGTAGCTTATTTTATTAACCTATTGTTGTTAATCGATCATTGTTTTACAATTTTAAATTATAATTCATTACTACGTTCTTATGTCGATAGCTATTTATTATTGAATGCAATCCGATGATTAAATTCTCAATTGACTAACGAAACAATGCATTGCTGAAAATAATGACTCAAAGGAAAACATTGTTCTAAGTAAAGAATATTATTAAATTATTAATCAAGCAACAACGACAAGGGTCATTAAAATTAAAATCTATCAAGTGTAACCGACAACTAACTTAAGTAATAATGAAGACAGATGTATTAAGGAATGCATTGCATAAAATAAGGTCTTGGTAAATAGTTCTATGAGGCTATCTAACTTAGAAGGAATTAACACAATACTAATAAAATAATGATGTTATACAAAAGCTTATACCAAACTTATATATGTTTAGCAAAATGTTTCAATTCCTTTAAATATTAGTTTTTCAATGACACTAAGAAATTGTATAATCCCCATGAAAAGGTGGTGGTCAACTTTGAAAATGCGATTTTTTTCCCCTCTAAATTGATGTATTTTTTCCTGTTCAACTTTTAAGAAGATATAAATCAAGACTAGCAAATGCTATAAAAAGCAAAAAGAAGCAAATGGTGTTGAAAAAAACAGGCAAAATGAAAACGAGGGATAGCAAAAGAAAAAGAAAAAAGGAAAGAATAAAGAAAGAAAATTATGTCATAAATCCTGTTTAACAGCTTTAATAAATAAATCTGCATATACAAAAGCTGGTATTAAATAAAGTTAAAAAGATAGAGCAAGTATGGTACAAACAAAAAGGCTAGAAAATGAAAAACTGGACAGGAAATGCTATTCTGGTTGCTGCTTCTTTTTTCTTGATTATTTTTTTCTTGTTATTCTTTCAGAAAATGTAGGTTAAAATTTTAAGCTGCTCAAGAAATTTTTGTTGTTTTATTTTTCGTTTTTCCTTAACAAAATAAAACTGAAGGAAATTTATAGAAAAATTATCTTAAAAAAAAACGAGAAAGAATAAAGTCAAAAAACTATAATATAAGTGACCAAAGGATAAAATTAAGTGGTTTAAAAAACTTTTAAGAGTTGCTAATTTTAAGAAGATTTAATAACAGAAATTTTGCATTTAGAAGTTTTCCAAGTAATTTAGAGTATGAAATATTTGAATAAAATTTAATCGCAATTTTCCAGCATTTATTCTTGACTAAAGAAAGTCAGGTTAATTTATTAGTATAGAAATAATACTAAAAATAAACAATAGCAGTCGATGTAATGAACAATTTAACTGTCCTGTATATATTCATGTGTTGAGATTTGAGATAAAGCCAGCAACCTTGTTTATTGAGGATTGGAGACAATAATTGACATTCGAGGAACTTAAATATAAGAAAACTTAACACTGGACAGTAACAAATCTACCATCACAGTATTTGCATTGATTGTTCTCTACGTTGAGTTGTTAATTCTGAATGAATCTTGGTGATCACAGAACTATTTTATTGAAAGCCTGCAACCATTTTTAATTCAATCTTATTTAGCACCAGAGTTCTCTGGAATATTCTCCGCGAGTAATTAATTTAATCCGTTCTGAAACCTTGTAGTCGCCGTAGTCTAGTACGTAGTGTGTTGGTTTATAAGACCTGAGGCCTAGGTTCAAACCCCAGCCAGGTCAAACATCTGCAATTAACGAAATATGAAAATATTTTCTCCGTGAGATCCTTTCAGCAGATTTCTGGCAAAACTCCTAAGAGCAAATAAAATTACCATGAAAAGTTTCTCAAAAATCTGTCATTCGATCTCGACTTTAAACACTCATGTTTAAATAAACCCAAATAACATAAATGGTGTGGGAAACCAGGACGTTACCTTAACTAAAGGGTTGCAATAACCAATTATGTACGTAAGTATGTATACGCTGCTAATAATTAATTGAATCTATTCTGCAACCTTTAAGGTCTAGAAAATGTTGGTGCAACACAATGCTGAATATCTCGAAAATATTGTCTTGTGATTTTTAACAGGACACTTCTTTTCTTTAAGCAATCAGTTCCCTTTTTTAATGTCTCTTAAGACCTCTGAAAAATACTAATCCATGCTCTCATATAATCTAGTTTCTAAGGAAAATGGGCCCATCAAACCAATAAGTTAGAAAGTATGAACAGAAGTTTTAGTCTAGCTAACGGGGAATCAAAGAGGCTTTGTGCAAATTAAATCAGATTATTGCACATGGCTCAGACAGAAAAAAGGGGACTTTGTGCGCAGAGATTTTGTACTTCAATTTGCTTTCTGGATGTATTGGACAACCAGAAATGAAGAAAGGCTTCTCAAATGCATTGCATTCCTGTAAGTCCCCTCTGCCAGTAAGCAGAGACGCTGCAAACAGAATTTTGTTCAGACAACAGGTTAGACAGTTCAAATAGGCATCTCAAGTGCAGTGCATTCCTATAAATCACCTCCAGCAAACAGAGACGCTACAAACAGAATTTTGCTGTGACAATAGGTTTGTCAGTTTCAAATAGAAACGATGGGATTTATCAACTTAAGACTTAAGGGTGGGCTCTTTAGTCGTTGGTCGATAAACCAAAGCAAAGTGTCTTAAAGACGGATTCAAATTATTTTTGACTTCAGCCCCCACATTTTTTTCAAAAGTAATCTTTTGTCATGGCTTTGTTTTAAGAACAATTTTAAAACTCTGAAAAATGTATTACACTATTCCAGACTAATAAAATAGTTAAAGGGTACCATATTGGTACTTTTTAAGTTCTTAATAACCTTTTCCTTTGGTCACTTTAAATTAAAACTTTCCGATTCTATTCTTTTCACGACAATACATGAAACAGCATAATAACAGCTAAAAAAATGAAATCTTAAAGAAATTACACATAAAATTTAAGAAAAACTGTTACAAAATAAACATAAACACGTTGTAAACGCAAGATAACTTACCTGCAGCATTATAAATGGGTGCATGATCAAAATCAGCAAAATTCTCTGTATTTCCATTACTTAGATTGCCATTCTGTAGATTTGTGTTATTACTAACACCGTGACCATTCATAAATTGTTGTTGAGCTGTTTTTATGGGTTGGATTTTAGCATAACCATTGTTAGTGGTCGTTGACGAAGCAACCGATGAGGCCGGTGAACTGGCTACAGTGGCATTGAAAATATCAGCTGAACCGAAATCGGCTACAAAATCAGCCTCAGCACCGAAGCCATTGGCACTGGCACAACTGCTTGTATCCGACAGAGCGCCTGTTGACATGGAACCCACTGAAGAGTTCAAACCATTGTGTAGACCAAACGCATCTCTGTGTGAACTGGCAAAACCATTCTGCGCTTGAACTGCACTATGTTGTGGGCGACTAATGGCGCTCGATGATGTCTTATGCAGACCATTGGCTGTTGTACGTTGCGATGTTGGTGGTGTCAATTGGATCTGTGTATTATTATTAGTAGTACTGCTACGATTATTGTTATTAATTTGGTTATTATTCGCTGAGGTTGAAGAGGACGACGTTGATGCGGTAGTTGCGGCTGCGGTAGTCTTAAGATTTGTGGCATTTGTTAAAGATTTTAAGGGACTAGCTGGCTCTAAGTAATAACGTTTACGCTCATATTTGTCAATCATCAGTTCGCGTTGATCTTGATGTACGGCACGTTTGGGATCCCACAGGCCCAACCATGTTTTGGCACACACATCATTGCCATGAGCCTTAAGAAAATCAATTTCATCCTGTGTAAAGGTGGCCATCGATATGGATTTAACACGATGTGGTGGTGTTATGCCGCGTCTATTAAAAAAGAACAGAAAATAAAACAAAAAAATTAAATAAAAAATTTAATTCAATTACAATAAATTTTATTTCTAAAGTACACGCTTCCAAAGCATTAAGTGTTTGTGACAGCAAAATTCCGTATAAAGCTTGAAAAAAATTTTTGTTTTTTTATTTTTCTGACGTCAAACAGCGTTTTTTGCTTAACAATGGCTGTGTGTGGCTGTTGAAAAAATAAGAATAAAAATTATGCAACAAAATTAAAACAAAAGTTTTTGGCTGATATTTCAAATGACGTTAACTTTTGATGGCGTGAACAACTATAAACACATTTTTATTCTTTTAAAGGCAACACTTACATACGTACATACTCGTGCATAAGCCAACCAAGCCATACCATATTACCAGACATCAAGTACGAGTACAAGTACGAGTATGAGTATGAGTACAAGTACAAGTACGAGTATCAAGTAAAAAGGAATATTTTAAATGCCAACACAACACACACTTTATCAAAGAGTCAAAAAAGACAGACGACTAGCAGGCTGGCTAGCAGACAGACAAACTGCAAAACAAAATATTACGTATTCCAATGAATACATTATACCAGAAGATATAGGCAAGGAAAAGGAAAGTAATAACACGAGCAGCCTTTTAAATAATTGTGGTTGTCTGTTCTACAGAATTTCTTCTGTATTTTACAAGAAACAACACAATATAAAATTAACCATGACAAATAAAAGAAGGGGTTCCCTTTCATTTAGAAACAGAATTTGACAAGCTGGAAAATTCCATCGTTCACAAGTTACTGTGCTGCATAGAGTAATCCCAATAGGAAGCTTTAAGAATCTGAAATCTTAAAACAAAAGCCGAATCATTGTTTAAAATCGAAGAGGATTATCATTTTATATCATGTTATATAAGCTATGGCTATGAAGCCAAAGAAACGAATTCATCATGCCTTTAACCGCGATAACGCTAAACATTTCGTATACATAGCTTAAATAGACCCACAATTAAATGCCTTTTAATTGCTAATTCCTTATTTCTTTTCTTTGACCAACTTTTTATTATGTTTCCATTCTTATTTCACTGGACATCCTTACAAACATATCACCGCTACCACATTTCTTGTATCTGTCGTCAAAGTACAAGGAATTGAGTAAAATCGTAAGCAGGTAACAAAATCAAAAAATAATATATACAACAACTACATCACATCACAGCTATGTACCCTATAGCTTTTCGGTTTAAGCTGACGTTTTAAAACGGATACAAGTCGACGCCTCCGTTCTATAACATTCTCAGTCGAAAAAGTGTGTTTTGAGTTATGAGCTCTCAAAGTTTTCACGCGACATACGACTATATAGGTATTCTAAATAGATTTTTCCCTATAACTTCGGAACGGATCGGCGCATATTAACCAAATTTGGACAGTATTTAAGTTAGAGAACGTAGAATTTAAAAATGCAAGAACATTAAAAACGTTCTAAATATACTTAGAACGTTATAGAATGGAGGCGTCCAAGTTCACGTTTAATTCTGCCTATTGTCTTAGAATATTTTTCTCGGCGACTACAACTCCAATCTCCAGGTAATAGCTTCTCAAATCTATCGTTCAAAAAGGCCGTTAAGCTGTAGTGGCCTCGTGCTTGGATAAAATTAACACACAACATGAGTCTTATTAAAAGCTAGGTCGTAATCCTGATTAAAGCGATGTAATGACCACTGAAGTGGCCTTAGTCTAGTAGGTAGTGTGTTGTAGTGGCCTTACGTCTAATAAGCCAACACACTACCTACTAGACTACGGCGACTTTAGACACTCCTTTTTTTGTCCAATACCCCTCTAGGGAGCATATGGCTTCCACAAAGCATCTGCATCTGACACGATTCTCGGCTGTTGTTTTTAAGCCTTCCCATGTCAGATCATTAAGCCTTAGTTCTTTTTTGGTCCGCCACGGTTTCTTGAGCCCTGGGGATTCCACTCTAGCGTCATTCTTGTAATACTGTCGGGCTTCTTTCTCAATGTATGGCCAATCCACTCCCATTTTTTCTTTTTGATCTGCTTATGTATGAGTACCTCCTCTGTGAGAGTCTAGAGGTATGCGTTGCTGATGGTGTTCGGGCAGAATATTCTACATATGATTCTTAGGCATTTATTGATGAATACCTGAAGTTTTTGCATGATGGTGTTATATACAAGCCTAGTTTCGCTTCTATATAGTAACTTTGACTTTACACAAGCGTTGTAAAGACGCTCCTTACTCCTCAAATTATGGTTGCCAAATTTTGATATGACCCTTCTGACATGGTTGGCAATGTTGTAATATTTTTTGTGGATTCAAACCCCAGGTCAGACATCAAATCGAAAATATGAAAATATTTATTCGGCGACTTCCTATCAGCAGATTTCTGGAAAAAAAAACTCTGACAGTAAATAAAATTGCCAAAGTTTCTCAGAAACTGTCGTTCGGGGTCGACTTTAAACACACCACATAAATGGTGTGAGAAACTAGGTCGTAATCCTGAATGAAAGGTTGTAACGACCAATTATATATGTATGTATGTATCCCAATTTTCCTTTGCAACTGAGTAAAGTTTATGTGCAATTATTTGTTTACTCTTCTGCAGGATGTTCTTACAAGTGCGACAGTTTCTTTGAATTCACATGAAGCTAAACGTTGAACATTTCTCTATCACCTCTTAAGATACCCTGTCTTCTTGGACAATTTTAGATGTGGTATAAATACGTTATATTTATTTACTTTTGCTCAAAACTCGCTGACACTGCACATTCACTCAGTAGCAGTGTTTATAGCCATTATTTCACTCTGAATTGTACAACAATAATCGGGTAGTCCAAGCAACAGTCTAGGATTCAACTGGTCTGAAAAGATTACACTTTCGATTATCAGATCCATTAGTGAATATTGTGTAACGTTCTCTGAGAGGTGTAAACCATTATCAGAACAGGAACTATACGATACTTTCTTTATAAAACCAAAATCGGTTTAGATATCGTTTAGTCTAGATTAACTATACTTCGAATTTTCGGATGACTAGAGTTTCTATACTTCCATGCTCTGACCGGCTTTTAAGTGCACTTGTTATTATCACCAGCTTACCCATGCTTGTAAATGATTATAACTTTTTCAAACTACAACAATAACAATGTAATTGGATTATATTAACCAATTGTGGACCGCTGTGAATGCTTTATATTACCAAAACTGAAGAGATTTGTGATAGAACGCTTTGGAAGACAAAACTGCATGACAGTTCACGTCCTTACTAAATATCACTTATCAGATATGCATTGAGAATTACAAAAAAAAATTGTTTACCAGAATATATTGATCGCCGCAGTTCAGTAGGTAGTGTTAACTTAAACATCTCGTTAAGAAATAAAAAAGAATACTTCTTTCGAGGACCTCCTCTCAGCAAATAATTATTACGAAAAAACTTGTGAAATGTAGAACCCGCCAATAGAACTTGCTCAATACAGAGACTGCGTTCACCTGTGGCGTCACGGAACGGGCCGCTATGCGTGCTCAAGTGAGCTTTTTGATATCAGAGCTACCACTACGGCCTAAACCTAGCACCCGCTAATCGTAGATAAATTAACACACACAACGTGGGTCTTGCGAAAAGATAGATCGTAATCTTGACCAAAGGGCTGTAATGGCCAATTAAGTATGTAAATAAGAATATATTCTTACATTATTTCGTTAAAATCTGTTTCTAAGACTATACGGGCAATAAGCCAAAACCCTTTAAATGGTGGTAAGAACTTGTGGTTGAATTATGGTATTATAGTGCATAAAATATTCGGTTTCTATTGGCCATAATTTTCTTTACTTGTTAAAGAATGCAAATTTATACAAATAAGTCGTAAATTTTTCATTCTCTCAAATACGTGTAAAAGTGTTATAAATTTGTCAAAGGAAAACTTCTGCATGAACGTATGAACGTGTAGAGAGTAAAAAAGTCAAAACTCATTTAAGGTAAAAAGGAAATATTTTCTTGAAATTATGAGAACAAGAATGTTTTCAAATTAAGGACTGCATGAAAAAAAATGAAAATAAACCAGTTCTTAATATAATAATTTACCTGAAAACAGTCTGACATTTTCTTAAAACAAATAATGAAAGGAAAGAATTTGGTTTTTATTAGAAAAAAAAAGAAGAAAAAATAAAATTTCCTATTAAAAGAAATTCCCTATGCACAGCACAAAACAGTACATCCTTAAATTATTTACGATATATGTATGTATGTATGTCTGTATGTGCATATGCCATTATATTATGTATTTAACTTTAGCACTGCAGTATGGTATGTGTTTTACGAGTAAAAGTATGTACTAAAGTTCTGAAACAGAAATGCATTAAGAAGAATACAACTTTTTTTTTATATGAAAAGAAAATAAAAGAAACGAGGGAAGTGAAGGTTTATATAGCAGCAGTCACGTTTTCGAAATGTTTGTATATGATGGTGGGCCAAATAAAACAGAAAAACAAAAAACTTTACTACGATTTTGGCCAAGAACTCCATAAGGCAGGTATGGTAAGCATGTGTAAAATATAACCGTTAAAATTCAATTTACTCGCTGTTTTTGCCAAAAGTTACTGAATGCCATTAAAATTACACTCTTTTAATACCAATACCAACACCAACAGAAACACCACCAACACGAACCATTTCCCTTCTTCCATCCATTGCCTTTAGTTTGTTTGGATTTTTTTTTTCAAAGAAGTTTTAATTAAGAACAGGAACTTAAAAAATTTGATCATATGCTGTGCCATATTTTTATATACCTTCTCTCTTTATATGCACATACATACGTATGTAATGTTATTTTTATTTGTTGTATTTTTTTATGTGAAATTAATGGACACGTTAAACTTTACATCAAAGGTAATGCAGTTTGTAAGGAAACTTTATACGTTTTTATCTCTCGCTGCCTCTGTTTTACTTTGAAAGGATAGCCATGCCATCTGAGTGAGTGAGTGACTGTTCTTTTAACAGCTTTAACAACATGTCAGAAAAAGTTTAAATGAAAAAGAAGAACATTTTTTTTAAACCATTCTTTAATGATTGCGAATTGAATTTTTTTTTTATTGTTCCGTAACGCTTTTTTTAATTTAAAATGGAATGGAATTTAAGGAATCCTTTAAAGAACAACAATAGGTTGTGAAAAAGGGGAAACTAGAATGCAGTGTTTATACGTATGAAATTAGGAACTATTTATGAAATAAGAGAGAGGAAATACCTTCATGGAAAATTTATTACACATATGAAAGGTGTTAATAATGAATGAACGCCATTTGCAATGCCTAATGGTCTAATGGCCAATAGATCATGACACAAATGACGTTTAAATTCTTTTACTTTATTGTAGCTAATAAAATAAATAATAATTAGCCAGAATAGAAGCTAATTATGATGATGCTTTCAGTAACTGCTTTCACCATTGTATACACAGTTGAGGAGAGCAAGAGCAGCATTAACAATGTCTGCAACACCGATTAAATATGGTGAAGTTTCTCTTCCAACGTTTTGTATTTGAAAGTTTGCCAACAAATAACTCATTGGTGTCTTATGATCATAACCAACAGAGTCTTTGTCTCTTTACTATTTACATCAGTCATAGTTAAAGATGTTCCATCATCAATAAATACCACAGTTATGACTCGACCCACTTACACGAAAATATTATTCTGCAGGTGAAATATGAAAGGCCATTCATTTTGAATCTTTGTTGGCCTATGATCATAAGATTAAATGCTAAATATTTTGGAAAATCATATGAAAGAATTGAAATTGACATTTACATACATACATACATACTTAATAGGTCATTACAATCCTTCAGTCAGGATTACAAGCTAGCTTCTCACGCCACTTATGTTGTGTGTGTTAATTTTATACATGAGTGACTTGATCTTTAGTTTAAAGTCGACTCCGCACGACAGGTTTTTGGAGAAACTTTTCATGGCATTTTTTTAATTTACTCTCAGAGTTTTTGCCAGAAATCTGCTGAGAGGAAGTCACCGAAGATGTACATACATACATAATTGGTCATTACAACCCTTCAGTCAGGATTACGACGTAGCTTCTCACGCCACTTATGTTGTGTGTGTTAATTTTATACATGAGTGACTTGATCTTTAGTTTAAAGTCGACTACGAACGACAGGTTTTTGGAGAAACTTTTCATGGCATTTTTTTATTCACTCTCGGAGTTTCTGCCAGAAATCTGCTGAGAGGAAGTCAACGAAGATACTTATATTTTTTCATATTTCGTTTTGTTGGAGATGGCTGATCTATGGTTTGAACCATGGCCTCACGTCTAATAAGCCAACGCACTACTTACTAGACTATGGCGACTGCTTCAAGCATCAGTGCTATTAGGTGATAGTTTTTGGGGTTGTTTACGGGAACCTAATGTTCTAAAGTTTTGTAAGGTTTTTGTAAATTTTAAAGTACAGAATATTTATTGTCTCGAATTCATTTTAAGGAAATCAAATACAATTTTGAAAAACCTTTAAAAAAAACTTTGTTTATATGTAGCGTTGTCCTATTTAGAAATCTTCTTTCTTTTCGGTCTTTCTTTTTGTTTTGTTTCAAAAAGGAATTGAAACAAACAAACAAAATAATGAAATACAACTTAAAGTCTGTAGTATTAAGTAAAATATATAATTTTTTCTTAAATATATCAATTCAAACACCACTCAAATGCACAAAAATTCAAGTAATTTTAACAAGATTTATTTATAAGCCATTTTACCTTAGTAAGCTTGAGATGACATTCTTAAATAATTTTTCTTCGAAATCACTTTTTAAAACTGACCCAGTTAATGCCTTACACAGTCATTTTTTTCTAAATCTCTTTGAATAAATTCGCTTTAATCTTTTCAATTTCCTTCGTAGCTAAATCAGCTCAAAGACAAGTCTAACACAGACTACGTAAGGATTTTTTTCCATTTTTTTTTCTTTTCAATTTTAATTTAAGATTATTCCCTTAAGACTAAATGGTTGTTGTATAAGAAAATTCTTATTTTTTTCAGGTCATTTTGAAAAAAAAAGTATGCCGCCTTCTTTTGTACCTGACCCAATTTTGTGTAAGGATGAATGCAGATTTATTTTTAAATCATTATGAAAATGAGAAAATTTATCTACAAAAGAGTAGCTAAGCTCTGTTTGAACCAAAAAATTCTTGAAACGCATCATAATACATGCAATAAATTGACAACACAATAAATGGATGGATCAGACGGACAGATGGATGGACGGACGAACGCCAAAGTGACTTTGAAATCTCAGAATCTCTGATATTCATAAACATGCAAATGATAATGAATAGTAGTAGTGAGTGAACGTCTCAGGAACCAACAAACGAAAACTAACGAAACAACAACAACAACAAAGAAATTAAATTAAACTGAAACTGAAATAATGAAAACGAAGAACGAACAAAACAAAAAAAATACGTACTCATACGTAAGCTTAAAACTTGACACAGTTCTCAAATTATTCTTTTTTGTTTTTTAATTTTTCTGTTCTGTTTTGCTACGTACGTAAGTAACTTGGAGGTGCTACATGCTACATATGGTGGCAATGTATATGTATGTATATAATACGTTATATTATAAATCTGTTTTCATAATAATAATACAAACAATAACAAATATTTCAGACGTTCAGACATTTGCCTCGCGCTACTGGACATACACTGTTTTGAGTTCGTTTTTTTTTTTGCCAAAGAAGGCCAAAAATTTTTTCTGTACAATTCACAATGAAATGAAAAACACAGAAATGTTTTTCTTTTTGTAGAATCTTTATTTATTATACAACAATAGCAATAACTAGTTCACTATTACATATTTAGTATCATACATACGTACTATACGTATGTAAATACGTATTTCTACACCATTCTTATGTACATAGTACCTGTAGTTTTGAGAATTTGTTTGTTGGAACACAGAAAAAAAAACTTTAGATTTCTATTTTTATCTGTGTGTCGTAACATTGACATTTTCAATAAAATAGTATATACGAGGGTTGTGTAATAAATTATGTTGAAATTTATAACAGAATTTAACCTTTTTTTTCTGATTTAAATTAATTTCTTTCTAGTTCATGGAAATATTAAACTGTGAAGAACAATAGATCAAGTCTGAATAATTGATAGGCTGTGCCATAATCAGTATCAACATGACTGTATCTCGCCTAAAAATTAAGGTGAAATTCAAACACGAAACAATATTGATTAGGCATTAAATTTCGGTAGATCTTCTATAGAATCACCACTCACAATGAACTTAGAAACAAACAAGTTATATGAGATGTAGTTTCCGTACTCTAGTAGGTGGTTCAAATCCCAGATCAGACATCTCCAACAAAAGGAAATATGAAAAAATATTTCAACGGCGTCTGCCTCTCAGTAGACTTTTGGCAAAATCTGAGAGTAAATAAAAAATGCCATGAAAACTTTCTCAAAAATCTGTCGTTCGGAGTGGACTTTAAACCGTAGCTGCCACCGCTCATGTATAAAAATTAACACACACTCCTTAAGTGGTGTGAGAAGCTAGGTTGTAATCCTGACTAATTACAAACCATGGCATGTATGGCTCTAGCGTTGACACTTTCCAATTTGGGTTTTATTGCAAGCAGAAAATAGAACGCGACTTGCAGTAAGTCCATGATGCTTTGGCCTGCTTTTTTAACACTCGGCAGAAATTCAATAAGGGTTTATTTATGAATAAAGACTAGACGCTGTATGATTGCAGGAAGTCGCCGTAGTCTAGTAATTAGTGTGTTGGCTTATTAGACGTAAAGCCAGGGTTCTAGCCCCAGGCCAAACATCAAAGACAAAATACAAAAAGTATTTTTCGACGACTTCCTCTCAGCAGATTTCTGGCAAAAATTCTGAGAGTAAATAAAATTGCCATGAAATGTTTCTCAAAAATCTGTCGTTCGGGGTCGACTTTAAACTGTAGCTCCCACCACTCATGTATAAAATTAACACACACAACATAAGTTGTACAATGGGTCAATTTGATCTCCGGGTACTGTACTTGCCTTAAGTACACGTCCTCTAACCTAACCTAAACTATGATTGCAGGAGATGTTTTAGCTGATGCCTTTCTGAGCGAATATATTTCTGCATGAAAAGATCTCACTGCAGACAGTTTTCTACATAGGGCTGATGCAGAAAGCTGTCATTACCAAATTTTGATATCATTTGCCATGAATACCAGTTAGTTGTTAAAATTTTCAAAATCTGTTTTACTTTTGCTATTTTAAAACATGTTTTAAGACATATTTTATAACATATAACATATTTTATAACATATTTTATAATCCTATCATACAATCATTTAGTGCTCTATATTATAACAGGTTTACATCGCCCCACCTATAATGCATTTGCTAAAGTTTCCTGGTAAACAAGGCAAAAGAAGTCAAAGTATATCCTTTACGTGAAGAAATTTACATACAAATGGTTTCTTATGTCTACTTTTAACGTCATCACCATCATAAACATAAGAGTCTTCATATGGCATGGTATTCATAAGCAAAAAAAAGAAAGAAAACCTCACTATTAAAATTCATTCCTCCTCAATATGGTTTGAGGCGTTCTTACATGGTTGTACGTACTTGCATCGTTGTGAACAAGTGTTAAAATAATTATTACTCTATATTCATAGAGCATCAAGTAAGTGAATATGTATGTATGATGTAGTCGCAGTGCATAACACGTCTTGAGATTATTTGACGAAAGAAACAAGAAGAAAAAAAACTGTCAAGTAATGTTAAACTTTTAATTTAAATTTTGTAAATTGAATTTTGGAGTAATTTAATTAACTTTCAAAGATTTAACAAGAGACTCACATTTTTAACATATGTAAGTACAGTAAGACCCCTCTTAACGCTGGGTATACGTTCCAATAAATTACAGCGCTAAACTAAACGTCGCTATATAGTGAACCGCTTTTGTACTACCGCGTAATACAGAAACAGCGTTAAGCGGAGCAGCGTTAAGCGGGGTCTTACTGTATGTATCGTATATAACGGAATTAGTATAACATTGTTGGAATGGTCTTAGTTAACGTAATTATGTACGATTTTAAAATTTCTGTCAAGTATTGTTTAATAAACCGTTTGAAGTTATCCGGCAGATATTCGAGAAATTAATGGACAAGACGCTTACATTTGAAAGAATTTTCCGAGACGATTGTTTTGGCGTTAGTAACCATCTACTACCCATGATGCGTTAGCAGTTGTAATCCTTTAAACCAAGTCAAGGAGTTAATCAACAATTTTTCACGTGACAGTTGTTATGGTAAAATAAAAGTATTTTCATTACAAACTGTAATGAAAAGCGTTCGCAGCATTTAAATATTTGAGCCACGAGGCATAAAACATATCCAAAAAAGATTTTCCATCACCACTTCATTCGAAAAAAACAACAAAGAGCTACGAAGAGCTAGTTGGACACAGGAATGAAGGTATTGAACTTAAAACCCGGTTAGCCAAACGTCCAAGGAACGTACGTTTGTTTTTAGCCTATGAAAAGTAATGTAAATGCCTACCAAAATTACATTACGGTTCGGTAATCGCTGTCATTGCTTTTGGTATTCTAAAAACGAACGTACGTTTCGTGTACGTTTGGCTAATCGGGACTTTATTGTTCCAATACATGAAAAGGGGGAAAAATCGATTGTGGAATCTGCCAGACTTTTCTTAGTAGTGAAATTAGGTGAGAGTACTGTTGTCCGGAGTGAAATCTTTGGAATTTAGTTTGGTTGCTGTGCGCATTGCTTAAAAATACCCTTGTATTTTTGCAAACATTGGTGATTAATTTTCCTTGTTACCTTTATTGTTTTGAAGACACCCTGTGAACAAAAATGTTATGCAAAAAGTTGTTTAAAACACACTCTCTGTTCTTTAGCATTTTTTTTTTATTTTTTTCTGCCTGGCATTTGTTAAACAAATGCGCCAAAATAACTCAAATCATTCCCTAGGAATGTCTTGGTGATATCGTGTCATCGTGTCAAGCAAATGCAAAAACACTAGCCAGCCAACAAAACTACATACATATTCATTCAACAAACGTATGGACTACAATGTGTATTGGCAGGTGATAACGGTAGTTACATTTACATATTTGGCTTAAACCCAAAATATTCTTTCCTACACATGTCAGGAGAACCAAAACACATACACGCATGCACAAATACTCGTCAACACACTGCCAGCCAGCTAGCCAACAAGCATTTGGAGAAGTATTTAGAAAACGTTGCCAAACAATTTGGAGAAACGAAAGATTTTTCTGATTTTTTTGTTTGTTTTCGAAAATAATTTTCCAGTAATTTAAAAACAATTAATGTGTGCAAATTTTCTAAAAAACAAGAAAAAAACATAATTATTGTTGTTGTCGGTGTTTTTCTTTAATTTAATGGCTTTTTATTACATTTTTACAATAGCAAGTTCAAACAATTTATTTTTGGTCTCTGAAATATTGTGGATATCCAACCAAAAAATGAATGGAAAAAAATGATAAAAAAAACAATGGATTTGGGTTGTATTAATTTTACGTAGTTGTTGGTGTTGCTATGGTTATATTGTTGTTGTAGGAGTTGTTTTTTGTTGGGAGTTTTTATTTTTCCAAAATCAACTACCACCTGCCAACGGTCAAAATATTTTTAATTATTTTCATAAAACAACAACAACAGCATCAATAAAGAAAAAATCTACATAGAAAATGTAATGTTTTTGTGTGAAAAATGAAATTGCAATTGATAGAGCGTAACGTTAAAAAGAAAATATCTGCGGAAAAAATGCAGGAAAACAAAAGAAAACAAAATGAAAACTATGGAAAAAGTAAATGAAAAAACAAAAATTACTGTCTCTCGCAACTTACTTTCTTTGGCATGAAAAAATAAGAGAAAATCCAAAAAATTTAACGAAATTATTTAGAAAAAATTTTAATTATTTTGCAAATAGCTGCGCAAAAAACCTTTTCAAAATTGTCCATGAAGTTAGAAAATGTACCCTGATTAGCTCAAACATATATTTGTTAAGAAAATCGTTAAATTTCCAATAAGGTTATATTAAGTGCAATTGTATCACATTAAAAGGCTTTAAAAATATTCAGAAGACATTGTGTCATCGGCAGTTTTGTGATATTTTAGGTTAGGTTAGGTTAGAGGACGTGTACTTGTCAATTAAGACAAGTACAGTACCCGGAGGTCGAATTGACCCATTGTACAACGTTCTAGTTTCTCACACCACTTATGTTGTGTGTGTTAATTTTATACATGAGTGGTGGGACCTACAGTTTAAAGTCAACTCCGAACGACATTTTTTTGTGATATTTTAACTAAGTATAGTTTAAGTGGTCGTCAAAAATGCACACCAGCTCAAAGAGAAACGCAAATGCAAGCCGGTTACGTACAGTTTTGATTTTTGTTAACGTTCCGGTAATTTAAATGCTTTCTGCACAGATGGCTTAGGATAGGAAGAGTAATTTTTAAATTTTTTAAAAATTTTTTCGATTGCCGAAATGCTTTTAAATCGCAATAAAAATTTCTCGTTTCTAATGTGATTCATGGTTGGTACAGAAAACTATGCAGGTTTACACAAACCCCCGAAAAAAAGCTACAGTCTAATCTCGAAAGCAGAACTATCGGCCCGCGTGCTTTACCACCATCTGCTATGAGCTGCTCTCCAACATAACAACTCTTTGAACAGCATTACGGCTTCTCTTCTCATAGAACCCAAGTTGTGAGTGTTTAGGTTAGATTGCGTTCGGAAGGTAGATGAGACACCTCAGAAGCCAGAATCGGACCATTGTGTTTATTTTATTTATTTCTTTGAGACATTTGATTGAACCTTATTACCATACAGCTGTGTTTCATTATCAGTTGTAAACCATTAGTGCAAATCAGGACCCAGCTCTTTCTCATAACCATGCTCCTGTATTTCATTACCTGTTGTAACCCTACTCTTCCTTAACAGTTGCTGAATTAAATTAGTCGGAAAGGTAAAAAATATCCCAAAAAGCTGATATAACTAAGATGCCAATGTCATTAACAGCTTATCTAATGTTGCATAAAAGATTTCATTTTATTACACTGGATGTACTACTTCTAAGCCCAGGTTCGTTATTGCCATAATTTTGGCCTATTGGGAAAAGTTTGTGTCGTTTAGTCACAGTTGATTCGCCTGATAACGCTACTAATACTTCAAGTATTTAAGTATTTTATGGAGCACAATTCTGTTTTTCAATCAAAATTTTATGCAAATTCGATAGCTTATCTTTTTTCCCTCAGCGTATCAAACTCTTCTAACACTTGAGTCTTTATTAAGAAACTTACGCCTACGCTCACAGAAAATTAAGAACTTTAATTTAACATTAACAGAGGAGATCCCCATAATATAGTTGAAACAAATTATTTTTATTCTTTCAAGCAAACCTTTCTTGCAAAAAATTTTATTAATTTACTTTCCAGCCCATATAAAGCATGTAAGAGATTAAGAATTCAAATATTTAGCACAAATCTTTTAGCAAAACTTCAATTTTATTTAAAACCAATGGCAGACTACAAAGCAAAGTGTAAAAGAGATTTTAAGGTTTTTTTTTTTCTAAAAAAAAAACAAAAGAAAAACCAATTGAAAATATAAAAGTGGAGAAAAAAATATTTAACCGGACGTTTTGCATGAACGCTTCAATGCCTTTTAGCTGGCTTTTTTCCATCCAAAGCGATAGCGATGATGACGAACATCATTATCATTATGTAGAAGAGGGAACTCCAACTAAAGCATGAAATATTAATAAAAAAAGAAGATGGTCGATACGTGCATATATGTTTGTGAATAGGTGGATTTCTTGTTAAGGCGTTCAAAATCGAAAAATTCATAATGAAAATCGAGTAATCGTTGGTGTTAACATAACTTAAAGGATTTACATGTTTCAGATTTTCGGCTAAATCGAAATACAAATAGACTTGTGGGGGTAGTGGGCTGGAAGGCCATAGTATAAAGGATTTCACAATAGGTTTCATTAATATTGTGCGTTACTTGGGATCGGAGATATAGGCATCGAAACTAAAACAGACGACGAAGCTAATATCCTTCTCAGCGACAAAAATCAAAAAAATGAAAGTCGTGGACCTAACAAATGCAAGTCATTGACATAAAAAATGCAAGTCGATCAAAAACTTTAAGCCATCGTACAAAAATGCAAATCATCGTCCAAAAAATGTAAGTCATCGATCCAAAAATGCAAGTCATCGACCAAAAAGTGCAACTCATTGTCCAAAAAATGCCAATCATCAACCAAAAAATGCAAGACATCGACCAAAAAATGCAAGTCATCTACCAAAGAAATGCAATTTGCGAAAAATACATTTTGTTGGGTCTTTTATATATAAATGCATTTTAATTCAATGAGAATTATTAAAATTTTGAAGTTCATTCATGAAGCACTTTTTTATCATATAAAATAGCTTCGTCGCCTATATCTTCGACCCCAATTAACGTACGAACTTAAGGAAACCTATTTTGGAATCCTTGATATCATGGCTATTCAACCCACTAAGTCCACTTCCACAATGAGCTTCGCCGCCTATATCTCCGGTCTTAAGTAGCGTACGACCTTAAGAAAACTTGTTTTGGAATCCTTGATACCATGGAGATATCGTGAGATACCTGCAATAAGTTTAATTTTTCCACAATATCGACCATCGTTCCCAGACTATGTTTACGTAGTAAATGTTTCTAGCCCGATTTCACAAATTTAAAAATTATTTGGGATTTACCATAATTGGAATTTATTAAGGACACCTTAGGCTACAATTTGTATATAGTGGGATTCCTGCAGCAAGTCCAATTTTTCCGATCATATCGCTCATCGTCCTCCCCAGACGTTGTTAAACAATTTTTCAACTTTCAAGTCAATTTGCGAATTACCAGAGCAGTTGTTCCATGGCAGAAATGTGTGTGATGTAATATTTAAGAAATGGTATAGAAAGACTGATTCTCCGGTATCGTATATTTGAGTGATTTATTTTATGACTTTTTTTTGTATCTTCTGTTAAACACTGAACATTCCCCTGTTAACTTTAACATTGGCTGTGTTAAAATGGAATGTTAAAAGCTGGAAGCAAGGAAGACATCCCATTATCATTCTGTTATTTTCAGAAAATAAGACGTCATTTGGATTCTCCATTAGAATCTAATACGTTTAAAGCCTTATGAAACAGCAACTTTTTGTTTCCGAATATTTAAAAAAATCGGTTTTTTAACCTAAACTTTTTGCAAACTCTAACGTTTTCATGCGTTTTTTTTTCTTGTGAATGTTTTTCACTTCAAATAAAACTACAAGTGTTTCTAATTTGTTTTCTTTGTTTTAATTTTTTTTGGTCTATTGTTCGTAATAATATGGTGTAATGATTTTCGCTTTTCTTTTTTCGGTCTCTAACAGTTCGTAACAGAAAAGAAACAAATGAAATGAAATAAAAATGGGTCATAAAAATATAAAAGAAAAGAAATAAATTAACAAATACTACAAGCATATCATACAAATATATGAGATATGAAAAGTCAGTCATATTTATATGAACGCATATTAGACCAAGTTAAGAAGAAGAAAATATTTTAAATAAAAAAGGTAATAATTCTTATTTTCCATTATATTTTCAATCTATTTTCTTCATTAATCATGATATCCAACATCATCATGATCATTACTGGTTCACTCACTAGCCATTTATAGATGTTTTTGTTTTTTTGTTTTTTGTTTTTAGTTTCGTTACTTTTGTTCAACATTTCAACAGTCCTGTTCTAGTGCTATGAAAAACAGAATACCATTATATTTTTCTTCTTTTAATTCCATTTATTCCCTTCATATTGCATCAATATTTATTATCTATCATCCAATTTAGACCATAATAATGGCTGGGAAATTGCTTTTGATTATATTATATACACTCAGTTATTTTTCATGTTCTTTTCTGTTTTTCCTTTTTTAAATTCTTTATTTTCATTTTTCAGTCTCCTTATTTTACTATTATTTTTTAGTATTTTACAGACAGATACCAGAATTCCTTTTGGTACTTGCAGGAATGATACAGTCGAGAATATTTAAATAATTCATATAATTTAAAATTTTATTTTAAATGGAAATTTATTAGAAAGTGACAATGTTTGTATTAAATTTAAAATAATTAAACAATAATTATGCAAAGCAATAAAGGCTGGTGAAGTCGCCGTAGTCTTGGAGGTAGTGTGTTGGTTTTTAGACATGAGGCCTTAGTGCGAACCCCAGGCCAGACATCGCAAACGAAGCGAAATATGAAAAAATAATTCTTCAGTGACTTCCTCTCAGCAGATTTCTGGCAAAAACTCTCAGGGTAAATAAAATTGCCATGAAAAGTTTCTTTCGGAGTCGACTTTAAACTGAAGGTCCCGCCACTCGTGTATATAATTAACACACACAACATAAGTAATAATAGAGGCTAATAGAGGAGTAATAGAGGCTAGTGATTTCATCTTTAGTTAGTCTACAGCTAATTTAAAAGTTTTGGTATTTAAAAGCATTTTACCACTTCAAACACCTTAATTTATTAAAACATAAACGAGTTCTGGTTTTAGAGGGTTCTTGAACCAATATTCTAGGAACTTTTTGAAATACGAATATAATCGTAGTGATGAAGATTTTTCTCTAAATTATGTCTTCAACCTGTAGCGCCCATTTGCAACAAAATTCGACTGTAATTTATATAAGAAACGGATGCTATTTTCTTCTCTACTATAAGGCAACGAGTAGTTACTTCTGGAGAAGATGTTAAAATACACGCACAATACGCCCTTCTAAAGGGAAAATATGATTTTGTTGCAAACGCTAATACTGTTTCTAGCAAAGATCTCAAATTTTGCTTTTAAAGAAAACATTGCCCATGTTAGCAGTAAGATTGCCTGTTTACTTAGCTATACGTTCTTTTAATTGTTGTCAAAAATTGTTTCTTTTTGACTGAATATCTGAAATTCTTCCTGCAATTTTAGAAATTTCTTAAACTCTTTATTTTTTAGATGCTCTTAAACAATTAACCGCAAATGTAAGTTGTAAAATGTTCATACTTACAAAAAAAAGAGAGAAAGAATTTGTACGTAATCGAGTTTATAAAGCAAATTATACCCCCATTACATTTTGCCATAACTGAAAAAGTAATTTCTTATAGTCATTGTTCAATTCCGTTCAGTTGAAAGCTGCACATTTAGAACTTGAGAATTTTTACCACCCACTTTATGAAACAAAAAAACAAATTGAAAAAGAAATTGAAAGAGAAAGAGAAACTAAAATCAAAAGTGTATAATTTTATTTTCAATAGTTTTGCTGTAAGCATGACAAGAATACATGAGAATTCAATTTATTTTGAAAAATTCTGATAAACTTGGCGAAAAGGTAGGCGGACAGGCGGCTGTGAGAAAGGAAATCAAATTAATTATACTTTTAATTGGACTAAATAAAGAATGATGATGATTGATTTAAAGATTTGTTAAAACAAAACAAAATTTGCTGAAAATTTTTGCGGAAAATTAGCACAAAATGTATGTACATATATATTTTAGTAGAAGTTGGTAAAATTATTGTTCATTGAATTTTGAATCGGGATATTTCTAATAATGTGGATGAGAATAAATGAAAGTATTCGTTGAAGACTTAGGATACTTGTTAGTGTTATCATGGCATCAAGAACAAATCAATAAGCATACATATGAGATGCTTAACGCTGTATGGAGTTCGCTACAACTCTCTACCGAAACTAAGATACAATTATTCAATAGCAGTACTAAGTCCATATTGCTGTATGAAAGTGAGATATGGAACGCCGCACCTAAGGATGTAAGAAACATCCAATCTTCTGTCAATAGTTGCGTTCACACAATATTGGAAATCTTTTGTTTATTTTTATTAGTAATGCTGCAATGGACACAACGTCAGAAAATAACGAAAAAATTCCTCAATGGATTGGAATCCGTGCACGCTTTAAAAAGGCAACTACCGAACTAGACTAGCCTGATAAATCAAAATATTTGGCTTCCCATCAACGTGTACTGCGCCATTAAAGTTTATTCATCCATTTAATATGAATATAACAAGAAAACGTGATAAATCAGACAGGCTATGATGTAAGGAATTTCTACGTATTTATTCCTTTAGCTCTAGATTGCAACGAATGCTGCCTGTGACACATAAGAGGCCGGCCTATAATAACCATAATCCATTTTACTGGCTCGGGAAGCATAGCTAAATGATATCAGCAGCTTACATAGAATGCAGGTAATAGCAACCTTATTCGATAAACTGGAGACCTGGGAATTATATAAGCAAACGGAAAGTAATTTAGCTCCACCAAATACCCGAGCTGACTTCTTATTGGTCTTACGCAATAGCCAACGTATGAAGGATACAATCGGGGGACGTAATTCCGTTCCCCGGACTTGATAGCATTTCGTCTTTACCTTCACCAATTCCAAAAACCGAATAAAATTATTGCAAAAGAAATTTTTATAAAGAATATTTCACTTTTTTTTAATTCCATGACAGCCTTTATGAAGAATCTCTCCCATTTTTCTTTGCTCTCTTCCGCTTCGTTTCTGCCAAATAAGGAAGTGATTAGTATACGGTAAGCGGGATCTAGCATAATAGAGTTAGCATCCATCGTTGTGAAGAAACAACCTCTGACGATATGTGTAATTGAGTGGTTCTCATCATTTGTTCCTCTGATGTTTGCTGTTAATTTTATACTCTTTAGAGAATGTATTATTTTGAGGGGGATTAAAACCACTTGGTTTTATAATTCGAAAACTAAAATTAAATATTTTTTAACTCCCCCTGAGTATGAATTGGAATTATTCGGGTTTGTAATCGATCACTATACCACGGCACTTGCTTATCGAAGAATAAGTTTTCTTACATTCTGACATAATTTTGTGGCTGATATTGTAGTCCAGAAGATAGTGTGTTCGGTTATTAGACGTGACGCGGTTCAAACCCCAAGTCAGACATCTCCAGCAAAACGAAATGTGAAAAAATATTTCTCCGGTGACTTTCACTCAACAGATAGCTGGAAAAAGCTTTAAGAGTAAATAAAATTGTCAATGAAAAGTACCTCAAAAACTGTTGTTCGGAGTAGACTTTAAACTGTAGATACCATGTATAAAATTAACTCAGTCAACATAACTGGTGTGAGAGGATAGGTCGTAATCTTGAATGAAGGGTCATGTACAATTATGTACATATATGATGATTGTGATATTCTACGGCTTCATTTAATTATTTTTTGTAAGTTCAATAAAAACACACCAAAAATATTATCTTAAGAGACAACATACGGCGTGAACTTGACGCATTAGATTGTGCGACCCTCTAGCATATGTATGTACATAATAAATGTGTTTAATTCTGTTTATAAAAAAGAATTTCGAACCTTAAAGACTCCGTACATCACACATTTTATTCATTATCATAAGAATACTCTTTAGGGAGAAATCCATGTCTGAAGTGTTAATAAACCTGATGACAAGAAAACGAAAATTTTTAAAAATAAAAATAATCAACCAAATAAGCATTGAAAAAATTAACGATTCAACACATTTTCGTATGATAATTAAAAAAAAAAAAACTTGTAGACAAATTGTCTTCTCAACTACACAGGGGAAATGTTAACGATAATTTGCACAAAATATATATGAAAACAAAATATAGAGTTTTTTGGCTTTTCGGTTTTTTTGTGAATTTTTTAAATCTAAAAAAATAACATGCAGGTCCATATTGTTCGTTACGGTTATTGGCCTCTATTGAATAACGATAATGATGATGACGACGTTGGCGATGATAATAATGATCATGACTAAAGAAGATGTTGTTAAAAAAAAAAAGAAATTAAATTAAATGGGGTTCGTTGTTTTTGTTTCTGTTGGGTTCATTAAACATTTGCAACAGATCTTTGAAATGAATGCAAAATACAATAATTTGTATTCATCACAAATAAATTGTGTTCCTTTACAGTCTACAGTCTACAGTCAGAAAAATAAATAAAAAGACGTTAGTTAACCAGCTTAAAGAAGGTAATAAAAGGAGGGAACGGCTTCTCGTAAGACATTTTTCATGAATGACAGATGGTTAAATACCAAATGATGGGTGGCAGTAACGTACAAATTGCTCGTATTTATTTGAGAAACTATTGGTACGATAATCATGATGATAATGATGTTATATTTTTGTTAATTATGATGATAGTGACCTGCTGCTATAGCGACTACTGCTGCTATATAACTTGTATTGTCATTTATTAGTTCTGCTGTTTTGCTGCATTTTGTGGCATGTGTATCTCGTTGAAATAAACAGACCGCAACGGGTGTAATTGTCGTTGCCAATGAGTCCCGTTTTTATTTATTTTTTTTTTTGTTGTTTTTTGCTGATGAAGTCGTACATTCGTATGTTGTGTTCTTGGCTCAGTATTGTTTTTAATTATTTTCTGAGACTTAAGTGGCTATAGTTAGTAACAATATAAAAGGTACGCTAATAACAAAAATAGATTTATTCTTGAGCAATACCACATTTGAAAATATTAGTCTTATTAATTATTATTATTTAAGTAAGCAGCGCCCTCTAGTGCTCTGCAGCTTAGTACAGTTTGACATAAAATGATTAACAGAGCTAGGGTTAGAACATAGGCTGCTAAACAGTATTATTTTTTGTGTTTTTTTTTTTGTGTATTTTAATCGATAGTTTACTGTCTTTTACAAAAATTCTCTGTAAGCAAAAAATCTTTCCAGTTTAGCGTCATCATACGCGAAATGTCCTACGGATATGCTTTAGGGGAAAATTATAAGGAATTTTGCATAAATGCCGGGTTGATCAGTACATGCATGTCCACTACAACCCTTCAGTCAGTATTACAACCCAGGTTCTTACACCACTTATGTTGTGTGTGTTAATTTTATAAATGAAAGGTCCAATAATTTAATGTCGACTTTGAACGACAGATTTTAGGGAAATTTTTCATGGCAATTTTATTTACTTTCAGAGTTTTTGCCACAAATCTGCTGAGAGAACGTCGCCGAAGAAATATTTTTTAATACTTCGTTTTGCTGGAGATGTGTGGAGATTGGTAACAGTATGATTAGCAATATTCATGTGTTTAATCTCTCATATATTTGTCTACTTCTAGACAGCAGCTTTTAAACTTGTTCTTGATTTAAGTTCAAATATGTTTTCATCGTACGTTTAATTTTGTTGGCAACTGTGCTGAAATTATTCTTTGACTCTAAACCACCATTAATGTTAAAACTTTTAAACTTGTTCTCGATTTAAGTGCAAATATGTTTTGATCGTACGTTTAATTTTGTTGGCAACTATACGAAAATTGTTCTTTGGCTCTTAACCACCATTAATGTTCTGTTGTTGTTGTCTTTATTTTTTTCGTCAGTTACATTTTGTAGAATAATTTATGATTCAGACAAAAAAAAACAAATACATATGTATGTATGCTCTAAACGATTTCCTGTCATTAACTGCATTTTAAATTTGCAACAAAAAAAGAAGAAAAAATTAAAATTGAAACGAAAATTAATGTCTACACTTGGGAGAAGAACACTAAAGAAAGGAAAGTCGGTCAGGAACACCCATAACTAAAGATCAGAACCTTCTTGCATTAAAATTCTTTAAATTTCGCGAAATGGCTTATTATACGAGTATAAAAGTCATACACGTTAGTTAATCAATTTGTGTTTAAGTGTTTAATAAAAATTTTGCAATAAAATTTTGACAATATAGTGTAGTATTGGGTCATAAGTTCAGTTGGATGGAGAAAACATTTATTATTTAAATAAATATTTAACAACAGAAATAAATCATTTATTGTTGAAATTTTTACTTTCCATTTACAAAAATTACTCAGACTCAATTATTTACAATTTTCCCTTTTCATTCTTGGAAAAAGTTATTCGCTGCTTTTGTTTTTTATTTCTTTCTTTTATTTTCTTCTTTATTTGCATTTGAATTGCAAAAATAAACAATGAAAGAAAAAAATTCAAAACAAAAACCAGAAAAAATACAAATCGAAGCAAGGAAAAAAAATAAAATAAAATCGTTAAATTATTTTTTTACATAGACTATATGGCGGCCTTAGATATGCCAGAATATATATGCGCTTATGATTCTTGCAGACTATCTATCCATTATACCAACGTCGACGAGCACAAACATAGTCGTGGATAAAAGTTACATTAGAAGAAGTAATGAGAAGAAGATAACACTAAAATTTTGATGAAAATTAATCGATGACATTTTTGTCGATAGCAATAAATATTAATCGAAAGTTGTATCAATAAAAATAATTTTACTTAGGAAAATTAAAAAAATTTAAAAGTATATTCTTGATTTTATGTTTATTTAACAATAACTAAAACTCTTAAAAGAAAAATATTTGCTAAATACAATTTTTTACAGAAAATTTATCGATAACTCCAATTATCTACAGAAAATTTATCGATAGCTATGATTAATTACAAAAAATCAAAACAAAATAATTTGCTAAATACAATTTTTACCGAAGATTTATCGATAACAGCAATTTTATGTACAGAAAATTTATCGATAACTATGATTACTTACAAAATTTTTTATTTTTTTGTGCAAAATTTAACAATTTTTGTTTTCATCAAATATCAAATTCAATAATTTCTATTAAGTTATCTACCGATAATTTTACATTGTCGGAATTGATCAAGAGAAAAGACGTGTTTGATCACTCAACAAAAATAGAGAAATCTTGGACTGCAAAACTTTTATAATGAATTAAATTTAAATTCTGGAGAGGACAGCAAAATCCATTTGGATCATCAAATATCAAATTCAATAATTTCTATTAAGAATGTCTACCGATAACTTTACATTGTCGGAATTGATCAAGAGAAAAGACAAGTTTGATCACTCAACAAAAATAGAGAAATCTTGGACTGCAAAACTCTTATAATGAATTAAATTTAAATTCTGTAGAGGCCAGTAAAATCCATTTGAATTAGTTTCTCGCTCAAATAATACAGAAGTTCTATACTGATGGGCTAATTGCCTTTACCAAAAAATCGCTAAATGTTTTCGATCTAAACAGCACTTACCAATATGGTTTAAATATTGTACATATATTTTTCAACAAAATTGCTATTATCGATAACAAAGGGTTGTACAGACTATAATTATTTTATGGACAGGGTTCTATTTATAAAGACCGAACTAAAACGAATTATATTCCATCAGATATTTACTGAAAAATATTTTTTTGGAACAAAACTTGAAGTTCTTTCAAGCTCCATTGGAATCGTTTTATAACCAAAGAATTCTTTTAATTTAAGGCATTATTTTTGCTATCGACTGTATATAGCACAGATTTTTTTTTTTTACTTTAAACAATTTGACGTGAGGAATATGACCTTGTATGTAGTTTTTCAACATATTATATACATTATAATTTTCTATTTTTTTATTTCTGTTTTTTACTTCAGCAAAGGTTTGTGTATATCTTACATATTCATAAACATACATACACTACATATACACAGCAATACTCTGGTATAAAGTAAAGAAATATTCAGTATATTCTGTGTTTTGGTTTTTTTCTTCTCTTTATTACGAAACCCAGCAAAACATATTTATTCAGTTCATTTTATAGCATTCAGAGATTGTTATACAGTAAACGAAATTTTTCATGGGTTTTATATTTTAGCAGATTTTAGATAAAAGCTTGTATGCCATTACGAGCTACAGGACTGATTAATTTCAATTTTTCTACAATTATGCCACAAATAGTACCAAAATTAAATTGTTAGTCATGCGATGAAGTATAACGCCCCATTCATTTGAAAGCATTCATCTTCTTGAGGCTACATCTTTCAAATTATTTGTGATATTTAGTCTGTTTTGCCAAATCACCAAGGACTGCCATAGATAACGACATTTGTTCGCTGGATTAGCTCTGGATTTGTTGTGATCTGACCCTAATTTTTACCGAATAATCATCTTTAGCTATGAATTTGGAATGATAACAATCCACATTAAATTCAAGACCGCCTAAAGCAACTTGAAAAAATGACTGTTTGATTTTGAGCTGGAGGCTCATATTGTTTTGAAAGCGACAATGGTCAGACAATCATTGCTAACGGCGAGCTTTAGAGGTCAATTATTAAAAACTTTCTTGACCGGAATTGAATGATCTGGACATCTACTACTCTTGGTTTCAATAGGTCGACACAACGTGTCAAAGAGTTTATGCCACATTGGATATTTTGCACGAACGATTTGAGCATAACATCATCTAACGTGGAAGTGATGTGAAGTTGCCACCGATATCGGGCGATTTGAACCCGTTAGACATTTTCTTGTGGGATTTTCCTAGGTTGCAGCTACATACATATAACATAATTAGTCATTACAATCTTTCAGCCAGGATTACTACCTAGCTTCTCATACCACTTATGTTGTGTGCGTTAATTTTATGCATGAGTGGCGGGGTCTACAGTTTAAAGGCGGTGTATGTGAATAATCTAAAAACTATACATACATACATACATAATTGGATATTATAACCCTTCAGTCAGAACTGCGACCTAGTTTCTTACACCACTTATGTTGTGCTTGTTAATTTGGTGGTAGGACCTACACTTTAAAGTTGACTCCTCCGAACGACAGATTTTTGAGAAACTTTCCGAAGAAATACTTTTTGTATTTTGTCTGGTCTGGGGCTCGAACCCTGGCTTTACGTCTAATAAGCCAACACACTCCCTACTACACTACGACGACTTTTAATCTAAAAACTATAACGGCCCTCAAAATGACCATAACCTATCCCATTCATCAAATGTAACCTATTCTATGGGCTAGAGTCGTACACATTTCGGATGCACTCTACTCAGAGAATCAGTAGATAGCATTTGAATGATGTTATATTCTATACATAATGGAATCAAAAGGTCTGCCAAACGAGTAAAAGATTTCGATGTTATCACTTACACTTTTTATTTAATTTAAATGTAAAGATAGGAAGCACTTAAGCACTTGTGGAACATTGTGGCGGAACACATTCATACACGCATAAAGTTTCGTTAATTACAGAATTATTTCGTTTTCGATTCCATTTTTGGAGGGAGGCGTAAGAAATACATCAGAAAATCAAACTGAGAATGAGTTAGTGAAAAACGTACTCAGTCTTATGGACTTCGGAAGTAATGGTGATGGAACGTTATCGATTAAATATGGTTCTAACCATATCCATACCATACCATATCCTTAAGGACAATACACCAATAAAAACCAATATTATTCTCTTGATTTTTTAACACCTTGAAATGATTTACTGGGTTGCTGGGTTTTTTTTAATTGTAC
The DNA here is from genome assembly GCA_932273835.1 of Sarcophaga variegata. Taxonomy (NCBI): domain Eukaryota; kingdom Metazoa; phylum Arthropoda; class Insecta; order Diptera; family Sarcophagidae; genus Sarcophaga; species Sarcophaga variegata. Next base: position 113,639,432 of record OW026361.1, read on the forward strand.
ATGTCAAAACTAGAAGATTTTTATAAACAAAATATCACCAACATAATACGGGGTATGGGTATGGGTAACACAAATTGAGACAGAAACCGAAACTGAGACGAATTGAATTGTTAGTTCTAAAGGCGAGTAGAGTTAAGAAACAATACAATAATAACTGATACAAAAAAAAAAAAACAAAATTCATCACTTGCCTTTCGAAATCAAAATACAAAAATAATGGTTTAAACAGCAGCAAGAAAAGAAACTTAAATACAAAAACAAAAAACTGCTGAGGTAATCAGTCAACAAAATGAAAAATGAGAACAAAAATATATATTATTTACAATTTCCATGTAAAAATATTAAATAATATTTTGAGGATGAAATCTTTTATTAAAATTCACAAGAACGACCATAAAATGAAACAATTTCTAGGATGAAGGTTCTCCTAGTTTTAAGGAAACAATTTAATGTTGAATGTCATCGTTATTAAGAAATATTATTTGAACATCTTTACAAACAGGAAGATAGGCAGAGAAACAGAAAATTTAAGGTCGTTTTTATGCCGTTAAATTTCAATAGCTTCTTAAGGCTTTTTAAAGAGTTGTGGTATTAAAATAAAAACCCTTAAGCATAAGATACTTACGTTTAGATAAACGATTAAATAGAAAACTTTTCAAATACCAATAAATTTTATGGTTGTTAATTGCAGAAAACACTTACCTGAAATGAAAAAGAAACAAAAGAAAAGAAATGTATTAGAGAGAGAAAGAAAATATTTATTTTAAAATAAACAAAAAATATCTTTAAAACCAAATTAATAGCGTAAGTAGGGTAGGTAGGGGTGGTTGTCCACTCAAAAAGTTTGAAGGGACACAATTAGGCCATATAGGGCCTACTCAATGAATTACATTCCACATTCGTTATGCTATTTTTAATGTCTACAAGTAATTGTTAAAAACCTAGAAGGTTAAACCAGAAGTCTAAAAGGTCTGTGCCACTAGTATTGTCAACGCATGGCTTTGTCATTACACGTCTTAGTAATACTCTGCAATTTTTGTATGCTTTGATATCTTCTACACCTTTAGGGGCAGAAGTTCTTTGTACATCCATGGTAAGAGTATCTCAATCACTCTTCCAGAGAAAACCCTCATATAATCGCATTATACAATAACAGTAAGGGTCTTTTACAATCACATTCTCCATAATTTTTTAATCAAATTTTTATTACCATTCAAATGTCATGTTTATTAATTTTTTTTTTCAATTCAAGGGAATTGTGAAGACCATAAATTGGTCAACCTGAAGGTAGAGAAAGGTGATCAGTTGTATTTCTTAAGAATTTTACTTTCAAAAATTTGTTTTTGTGAAATAAATTCTTTGTTAATCTACGAATATAAATTAAAGGCTTTAAAAAATGTCATATAATGGCCAGTAATACAAAACAGTCTTTAACCCTAACATAATCTAGCAAATTCTTTTAGACTTTCTTTTTCTTGGTTTAAAAATATTTCTTATTTTTTTTAGAGATAACAAAAAAACGATTTTGATTTTGCTCTTTAGAGCAGCATAGTGTGGAGGAGAAAGTGGTACTATTAGGGTTAAAGGAATTGTTAAGAAATTACAGAATTTATGTTTTTTTTTACATTGAACTTTGGTCTTGTTGGCTTTACAATGTTGCTGGTTTTTTATGGCTTTCAATAACGTCTTTTGTTACAACAACAAAGAAGAAAAAAAAGAAGATATTTTTAAGCTTTTCTTCTCTTTTTTCTTGTGGCATTTTTATGGGTCAAAATAATTCAGTCAAAAAGTTTATTTTCAAATACGAGTTTAACACGCATGTAGTAGAACCAACAAAACGTAGAAACAAAAATAAAAATTTAAAAGTGTGACTGCCTGCTGCAAAGCTTTGGGTCCATCTTCTGTGCATTTATTTGACTTCTTTATCTTGCTGGCTGCAAACACCACACGAAGAATTTTTTTTTTTTTTTTTGTTGCAAATCTCTTAAACTATGCCAGTCAGCCAGTCAGGCATTATGTTCATACAACAACATACAACTTACGTACGTACATACGTGGTACATACATACATAACATATCCGTTCGGACTTCTTATATCCGTTCATTACAATCAACTGAGAAACAACTGACTGTGTGTGTGCAAGACCAATAACAAATCGAGGACATTGTCCGCTGCTTTACAGTATTTTTTGTTATTGTTTTCCGTTTCGTTTAATGTCAGAAAAATAAGGAAAAGAAAAATGAAACAGAAAAATGTGGTTAAAAACCCAGCAGCAAGAAGTCAAACAAGTCAAATTATAACAGCCAGTCCAAGATGACGAAGAAAAGAGCAGCAGCAGCAGCATGTATGCAACACCAAAAGGCCAAAACATAAGGCGAAACAGCAGACATTCAACACAAGATAATGGGTAGTTCCCTTTTTACTCTGTTATAAGGCAGGAGGCATGTATGTATGTGTATATGGCAATATCGTTACAGCATGCTTGCTGACTGTATATGTAGAATATTCTCCAAGCAATTTGTTGTTTTTTTTCAATTTTTTTTTTTGTTTGTAATTTTCCTTTTCTTTCCTTTTTGCTTTAAGCTGGCAAACAAAAAAGTAGGAAATACTTAAAAACAATTTTTTGCAGCTGTTCTTAAGGAATTTCTAGTATTTTTTTTCGCCTTTGCAAAAAATGCAGCAGCAACAGCAGCAGCGACAGCAAGAGCAAGAAAAAAGTGAAATGCCTTATAAAACATAATTTTATTACAACATCATTATCATGATCTTCATGGCCCGTTCGTTCAACGGTCATTTGTAATTGTCTTTCAAAAAACAACAACAACAACAACAAAGAAAAAAGAAATAAGCAATGCATTTCATTTAATTTTAATTATCTTGGCTACTAGACTTTTATTTGTATGTTTTATTATATAAAAATAAATAAAAATTATTTTTTTTTGTTTTATTTTATATTTATAAAAATGCCGTAATTAAATATTATCTGAACGGGTTTTTTTTTAAACATACATATTTATTTTACCATAATATCGTAATGTTGCATAACAATGTTGCCTCCAAATAAACAAACAGTAATTGTCTATGCTATGAAGCTCGTTTAGATACGCTGCCGCACATTGAAAGTTGCCGTTTATTGCCGTTTTAGTTCCGCGGAATGTGTGAATTTCAAATAGAAAGTTTACCCTTGTAACCATTTCTACCAGTAACAACAACCTGTAATTGTGTGTTTTAATGTTTTAATGTCTTTTTTAATAGCAAGTAAACTTGATTTCTAGATAGGCATAGCTCAACAACTAAATGAATAAAAAAAATACAAGAAAAAATTCATCAAAATTTGTATCTTCTGCAACATTGAAGTGAATAATAAATTATGAAATTGAGTACTAAAACAATTGATTTTTAATTTTTGATTATTACTTTAAATATGCTCGTAGGCTTGCTACTGATGGCAAAAATCGTATGCATTGATCCAAAGAAGTATTAACCCTTTGCACTCGGACTTTACCCACCAGCAACTCGACGCCACTTTTTAACGAAACGTAATATTATACAGTATAATTTTAGAATCAAGTAAGGAATTGTGATGAAATTTGTTTTGTATGAATTTGTAGACATTGAGGAACACATATTTACAAAAAAATATCAAAAATTCTTTCTATTCGCCGCTTCAGTACGAATTGAGATCTTGTATATTTCTTCTCTCGGTTATCCGATTTCTTTATTATCGTGTCAAGTTTCCCAGTTCATGGAGCCACACCCTTGTAGCTTTGGACATACATAATTGGTCATTACAACCCCTTCAGTCAGGATTACGACCTATTTTCTCACACCACTTATGTTGTGTGCGTTAATTTTATACATGAGTAGCAGGACCTACAGTTTAAAGTCGACGAACGACAGATTTTTGAGAAACTTTTCATGGCAATATTATTTACTCTCAGAGTTTTTGCCAGAAATCTGCTGAGAGGAAGTCGCCGAAGAAATACTTTTTGTATTTTATTTTGATGTCTGGCCTGGGGCTCGAACCCTGGCTTTTCGTCTAATAAGCCAACACACTACCTACTAGACCACGGCGACTTCATCGCTTATCGGCCTTATGGCTAAGATCAAAGTGTAGTATCTGTAGCTTTGGACGCCTAATCTAATATATCTACAATTTGCTCAACGGATCAGAGAAGTGTACAGCCCGTCGTGAACGCACTTCGCACGTTCCTTTTCGTCATGTAGAAGGGACGATTTATTTATCATGTAGCTTGTTAACTTTATCACATTTCGATCAATTTTTTTGTGCCATTTTAACAGAAAATTACAGGAGAACACGTGATTCTTAAAAATTTGCGGTGGCATAATTTCATTGTCCGTAATCGCTAACAAACTATCATATCCCCTCAGAGGGGACAACCGAGTGATATGCTAGACTTACGTTGTCCCCTCAGAGATGACAGCCGAGTGCAAAGGGTTAATATAGTGCTGGAGGTTGGGTCTGCAAAAGTGGTTATAAAGAGAAGACTGTCACCGGATAACTGCTTGGCATTGTAGAAAACTACAGAAAGTGGTCGAAATTAACTTTAACGTTTGATTGTTCCTCTCATTACTTCTTTTATTGACAGCTTTTTCAACGTCTTATTTCCTTACTTTTCATTGTTACAACCATAACCACAAAAACCTTATTTGAATGGCATTCAATAGAACATTTATTTTCGTTAGGACGGACATAGAGAGAATGAAAACCAAAACATTATGTGTTTAACCAATTCTTTAGAATTTTTTTTTTTGGAAATCTATAAGTCAATGTCTTTTACTAAATCAGTTAAGGGCAGGCAATAAAGCCAACAACTAACCTAGAAATATAATGTAAAACTAAAACAACCACAATAATAGCAACAACAATAGAAAGTACAATTTAAAACCGAACCGAACGAATATTGTTAACATGAGTTTTCTCTTTCTCTATGAATCTCGCCAAGTTAGTCATGTTGTTGTTCATTTTTAGACATATTTTTTTGGCCTATTGCCAAAAGTTATTATGAACCCTCATATCCTTCCTCCATCTTTTTGGTTTTAACTGGTGCTCTACAATAGATATGTACGAGTGTATCTCAAGCGTTTTCCTTTTTGGACAACAAGATAAAATAATCGTAAAAATAGTAACGTTGTTGTAAACTATACTGTTTTTTTTTTTTTTTGATCGGATTTCTTGTTGGAAAACGACATTTTACTCTGGGGATACTCAGACTCATTGAATGAATGAAAAAAATTTTTTTTTTTGTTTTTTGTGCCTTTTAGTGTGTGCAAAACATACTTTGTTTTTACAATTGTTTAGAATAGTTAAAGGTTAGTATAGTACATAGTATAATACATTCCTATGTGATAAGTATCTGTGTGATTGTAGCAGATATCCAAAGTACTTTAAATAGTAGATTGTTTTTATTGTTGTTTTTTTTTGTATCATTTTCCAACCAGCAAGGTTGCCTGTTGTGTTTTGTTCTTAACAAAAGTAAAAGTCAATTAAATGGCATTTTATTAAAAGTGCTTTAAATGCCAAAACATTGCGTTATTAAATACTATAGAATGATATGGATTTTTCAAATTGGATGGTTCAGTGTCATTCAAATTTTTCATTTTTATTGGCACGCAAAGGAAAACATTTTTGAGTTAGAAAAACAATTTGTTTCGAAAAGTTCGAGAAGGAACTTCAACTGAACAAACGTACACAGTTTAAGAACGACCGTCGCAGTAGTCTAGTAAGTAGTGTGTTGGCTTATTAGACATGAGGCCCCGGTTCAAACCCCAGGTCAGACGAATATTTCTTTGAATATTTCTAAGGCGACTTCCTCTCAGAAGATTTCTGACAAAAACGCTGAGTAAAAGAAAACTGCCATGAAAAGTTTCTGAAAAAACTTGTCGTTCGGAATCGACTTTAACTTTAGGTCGCACCACTCATGTATAAAATTAACACACACAACATAAGTGGTGCGAGAGGTTAGGTTGTAATTCTGACTGAAGGGTTGTAATGACCAACTATGTAGGTATTTAATCAGTTCGAATGTGAATGTTTAACTCGCCGTAATCAGTTGATAGTGTGTTGGCTTATTAGACGTAAGGCGACGGTTCAAACCCCAGGTCAGACATCAAACCGAAATATAAAAAAATATTTCTTCTGCGACTTTCTCTCAGGAGATTTCTGGCAAAAACTCTGAGAGTAAATAAAATTGCCATGAAAAGTTTCCCAAAAAAAATCTGGCGTTCGTAGTCGACTTTAAGCTATAGGACCCGCCACTCATGTATAAAATTAACACACACAACATGAGTGGTGTAAGAAGCTAGGCCGTAATCCTGACTGAATTGTTGTAATGGCCAATTACGTATGTGTGTATGTATGTATGTGTTTGTGATTGTTTAAGAAGAATTCATTATTACTCGATTTATAGTGCAATAGACTCCACTCATCCATCGATTTTTGTTAGTCTAAACAGTAAGAGGTGTTAAAATCTTTTAAACAATCCCTTTACCACATGGCCCAATTTAATCATTTAAACTTTATATTAATTTTCTAACCTTTTTGATTATTGTTTCTATTCTTTATTAAATTTACCACATATTTTTTTTACAAATAAAATGTTATTTTCAAATGCAATACAAATGATTCAGTGTTACTTTTTTGTGCTATTTCTGTCGAATACATTTATTTTTTTATTTATTATTTTCACCACAATTTATAATTGAGGTTTTATGACCCTCGTTATATGTGCTTTAGTAATTTCTAAAATAACTTGTTTAAATGGCGCTTTATTTCAGTGCTTCTTTTTGTATTGAAAACTTGTCACAATTAAAAATTAAAAATTAATAAATTTTGCATATAAAATGACACGATTAAACAAAGTGATTGAATAATTTATTTAAATTAAAAGCTCTCTCTCACGTACAATGAAATAAAAGAAGAATAAAAATTCAACAAGTAATCCTTGAAAGTTTATTAAAAGTTTTTATGAGAAACATTTTTTAAACTGAAATCCGTTAAAAAGGATTTCATTTAATTTTATTATTATTGATGGAATTTTTTTAATTACCTCCATAATAATATTTAACATAAGGAAAATGGTGGTGAGCATCGCTATACATCGAATTGCGAAAGGTTTGGGTATGACCTGTATGTAGTATAAGTCAAGGTTTTTTTCGCGAAGCAATATTGATGTTTAAGTTAAATAAACAAATTCTTTGTATTAAAACAGCATTATTATCTTAAACCCTCAGCCCTTTTGCATCATCGCAAAACCAATTTCATGGGTTTAGAACCGCTGAAGATGCAGTTCGTATAATTCTTAGATTTTTGAGACTATTGAACAAAAAGCCTGAATTAAAAATTATTTTTTTTTTTTATAATTTTACATTAAAAACAAATTCAATTTACTTACGATTGAAAACAAAATTTTAAAGAACAAAGAAAAAAAATTTAATTAAATTACAACAACAAATCCGTAAAAGAAAACTTTTAATATTCTTTACAAAATAGACCACAATAACAGATTCAAAGATTTTAACTCCTTTTTGACTGAAGTACAAAAGTAACTTTTCAAATACAGGCTTAAACTTATTATTGACTGAACTTTTTAATTAAAACCACTAAACAGCAGCAAATGCTAATGAAAACTAAAAACTGAAACTAAATGACAAATAAAATCGAAATCGAAAAAAAAAATTAAAAATAAAAAAAATTTTTGTAACAAAATTACAAATTAAATTAAATAAAATGAAAAAAAAGGAAAATAAATAAAAAAAAATAAAAATAAAAACAAATCGAAATTAAAAATTAAACAAAGAAAAGAAATTTACATTAAAAAAACAAACAAACAACAACAAGAATAACAATAATAAAAAAACGTAAATAATGAAATCCAAATACTTGACAATCGTTGAAATTGAAAGCGTCTGAAACGCAGTTTTTGGAATTTTTTTCTTCTGCTTTTCTCCTTTAATTTTGTTGTTGTTGTTGTTTTTGTTTTTATTTGTTTTAGTGATTGTGAAACTAAAATAATCGTTTTTAAACTTGGCATATAATGCAGCAGTCCCAGGGGTGGTGGCTGGTGGTGGTGGTGGTGGTGACTGAATGAATAAATGTATTGATAAGCTTAATAAGAACAACTACAACGAAAACAAATCAAAAAAATAAACAAAAATTCCGAAACAGTGAAAAACTTACGAAAACACGTACCGCTGATGCCGCCTTTAACCATTAATTTCAACCAAAACACCAAATAGTTAAAAATTGTTCAATAGAAACACAAAAAAAAACGATTACGTTTACGACAACGACAACGACGTTTACGGCTATGACGATAAACAACAATAACAAAAGCATTTATAAGCTATGAAAATCAAGCTCAGAAAACTAAAACGAAAGAAAAAAACAATGTTTTGTTTTGGTTTTTTTTTTTACGGAAATCACGTTTTTTAATATTAAAAATAGTAGCAATACTAACAACAACAACAACAACAACAACAACAACATCGACAATAATAACAAAATTTCCAAGTTATAGAGAAACGTTTAGAGTAAATCGAAAAACGTTTTTATTTACTATATTGCGGCATAAATAACGAGAGTTTTTTGGAAAAGTATGGTAAAAGCTAACTCAACCTTAAAGTACGGACATATAGCAACTAAGTGCCTTGGCGATCTTGTGGTTAGCTAGCATGCCTATTAGAGTAGTGAAATCGTTACCCATCAGAAATCCTAGCCTGTTACACTACACCGAGCATGTGGTCTGCGTAACTCCGCTTGTAAATAATAAATACGTAGAAATGTTCATAATGGTCTTCGTTTTTAAAATTTTAAAAACGAAGACTTTCTAATCCCATTAAAAAGCGTAGCCTTTTGAGAAGCAAATTTCTTCAGCCATACTTACATACATAATTGGTCATTAAAGCTCTTCAGTCAGGACTACGGCCATTTGTCATTTTTATATGTACATAAGTGGCGAGACCTACAGTTTAAACTCGATTCCGAACGACAAATTTTTGAAAATTTATCATGGCAATTTTATTTACTCTCAGAATTGTTGCCAGAAATCTGCTGAGAGGAAGTCGCCGAAGAAATATTTCTTTATACTTCGTCGTTTTGTTCGCGATGTCTGACCTGGTCTTTGTACCGTCGCCTAACATCTAATAAGCCTACCTACCTACTAGACTACGGCGACTTATTGGACTATGGAGTCACTTATTTCAGGCCCTCGAAACTGTTTTAGGTTTAGTTTACAATCCTTAGAAAGATCAACTCCTCTTACTGCCAAGCAGCAGAATTAGAAAATTTCTGAGGAAAAGAAGGGATTTCTGGTTTGAAGGGATCAAAGCTGGTATTAATAAATAAGAAATATTTTTCAAACTAGATTAGTTCGGTGGCAATCAAGGTTTATTTCATTATGGTTTTTGAAATTAAAAAATTAAATATCTATATAATCCTCTCTACATAAGCTCCCTAATCGCACATATAGGATAACGTTAACAGCAATAGTAAGCCGGCATCACTACCTTCTTACAAAGTCTAGGATCCAAAAATGTGCAAAGCTCTTTACCACTATACCCAATACAACAATCCAATACGTTTTCACAGAGGCATTAGTTCTAGGAAACGACAGATGGCAACCTTGGCATTCTAGAATCTTCTATAACTGAACAATAATTTGCATAACAGAAAAAGATTTGTTAATGAAATCATATGTTACCAATAAATTTTTTTGAAAAGCTTTGATAATAACAACAATAGATCGATAACAATTTCAATATCACCCAAAATTCTAAAGACAGCCCTCGTTTATTTTACTACATTTCAATTTCCAACAAAATAGCTATCGTAGAAATTTCAAATTATTTACTTTTTCTTTCATTTCACCTCCTTTTCGTTTCATTTTATTTTTATTTTCAAATACATTTTCAAATAAAATTGTTTTGTAAGTGATATTAAACTGCAATATTGCTGGCTGAATACTTTTGTTGTTATTTTATTGTTATTGCTGTTGTTGATGTTGCTGGTGGCAACTAAATTACATTAAGATTTGGTTTATATTTTGCACAGGTAACACACACATACACACACACAACAAAAATAAAAAGTTTTTCTCAAACCAAAAAAAGAAAAAAAAACGAAAATAAAAGAAAATGGAAAAGGTGGCGGTTGCGGTAAAAAAAGACCGCAAATTTACAATCTGACACAACAAGACAGGATGGGATGGGAGAAAAGAAAAAATGAAAAATAAAACAATTTTAATGGAACACATGTTATGGTTTGTGGAAAAATAAAATAAAATTTTCCAAGAAGCTATAATAGGAAAAACCACAGAATACAACAAAACTTGGGAATAAATTATAGAGATCATCAGTTGTGTAACTCCCCCACAGTAGCTTTGTTACAGTAAAATGTCTATAAAAGGTCGAAGTTGTAAAAAAAAGCCCATAAAAATTCACTTTTTTTGGTACGTTTAAATAAATTTGTTTCAATCATAGGTCACTAAGAACGCCCTTTGAATTGAAATAAAGAAAAGTCATAACGACATTCGATTGGAGTTCTTTTAGCTTTAATGAGTTCTTAAAACAAATTCTTGATTAAAAAATAGCTTGCTTTTAAAAGAAAACTAAAATGTTTGCATAATTTGAAAGCTACTTTATTACTAGAAAAGCTAGCCTATGAAAAAAATAGACAACCAAAGTGTACAATTACATATAGCGGTGGTGGTATAGGATCCCAAAAAAAGAAGTGCTTCAAGCTTAAAATATTTTAAAAGCATGTGTTACATCTCTGCAACGTCCACGACCATCAAAACTACCATCACAGGCCTAAATTATATGTGGAACTTAGTTTATTTCTAAAATTAGTGGACCATATCTCATTTATATTTATTAGCCAGAAATGCAGACAAGACGGCATGCGAGCTTGTTGCAACACGTCAAAAGCAACAGCAGCGTCTAACAGAGATATGCAGCCGAAATCATTCTCTCCACAGCTCCTGTTCTTCTGCGTTCTCTTAGGACTGAGCAGGAGCAAGTTTTAAAATTTTTATTTGAATTAATTTTAAGCAGCTTTCAAAGACATTGTTCTCTCTAGAAGTTGCATCGCTTTATATCTGCTTCTATAAGAAGTTATCTAGAACCGTTGCAAAAAAATGCTATTTTAAAGTTCTTCATAATGTAAGTCATAAATAAGCACTGCAAGTCTAAAAACTCTTTCTCGATTGGTTTCCATCTAGACTACTTACTTAACGAAACGACAACTGCTAGTCGCAATACGTTTTAATGCCCTGCAACGCTGGCATATTGTTCCCAACTAACCTAACCTAGATAAGAGGTTTCACAACAGAATGGTTATCTCCGGAGATTTCGTGAAAGTCTAAGGAATTTTTACCGAAATACTTAATCTTAAGGAAGTCGCCGTAGTTTAGTAGGTAGTGTGTTGACATATGAGGCCACGGTTCAAACCCCAGGTCATACATCTCCAACAAAACGAAATATGAAGAAAATATTTCTACGGCGACTTCCTCTCAGCAGAATTCTGCAAAAACACTGGGGGTAAACAAAATTGCTGTGAAAAGCTGTGTATAAAATTAACACACACAATATAAGTGCTGTGGGAAGCTAGGTCGTAATTGTTATGTACATATGTACTTAATCTTAAGACATATTTTCAACTCCAAATTTCTGCTGTATTCTCTAGTCCGAAGTGATGACCATTAATCAAGCTACACGACATAGATCCTGAGCAACTGATCTCCTTCCTTCAGAATTTCTATTTTCTCTAAAAGCCAAGCGGCAACCTTCAACTCAAAACATGTCGGCACATGCAGCGACTTCTTTGATCAGCTCTCATAGAAAATTGTGCCAATCTCATAAGGGTTCTTAGTCGTAATGAAATACCGAATAATTGTGTAGCCAAATAGACGATTTAGGTTGGTTGTTAGGGTGCTTCAACACAATCGACGGCTCCCAGATGCTAATCGACGACACCGACGATGAACTTTTCAATTAACTCTGAGATACCGCTTCCCGTGAGGTCACTATGTGTACATAAGGGCACTGAGAGTCCCTGCTATTTTATACAAGATACACAAATAATGTGAAAAATATTTTTGCACTGTTTTTGGCGAAGATATATTCTATCTTATGTAGAATTTTTGGATAACTTGAGGTGAAACGGTTTGATTATCATAATCCGTAGGTATAGTAAACGTCAATAGAATAGAGGTAGAGTGCAGTGACACTAGGATATTATCATCAGATGTTTAGAAACCTTTAAGCAAAGTATAGGATTAAATCATGTGCGTGATAGATTCAGTAAAAAATTAAAAAGCATTGTACGGAAGTGCTAATACAATTCAAATTAAACTTTACCCTGTTCAATAAATGTAAAGTACTGATCAAGTTATATATTTGCAGCTGTTACCATGGACTTGGACAAAACAATAATCACTTTAAGATTTTATTTTTTGTTTTTCTTTTAACCACACTTAAAATTTCGTCGTTTTTTTTTTTTTTTTTTTTTTTTTTTTTTTTTTTTTTTTTTGCTTAAAAACCCAACTTAGTGTTTAGTTTACATGAGCATGTAAAGTATGTAATCAAATGTAAAGAAAACATATCCAAGAAGAAAAATAGCAGATAAAAATAAATTGCAAGTTTAGACAGCAAAGAAAAAAAAGCCAAAACAAATGGTTGTTGTTATTTTATTTTTAACAACCAAAAAGTGAAAGTTTTTTTTTTTGTTTTTATTTTATTTATTTAAATTGCTCCTTATTTTTTAAATACAATACTGAAGCGAAACCAAAATTATAAGAAAAAAAAAACACTACCAGATGAAAAGAAAAGAAAATGTAGAAAAACAAAAAGACAGATGTGAGTGGATGGATAAAGCAAACCCATTAAAGAAAACAGCAAAAAATAAATAAATAATACACATACTCTTTGAAATTAATAAATATGATGGTTGTTAAGGAAAAAACTGTGGCTTTTTTATTTGAAAACCACTGAAACTGCATGAAAAAACAAAAAACAAACACTCACTCTGTATAACATGGATTGTGTTTGATTTCTTTTTGCCTTCTGCACAATTGAAGGTTAGTTTGATGGAAATTTTTTCAAGTGGAAAATCTATAATTTGAAAATATTTGTTTCTTTCTATTGGTCAAATAACATGTTAAACCTTTAAATGTTACCAACAACAGTGTTCAATAGTGGGGACTACTTTCAAACCAGATAATTTGAAATTCATTGTCCGAAACATTTTTCCTACTTACAGATCCTGTTCGAGGCGATCAGTACATGAAGCCAACCATTAGCCTTTCTAATTAAATACTTTAGTGTGAAGGCATTGAACTTTCAAACGTTTTTTTTTTAGAAAATATTTTATTACAAATATTTTATTACAAAAAAAAACGGAAGAAGTCATATTGTTTGAAACAGCATAGGAGGGACACTCTTCCAGTGTCTAACAGTGTTGAAAACAGTGTTATGAGCTTTGTTTTAGTTTTATAAATCAAATTTGCAGCCACACAGGTACACAGAGGGAAAACTGCCTAATAAAATCAAGAAGATTTTCTCTACGAAACGTTTTTGGAGTGAGGGGTATTACAGCAGAAAGAAACGAATATTTTTTCGTAGAGATTTCTTATTATTTTTATGTGATAAATCTTTTTAATTTTTTCAAGACATAAAACACATACATTTAAGAAGAAAACTTGTTATTTACCATTTTTTACTCAAATTCCGTCATTTTTGCCACAAAAAATTCAATCCATAGAGAAAAACTTATTGATTCCATTGTGTTTTCTTCTAAATTGTATAAAACAAGAATTTCTTATTAATTTCATTGGGCTACCTAATCAATGTTTTCAAAAAGTTTTTTCTTATAGATTTCATTAGGCTACTTAATCATTTTTTTTTTTAAGAAGCATTCCTTATTGATTTCATTAGGTTTCTATTTGATCAAGTGTAAATTATCTTATTAATGTTTTAATAAGAATATCTTCTTGATTATATTAGCTGACTTGTTAAAAAAATTTAACAAGTGGAAAAAAGTAATAAAAATATTCCTTCTTAAAAAACAAAGTAAACTTAAATAAAAACTTTGAATTGTTTTAATTTCAAAAAAAGTGTTATAAAAAACAAATAAAATTTTGAGTAATGACCCAATTTTTAAATCCTGGGAGCTACGTGATGAAACGTGCAACATTCTTTTAAGTTTTGGAATTACATCAAGAAACATATTAAAAAAAATGGAAATCGAAGACGTTGAAAATTTATTCAAGAAGGTGGACCAAAAATATACTGGGGAGTTGATTAAATTCAAAGCAGGACTAAGGGAATGGAGAAGAAATATTGTTCGTGCAAAATTATTATTAATAAATCAAATATTAAATTAGTTTCTAAGTAAATATATCAATAAAAAATCTATAATAATATCAAGCAAAATCAATTAGTATTATTTATAAAAATAAAGGGATAGTCTTATAAAATTAAGAAGAAAATCTTTTTGAAAAAAAAAAAACAAAAAGAGGGCCTAATAAAATCAAGAAGAAACCTTTTTGAAAAAACAAAAAGAAAGCTTAATAAAATTAAGGAGAAAACCTTTTTAAAAAAATCAAGAAGACTATCTAGTAAAATCCCTAAGTTTTCTTCTTGATTTTTTCAAAAAGGTTTCCCTTCAAAAAATAATAAGAATCTCTTCTTGAAAAAAAAACCATAGAGAAATCTTATAAACTTTGTTCTAATTTACTATGTATTTATTAGGTTCAGTTTTCTCTGTGTAGCAGAACCTATGATGAAGATGTGGTTGACTTATGACAGTTGCGGAGGAACATAGTCCTCTACGAAAATCTATGGCTTTATTGTATTGGGTGTATGGCTGAAGGAATCGCCGTAGTCTAGTAGGTAGTGTGATGGCCACGGTCAAACCCCAAAACGAAATTTGAACAAAAATATTTCTTCGGTAACTTCCTCTCAACAGATTTATAGCAAAAAGCTCTGGGAGTGAATAAAATTGCCATGAAAAAGTTTCTCATAAATCTGTCGTCAAAAATGATACCCAAAGCATAAGTGTTGTGAGAAGCTAAACCGTAATCCTGACTAAAGGGCTGTAATGACCAATTATGTATGTACATATGTATGGCTGAAGGATCTATTGCTTCTCAAAAGGCTACGCTTCCTAATGGCGTTAGAAGATCTTAGTTTTTAAAATTCGAACTTCGGACAGCATTATGAACATTTCTGCGTACTTTTTTAGATTCGACCTTAGACTGTTTGAGTTTCTTCTGCACTAAGCTACATATTTGAAAGGGACCGTCATAATAAACTGTAGATAATTTCTGTTAGCATTTTGTATATGATTCACCGTGATACCTTAAGGCATTTGTAAAAAGAAAAATAAATTAAAGTGTGATGGTGTCGTTTCAAATTGGAATTCTTTTGTATCATGGCCAATTAACCAGTGGTATCGATCTTAGTCGACTATAATTTCCTTGCAGTTTATTAAGAATTTAAAACAATTTTTTTTAATTATTAAAATTATTTTAAAACACCACCAATGCAAAAGTACTTTAGAGCATAACAGTGCATGTAAATTATTAATTATTTTAAAGTGCTACTACAACTGTCGGTTTTCAGTTTGAAGAGTGAATTTTTTTTCTTTCGTTCTTTTTTTCCTCAGTTTCACAGTAGCTCGCTGAACAAGTTGTTATTTTGCACTCCATATGCTCTACACATAATTAGTAGGTCATCAGTTAATTAACGTGAATGTATAGAAAGAGTTAAAGTGGTAATTTGTAACTATACTCGCATCCCTTACTCGCTCCTCTTCTCTATCTTAATGCACCTAGTCATAGGTATTTATTAAAATACATCACATCATTTATTTTTTTTTTAGTTTCATTTGACTATAAAGACTCCGACAAGTTGTGAAAATATTTGTACAAAGTACTGCAATTGTTTACTTAAATACATAATTGACATTTGCAACTACTTTTGTGTGTCAAATAAATATCACACATGGAAGAGAAATGAATGATATACTATGCTAATACGTATGTATGTATGTATGTGCTGTCCAAATAGAAGTAAAGTAAAGTTTATTAGACTTGTTGAAACAAATGCAAGTAGTTTAGGATACCTCTGTGGTAGTATGACTTTTAGATTCATGAATTCTGTTGTAAAAAGGAGAAAAATCTTGCCTGAGAACAAGACTACTTACTATGCCTGTGCTTATTAAAGAATAAATGATGGAATACACTACCTTCGCAACTGAATTTCGCATTAAGCAGCGCGAAATATCTGAATATTAGCAAAATTTTGCTCATTCATTAATCTAACGAGTGATTTTTGTATTCCATTTATCAGTATCAACCAAAGAAGGTTTTAAAATCAAATTTCTAACGAAAAAATATCTTGAGCGTTGAAGCTCATTCTTGGCTTAATGGGTAGGTACAACCCCTCGGTCAGGTTTACGATTAAGCTTCGCACACCAGTTATGTTGTGTGTGTGTTAATTTTATACATGAGTGACGGGACCTACAGTTTAAAGTCGACTCCGAACGACAGATTGGCAATTTTATTTACTCTAAGAGTTTTTGCCAGAAGACTGTTGAGAGGAAGTCGCCGAAGAAATATGTTTTCATATTTCGTTTACTTGGAGATGTCTGACCTGGGGTTTGAAACGTGTACTACCTACTTGACCACGGCAACTATTCTTCTTGATTTTCTTACTCTTACTTTATTGGTTCCAATAGATGTTTGTGGTGGTTTGGGTGCACTAGAAGTCTAGGGTGTAACGTGCTAATCTATCAATGTAGAGGTTCAATTCCTAATTACGACTCTAGTCTGGTAAAATTTGTTAAATTTGTGAACCATCTAACATTGGTCTTACAAAATGCATAGCAATAATAATTGAACATCAATTTGACACAGACTACTCCATCTTTCTATCTTCCTACAACTTTCCTTCCGGTACTGAAACCAAATGCATTGCTTGTTGGTCTCAGTTAGAAAAATGTTTGATAATGTCATATAATTGGGCAATAAATAGTGAACTATTGACAGTTCTTTTCGTTCATTGCCTCTTCAAATGTAGGGGTTATGGGTTCGATAGTCGTCAAACACTATGTTCTGTATACTACAGAGAGGTCTTCTAGACTCTTTCTATCAAGCAAATAGTGTTCGCTTCTCTGAAAGAAATTTTTTTTTTAAATTTTAAAATATCAAAATATAAAATTCGCTTCGCTGAAAGTATATTTAAAAAAAAAAATTTTAGTATCAGAAAACATACACATATTCCAACAGGAAATCATTCAAACTTATCGAATGTCACTCCTCCATAGAACTACAAAAAATTATTGTATTGTACACGTATTAATAAATCAAGAATATCTTTGTGCCTTACATCTGACTACAATTGTTTTGTGATTTATTTTCATAGATTTTTAATAATAAAATTACGTCTCAATAATAAATTTATTTGTGGTTTTAAGTTGTAAATTTAATAGCCTGATGAAATTCAAATTAAAATTAAAATCAAATATAAAAAGAAATTTATTATTTTTTTTTATTTGATTGTTGTTACATTTATAGCCAACATCTAACCAACTTAACGTTCGTATTAAAAAAATGAATTTTTTTATTTTTATTTTTTATATAAAATTCTCTATTCTATGGGGGGCTGGCTTGCTTTACGATTTCGCTTAAAATATGATTTAAATGCATGGCATTGTTTTAAAATAAAAAAATACAAAAAAAATAAATATTTTAAGTTTTAAATGAATTCCCTTAAGGCGTGTTTAATTTACTCCCACAAAAAAAATAACAAAAATTTACTGTCATGCAATATGTTGTTGGCGGGGGGGCTGGGATGGCGTATATTTTTGCACGTTACATGAAAGGAAATCTCTATAGAATTTACAGGCATTCTACGTACGTACGAAAGTACTTATGTACATATGTACTATTTGTTCTCTATATAAATAAATGTGTTCCTAACAATTAACGTTGGTGGAAATTTATTTACCAGAGCAGCGCGCTTTTATTTCATTTTTGTATTTTCCATTTTCAAAAGAATTTCCTTTCTTTTTTCATTATTCGTTTGTTTTTTCTTTTGTTAATTTCGCTTTTTAAGAGTGGCTCACATGTTAATCAGAGATATTTTCTTTTGTATTGTGTTTGAATTAATTTTTGCTTGAAACTACAAAAGAAAACAGAAAATCTTGTTAAATGGGTCACATTTGTTAAAAAAGAAACCAATTGGGGATTTGCACACAAGAAAATAAGTCCTTTATCTTATCCGTATCCAATTAACGCCCACGGTACCGACAAATTTCAGTTTGTTCTACTTAGGAAGCATTTCACGAACAAGAAGATAAAAGTAAATTGAAAAACGGAACTATCGAGAGCACGGTTTATGGCAATAAGATGTTCCTAAGTATTCAAATCTAGGCTTGTGTAAAGCTACGGTGAGCACGAATTTATCACACTAAAGAAACGATCATGACAATCTGTTAGAATTTTTCCATTGTGGTGTACGAAAGATTAAGCAGACACAAAACAAAAGATTAAGGAAAGATGTGTTTCAAATATTTCTTAGGCGACTTCCTCTCAGCAGACTTCTGACAAATACTCTGAGAGTAAATAAAATTTGCCATGAAAAAGTTTCTCAAAAAATTATCGTTCGGAGAAGACTTTAAGCTGTAGGTCCCACCACTCATGTATAAAATTAACAAACACAATGTAAGGGGTGTGAGAAACTAGGTCGTAATCCTAACTTAAGGGTTGTAATGACCAATTATGTAAGTTCTGTAAGTGTTTCAAAAGTTATAGAAAATAAAGGACGAAGATGTACAGCCATTTAATGCCAGAAATGCAACTCTCCATAATAGAAATCTTAACAGAAGAAATCATTTCAATTTCCATGGCATTGGCAACCCAGACAAAAATTTTGAGCCTAAGAGATTCACAAAATGTGCTCGACAATTTCAGGTTCCCCCACACTTCCACAAACCCTGCAGAAACAAAGATTATGTCCATCAACTTATTTCTTCAAAATATAATGCCCTGTTGAAAAACCGATCATGACAAATTGGGACCATAATTCATAATTCTACAAAACTCTCCAATTGCGCGCAGAAGGACCCACTCTCCGTCAGATCAAACTTTCGATCTACCTGAAGAAGTGTCCTATAATTACATTGTCCCTAACGTCACCCTATCTCGTAACCCAAACCCAGTACCACTCATTACTGTACTGAGCGAATTCCATCAAACGCATCGAAAAAGTTGGTCAGCATAGGGGCTGCACAGTGGACGGTATTTAATGCACGAACATTCGTCGGAAATTACACAAAAATGTCGTAAATAATTTGGTCGCAGAAAAAGACCAACAGTGCCCGGTATACGCAAAGTTTATTGCTAAAGTTCGTGAAACTGGCTTCATTGTTGATGCGCCAAAATGTGAGCGTGGTCGTACAGTGCGTACATCCGAAAATATCAAAACTGTATCTGGGAGTATGCGTGTGAATCCATCAACATCAACTCGTCATCGTTCTCAAGAATTAAACATTTCAGGCACCATTTTACGTTGAATTTTGTGAAAAAACCTCGGTATGACGCCTTACAAAGTTCAATTGGTTCAGGAGTTAAAGCCACAGGACCATCCGCTTCGTTTTCGCTTCGCTTGATGGGCAAAAAAAAATCATCTTTTCGGATGAAGCTTATTTTCATCTTGGGTACGTGAATAAACAAAATTACAGTATTTGGGGCTCAGAAAACCCATATGCGGTGTTACAGATGGCAATGCACCCATTACGAGTAACTGTTTGGCGCGGCTTGTGGAGCGGAGGAATAATTAGCAGTGGACGGTATTTAATGCACGAACAAATTAACAATTACAGCCAACGTTATGTCATCAATAACAACGTGTTAATTTAAGTAGAACTTTTCAATTTACATGAGAACTTTTTATAGGATCCTACAGTAAACAGAACGACAACCAATTGATTTAATATTATTCGATATGCGCCGTAGTCTAGTAGGTAGTGTGTTGGCTTATTAGACGTAAGACTTCGGTTCAAACCCCAGGTCAGACATCAAAACGAAATTTAAATAAATATTTCTTCAGCGATTTCTCAACAGATTTCTAATAAAAACTCTGAGAGTAAATACAATTGCCACGAAAAGTTTCTCAAAAATCTGTCGTTCGAAGACGACTTTAAACTGTAGTTCCCACCACTCATGTAAAAAATCAACACACACAACATAAGTGGTCCGAGAAGCTAAATCGTAATCCTAACTGATTACGTTGTAATGACCAATTACGTACATATACGCGACGATATTGTTTTGGATCGAACAATAACACATTAAAAGTGGTTCAAAGAAGAAACTAAAATTTTTATTCATCCAGGTATTAAAAAATAGAAAATATTCGAAATGCTTCTTTTATGAGGAACTAAAATACCATTTTAACTCATATACTAGACTGACTACAATGATAACATTTGAATTATTTTAAAAGCGTTTCTGTTTTTCTAACATTTTAATGCCTTTAAGACATCTGCTAGTCAATTATTATTGATTATTGGTAACGTTTTTTATTTGTTCGAACATAAATTTTAAATTCGTTTACCATTCCATATCATATTAGACGAGTAATAAAATTTTATTGTGTTTCAATATTAAAATATAACAAAGAAAAAAAAAAACGGAATTAAATAGAGTATTACTCGTAAAGACACACTGCTGTTTAATTTTTTATTCATGATTTATATTCTAGTCATTTACAGATGCGGAATAATTGTATTTGAACGCAAAATAATGGTTAAACCGACCAGATTTTAATGAAATCATAAAATGGTTTTGTTTTAATTTTTAGCATAGAATTGCTATAAAAAAACATCTATAGACAGCAAAATCAAAGTTAATAGAAAAAAATTACGGAAATAATTGTATGGGGTGGGCCATCTATCGGTTTAAATTTAAACCATCGGTTATTTCGAATCTGGCAATATTTATGTCATTTAAATTCTGTCACAAAACTCAGTATATTTTTTCCACTGATCACAATGAATCGATTTACGCTTGAGCAACGTTGCGATTTATTTCAAATTTGTTTCCAAAACGAAAACAATTGCTCAAAATGTCGTAAATAATTTGGTCGCAGAAAAAGACCAACAGTGCCCGGTATACGCAAAGTTTATTGCTAAAGTTCGTGAAACTGGCTTCATTGTTGATGCGCCAAAATGTGAGCGTGGTCGTACAGTGCGTACATCCGAAAATATCAAAACTGTATCTGGGAGTATGCGTGTGAATCCATCAACATCAACTCGTCATCGTTCTCAAGAATTAAACATTTCAGGCACCATTTTACGTTGAATTTTGTGAAAAAACCTCGGTATGACGCCTTACAAAGTTCAATTGGTTCAGGAGTTAAAGCCACAGGACCCATCCGCTTCGTTTTCGCTTCGCTTGATGGGCAAAAAAAGAATCATCTTTTCGGATGAAGCTTATTTTCATCTTGGTGGATACGTGGATAAGCAAGATTGCCGTATTTGGGGCTCAGAAAACCCATATGCGGTGTTACAGATGGCAATGCACCCATTACGAGTGACTGTTTGATGTGGCTTGTAGAGCAGAGGCATCATTTCTTTGAAAATGAGAACGGCGCAACCCTTACGGTCAATGGAGACGCCTATCGCATCATGATAACCGATTTTTTTGTATTCGCTCTTCATGGTATTGATGTAAACGTCGTTTGAACTCAACACGATGGTGCAACTCGCCACACATTTCATGCCACAATCGATTTATTGCGTGAAACGTTTGATGGTCGTCTAATTAGCCGAAGTGGTGATGTCCATTGGCCGCTAGGAAGCTGCGATATGACACCGTTGAACTATTTTCTGTGAGGCGCCGTTAAAAATAAGTGTTATGCCGACAAACCAGAGACAATTAAGCATTTGAAGGCCAACATTCATGGTGCCATTGCCCAGATACAACCACATACTCTCGAAAAGGTGCATGAAAATTGGTCCAATCGAATAAGGTGCTGTGAGGCCAGCCACGGCAGCCATATGAATGAAACAATATTCCATTCCTAACCGGAACAATTGTACTCCAAAACCAACAAACAAAAATTGACAAAATTTCAAACCATTTTAAAATTTAAATTTTTAAATGACCCACCCTATATATGTCATTCTGGTTTAGCAACGAAGGAAATTTTAACTCCTAAAGAGAATAAACTCTTACCCATAACCATTATCAAAAGTGAAGTAATGAAAGCACCCAGTGCCACAAAGTTTAAAACAAAAGAGCCATTAAATGAACACGCTTTGTTGAGAGTCAACAATAATACCAAAAGTTAAGACTGTTGACGCATTGTTTGTTGGCTTAATTTTTCTTCAAAAAAAAACAAAAGAATACCATGGTATTGGTATGGTTGTTATTTGCTTAAGACCCTTAAACAAATTGCTATAAGATATGGAAAATTTAAAATGGGTTTTAACATTTCGTTGGTAATAAATTTATTTTAACAAAAAACAGAAAAAAGTTTTATTTAAAAAAAACAAAAAGAAAAAGTTTTCCATTCATTCTAAAGCTAGCATATGTTCCATTCTATGTACAAATATTTTCTTTTATTAAAGCAAATATAGTGACTGTTTGGAATTTTATGAAAAACCGTTTAGTCATCACGATTACTGGTGAATGTAAAAGTTGTCTGTCTGTCTGTCTGTCTGTTTGTCCATCTATCCATAGGTGTCCAGTCCATACACCATATGACCACCATTCATTGCAATAATCATTGTCATCAATTATTGCATAAAAATATGTTCCTTCTTTTCATGCTTTGCTTTGTTGCTTTAAGAAAAAAAACTTTTTTTTTATTATTATTGACCTCAAGTCGTGTTGAGAATTTTGAATTAATTTATTGCGCTTTCATTTACTTTCATATTTTCTTTTATTATTTTCTTTGTTTTGTTGTAATTTTTCTTGGTTTTTTGGGTGATTGTAAGAAAGAGCCAAAATAACTTATCGTATTAAATATTTTTACAGAAAGTGTTTGTGAATTTAAGAAATCAATTTATTAAACTATGTACGTGAAAGTAAGTAAAGAATTATTAGTATTTCTTTAACGAAATATACAAAATTTGAATTATTTACAGACATATACATATGTATGTATGTATTAAATTTAAAATTTTTAGGGCATAAAATTTATTTGCAATTTAGGTGCGAAAAAAATATTTTTAGTACCCACCAAAAATTTTAGCATGATTATCTGCACATTGTTAGAAGAGGTACAGTGAGTGTTAGAGAATTTCGTACAAGCTTAAATTATTTTTAATTACTAAAATAAGCATTAAACAGATAGGATCCTGGTATGTAACATTTTATTCCAAAAAATCATAAAATATTCCAGGTACAAAAGAAACTTTCGATTCATTTTATTGAAACGCGTATAATAACAGCCAGCCAGTGAAAAGTATACACTTTAACTTCCACGTGTACAAAATCGATATAGTGAGACGGCACAGTGCTTACTATCTGTAAAGGGTCTCTAAAATCTAATTGTTCCTGCAATAGACTTTAGGAAACTGAAAAGGTGAGACACGCAATGTTATGTATGTGAAAATCCTAAAAATAAGAGGCAATTCAAATGGATTCTGATCTGGAGATGGAATCGACCTAAATATGGAGCACTGTTCTATTACAATAATTGTAAAAGTATCCAGATTATTTGCAGCTACAAAAAATCGTTCGAAAAATTATATTAAACCGCATTCTCTGACGCCAGGAAACCAATGTTCGAGTCGCAAATCTTTTATCGAACGCATTACTACCAAATAAATGGGATGTAGTAATCCATTTACCCTGTTTTCATTGATTTCCAGATAATATCTGCAATTCCAACAAGGGACAGTTTCAGCGTTATGTATGCAGCATAAAATACGGTTACACAAACTCGCCTCCCCTATACCTGTAAGGTCTAGCATAAGGCAAGATTGTTAGTTATCGCAATTAATATTTCTCATACGTTAGGTTTTTAATTAACAACCACTCTAAAAGGAACGGCGCAGTTGGTTCCTGTACGGTACAGTTTTATTTTTTTGTTTTTGTTCCCTACTCCCGAATAATATTGTCTCGGAAAATCGGAAAGTAAGTTCCAGAAGAGGGAAAGGATGCAACAATGAGAGTTCTTTGACTTTTTTTTTGACCAGGGTTATACCTTTGTCACCTTTTTTTAGGTTAGGTTAGAGGACGTGTACTTGTCAATTTAAACAAGTACAGTACCCGGAGGTCGATTTGACCCATTGTACCATTTTTTTTTTAATAATCAACAAATTTTTGCGGACCAGAGTCTGAGGTGGGAGCTTAAGTGGTTAACGACTTAACACTGCACATCCACCCAATATCAGTTTTCAGCCCTCTTTGGTATCTGCTGCTCCTACAGAATTATTTTGTTGTATGACAATGGCTAACGAATATGCAATGCCTAGTAATGATTCCAAAAATGACTCTGAGAGTTCTTCTTTGAAATTAAAGCAGACTATTCGATTCCTCTCTATCCAATCTTGTTCAGATTTACATCGCTGCGTTAGCCATATTCGTAGATGTCCTTGTAACTGTATCTGGAACTATTGTTATATTGTCAATCCCATTGAGTATACGCTTGGGATTGGCATACTCAATGGGATTTCCAATAAAAAGAATTCAAGCGAAAGTTTAGTAATTTGTGCCACAAATGAATCAAGAATCTGTAGTTCGGAATGGACTTTAAACTGTTGGTCCCGCCACTTGTGTGTGGTGTGAGAAGCTAGGGCGTAATGCTGACTAAAAAATTGTAATGACTAATAATGAATGTATGTATGTAACATCGCTGTGCCCAAAGACTCGTAGCAGACGAAAACCTTCCTAGACGTCATTATATGAGAAACCATTAGAAACCGTGAAGACATTAAAATGATGTCGTAGCCTTATGGAACTCAATTTCATTGCCTCCATACATTTTCCATATTTTTCTGTATGTTTTTCCATCTTTTTTACTACAATACAGAGCAGGGACTTCGAGTTAACTCTCTTTTAAATTTGTAGGTAACGCATGCAACCTGCAACACTGTTTTCCCCCAACACAAATCAAATTAAAACCGTCAAGAAGTCTAATATAGACAAGCATTGAATTTATTTGAAAGAAACATTTGTAACAGAAACAATCTCATAAAAATGTTTATCATTGATCTTGACCTCTTTCTTTTGTTCTAAACTCATATGGGATTGAATTTGTTTCACTTACAATTCGGAAAAGAATTTTTCATATCAATATACTCGTATGTTCTTAGTAAGTTTGCATAAGAGACCTTTACTAAATAAGTTCACTAGAAGTGATGATTAAATTTTACGAAATCATGGTTATCATTTGAATCGTGCAAGGCACTACCAGGGAAATATCAAGGCGGTTACTTAAGCACTACCGCAAATCAATTTAACTCCCTCACTCGCTCACTCATTCAGTCATAAGCATTTCAAAAAAAAAAGAATATTAAAATAAATTTTTTAAATAAAAATCTTTTTAATAAAAATAATAACAAAAAACAAAGCAAAACAAAACAAATGCGACGAAAAAAAATATAGAAAAACAAGTAATAATGCTCGCCGTAATAATAATTAAGGAAACTTGTTTTAATAAAAAAAAAAGAACGACGTCATCATAGACTGATTATATACATGTATATGTACATATGTAAATACAAACAGAGGTAGATTCAAAGGGGATTTTCATTATGAAATTATAAATAATTTTTAATGAAATGTCTTGAAGGCAATCCAAGTTTTCCCTCTTTATTTGATGCGCATCTGACTCCAGTACATATGTATGTATGTATATATTTATACTTTGTATAAAAATCTAAATGTAAATATATAATGTATATTGTATAGTATATATATATGTGGTATAATAATCTCGTAAAAGCACTCAGTCAGTCGTATTTTTATTTTTATTGATATTTTAATTTGCACATACAAAAGTGCAAATATTAGCGCAACTATTCGTTTAAACTTTAGCAAATAAAACCATACTGAACTTAACAATAAACGGAATGAATAACAAATAAACGAACTGACTAAATGACTGTATGACAGTCTAACTAAATATGTAAGTATACAAGCGCATAAATGTACGTATGTTTATATATTTGAATATTTATTTTTGTATAGAATTTATTTACAGTGACTGTCTGTCTGACTAGACATTTAAGAAATTAATCAGTAGGAAAATTCATACAAAAGGTGTCCTTAAAGGCATAGCAAGAAATTAAAGGCTTTTTATTCAGGTCAAATAAGAAGAGTTATCCTCAGTAACATCGTGTTGTTTAGAATAAAACATATATTGCTAAAACTATATCATAGAAACCATCGTCTCTATTGACACAAAAGTTTTATAGACTCTTAGTAAGGCAAAGTGGTAAATTCTACCTCCTTAGCTCCTTAGGAGCTAAGTCCATAAGAAATTTCTAACTAAACTCCTGCACTTTCAAGTGAGAAACTCAATGTGCGCTATACGGGTGAAAGCAATTTTAACCCCTTGGCTAAAGCTGGCCAATGTAATACGGATCCGAATTATAAGTTTGCCAGTTGGGAAGCAGCTCATAAGTTACCAAAATTATTGGTATTATTTCCTTCATTCTTAAGGAACGAAGAGCTTTTACAAAGTGTCTATATTTTCTAATTCGTTTTTTGTTATTTTCATTCTTATTAAACAAGTTTTTCCAATGGATAGATAGATAGATATTATAACAAGTTCTAGCATGACAGAGTTGCCATCTGAGTTGCATACAAACAACGTCTCCTGTGAGCCATTTTCTGTCTCTCCTTCCCGTGATATTCATTATCGATGTTATATTGCTAGCCAATCGGGAAGCTTCTAGAACGATTTTTTTAAGAGGCAATAAAGTCGTTTAAATTTTTAGAATTGAAAACATTTCATTTATTCGAAAGTAACGATGGAGGCACCGGTCTCGTTAATTTAGAGCAATGTGGGCTGAACTGGATGGTAAGAAAACAGTGCTATAAGCCACAAAACACGATACATTTGATTTCGAAGATTTTAGACAGAATATTTACAGATTTTAGCGACGTGTCATTTATGTGAGTTGAAATTTAATTTAATTTTAGAATTAAATAAAGAAAGTTCTTTTTACCCCACCCAATATCGAATAAATGGTTAACCATGTTGTTCTTCTGTAACGCCATATCTGTTCTTTACATTTATTTTAAAGTCACTGTACCGAAAATCGTTTTTTTGTTTGTTTTGTTTAGCAGTTTAACCAACTGCAAAATTAAATTTTTTTTTTCTTGTTACCATAATTCGTAAGCGTTTTTTTTATATTCTATTCTTTAATCCTTTTGTGCAATTCCTTTTGGTTACATGCAAAAGCAGCATGACAATTACACACTCTTGTCATTTTTGTCAAACAATTTAGAAAAAACAAA
This sequence comes from Sarcophaga variegata, assembly GCA_932273835.1. Classification (NCBI taxonomy): domain Eukaryota; kingdom Metazoa; phylum Arthropoda; class Insecta; order Diptera; family Sarcophagidae; genus Sarcophaga; species Sarcophaga variegata. The sequence goes on from OW026361.1 coordinate 113,666,936, forward strand.
GAAAACAAATTCATGCAAGAGAACAAAACATTACATACCAAAGACGGCGGCAGAAGCACAGAGTCATTCGTGTTGTTTTTTCTCTCACTCCCTCTCTCGTATATCGTGTCTAACAAAATGACAAATGGATGCATTTGAATGCAACAACAACGATTGAAAAAACATTCTATTTTGCTGCTGCATCTAATAGCTTTCGTGTAGTTATTGTGTTTTATTATTGTCAAGGTTTAACAAAAAAAAAACATTTTTTGTGTTTGTCACAAACAACAAAACAATAAAGAAAAGCAAGAAAACTTGGTGTGAGAGAAAAAAACGCACATGTGGTCAACATTAATTTATTACAAAAACAAATAAATAAGAATTACTTAAACACGGCCTTACAACACCACTCTGAGTCACTCTTTCCCATACACGCTTACATTCCTCCCAACTATCAATCACAACAATTAGAAACAAAAAAACCTTGAATAATTCATTACATGTTGTTATTTATTTATTAAATACAAAGAATATATGTATTGTTGTTGTTGTTGTTGCTTTTTGCATGCCTTAATGTAATTATTAGGAACAGAGAGAGAGCGTGGAGGAGCAAAATATGTACCTACAAAATTAACAATTGTTTTAAGAGCCTTTAATAGCAAAGAGATAAAAAGAGAAGGAGCCAAATTTAAGATTTTTCGTTAATAGAAACTCGTGAATATATTTCAATCATTTAATAAAGTTTGTTTTTTGTCAATTTTACAGTTAAAATGACAGATGAATTATGAAATGGTTCAGAGAGGTAAAACTTTACCCATAAATTAGTTGCTGCTAATCCTTTACTCCAGATATTCTTTATTCTCTTTAATTTACAGTTACTCTCAGAGCTATACTAATTTTAACACAGTGTTAACAGTTTGCATAAAACTTATTTGAGGTTGTGTAACGCACGTGGTAAAAGGATATGTCATATGCAACTCATTACCTTTGAATCGAGACTGAATAGAACTCTAGAGGAAAAAACATCTTGTCGTAGTTGAAAGATAATGCTACCGGACCGTTTAAACTGTAGGTATCGCCACTTATAGGAAAAAATTAAGACACAAAACATGGGTGGTGCGAGAAGCTAGGTCATATCCCGACCAATTAATTAAGTTAATAGTACAGACGGCTTTAGACTGCTGCGAATATCAGAACGCAATGGCAGAAGTTGATGTCGCCATAGTCTGGTAGGCGACTTCCTTTCTCCATATTTCTGACAAAAACCCTGAGAGTAAATAAAATTGCCATCAAAGGTTTCTCAAGAAATCTGTCCTACGGAGTCAACTTTAAACTGTAGGTCCAGCCACTCATATATAAAAAATTAGCACACACAACAAAAGTGCTAGAAGCTAGGTCGAAATCCTGACTGAATGTTGTAATGACCAAATATGTATGTATGTTATGTAGTGGCAGAATGGTTCAATATTCTCATTATATAGTGCGTGGTAACGGTGGGTGCATTCTCTACAATGGGAATTCCACTAAGAACATGTAAGCTTTTTGCATGAACAGATTTCTGGATAAGGGTAAAATAGTACAGCAAATATGGCTCTTCAAAAGTCCGCTTAAACTCCAAGGGTGGCACTCTAAGTAACGTTGTGCGATTGATCGCTAGACATAATGGTGGGTACGCATGCGATACGTGTTGGTAACGTCTTCTCTGGAATACAAGAAAGTAAGCCCATTTGAGATAATTTTTTCAGATCCTGGTCGCCTTATTCCTGGCAATCTAAGTAAAAGTAGGTTATCTTCGGAGAATTTTATACAGTCGGAATGGTCGCAACAGTCTTTATAATAAATTTTAAATATTTTTTGCGTTTCATCTGAAAACTTTGCGTTTAAAAAATTTTCAAATAATATCCGGTTCAATTCTATTTTATGAATCAAATCAAAATATTATTCTAACAATATTTGTTTTCTTTGTTTTTTTCTTGCTTTTTTAATAATTTCGTAATTTATTCACCTCAGTCAGTTCATTAACACCGATAATAACAAATAAATGAATTTGAATTAAAAATTTGAAGGAAAAAAAGAAAAAGAAACAAGAAAAAGCTTCTTTCTATACTTTTTTTAACTGCATTCACAATGCTCAACAACGACGAAAAGCATTAACATTTCCCCAGTCTATAAGACGACAATAAATAGACAGCCAGGGAGACAGGCAACCCGCCAGCCAGCCAGCCAGCTAGCTAGGGTAGTCAAGCTGATAAAATTATGCATTTTTTGAATTGTTTTTCAAACAACAACAAAAAAATAAAATATTTTATAACAATACAAAGAAGAAGAAGCAGAATAGTGGTGTTAAATACGCTTATTTGTAAACATACACATACTTACTTACATTCAATTTGTCAAGCATATGTTCAGTCAGACTGTCATTTATTGAGCTGAGCTGTCATTGTACGCTTAAAAATGCATTCAATAGTTTCTGTTAATGTATTGCTGTTGGTAATCGGGAAAAGCTGGCTGGCTGGTTGACTGGCTGGGTTTATATAGTGCCATAGAAGCCATAAAATTGTTGCCTACTAATAAATTTTAATCGACAATCGTTTGTTTGCTTCTTTTTTTCGTAGACAGTGCAACAAACTATATTTCATACGAAAAAAAGCCAGAAAGAATTTTTCTTGAGCCTATCAAGTTTCCAAGCAAAGTCAATAAAGTTGAATATGACCTAAAGAAGGTCGTTTATAAATAAATTGGAGGCAGTCCTTTATTTTCGTAACAATTTTGATGAAGTTTGATGGAGTTAATCAAAATCGGATGTTATTACAGTGTAACAGCCTGAGTATAATACTGGCACTTAACTACGTTTATAGTTGGAAGAGAATTTATTCATGCTGGCAGAACTGAAAGAGCGACTCCCACTCGAACCGTATGCAGTCCATAAACAGCCGCATCAATGTTCTATAAAGACATGGGTATTGCGTTATGAAATAAGTTTCAAAAATTGGGAAAACAAAGTTTCCTGACTGCTGCTGAATCCCAGTATAGATCAGAACGCAGACGTTTTATATCTTCATTTATAGTCAGGCGGCGAAAAAGTTACTGAACGTTTTATCATAAAGCCATAAAGAGCTTAGTAGAGCACACATCATCGAACGGAAGGAATTTTAACAGCCTCTGCTAAAACTCGTAGGCATTATTGACGTGTAGGGTATGAAGGAGAGGCAACATGATGATAAGACGATTCGATAGATAACTTCACACAAGTAAAGACTATAGTGGAGTGATATAGTAATTGAAATGCTTGGCTACAGTCTCCAATAATCCTGATTCGAAACACACAAAGGAAACAAAAATATCAACCTAATGATTCTAGTACCAGTTACAGTAAATAAATCACCCGCTCAACTGAAAAACTTAATTAATAAAACTGCAAGAAAGCCGCAGTAGTCTAGAAGGTAGTATGTTGGCTTATTAGACATGAGGCCAAGGTTTAAACCCCGGGTCAGACATATGAAAAAATACTTCTTCCGCGACTGCCTCTCAGTAGACTTCTGGCAAAAGCTCCAAGAGCAAACTGAAATTGCCATGAAAAGTTTCTCAGAATACAATCCGTCTTTCGGACTGTAAGTCCCGCCACTCATGTGTAAAAATTAACACCCGTAACATGAGGGGTATGAAAAGCTAAATTGTAATTCTGATTGAAGGGTTTTAACGACCAATTATGTATGTATGTAAAGAAAGCAAATAAATAATAAGAAGAAGGGGGAGATGCTTTCAGAACTGAAATAAAAATGATTATGGCTAGCAGGAGTAAGCATGAAATGATTGTTTATTTCCCTAGGAATGCAGTTTGGTTTCGACTGAAATATGAACGAATGATGTGCGCAGTATCAAGACGATACATCTGTTCTCTAGGTTTCTGAATTTATAGATATTACTGTTAGCATGACCGTCTCCTAGGTTAAGCACTTTTTCCCTTACCAGCCCTTTTACTTTGTGAATGTTTATTGACGTATTCCGTAAAATTGTTACACTGTGAACAAAAAATAAATAAAAAATAAAAAATAAAAAATACAACACAAATTGACATTTGAAGAAATATGCATGCCACATAATGAAACTACAAACTTGATGTGAAATCTACAATGCATAACAAATATGCAACACGAACGGCAAACAAAAAAATGTTAAAAATATTTGAAATTTTTTCTTTTTTTTTTATGCAAAACAACAAAAAGAAAATCAATAGGAATGTATTTTTAAATTTTAGTGACACTTGAGGTATTATTTGAAATTATTTGCCTGAAGAAATTTATTGTGTTACCACAAGCATATGCCTTTAAAAATATGCGCTTTATTTCAAACATACGAGTATATGTATAACGTTTTAATAAAACAACATTTTAAAAAACGAACTATCATGTAAGTATTGTTTTAAATCCAAGCATTTAACATAAACTATTTGGAACCAGAAATTAAATTTCCATCTTTAAATCAATGCCACTTCGTCATAAAATCTATTAATTGCTGCTGGAGATTGTCTCTCTTACGTATTGACATCAAACTGAAACGACAGCTCATCTTCTTGTTATTTCTTCCCTTTCGGTTAAATTAATCAAGTTCTGCTAACTAAACACGTGATTAGTCTACTGTAGCAGGTCATAGAATAATAGGGTTGCCATCTCAATTAGCGAGAAACAGTGTCCTACTTTGAAAATGAATATGTTCGTCTTTTTCTAGAGCTGCCGTTACTTACACACATATACATAATTGGTCATTACAATCCTTCAGCCAGGATAACGACGTAGTTTCCCACACCACTTATGTATTAATTTTACAAATGATTGGGGGGACCAATTTAAGAGACAGTTTGAAGACGACTCTGAACGACAGATTTTTGAGAAATTTTTCATGGCAATTTTTTATTTATTCTCCGAGTTTTTGTCAGAAAACTGCTGAGAGGAAGTCGCCGAAAAAAATGTTGTTTCGTATTTCATTTTGTTGTAGATGACGGACCTGAGTTTTGTACCATGGCCTCACCTCTAATAAGCCAACACCCTACCTACTAGACTATGGAGACTTCTACTTTACTTTCCTAATATTCTAGTTTTTGAGGTTATGGACTCGAAAGCAGTGATGAAAATTTTTTTAACTTCAACTAGAACTCCAACCTAAGTTGGCCGTACCAACCGTTTTAACCATTAAAACACACGTCAAACGAGTAATAAAATTCGCTTTGTTTAATTTCTGGACTTATCCTCGTATCATACACACTACATCAAGGGCATTACCGGTCATGACCTTCAACGTATCATTTAAACGAATAAAAATGAAAAATTAATGAAAATTTAAGGAAAAAAAATAATAAAATAAAATAAATTATAAAATAAATGCGTAGCAGCGCAGCAGTAGATTGTATTTCATAGACAATTACTTGAGATGGCGTCAAGTGATCCCAACCCAACACATAAAATTTTTGGCAAAGTAATAAAAATAAGAACACAATTTCTACAGTCAAAAAAAAAATAATTCCAACATGATGCTTCATAAACAATTCCCAAACAATCCAATTGACACAACAGAACTAAGTGACCTAATGTATTACAATGTAACAATCATACATACATATATACTGAATCATATTCTTTGAATTGTATTTATTTTAATTTTATACCATCAAAGCGGGCTTCTTTCTTTTCTCTTTTACATATTGACCTTAACTTTAGAATTATAAATGTGACGCAGCGGCGAATTCTTTGTACCATCCATTTGCGATTACTATTACTATTGCTACAGCCATTGCTACTGCCACTGCTACTGCCACTGCTGATAATCTAAATCCATAGCAAAAATAAACAGAGAACCCATCAAGTGTAATATTTCATTTGAGAAAATTAAATAGAAAAAGAAAAATCATCATTTTCTATAGAAGAATAGTAAAAATAGAAAAAGAGAAAAACTGGAAATAAATTCTTTTCTCATATTTAAACTGGAAATTGTTTTAGAAAATATCTCCACATTTTTATGAATGAGCCAGGAATGAGTGAATCCATGAATGGCGGAATGAATGAATTTCAATTTTGCTTTGGCTTCATATAGAATAGAATGGAGGAAAATATTTTGATTTTATCCCACAGATTTTTATTATATTTTTATGAGTATTCGTTATAACTGTGTAATGGATAAGATTTATTTCAATTTTATCATCTTCACAAACAAAAAAAAAATAGAAAAAAATATAATGATTTGCATATGATTACTATCTAGCGGTGGTATTGAAGTATAAAATAGTCGTTTATGAAATGAAAACAATTTTGAAAAAAGCAAATTTCTTGTCATATGTAATATGTACTGATGCATTAACACTTAAATTTATCGACTTGCTTTCACATAATTTCCATATAAAGTCAAAGAAATAATACTGAGTGGCCCTACGTTATATTAGATATGAGAGGTAAATGAATATTTTAAAATCATACATAAAACAAATGCTCAGTACTTATCTGAGGCTTTGAAACACACGATCTGATCTTAAACAAATGAAATGATGGAGGATATCGCAAGAACTTTCATCAGCTTTTTTTAAGCTGTAAGAGCCACACGCAGCATGAACATAGTCTCCTCTTCCAAATTTCATTATCAGATAGGTCCTTGCGCTTGATATTTTTTCCATCACCTCTCTTAAGAACTAATGGCTTCCACAAAGTATTTCTGTCTTGTTTCCGTTCTTCTTATAGGTATTGCATTGGAGGAAAGTGTAGCCACTCAATTTTAAAATTTGAAAACATGATGAAACCATTATGAAGTGATATATGTAACTGGGCTCTTTTTTCTAGCGGTGTTTGAGCCTGAGCTTCTTTCATTCGGCCTATAGACAAGCTCTTTGAGTACTCCAAAACGCAGCCTATGATTATCGGTCTATTTCAAACAAACAGCAGAGTTAACTTTTATAATTTCATCGCCCCCTAATAATGCTATCTGTGCAATAGGAATGCTGAAACTCTACATTTTTAGCGGACCCATCTCTCATCGGACATCATCCATAACAGCTACTGCCTTTGCGTATTCTTAAGATCATTTCATTCCTCTTAGAGTCCTAACAAACAAAATGGCTATTTTAATGAGTAATTTAGGTAGACCGTCTGAACATTACATAGGTTAGAGGACGTGTACTTGTCAATTAAGACAAGTACAGTACCCTGAGGTCGAATTGACCCATTGTACAACATTACATACATACGTACTTATGTACATAATTGAATATTACAACCCTTCAGTCAGGTTTACGACCTAGCTTCTCACATCACTTATATTGTGTGTTAATTTTATGCATGAGTGAGGGTTTCATTGCATTTTTATTATATCTCAGAGGTTTTGCCAGAAATCCGCTGAGAGGAAGTCGCCATAGTAGGCCACACTTCCTACTCATTACCTACAGATTACAGCAGTAATTAAATCGATTATGGCTCCTATCAAATTATTGGGCTATATGACTAACTCAGAAATCTGCAGTTCTCCAATATTAACATCTCCGATATCCATGTCTTAAATATTCGAGAAGATTGCGGGATATTTTTCAAAAAAGAGGCAAAATTTTTGGTCAATTATCTTAAATTCAAGCCGTAGTCCGTAAAGACAGGAATAGGATTTTAGCTGAAGTTTATTAGGAGTCGAATGTTTTATCCGGGACAAGCACCTGAGGCCTGTCTCAAGCCAAGTTGATCAACATGATTATGGAACAACCCACTTATCTTTCTGATTCTTAGTGTTGTCTTAGCCGCGACGTTCCCAGTATCTACATGCAGAAATGTCAAATAGAGTTTCGTTTCCAGACTTGTGTGCGAGATAGATTTCATCGAATAAGTTATGGCATTTTATTCAGAATAGGCAGATTTTTTAGCCACCCAAGAAATTCTAAAAAAATGCCAAAATACCGACTCTAGCTTTTATTCTTTCAAAAGTACTTTGACTTTTACTTTAAAATTAAATTTTTTTATTTAAAGAACTACATAAGGAGACGTATTCAATGTATTTTCAAAGTATTTTCTTACATACAAAACTTTGTAATACAATTTTGGATTATTTCACAAATTGCTAATCAATTTCTTTAAACACCACCTCCTCTTCCTTACTTTTATTAACTTCTCTTATTGCGCCATTTCTAATTAAGAAAACTTTTCGTCTACAGAAAAACTAGAAGAAGAAGAAAAAAACAGCTACTTCCCTATAATTAGAAAACTTTGAAATTTAATTAGAATCCTTAGGAAGGAAGTGATACTAAAACGAAAAGTTAAGTTACAACAATTTGATATTTTCTTCTCTCACTCTCTCTCTCTCTCTTTTGTTTCTTACATCTTACGTAGAGTAAATTAAGAACTTCTCTGGAAATGTTAGTAGAATTGTTATTTTTTCAAAGACTTGCTTTTATTGTTTTCTTATAAATTAAAAACATTTTAATTTATTCGTTAATTAAACAAAAAAAAAGAAGAATTAAAATTTTTAAGCAATAAGTACATTATGTGAAAAAGTTTTACTAGCGGAAACGTCTATAGAAATATTTGTTATTTAAAATATTAAAACACAGACGAGTGAGTATGTTACGGATACCCTACGCCCAACAAGGGCGATGCAAAATTTGAAATACTTTCGACACAAACTTAGATTTGAATTAAATTAAGCAGAACATGCCACTTAAATTAATAAAAAGAAATCATTTGCAAGACAACTTAGACAGTATGACAGAAGCTGATTGATTTACCATACATGAGTCTATTTATTCTAAAGATTTTTCTTTTTGTAGAGTATCTTACGATCGGTTTTAACCGACAACTATGTATTTGTTTACTTGTTTTCTGCTCAAAAATTTTTGCATGTTTTCATCGATTGCGTGTTAGAATTTGAAAGTTGAAATCTTAAGCGAATGAAAATGGCACAATAAGTGTAAAATGTTACATGCTTCCATAGGAAATCTATATTAAGGGTAAAGGGTTTAATTGTTAAGAGTTAAATAAAGCTAAGAAATAATGTAACACTTGCAAATTATTATTTTTATACAACGATAAACTTTTATAACATTTCAAAGGTTATAAACTTATTTAAATAAAAAAAAAGTTATGTAAGTGTGATTAAAAGGCGGCTACTAACATTTACAACAGAATTTCACTTAAATTGCACAGGTAATTGAAAATAATTATTTAAGTGAGGTTCCTCCCATTTGCTGGTCAGATACTAATAACATACCAATCGCATATAAAATTAGGAAACGTAAGTGGAATTGGAAATGCCATTATATTACGTAAATGACACCAAAAGGCAATTAAAGACGAAGACGACCATTACAAACGTGCAAATGTTGGACCGGAATAGAATTGTCCCACTGTTGAAATGAATTAATACACCTCGTATCCGACCATCGTGACAGAATAAGCTTTGCTGTGAAAATTTAATAAACACTGAATGTTAATTCTGTAAAGACCACAATAACAAATCAACAATTCGGTTCTAAAGTTGCCAAACCGAAAGATAATGTTGACAGTGAGTAAAAGAAAAAACTGGGACGCATAGGTATTGTAAACTGGGAAGTATTAAAATAGTGAAGTATCATCTCTATAGTAACAGGTTATCAGTTTAGTGGTTTCAAACCCCTCATTATGCCAATACATAAATACATAATTGGTCACTACAACCCTTCAGTCAGGATTACGACCTAGTTTCTCACACCACTTGTGTGTGTTAATTTTATACATGAGTGGTGGGACCTACAGTTTAAAGTCGACTCCGAACGACAGATTTTTGAGAAACTTTTCATGGCAATTTTATTTACTCTCAGAATTTTTGCCACAAATCTGCTGAGAGGAAGTCGCCGAAGAAATACTTTTTGTATTTTGTTTTGATGTCTGGCCTAGGTCCCGAACCCTGGCTTTACGTCTAATAAGCCAACACACTACCTACTAAACTACGGCGACTTCAGTTCTGCCAATGCTACTAGCTATTAAATATCTTCATATGAAGTGTGATTCATGTAGTCGCTGTAGTCTAGAAGGTAAAGTGTTGGCTTACTAGACAGAGGACACGGTTCAAATCCCAGGTCAGACATCTGCAGCAAAACGAAATACGAAGAAATATTTCCTCGGTGACTTCTTCTCTGCAATCTTCTAGTATAAACTTTAACAATAAATAAAATTGCCAAGAAAAGTTTCTCAAGAATCTGTCGTTCCGCCACTTACGGATAAAATTAACACACACAACATATCGACACCTCCATTCTATAAGTGCACTTAGAACGTTTTTAATGTTTTTGCATTTTTTCTACGTTCTCTAACTTAAATACTGTCAAAATTTGGTTAAGATGCGCCGATCCGTTCAGAAGTTATAGAGAAAAATCTACTTAGAATACACATATAGTCGTATATCGAGAGCTCAAAACACACTTTTTCGACTTAGAATGTTATAGAACGGAGGCGTCGATATGTGGTGTGAGAGGCTGGTCGTAATCCTGTCTGAAGTGTTGTAATAACCAGTTATGTACGTATGTATGTAAGTGAAATTGGAAAGGCTATATTTTATTTAAAAACAAAGACGCAAGCCTACATTTTTAGCAGCGCCATTTTTTGGTTTAACAGACCACTGCTAACTGTTTAACAGAACCAATCTGAAAAAGCCCTTAGATTTAACAGCGAATTATAGGATAAATATTGGGACCAGAACGAGCACCTTCCACATCCAAACGAAAGCTCTAAGGTCTAGTAATGTAACAGTGACAAAATAGTTTCATGTAAATGATATTTATTAAGAAAATTGCCATTGAAAATGAAATTGTGATTTATTGGCAGCATACGTTCAGTCTGTATAAATATTTGACGAACATTTGAGTACTTCTTCAAAACATTTGTTTGGCGTAAATCAAACCACTGTGTGATATGTTTGTTCTCTACAAAATATGTACATATGTTTACACAATACAGTATAAATTTTTACTGATCTAACTCCACATGTAAAAGAAACGCCCGCATATTATAATTCTAAACAACTATATCAAGCCCGCAACATATGGTATAAGTTAACACACACACACACACACACATAATTTCTTAACAAATATTTAAAAAAAGAATTTCATATCTAAACATATTGGTTGGAGCAGTGACGCATAAAACTCACTGAACTTGTTTATGTTCCATTAAAAATCAAAACAGGAAAAAAAATGTTAATGCCGCTATGCTCTGATGTTAGATGCCTTTTAGCCGTTTTTATGAATTTTTAGTTTAGAAATCATAGACCTTTAGATTGATAATGATTATTACAATCAATGAACCGTAATAATGAAAGTCGTTACAACAACAGAAAGCAAAGGAAAATGTATTTTAAAGTGAAAAAGTAAAAGTTAAATACGAGGTTCATTCATTACAATTTGTATTCAAAGTGTTAAAGTAACCCACTTTCGTTGCACCCATTTTTTTTTCTTTGTTCAGGTATGTTTTTTTTTTTCATTTAAAATTTAAAATTCAATTCTTTTAATCAGTCAACCACAAAATGTGATTTTTGTTTTTTGTAAATTCTAAAAGAAAGAAAAATAAATAAAGAAAACGGGTTTGTTTGAAACTGGTAATAAAAATGTTAAGAGAGAATATTGGTAATAATTTAAAAACATATCCATTAATGTCAGATGTAAAGCTTGTGTTCTCAGCTTATTTAATGCTATTTGCTCAAAGAGTTATTTATATTAATAAACACTTTAAAATTATCTTTCATTAAGAAGGTCAAAGGTCATTTTTAATAGCTTTAGCACTGAAAATCGTAAACCAATCTAAAGCTGAAAGTATACAAACCCATTAAATAAAAAGTCATCTGTAAGTACCTTGTGTGTTATTTGATCATGATAGATCGTGTTCAAGGCAAGCTTTTGAATAAAAAAAGTTATTTGAGAATTTTTTGATTGGTTGCCATCTGTGATAAACTCGAGACTTAAAATTTAAAAACTAAAGGGTCCGCCATATAACTTTTTTTTGAAAAGGCTTTAAAAAAACTACTGAATATTTTCTCAAATTTCTTTTTTTATTTGAAATTACAATCCTTTCGGTTAATAATGGAAAATAATTTCATTCAATTGGCTGCCTCGGCAGGCCATGCAGTAGTCTACACCAGAAGATGCCGATTTTGGCAAATAAAATCATCTTTTCAGATGAAGCTCATTTTGATCTTGGCGGGTTTGTAAACAATTGTCGCATTTGGGGCACAGAAAACCCGCACGCATACATTGAAAAGCCGACGCATCCAAAACGAGACACTGTTTGGTGCGGATTTCGGTCCAGAGACATAATTGGGCCATTTTTCTTCGAAAATGAGCAAGGAGTGGCCGTTACAGAGTCAATGTCGATCGTTATCGGGCCCTGTTGAACGAATTTTTGTTCACAAAAATTGAAGAGGAGGATATTGGCAACATTTGGTTTCAACAGAACGGCGCTACGTGCCACACAGCCGAAGCTACACTCGATGTTTTGCGCCGTGTTTTTGAAGATCGCATTATCAGCCGCAGAGCTGATGTCGTTTAGGCAGATGTTTTGTAACATCCCTATGCTCCTTAAAGCAACTAAAGGAACAATAACAAAGGATCTGGTACAGTATTGGATATTGCAAGCTTTTAGTAATTCTTTTACGGCCTAGCTTCTCACATCAACCAACTTTAGTATGTTCATTTTATTCATTAATAGACCTTTAGTTCAACATCGACTTTTAGTTACGGGTTTGAAAAGTTATTTCCTGCAAATTAGTTATCGTCTCAGCTCTTGTCAAAAGATTGCTGAGAAGACTTAGTCCATAAAAATAATTTTTGAAGATGTCATAGCTGATGTTTTAAACCTTCCAATGAAGCAAGATTCTAATTCTATTAAGTCGGAATAAAAACGCTTCGTTTCTGAAGCGAACAGAGGCTGGTTATGTTCAGTGGATCACTTACGGCTTCATCGAGTTAAAACGGTTGTGCTCGAGTCACATAATGCCGGATTTATATTCCAAGCTTTTCATTATTACTACACTTTCTAGCTATGGAAGTTAATTACGGCAGCTAGAACTGTTTCGACGTGCAGGAAATTGATTTCGTGGCGGAAGATGAATGAGATAAACTAGCTAGGCAAACAAAACCAAAAATTACTACTATTGACCATTAGACGAACGCTAAATCTACTCCAGACTAAGCTAATCATTGCTAAATATTTCCATTAGAAACGTTTCGCCAAATAAATACTTAAAGTCAGCGACCATATTGGAAATCCGGGCTCTGTTATCAGATACAATGTACCAGCCTTCACGGACGTATCACAAGTGGGTTAAGAAACGTGAGCTCCATGAATTCTCTAAACCTACAGATTTCAACATTAATCGAGGTTTAGTTCTATCTTACGGATGAAAATTTAAGCCAGAAAATATATACGACTGTCTCAGACGCATTAGAAATTAATAACAGGTTAAGCAAGTGTCCAGCTAAGATAAGAATAAGTCTAGTTTGCCAAGCTATAATGATTATAAAGTAGTCGACGAAGTTGCTGGAACTAGATTAGCTTTGGATTTTATGGATTGATTGCATGATTGTTTAAAAAAATCGAAGTTCAAGTACAATATTTAAAATGCAAATTTTAAAGTTGCTATGCATCTCTACATGTAGGATAACAACAAAATGTGAGAGGTGCCACGCCCCCTGGAAATATCAATAAAATGTATGTCGTGACATTAAACTTTTTTTATGATATATTGACATTTAAACGATAACTATGTGAAATAACCAAAGTAGTTGACCATTTTCTATTAGAATATAAGACTTTAGCAAACATATCTGCATAGAAATTTATCTTCAAATTTACCACATAAAAATGGGCGGAAATACTAATCCTTTGGACACATAAAATGATTTCAGGGCAATTGGAAGAAATTAAATATTTGTGTACGAACTCTTTTTTAAGTAAAAATTGAATAGAAAAATAATTTTTTAGACTTACGGGCAGGGCAATTGTCATAAAATTGAGTGAAAAACTTACCTAAAAAGAAAGGAGAAAAAATAAAAACAGATTAATTAAAAAAAATCAAATTATTAATTAAAATAAATGGTTTATAAATTTATAACATAATAAATCCTATTTAAAGTTTTATTTAATTATTGTTTATGTTTATTTTACAAAAACTTTCCAAAAACATTTTGCGAAATACATGGCTTTGCCATAGTTTTTCTTGTGTTGTGTTTCGTTCGTATCCCTAAAGCTTTATTTACAATATTTTTTCATTTCAATTCAAATCCTTTACATCAACGCTTCGCACCATATGACGTAAATATGCCTGGATTATGAAGAAAAATATAAATTTTTCTATATTTACAAGGAAAATGAAAAAAATCCCAGCCAACTTCATCAAGTAATAAACCAATGAACCATAAAACATTGTAGGTGGTTGACGCCAAAAATTCTCATTTCTAAGACACAATAAAAATACGACAACAAGGACAAAAAAAAAATACAAAATAAAATCATTATTCTTAATATTTTGTCCTTATTCTGAATTGTATACAGAGAAGCTCGTGTGTACAACATGAATTTATTGTACAACAACAACAGGGGGGAAACAATAATGTAAGAAGGACATCAAATTTCATATGTTTTGGATCTCTTTATAAAGCCAATAAATTATTATTTATAGTATTAGTTAGCCAGCCAAAAATGACAAATAAATACGAGTACTTTATCAAAAATTTAACACATAAATATATAAACAAAATAACAACAATTGAAGGCACTTAAATTGAACTTTGAATTGGCTATTTTCGTACACCACTATAAATCCCCCACCCTACCACAACCACCACCACTCCCACTCATCATCAGCGCTAAATATATACTTTCGACGTCAAGGTCAATTTCATCAAATTGTATTTGTGCGCTATAAACATCAAAGTTGGGTAGGCGGGGGAATTTTATTTGTGTTACAAGTAATTACAAAAAGTACTTTTTCATAGACGTTTGGCGGCTATTCAATTGTATAAAATTTATGAATATTTTGGACAAAATGCTAAAATAATGAGAAAATGGTCAGGGTATGCAGTATATTCTAAAAATGTAAAGAAATAGTTCCTTAAGCCCTTAAAAAACCTCCATAGGATAAAAAATATGTTATACATTTTTTTTTAAATTTTTGGTACTTATTTAGTACTTGAATTGAAATGTATTGAAATGTAATAAATTAAAGTACTTTAACAATTTAATTTTTTTTTTTTATACTTTCTACATTTATTTCATATATTATTTTTTTCAAATTTTGGTACTATTTTTGGAATATACATTTTGAATTAGCTATTATTAGGTTAGGTTAGGTTAGAGGACGTGTACTTGTCAATTAAGACAAGTATAGTACCCGGAGGTCGAATTGACCCATTCTACTAGCTATTATTACCTTCTAAAGGAAAAAGTTCAGCAACCACAAAACGTAATTATTTTAAATAGTACCTTAAAAAGGTACTATCTATCTGAACTATTTTTCTTTTTTAAATTTTTCTTCTAGAATTTATTAATCATGATTACTTTTTAGCCCTAAAATTTTTAGTACTTTTGTTTACTTAGTTTTGATTTTTTTCGATATTATTTTAATTGTACTTGATTGCTATCTTTCTTAAGTACAAAATTCAAAATAATCCATTATTTTTGATACTCTTTTAAGACATTTTTTTATATTAATTTTTACTGCCCTTTTTAAAGTAATTATATTTTTATAATATTAACTTTTCAAAATATTTTTGGTACTTTTTCAAAATTTATTTTTGAATTGTAAGTAAATAAAAAAACTACAATTCATTTTATATACAATTTGTTACATTACTTCAATGTCTTTATTGGTAACTTTGATTTACGGACGTAACAAATTCTATAAAAATTATTTGATGCATATTTAGTACTTAAAAATGAGCCCTATTCAAATTTATTTACAGAATTTTCTTTGTGTAGTAGATTCTTGGTACTTTTTGTTAATTTAAACAAACTTAATAAAGAGTTTGTGAGTCAAAGGCAGTGAGCGCTTCTATTTCGGAGATTAAAGATGCTTCGAAAAAGTCCTGATTATTTTACTTGCCAACATTTAGTCACACCAGCGGGCTTCAAATGGGCGAAACGGATTCAATTAAAAAGCGAACCTAGTTTGATGGGGATTTTCACCAAAAAAGAAGAAAAAAGAACACAAGCAGTGTAAAAAAATAATTATCAGTTGCCAAATAGGTATTACAGATGGCAATTGGCAACTGACAGCTGGCAACTCAGTGTCCACATTTGACAACAATAAATTTGTGGTTGCTTCATAGATTTCATCATTCATATCACCGGAACGTATTCATCAATCTTCCTAAAATAAATGGTTACCGATAAGGCGATAGGAGACTTATAACTTATGGAATAACCTTTCGCAATCTACCGTCCCTAAGATACTTCAATGGGGTAAAAAACACTTTTTAATGGCACTTTTTTAGATACCTTTTTGAATTGAAACCGTTAAATAAGACGATACTTTTTTGCAGTATAAATTACAATAAAAATTGCATTATATTTGTGGTACTTTTTTAAAAGTACTTCAAACAAATCTGAATACAGTTTAAAAATGTTTAATTTTAAATTAGAAAAGGTTTCCAATGAAACCAAAGGTACATTACACGTTTAATAAAAGTACTTTTCATCACTTATCTCGCGATTCTTTTTCATTTTATTTTTCAATCCCATTGCCAGCCAAAATAATCGTAAAATCCACTCAAAATTAAATGAAAAAAAGGAAATAAAACTGAGTGGAATAAAAAAAATCAAATTGTAAACAACAAAATTTTTAATCGAAAGTTTAGTTTCTTTTTTTCTTTTTCTATTTGTTGCAAAAAGTTTATAATTTTTGTTACAAGTAAATCTTGTATCATAATAATTTGGATCACAGCCAGGAGATGGTGGATAAGGCAAATTCAAAATACCTACCCAACCTTTAATAGAATAAAATAAAAAAAGCCAACAAACAGCAATAAAAACCAGCAATATTGTAACGAATAAAATAAAACTGCAGAAAAATTCCAATTGAATTTTAGGAGGCAAAAAAAAATTAAAAGAAAAAAAGAAAACTTTTTTATTAAAAGAAAAAAAAAACTGTGCTAAAGGTTTAAACAAATATACAATATATGGGACAAGTGTTTTAGGGCAAGTAAGTAGAAGTAAGTAATTAAAATTGAAAAACTAAAATTAAAAAAAAATAGAAATAAAAATAAAATAATTTTACAAACATACTGCTGCATGCATACAAACTAAAAAGTTTTTAATATGTTTTCTGTAACATATTAAAAGTTTTGAATTCCGAAAACTCACAATACAGGACATTGTTTACACTGTATGTATATTACTGTGAGATATGCTGCTAAAAGTAATGTGGTACCAGGGAAAAGGATTCAGTAAAAAAAATTCAATTTTAAATTGGGATATTGGCCGAAGTCCAGAGTGAGAGCAATGAGAAATATTATGGAAAACTATAAAGTTTGGAGATATTGTTATCAAATCGACTGATCAAAAATTTGGTAAAGAAAATTTTGTCTGAAGGCATATAAAAATCTCTTCTGTTGAAAATCTTAATGAAAGAGGATACCCTCCATTGTGACAATATCTTTATGAAACCTGTTGGAAAAAATGTGTCTACAAGATGGAGTAAATCTCGTGAATTCGTCATGAAACTATATAAGAAATTGGTTATTCGATTTGTCTTCTTAGATTACAAATCTTCCACCTTTCTCTTCATTTCTAGGTATATAAACTCTCACAATCAGTTCTGAACTAACTTTAAACTCCTAAAACTAAACATTTGTAAAGCTCATCAAGGTAGGCAGTATACTTTTTTTTTTAATTCAAAAATATTTATTCAAGAAAAGTATTAAAATTCACAGTTTATGTTTGCCTCAGCGTCTTACGACTAATCCATTGTGAACTGATTCGCACACATCTTAACATTTTTGTTATCGTATGCAATAGGTTGCTTCGCGACAGACAGTTTGACTTAAAAGATCAGACTCTGTCAAGAATGATTCAATTGTTGCGGACGATGATACACAGCAAACCAGAATCTTCAAAGCTACCAGTAGAACCCTCAATACCAACATCTCGGCACCGAGTTCCAATCTCCGATAGCAACATAACTAATTTCCCCCGAATCCAATTGGTACTGGGTTGAAAACTTTTCATTGTCCTTTTCACAGAAATTCATTACGAAAACGTACATACATGCATACATACATACAAAATTGGTCATTACAACCCTTCTCAGTCAGAAATACGACCTAGCCTACATGAGTGGCAACAGATTTTTGATAAACTTTTCATGGCAATTTTATTCAGAGTTTTTGGTAGGAATCTGTTGAGAGGAAGTCACCGAAGAAATATTTTTGTTCAAATTTCGTTTCGTTGGAGATGTCTGACCTGGGGTTTGAACCGTGGACTCACGTCTAATAAGTCATCACACTTCCTACTAGACTACGGTGACTTCTACTCATTTCGAAAACGTAACCAATTGAAATTTTATCTCAGGTAGGAGAGTAGATAGCTTACTATGAGCTCATTCCCTAATTATCAAAGCCCTTCAGCTTCGCATTCGCGCATTTAATATCGGGCAATGCCTTGGTCTAGTAGGTAGTGTGTGGTCCCGCCACTCATTTAGAAAATTAACACACACAACATAAGTGGTGTGAGATACTAGGTCCATAATCCTGACTGAATGGTTGTAATGACCAATTATGTATGTATGTTATGCCTTGTACCATTATTAGGGCCTACAATGTGTGAATGAAAAGAGTTGTTCTAAATTACTTTGTAGCTGGATCAGAGATTTAATCCTAAAGCCAAAGTTGCTAAGAACTGGTAATTTTTAATATTACATATTAGATAACGTTATTTCTAATTTATTAGTTCCTTAACTTTACTCCAAGATTTCTCGAATTTTCTATTTCGACTTCTAGGTACTAAAAAAATATATCCGACCACTCCCATATTCAATGGTTCGATCACTCACTACTATTCTGAACAATTGTGCCATATGTTATACAACACATATGTATGTATTGTATTACACTTTCGTGCAAACTATATTCTGCAGTAGGGATAAGGTTACACCGCCACTTTATGTTTTCTCTTGTTTTCATTTTTATTTCCTTTTCTGGAACTGCTATTGGTCGATCAAAAAAGGAAAATAATTTTAATTTCACAAATCTGCCGAAGTATTCGAATTGTAACTTAATGCCCATTTACAGGGAAATGCGCAAAAAATGAAAATTTTTTTAATTTAAATCGCTTTTAAACACTTCCAAACCCAGAGAATTGCAAAGACCGGTAGAAAAAGAAAATTCATCAAAAAAAACTCATTTTAAAGCACTGCCGTGTATTATTGCTTTTAACACAAACAGATTTTTACCAGTTGTTGTGGTACTCCTTCTTTAAATATAATGACGATGACGATGATGATGCATTATTACAATTACAAATAATTGGAGCAGAACTTAATTCCACACATCAGAGCACCCACTCGTTGCTCTGTTGTATGAGAACGAGTACGAGTACGAATAGATATTCGTATTGAAATCATTTGAAAAATGTAAATTAAATTACTAAATCATCTGTAGCACATTTTACGCTACAGTCATAAATATTTCCACATTCTAAATGTTGGCTTTTTTTCTTACTGACCTCCCCAACACCTCTCCCACCACCTCGCCAAATGTGTTTATTATCACAGCATTTTCATCTCAAGTTTTTTGAAGTCTTAAATTTGGGGGAAATATTTGAACAAAAAAAATCATGTTTTAAGTCTTTAACATGGCTCAAGTATTTCGTATAACAATTGAAATTTTTTTTCATCCTTTTTTTTCTTTATTGTACGAAACCAAACCCATTTATTTAAACAAAAATGAATTTATATTTTGTGTGACGAAGTACTACTTTATTTCGAGTACTCGTATGTGGCAACAAAAGATACAAAATATGTAAACGGGGCAAGATTCAAGAGGGGTATCAAAAATTAAGAATTATACAATTTGAATAAAAATAACTCAACCCACACATAATAGAATTGGGTCTAAAAAAAAAAAACAATTTCTAATGCCGTTTTGTATTGCTGTTGCTATTTAAACGTGGCTAAAATCAACCAGCCAACGAACCAAGCAACCAGTCAGCCAGCCACCAACCAACGCTTTTCCACATTATATTTCCTAAGCTTCAGTCAGTATATGTAACAACAATTGCTCTTATACATGAAAAATACAACAACAACAAAAATAAATGAAAAGTCAAGAGACTTAAAAAACTGTCATGTACATGCTAAAGTATACACAATTGGAAACTGGTAACAAAAAAGTCTTAAATTTTTATTCAGCGGTGACCTACAAATACCCTACCCTTCCACACGATCATTAACTTTTAAGTATACGTCTTGAGTTGAAGACTTAAATATTCTAGTATTTGAAATATCCCTGAACTATAAGTTTGTACAGCTCAGCGTATTCAAATATTTTATTGAGATCACCAGAGCCACTTAGACACCTCCAATTGGATAGTAACATGAACTCTAAACAGTTCCCATGTCGTGCCTAGTTTTATTGGGACCTGGTTTCTATAGCAACCAATTCATTTTATTTCTGCATTCTTAGATTCCATAAGTCCACCGTTCTTCCACTTCACATTCGTTTTCTTTTCTGCCCAAATAGTTCAAATTCAGTCAGGATTACGACCTAGTTTCTCACACCACTTATGTTGCGTTAATTTTTATACATTAATGGCTGGACTTACAGTTTTTAGTGGACCCCGAACAACAAGATTTCTGAGCAATTTTTTTCGCGGCATTTTTATTTTTGCCAGAAATCTGCTGAGAGCAAGTCGCCGAAGAAATATTTTTCCATATTTCGTTTTGTTGGGAATGTCTGACGTGGGGTTTGAACCGTGGTCTCACATGTAACAAGCCAACACACTACCTACTAGACCACGGCGGCGACTTCAAATATGGCCTGACACCATTTCACGTTTTAGGGATTCTTTAACAGTATTGGCAACCCAAGTAACGTTTGCTGGAATTATGATGTAAAACACGCTAAAAGGTATCTTAAAAGGCACACAGAGAGTACTTGACATTTAAAGAATACTATGATCATTATCTTTTTAAATCTTTTCTGTATGACAATAATAGTTGCTCTGTAAAGTTCCTAGGGTAACATATCCTAAAACATTTCAATAACTTTCATTTGTCTTTCATTGTCACAATATCGGTTTATGGTTTTTAATGGAATAGCTTAAAATGCTGCTCAGAATTATCAATTCTTTGATGTTTTTGATTGCTTGTGTTTGCCCTCGCAACACCCACTTTGAACAGATTTTTCGCATAACCTCACCTATCTCGATCTGCCTCACATTGCGGTCATTCAAAATTATTTTGTTAATCTCTATGGGGCAACCTCATTGGCATGTGTTCATTGGCATGTGTTCATTTGCCTCGTTTAAACTTAACAGAACAAAATTCCGAAATTCTTTTTGTCACCTTCCTAGTGATAAACTAATTAAAGCGCCTAATTTTTAGTAAAACAAACATTTAAATATTTTAAAATAAATGTTTCCTCTTGTGTAATGTCATGAGATATTTTAGGAATAATAAAATTAAGCTGTAGATAACAAAAAACATTTAATAATTTTTAAATGTTGTAAACTAAAATTGATATTTTTAATGAAATATTAAAAAGAAGGTTGAAAAAAATGCTTAAAAAATCTTTTGTATGCTTAATTTTATCAGCCACTGTTTATCTATTGATGGGGGAGCTCTCAATATTAGAAGGGCATCAATGCTCTAATAAAAAAGTGATCCAAATAAGCATTTATTCTATACGCCAAAGTAAATCCCCCCAAAAGACAACTTCAATGGTTGAATGGCTAACATTAGAATGAATATTGAATGCTTTTCTTATATTTTTCACATGAAAAATATAATAAAGAGACACTGAAAGAAAATTCACGTTAAAAAAGACAAAAATTTTCAAATAACTTTTAACACAAGAGAGGTATTCGATAAGAAGTATGTTGAGTATATTCATTAAAGAACTCCAAAGAAAAAGTGAGTATTTATTACAAACAATACTCAGAAAATGATTCTACATATGCAGTGCATTGTGTGGGCAGGAAACAAGAGGAAATAGTTGAATCGGTTTAGATAGTAAGAGGAAAAACTTCTGCAGGAAGAGAAAATACTCCGCATTCAACATACTTTTCAATAGAGACACATGGTATGTGATAAGGGTAAGGTAAAGAAATAAAAGACTATTTAGATAACTGCGTAATGAAGGTGAAAGTCATACTTAAGGAAGCATTAAGAAAAAACAAATACAAAATAAGTTTTATGTGATGTTGAAATATCAGACTTCAAAACCAAACAATCCCGGACAAGACGACCAGCCTCTTCTAATATTCCTTGAATTTTAAAGAGTACCAAACAATGGGTATATGCTATGGATATATCTATTACCTGAACGATTCTTGAGCCCGCATTCGTTCCTGGTACTCACCTACCAGATAGCGTATTTCACAGACGAATACAGACCGCGCGACAAAGTACATATGCAGTCCTTCCCTTGTGCTACCCAATTTCTGTTGCACTACTTAGGCTGAAATAATAGTTGTAAAGACTGATGCTGCGCGAGTCCTTTATAGAATTATGTCAAGAGAAGATACACACATATTGACTGATAGTAAAGCAGCCATCATATCCCTAGGAGTGCATACACTACATCTAGGATTAGCTAAGAATGTCTGGAGGAAAAAAACGAGACATTTGATGGAGTCATATGGATTCCTAATAAATAAAAAATAGTAATAATAATAAAAAATAATAACAAAGATTACGCCCTTGTAAAGGCTAACACAACAGAAAATTCAAATTAATTCATGCTTGAGATTAATATTCTTCTGTAGAGGGTCAATGAATGGGAACCCAAAAAATATGGTCGTATATACACTGAGCGCCGTAAATGAGTCAACACTTTTGTTCTTAAGTATAAAACAGTTCTGTTCTTAAGTATAAAAAAGGTTCCTTTGTCATGAATTGTTGTTTTTGTTTTAACATTTTATAAGTAATAAATAAACGTTTTATTTTTGGAAATTTATTCGATTATTGTCATTTACTTTTCTCGCTATCCAAGAAAATTAATTATTTCAATGGTGTTTACTCACTTTTGGCGCTCAGTGTATAACCAGAATCAATCTTAGGAGCCTGATAGCATGTGTAACGGGACACTGGCTTCTGGGCACACACCCCCGGAGGCTGAAATTACCTTGCAATGAGTTCTGCTAAAGCGGTAAGAAGAGGAAACTATAGAGCATCTTCTGGCACTTGGTAACCTGGGAAATGCAGAAATTGTTGACAGAACACGCTAATCAAAAGGTCAGTATTGCAACGGTAGCTAACCGTGGCTATTATTAACCTTAAACAGAATGAATAAAGTTCATCACCTCTAGTTTCAATACAAGAATCCAATATATGTTCATAGGAACAACGGTCGTTAGTACCTCTAACACTAGATTAGAAACCTGATTAAATCTGTGATGCATAATGGAACGAAAAGTAATAGTAAAAGAAATAGATACGATGGTAATTTCTGTTTTATTCTACACTCAAAAGAATCTTTTGTGTTCGGTAATAGACCCTCGCGATCTTTTCATGCGGTTCTAACAACTTATAACTGATGTTACCCTTATGATTCTAACAAATATAGGACATTACTTTAACACAATAACTCGAGATCTATGTCAGCCAGCATTTAACACTTGAAAAACGTTTTTCAGCATCTCTGAAAGCCTCGGATCTTTTAAGCCTGGGTATAATTTTGAAAGCCATTCTCGAGTCCAATACAAGTCTCCATTTTTTAAACTCTTTCGGCATAATAAACATAATTTTCACATAATTTAAGCAAAACAATTCCTCAAAATACCTGAGTACTTTATTTTCCCTTATATTTCCGGAAGCCGGATGTAATGTAATCTTCTCTAAGTGTAGTTTTATGTATCAGTTACAAAAGGAAGCAAAAAGACGAATAATAAATATTCTTTTTAATAATTTTTTATTCCGCAAAAGACATCATACACTTTCATACATATTTTCTATTACTTTTTTATCTTTTTTTATCTGATGCTATTTTCTTCTTTTCGTAATTTCATCTTTATCCTTGAAATGGCGTTGAAGTGGAAAATTGCTGAAGCAAAAATTACTTGTTTTTTATTGCTTGATTCCATTCTCGAAGTAAAAAGAACATAAAAAATATTTGATGCATATCTCTTAAAAGCTATTGTGCTTGAACAATTTAATATTTTTCAACGAATTCAAAGGACTTAAAAGAGTTTTTCTACATAAAAAGGAATTGATGTTTTGAAGGAAAATTAAAATAAAAAATTTGTAATTCAGTGCCACATGTCAGTCGGTTAAAAGTTTTAAACAGATCTTCTTGAATCATAATTAAGCATAATCATGCTATAACACTTTTACAACATCGAAGGACTTCTTCAAAATTCATTTAGCCACCTGATAGGTACGATATCTAGAAGGGTTATAATGTCCCGTTTTTGATTTAACTCTGTTATATACTGCTAAGAGACTTTGTATTGCTTTCCGAGATTCAAGGTTGACACAAATTCAATTCATTCCATGCTCATCGATTGTTTCACACTCAAGCATTGCAGAATTGTCAGAAAAAGTAAAGATTTCAATCCTGAATATGCTCTTCTGCCAATTTCTAAAATTGTGTTTAAAATAAACACAATTGCTGACTGACATACCACAACCATCATGACAGTTTTATGAAGGTGTCGATTTTTCCAAGTCACCTCTTGCGGGACTCATTCTGTCAACAAATTCTGAGTACCCAAATACCTTTTGTTTCAGTTTTCCAAGTGCCGGGAAATAACTGAGTGCATGTTCTGTAGTTTCCTTTTCATCATGGTCATTACAGAAGTCTTTATGACCTTTAGGCACGTATACCTAAGGCCCACTGTCCTATTATAATTGCTGTGAGGTTCTTAAGATTGGTTCTCAATACATCCAACGCAAGTCATAATTTGATTCATCTAATCTCTCCACAATTGCGTCTGTCTTTCCTTTCTTTCCTTTCACTTATCAATCTAACGTAAGATTTCGTTCAAAATATCTGTTGCATCTATCTTTCTCGCCGTGGCTAGGTGGAAACTGTAACCGTTTAAAGTCACGCTATCGTCTCCTGACACCCTCTTGGGATCTAATGACCCATTTAGACTTCCGACCATAACAACGCTTCAATTAGTATTACCCTTTAGTTTCACACCACTCATGATGAGTGTGTTAATTTTATTCACGAGTGACGGGACCCAAATTGTACATGCAATAGCTCATGTGATTGTAATCCGATGAGTAGTTGTCTAATCTCTTCGTTGACTCATCAAAGAAATTCAATCTTTCTGTTTTTAATTAAATTTATATAATCCTACAGTAATTACCTAAAAGTATGCTTCGTTTTTTTAATTCGCAAATATTTCTTAATTATACAAATAAAACGGAAGCATTTAAACATAAATTCTTATATGTTGTTAATTAAAAAAGAAACCCTTTAACACAATTCCAAATGCACGACATTACTAGTCCAGTGCAAATCTTCCCTTGTTATTATTTTACAAAATTGATTATTAAGCCAGTGCCTAGTTTCAGGGATATTTCAAGTTTAACCCCAAAATTATGTCGTACCATCAGAACAAAAAAATAGAAGCCAATGTTTACTCTTAGCAGTGGGTGTTTGTAAAGGATATTTAAATTCCTTTAAGGCTGCTCTTTCTCTCGAAGTGGAAAGCACTTGGCATAGCATTGGTATCGTTTGCCATACACACTGCACAGTTAAAAGGGAAACGACATTTTCAAACTCAAGTGTATTTGCAAACGAAGTAAAATGAAAACTAAAAAATTTAAAAGAAATCCGTTCTACTCCCTGGAACATGAGTTTCTAAAGAAAGAGAATGAAAAAAATATGGCAAAAGGAAGAGAAATGTGAAAAAAGGAAGAATTAAAGTGCGTAACTTAAGAGCCACTATCATTTCTAAGTATTCCGGGCTTAACTCGTTGCAAGAAAAGGGGAAACTTAACAGTGTTGTTACGACACTTTACTAAGTGCCAGCATAAGTATAATGGCAAGGAACACAAACAAAAGTATTAAGAGGATGAAAAATACGTTTTTTTAAAGCTTTTCAATGTTCAATTTAATGGGGGAAACGTGGTGGGAGATCGAAGGTAGTGCACAATAACTCAAATTGACTATTGAAAAGTATAGGCGAGTAACCATAAATTAAGAACTTCGTTAGTGAGCATTGTGAAGATAAATTAGGATAAATGAGGAGCTCCAGCAGGTGGCTCCCTTCCAGGTCGTAATTTATAGGATAAGGGATGGTTTAGCCATTATTTTTCAATAAATGGTTTCAATCCACATAAGAGCGATTATATTACTTGCAAAAAGAAAATGATTACCTTATTATATTCGTTGATCATACAAAACATACATACATGATTGGTCATTACAAACCTTTAGTAAGGATTACAACCCAGCTTCTCACACCACTTATGTAGTGTGTGCGAATTTTATACATGAGAGGCGGGACCTACAGTTTAAAGGACGACTCTGAACGACAGATTTTTTTGAGAAATTTTTCATGGCAATTTTATTTACCGACAGAGTTTTTGCCAGAAATCTGCTGAGAGAAAGTCGCCGAAGAAATATCTTTTTATGTTTTGATTTGTTGGAGAAGTCTGACCTAGTATTTGAACCGTAGCCTCACGTCTATTAAGTCTTTACACTACCTACTAGACTACAGCGACTTCAATTCTATTCTTTGATCAATAAGCATTATTTCCTAGTGTTGGAATTGAATGAGTACCACTTACTTATTTATTTAATTGATCATTATAATCTGTCAGTTAGGTTTACGACCTAGCTTCTCACACCACCCATGGTGAGTATGTAATGTTTATCCATAAATAGCGGACACTACAGTTTAAATTCCGTTAACGATTCTCTCTCCCTTTATTATAAAGATTTCACTATGAAAACTTCTGAAGTTCATTGTTATTCTCCTTCTCATTCAACATATCATAGTTCAGACTTAAACCATTTGATCAATTCGGTTCAACAAACTTCTACAAGATGCAAAACAAAAGAATACTGCAAATCGTTTTGAAATATTTAAGTTTTTTATAAATTTAATTTTGTTTATTTAAAGAAAATTATTTTACTCTTCGTTATTTTTTTTAAATTTTTTATTTAAATTTTTGCATTTCTTTGATTCTATTTTTTCTTTTAAATTTATTCAAATAATTTCACCATTTAAAGGTTTATTTTTGAAAATGTTGAGAAAATAAAAATGATTTCAACTTGCTGCAGAAAGAGAAAAATCAAAACCGAAATGGCCTCAAGACTAGCAGGGATGGGTGCAGTGATTTATTTTTAAATTGGCGCCAATTTAATGTATTTTTAGTAGTATTGCCTCTTCTTCTTTTTCATTTTCTGTCTTATTTTGCAGAAAAAAAAAAGGAAAAAAATCATTCTTCTGCTACTGCTACTTTAGTTGGCTAAAATACATTTTCTTTTTTATGTTTTTAAATTATTTTCATTCTTGGCTATATTTTCTAAAGCGAAAATACAAAGAAAAAATAAAACGAAAGAAATCTGTAAAAGTAAAAGAAACGCAAACAGCCAAAACCTATAGTTAAACATGGTCGGGCATTTTCCTTTAGAGACAAAAAGCAAATAAAAGTTCAAGGCAAATAGAATGAAGAATAAAACGAGAAGTTTTTTGTAGGTCTTCATCAGAATCAGCTGAAATCTCAACTATAAATGCGACGACGACAGCATCATCATTATCACCATAATCAACTCGTCGCCTTCAACAAAAACATGCCTTCTCGACATGTTCATGCTCATTTTTATTCACAAAGATTTTGAATTACAAAAAAAAAAAAACAAATAAAACGAGGACCTGAGGGTGGATGAAATGCAAATATTTATTCCGTTTTGTGGTTGTAAACACGTGGAACAATTTGTTTTTGTTTTTTGGTTATTTTCCACTAATTGTTGATTAAATGCTGTAATAAATATAAATAATTAAGGAATACAAAATAATAACGATTGAAAAGTTGTAAATTTTTATACAAAATTATTTTGTGCGAAACTTTAGAATTAATTCGAATGAATACCCGATGATGTGATACTCATGATGATGATGTGATACTCATGATGATGATGTGACATTCATCTTGTAACTCTGATCTCTTTATAAAGCTACCTAATCTCTCGAAAAGAGTCTAGCATAGTTAGTAAAGAAAAGAGAAATAAAGAAATTTATTTCATTGCCCGGCCTTAATATTTCAACATGTAATTGGATCAAATACATCCGTCAAATTGGATCAAGTACATCAGTTAGCAAAGGTTGAATGTATTAACATCGGTAATCCTTCTAAGTTCATAATCAATAAAGCGATTAAGGGTCATTATTACAATTTCCCGTTAAAGTTGGGTTTAGTTAAAGGTAACTTTACCTTAAGTGAAATTTAAAGTCACCTTTAACTTCTTTTCGTTATTACAACCTAATGATAAAAAAAATTAACTTTTTCAAAAATATGGCAGTACAGGAGCAATGTCAATAACACTGCTCAATTAAACAAGTTTTTTAAAACGCAGTGGCAACGACGGGCATCGTTTTTTTATGCTCATTCTGTTTATATTTGTAGTTGCCATATTGAAGATAATATATAATACTAGCTATACCCTGCGCGTATTGCTGCGCCACCAACTAAAATAAATTTGGAAAGGAAAGACATTACACAAATATCAAATTAATTTTGAATGTACTCGAAGATTTTCCAGTCTCAATGCTAGTTTCCCGTCTGATTCTCAGGCTCGTAATGCTCATTTTGAATAATTCTTAGTGGCGCAATCTATCGGGAATTAATCGCACCAACTTAGAAATCTCCGTCGACTTATGCACAACAACTTTGCTAAAGATCATATCATGTTCAAATGCACAGTTTACGATTTAATTCATTTTGAGTAATTCTCAGTGGCGCCACCTGTCGGAAATTGGTAATACCAAGTTAGAAACCTTCGTCGGCTCATGCGCAACAACTTTGCTAAAGATCATAACATGATCAAATACGGTTTACGATTTAAATTATTTTTAGTAATTTTCAGTGGCGCCACTTGTCGGAAATTGGTCATACCAACTTAGAAACCTTCCCCGACTCATGCGCAACAACTTTGCTGAAGATCATAGCATGATCAAATGCATAATTTACGATTCTATTAATTACATATACATATATATATATGTATATGTATTCTATTAATTACATATATATATTATATATATAGATGGCAAGTTCAAACATAAACTTAACTTTAAAAGTTACCAGTAGGATGATCTTCCCTTCAGCCCAAAGCTCACTTCTACCTTATCGTCCACTTATAATAATGAAAAATAATTTATCTACCCGTTTAGTTAACTGCAAGTTGTAATAATAGCCCTAAGAAGATTTTCAGTATTTTTGCTATCTGCAGAGCATCATTACCACAACTGGCGACTCATGAGAAGATATTGCAACCTCCATGAATGGAAATATCTGACATAAGGAAAATGTGTGGAGATTACCTCAAATTGATCTCAGAATTAAGCACGGACTTTTTTTTCTCCAATGTAGAACTTTAACTTCTTTACAGTTGTAAGTCTAAGGATTGGATTGCAGATGATAAACACTCCCTTCATACGTTTATTAAGTTTTGTTGCAAAAAATATTAGAAATATTCTGGCCAAATATGCGTTTACTGTTGAACGAACGAAACATCAAACTGGAAAGAAGACGGCAATGGATTGAAATCTATTAGGAAACAGAAAGTGAGGCAGACGTATACTACCTATATCTAGAGAAGAGAGTCAGAATTTAGGTGGACGAAACTGTTTGACTTGATTCCAAATAATAGATCGCGAAACAAGAATTTTGTTGTTAATCTTGCAGTAATAGGAACATAGGAAGACAAACTAAATATTTATTCTGAAAACATGAAAAAAGAACAAGAAAGCCAAAGAATAACAAAAAAACGACGAAGTTATGAGGATAGGGTTCCAGAAGTTGTCACATTTTTGTAGTAAAAGGTTCATATAATAAAAATCATAGTGCGATATTCTGTTAGCAGATTTAATAAAGTATAGAAACCGTCGGAGTCTAGTAGGTGTGTCGGCTTATTAGACCGCGGATCAAACACCAGGTCAGACATCATCAAAAAAAAAAAAAAAAAAACGAAATATAAAAAAATATTTCTTCGGCGACTTCCTATCAGCAGATTTCTGGCAAAAACTCTGAGAGTAAATAAAATTGCCATGCAATTTTGACAGATTTCTGCCAAAAACTCTTGAAAGCAAATAAAATTGAAATGAAAAGTTTCTCAAAAAATCTGTCGTTCAAAATCGACTACAAACTGACGGACCCGCCTCTCATGTATACAATTAAGACACACATCATAAGTAGTGTGAGAAGCTAGGTTGTAATCCTTGACTGAAGGGTTGTAATTACCAATGATATATGTATGTATGTATGTATGTATGTGGGAAAAGTAAACTATGTATTATTTAAGGGATTGGTTCTGATATTTGGCTTCATTCTTTATTAACAATATTTGCAACACTTCTAAAAACAATAATTCTTTGAAATTATCTTTTTAATATTCTTAACAAATATTTAATTTATAAGAACGATATGCAATATATAATACCACCAATGACAATGACCAGACATCACTGTCATGTCCATTTCTAAATGTTTAAATATTTTCAAATAATGCCACAATATATTATAGATTTTTCGTTTATTGCTATCGTGTTAATAATTTGTTTACTTATTCGTTATAAATATTTACTTTTTTGAACTCATTTCTAGACACATTAAAAACAAGCCAATGACGGCAAACCAGGCAAATAGACAACAAAAGACAGGCGCATATAGAAAAATGAAAAGTTTTATAAACGAAATCATATTAAATTAAATAAAAAAACAAACAAACAAATATTATAAATAAAAGTTAAAATATAAACAAAATTTTGCAAAATTTCTCACTGGCTATATTGACAATTTAACAATGACTTTATATGGGACATTTGGCCTTTTGAAAGTGTTTGATGTTTCTAATTGATTTGATTTGTTGTTTTTATTTATTTTTATATTTTAAAAACAAACAAAATTATTAATGATTAAGCAAAACTTTTATATAATTAATTAATTGATTAATTAAAATTTAGCGGCAAAATATTTATTTAGTTTTGTTTTTAATTTTAATGCCATTGTATACCATCAATAGTATCAATAAATATTGTTTATTTTTTATTTCAATTTCTAATTTAATTTAAATGTTTGCATATTTGTTAAATTCATTGAATGTGACAATCAATAAATACGCTGCTAATTAAATAGGCAAATAGCATTAGGCTTATCTATCTGCATACATACATTTGTATCTATACTTGTAAATATTTGAATAATGATTTATTATTAATGACGGAATATTTCCAATCCTAAATAAAATCCAACATTGTACAATTTTATGGTGACATTTGTAAATGCATCAAAACCTATTTAAATAAAGTTAAGGTAAGGGAATGCCAACGAGAACCATACCAAGAATTTGCACGTGCCTTCGTGAAATCGCCGTAGTCTAGTAATTAGTGTGTTAACTAATTAGACACGAGCGCGAGATTCAAACCTTAGCTCAGATATGTCAAACAAAACGGAACATGAAATATAAATTTTTTGCGGCGATTTTCTCTCAGCATTCTTCTGGCAAAAAATCTGAGTGTAAATAAGATTGACGCGAAAAGTACTCAAAAATCTGTCGTTCGTAATTGTTTTTAAATCGGTGGTGTGAAAAACTAGGTATTAATCCTGACTAAAGAGTTGTAATGACCAATTAAGTAAGTAGGTAATGTAAGGGCCATAAACTAAGCAACAGTTATGTCGAACGTCTCATCAGCAAGGACCATCTGTGATCGAAAAGCGATGCAGGCGGATACCCAACTAGACACACTTGGGCAATTCACACGACTTTGTATCGTGTATGTTGTATTGAATACATTTGTTTATTTGTGAACGCTCAATGCTATGCTGTACTGTGTATCTCGTAGCATTCAAACAATTTGATAGCCCGAAACCAACACAACTTTTAAAAAACATATGAAAACATACACACATGTTTTCTTTCACACAATTTGATAGCATGAAACCAATACAACTTTTAAAAACATATGGAAAAATGTGTATAAGTGTATCGGATTTTTATATGAAAAATATCAACAACAATCATACACTGTTGTATGTTCTTCCAACAATACAATGAATACAACGACACAACGGCTTGTGTGAATTGACCAACTGAATATCAGAGTGTCAGTGTCACAATTGTGGATTCAACGCCCTCCAGGATCTGGTGTATTATAATACATCAAACATTTAGTCTTGTTCAGTTGCCTATACTACTGAGAATATTATCTATAATTATATTTGCATTCGCAATTAAATGAAGTTTGAAGCAGAAGATAAATAAAAAGTTTAGAAATAATAAGTGATTGTATTGCTATTCTGTTTCCATATATTCTATATTTTCAATATAAGAAAGATTCGTGACATGGGCAATGCCAAAAATGATTAGGTAGATGAACAAACAACCAAAGCTTGCAAATCATTGAATTTTATTATCAAAATTCATGCTCCTATAAGGATAGCGTATACATCGAAAATTTGTCTTCAACGACTAAGTCCTCAAACACACCGAATTGTCGAATATAATATGAAGAGTAGCCAGAGAGTTGTAGTTGAAGAGCAAACGAACAATTTTTGCTTAATTTGGACTAATGTTGTAACTGTCGGATGGTTATCAATCGAAAACTGTTAAGTGAAGTCAAAGAAAATCCTGCAAATCCCAAATATCTTAATGCTAGGACCCCAGAATATTGAGATTTCACTGCTCGTTCACTTATTATTCTATTTAGAAATTCTTTCGTTAGGAACCATAGCCTTTCATGGATAATATTTCCAATCAAAATATTTTCCTTATTCGAAACGAATTTTTCCATTTTTCTTAGACTTTCGACTTCAATTTCAGCGTGCTGATTCTTTTCAATGCATTATAACGTCTTCGACAGATTTCCGTTGTATGTATATTAACATTATATTTTATGAGTTAAAGACAAAAGGCGGGTAAGATAACAAAATAGTAAAAACCATGTGGAATAGTAAAAACAATCTTGTAACTTAACTCGACTGAAATCATGTTAAGCCTTTGCTGTATGGTTCCCCTTACTTTCATTATTGTTTACTACTTCTCTTTACACATTCATTTCATAACCAGCTGGCCTAATCAATCTAAGCATAGTACTCGTATTTGTGACTTTAATTAGATAAATAAGTATACTACATGGACTTTGTACATGTTAGACACGTAGCTACCACCAGCACTTATCATATGATGAATGACGTTGCTAATAACGACAATGACACAGACTTGCATTTAAAACTGAGCTAAACAAATATTGAAATCATGATGGTATTGATGTTTTTCACTCACCATATGGTCATCATGTTTATGGATTACAAGAAAACAAAAAAAAATTTTCTTTACAACTCTGTTTAGCTCTTTCCTTTCCTTTTCTGTATTCTACTCAATTATTGGTGCCTTTAAGGGCGTTAAGCTTGTTTAATGTTTAAAAATAAAAACTTATTTTGTCGTCGTAATCGAATAGCTTATTTAGACAGACAAGCCTTGTTGTCTTTCTCGTAGAACGAAATCAGTTAGGAAATCAGTCTGAATGGTATGTTTTTTCTGTTTTTTTTTTTTTGCTTTTTCTTATTCTTCTTGCTTGTCAACATACTTGAAGGAAATTGTATTTTCTTGGCATATTTATGTATTCCCTATACTACACACCCCCTCCCTTACCCTTTCTTTCATCGTACAATGGCAAGCAATTATTTTTCATGGTTACAAGGGTCATGGGTTAAGGGAAGAAGGCTTTATGTTTTCTAAACTATTTTGTAGGGTTAACATTAGCAGTAATAGGGGAAAAATATATATGTATCTCATCCCTTACTTAAGAACCCGTCCCCTTGTTAAAATATGGTTTTGTGTATGTGTCAGCAAATTTTTTTTGTTTACTTCATGTTGAAAGAAATAGAAAAAATTCATTAAATCTTCTATGATTCCCTATTTCGTTTGTCTGTTTGTTTGCTTAATTATTTATTTATTTATTTATTTTGTAAACAAACATTTATTTTGTTTTTATGGTTTTCTATATCAAAAAAAAAAGAATAAACTTTTATAAATGAATGTGGTTTAATAATTTATTTCTTTGTTAAAAGGGGAATGGACTGATAAAACAACATTTATTCGAAAGCGTAGTGTTTAAAAAACTTAAAGAATTTAAGAAAAATATGCAAAAATAATTGAAAGAACGTTATTTCAAGGTCACTGAAAAATAAATTCCAATACTCCATACTTCGATTCTCAATTTTATCACTAATCAGTTTCATTTTTTCGCTTGAAAAAATGATCTGTCGTTCGGAGTGGATTTTACATTGTAGGTTCCGTCATTCATGTATAAAATTAACACATAAAACGTGGGTAGTGTGAGAAGCTAGGTTTTAATCCTGACAAAAGTGTTGTAATGTTCCACTTCAACGGCCTATTCGGTCTAAAGTTTTTAGTGACTTTTCTTCAACACAATGGGCCGTAAGGCTGTTATTTTTACTTTATATTCACTATTATATTATATATTATATTTTAATTTATTGTTATATTTTATTTCACGTTCGGGACCGGTCAATTGGCCGCCTAGATCGTGCGATTTAACGCCTTTAGACTATTTTTTGTGGGGCTATGTTAAAGCTCATGTCTATACAGACAAGCCCGCTTCAATTGACGCATTGGAAGACAACATTGAAGCATTTATTCGTGAGATACCGACCGAAATGTTGGAAAGAGTTTGCCAAAATTGGACTAAGCGGATGGATCATTTGAGGCGCAGTAGCGGTCAACATTTGCATGAAATAATCTTCAAACATTTAATTATATGGACCGTACTATCGATTCAAATAAAGATTTCGTGCTTTTTTTCTGAATTGTATGTTTTTTTTTTAATTTTCCTATAGCTCTTAAAAAATCACCCATTACTATCACTGATTATAATTTTTATAAATTCTTAAACGCACCATACCAACGCATTTGCAGAAAATTATATAAAAAATTAAATATTTTAATGAAAATAACTCACGAACTATTGCCAGAATGGTTTATACTCTGAGTAAATTCAAGTCTTGGAAAGATCACTTACCTAAAAAGAAAATGATGAGAAAATTTAAATTAATATTTATGTATTTTTGTTAATATTAAATGTAGCAACAAACAAATACTAGAATTAATATATATATATATACAGATTATTTCTAAACTTTGAAAATTATTTTCCTTCCGTTTTAGGAATAAAGTTCATTAAGTTCCTTGTTTATTTTAATTCCAATTTCTACTTCTTTTTCTTTTTTCCGTCTTATGAAAACATTTGCCATTTATAATAAAAAAAATTAATGTTTTTATTTGCTAAAAATAAAAAAATGTTTTCCTCTTAAAACAAAACAAAAACAAAAACAAATTCTATGAAATCTTAAGAAATTCCATTTAATCTTTTAAATGGTTATTCCCTCGAAATGGTACGCATTTCTCTATTTAATAAAAAAAAATATTTAAAAATATTTTATTTTGTTTAATTGATGAGTAATTAAGTGGCAAACAAATATTATACAAAAAACAACAACAACACCAACGAAAAAAATACAATAACCTTTAACAATTGTTTTGTTTTACATTGAAAAGAAGAAAAAAATTGTATTAAAATTCTAAATGATAAGAAAGCAAACAAATTTTATTCGAAGAATTTAAATAACAACAGGAACGGTCATAGACATTGCAATACAAATAAAAAATAATTATATTCTGAAATATTTATAATCATATTTGGAATGGGTTTTATATATTTCGAAATATTTATTTAGAAGTTATTGAAGAAACCGAAGGAATTATGCGATTTCGTACTAAAATAGGTGCGTGGTTTTTATTTGTCAACGCGAAATAAATAAAATTAAATAAATAATAAGGGAAAGAACGGCATTTAAAAGAAGAAAAATATTATTGAATCAAAATTGTTCTTTCAATTACGATAATAATTACCAAATTGCCAACAACGGATAATAAAGTTGGTACTTTTTAAAGTTGGTAGTTTTTAAAACTTTAATTTTTTTGAAAAAACTGTATCGAATTTCGATTTACAACATTTCATTTTACTTCAGATTTCTTTTTCTTTTCAAAGAAATTATACGAAAAATTTCTTAAATTAATTTAAACTCGTCCTAAACTGAACTTAAATGCTAAACAGAAAGAGTTCATATGCTTCCGAAAGTAATTTTTCCAGTCAGCTTGACTTCTCTTGACATCATTGGCACTGAAGCGTCTTTTGTAACGGTATATATTTGATTTTGGTTACAATACAGTGAGAAGCTTACATGATTAAATAGCTCTGAGAATAATTTTCTGCAAATCCTTTTATCTGAGTCTTTTGAACGAATTTTTTTATGGCAGTGGAAAGAAAGTATATTCTACAACTAATAACTTTTTCGTACTGATTTATTCCAATTTAATGAATAATTAAACAAGTTTTTGTGCTAAACCGGTTATTTTGTGTATAAAAGCAAGTCTTAGAATAATAGGATTGCCATCTACCGTTGCCTAGGAATAACATCCTCTATGAGAACAGATTGGGTTGTTGTATTGTTATTGATGTTATACTCTCTGGTAAAAGACTTCCTGGTTGAATTTCTTGGTAAGATATTAAAACCTCGAAAAATCGAAATGAAACTTTTTCTTTTCCCTGCTTCAAAAGTATAAGCAGGCAGAATAACTACTAAACCAGACTTTAAAACGAATATGTGGCGTTTAGATTTTTAAATACATTGATAATGACTTCTGCGCCGTTATTTCGCCCAAAGACCAGATCATATAAGTAGAGCTGCAGAGTTGCAAATGAATTTTAGAGAACAAACATAATGTATATCGATTCGAACAGAAAGTATTCCAGAGAATGTTATGAGCCATTGCAGTGGCTAATTCGGCACAAGTGTTAAAGAGAAATCACAATAGATGGCTGAAGAGTATGCAATAAATGGATTATCCTCCGATGCGGACGACATCAACATGCCTTTAATTAAACTACGGATGCTTATATTAAAAAACAGGATAATATATATGTTAAGGCAAGATAAGGCCTTAAGAGATATGTTGGCTTAATAGACGCAAGCCTCTGGTTCAAACCCCATCTCAGACTTTTCGAACAAAACGAAATATGAAAAATATATCTTCAGCAACTGCTGAGAGCAAAGAAAATTGCCATGAAAAGTTTCCTAAAAATCTGTCGTCCCGCCACTCATGCATAAAATTAACTCACACAACCAGCTCGTAATTCTGACTAAAGGGTTGTAATGACCAACTAAGTATGAAGTAAGTAAAAATGACGAGGATAAAGAATGGACGAATTAAAAGCACGTATAAATTTTTAACTCTTTTTCTCTCTATGAAATCTAAAGCAAGTCTGACAAATGGGCAATGTGGAAAAAAACATTGGTGTACTGCCAGCTATAAAATTATTTGACTCATGCGTTAGCAGGACGATTACGATATCAGAATAAATAGCTCTAGAATCTGTTAGTGCAAGGAGAAGGAGGATACAATGCATAACATTTTACGGCATGAAATGAAAGATAAATAAAAACCAATAGAAATAACACAACAACAACCGAAATGCAATACTCTTAACCCAGTAACCTACTAATCCAAATTAAAGGCCCATGTAATTAAAATTAATTCTGAAAAGTATATCGAATTTTAACAATGTTTTTCAAATTAAATTTCAAATTTCCATTAAATTATCAAAGTGTCAGTTAAAAGCTTATCTTTAAATTAGTAATCCATTCATATATTATAATTAAATAATTAATTTTTTAAGTACCCATTAATTGCTAAATTATTACATGATGATGTAAAATGTGGACAGGGATTCGGAAATATACGTAAAATCAATGGTAATTGCTGTTAATAAAAATACTGGTTTTCTGTTTAACGTTCAGTTTAAAAATAAAATAAATTTTAACAGGTTTTTTTTTTGTTTATTTGTTTAACAGACGATATTATTTCTTAGAAATTTTATTACTTTTTTTTGCTTTTTTGTTTCTTATTTACAAAAGTGTTAAATTTACTTTGATAGACGTATACAAGTAAGCAGCCACTTAATAAAAATGAAACGAAAATATTTTCCACCAAGAGGAAGTAAATGTAGCAAGTTTCCCCAATAAATAAAATTAAAACCAAAATTGGCTACTTCCCTATTTATATTTGAAAAAAGAAACCAGCAAAAAAACAAATTTAATTGATCACTTTAAATTTGGAATGATGGTTGTATAAAGAGCCGGTCCACTATAACCTATATGTTGCAGTGAATAGTCCCCGTTTGCAGTGCATAAACACACAAGTATACTACGCTTACAAACCAAACTACTTTCTATTGCCTTTGGTTATTTTTTCCCTCTTTCTCTCTATCTCTCTCTCTTTGGTTATAGTTTTAACAATTGCTCTCTATTGTAACCTTCAGTTGTAAAAATAATATAAAGAAAGAAAACATTTTAGTTTTTAGTTGTCATAAATGCAAAAAAAACTTTTCTTTACTATTTTGTATTGTATTAAAAGCAATGCTTTTACTTTTATGATGCTTTTTCTTTTCTTTTATTTTGTGTTTAAAAATAAAATCTTTTCATTATTATTTCTTCTCTTTTCATTTAGTGCAATACAATCGCGATGAAAGAAACTGTTTGCAAAAGTATTTTGCCTTTTGATAACTTTTTCAACATTGAGCAGATAAAAATGCTTTAAAAGAAATGTTTAACAACCAGCATGTTTGATGGCACACACAAAGTCATTATTGGAGAAGGTTTAGAGTTATAATCAATTCAACAAAGATTACCCGGACCCATCCGAAAGTAATAACACAGCATGTTCCAGAAAGTATTAGATACTATCCTGTCAGCCATTAATAAAGCATTTCATAAATAACACATTATACGCGAAATATTCAGTTTTACCAACTAATTTCCAAAGTCTTACATCAATCAGTCTCCAAAACTGGCATTGTTTAATTGAACCCATCCATACGATGTAAAAAATATATAAAATCTGCCTTAAAGAATACTTCAAAAATACTTGATAAGGCCTTAACCAATCCTTCAGATTATTTCAGACCTTAGCTTCTAGAGTTTTGGCTACGTCTGTAATTGCTGCAGGTTCCATTCCATTTCCAAATCCCAAGCCATATTTTACATCATCATGTAATAAGTAATTGTTCAGTAATTGTTGTTAATTTTTGAGATAATAGGCTACTTAAAAATTAATTATTTAATTACAATATACATACATATGTATGAAATAATTACTAATTTAAAGACAGGCTTTTGACTGATACTTTGACAATTTAATGAGAAATTGACATTGAATTTGGAAAACATTGCTAAAATGCAATGCTTTTTGAAATTAATTTTAATTATATGGGCCTTTAGTTTATATTATTGGGTTATTAGGTTAAGAGTAGTGTATTA
This sequence comes from Sarcophaga variegata, assembly GCA_932273835.1. Lineage (NCBI taxonomy): Eukaryota > Metazoa > Arthropoda > Insecta > Diptera > Sarcophagidae > Sarcophaga > Sarcophaga variegata. The sequence continues at coordinate 113,706,698 of OW026361.1, forward strand.
TTATTGTATTATATTATTTCTATTGTATATTATTTAACTTTCATTAAAACTAATTTAGAAAATTTCATTTCATTCAGACGCATTGTCTCCTCCCTCCTCTTTCTTATACTCACAGTTCCTATAGCTATGTATCCTGATATCATAATTGACCTACTATTGTGCCTAGAACACATGAATCGAATAATTTTATAGCGGTTAGGCCACCAGTGCTTTTTTTTTTTCTTTCATATTTCCCATTTGCCAGAGTTGTTTTAGAGTTCAGAAGAAAGATTTAAAGATTTATACGTGCTTTTAAGACTTCCATTCTTTATCCTTCTCATTTTTAATGCCATCGCCAGCGTTGCCATTTGTCAAGTTTTCCCTTTTTTCCAAGTTTTTTTGGGATGCCATAAAGTTTTCATTAAATTTGTTTTCTAACAAAACAAGTTTTTTCAACAAAATTCAATTTAAATTTTTTTTTCAATAAATTTAATAATAATAACACGAAATATTTACATTTCTTAATAAAATATTGTGTATTTTCTTAGTCCCGGGCAAAAGTAGCAAAGAAACACCAACAGAGGGTACCGGTCTCCGGTTTTTCGTTTAAACATTTTGGAACTTTTGTAGAAAACAAGTTTTTTTGGTAAAAAAAAAGTTTTTTCCCCAGAAATAAAAAGTTTTTTACAAAAAATTACTGGCAACGCTGGCCATCGCCCTAATAAACACTACCTTGCATTATTTACTTATTTGGTCAGAATTACGACCAAGCTTCTCACACCACCCGTGTTTTGTGTGTTAATTTTATCCATGAATGCTTACAATCCCTACAGTTTTAAAGACGTCTCCGAACGATAGGTTTTTGAGAAACTTTTCACGGCAATTAGGTTAGGTTAGTTTAGGTTAGAGGACGTGTACTTGTCAATTAAGACAAGTACAGTACCCGGAGGTCGAATTGACCCATTGTACAACGTCCTAGTTTCTCACACCACTTATGTTGTGTGTGTTAATTTGATACATGAGTGGTGGGACCTAAAGTTTAAAGTCGACTCCGAACGAAAAATTTTTATTTATTGAGAAACTTTTCATGGCAATTTTTATTTACTCTCAGAGTTTTGCCAGAAATCTATTGAGAGGAAGTCGCCGAAAAAATACTTTTTGTATTTTATCTTTGATGCCTGGCCTGGGGCTCGAACCCAGGCTTTTGCGTCTAATAAGTCAACACACTACCTACTAGACTACGGCGACTTCACGGCAATTTGTTGAGTGGAAATATTTTTTACAATTCCTTATGTTCGAGATGAAGTCGCCGTAGTCTAGTAGGTACTGTGTTGACTTATTAGACATAAGGCCACGGTTCAAACGAAATATGACAAAATATTTCTTCAGCGACTTACTCTCAGCAGATTTCTTGCAAAAGCTCTGAGAGTAAATAAAACTGCCATGAAAAGCTTCTCAAAAACTGTCGTTCGGAGTCAACTTTAAACTCTAGGTCCCGCCACTCGTGTATGAAATTAACACACACAACATGAGTGGTGTGAGAAGCTAGGCCATAATCTTGACTGAAGGGCTGTAACGGCCAATTATGTATGTATGTCTGTGGGATTTGAACCAAGTTTTCGCATATAATAAGTCAACACACTACTTATTAGACTTCCGCGACTTCTCTTACACAACTTGATATAAATATAGCTAAAGGCATCTATTATAAAAATAATGAATATTTTTTCCTACACTTTATATTTTTGGCAAATGTTTTTATTTAATTGTTTCTAGGTGAGACTCTGACATTCAATTACCAACTTTATCATGTATAAGACCGCTAATAATAAATGGAAAAATTCTCAATTAATCTTCTCATTTCGTTTTTCTATAATTTTTCAGAAAAAAATTTATTACTTCGACGTGTTTGCGACTATGTGTCTTAAAAATTTAAACGTGAGTAATAAATTATAAACAATTCGAAATTATAAAAAAAAACTGCTAATAAAAAACGTTAACAACAAAATTATTTGGTAATAACAAATGATTGAAACTTTAAACAACACAGATAAAAAAAATAAAATTATAAACAATAAATTATTGCTAATTTTTTTCTCTTCACTGCACTGCACCTACTACGTACGTAACAGTGTATTGGTAGATAAAATGGAAAACTTTTTTAAATTAAAAAAAAATTAATTTATTCAGAAATTTTTATTTAAATAATTTAAAACATTGTGCAAAAGAGTTTTATAAGAAAGGCTATAAAAAAAATATCTTTTATTTTAATTTTTTAATTACATTTTTTTCTTTTATAAAAAACAAGTTTTTCTTAGAACCCAAACGGCCAAATTAGAGCCACTTAGCAAAGTTGTAAAATATTGACGTTAAAAAAATTATTTCCAAAATATTCTCTTTTTGCCTCATACATGTGAACATAAAAATTTTTTTAATCTTTGCACAGTTTGTACTAAAATGTCTTAATTTTGGGGTGCCCATTTAACCTTCGAAATGCTTCAAGTCGTAAATAAATTAACAGCTTCCTCTGTCGAAATCGACTATGCTTTTATAATGTGGGTCACTAACCCAATTAAATGCAAACAATGTTTTAAATTCTGTTATCTTTTATGTATTTGTCAATTAAATGTTCAAATAAAGGCAAAAGAAAGAAACAGTGACTTTAAAGATAGAATACAGGATGGTTTTGCATTATTATCATCATCCATATGTACCATATATTATAGGTTAATATTGAACGTTAAAAAGTTTTCCTAAAATCCAACCAAAATTTTAAAAATGTTCGACTTATAGATTTCCAATATTCTACAATATTGTTCTCACAAAATAGCAAAGAAATTACAAAAGTAGAAATAGTAAGACTTCAATTTACAATAACAGAACTACATACCAATAGTAAGTTCTAGAAGTTACCAGACTAAATTAAGTGTAGAGTGAAGAGTGACATTAACAAAGAGTATTAGTAAAAATGGCGACATATAACCTTTGTAGCATTATACACCGTGATCATTGTAGTAAAAGAATCGGATAATAAAATTGATAGCGCGTTGATATCTATTAAAGTGTGATGTTAATAACATAATAATATGTCCCATGTACATTAAAAGCGTCTTAATAAATATTAATATCTAGGGAACGTGAGGACACTTCCATTTCTTCAATATTTTCTGATCGGAGCCTATACACACATAATTGGTCATTACAACCCTTTTGTCAGGATTACGACCTAGTTTCTCACGCCACTTATGTTGTGTGCGTTAATGTTTATACATGACTGGCGGGACCTCCAGTTTAAAGTAGACTCCAAAAGACAGATTTTTGAGAAGCTTTTCATGGCAATTTTATTTACTCTTAGAGTTTTTGCCAGAAATCTGCTGAGAGGAAGTCGCCGAAGAAATATTTGTTCATATTTCGTTCAGTTGGAGATACCTGACCTGGGGTTTCAACCGTGTCCTCACGTCTAATAAGCCAGCACATTACCTACCAGACCAAGGCGACTTCGGCGATCGCAGCCTATATTTTATGATAAAAGAAAAGCAATAAACTCAGCTCCAGAGCTGTAGTCAGTGATTTTTATTCGAAAAACTGATTTTTTAGCAATACATCTGTACTAAATACTATCTACCCTAGACTCGATAGCTTGGGGATTACGATATCGTTTGAACGATCTGTGCTAATTAGACAAAGTTTATCTTTTGACGTATAGCTTCTTGGATTTTAATAAAAACCTTCGTAGATTGTATTCTGAAGAGGCGGGTTTGAAAATAAATATTTCTTAAATAAAAATTTCTACTTATGCCTTTAAATTCAAGATTTGTTCACCATAGGCGGGCGACGGTTTGAGAAAGTTTCCCATTTTTTTTAAACTCAGAAATATAATCTCTAAAACTGGCAGATCAGGTCAGAACGTAGGAAAACGTATCCAAAAAGAACGACAAGCAGTCGGTCCACATGTTTAACATGTTTAAATCCAATGCAAAAGTTCATTCGCCTTATGGATGGGAAACATGCAACATTGCTCCACGGGAGAACCCAAAAATTCAAGTTCTACGGAAAGGGAATTTAACATAGAATGGAATCAAAAGGGGTCAATGAAAGGTTGTATGTTTTTGAAATGAAAAAAACTTGTAAATCTGTTCAAAAAATAAAATTTTTAACACTGTTTAGTTTATGTGTATGAGTAAACATTTTTTTCGAGTGTATATTAATAATCAAACATCTAACATTATTTAATTTGCCTTTATACAAGTTAACCGGTTATTTAAAATGAAAAAAAGAACGCAATTAAATATCTAAAAAAAACCGGTGTAATTATTTAGAAATATTATAAAAAATATGTATTTCACACTGATCGATTGTTGATTAGAAAAACTAGATTAAATAATTTTCATTTCCGGTTCTAAATACTAGACGTATGTATTGCAAAGGAATGGTAAAGAGATAATGAATTTTCATACGTTTTTACTTGTATAAAGGTTTACATTCCCTATCAACTACATTTCCATGAGTATATAGGCATTATTAACTGTTCTCTTATTACACAATTTACCTTTAGGATATCTTTTCTTTCGTTCTTTTGGCATTAATCATAATATTATCATTTAATTAAACTACTTTAGGTAAAGTAATATTTAAATCCTTATAAATCTAAAGACATACCTCAACATCATCATCATCCTCTTCATTATCATTTCACATCATTGTCGCAGAGACATTTTTAATAACCGAGATATTAAACTTGAACAAGAAAACATAAACCATAATAAATTCACTTTCTCTTAATGTCTGATTATGTTTTAATATTTCTTTTTTTTTTTTGTTGTTTTTCTTTTTAATTTTATGATTTATGAAGTAAAACCAAAGTAAAGCAAAATTAATTATTTTTGTTTTTTGGCTATGCAGCATTTTATATTTTTGCCGGAAATTTTATCGAAATACAAGCTAAATAACCTTAACCTTGTTTTCATATATTTTTTCCCTTCCCTTCCTTTCCTTTCATTTCTTTTCGGTTTTCATTTTCATTATTAAACCATTATGACGAATTATTATTATTTTATACTGTGCTGTACTGCGTTGTGCTGTGCTGTACTGTGTTGTGTTGTGGTGTTCTATTCGTTACATTTTTGGTGGAGCTGTTAGCATTTTAATTAAAGTCTTATTACTTAATAATAATATAACAACAACAAATAACAACAACAATATAAATTCTTGTGTATGATTTTCATATTCTGTTTTCATTTTAGTTTCGTTTATTTCATGGCATATCGCAATTCAGTTTTTATTACGATTTGTTTTGCCTTCTTTTTGGGTCTCAAGTATTCATTCATATTTAATGACTTAATATGATCAAGCAACCAACCGACCCATCATGTATGTATGGTAAGGGTATAAAACAATCGAAATGTATTTTTGATGAATAAGTACTATTCGACAATCTAGATTCCATAAAAAAGAGTTATTTTCTACACACAAAAATCAATAGAGTGACCCGTATAAAGGTTTCTTGAAAATTTCCTTATTATCTTGTTTATTATATAACCAGTATCTAGTGGTTCGAAAACATTTTCTGGATCATAAATAAGCCACACACCAAGCCATTTCTAACTCCGCTTAATGTGGCGAATGTGTAATGTTTCGTTTTTTAACTCTTCTCTCGCTTTACGCCACACGAGCTTCCAACAATCAAAAACGTCTTTAAAAGATTTGTGATCGTTTAACTCTGGTCATCAATCTCGTTTATTTTATGTTCTTTAATAAAGCTCAATAGATAAGGCCAATCGGCAGAAAATGTGAAAAGTGTGTGTGATCCTAGTAGCTTAACAGCCAATCACTCATAATATTAGGCTGTTTTTCAGGGATATCGTTCTGGAAGGCTAATTTTAAAAAATCTGAATGAAACAATACAAATCGTAGAGTCTTGGCTTGTCTAGGAGCTTAAAACCGTTTAGAACTGCTAAAATAATTCCGGATACAAATCGGACTCTTTGAATGAGAGTGCCATACAAGGCGAAAAAACACCGGAGGTTTCGACCTGAACCGCAACATACTTAAAGCACATGGTGACGAGTGAAGAAAAGTGGGACACATACAACAAAAATTAAAAGAAAACAGTTCCGCACGAAACATATGGGCAATTCACACGACTTTGTATCGTGTATGTTGTATTGAATACATTTGTTTGTTTGTGAACGCTCATTGCTATGCTGTATTGTGTATCTCGTGGCATTCAAAGAATTTGATAGCCCGAAACCAACACAACTTTTTAAAAACATATGAAAACATATACACATTTTTTTCATTCACAAAATTTGATAGCACGAAACCAATACAACTTTTAAAAACATATGGAAAAAATGTGTATACGTGTATCGGATTTTTATATGAAAAATATCAACAACAATCATACACTGTTGTATGTTCTTCCAACAATACAATGAATACAACGATACAACGGCTTGTGTGAATTGACCAATAGTGAATTAGCGCTAACTGAAGCTCATCTAATATTGATGGCCGGGAAGATTTATTCGCCTGTTTAGTGGAATTTGAAGTGAATCATCAACTATAACCGAAAACTTGAATGCAATTTTCTAAGCATTCATGTTAGAGTACGGACCTGTGATGACTGTCTGAAACATATTTTCTTGGGGAAAAAATCCACTTTAATGGAAGCTTGTGGAAATCGATTTTGTCCTTAGGAATAGTGATTTTCATGAGAAGTGTAACGGAATTAATTTTAAAATGGCAACAACATATCAATCAAAATGATGCATGTTTGACCATAACGGTATCATTCCATCTGAGCTAAACAAAGCCCTTTATTACATGCATTATTAAAGAATATCTTTCAACATATTACCGGAAATTGAAAAAAATTAAAGTCCTCTTTGTGGTTTACCCTTTACTATCTATGAAATAACAACGTACAATACATCTTTGCTACCTGTTGTTCTTAACAAAAAAAAAAGAATTCTATTACAAATTGTTTTATAGACACTAATTTTATTTTCATTTTTTACGGTCATACTTCATTATATTTATTGTCTTACAATCATCATCACCATCGTCAACGTCATCATCATCAAATAGACTCGATTATTATTTCATATTTTCAAACATGCAATCGAGTACTTAAAGTGAGGAAACAGAAAACAAAAAAATAAAAAATAAGTACCTTAACACACTTACACTTAAACTGTTTGTTGTAATAGTACCTCCCCCCCCCCCCCTCCCCTTCCTCATTCTTATACTTCTACGTTTTATTCTCTGTAGATAGACAATTTCGTAATTTATAAACTGTTCACCCAATTATTTTTTCATTGTGGTAATTTCTCTACCCTCCCTACTAATCAAATTTCATTAAGAGTCTTAAAATGTCAAGTAAATGAAAATGAAATGACGGGTAACATTAAACGCTAAACAAAAACATTTTGGAAATAGGAATACACAACACAAGGTTGTATTATTAGGGCATGAAATTGATACCTTATCTGCTGATGATGAAGTTTTTTTTTGTGAATGAATTTTCTTTTAAATGAAAATTAGGTTGCAGAACTCGTCTCGATACTTTCTGTTTTTAAATTACTGTTTGCTTTTTGAGAATAGAATTTTCGGTTTAATAAAAAATGATAAGGTGGTCCATATGCACATAATTATCGGATTTTTTCGTTAATGCGTTAGGTTAGGTGGTGGACTCACCTTGAAAGGTACGGTTTTACCTTGAACAGAAATTACAACCATTCTGATACCACAAATCAATATCCTTATATAAAAAACTCTGTTCAAGTGTCCTGAGTCTTCGCCTCTGCATACCTGGACAGAAACACGGAATGTGTTCTATAGTCAGTATATCAAGCAGAAGAAATAGGTTCCTAAGTATAGCAAACTAGTCCTCACCCTCAAAGTACAATGCTAATTTAAAAAACCTATCAAAATTCCAACAGATATCCAGCCAGGTTTCGATCTCACAATCAATCACACAGAATTAGTGTGCCATGGAACGCCTAAGAGACCTCTCAATACGAATCACGCATTTCGACGCTTTCTCAATCTCAATGCCTCCAAAGCCGGTTGAATAACCAATCTATCACTTGATGTGATCTGTGGTGATGGTGATCACCACAGTCTGCAAGACACTACACATATACTGCAGAAACATCAAGTGTAGTCATTAAAAATTATAATTCAGTTGGCTTGCATTTTGAGCTTTATCGCCCAGGATAGCTAACATATGAAGTGTTTCTTTTAGCTGGTCTACATTTTTACAACGCGCTTGAATAAAACGGAGCCGTATTACGTTTTTACTCTGCCAGACGTGATTTAATCGCACATAAACAAGGTTGGAAACAGATTACTAACACCATCTACGGACAACTATATTTTAGTTTACTACACCTCATATAATGAGAATAAATTCAGACACTCAAATACTTAGATATGTAGATGGGATATGTTATTTAATTAACTACGATATCTTAGCCAGTCCATACATATTAATAAAGAATTTTCTTTATATTCGATCCGAATAAAATCGGTGCTTTTTAGCAAACTAAAATGAGTTAAAAACCAGTGTTGGTGGTTTAAAAAAAATCAAAGCAAACAAAGAGAGAGTATTGAGGGAGTAAAGGTAAAATTAGCCCGACGTTCACGGAACGTATATACGTTCCTTTCTAATATAAGAAAGCCATAGAGAAGAATTACCCAATCGTAGTGTAATTTCGGTAAGCATTAGAGCATTATTTTCATAAGCTATAACGTGAACGTTCGTCTAACCCTACCATGAGAGTGAGGGAGTCTGAAAGTAAGAGAAACTAATTGCAAAATATTAAGTGAAAATTCCAAAAACTATAAAAAAAAGAAATTAAAAATAAATAAAAACGGCACAACTATTTCTTATATTAGTTTCTGTTTAATGCGGTATATTATATTGTTTATTCAGACACAACAACAATTAGTAAATAAATCAACTCGAAATAGAAAAGAAACAGAAACACAAATAGACGTGAAAGAAACTGATAATTTGTGAATTTCTAAAGAAATTTATTTACGTATGCAAAATGAATTACAAAATTAAAAAATTAATTAAAAACAGAAATAAATTTTAAAAATAAGGTCGGTCTTCTTGTCTCTTCTGGAAAAGGTAAACAAAAATACTTTCGCTTTTGTTTTCTAAACACATACATACGCATACACCTTCAACAAACATAAAATTTCCCCACCAATTACTAAAACAAGATCAATAGTGGCAACGAAGAGAGAGAGAGAGAGAAAGAGAGGCACAAAAGTAGGAAACGTAATGATTAAATTAAAAAAATAAAACACATGATGATTCATAATTAGTTAAAATAAAAGTTGAGGAACACACACTCAAGTGATTTATTTATGGCATTTTTTTATGTTGATCGAGCCATAAAATAAAATCAAATATGGTTAAATAGTTAGTCTATGTTGTTGTTGGTTGTTGTTGGCAGTGTGTTTGTTATTAAAATGTTTTGATATTCAGCATACAATTTAAAATTTCTTACTGCAACTTTCACAATTCTTGTGGTAAGAGCAGCAATTGGCATTGATATTAAATGTGGGGTGTTTGGTTTATTGTGCTATGGAAACAACACCTTTGTCTTTAACTTTGTCTATGATTATGAATTTGGGTCAGTAACTTTTGTATTGGGAAAATCTGCATATGGCACCCAGTTTCAACAAACTTGAAAGGGTGCAATTACAATGAATTCATTAAATTACATTTTTAATTTAGGATGTCTAGTTTATGCCTAGTTTATACGATAAATGTTGACGTACGACATGTCAAAATTTCGTGTTAAGTTGGGTTAGGTCGAAGTGGTAGTTTTGACTACCAAAGCATACTTGAGCTCGCATTGCGAACCGTTGTGATGCCAAAGGTAAGCGCAGTTCCTATACTGACCGAATTCGCCCAAACCTATCGAAGAAGTTGGTCAGCGCAAGGGCTGCACTAAAATTTCGTATAGAAGAGAACAAATTTGTCTATGTTAAAACAATACCGTCATAGAATCTCTTCGTTCTTTTTTTAATTTTTCAAAAGCCATCACACTTCATCAGATCAGGTATATTATTACTTTACTCTGTATTAGTATAAGAACATATGTAAAGCCGTATCGTGTAAACTGGCCATTAACGATATTTTGGTATCGGGTGTTAAAGTTGTTTATTTTTATTTATGCAAATACAACATATGGGTTAAATCAACAAATCTTTTATTTTTATTATAACGTATTAATAACTTCTTTTTTCCCTTTTCCATTTTTTTTTTGCTTTTAAACTGAACAAACAACAGCCACCTAATACTAGAAACAGAAATTAGAAACTTGAAAATATATTTTATTTCACTAATACATACATGTTAACATACAGTTGAAGAAAAAAGTCTCCATATATCATGAGATTTTGAAGTTTTAGGAAAAGCAAGAAAAGGTCTCAATACGGCATGGCCGATCATAAATAAAATTGAAAATTATGTATGAAAACAAATACACAAACGTTAATTGTTCTGATTTAATTCAGTTTACAAGCAGTATAGTTTTTTCAGAGCGCAAATATGATAAGTTTTTAATTCTAATCTTGACCTAGAAAAACAGATCATAAAAACCCATTTATCGCTCATAAAAATCTCTTGCTCCGCCTTGGAAAAATGTTTATTAAATGGTGAGAGTAAGTATAACCGATAAGAGAAAAACCAAACCAATCCTTTTATGAAGAAAATTAAATACAGAATCAAAAAATATTATATTAAGAGTGGCTCTCAGTGGAGAAAATTTAATACAGAATCACAGAAATATTATACTGACAGCGAAACACAGTGGTGATGTTATAACTATGTATGTCTTGAGCTAGGTTTTCTCAAAAAAATGTCGTTCGGAGTCGACTTTAAATTGTTTAAAATTAACACACACAATATAAGTGGTGTGAGAAGCTAGGCCGTAAACCTGACTGAATGTAATTGTATTTAAAGTAATTCTAATGACCAATTATAAATCTATGTATTACAGAGAATTTGGTGATGTCAGTAACTCTTTGCAGGCAGAAGCTCAATTTGGTCTCGATAACGATTTTTTTACTTTCTTTCCCTTAAGAATTTTAAAATTTTTTTTGTTATTTTTCTTGCTGTTTCTCTAAAGATATTTTATTTATTTTCTAAATATTCACAGTTAAAAATTTCATACAAATCTTTTTTCTAATTTTCTGTAAAACTTTTAAAAACACAATATTAGAGAGTGTACCTAGAATTTTTTCCTATACTGTATACATATGTTATTGTAAATTTTATTGTCTATAAACGTGTTTATGTAATCCACTAAAAATATTACTAAAATTCAAAGTCAGGGTCATTTAGGAATTTTCGCCTGTTTCTTGTTCTTGATTATTTATCGATAAAATAGTATATAGAAAACAAATATCATGGCATGAAAATGAAATGAATGCAAAAAAAAGAATTTAATTTAAAAATATTTATGAAAACAAAAAAATTTGGTAAATGCCAAGAAAATATTCTACAGAAAATGTTTATTTTATTTTAGATTTTTTTCTTTCTTTTGTTATTAACTAATAAACAAATAAAAACTTGGGAATTAAAACATGAAAACTATTTATAATTTGTTTATACAATGAATGGGCAGCCAGCAGTGGACAAGAAGAAAAGAAAAGAAAGGAGATTAAAATGTTTATACAAACACCCCCCAGGTAGAAAACGAAGAAAAATTTGCAATTATAAATATGCAAATAAAATACTCAGATGGTCATAGGAGACTATATACATACATATGTGTGTCAAAATGTACTTTTCAATACCGAACACATGTAAGTACTTAACAGCACTAGATTCTATGGAAAGGCTACTAAAATTTAACATTCATTTCCTTTGAATTCAAAGAGGTAGTGTGAGTGGTGTGTGTTTCAATTTGTTTTTGTACAAAGTGTTGATGATTAATGCACCTTTGAGAGATTATTTTAATATGATTTTTTTTTTGTTATTTTTCTATTCTTACGGCTGTCTAACTCTCTTCCTCTCTCTTTTACGCTCTCTACTCATACTCTCACTAATGACGCAGGCATCTGCATAAGTTGTAATAACACTCCAGCTACTCGTATAACTGGTGCTACTACACAACTACTACGTCAACTACTGCTGGCAGCAATTACAGTGGCTGCTGCGTCGTCAGAGTCGAGCAGAGTTATAATGAAGAAGAAAAAAGTGTGACCTAATTTTCCAGTAAAAACTACTCCAATACATTTCATGAATCTTCTTTCTGTGTTGCTGTTATTTTCTTTTTGCTTCAATATTTTTTCTTTTTTTTCACTACGACGTAAATTTATCATTTGAATATCATCGTCATCATCACAATTAGTGTACTGCAGAGAGAAGGGAGCTTCACACACAAATGCGTTACAAAATTAACAACAAAGACAACTACTCTTCTTGATCGTTTGTTTGTTTGTTTACACATTATGAAAATCGTTGAACAACTTTTTTTTCATTTTTGCTCCAACATTTTGGTGCCAAACGCATTTGCAAAAATTATCATCAACACGTTTTTATTTATTTTTTTGCTGTTCTCAGTAACTTACACACGCACACAAGTGAACAAACAAAAAACATGACACCATTCATGAAACTATTACTAATAATATTAAAAACAACAACAACAACAATGATGATGATGATAGAAGCTAAAACAAACAACAACAAAAACTATGAACAAGTGATTGGAGTAAAGTGGTTGTATATGATTTCGGAGTACATTCTTCCATTCTATACCCAAATGCACTCTAGCCAGTGTTACAAATATTGCGTTTTTTATTCAGTTGACAATTTACGATACCACAAGGAGAAAATTTGCACTTTGTATTCACTCCGGCAATTGCAATAACAATGCACAACGAATTATGACAAGCTGGTAGTAATTATTTCCTTTTTTTCGCATATACCACACCCAATATTTCTCCTTACCTGTTGTAATGTACAGAGTAGTTGACAACACTATTATTAGAACTTTGTTTACATATATAAATGTATTTGTGTGTGTTTTGTTTAACTTTTTTTGCTCTATTAAGCTGATTGCTAGTAAAATCAGGTTTTTTTGGGGCTCTTCGTCTCTCAATGACAAAATGTGTTCATAGGAAAAAAATTCACACGGTTTGTCTCACAAAAATAAAAATCTTATTTACTACTACTGCTACTACTACTACTACTACTACTACTACTACTATTACTAATACTATTAAATACTTTGAAAAAAAAAAAACTTCCCTAAGCCGTAATGCCATCTGATGCAGTATTTTTAATGAAATGGGGATATAGTATTCCACTGAATGAAGTAATAACGTTCGAAAATTTAAAACGCTTTCCTTTCATTTTTTCACAATACTATACGTAGTATAAGTGATATTAAAATGATATCAAATTACAGAATATTAAAGGGAATGGATTTTGTTTAAAAGGATTTTGTATTGAAGTTTCAGTTTTATTTTGTTTTTAGGGGTGTTAAGCAAAATATATAAATCATGGGAAAACATGTAAGAAAATCGATCAAGCTCGTCTATGTGATTATCGATATCAAGGTATACACTGGCGATGATCAGGAATTGCATGAATATAATGAATCTATTTTTGCCAAATTTGAAAATTTATCTGCTTCTTGCTTCTTCCGGATCTACTGGATCCAAGGTTCTTACTGCATTCCACAATTGTGGATTTTGTTTGGTTGGGTTTATAAGTGCGGAGAGTTCGACAATTCGAAACACTTTGAGGGGATTTTTGAAGCTCTTTGAAGTTCAATTATATCAACTCCTTCTTAACTTATTGAAGCGAAAGCGTACAATATTAGATTATCCATTTAGTAGTTTTAATGCCGCCGATTTTACAAGATCGTTATCTGAAAAAACTATTACCGTCAATAGCCTTATGATAACAGATATCTTGTTAATTTTCAGAATCCTTTCCATGGAATCTAGTGCTGTTAAGTATTTATGTACATATGTTCGATATTGAAAAGTACAAAAGTGGCATAGTGAATCATGTATAGTCTCTATGACCATTCATCTGAGTATTTTATTTGCCTATTTAGAATCGCAAATTTTTCTTCTTTCCACAGGACGGTGTTTGAACCCTTACAATGGAATCTAGTACTGTTGAGTACTTACATATGTTCGATATTTAAAAGTACAGCAAATTGTTTCATTGATTTTAACGTAAAGCTTTACATCGTCTTAAGTTTGAACGCAGGACATAATTTTTAGATGAAAACACATTTCTCACACAACATGAACACAACATAGGAACTGTGCATATTACAAGGTGAGTTGCCATTGTCAAATTCGGCAATTCTGGTTAGCTTGAACGCCAAAGATTCAAAACCAATGGGTTTCTGCTTTGAGCCATATTAAGAGTTAAATTTCCTAAAATGATTTTCGATTGATTACAAGATTAACATGAACAGACAATTAGACACACATTGGGTTCATCAATTTATCAATAAAATTGAAAATATATGTGTAGGTATACGTAAATGTACGCTCCCATGCAATTAATATGGTATTCCCACACCTACAGTAGTTATGAAATTAATCTTTAATTTTTATTTGATATATTTTCTAGATTTACTAAGTAGACACTATTACGGCTTAAAAATAATCCAAAACGAAAGATAAAAACAAAAAAATAGACTCACAACAAACTGTTAAATGCCATGAGACGTTTAACCACAAAAATGCTTCGCGAGACCTTTAACAAGATTTTGAAAAACTTGAAAATCAAAACTCAATATGAGTCATATTTTTGCTTTAAAACAAAACAAAACAAAAAATAAATAAACTTGAATGGCAGTAATAATAAAATTTTATAATGGAAAGAACAAAAAAAAACCAAACAAAACCTCGCGTTATGACAACAAACAAACAAACTAAATCTTGTTATTATTTTTCTTATATTTTTGTTTTATTTAAAAAAAATAAAAAAATTTTTTTTACAATTCGTTATGACTACCACTTTAGAAAAAGAAAGGAAAAGGAAATGCCAGCGAGTGAGTATAAATAAATAGTGGTGTGTGTGTAACATTTACGACAAAGACAATAATGATGAGTACAAAAGAATTTATAAAATAAAAGTAGAGGAAATAAAAGTGGAAAAAAGTCCCTTAACATTGAATAGATGAAGAAATATGTAATGTGCAGTAAGAATAATATCCACTAACTGACTGACTGACTGCCTAACTAACTGAATCGACAGCCACCATAGAAGTAGTGAACTGTGTATTCAAAATAAAAATGATTACTTACTTAAAGCCACAAAGATAATAATTGAATAGAAAAATGGAACTAAAAATATACAAATAAAAACAAAGACGACGTATTTGATCGTGTATGTATGTGAAAAACAATAATTTATAATTAAATAATTTAAAATTATAGAGATTAATGATAGATTTAATGTTTCAATATTTGAAAAAATACGAAAAATAAACAAAAATTCAATTAAAAAAGAAATCATTGCTGTTCGATAACACTTCACTCTAAAAAAAGTCTAGGTTTTCTTAAATCATCACTTGTTTAAATGAATATTGCAAGTTGGTTTCAAAACCGCCCGTCTGGCAAGGGAGTGAGGCAGGTTTTTCATTTCCAAATACAGGAAAATTAACAACAGAGGTACACATAAAAATCGAGTATAACGGCGGAAACATGATCATCAAATCGACGCATTGCGCAAGAAGAAAGTTAAAGAGATTGTAAACGTTACAAATGTGAGATTAGGACTGTGCATGATCACAATGTAGGCACATCCGAAAATAACGTTTCTGCTGACGAACTTGTGGGAAAATTCCCAATTTGTCGACTACACTGAATTCTCAACCATTCGGTCTATTCTACGGTTCATTATGGCATATTTTACCTCCATCCCTAGAAACTCAAAATCATGCAACAATTTAAGCCGGCTGATCATTCACCACATCGTAGAGCAATAGATTTTTAATGTTGATTTTTAGAAAAATAAATGAGTTCAGTGTCAACAAGCAAGAAGCAATTATGGGAGAGCCATTGCACCCGGATAAAGTGAGTGTTAGGTGCGCATTTTTTAAAAGTGAATCATCGCCGTCAATTCAGATTTACCGATTTCTTTATTTTTTTCCTACAGTTGTAGATTATGAACTGAACGGTAGTGATTTTAACAAGGCAATGTCTTAAGTGACACAATAGGCCCTATTTTTTCTTTATGTTTTGGAGACGTCAATTGGCAATAAAGACCAAGATATTTTACGCCACTAAGTTATCGCCGAATTGTCGCTCGATATATGTGAAAACGTGATTGAAAATTACATCAAAATTGTCATAATGGATATCAAACTTATAAAAATCTCTATCCATCTCGAAAACCCACTGAACTTTGCAAACATCAAAGGAAGGTCAGGCAGTATCACCACTTTAGAACTATTAAAACTCAATCGTCATAAAAGTTCGTCAGCAGTACAGTACAACTACTGAAACAATTCAATATACTTTCAGGGCAACGATAGGTAGATATTCTACCATCTGCTTAAATGGTGAAATGTGGTTAATGAAATCTAAAGAAAGCAAATAGAATAATAGAATCAGCGTTTCTTTGTGTAGCCATATATTTTCACTCCTTAGGAAGCAAAAGGAGTGCTTAAACCCATTTGTTTTGCCGCTTCAAATGCGCGATACACTTTGAAAATCCGATACACTCAACTGGTAGCCATTAAATGATAGTAATTACTGCTCCTAATGAACTACACTCAAGTAATTAACTGCCACTACTGCAAAATATTCCGTTCTTGGTGATAAGACAGAGTAATTGCTCGCGGGATACTAGAAATGATACTAATGGGTTAAAAGTTAGAACATTTAACCACTATATATCATCTAAAAACGTACATACATACATATTTATGTATGTTTGTATGTATTTTCACACCTGTTTTCTGTGGAACTTATTATTTTATACGCCTATAGATTTTGTTTTTCCCCTCTTTTTATTACCATTTTTACAACTAAAGACTTCCTTTAACTAAACAAAATTAAACACATAAAAATATAAAATTTCTTTCAGAAAAAGACTTCATTGACGGTTAAAATGACTAACTATGTGGCTGGTATTCACAACAACGCCGTTATTACTTTTTGCATTAAACAACTACAATAAAATGTAATTGTAATAAGAGAAAGAGAGAGAGGGAGACAGAAAAAAGTACATGGTATTTGCAGAAGGAAACTGTAAAACGTGAGCCAAACAGCTAACCAAGGTAACAAGCCTTTTTCATATACTTCAAGCCTAACAAGTGAGAGAAAAACGGAATACAACCGGTCAGAAATTCAAAACCTTAAATAATACGTAACGATTACTGGGACCACTAAATTAAAAAAAAAGAGAAACACAAATCAACAACAAAGCACAGCTTTGTATTACAAAATCTATCCAGCCATCCATCCATCCATCAATTCAAATCAAGTTGCATTAATAAGAACTGTGTGGTGAGTCATGCACTCAAAAGGGATTCACTTCCAACACTACCATCATTAAACTTGTGCAATAAACGTGTTAAAAATGAGACAAACACAGACAAAGTTATTGAGAGACCAAGAGAGATAGAGCGAGAGTGTGGTAGAAAAATCTAAAATCATAAACCGATTGATACCAAAACAGCGTACAACAGCAATACGAAAAATACCAAAAATGGCATCGCGAGCAACAGAAAAATTAAAAATAAAAAACCAGTTTTAAAGATCGATCACTTTTTTCACTTTGTTTTTGTTTTTATAAATTGTACATTTATTTACTTCATTTTAGTTTATTTTTTTTCATTTTATTATTGCATTGGATTTTCCTGCATAAAAACAGAATCTAACTGCTACTGCTGCTGCTGCTGCTGCTGTTGCTGTTGCTGTTGCAGTGCTATTGTTGGTTGGCATAACGACAACCAACTGACAAACAATTGCTGTCTGACTAGCGTGTATTTGGCAATAAAATTGATATGATTTCGCTTAGAATTGTGAAGGTTTTTTTTTCTTATATTTCATCATATTCTCTGTCAAAGATGATGATGAAATTTTGTATAACTCTGCTTGCTGTTGGTGGGCAAAGTATTAGAATAAAATGGAGTGGAAAATCGGAAATAGCTGAGAACCACTTGCCAATAATTAGGGGACAGATTGCGTTACACAATTTATTTTTAGTTCCCAAAGCTGAAGACAAACAAAATTCTGTCGAGACTGAAACATCACCAGAATCCTCTCTCCATTTTAGTGTTTATGCCATTATGTACAGCCATTATCCATTTTAAATTTTTCCAAGAAGACCATAAGAACGTTTGCCCGATGTGAACACAAACATGTATTCTTAGAAACCGCTGATGTACCACAATATAATATTTTCTTACAACAACTTGTCATAGGATAAGTCAGGAAGTTCATGGATAGGTAGTCATACTTAAATAAGTTTGTTAGTGATAGATTTACAACTAAGTCCAGTTTAGTTTAGGACAAGGAGGTAGGAAAGTAATATACCTTTATTACACCTCTGTCCGAACCAATACAAATTCTTGGAAACCTATAGTGTCTGTATAAAACAAAGCTAACTGTCAGGCAGTTGAACGGCCGCTAAAAAATCTTAAGTTCTCAAGCCTAAAGCAGGCTTCAATATCTAGATCATCACGAAAACAATTCAGTACTCTCGTTCGCCCATATTATAGGCAGAGTTATAGACATTCTTATGCTTCTTTCTTAGATAATTTCTGTTATTGAAACCACACCATGTTATTGAAACAGCAATCATTTGTATTTCATAATTAAAAAAAGTAATCCTTCATACCTTTTAATTGCTTTTGTTAAACAAGAGATTTATCAACTAAAAAAAGAATATGATTTCATTCATACTTACAGTACTCCAGAGCAGCGTGTACAAACGAACGAGCCAATGGTCATGTTGACATAAGTTGGTCCTTTTTGGCCGCAATCAAAACACTGACGATTGCCGCCGCCAGTAGTTATCAATTCACGCAAGGCTTCAAGATATTTATCATCTTGTTTTTTACGTACCATTGCCATGATTTGCGAGTTGTTGTTGTTGTTATTGTATCGTGGGTTGTTGTTGTTATTGTTATAATTATTTAAAGCTGATGGTGGCGCAACTGGACTATAACCTATAATATCCTCAATGGAGGACGAAGGCAATCGAGGCAATAATGACGTCGATGTTGATGGAGATGTCGACGCTAACGATGATTTAGTGGCAGAGTTATTGCTATTACTCGTTGGAAATTTCGCGAATTTAGAATCTTCGCAGTCTTTCGAAGACTTAAATTTCGAGTGTTTTTGCGTATAAGAGCCGTTTTGCTGGTAATAATTTAAATCGTCTTCACTGGTCGAAGCGGTAGCAAAAAATTCGGTATCGGGCGGAGGAGAGGGATCTCTTTTAGTTCGATATGTATCCGTTTTGTTAAATTTCGTATTTGTAGGATAAATAAATACGAACTGAATTTTGCTAAGTTTCTAGTCTTACTTCTGCTCTTAAAAACCTCTTTTCTTTCGTCCTTCTCCACGTGATAAAGTTTAAAACACTCTCATTGTTAATAATACGACCAACAGACAGACTATATTCCTAAAGCGTTTCTTCTTCACTTATTTTTTCTTTATGAAAGAAAGGGGGAAAACCTTTGCTTTTCTATTATTTATTTGGCGCCACTAAATGAAACAAAAGAAACACCAAAATAAAGAAGCAGCAGCAAAACAATAACAAATACAGGGAAATAAGGTAAAGGCCACCACTTCTGCTATTTTCAGTAGGATATTCTTTTTATATCTTTTTTTATTGCACTTCCACTTCAACTTCCACTTCCACTAGAATTATTTACACTTTCTTAAACACATACAATCGCAAACACGCACGTACTCTCTTTTGCTCATAGAATCTCTGTCGCTGACAGACGACAATAATCTCCCCAAGAAAGACACAATTTGAAAAAAAAGAAAACTAATATAACAACAACAAAATAATTGCTATATTTTTATGCAATTGCAATGGATTTTTCTTCTTTTACTTTTTTTGCTTTTTCTTAAGACTTTGATTTATACGTAAAGGTTGATTGTATTTGTATTTGCTTTTGTTTTCATAGATTTTCACTTCTCTTGCAAACAACACTTTAATTTTTCTTACACTTTTTCTTTTCTTCTTCTATATGCAATATTTCTCAACTTATCATGACAACTATGTATTTATTTTAAAACGTTTTGTTAATAATAATAATTTTAATTGTTGCCCGTCGTTTTTTCTATTTTCAGAAATTTTCCTTTGTTTTTCTTTCACAACAAAATTAAACGCATTAGCAACCTTAAAAATATAGGGAACAAATCAAATCAAAAAAAACCAACCGCAATGGCGAGAGAATTTTGCTCAACTGAGAAATTTAATTATTTCTGCCAGCTAAGAGTCCAAAGTTAATGAAAATATTCCATAGAAACGGCGTCAGATGACATATTTGGCATACACAGCTGTTAACAAGTGAGATTATAGCATACCTGCTATTTTACCGTACCTGTCTTTGTTTTATTCAACTTTAACTTAATAAATTCGTACATTCTTTTTCCGTTTTCGGGTAAAAATTAAGCTCCGTTTGTTTAATAATGTCTGTTAATATGTTAGACGCTCAAAGAAAGGGCACGACGGTCAACCCCAGGTCAGACAAAACGAAAACAAACATATATACATATATATAATATGTATGTGTTGTTGTTGTAGTTGTTGCTCTGCTGCTGCTGGTTTGCTGATGCCCGCACCCGTTGTTGATAGACGGAAACGCAAAAATGTAATTGTTTTTAAGTGTGGTGAATTTTGCTGTTGTGGTGAGTTTCCTGTTTTGAGTTTTCCGGGGTGGTGAATAAAATCGAAACTCGCCAAAGTGCCGTTATTCGAAATGGTACTGTATTACCATAATTCATGTATTTTATATCGTATTTGGACGGTACATGTCTAGAATAAGTAATTTCCATCTTTGTTAGCGGAGACATTCACCGATACATCTGGTCAACATTATGTACTGCATTGCCAAAGGTGTGGTTTGTGTGTGGATTAAAGGTTTAATTTCGATTAGTGAAGCACTGAATAAAAGGAAGTACAATCAACAAACGTAGTGTTCCCGTTGTGTCAGTAAATTATATTTATTACGCATCTAAAAACATTAAAATTAAACAAATATTGTGTAATGCATAAAAGAATCTAATTTAAATTATTTTGTAAATAAAAACAGCTTAGGTTGTGGGTATACGCACACTGAGTTACATATATCTGTATTTACCACGAATGATGAAAAAAACATTTTACTCTTGTTTTTAATATTCAGACATAACTTTATTTGAATTTAAAAATCAATTTTATGTTACAATAATTTTAGTATGGCAATATCATGCTAATTTTATTCCTGGTAACTCTACAAAACATAAAAATTAACAAATACAGGGTCGTTCTATATGACTTTTGACATTCCGCTGACTTTGCAGTAAAGAAACGTAAACAATTGTTTTCTTAAAATTAAAGAAAAAAATGTGCATTTCAAATAATTGTGGTTTTAAGAAACAATTTGCAATCATTATAGATGGAAAGCAAACAGAATTTGTGTTTCAACCATTTGCCAATAAATGGTTTCTGTTAATCACTCAATATGGAAAATTGCCAAATTTGTACACAGTAAAATTTGATTTGCAGCGCAATGAAGGTGTTCCTCTTGCAATACAGGGTCCCATCGAACATCCGCAATTCCATATGTCGGTACCCATAACAATAACATGCAACTTTGGTGCAGATAAGGATGAAGTACGCAGCGGTATACAATTCTTAGTGAACAAATCAAAACTGAATAGGTGTCCCACAGAATTCGTTATCGGATTGGGGCTGAAGGATGTCAACAGTACGATTCTTAAAGAGGTTGTCAAAGTTTTGGATGAAATGATTCTATGAATAAGCACTTTTATAAATAAACACTCAGATATTTAGAAAAAAATATTACTTTTTTATTTTGTTTTCATAAATAAAATTGTACATTAAAACTTGTACAAAACTTTTAAAACATGTCTCACATTTTCCCGATGGAGAAAAATATTAAAAAAACACTTTTTTCATTATTTGTGGCGTACGTTGTTGGATGACAAATAAAAAAGCAACATTTAGTCCTGGTGGTGTTTGGTGCGTGAGAGTTAACACTGTCAATTTATGAGAAAAGAGAGAAACCCATATCATCATCAGATTCCTCGGGTTCTTCTTCCTTCTTCTCTTCTTTCTTGGCTTCAGCAGCAGCTGGGGCGACATCGCCACTGGCAACAGCACCAGCGGGAGCAGCAGCGCCAACACCGGAGCCAATGTTGGTGATCAAGTCCTTAACATTGACACCTTCCAAAGCCTTGGCGAACAAACCGGGCCAGTAGGGTTCAACCTCAACATTGGCGGCCTTCAAGATGGTTGAGATTTTCTCACCCTATAAGTAAAATACATAAAAGAAAACAATAAGTTAAACAATTCGCATTGGTAATGTAAACAAAGCAATCCACAGCACAAATAGATTATTGAGATATTTAAAGATTCTTCAAAAACAGTTTGTTTAGTGGTTACATTCTTGTTTTGCTTATTGGTACTACTTACAGTAACAGCAACATCGTCATCAACCAAGATGAGGGAGGCGTAGACGCAAGCGAGTTCAGCTTTAGTAGACATGTTTTTTTAGTTTTGTTTTATTTAATAATTGGTGCAAGTTGCCAAAAATTAAATATAAATCCCAATTAAAAATTTGGCCTTAGCTCGAATTCGAGAACAAGCACACTTGACAGAGTCCTAAACCGGAAAGAAAGAAAAGAAGTAACACGAAAAACCAACACAAAGTTGGTTGCAAAACAATATAAGAACTGTCAAACTATTTACAACCCTGTATTTAATGCGCATATACGCAATACTGCAATAAGAGAATGAAGGACTGAAAAAATAAGAATAAAGCTAATTAAGCGATATTTTTTAGAATATAAGATTATTCATGACAAAAGATATGGTATACATTACTAATTAGTGATTTAATTTCAATTTCAGTGGTTTCGCTAAAATTTACAATTTCCAATACAGACAAATGTTTCTATAAGAAATTCTTAACTGATTTACCTTAGAAATATCAAAAAGAAGAATTTCTATAAAAGAAAGAACGTTTTAAAATATCTGTATTAATACAGTTTAATGCAACGCTATAAACAAGAATGTAAAACAACACAAACATTTTAAAAACAGGGTTGGTATCATCTAAAAGTAAACAAAACTGATGTACGGCATGTTTGCATTGAACTGGCGCGGTTTTATTTCTTTGCCGGTTTTGCAAGTATTTTTTTGCCTTTTTTTAACTGCAAATATATTATTTAAACATGTCGAATGAAGCCGATATTAAAAGAGAACCCTTAAATGAATCAATTAAAAGAGAACACGAGGTAATGGCGGAAGACTCGGATAAAATCACTTCCTTGAAAAAGTTGGGTCCTTTTATAGCTTCCAAAAATAATGCCCAGAATAACATCTACTTCTCTGATATACCACAAGTATGTAAGGATAAACCCTGTATGTTAGGTGTTGATGAAGCTGGACGTGGACCTGTTTTAGGGCCCATGGTTTATGGCATAGCATTTTGCCCTATTGAAAGCAATGAGGCCCTCAATAAATTGGGTTGTGCAGATTCCAAACAGTTGACGGAAGAGAAGAGAGAGATCATATTTGATGATATAAACACGAAGGAATATGCCAATACATGCATTGGTTGGGCGGTGGAAATTATTTCACCAAATGTCATAAGTACTAGCATGTTTAAAAGATCGAAATGTTCTCTGAATGAAGTGTCTATGAATTCGGCCATTGGTTTAATCCATTGTGCAGTAGATCAAGGTGTTAATATAGCCGAGGTGTATGTGGACACAGTGGGACCACCGGAAAAATACCAAGCCAAACTGCAAGAGATTTTTCCCCAATTCAAAATTACCGTGGCCAAAAAGGCCGATTCAACCTATCCAATTGTATCGGCGGCTAGTATATGTGCCAAAGTTAGTCGTGATCATGCCTTAAAGGTTTGGTCATTTCCCGAAGGCATTGAGATAGAAGATAATAATTTTGGCAGCGGTTATCCGGGAGATCCTGTAACAAAACGTTTCCTTACTGAAAATATTGATTTAGTTTTTGGCTTTCCACGTTTGGTGCGTTTCAGTTGGTCTACAGCAGAAACCGCTTTAGCCGACAAAGCCTATGATATGGAATTTGATGAACCTGATTCGGAAAAACCTAAATATGCCGGTCCTAAACTAACAAAATTCTTTAAGGGCACTACAAAAACTGGAGAAATAAAACGTGAAACATGTCGTTTATTTAAGGAGAGATTTTTAGATAGTTGTGTAGACTTTTAAGATTATTTCTTTTTATTATTTTAAGGTGTTTTAATAAATTTATTATACATTTAAGTTTCTTTTATTTAGAATATATGAGTACCAAATATACTTGCGTTTATTTTATTTTAAAAAAGAAATGAAGATGAAAGAAATCCTGTGTCATATTGGTCACACATATGGAATTTTACTTAAAAAGCAATGAAAACTAATTGCTATCGAAATACAGAGAAGAAAATGGAGATTTATGGGACATGTGCTGCGTAAATATATGCAGAAAAAGCGCTCCGCAAGGATCAAAAAAGCGAAGTGAAATCTTTGGCATTCACATACATATTTGATGAAAACGTAGCACACATGACTGAAATTGGATATGCTTACTATAATACGAGATAGTGAAACTGAATAACTGTTTTGATAACGCAAAGTAATATTGTATACGAACTCTAAAGCAAATAGAGAAATAAAAAATTCTGTATTTATGTGGCATTTTATCTCAACTCTCGAAATTAATCTAAAGTGCCTTCGCCACAAATTAAGAGACTAACACTTTCAATATTTCGTATAATAATCTACAACGATAAGAACAAAATTAAGAGAGCAAAATAAAACATAAATAAGGGACTTTAATTAGCTTACAGTCAGTCCTATAGCCTGAAAAACTATCGCATTTTGCTTAAGGATCAAAGGCTATAAAATAATATGAAAATAATTGCATTTCAATTTTATTGATTTTGTTTTTTATTTTACTATAAATTAAGTTCTGAATTTCTCATTTCTTTTGCTTACTTCTTACGAAATGTTTTATTAAAAAAAAGAATTCTTATTTATATTTTAAGGAAGTAAGTTACGGGATTTAATTAAAAATTAATCTAAAGGAATTGCCAACTTAAACAAGAATTAAAAAATAAACTGAAAATATTAATTGTTGAACTTTTAAAAACTGTTAAGCAAATCAACTGGATTAAGACGAAACAAGACTTTAGGAAATTTAAACATTAAAACTATCAAGGTTTGTTTTCCGTTTTTTATCTTAACATTAAAAGAAAAATATATGTATCTGTATATTAATTAGAGGCGATTTCAAAAAATTCTTACAATAATCTAAGCTTGGATTCCTTGGAATCGATGTCGTTAAAAGAATCCATCTCTGGGTAGGGCAATGCAAGACAATGATGATAATGGTGCTGATCAGAATTTTCTTAAATCTAATACAAAAACACTGCCATCAGAAGCACTAGCTCCCACTTTTGTGCCATTAGAATTCCAACAAACTTCAAATATACCGCCAGTACCCTTATAACTATGAACCAATTGCCCGGACTGAGTACTCCAAATGTGTACGCATTTATCAAAACTACCAGAAGCTAAATATTTGCCATCTGGCGAGAATGCCACCGAATAAACAGGTTCTGTATGTTTTGTCAGTGTGTGTATACACATGCCTCGGTCCACATCCCACAGACGTACAGTCGAATCGAAAGATGCCGATGCTAAAAGCAAATTGGTATTAGGATTTGGTGTTCCGGGCCCTGTGGGAGACCATTTAATTGTATAGATTTCCTTAGAATGAGCCTGTAAATCGTGACAACATTTATCTCGGCTCATACACCATATCTTTAGTGTCATATCATCCGAACAAGACGCCAAAAGTTTACCCTGTGGGCACCATTTAATCGCATTCACTTCGTTCGTGTGTCCCTTAAATGTTTTAACGGGCACTTCCGAACCTAAACGGCACACATGTATACGCTGATCAGTACTGCATGACGCAAACGAATTATTTGTTTGCCAATCCACATCCAATGCTGGTGCATTGTGGAATGAAAATTGTTGTGTACATTGCCCAGTTGAAGCATCCCAAATAATGGTGGTTTTATCAACACCAGCCGACAGTATATAATTGCCACGTTTATTCCATTTCAAGGCAAATATAGGACCCTTGTGTTGACCCAAAGTTGAAGCCAATCGGCCATCAGTTTTCCAAATACGAGCAAAGCCATCATAACTACCAGTTGCCAAGAGAGTACCATCGCACTAGAAATGAGTTCAAATGTAGCGTAAAATGATTAAATATCAATCATTATTTGATTACTTACATTCCAATCTAATGATGTTACGTCTTTATTACTAGGTACTTCCGCTCCACCTTTCTGTATACAATGACGCAATACCAACTGATTGGGAGAGCTCATAGCATCAGACATATCCCAAATACGTGCTGTACTATCGCCAGAACCACTAGCTAATAAGTCTCGTGAGGGATTCCAAGCACAAATAAAAACTTCACTTTCGTGCCCTTTCAAAACAGTCGCCTTCGAAGCTGGTATCTCTATGTCGGTATCAATTTCCATAGCTTCTACACCAGCATTACCACTATTTCCTCCTGGACAAGTTGGCGTGGCACTACTAGTCACTGTTTGAGCAAAATTAGGCGCTGTGGCAACATTACCTCCAGGTACCGAACCTGATGTCCCCGAAGGAGCTGTCTGGGCTGCTGTTGTCGGCGTAGCTGTGCCTGATGATATTGCAGCACCTCCAGCTCCACCAGCCGACGCAACATCGGTAGAAGTAGCATTACTAGAGCTGCCATTAGTGGAGGACGACGAAGTGGCATCATCGGCATTGGGTGCAGCATTACCTCCTGTAGCTGAGTCAATTTTCTTATCATCCGAAGCACTAGCGGCCGTTGTCGTCGGAGCACTAGAGCTATTATTGTTAACTGCCGGTGAATTTGTGCCTGTGGCATTTGCAGTAGCATTACTATCCGCTTCAGTGCTTTCGCCCGCTGCATTAGAATTTGTTGTTGGTCCTGTAGCATTCGTGGCCGAACTACCGCTAGTTGAATTTTCTGTTTTAACTTCTGACTTCACATTTGATGCTGAAGAACCACCAGATGCTGCTGCTCCACTACTCGAATTTGAATTTTCACCATTTCCCGTCTTAGCAGGTTCTGTTTTTACTGCCGGTGGTTTTACTTCAGGCATTACAGCATCTATCAGACTTAAACTTTCTATGGCTCGTACAGATACACCGTCTTCACCTAGAGACAACTCAACTTCCGTATACAATAAACCCTTTTGCAGGATCGTCAATAAGGCCGCCGGGGGCACAAGTGCTCCGTTTATATTACTTTGTGATATATGGGATTCAATACCAAAAACAAAGGCTGAATGAGTAAAACCTGTAAACAAAATTATGTCGACATTATTGCATTGGACACATGTCTTGAGACTCAGACACAAAATGCACAAAACATACCCGATTCTTGTAAATATCGGTAAACTAAAAAGTTTACTTCGTCACTGGAGAAACTCATTTTAGCCACTTTAATTGTTTGATAGTCAATCAACTACTTTATATTGGAAAATTTTCTAAAATTTTCATCTAAAAAATTATTTTGCCGTATGTAATTCAGTGCCCTATTCTCCACCACTATTTCATTAACAGTACCACTCTCTTACACTTCACACCGTTACACGCACTCAAGAGCTGTGGTCTCGTCAAAAACTAATGCCGCTTTCTGTTTTGCTTTTTTTGGATACTGGCAATTGTATTTTTTATCTTTTAAAACAGTATTTGAAGAGGCTTCCTTATTGTAATGAATTTCCAAATTGTTTTTTTATTTTAAGGCATTTATAATGCCTAATTTTTAGTATTAAATTAAAAGAAAACAATTCTGTTATTTTTCTTATAAGCACAATACACAAGCAACGCAATATGGCGTTTAAGATTTTTGCACACTTGCTATTTGTGGTATGAAATACACTGAGAGAAATGTGGTGTAAAATAAAAGTAATGAATATCTGGAATATATTTTTAAAAAAGTATCTTGACCAAAAATGTTTCGAAAGTTAGGTCAACAGCAGAGACAGTTTCTTTAGAGCATTAGACCAAGACTACTTGGTCAATATTAGTTCAATTTCCTCTTTATACTTGCGTTTAAATTTACACACGAAAAGTTCGTTTTGTCAATTTTCAACTTCGCGTTAAAAATTTTGAATAATATTATGAACAATATTAAGGAAAGATAAGGAAAGAATTGAAAAGAATAAATTTTACGGTAAATTCTTTTAATTCTCTTTCCTTCCATCGCTTAAAAAGTTATAGCTTGAAGATTTGTACTTTAGATGTGAGAAAAGTTATACGAAGTGATCTATTTGGCTCCTCAATATATATTGGTATTTTGCAATTTTTACGTCTACCCTTGTAATGACTTTGCTCTATATTTTTATTTCTAAAATATTATTAAATTTTTTTATTATATTTAATATACTTTTGCCCCATGTACTTCTAATAATTATAACCGACGGCGTCACTATATAAAAAAATAATGACGGCTTAAAATCGTTTTTATTTGAGTCGGCAGGTTACACTGACAAGTTGTCACTCTGCGTTCGTATGTGTTGTGTCAAACGTAAGAAGAAAAATCAATAAAATTTTTCGCTGTATGCTGCTGTGTAAAGGATTTTCAAGCAAAATAATTACAAGAAAAAATCAAGCTTTCGATGCATTAATTTGTAAGCAAAGTGAAACAAAAAGTTTAAATTAAAATAAATTTTTTAAGGCTACTAAAGAAAATAAATTATAACGTTGGTTTTTAAAGGAAATTACAACGCCCATCTCGCCGAGGTATTACACAAAAACGGTAAAGGCAAAAAAGTATATGAGAAAAACAAAAAAAAAAAAAATAGAAGAAAAAAGCAGTGAAAATCACAATTTCGCGGAAGACAAACGATGTTCCTTGTCTTGTTACGTTTAATAAGACAGTCGTCAACGTTTAAATTAATCGTAGAAAATTAAAAATGAGTTTCGGTACTAAAACAATTTAATTAAACAATAAAAATTTTGTGGCAAAATCAATAAGCAAACGCTATTTTATGTATATAAAAAAATATATTTGCAAGTGAAAAACAACAATTTAATGTAAGCAATTGCAAAACCAAAAAGAAAAATTTTCATGCAGAAAAAAATTATAAAATTTTAGTTGCTATTCATACTGAATTACTTCACTTTAACCAGTTAAACTTTATATTCAATTTCTTTGACTCTTCTCTGTGTTCGTCATCTTATGTTGTGCTCTTCACAAAAAGCCAAAAAGAAAAAAAAGTTGAAACATTGTTATTGTAGCAACCTCGCTATGCAGTTGGCGTTGACGTCGTCGTCGTTATTTGACATACTATTTATTATTAGTGAAAAGCAAACGTAACGAGAACGAATGTGAAAGAAGAATGAGCAAAAACAAAAGCTACAATAATTTAAATATCATATTCACTCTCTAAAACTTTAGGCAAAAAGCCGGTTAAATATAAAAAAGCAACCCCAGTTAATTACATGTTAATTATTATATTTTGTACGTGTATAAATATATTGAAAAGTACTTTTTTCTTGTTTAGTTTGGCTGTTAATTTATATGGTGTTAGATTTTCATTTGAGCAAGAGTAAAAGATTCTCTCTAGTGAGGTGATTGACAGGGTTGCATGTGAATAGGAATTCCGAAGTTAAACTTTGATATTCAGTAAATGGTAATCCAATAAGAGAGGAGAGAGGTATTGAAATGTATTTGTGTAGGAATTTCGAAGTTGAAATTTAAAAGAAGACTTCATTAGGGAAGGAATGTAAATATTGAAAGCGAAATTGAAATAATGGAACGCAGAATCATTTTAATGTCCGTCGTTGGTTTAAAGAGACTCGTGTGGCATGTTTTTTATGTTGGATTGATAAAAAAATTTTATCAGCGTCAAGTAAGGCGTTTTGTAATCAGTCAAGCCAGTGCGCTGGTAATAAAGCATATGATGAGTCATCGCTATTTGGTCGAAGCTTAGAATGTTAACGGGAACTTGTGGAACGTAGTAATGATACCGGTTAATGAAAGTCAATAATGTAAGTTATTAAGTTGGAGAACACTATAACTAAGCCGTACGATGAGCATATTCACACATCACTAGAACACATCAACGAAATGATCAAAGGTTTACCGATTCTATTTAGTAAACCTTTTATATATTATATCATAACAATTTTGGAGAAGGAAATCATTATGCGAAATGACCCTACCTTTCATACAAAGACGGCCATGTGCCGTAGTTGGCGTCTTAAAATCCTTATGCGTACTAACAGAGTGGTATCCAGTTATGTGGGTTTCACAGACTGCCAGACTTCTGAACACTCAACATCTCGTCCTATCCGCCTTTTGCTTCTTCCTGACCCATATGCTAAAAATTTCATAGAAGGACAGATTGGAGGATAAGAAGCAATCAAAAAGTCGCCCTCAGAAAGGCCATCTAATCTAACGAGGTCATTCGCCATCCTATTCAGAATGGATTGTACATGCGAGACCATTCTCGTATCCATTGCTTCTCGTTGTGTGAATTCATTTTAAATCTGGATGCATAACTAATGCTTAAAACAGAAAATTTAAATAAATGGGAACTAACGTCTGGAGGTGAATACATAAACCTTTAAGAGCATAAGCGTTTGATCAGTGGTCAATTAAATTGTATTCTAAATGCTAGTAAGAAAAAATGTGTCGAAACACTTGTATTTTGGGATAAGAAATTTGATTTATTATAGTGAAAAAGGCCATAAACTGTTGAAATTTACAACAAGACTTGGTACTATATTCTATTCTTCAACTAATAACAGGAACTTTTCCATAAGATCCATTCGACAGATTGAAACTCAACTGATATAGGATGGTCAAGTCATTTGAAGTATCTCATTAGCCCTAATATATCGAAAAGGTAAAAGGTCATTACGCAATAGATGTGCAGCATGTGAAGATTTTTTGTTAAATGGAACTGAAGTATCTCATTAGCCCTAATATATCGAAAAGGTAAAAGGTCATTACGCAATAGATGTGCAGCATGTGAAGATTTTTTGTTAAATGGAACTTTGTACCAGGCATTATTTATAAACAATTTATTCGCATTAGGAGTTTGAAATTTTTACAAAGAAATTGAAATGATTGAATTATCAAAACAATCAATTTAAAATTTATATTGTCATATATTGTCCCTCTCTTAAATATTTCTTTACATTTATTTAACATTTAGTTACTTTTTATAAATTTTCCACTGTATTGTGAATGGGTTTTCGTTAAAAGAGAAGTAAAATAAATCACTTGATTCAATTGAAAGTAACGTCCACACATCCAATTTCTCGTCCGTTTAATATTCTTTTATTTTTTTGTAAGATTCTTTGTTGCTTATGTATGATGATTACTACAGCGTAAATTTTAATTTTGTTGTTGTATTTGTTTTCGCCAACCATGCAGCAAGTGATAAGAAAATTTAAATAAAAAAATTGTTATAGAGATTTCGTTGCTTTTGTATGTGTTTTTTTTTTATAAAGTCCATTAAAATTTTGTATTATTTTTATTTATTTTTATTTTTCAAATAATGATAAAAAACAAAATTAAATGAAACAAAATAAAGCATAAAAACATTTAAAACAAATAGAGAAACAAACAACGCCTCTAGGTCAAATTAAAATAACATACAAATAATTATTCATTTTCAATTTCTCGTTGCAGTCTAAGTAATTTGAAACAGCAGGAAAATACACAAAAAAAATTATTTAAATTAAATTATAATTCAATTAAAATGGAAATCTATAAACCTCACAAATCGTGTATTTAATGTAATTTTATTTATTACTTGCAATTATAATATTTTTTTTTTTAAATTTAATCTACAGGTCATCTTTAATATAAAACGATATCTTATCTGCGTTAAAACAGGCAAAACAAAAAAATTAAACGCCACCACCTCTTTTGCTAAGGTCTGGTGTGAAAATATCACATACAACTCGTCTCTTTTAAGTTTAAAGCTATTCAATACCAGTAGTTATCTGTGTGTTTAATATTAAACTATACTGGTATATTTGTTGAGGGTGAAAGAAAAAAATATAATACGTTCATACGTTTATACATACATACATATGTATGTACACCTACAAAGAAACTCTTTAAGCAAAGCACTGCAAGAATAATTAAAAATAAATACAACTTGTTGCTTTCTATTCTATACTAATCTACTGGTGCTCTTACTCTGTCTGCTGTCAATATAGCTGCTGCTGCTACTACTGCTGCTGCTGCTGACGGAAGTACTTTGTGTCTAATTCAAGTCACTTTAAACTCTCCCTTCAACAAGGAGAGTTTAAAAATAATCAAATAAAGTTGTTACAAACTCCTCGGGAGTTCGAAAGTTTGCAAGTGGTGATTTTTCCTGTCTAGCGGTTTTTTGTAAATCCTTAAACATTAATAAACTAACAACAATGGCACCTGTGAGGGGAGATGGTATGCGTGGTCTGGCGGTTTTTATATCGGACATAAGAAACTGTAAGTAAAACTTTATTTTGTATTTATTTTTTAAATAATATTTAAAGTATATGTAATTTAGTGTCTAATCAAAATGGGAAGCATAAGATAAATTAATTTAGATATTTGTATCAAATACAAACCATAAACATACATATCGTAATATTATTTCTCTCTGTGTAGCATTCTAAATTCTTCGGGAATAATACCATTTTTGTCTCTTTAGCAATCAATAAAAATTTGTGCATTTTTTCATAGTTTTAGAAAACTGACTAATATTATGGGTATTGAACCTGAGAAGGGTAGTACGGTCATAAGCATTCCTTCTTACTTTATAGTTTGCGGATATGTGGGTCAGGCTGAAACTGTCGTGCAAATTCTGTATCTCTGCACTGGAGTACAGAAGCAAAAACTGGGTATAGTGGGTCAGAATTTCTTTCAGTCCTACAGATTTTCATCCCTAGCATTAATCGGCTATATTTCTGCTTCTCCTCTGATTTATTTTCTCTTTTACATCTAACACCTAATGCTCCTTAATTATTTTAATTTTTTTTTTCGTGTTTTACTTTCTTGTTATTTTTTATAACCTGCGATACTGAAAGTATCCACAATGGTAGTTTCCGGGGTTTTGGCTTAAGATGTATGTTTTACATCGTCCTTCAGTGCTTCAAATTTTGTCAACTTCATGCTATTATAGCAACTAAATTGCAATATAGAACAGCGAAACAAACGTCTGCATTAGTGATAATATAGACGGCAGAAATTCTAATATCCTCCACTTATTTTTATTGAATAGGTCAAAGTCAAACATTTATTTCTGTGAAGAGGGTCTTAATAATGTTAGATACGTAAGGACTTCGGAAGAAGTGTCAGTTCCATGCCTCAGAGGGGTTGAAAACTCTTTGTTATTGGCATGTACAATTTCACAGCTTTATATTCTCCGAACTTAATATCAAATTAAGCATTCCATATATATGTTGGTCTGGTGGGCAAAATAATCTATAAACCAAATTAAAAATGTGTGCTTTTAAGAACAATAATATATCACAATCGAGCAGAGTGAAAAGCACATGCCAAAGATTGCTACTTCGAAAAAAAGCAAATTATTCTGGAGCTTCCATTGCAGAAGTTTTAAAATCAAAATAATATTAATTGCTAACAATTAGAACACAAATTCCTCTACTTACCCATTGGTATTAACATTTTTCTTAGATTTTAAATACTAAACTAAGTTCAAAATCGAATAAAACATATTAAGTTGTAGGGTATTGTTCGTCGTTAATAACATTTTCAGTTATTGTAGTGATTACAATAAGAGTAGATTAAAAATAATCGGAACGTGTTTTAAAGAATTGTTTTTATCATGGAATTACTAAATAAGAAAAAAGGAAATATAAATTTCGATAAAATATACGACATTTTATAGCCACGTTTCTTTAAAATGTGGTGTGGTGTAATTAATATATGTGTTTTGTATTTTAAATGAATTGGAAAAATTTGAATTAAAAATTTTCAACAAGTTTTTAATTTTAAAAACAATTTCATTAGAAAATAAAATATTACAAAGAAATATTAAATAACGTTTTGCATTAGTATTAACTGTCTAATCAGCTTTGTGATCTCAATTATGATTTTGTTTTTCATTCATTCATTCGTTTTAACGCCTTGCAATTAATGTAAAATTTATTTTCCAGTAAAACAAAAATTGCATACGTTTATTATTAAATCCTCTAACAAAACAGATTTTCATTAATATTTTGCAAATCTGAACAAATTCTTACAATTCAACATTTAATTAAACTTTGAGAAGATAATTCGAATAATAAATGTCAATAAATCTACACTTGTACTAAGTACGCTTGTGTAAATAATCATAATTGAATTTAAGCGTTTATGAAATAATAGGGGCGTCAAAATTTTTTTCGTCTTTTTTTTTTTCATATTTTTACTATACGTGTCGACAGCAGCATTAAATATCATTTTCCCTTTCACACTTAATATTTTTTTTATTTTAATTTCTTTTTATAGTTTTCTGCTGTCAGAAATATAAAACAAAATACTGTTTATTGTAATACACTATTGTTGGCGCTAGAATGTTCAATTATGATAATTTAATAGTTGATGATGTTTGTTAGTAGCAAGATTTATATTCCAATATACTGTAGTTATTTTAGTTTATCATCATGGATGCTTAAACACAGCGTAAATTAACTAAAAATAAAAATATCTCAACATGTAACTGGTACTTAATGGTTCAACGAGTAGTTCATACGTTTGCATACGTATACGTACGTACTTGTGTATATGCGATATGATATAAAATGGAATGACAATTTTATATGATTTACATAGATTACGTATAGGAATTGTAAAAGATTTGTTTTCTATTCATTCTAATTTAATAGAACACATTACATTACTGTCTTATTTACGATATTGAGAGTACAATGAACTTTTTTTTAGAACAAATTTAATGCATCGGTCGGCTTAAATACGATAACTTTTTAAAAAAATTTGAGATACAAAAATAATGCACTAAATCTGCATTATTATAACTTGAGCCTGGTTTCAGTCTGTAAAAAGACGTTCTTAAATTTCTTGGACAGATATCGGATGTTACTGAGCTGTATTGCTGATGAGATGATAAGAGATGGAGCGGTGCAATGCATGGACTTGGTGGGCAATCAAATAGGTCTTTGTGGGACACTTTTTCGTGCCGATCAATAGCTTTATTTACTTTTCTTTATTTACCAGTAATCCCTAAGTATCCTGATAGTTGTTTTAAATGGGTATTGTTCTGAGGACAAGTTTGTCTTTGCCCTGCATAGGCAAGGACTGAGAATTTTTGACCGATGGGTTTTCAATTCGACACGGAGAGCTTCAATTCTGGCATTAATTGCTTGGTGAAATGATTCTGTTCTTCATCTCCTCCTCTGATTTCTCTTTATTGAGAAGACATAGACATACTATATGATTCCTTATAATTTTTCGAATAGAATTTTAGAATTCCAACTGCGAAGTTTTAGTCTAAGGAAACGAAGGTTCTCCATGGGACCCTTGAAGTTTACACTGATAGCTTAAATGTGAGTGACAGGGTTCATTATTAAAAGTCCTGATATTAAACTTTCTTATAAGCTTCCTGATCACTGTAGTAGAGGTCATGGCAATTTTCAAGATGGCGCAATTCGAGATTTTTCCTGTAAATCGTCACCTAATCAACCTAATCGTCGGTTAGACAGGCTGCGATTAAGTCCCTAACGAATGTAGTTTTAACGTCCGTCTTTGTCCATGAATGCCAAGGATTTCTTGGAGAAATTTCGGATCATTCAAACTAACTCTTATATGGGTTCCGGGACATTCGTTGGAAATTGCATTGCTGATGAGCGGGCAAGGCCTGGTACGGAGCTAGCAATCTCCGACATTTTACAGGGTTCCCATTAATTCGGCTAATTTGGATATTGTCCACTCGTTTTATGGGAGTGTTCAATCTCGTTGGTAGCACGAGGGCACGTGCAGTATTACCAGACTCTGCTGGTCACGTACTATGTACAGGAAGAGGACTGACTTACTTCTGTCCTTAAAATTTTCATTTGCTGCACTATCTCAACATTTTACACTTCATTATCAGTGAAAATAATCTCACATTGAAATTAAATCGTTTTTATTTCAATCTTTTATTTTTAGGTAAAAGTAAAGAAGCAGAAGTTAAACGTATTAATAAAGAATTGGCCAATATACGTAGTAAATTTAAAGGTGACAAAACGTTAGATGGCTATCAGAAAAAGAAATATGTGTGTAAGCTGTTGTTTATATTTTTACTGGGTCATGATATTGATTTCGGTCATATGGAGGCGGTTAATTTATTGTCATCGAATAAGTATTCAGAGAAACAAATTGTAAGGAAACTTTAAACATGCCAACAAACTTGCACACAATATTTTAATTGAATTTTTCTTTAAGGGTTATTTATTCATTTCGGTGTTGGTCAATACAAACAGTGATTTAATACGTTTGATTATACAATCGATTAAAAATGATTTACAATCACGTAATCCAGTACATGTCAATTTGGCATTGCAGTGCATTGCCAATATTGGCAGTCGCGATATGGCTGAATCGTTTTCCAATGAGATACCAAAATTATTGGTATCAGGGTAAGTACTTTCTACTAACTTGTGCTGCTAATTGAAAAAAGATTTTAATTTTTGTTGTTATTTTCAGAGATACCATGGATGTGGTAAAACAGTCTGCTGCTCTTTGTCTGTTACGCTTGTTCCGTTCTAGCCCAGACATTATACCTGGCGGGGAATGGACTTCACGTATTATACATTTGTTAAATGATCAGCATATGGGCGTAGTTACCGCCGCCACTTCCCTTATAGATGCTTTAGTTAAACGCAATCCTGACGAATATAAGGGCTGCGTAAATTTAGCCGTTTCGCGCTTGTCACGCATTGTCACAGCCAGCTATACAGATTTACAGGATTACACTTATTATTTTGTGCCAGCCCCTTGGCTTTCGGTTAAATTGTTACGCTTATTGCAAAACTATAATCCAGTTACTGAAGAACCAGGTGTAAGAGCTCGTTTAAATGAGACCTTAGAGACTATTTTAAATAAGGCCCAAGAACCACCAAAAAGCAAGAAGGTCCAACATTCAAATGCCAAGAACGCCGTGCTATTTGAGGCCATCAATCTTATTATACACAGTGATAGTGAACCGAATCTTTTGGTGAGGGCTTGCAATCAATTGGGGCAATTCTTAAGTAATCGTGAGACCAATTTACGTTATTTGGCTTTGGAATCTATGTGCCATTTGGCTACATCGGAATTCTCACATGAGGAGGTTAAGAAACATCAAGAAGTTGTTATTCTGTCTATGAAGGTAGGCTGCAAACGAGAACTCTTTCTTAAAGAATAATAAAATTCATTTAAATTGTTTTGTTTTATCAGATGGAAAAAGACGTTTCAGTGCGACAAATGGCTGTTGATCTGTTATATGCCATGTGCGATCGCAGTAATGCTGAGGAAATTGTTCAGGAAATGTTAAATTACTTGGAAACAGCTGACTACTCCATACGTGAGGAAATGGTTTTGAAAGTAGCCATTTTAGCTGAAAAATATGCCACTGATTTTACGTGGTATGTTGCTTTAATTTTGTTTTTTGTCAATTTATGTTGGTTTTATATCCTTTTCCCATTATTTTTAAGGTACGTTGATGTTATACTTAATTTAATACGCATTGCTGGTGATTATGTTTCCGAGGAGGTATGGTATCGTGTCATACAGATTGTCATCAATAGAGAAGAGGTCCAGGGTTATGCCGCTAAGACTGTTTTCGAAGCCCTCCAAGCTCCTGCTTGCCATGAGAACATGGTTAAGGTGGGTGGCTATATATTGGGCGAATTTGGTAATTTAATTGCTGGCGATTCACGTTCAGCACCACTCGTACAATTTAAGCTTCTACACTCGAAATATCACTTATGTTCGCCAATGACACGTGCTCTCCTATTGTCGACCTATATTAAGTTTATAAATCTATTCCCTGAGATACGTACCAACATACAAGAAGTATTCCGTCAGCACAGCAATTTACGTTCGGCAGATGCTGAACTACAACAGAGAGCAAGTGAATATTTGCAATTGAGTATT
Source organism: Sarcophaga variegata (assembly GCA_932273835.1). NCBI lineage: Eukaryota > Metazoa > Arthropoda > Insecta > Diptera > Sarcophagidae > Sarcophaga > Sarcophaga variegata. The sequence goes on from OW026361.1 coordinate 113,745,084, forward strand.
GTGGCATCCACAGATGTACTGGCTACAGTGTTGGAAGAAATGCCCTCATTTCCTGAAAGAGAAAGTTCCATATTGGCCGTGTTAAAGAAGAAGAAGCCTGGTCGGGTACCAGAAAATGAGATACGTGAATCGAAGAGTCCAGCACCGGCTGCTACACAAAATAATACACATGCTACAAATCACAAGTAAGTTCTGTTTTTTTTATCATCAATTCTTTTGCTAAGAGAAGAAAAGAAATTAATCGAGTATCCTTATCTCCTTATTTCAACAGAGTGAACAGCAATGCCAATACAGATCTATTGGGTTTAAGCACTCCACCAGCCAATAATGCGGTTAATAATAGCGGTACTTTAATAGATGTTTTGGGCGATATTTATGGCAGCACCAATAATAATACCGCTATATACAATACCAAAAAGTTCCTATTCAAGAACAATGGTGTTTTATTCGAAAATGAAATGTTACAAATTGGTGTCAAAAGTGAATTCCGCCAAAATCTTGGTCGTCTTGGCTTATTCTATGGCAATAAAACACAAATACCCTTAACGGTAACATGATTTCTTTTGTACTTTAGAAAACGTATTAAATATTTTATTCCAATTAATTTTTTGTAGAATTTTACACCCGTTTTACAATGGGAACCAGAAAATGGTTTGAAATTAAATGTTCAAATGAAACCGGTTGAACCCACCTTAGAAGCTGGTGCTCAAATCCAGCAATTATTGACCGCCGAATGCATAGAAGATTATTTAGATGCACCCATAATCGAGGTGAATTTCCGTTATAATGGTGTACAACAAAAATTCAGCATTAAGCTGCCGTTAACAATAAATAAATTCTTCGAACCAACGGAAATGAATGCCGATTCGTTCTTTGCTCGATGGAAAAATTTAAGCGGGTAAGTGTAAAAAAAAAGAATTTTTTAATATTTTATTTAAGAATGTATTTCAAGAGTAGTGGTAGTCCTTATGATTTCTAAGATGTTGAGAAAATTGAGTATGCCATAAGAGGTTTAACAAAGTTTAGACATTCAAATTGTCACTAATCACTAATCCTCAAATAAAACTATTTATGTTAGGCCACTAGTTAAACGAATTTTCTACTGGAAAATTCTGGGTTGAGAATGAATTTTGCGTCATTGACTGACTTAGCTGGCGTAAATTGTGTAAGAAGCGTACCAATCGCCAATTTAAAATGGATGCTTGGTACATCTCTGTCACTGTATCTTTTCTCAGCTGTGAATGCAGAATGGGAAGGCACATGGAGACACTTCCTTACATACATACATAAATCGCCATTACAACCCTTCAGCCAGGATTACGACCTAGCTTCTCACACCACTTATGTTTTGGGTTTCATACATGGGTTGCAGGAAGTACAGTTTAAATTCGACTCCGAAGGACAGATCTTTGAGAACCATTTTATGGCAGTTTTATATATTCTCCGAGTTTTTTTTTCAGAAATCTGCTGAGACGTTTTGTTTTAGATGTCTGACCTGTTGTTTGACCCGTAGCCTCGCGTCTAATACGACACAGTACCTTCTAGATTACGGCGCCTTCAAGGTGAAATTTCCTTACCTTACCGAAAAAAGACTTCTAAAGAAGTCGTAGGTCAGTTGAAAGGGACGAGAGAAGAGTTTTGTCCACATTATTTATGAGTTTCTGCTCTTACACAGAATTCTCTCAATAGAGGCAGCGTCTTCTGATGAGATTAACTATCGTTACTTGACCACAGATCGATCCCTTGACCAATAATGTACATAAGTACATACATGTCTAGACATGGTAGATAGTTCATTGCTAATCCCAATTCTCCATTCTTATGTGACAATAGATTGCGCCGGCTCAGTGGGCGTTTTTCGTCACTAGTAGTCAATTTTTAAGAATTTTGTTGCAGCTTGGAAGAAACAAAAAAAAACGTATATTCGAATCCGAGATATGCATTTCTGTTATGTATTCAAGGGTAATGAAAATGGATGAAACATGTTTTTTTTTTTTATTAAAATATAAAAAAAAATTAAGTTGAATTATTAATTTTGCATTTAATTTTATAAACGAATGTATTTATTTATTCACTTGATTATTTACATGATTTCCGACCTGTCTTTTTAGCGAACAACAAAGAGCTCAAAAAGTGTTTAAAGCTCAACAGCCGCTAGATTTGCCTGGTGCTCGTAACAAACTTATGGGCTTTGGCATGCAATTGCTCGAAAATGTTGATCCTAATCCTGATAATATGGTATGCGCTGGAATTATACACACACAAACACAACAAGTCGGTTGTCTACTCAGATTAGAACCCAATAAGCAAGCACAGGTTAGTAGAAATCTTTCTTCTAAGTATACGTTGTGTTGTATTATTAGTATTTTTATTTTGTTTGTAATTTTTCCAAAATCTAGATGTTCCGTTTGACAATACGTGCCAGCAAAGAGAGTGTTACACGTGAGATATGCGATTTGCTATCAGACCAATTTTAAATAAAAAAAAACAAAATTTCGAATTCGACTAGAGAAATGAAAAGCAAAAAAAAAAAAATAAAAGAAATGATAAAGATAAAGATAAATTAAAACTTACATTATAAAATAAAACAAAATAGAAAAGGGGAAAATGCAACGAGACATTTATTTCTATAATGAACAACAACAATAAATAATTAAAAAGCAAATTAAAATACAAATAAAATAAAGTAGTTAAACAAAACAAAAAACAAAAACAAAAAAACAAAAGTATAAATAACAATATTTTAATAAAGTAAATTATTATAAATTTATTAATTAAAATAAATTACAATTTACATAGAAAAGCTTGCATTAAATTCTCGATATCGAAATTCCTTTAACAAAATCATGTGAAATTCTTTAATTAAACAAAATATACAAACAAACAAACAGCAAACAAACCTGATTATATAAAACAATTTATAGCACAATCCTTTCTCATAAAAAGAAATCCCTAAACACATGACTACTAACTACTACCCCCTAACTATTCTTAATTCTTTAAAATTCGTATAAATAGCAATTTGCAATAAAAGTATGATAAATCCTTGTGAACACAAGGATTAATAATGTTATAAAGAAAAGTTACAACAACAACAACAAAATAACAAATGCTCGAAATGTTAAAACTCTATTCTCTATACATTATATAAATAAAAAATGAAAGATAATTTCAAACCAATATATATATAAATATTGTATAAATAAATAAATGTTAAATAAATTAAAGTTAACTTTAATTTAAAACAAAAGAAAAATACATCATTTGATGGCAAATAAAATCAATTTTGTTTTCTATCAAATGCTGTAGTTTATCTACAGAAGATATTTCTTTAAATTAATTAACGCAATTCATTTTAATAATTAAATTTAAAAACAAAAAAAAGAACAAAAATTTGTTAATTCAAAGAATTTACATAAAGACTATCTTAAATATAAATAAATAATACTAAAACAAAAACAAACCTACATAAAACCTAACTTTATATATACAATTTCCAATATGTGTTTAAAACAACTTCACAGAAAAAGCAAAAAGAAGTAAAACTTAAATAAAAAACATATGAAAATAGAATGATCATGAATAATTTAAAGAAATCTTTAAATTTTAAGCTCAAAACTGTAAAAGAAAATTTAAGAAAAAAAATTATTAACAATTTCAATAATTTCAGAAGAGTGTTTTTAAATGTCAAAACTTAAAGGTGTTGTTTATCAAGTAAGAAAAAAAGCATCCTGCTCCATGCATCAAGTGGAAGAAAATTTTTTTCAGATATTAATGCTTAGCATACAATAATTATTCAAAGTTCTTGGCTTTTTGCCATAAGTTTTATTCGTATTTAAAAAAACGAATTGTTAATATAGGAACAGGGCACCTTGACTTGTAACCTATTCTCTTTCAATACAACTTTTAAAACAATTTTACAGTTTTGTTTGATATACTACTTAGAGTTCTTATATACAGAGGCTCTGAGTTATAATGGAAAAGCAAAAAAAAAAAAATAAGGGAAAGAAAGAAACATTTATTTCAATTGATTAAAAGTCTAGGACTCACAAAAAATTGAACACATTGAACACATTTTCTGTCACAAAAAGATTTAATTTTATTTGAAATTCCTAAATTTCCTAAGGAACAGAGCAATTTTTTCAAGTCATCCTTTCATATTCTCTTCCCATGTTTGTACGGATCTTCTAAAACATTTATGATCTTGAGGATTACAATCTATCCTGATGGTTATCTCAAACTGTTTTCTATACAACACTAATTTTAAAAGTTTTTGCATTCGAACTAGTTTAGAGATCCTTACGGTTAACAAGCGACAGGCCAAAAGATTCCCAATATTTAGCGAAGCTAATAATTGATGAAATTTTGGATGATAGCGTCAAAATACTTTGGAACGGCTTTTCTTACTCCACTTCCATGTAGCAGCATAAAATATTTGGTTCTTACTTCCGGTAGAAAATTGCGAGGAACTCCATACTATGTTAAGCATCTTCTATGCATGCTTTTCGTTTTAAAATCTGTTTTGATGTCCTGTTTTTTAAATGACAAATAATGGATAGCATAAGTGATAGATCACTTTATACTTTTGGAGATCTAGATTTGCTTTTCACCACTAATGAAAGCGGCCTTTCAACATTAAAATATTTCACTAAATTTTCGTAGTGTTTTAAATTTAAAAAGCAAAGTTTTGCGGGAATAAAATGTACAGCTTTAAATCCCAATATTGCTTTTCAGATGTTGTTCAGCTGTCGGTATTTTAATTAATTTTAATTTAATTATTACGATTTGCTTAAAATTAGTTCCAAATTTTTAATAGCTCTTCCATTATAACTTTGATTTTTTGTATATTGAGTTTAAATTAAATTTAAAAAAATTTAAATAATTTTTAAGAAATTCCAATAAAATATATATTCCAAAATTAATTGAAAATTCTAGAATTAAATTTAAAAAATTAATATAATATAGAAGGAATAAAAAAATAAGTAAATAAAAAAAATTAACGTTAATCACAGTAACAACTCCTAACCCAAAAACGATGAACAACTTAATTTACAAACAAGAAACATTTATAAAATTTATTTTCTTTTTTCAGCAAAATTAAATTTTAACCAAGAAAATCTCATTAGACAAATAATAATTTAAACAAATAAAAACAAATATTCATTTAAAATAATAAAAAAACAAACTAAAAAATCATTAATTATTATAAACAATTCTTAAAGAAGATCTTTAAAAGAATGAAAATAAAAGATAAACAAAGAAATTAAATATATTCCCATTTGTTGAACAAAAAAACTTATTAAAGGAAAAATAAAACAAAAAAATATTTCATATTTGTTAAACTATAAACATTACACTATAATTAATAGTGTTTTGTATTTATTGTATTAAAAATAATTAAAAAAAAATATTTATATATATATTATATTTAACCATTTATTATTTTTTATTATGTTCTAAAAATTCCATATTTTTTTTATTATGATTATTATTATAAATTTTTTGGCTTTTTTTTTACATATAATTAATATTTGTATAGTTATTAAAAGAAAATTTAAATAAAAAAAATAAAAAATAAATACTTATAATTTGCAAAAAAAAAAAAAGAAAAACAATACAATAAATAGTATTAAAAAACAATATGAATCGTTTAGTTTCTTTTTTTTAATGTATTGTATTATTTTTTGCAATCAACCATTAATTGTCTAAAAAAGTTTGTTATCAAATAAATAAAAATTACAAAAAAAAAAACGAAACAAAAAAATATACATACTATATATATAAATACAACCAACACACATTATTTAGTGTCATATATTATGAAAGAGAAATCATAAAAAGAAACTTGAAAATAAAGAAAAACAAAAAAAAATATTATTTAAAATGATATACAAGAGTTTAATTTAAGCCTAGAACTTAATTAAGGGGATTATTAAAAAGGATTGCTGCAATTACTAGTGAAAGAGAATTTGATTCCCAATTTTACTTTGAAATCATCTAAACGTCTGTAGTCTTGCTTTATCATGATGGAATATTACAGTTTTTCTGTATGTTAATGCTTCCTTCAATCTCATTGCTTCAATTGCTGACAGTAGACATCAGATTCAAACGTTTGATCAGGTTGTAGAGTCTTATAATGAACAATTTCCTTGTAATCACATTATACATGTTCCTTTTACTCCTCTTGGGAGCATAGGGCCGCAACATCTAATCACATTAGACATACAGCATTGCTTTTCTTGGCGTCAATACTCCCTTCGCCATGTGTGCTTTGTCCATGATTTTTTTAAGAAATTATTGTCGTTCGCAATCCAATTTTATAGCCTGCAATTCGCTACAAATGCATCTCGATTTCATATAATTTTAGTAGTGAATCAGTAAATCGAAATTCAATTTTTTTATGAATGCGTCTTTTTTCAAACTGTGGACAACCTATTTCCCTAGTAACTTCTACGTTTTTTAAGTGATTTGTGAACCACAGCGAAATACAAATCATTGGTATTATATAGAAAATGGCAAAATCATTACGCAGCTATTTTTCAAGTTTCATCATCGTCTTTGCCAAATTCTTCGTTTTATTCAGCAGCCTGTGATGTAGTCTTTCTTTTTCAATTGTAGAACATTATATTTACTAGGAGGCTTTATCATTTCGATAACGCCGACTAAAACTGCCCTATGAGAGTTTGACTACCTCTAAACCGCTTTCTCATTGCGTGCATTTTTGCACTTTAGCTAACTCGCCCACTTTTAACTTTACCGTAATAAATTTCCTTCCTTCTCAGTAGTTTCCTACAAAAATTTGACACACATTTTTCAATTCCCTTGTTTTTCTATCTTCTCTTTAATGTTTTCCACAACTTCACTGTTATTGTCAGCAGTGCGAAAATGGTGTACCTGACAATATGTCTGCCAATAAATTTGTGAATGTTTGCTGTACGATAATCCTACAAACCTGTTGAGGTAGATCTTCTCTTCAGCCTACAGAAAGCTTTCTATCCAAGGGTCTATGGCGTATTCCGATTCGAAAGAAAATGCTTTCGACACACGGAGTTGCTCTACGTGGCTCTATAAACAGCGAGAATAGTTGGCAGTGGTTGGCAATGGCTTCCATTGTAAAAAATAATTAATTTTGTATTCAAAGGGGCTGCCTCTCAACTTCTTTATTTTAACCGCTTTGTATGGAAAATATTACATGTTTCAAACCAAACCCTAGGGTTAGCAAATAAATGAATTGCCACAGACAAATCACTTGGTCTTTAGGATTACCAGGTGAATATAAAAGGTGTAGATTGGCATTGTTTTGACGGAATACAATTGGTCAAAACTTGTAAGCAAAAATGCTTTCCTTATAACGACATATAGCGTGCTCGAATTGCATTTATTTACTTGCTACAGTGAACGAGTACACAAACTATAATAGAATGATTTCTTTAAATTCTTAATATTTTTTATTATCAAAATGTGCATTTGTTTTAATTTTTTACAATAAAATCTTATAAAAACATAAAACAAACTCGTAATAAATCAATTATTTTTTTTAATTAAAAATTAAAACTAAATTTTGGATTCCTTTTAAATTTGTAACAATTTAAATCTCGCATTAATGTTAACTGAACTCAATTCAGTTACCAAATATTTAAACGAATAGGGTATTTCAATGTAACCAACACCAGTACCATCTCCACACAGACGACAAGTATCCGGCACCGATTGTAGTTTGCCAGTATTTTGAGAACGTTTAACAATTTTCTTTAGAGGAGCTAAAATACTGCCACATTTATTACACACCAACGAATGGGTCTTATCCGAATTGTGGAAGAGACGATCTTGCAGGAGGAAAGCAGCACCATGTGATATTAAAGCATCACGTTCCATTTCACCAAAACGAACACCACCACCACGTTTACGACCTTTAATGGGCTGTTGGGTTATAGCATCTACTGGACCAGTTGAACGTACTTGCCACTTATCGAATACCATGTGTCTTAAACGTTGATAATGGACAACACCAAAGAAAATATCCGCCGTCATTTCACGACCATCCACACCCGAATATAAACGTTCAGTGCCGTAATAATTATAACCGCCAGCCTCAAGCAGTTTACCAAAGTAATCTATGGCCGTATGTTTTTCCGAAAAACGAAAAGGTGTCGCATCATGTACTAAACCGTGTAACGAGGCAGTTTTGCCAGCCATAGTTTCGATCATCATGGCAATTGTCATACGAGAGGGGAAACCATGAGGATTGAATACAATATCAGGTATTAGGCCAGTTTCGGAGAAGGGCAGATCTTCGGCAGGATATTTTTGAGAACAAATACCTTTTTGACCAGCACGAGAAGCAAATTTATCACCAATTGTGGGTGGACGTGGTACACGAACGGTAATACACACCATACGTGGGGTACTCGACTTGAAATCTCCACAGTATCTTACACTGTCGATAATACAGTCTTCCTTTTCATCCATTTTCACCACCTTGTAGTTGGATTCTTCGGTGTCGTAGTAGCTAAGGTAAAATAAATTAAATTAAAGCGATTTTGTAAAACTGCAGAGTTTTAATTTAAAATATTAAACAGAAGGCCTACCAGTATAGAGGACAACCATGAGTCATTTGCGAGCCCGGATGAGGTAAACCATCGTTATCCAAATATTTGACTAATTCTGGCATCTGAGGATTTCTAGCAAAATAATTATTACCACGCATTTCCAAAAATTTCGATTTATAGATGGAACCATAAGCAAAACCTCTTTCATGGGCAGATTTATTAATGATCATGGCATCTTCCATGTCATAGCCAGTATATGAAATTACGGCAACAACTGCATTTGTGCCCATGGCAAAATCATCCAAACCAATATTGTCATGATGGACAGGTCTAAACAAAGGTGCAGTTGGGGTTTGCAAACGATACAATTTATTTGCAGCTTGTTTAGGCCAATTCAAACAGGGAGTACCCATTGTTTGTTTACCCATCTGACACTGGTACATATTACTACAGAAAGTACAGAGAATTACATAGAAATTAAATTAAATTGAAAATAATTTTGTAATGAACCTACCGTGGCGATTGGTTATAGTCAGGCATAGGAATTAAATTCGCTAAATTACTCAAAAAATCAGTTTTCGATAATTCCATATGGGTGGTAAAATCAGGATATATTTCTTTTATATCCACAGCAATTTCCATATAAACTTGTTCCAAAGAGCCGATATATTCAATTTTATTTAAGGCCAAATTCCTTACAGGACGCATAAGTCTTGTTGGTCCCACGAACAAATAAAGACCGGGGAATTGACCTTTTTTCTTATACGGTATATAAGCAATTTCCATCATTTCTGGTAATTTGCCTTCAATTTTTAATAATCTTAAGTTATCAACAATTTTTGTAGCATCAGCTTGTCTGATGTGGCCTAAAAATTTGCCTTCCAGGAAAACGACAAACAGTTTACTGTAGGGATCTAGAAGATCAGAATCAATGGGTATCATACCCATATCAACTAGTGTAGTGGGGATATTCTAAATACAGAGAAAAGGTACTAAAAAATGCAATTCTTGTCAAAGTGTAAAGCAAGCCTACCTCTACTAATTTCTTATCCGGCTTTGTGGATATTCTGCACGTTACTGTCAAGTGATTCAATAAACCGCAAGGTGTACCATCAGGCGTGTGTACAGGGCAAATAAAACCCCAAGCGTCGGGCAATAATTGACGAGCCTCTGTTGTTCTCATGGTGGTAAAGAAAGAACCTCTATGCACCGCACGAAAATGAGACATATAACGCATGCGATTAATATTCTCAGCCATAACAACTAAGCCGGTACTTTGCATAAGACCAAGACCACTACGTGATGGTGCATTTCCTGTAGCTAAAAATGATTCCATCGCACGACCTACACCACCCATACTGCGCACAACACTAGTTAAAGTATTTGAACTAATTAAAGCATCGGGTGCATTTAATTTCTTCAAAACCATCTTTTTTGTATATTGCATCCATAGGTCAATACGATCGGCCAAGAATTTCTGATACAAATGACCTGAAAATAAAATAAGGAAAATTAAAAATATTTGAATTACTTTTTTGTCTAAAATAAAAACTGACCTGATGTCAATACCTCCTGCATCATAACTGAATCCACATTTTCAACTTTAGCATTACCCTGTACACATTGAAACAGTTTTTGTACCATGAATACAAGCAAATCAAACTTTTCCTTATTCGTTTCCAAATGTATAAGAATTCTTTGCTGCAATATATAGTCCGTTACTTGGGTATTTGTATACCATTCCGGCAATTCATAGAATCTGGATCTAAATATTTGACCCAAATAGTCTTTACATTGGCCATAAGTATGCAGACCTTCAGCATGTACATCTCTTAACATTTGCTGGACACAACTTAAATAATATTGATCTTCCTCATAGCCGCTAACCAAACGTTTATAGATTTCCTCATCGGTATAGTCTACCAGACATCTTATGATGAGGCAGACCGGTACATAAGCCATAAATTTCATATTGGAAAACATTAGTTTGCAAGTGCCATTGTTGAGGTAGTGTAACACATTGTTGTAGGAAGTTTCATCTTCTCGCACTGATCTCATTAAAATACCCAATTCAGAGAAATTGGTACCACGATCTTTCCAAGAATTTCTTTTAATGGCAATTGGAAAATTACGCCTGCTCATTAGCAACATACGTATGATTTTTTCATTTCCTTTTATAATAAAAATACCGCCCCATTCCGAGTCGTGTTCACCATGTTTAATCATTTCAGCAGGTGTTTTATTGCCCAGATTGCATACTTTCGATTTTAACATAATGGGCACTTCGCCCAAGTCTATATCAATGGCACCCTTCTCTATGCCATCAACACGCCAGCCCAACTTAATCGAACACATGCCCGTATAAGATTTATGCAACTGTCTAGCTTCTGTAGGATAAATATAACGTTCCTTGACATCCAGTACGGTCAGAGGAACTTGTGGTTTTGCTATTCTAATATCCTCCACAAATAAATCGATTTTTTCACCTGCCGGTGTTTTAAAACTACAGGGAGGCATGTATTTGGCTACATTGGCCAGACCATGCTCGATTAGTTCATTGAACGAATCCAAATGGGGAGCACCCAACGCTTGTAAATGCTGCACATGAAAAACAAAAAAACAAAATTAGAGTCTGAGTGTTAAGAGCCTATAAAAATACATTTTCCCCACTTACCTCATTTAATTCTTCAGGTATAACATTAAATATGGGTCGGGAATTTGTTAATTCAGGATATTCTTTCATTTTCATTGTGAAAATTTAAAAAATTTATAACTTTTATTAAAATCTTTTAAGAAACAATGCCTCCGCTGCCAAAAATTAAAAATTAAATGTTTTTGTCTCTCCTTTTTAACCCTCTTCGCAACAGCACGTGTTGCTGTCAGCGAGATGTGTCAACAGCTGTTAAAGTGGATGTGCTAATGCTTATAAACGAAGAACCGTTAAATTTAAAATAAATTCAGTTTTCTAAATTGTTTTTAATAAAAAATGGAATTAAATTTGGAAATACTAAATATTGACTATATAATTGGAGAGGGGAAAGAGGTAGAGGAATCAACGATTAGAAAAAGTTCCACACAGCTACAGACAGAAATGCTATGTGGAAGTCCTATGCTCCCAAGAGCGGTTTTGGAAAATAAATTCCAGGTGTTGATAAAATTGTTCCTCAGTTCTTAAAAATGGTTGCACAGTACGCTACAGGCCCAATAAAAATAGGCACATTTCTGTTAAATTAAAGATCAGTTGATAAATTTCTTTAAAAGCTTCGAATTGTGTAAATAATATTAAATAGGTCCTCAATTGAGAAGGTGAACAAATATATTTTTATAAAAGCGAGTGTTTAATTAATTGGTTACTACAAACCCTTAGTAAGGGCTACAATTCTTAGTAAAGACTACAACTCTTAGTGAAGGCTACAATACTTAGTAAGGTCTACAATCATTACTATGGGCCACAATTCTTAGTATGGACTACAATAATAACGACTACAATTCTTAGTAAGGACTACAACCCTTATTAAGAACTACAATTCTTAGTAAAGACTTCAATCCTTAGAAAGTACTACAGCCATTAGTAATGACAACAATCACTAGTAAGGACTATCACCACTTAGTAATGGCTACAACTCTTAGTAATGACTACAACTCTTAGTAATGACTAAGGCCTACAACCCTTAGTAATGACTGAAATCCTTAGTAAGGGCTACAACACTGCTTATGTTATGTGTGTTAATTTAATCCACGAGGGTCGGGACCTACTGTTTAATGTCAATTCTGAAAGACAAATTTCAGAAACTTACAAAGCGATAATACTATGTTTTAATTTCAGGGTTTTTGTCAGAAGGCTGCTGACCGGAAGTAGCATATTTAACCATGACATGAACCACGGCCTGTTGCCTACTAAGCCAACACAGTACCTACTAGACTTAGTAATTGTGATTCACTAAATGTAACCTAATAGTCAGGATTATTATAGGGTGGGCCATTTAAAAGTTTAAGTTTAAAAACGCAGTAAAACAAAAACGGTTTGAAATTTTGCCAAACTTAGTTTTTTGTTGTGAAGTACAATTATTCCGATTAGAAATGGTATATTATTTCATTCATATTGCTGCCGCGGTTGGCCTCACAGTATCTCATTCGATCGGACCAATTTCGTGCACTTTTTCTCGGCAACGGCAGCACGAATGTTGGCCTTGAAATGCTTAATTGTCTCTGGTTTGTCGGCATAAGATTTTTCTTTAACTGCGCCTCACAGAAAATTGTCCAGCTGTGTCAAATCGCTGCTTCTTTTCGGTCAATTGACATCACCATTTCGGCTATTTGCGCCAATCTGTTGAAACCAAAAATTTTTCACATCAATACCATGAAGAGCGGTAACCATTTACATTGCTTTTCATATGATAAAAACGATCGTACGTTCCGTGGACGTTTGGCTAATCGGGGCTTTAGACTTATAATACAATGCTCTAATTGCCAAGAGATGTTGATCCTACAAATTCATAAAATTTATCACAACCCTTCAATATATTAGAGTGTGATGAGTCATTTTTGAAATTTCAGAGAAAAAATTTTCTCCCATTCATTAAGGACTAATATAGTCAGTCAGTCTGTGTAATTGTTTCTTTGCAATGATTTCTTGCTGTTGTCTGACTCTATTCGATTTCTATTTCTGACAGTTGCTTGCACAATATTAACACTATTGTACTGTTATATGGTTCTTGTTGTTCTCGATAGAGTTGCATCATGCAATCCTTTTCCAGGGACTTTTAATTTTCTTTCATTCCGTATAGTTTTTGTTGTTCTTTCCCACTTTTTTAAGTTACTCTTGTTGATGTTGAGTTGCGAGTTGGAACAGCATTTGATGGAAAAGTTACTTTTCTTGTTATTCTTGATGAGAGATGAGTTGTGAAGAGGGCTTTGTTTTTTGCCTATGAATGCACGCAAAACCATCATCACCAACAATTGCAGTCAAATATATACACAACCGACATCAACAGCAATAACGGCAACAACTTTTCACTCTTTTGCCTATTTTTTCTTTTAATTTCTGAGTGGTAGTAACGAGAATCGTGTCTTTAAAACGATAAGAAATTCTGGAAAATTGTGGATGATAAAGAACCGATAAAGGGTACTGTGGAAGGAACTTTTCTCAGACAAGAAATAATTTTATGCTGGTAGTATAATTAAAACGAGGGTTGACCGAGAATTGCAGGAGGGAAATGCTTGGAATAATGGAATGAAATTGGTCAGACAATGGAGCCATTGTATCCATATAGAGAATAAATCTAAAAATAACGGAGTTAGGCAAGTTACAGAGACTAGCGTACGTACAGTCTGTGGCACATGACGGTAAAAACCAGAGTCCTGGAAACTATGATTATAATAATCGAAGACATGTCTAATGCGGGATTCATCAGAAGAACTCGTGATCTAATCAAACGAGTGGTTGGCAGTTCCATTTCTTCAGTGTCTCTTGGACAGGAAGTATAAGGGATGCGACATAAAAATACTGTCTGGTCGTTATCGGAGAGGATAGTATGGGACTGTCAGGGTAAGCTTAATTAACTGCGCACGGAGATTTGGTTCACTTCCTTCTGGATCTCAGACCGTGATGGATATTGTGGTAATTAGCAGACCGATTAGCTTGCGATGAGGGGAGCTCTCACGCAGCTAGAACTTTTCTGTCTGGTAATCAGGTAGTTATCCAAGTATTCGGCTCGTTTGATGTTAATTCGAGAATATTATGGGAGTGTCGGGATAAGCTTAATCAATAGGGCATGGTGATTTAGGTCACTTACTTCTGGATCTCAGACCGTGATGGAAAACGTGGCAATTAGCAGACCGATTAGCCTGCAAGCGAATGATGGCCAGAACCTTTCTGTGCAGTAAGAAGAGATATTTGGAAGACCACACTCACCGAAAAGAAGGATAGAGAAGGCGGAGAGCCAAGTGGGCGTGACATAACTAAACTTTTGTTAGGTAATCACAATGAAAAAGGATTTGAGTCATGCATCACATCATCTAGAAGTAGCCTGAGGAGAGCAATCGACCTTTAAACCACGCGCGGTAGACTTAAAGATCATTTGTTCAGAATAGGCATCGTATCTAGCCCAATATGTAGATTCTGTCATAAGGAATACAAATCATCAGAATCATCAATAAATTTCAAGCCCACCACTGACCAAATAGATGAAAACTTTTTTCACCTATCCACCTAGTCATTGTTGTCTTCAACTAAGTATATACATATGTGTGTGTGTATACAGTTGTAATAAATAAAAACAAAAACACACGCAAACTTTAAAGGAAATTTTCACTTCAGCCCTATTGTCTTCAGTGTGTTGCTTCTATTGAAAGATATGTGTGAAGACTCACACACTCTATTCTGTAGTGTTACACTGTTTTACATTCATTCACAGGATAATAAAGCTGGGGTAGGTAGTAATGTAATGCATGCATGGTTACATAGTCGAACACTTTGAAATAAAGTTTTTATAGAGAATTTTTGTTGTTGAAAGAAACCGAAGAAAGACGGTCTGCTAGAGAGATACATACATACATATGTACACGTAGCCGACGTTTTCATATGAAAACTTTTTGTGGCCACAAAAGGAAAATTAAATTTAAAATCGGATTTTACACTTAAAAAAAACTACACAACGAAAGAATTGAGGAATTAAAACGTTTTTACACGCCCATGAGAGCTTGTTTAGATAGTATACATACATGCAGACTTATGTAAATGGCTCCATTAGAGACGAGTTTCAAGGGCTTCGGTTGAGTGAACGTTTTCTGTAACTTTTGGCATATCATGGTCAACATGAACCCCCAGCTTCAACATCTTGTCAATTTTATGAATCTTACGTCGCCTTAAAGCTTATGATTAATTCGATGTCTGTAGTAACTGTAGCAGCTATCTCGAAGTTGTTGTTACATGGATTCAAAAGGAGGGCCAGTATCGTGGATTCCTTGTTCGTAGGAACCAAGAACTTAGATTTATGCTTGTTTAATGCCAGGCAATATCGTTCGCTAGAACAGTTTTCGTATATAAAGTTTTAGTTGTCAAAGTTCTTAACAACAAACTTAAGCAATTCAGGTTCAAGACTCGGACAAGCGGAATGACATTTTCTTAGTGGTTTTCGAATTTAAAAATCTAAAAGCCAAATAATCCATCTATACTTAACGCCTGCCTTCCAGAAAGGTGATATCAAAAAGGAATATCCCCGAAATGTCAAACATCCCAACTCTTCAGAAAGGCTGGTACTCAATCAGAAAAGTACCTCAAGACATGGGGTTTTTTCTAGGCAAATACAGCCCTGTATCCGTAGGCAAACCGTTTGCTTAGCTTGAAAAATTTGATAAATGAAAATGAAACGCATTAGAGAAGAGAATAAAAAGTACTGGACATAGAACGCTGAAGTTTTAACCACTGAGTATATGTGCTTATAACCATGTTATGTTAAAAAGTGGATGTGTGCTCGTGTCCAAATTATCGCGTCCGTGACTTTCAATAAGTCAGCTGCCAAATGACTTGTTGTCCTTAGGATATTGATGTTGTAATCTGGATACTGATACTAATGCCATAGTCTGTACTCGGTTCCGGGTTATCTTCATCTCCATTACCATCAGATGCCTATACATTCGAAATCCTAAATCTAAATTCTATCTTATTACACGCTGAGGATTGATTACAATCATCCTCTTCATTCTTGCGCTATGATGCATCGCTCTTTGGTAAAATTTTCGAATTTCATTTTGACTAAATTTTTCACTGCCTTTATTTCCTCACACTCGAGTCCTTCCAGTTCTCTCTACCTCCCATTCCAGATCTTGATAAAATTACATACGTAATTCGTCCTTACTACCAGTCAGGATTACGACCTAGTTTCCCACGCCACTTATGTTGTGTGTGTTAATTTTATACATGAATGACGGGACCAACAGTTTAAAGTCTACTCCAAACGACAGATTTTTAAGAAAATTTTTACTATTGGAGTCGCTGAAGAAATATTTTTTCATATTTCGTTTTGTTGGAGATGTCTGACCTTGGGTTTGAACAGTGACATCACGTCTAATAAGCCAACACACTATCTACTAGACTACGGCGACTTCTATTATTTCTATTTTGATTATATAGTTCGTTTATTCCCTCACACTCGATTCTTTCTATTTCCCTCAATCTCCTTTTTCTAAAGTCTTGGTAAAATGGCTGTATTTTATTTCGATTTCGAAGCGCCGCAACTTTCATATTCGTCTCTTTCCTTTTACTTCTATTTTGTGCGGGAAAACACGTTTCTCTTCTATTCTCCCGATGCTTCTACCGCGCTCGTTTTGTTCTACGAGCTGCATTGTGGGATTTCTAGTCGTGTCATGAATTTTTCTGGGTAACTTTCAGAAATCCAAATACAATACTTGCAGTGAGTGAGTATACGTATGTGGCCATTGGACACGAAAGTCATCTTGCTGAGGATCGAGTTCTGCAAGCGGTGGCTTTTAGTTCCATAAACAATTTCACGACGTTTAATATCCTCTGCGTAGCAATGCGTACATATGTAAGTCATATATACTTTTAGGCAACAATAACATAAAGTATATTTTTAGGTTGAATTCAATATACAAACGCAGCCTACTTTTAGGGTACAGTTTTTGACTTTACATTCATTTTTTTTAATTCTTTCAGTGTATTTTTCGAAAATGGAAAATTTTTATTTTACCAAAGAGAAAAAAATCATTTCGTGCATAAAGTTTGTAATTTTATTTAAAAGTGTTAATAAATAATGAACACACAGACATACACACATGTACAAGATTCTTTAACATCATTTGTGATTGCTTTTGTTGCATTTTAACTAAAAGACAACATTCGTACTGGGCGAAGCAAAAAAAATAAAACGAATTCTAATTTCAAATCTTTTTGGAGAATTTCATTTTGAAATGATAATTTCATTTTCGTCTTACACAAAAAAAAGAAACAACAAAAAATTGAAACTTTTTCTTTTTTCTTAAAATAATTTTTCTTTTCTTATTGAAATGCATCACAGCAATGGAAAGTTTTACACTCAAATCCTGTGATTTTTTATTTTTATCTGTTCAAGCGCGTGTTGCCTTTTAGCGGACTGACCTTTTGGAAAGTGCTTAAAAGAAATTTTTATTACACACGTTGTATTTTGTAGATAAACTTTTTAATTAGACGCTGTTGCAAAATGTTTTTAAAACAGATTTAAATGGCAAACTATTATTGAAAGACAAAAGGAAACCCGTAAAAAAGAAGAACTTAAGGTGAAAAGCTTTATACAGTTTTCAGGCGAGGTAAATTGGTTTTTAATTTATTTAAAACCAAAAAGTGTTGTTAAAATATAACTTTAAGTGTTTTTTAATCAAATATGCCTTCCCTAAATCGGGTAAAATTCGATAAAATTTAAAAAAGGTTGGTTTTCGCGCCTAGTGGATAGTATAGCAATTGGATCTAGGACTCCAAAACAGCGGTCTGGCGTTATTTAAGATCGGAGATAGAGGCAACAAAACTAACTATTTTTTTCAAATAAGCATCGAGAAAAATAGGATAAAATGGACCTAATGGGTAAAATGAACCTGGTGGGCTTGATAGTCATAATCTCAAGGATTACAAAACAGATTGCTTTACGGTCATGCATCATCTTCAAATGACCAACAAAATGTTTTCTATTTAAAGCGGGCAAATTGTCGGTGTCTTCGGTTTTTCGATGACTTGCATTTTTTGTCGATGGCTTAAATTTCTTTGGTTGATGACTTGCAGTTTCTTTGGCAACTGATTTGCACTTTTTTGCACGATGACTTGCACTTTGCACTTTTTTCGATGGCTTACATTGTTTTGGTTGATGACTTGCATGTTATTTGGTAGCTGATTTACTCCTTTTTGAGCATTGTTTTGCATTTTTTTGTGGATGATTTGCATTTCTTGGGGCAATTAAACGCATTTTTTCTTTGGAAGCTGATTTGCACTTTTCTGAGCGATGACTTGCATTGTTTTGGTGGATGACTTGCATTTTTTGGGACAATGACACGTACTTTTTGGTTGATGACTTCCATTTTCTTTGGTAGACGATTTCCATTTTAAAAATCTTCAACTCCTGCTTTAAGTCTATGTGGATGCGAAACAAGTAATGCAGTTCATTACGACATAAATGCCGTGCAACCTTTGTGAATAGGTGTAAATGAAAAGTATTTCTAATATTCTGTACGATTACAGCATTTGTCTCTAGACTGCGATTACTTACACAACAGCAATTAAACTTCGAATACAATGACGAAAGTGGAACTGATTTAACCACAATGAGAGATATGAGCCTAAAGCTACCCAGACTGATGTTATGTGGCAGTTGTTTTATATGTTGAGGAAGGAAAAATATGAATGTGACCGCTTATAACCTTAATACGGAATGAGTACCACAATAACACAGTACCCTGTAGCAAAATAGATATAATTCGCTGCCCTTACTAACTACAGATAAATTCAGTTGCAATTTAAGTATTAGGCCTTCGAGCCAAACATTGTTGAATGCTTGATAAACATTGATGGGATAGGGAAGAACGGTATTTCATATCCTCGAATGTGGATTTGTTTAATAGTGCTGGGTGCCCTGATACAGCCAACGTCATAATGGAGCAGTTTTTCAGAGAGATATGTGGTTGTTTGCCATAAGCTTGCGGTCTTTTATGAATCCACTTATGTACGTACGGCTCCGGAACCATTCTAATTCGTAGTGCTGCCTTCCATTCCTGAGTATAATATTCAATAATTCTTATACGGAACATCTCTACAAGCATTTTATTATTGATTTAAATTAAATTTTATTTTCTTAACTTCCCTGATATTTCTTCTTTTTTGAATACAGAATGTGATGGCTTGATAATAGAAATGTTTTTGCATTAATTGTTGTCACTTCTTATTGTTGTGGTCACAATTTTTCTGTTAATTGCAAAATATTGCGTTCTTATACCTGCAAATGAAAAAGAAAGGAAAACATTTTCATTTTTACGACCATTTTCCACAAGTCAAACAATAAACAAAGAAACCAAGAAATTGTTGATTTTAGTTGGTATTCCCCAATTGAGGAAAAACAAATTGAATTCTCTGTTTTTTTTTTGCTTCCACATTTCTTTGTTGTCGTTATTGCTGTTGCTGTTGCTATTGGTGTTGGTATTAAATGCTTTTTTAATTATAAATATTGTTTGTCTGGTAGTGCAAAAACCAAAAAAGAAGAAAAAAAATAGAAAAGAATTACAAGTTCAATTATATATTCAATGCCCAAAGTGCACTGAACCCATAAACAACTAGGCACGCCTGGAGTTTTATATTCCTTCTGGTAAATCTCACACTCCATTCACTAACAATAGCGCAATTTTTGAAATATATTGTGTGGCTATGGATTTGCTATGGATTTGAAAAAATACTCATCTTCAACAATATTTCATAAAAGTTTTTGCATTTTTTTGAATCAATTAAATATTTTTAAACTATTGCTTAAGTATGACCATGTAATTTTCAAAATATGATATTTAAAATATCGTAATCATTATATATAAATCAGCATTAACTACATACATATATGTAGATATGCAATATATGATTTCTTGCGTTTAAAATTTTTTAAAATTTTCTCATGAAATTGAAATGAAAGGAATTACTCACGCCTCAGAAAATAGAGAAACAATAGAAATCAAAATTTCCGGTGACAACGTTTTAATTAAAATAACACTGATAGAAGTGCCAAAAAATATACACGTTATTTATTAAATAAATAAGGCAGGAAAGAAATAGGATATAAGGCAAGCACACCTTACACTGGGTATGCTTAACTCAGAACTTGATAGTTTTTTCGTTAGAAAGTAATTCGACTACTTCTTGGACTGAGAAAATTCTTTTGGCTAACGGAACGTCAATGTAACGTAACACCTATCGATAGGTTAGTTAAATTTTTATTTACTTTACATTTAATCTGTGGATAAAACATATCTAATTAGAGTCACCACTACTCATAGTCTTCTGAAGGTATTAGCTAATCAAGGCATGAACCAACCTGCTACGTGGTCGATGTG
Source organism: Sarcophaga variegata (assembly GCA_932273835.1). Taxonomy (NCBI): domain Eukaryota; kingdom Metazoa; phylum Arthropoda; class Insecta; order Diptera; family Sarcophagidae; genus Sarcophaga; species Sarcophaga variegata. The sequence continues at coordinate 113,765,708 of OW026361.1, forward strand.
TTTAGAATTCTGTGGCTTAAGTATTCGAAACATCTATACAGCAGAGTGAAACATACTCTATACATAGCATACAATTTATGCAATCAAGGGCCTAAATGTCTACCAGGATATCTCTGAAATATGTTTAATTATTGAAGCGCTGTCATTATCATAGTCCTCGCTTTTTTGACAAAGAGATCAAAAACCCAACCTAGTGGGTTACTTGGTTGTTATCCTGGATATGAAAATTGAAATGGAGACAGAGCCTCTAGTTGCTCATATATGCTGGTATGCAGGAGAGCCATTGTTTCCAAATGGGGTCTTAGTTCGAAAATAAAACATTGTCATTAAAGAAGCATAATTAGACCCATTGGTGGATAGGAAATTCTGCATTATAATAATAATTCAAGAATGTGTAGTGTATACTACTCATTATACAATTCATCACTAGCGGAATATACTTCTTCTTCTTATTCTTCTTCTTCTTATTCTTCTTCTTCTTATTCTTCTTCTTCTTATTCTTCTTCTTCTTATTCTTCTTATTCTTCTTCTTCTTATTCTTCTTCAGTGGCTTCATCCATCAGTGGCTTCATCCATCAGTGGCTTCATCCATAAACACTGCACAATCCATAAACACTGCGCAATCCATAAACACGGCACAATCCATAAACACGGCACAATCCACAATTCGGCGCTCAAACCTTACTTTAATTTTTTCCTTTTAAACTACAAAAAACGTAAAAAGAAAATGCGAATTATAATAAGCGGGTGGAGAATTTTTCAGTACAGACGATCATATTAGGAATGTGTTTGGGTACACTTTAATATGCGAGGGAAACACGGTTGCCAGGTTGTGCGTCATATTCGTTATCGTCATACTATCTATAGAAAATCATCAAAATCGCCAAATTAAAAAAAAAATATAGATTGGAGAAAAAGTTAAAAAGACACAACGTTCATAAATTAAAAAAAAACATTAAAATAATTATTTGGAGATAATATTATAAAACTTAAGATATGACCTCCATAAATCGAGTAAAATTAGTTAAAATTTAAAATGGAGGACCTCTTAAACAAAACAGTTTTCGTTACGGTCTGGTAACTGTGTTCTGCTAATGACCAACAAAAATGGACTTCTTTGGAAAATGGACCTAGTACGCTGTATAGCCATGGTACCTAGCGATTCCGAAACAATTTTCCTTACATTCGGGCGTCATTTAAGACCACAGACTAATTGTTTCCTTCTAATGGACTACTCCACCGAACTCATAGAGGAAATTTATTAACTCGGAAGCTGCACACTAAGCTGAACACCATCCTTAAAGTTCCATGCACGAAGCTGTTTTGTCCCGAATAGGTGGCGTCCCGAAAGAATTGTTGTCTAATGGCCTATTTTGTCGAGGTAAGTGGCAATTCCTATGTTGAAATATAATTCTATGGTACACAATTCTCTTGACAAAAATAAAATGTCATATTAATTTTCGGACAAGCATCGTAAATTATTTATCTCTTGTACAACGCAACAGATTGTGGACTAAGAGGTTTTCATGTTTTTTAATTAAATAAAAATAAAGTTCTCTGGTCTAACAACAAGTGTCCAAATGTGTAATTGATTGAAACACGGCAATCATACTGCGACTGCTGTACCGAAGATCGTAAAATGCATATGCGAATTATACAATAATATGTAGGTGGGCGCTTGAATGAACATTCATTTTTCAGTGTTGCTACATACATTTTTATATTCAAGCGTTTTTAAGAATTATATTTTATTTTCGAAGTAAAAATGGCAAAAAGCCATGATTTAGGTTAAGGATCATGTATTCATTCGCTTCATTTCCTGGTTTTGATTTGCCCGACTATTTGTGCTTTACACACCTAAAGAAATGACACGGCAAAAAGATATATAATGTCAACGATGAAATGCCTATTTTTGATTACTTCGGCAAATATAATTGTATCCGGAAGGAGAAAAAAATTTAAGAGTCATTAGACAAAGTGTATAGTTTGAGCAGAAAACTATGGAGATCAAGTGTTTTCTTATCCAAAAAACTTGTATTTTATCCTGTTAATGCCAAAAAATGGCACAGTTAAAAGTGTGGGCTTGAGTCTTTGATTTTTTAATTCGTATCTGTCTTTACGCACATATTTTTGTACCATAAGGATCGCATTCTAGAGAGACAATTTCTCTTTGTATTACACAACGAAGTGGTGAAATGATGAGTACACAGACTAACCAGAATAATTTCCTAAAAATAAAACACGCACGCTTTACAATCGGTAGTTTAACCAATAACAACACGTTGTTGTCTAGATTGATGAGATGAATTTGAGTTTAAAATCACGGGAGAATACGCAAATTTCAATACGATTTGTAACCAGTGAGTGGGTGGACATAAAAGGTGTCACGGCCACGAGATGAATGCTAATTTTCGTGGCATTTCGCAATACAATTTATTGAATGATTTATCACTAGAATTTCGTCAATAATATTCACTGAGTAAGCGAACGAGACATGTCTAGACATGTCTATCTATACATTTAAGAAAGGCATGGTTCTAGTGACTCAAAGCCCATAATGTGAATGAATAATGCACCAAGAAAATTATTTTTCCTACTAAAGTACGAGTGCATCATCTCTTGTATTACCCAAATGAGGAAAAACAAATTGAATTCTCTGTTTTTTTTTTGCTCCTACAATTCTTTGTTGTCGTTATTGCTGTTGCTGTTGCTATTGGTGTTGGTATTAAATGCTTTTTTAATTATAAATATTGTTTGTCTGGCAGTGCAAAAACCAAAAAAGAAAAAAAATAGAAGAGAATTACAAGTTCAATATTATATTCAATGCCCAAAGTGCACTGAACCCATAAACAACTAGGCACGCCTGGGGTTTTATATTCCTTCTGGTAAATCTCACACTCCATTCACTAACAATAGCGCAATTTTTGAAATATATTGTGTGGCTATGGATTTGCTATGGATTTGAAAAACAAACTCAACTATAACAATATTTGATTTGATAAGTTTTTGAATATTTTTAACCCATTGCTTAAGTATTTCTATGTAATATTTAAAATATGATATTAAATATAATTTAATCATTATATATAAATCTGCATTAACTACATATATGTACGAGTATGTATGTAATATATGATTTCTTGTGTATAAAATATTTTTAAAATGTTCCCATGAAATTGAAATAAAAAGAATTACTCATGCCTCAGAAAATAGAGAAACAATAGAAATCAAAATTTCTGATGACAATGTTTTAATTAAAATAACACTGATAGAAGTGCCAAAAAATATACACGTTAATTATTAAATAAATAAGACAGGGAAGAAATAGGATATAAGGTAAGCACACCTTACACTGGGTATGCTTAACTCAGAAGTTGATAATTTCTTCATTAGAAAGCAATTCGACTACCTCTTCGACTGAGAAATTTCTTTTGGCTAACGGAACAGCGATAGGTTAGTTAAATTTTTATTTACTTTACATTTAATCTGTGAAGAAAACATATCGCATTATAGTCACCACTACTCATAGTCTTCTGAAGGTATTAGCTAATCAAGGACATGAACCTACCCGCTACGTGGAAGACGTGTTCAAAAATTCTGTGGCTTAAGTATTCGAAACATCTATGCAGCAGAGTGAAACGTGCTCTATACATAGCATAATATTGATACAATTAAGGGCCTAAATGTGTACCCGGATATCTCTGAAATATGCTTAATTACTGAAGTACTATCATTATGATAGTTCTCGCTTTTTTGACAAAGAGAATAAAAATCCAACCTAGTGGGATACTTGGGTATTATCCTGGATAGGAAAATTAAAATGGAGACAGAGCTTCTAATTGCTCACATATGCTGGCATGCAGGAGAGCCATTGTTTCCAAATGGGGTCTTAGTTCGAAAATAAAACATTGTCTTAAAGAAGCATAAGTAGACCCATTGGTGGATAGGAAATGCTATATTATGATAATTTAGAATATAATAATTTCGAATATAATATGAAATATAATATAATAATTCAAGAATGTGTTGTTGAGGTACCTACACGTAGTGTATTGGAAATTCTACTATTCGTACTATTTATCACTACCGGCGTATTATCTCTAAGCTATGTGGTATTGGATTAACCAGAGACACAAATTGTTTTACCAGAGAATAAGAATTGGTTTATCTGACAGGATGCTTAACGTATCATTCGAGATCAATTGCATATCTTTGATATCCCATCGACTTTCTTCGTCGAATAGATACATTGTGTAGGTGCTACACATAATTGTTATGTACTACACGGTCCTGTTGTTACACGGATTGCTCTAAAACTGGAGATAGAATGGGATGGGACGGGACCATATAGAAAAACTAGAAACCAAACTTGCAAAAGCTGTGGGAGTAATTAATATTGTCAAAAGTTTCTCAAAAATTTTTCGTTTGGAGTCGACTGTAAACAGTAGGTCCCACCGCTCATGGATAAAATTAACACACACAACATAAGTGATGTGAGAAGTTAGGTTATAATCCTGACTGAAGGGTTGTAATAACAAATTATGTATGTAAACTATGCTTCCGATTAGCCGACCATAATGCGCTCTTTCAAGAGTAGGTAAGTTCCATTAGGGAATGTACGATGTTGGACAAGAATAATTTGGTGAATCGATAGACAAATGGCAATATTATTAAGGCAATAACATCAAGAGATACAGGATCAAGCAATAACCTAGAATATAAACCTTATGTGAATTTCTAGTCGCCGTAATCTCGTAGGTAGTGTGTCGGGTTATTAAACTGCCTCGGTTCAAACCCCAGGTCAGGCATCAAAACGAAAATATGAAAAAAATCGTTCTTCGGCGACTTCCTCTCAGCAGATTTCTGGCAAAAACTCTGAGAGTAAAATAAAATTGCCATGAAAAGTTTCTCAAAAATCCGCCGTTCGGGGTCGACTTTAAACTGTAGGTCCCGGCACTCATGTATAAAATTAACACACACAACATAAGTGATGTGAGAAACTAGGTCCATAATCCTGACTGAAGGATTGTAATGGCCAATTATGTATGTATGAGTTTCTAGCCATTAGGGAGTGATCGGAAACGAGGAAGCAAACAATCTGGCTAATAGAGCCAGAGTATTAGCTGACATAACTTGGATAACCCAATGCCCACGCTACAACAATAGGCAGACACATCACATCACATAGTGATACAGTAGGAAGAATTATGAAGTTTCTCTGTAGAAAACAAAACATGGGTGCTTTTGAGATTGAAAAAAGACAACTTAAGTGAACTGATGAAAGCCTTACAGGATGCTAAACGCCTTACATTGTATGGCCACGATAGATAATAATGAATGCCTATCTGCCTACGATTCTTCTGATTAAATTTCTGCAATACTTTTTTTCTTGGAATTTTTAAAAACGAATAATTATGATTCATTTATCATTTTACGTTTATGTCATATTACAATACAGATTAAAAATAATTCCACTTATTAACTTAATTAGTTCAAGATCGTTGATCATCTGTCACCTACTTTGGCTTTATACTCGAAAATATTTTGTTTTCAATTGAATTTTATTTTCTGGGAAAGAACGCAAATGACGAATTGCAATAAAAATAAATTTTTTGAAAATATTTTCCTCATATGAAAAGTAAAATATTAAACGTTTTGAAACATAAACATTAAAGTGAGTGTAATTTGTTTTTCTACCAAAAAAAAATTAATTTTCTTTGTCTTTTAATTTTTGAAAATAATTTTTTAATCATAAATAAAGATTTTAACAATACTTTATCATTGCCTTTTAGTATAAGAAAAATATTTATTTTTATTGTTTTTTTTTTTAGTTTTTGTTGCATATTTAATATTGTGCAGCTTTTGTTTAAATAAAATTTATTTTTATTGTTTTTTAAGAAATTTGTTATTGTACTTTTGCTTAACGGCCAGCAAGAAGAAAAAATACAAAGAAATATTAAGCAAAAGAGAAATTGCAGAAGAATGGTTAAACAAAATGAAAGAGAAATATTTTAATAAACCTTTTAAATTTAATAAGAATCTTATGGCACTTTAACTTGACTCAATGGCTATCAATGTTAATATTTATAAAAGCACACTGAGGTCTCAATAAACAGCCGATGGTTTTATATTTGACATGAAAACAATTGTTTTTGGAATTTTCTTTTTTTATGCAAGGAAGTGATTGTGACTGAAATTGCCGTGTAATGATAATAGTAGTTCTTTCTAAAAGAAACAATGAGAACCCCTTCACTAAGAATATTATTGTATACGTAATACCCTTGGAGATAACATGCCTAATCCTAATTTGAATCTGGAGAAAGTTTTCATCATGGCATCTGCATTTTTAAAAACCAAAGAGATTCCAATTACTACCACAACAATTCAATCATACTTATACGATTACAATTAGCGATATGGGGTTTGTGTAACACCCTGTTTCAAAAACAAATGATATCCGTTAACGAACCTTACCTACCTACTTAATTGTTCATTACAACAGACCATGTATCATACCTACCGGCATACATATAAGCCATTAAGTAAGCTTGTTGTGCGCTAAGGATACCAACCATACCTTTTATGGGAAGTCAGTAGTTTTTACACATTTCCCTACCATCTTCCAATCCACCCCTCTGAGATGAGTTTTGTTTGGTATTGTGTCTTCCCCAAAATGTTAGAATTTTGAGCTTTTGAAAGCCGGGCTACGATGTAAGAAATGTTCACTCGTTTCGATGAGCTCATCATATGCTTTGCATTCGAATTATCCATTCAATGTAAGGTGGAGTGTACCGTAAAGAAGTTCATTAGTGCACTCATCTCTTTCATCATCTTTGTTCAGTCTTAATACACTCTTGTTTTTCGCCACAGCGTAACTTCGCAATTTTTCCTGATGTGTCATTATTCCACAATAGTCGATGTGATGTGTCTGCCTATTGTTCTAGCCGGGGCATTGGGGTTATTCAAATTATTCAGATAATACTCTGGCACTATTAGCAAGATTGTTTGCTTCCTCATTTTCGATCAGTCCCTGACGGCTAGAAAATCACACATTGACTACCGTGCCATGCCTTACATTCTAGGTCAGTTCTTGATCTTGTATACCTTGATGTTATTGGCCTTCTTGCCTATCAGTTATGATATTTATATCCCTATAAGTTGATTATACCAAATTATCAGTGACCAACATCATGGATTCCCTAATGGCACTTACATGAATACATACATATTTGGTTATTATAACCCTTCAGTCAGGACTAGGAACTAGCTTCTGACACCACTTATGTTGTGTGTGTTAAGTTTATCCATAATTGACGGTAGCTACAGTTCAAAGTCCAATTCTGAACTATAAAATTAAAATGAAGTCGCCGTAGTCTAGTAGGTAGTGTGTTGGCTTAGTAGACGTAAAGCCAGGGTTCGAGCCCCAGGCCAGACATCAAAACAAAATACAAAAAGTATTTCTTCGGCGACTTCTTCTCAGCAGATTTCTGGCAAAAATTCTGAGAGTAAATAAAATTGCCAAGAAAAGTTTCTCAAAAATCTGTCGTTTAGAGGCGACTCTTAACTGTAAGTCTTGCCACTCACATATAAAATTAACACACACAAATTAAGTGGTGTGAGAAACAAGGTCGTAATCCTGACTGAAGGGTTGTAATGGCCAATTATGTATGTATTTTATTTACTCAGAGTTTTTACCAGAAATCTGTTGAGAGAAAGTCGCTGAGAAAAACTCTGTCGATATTTTCGTTTTGTTTGAGATATTCGCTAGGGGTTTGAACTGCCTAGTCTAACAAGCCAATACACTACTTACTAGATTACGGCGACTTTAACGTACCGTGATTTATAAATACGTGAACTGCAAATAGCGCGAATACAAGTTTACTTGGATGTTCAAGGAAATAAAAGCATCTCCTTCATATCACAATGATCTCCTGGAGACTATGTGAAGGATTCGTACATGACCACCCAAACGTTTGTCTCATTGGTTGTGTAATCCATTAAATGTTTCATTTTATCTCCCCTCCTGTAATGGCCGTTCATCGAAGTCTTAGTGTAAAATCTTTTCGTACTCAAGAAAAAGACAAGAAAGTTGAAAAAAGTATGTCTTTCTACAGTAAAAAAATGCATAAAATTTCGTACATCATTAAATTACGTCGCAGAAAAACGTAAAATGTTCGCTCAAAGTACACGATAACACTGGCCAAACCCCTTTTCCTCCCTCACATGTAAAAAGGGAATAAAAGATACCAAGAAATCATTTTGTACTTTGACGTCCATTGATTGTAAATGAAAAAGAAAGAAAAAAAATACTAAAAATAAACTTTGAGTTGAGAAGAAACATGGTCGACTATATAATGCCCTGCATTACATTTGGTTTTTAAGTTGACTGATCACTTGTAATGCCACTAAGATGAGCATGTAGGGTATTTTTAAGCGAAACGAGTGAAAATGTAAAAATGAATGGATGAATGAAAATGTGAAAATGGTTGAAGCAACAAAATGCTTATTTCTGTTCTGGTGTTCAAAATAGTCAAAGAAATGCGTGCAAAAAGAAGGCAAAAACTACAAGAAAAAAGTATGCAAATAATGAAAATTAAAGAAGGGACTTTTATAAAGTGAAAACATCTTAAAATTTAACCCATTCTAAAGCAATAGGGGGAAAAATTTATATCGAATGTTGTATGTATACAACATTATAAAAGAATGAAAAAGATTGTTACTAAAATAAGTTTCTTACTCGCAATACATTTAGTAATGCATTACTTAATATCTTCTTTTATTTGACCTCCAACATGCCTCTGTGGGTTAATGGTAATTAATGGCATTCTGACATAAAAAAATTGTCTTATTTCTTTATGCTCTCTGTTAAATACATCAGAAAGAATTAATTGCCTTCAGTTTTTTGTTTCATTTGAAGTTTACAAGAGGGTAAGCAAAAATATGCTGTAAAAGCTTTAACGCATATAAAAGTGGACAATTTTTTATTTACAAATTTTATTAAAATTTCTTATTTTATTAGCTATGCATTGATGAATTGTCATCATCTAAATATGGTACGAGGGCCGTTATGAAGTCCAGAATTATAAGTAATATTATAAAGAAACCGAGGTAATGGTTGGCAAAGCATGGCTTCCTATTAGTTGGAACTTCTAGATTTCACCACGTGTCATATAACTGTAGAAATAGAGATAGAGATAGACAAACATATGATATGCTCTAAAACGGTTGATAACCATTGGTTTTGGTAGAAAGAATTGTAGACCTCTGCGTAATGGAAATACATAAAATATGGGTGGTCAAATAAATAGTCCGGACAAACATACAAACATAATTGGTCATTACAACGCTTTAGTCAGGATTACGACCCAGCTTCTCATACCACTTATGTTGTGTGTTTTAATTTTACACTGAGTGGCGGCCGAAAATATATTTTTCATATTTCGTTCTCTTAGTCTAACCTTTTGAACCATGGTTTCACGTCTAATAAGTCAACGCAATAATACGCCTGGTGATTATCCACAAATGATAAGAAGTTAGAACACCAACGCTAAAGGCAGGCGGGCAGGAAATATTGGAAATATCTGCACAATATTATATTGTTTATACAAAGACCTACAGCACTTTGCTAAAATATTGTTGTGGTTTAATTATCGCAGAGGACTGACGCTTCTGTATGATCCAGTGACTGTTGAAATTGTTGTAGATAAAGTGGTAGCACACGAGGGAAACTAACGTTGTGTGTCACAGTATTCTAAACGAATTTCACAAATAATAAATCCCGATCTTAATATGACAGATCAAGCATAGATGTACACGAAAGCAACGGCCGGGACTTGGACCGGAAACTGTCTGTCCTGAGACTGACATAACACTCTGAGGTATAACTTTAAAACTGGACATTCACGTTAGATGACACCACTTGCTTATGTGTTGAAGTCGCCGTAGTGTAATAGGTAGCGTATTGGCTTATTAGATGTGAGGCCACTGGTTTAAAAATTCAGATATCTCCAACAAAACAAAATATGAAAAAATATTTCTTCGGTGACTTCCTCTCAGCAGGTTTTTGGCAAAAACTCCGAGAGTAAATATAATTGTCGATCGGAGTGGACTTTAAACTGTAGATCTCGCCAGTTGTGTATTAAATTAACACACCCAAGTGTTAATTGAAAGTGAGAAAAGCTAGGTCATAAACCTATTGAAGTGTTGTAATGACCAATTATGTATGTATGTGTATGTATATATCTTGAGTTGTCTAAAATAGCATTTGCGGGAAGTTTGGTTGAGACAGCTTTTTCCGAAGAAAAGTGATATGCTAGTAATCGTTTGCCAAGTTTCGTGTTAGGTGCAAGAAAAGCGTACACAATGGTCGTTTGGACCATTGAAAGATGCACAATGTTGCATATTTTAGTTACCCCTGTTATCACCCTAAAAATATGCCGTAATATGCTCGAAAAATTTGATTAGAAATTGTTTAAATATTGACACAATATTTGACACATGGGCCACCGAGTGAACTTGCCTGTGAACGGCAAACTATTCGATAACCTAACCTAGTCTTGAATAATATAAAACATGTATAGAATATATGTACATGCGCATGTACAAACAAAGAAAAATTTCCACATACACCACTGTATGTAGTGTAGTCTGTAGTGATGTATGTAGACTTTTTTCTTTGACTGTATATTTAAAAAACATACTATTTTTCACATTTTTAGTTACCCTGTCTATACAACAAAAACTTGACAAAAAAAATCACCTCTTTTTGATCAAAAATTTCTTTCTATGTTGTATGTGTCATACCTCAAAATAGGAAAACAAATTTGTATCTTTCATAAGTTTTTTGTTTCTTTTCTTTTCTAATTTCGTAATTACATCAGGTGTATTTTTAAACAGTGAAGAAAAACACAGAAGTTTGTTTGAGAATTATTTTTTTTTTGATTTTTATAATTTTTGCGTTTGTTTCTACTCAGATGCCAAAAACGTGACTTTATTTTTTCATTTTTTTTGTAAAGTAATAATTTTTATCTATTGCTTTACATTTTTTGTTATCTCTTTTGTTGTCATTATTATTATTTATCAATTTTTTTTTGATTTGTTTAAAAAAAAAATTTTGAAATTTCGAAAATACATTTTCGAAATTATTTTTCTCCCGCTCTAAATTACTCTCGTGAGAGCTCTTTTTGTAATTAAATGAATTGGGGACATTTTTTTTAAAATGGGGCTGTTTTTTATTAAAGTTTGTTTTGGAATTTTAAAAAAAAAAATTAATTTTGTAATGTGATGGTATTCTTATAACCCGTTCCATACATATACCTTAACGATGTATTGCTTATGAAATTCGGCCTTACCAACCATGTAAGGATTTATATAATGATTTAGGGTATCATATGGTTGACCTAAACTTAGCTACTTGGTTTTTTTTTTGGGAATAAAATAAATTTTAAAAATAAATATTTTGACGAGTTCGTCAGTATATTTTTATATACCAACAAAACGTCTCTGTCAGACCGCACGTGCAGTAAATGGACTGGCTATACAATTCAAATCTAATTTTAATATCTACATTGATACGGCGTGTGTTTATTCTGAGTAGAAAAAATATCAAGCTTTTTCAAGACAAGAGATCCGCCTTAAAAAAAATTTCGAATCAAAATAAAATCACAATCATTAGGAAATCACTGAGGCATATATCGATCAGTGATAATCATTTCGAAACTAATTAATCTTCATCAAACGTGTCGTGAACAATGCTTAAGAACTAGTGATGAACCTGCCTAAACAAGAGTTGGAAATAAGTGTTGTTTGTGTATGGTTCTGTTATCAAGACTGAAGACTAGTCCTCGTAACGTCAGATTTTATGACCGAAGAACTTAAATTAAATTTAAGAACGCATTAACTATTTTCTAGCACAAGGTTGTATCGTCAATAAGGAGAATATTTTTGTTCATTTATGCCTCATTTGAAAAGACAATGCTAATAAAACGTGGGTAGTTGTAAACAACAATTCATCAATCATAGTTTGGCATTTTCGACATCCATTTTTTCTAAATTGAAAATGAGCGCAATAAGACTGCACTGCTGAAAGAGTCTAAGGTTTTATAAAAATTTAAATGCTTTCAACAGAGAAAGCAGCAATTAGTTTATGTCGAAAATATTTTACAGGTCATTCCTTATATTACAATAGATATTGAGATATTCCTAAATCTTGCTACCCTGTTCCTTAAAGTTTATGCATGAGATTTGTAAGAGAGTACTTAAGTTTCTTCGGGGATAATACCCCATTGTATTGAAATAATTTTTCCTTACACACAACTGTTACTGAAAAGCAAAAAGTATGGTTAGATTTATTTTACGGTAAATTTCAAATGGAGAACATTAGACTTGGTATGTTTGATATCCCAAATGCTACACAAATCTCTACTACAGTATGTTTGTAGTGTGTTGTGCTGTATTGTACTAGTCAAAATGCTTGACTATAAAGCAGCGTAATGTAAGTTCGAATGGGAGGTGAAAAAATGTTTGTTATGGTTTTGAATTTCACAAATTGAGAGGCTTAATATCCCCCCAAATCATACGAGTACTTGTAGGAGGATATTGACCTGATCTCTCAGAGAATAGCATAGAAAAAAAAACTTCATCACAGCAAACCAACACAATGACGGAAATGTTTTTGCAGACGATGTTGTTTCTAGGGAACGAAAGATGGCAACCTTAACATTCTAGAACCTGATATAATAGATCAAAATGGGCTCTTCGCAAGCTGGGAACTCACAATCGACCATGAAAGCAGACTTGCAACGATTTCACAGGAGTGTATAACCTAGATCATAACTTTAAGGAACCGCGGTCAAAACATGAATCCACCTCAACTCCACAGAAAGCAAAGATCAGTTAAAACAGTAGGTTTCTCGAAAATGGTGTCAAGAAAATGAGGTTGGTTTGTCAGTCGACTACTGTACATTCACGAACTTGACATAGGGTCGATTAAAACAAACACACATACATATACACACATTATTGGCCTTTATAATCCTTATTGCGTTAATTTCATCCATGAGTGCCTAGACATCGACTTTTGGGAAGATTTTTATGGCAATTAGTAGTTCTCAGAGTTTAGTTTCTACTTTCTTTACTTTCAGATTTTTATTTGTTGATTTTTAAAATGTCTGAACTGAGATTTGAACTTAGAGGTCTCGTTTGGTTAACTAACATACTATCTGTTAGATAAAGGCTAATTTGTTGTTACAAGCCTTTAGTCAGGATTACAACCTATCCTTTCACACCATTCATGTTGGGTATGTTAATTTTATCCACGAGTGGTGGGACCTACAGTTTAATGACGATTTCGAGCGACAAATTTGAGAAATTTTTCCTGGCAATTTTATTATATTCTCAAAGTTTTTGCTAAAAGACTACTGAGGGGAAGTCGCGGACATGTTGCTTTTCATATTTCGTTTTGTTCGAGACGTTCGAGTCAGGGATTTAAAAAAATCGGCCGCTATTGATCCAGGATAAAATTCTTTTGCAAATTTCATGACAAAAATCCAAAAATTTAAAATCAAATTGATTACCCCGCTGCCATGTTTATTATTTTGAAACCTGAAGAGATATTATCTACAAAGATTATAGAATTTTTGAAGTAAATTTATATGATAATCTCGGCACAACTTATTATAGGGAAGCGATTCACAAATTAGAGAAACGTTGTGTAAAGTGTATCTAAAAAGTTGTGTTTTCATTTGACAAGGTAAATAGGCCGGCTGTTGAAAGATATTTTATGAAAAAGACTCGATCTTTTGATGTATAATTCGAATCAATTCGTTCTAAAAGTTATTATAATAAAATAGAAGAAAAAATTGTTTTTTTATTTTCTAAAAATAATGGAATATTTTGTAATGATTTTTGTTTTTCTAAAAAACTTAAATGTTTTTAAAATAAATATAAAATCTAAGGTATTCTGTTTAAATTTGTTTTTTTTTGTCTACAAATAAATCTAAAATCATATGTTCAAAAGAAATCATGTTTTATTTTTCATTTTCATCGCTCTCTAGAATACAATGTTTTTTTTTTTTGATTTTTGTTGAATTTCAGCTGATGCCAAGATCGAAAAAATTAAGTAAACGCGTGTGTATATATATTGTTTGAATATAAGAACGAAAATATATATATACATAATGTAGAAAAATTTTGAAATTAATTTTTGTTTTATTTTATTTTTCGAAAATACCACTTTTTTAAAAATAGACATCAACCATCAGTTTTTCACGAGTTGTGCTGGCGTTAAGATGGGTGTTGCAGTGTAGAGATAGTGTTGTGATGCAAAAGTTTTTGAAAAGAAAAAATTTCATTTTAAGCAAAAGCAAGAAAGTGTGAAATTTGTAATAAATATTGTGTTGATGAGGAAAAATTTTTAATAAATTTTAAAATAAATTTTTTTAAATATTTTATTCAATAAAATACTGCAAAAAAAGACGTATGCGGTGTAAGTTACGTGGAATCTTTCGTTTTTTTCGTATGTGCATATAACCTTTGATATCGTAAGAAAATCGAAATCGCTTTTCTTTTCATTTTTTCTATACTCGAGAAGTGTGTTGAAACTGAGAGAATTGAGTATAAAAAAACACAAAATTTAGCGGTGAGCGGCTAAAGGCAAAAAATAAAAATAAAAGAAAAAAATACAAAAACTCGCGCTATTTGCTACAACAAATAATTTTGAAGCGAATAAACCTTAAAAACGATTGTAAAACGCAATTTGCCATAAGAAATCCTTTGTTTTTTTTATTTGTTTCTTGAAAATTGTTTTTCTTTTGAACAAGCGAAACGTAATAATTAAACAACTGTTGTGAACAAAAGAAAATTCAGAAAATTCGCCTTCAGCTGGGCTAGTTAGTGAGTGTGGAGAAGAGAAGAAAACCGAAGAAATTTTTTAAATAAATTCAAAGTCATTGTTGATACAATGGCCAGTAGTGAATCAAATACGTTTGAAGGAGAATCAAACACAGCAATAACTGAAAGTGTTAATATGCCTATCGAAACAACAATTGAAACTGCAGCTACGTCTACGTCTACAGCCACAGACGCAGTCACAGACTTAGCTTTAGCTGAGCTTGAAGTGGATAATAAAACCGTCTTAACTAATAATGAAGCACCCTCTAGATCAGCTTCTTATCGCGCTGTACGTTTGTCACAATCTGATAATGGTGACGAAGCGGAGGAAGAAGATCCCTGGTGGTCTGAGGTAGAAAACAGTGATCTCTTACTGGATCAAGTGCCAAATGTTACCTCGGTATTTACACCCTCACCCGAAGCCATCTTGGAGCGAAGCATCTCAGAGTCGGAAAGTGAAAGTATCTTAAAAGATGACAATTTTGATCGCCTGCATAAAATAGCCGATAAAATTAAAATGACTTTAAGCGAACATGCCAAAAACAAAGAATTGGAGGAGCTTCAGGAAAAAGAAAGGAAAATAAGTGAAACTAAAGAAACAGTTACCACCACTACTACGTCTTCTACCGAAAACAAAGAACAATCTTTAGAGGAATTCAAAGAGGAATTACGCACTAAACGTTTGCAAAGACAAAACGCAGTACAAGATTTACGTGATGAAATCAACACACTGCGTCAGCAATTGCAACAAGAACGTGAGTTAAATAGACGTTTGCGTCGTGGCGAACATGTGGAGGATCATTCTTTCACATCTTCAAGCCTAACGACTGGCGCCATTGGCTTAAGTGCCGATGATGATGAAAATCCTTTGGCACGTAGCCGTCATGCCAATATTGAATTGGCCGAAGCTCAGTTGGCTTTACAGATGGCCCAATCGGAAAATATTGAATTGCGTGGCGAATTGGCTGTGGTACAGAAGCAGGTCGTTACTCTAAAAGAGGTTATTGCCTGCTGCAAACAAATGTTAGCCGTCAAAGAGGAGCAGTGCAATGAGGTAAGTTTCCGTTTAATATACAATCATTTCTATTCCGTTAAAATGAAAGAACAAATCAAATTTTATAAACAATTTCGAAATTCCTTAGAAATATAAACAACAAAATATTTGTTGTTGTGGCTTTTTTTTTAGTTGGCTTTATATACTGTGTCTAAAATTAATCATCGATGGTGAAATTAAAATCGAAAAAATATTTTAGATTTACGCTGCAGTCTGAAAGTCTATACACTTCACTATAGAAGTAGACTATTTTAGCGGCTGAAAATTTACATTTTATAACAGTTTTAGAAATTAAAAAATATTTTTTTTAATTAAAAAAAATTTTTAATAATTTTTTATAATTTTTTTTAATAATTTTTAAAAATTAAAAAAAAAATATTTTTTAATAATTTTTTAATAAATTAAAATTTTTTTTAAAAAAATATTTTTTAATTTTAAAAATTTTTTAAAATTAAAAAAAATATTTATTCATTTTTTATTATTTTTTTTAATAATTTTTAAAAATTAAAAAAAATATTTTTTAATAAATTTAATACATAATAAATGTTTTAATAAATTAAAATTTTTTTTAAAAAAATATTTTTTAATTTTTAAATAATATAATATATAATATAATAATTTTTAAAAATATTTTTTAATTTTTAAAATATTTTTTTAATTTTTAAAACTGTTATAAGAAAAAAAAATAAATTTTTTTAATTTTAAAAATATTATTTAAAATATTTTCTTTTTAATTTTTACATTTGAAAACAACGTGGCACACAAATTGATTGAAGACCTAAAATTTAGATTCGATTATTTCGTTTTACTTACAAAATAAAAACGGATAAGTTGACCCCTGTATGTTGGTTTTTGTTTTAATATTTTTTTTATTGATTTGTTATGTTCACAATTCATGGATTACTTTTCTTAAAGTGAAAGAAGGAAGTCCTCAAAATTCTAATCGGAACTATAAAATACAGGATAGTCTTATATACAGTGGACAACAAAAGTCTTAGCCAAAACTTTGTATAAAAATTTATTTAGTAGAATATCCCTTCAGGTCAAACACTCCTTTTAACCCATTTGGAATTGAATGTACAAGTTTGTTTAGTCTTTTCTGATGGTTTAGCGATTACGTAACCGTTCTTTCAAATGATCTCCTAAATACTCTCTTGAAGTCATATCGGGACTTTGTGCAAGAGTATTAAGCCTATGGGGACTTTTTTTTGTCAAAATATATTGCCGTACTAAGACTTTTGCCGTCCACTGTGTTTATGTGAGAGATGTACCTGTGCATCCCACATAATCTGTATAGTCTGCTCTCTTAATCTTTCACAATATTTTAGTCTAAAGGTTTTTGAGAACTACAGTATACAGCAGAACTCAGTCGTACTTTTATTACAACAGTCCTGTTAGATGTATACTCGTATTGCTCGTGCCGCTCATTATTTGAAATTTCTTTCAAGTGCTCTGGCAATCAATGAGTAACAGATGTTGTTAAGCTCGGTTTTGTCCTTACAATCATTAAGGTGGTAGGATTTCCATGAATGTAAATCCTAAAAAGTTGGCACAATTTGTCATAGAAAGTTAAGCGAAAACAGAACCTTTTTTAATGCGCCTTCAACTTGTCGCTTCTAGCATAACTAGGATATTAAGACACCCTACATGTTTTAAATTGTTTATGATCTAATCTGTTCTATTTACAAAGAGGGTCAACACTTACAGATTGGCTTGAACTTTTAATAACTAATAGCCATTCAGATAGGCCGTCTTTTGCTTAAAAGTGGCAATAATAACAAAGATCATCTAAAGAAAGGAAAGAAAAGAAGGTGGAAATGGTTCATTTAAAAAGGAATTGAGTAATCGCTTAAAAAATAAGTCCATTTGGAATCATTTGTGAAATAAGCTTACATTCAGAGCTGTTACTCAGCCCAGAGGCTTCTCTATATGTAATCAGAGATACTCGTATGTTTAGGGACTTTTTCCTTTAATTTTCACCAGAAACAATTTCTTTCTGTTCTTTCTGAAAGCGTTCGTGAATCAACATTAAACAGACTTTTATCAGAAAATTTGAACATAAAAATGTCGTTTAAAGACAGAGTTGTTGTCCTGTCATCCTATATCTCTGCCTAGAGATCCAGATTTGAATCCTGTCTTTTAAAAAGCAGAGTTTATAGTGCTGCACAGGATATTATGCAATCTGTTCACGACAATATCATGACTTTTCATTATTTTCCTTTATCTTTTTATTGTTTCTTAGCTTTCTTCAGGTTAATCATTCCAATTAGCAGGTTCTAAAATAAAAGGGTTGCCATATTCTGTTGTCTTTGCTGTTATTCTTTCTCTTTGTCTTCTTCTTCTCCTTCTTTTTAATTGGTCATTACAACCTTTCAGTAAGGTTTACGATCTAGTTTCTCACACAACATAAGTGATTTTAATCCATGTAGCTGTTTGCTTAGTTCAGCTGATCCACTATTTGTGATATGCTGATGATAAGTTCTTAATTCATTCCAGCTTCTAAATAGATTTTTAATTCCAAAATGATAAAATCTAGTAAATATTCTATATTTTAAACCGAAAAATCCTTAAAATACATTAAATTCTCTGAATTCAAAAATAAAAATGAATTGAATTTCTTTCAGGTACAAAATATGTAATTCCTTCACGTGTAAATAGTAAATTTCATTCTTTTCATTTGAAACAAAAATTAAAGACCAAATGTTTAATAATTTTTTTCTCACTTTTCATAATTTTCCACTAGATTTTTCGATAATGGATCTCGAAAAATGGAGAGTAAAAAAAGTTTTTTTAAAACCAAATCATTATACGATGATACTTATGAGCTGTATGCCTGCATGCCCCCTGACAAAACATACATATGTACACAGCCAGACGATACAATTTCTTATTGTTTTTGGGTGAGGAGAGTGATAAACGAGAAGTCGGTCACTCGCGGTGTCTTAACGATATTCTTTAATGGAAGTGACAAAATAAACGAGAAAATATTTTGTAAAACAAAAAAAAAATTTAACAACTAATTATTGTCTTGTGAAAATTAATTACAATAATAATTTTTGTAAAAATATATTTTTAATTTAATAATAAAACAAAAACAAATGCAAAAAATGTATACAAAAAGAAAAATGCTAACGATTAATTGTCGTGTAACGGATTTTGAATTTAAAGCATTGTAAACAGGCCAAATAATATTCTGTGGCATAAAATATAACCTATTTGTAGACAAAATATTGCGTTGTAATAATTTATTAACATTATTTTGTTTTATAAAAATTAAATTTGCTTAGTATTATTGCAATTATTAAGCAGGTAATTAAAAATGAAAGCTGAGGCCATATTTTAATAAATGTCAATATGCATAGAAAGGCATATTGGGGTATAGGAAATTGTTGCAACTCTTTCCGATATCATGATAGAAGGATATTGCCTCAATAAGTGACTTCCATCTGTGTCTACAGGGAACTATTCTCATTGTCTCGTCTCAAGAAAACTGAGAAACTAGATCGTAATCCCGACTAAAGGGTAATAACCAATTATGTATGTATGTAATTGTGCCAGTAAAAATTTTGTTGATTTCTGAAAGACATCGACGGAAGTTTTGTAACTACTCGATTAAGTATTGCCTGAGACAGACTTAGAAATCCACAAATGTGTCATTACAAGCTAGGACACTGAAAGAGTAAAAAGGGCTGATGAATTTCATGCTCTAATAACCTACACACACACACACACACGCACAGTTGGCCATTACAACCCTTCAGTCAGGATTACGGCCTAGCTTCTCACACTCTAATAACCTATTGTATCTTATTATACTTTATTTATTCCGTTATGATATCAACGGAACCAATTAACAGCACTGTTTTGTTTTCTCGAGAATGCAGGAATGCTAATAAATGCTCGGTAGAAAAACAATTTCGATTAAGAGAGACCATTTTTTAAGAAAAATTAACGCTCAATAATATAAATTCGTCACGCAATACTTTTTCTAGTAAACCAGAGATGGGAACACTTTCTTTTAACACATTCGCTACATTAGACCTGTTTGGCTGAAAAAAACTTGATACATGAACTGAAATAAAACAAGGAAAGAATAAGAAGATTAAGGAAAGGTTTTGTGACAATCTTGATATTTATTCAGAAAAGAAAAGGCACGGCAACCCTATTATCCTAGAACTTGACAAAGTTGAGTCTTCACCTTCTTAATTGGAGAACCTTGATTACTGAAACTGAAACAAAAAAAAGAAATAATAAAAGGATGAGGAAAATACTTCGTAGTATCCATAAGTTTCTCAAGGAAACAGAAAATAAAATAAATAAAGAACAACACTAGTCAAGAAGTTTTCATAAAATCGAATGCAATCAAGGACATCTAAGCTATGAAGTAGTCGCTGTAGTCTAGTAGGTAGTGAGTTAATTTATTAGACGTGAGGCCACGTTTTAAACCCCAGGTCAGACTTCTCCAACAAAAGGAAATATGAGAAAATATTTCTTCTGTGACTTCCTCTCACTCAAAGAGTAAATAAAATTGCCATGAAAAGTTTCTCAAAAATCTGTTGCTCAGAGTCGTCTGTAAGTCTCACCACTCATGTATAAAATTAACACACAAAACATATGTAAGTGGTGTGAGAAGCTAGGTCGTAATGTTGTCTGAAGGTTTATAAGGACCAATTATGTATGTTTACATTTCTTTAAGACTGATTTCTCTTTTCATTTTTAGGGTTAAGAAATAGTTATTGAATGAAAAAAAATGAAAATTGCAAACCAATTATCATTTACGTTTTTGTCTGTCTAATTATTACATCATAAATGTCACGGTTAAGCCATCTGTATGCAAGACGTCAGCCTCTATATGCGAACATAAAACGTATGGATGCACATGACAAATGATTTCATTAGATTTTACCAGACAATTTTAATTAACAAAAAAAAAACTATTTTTCTTTTAATTTTAAATTTATTTAAATACTCTTAAAATTGTATTTGAAAACACTTTTTCTCTCTTCGACCACTTTCAGTGCATTTTATTATTAAAATTGCGCCAACAATTCTATGACTTTATGATCATGATATTTTGTCTGTAAAATTATGCATTTTTAAATGCTTTCAGTTTTTCGTTATAAATATTTACTTTAGTTGTTGTTGGTATTGTTATTGTAATGGTATTGTTGTTGTAATTGTAAAAATATTTTAACCACGATAATATTTCTTCAATTACTTATTGCTTTTTGCGGTTTGTTTGCTTTCTGGCCAATGTTTATTATAATAAAAGAAACAAGAATTTTCAAAATAAAAAATAAATTTTTAACGTATATTTTTATAACGGTAAAAGTTCTATAAATCTGTTAAATATTTATGTTTTAAGTTTGTATGGATTTATTGTTGTTTTATATAAAAATTTCAATATTTTTTTATTTTATTTTATTTTATTTATAATGGACGCCAAAGTGTTTATTCATATAAACTGTGGTAATACGGTTATATTTAGAAGGAAACAATTGTTTTATTGCCAATGTTGGTAATGAGGTTTAAAAGTAAATTATTATAAAGGACGACAGACTTATTTGAATCATATTATGAAGCTTTAAAAAAAGGTTATATTTTGTAATTTAAAGTTAACAAATTTTACTTTAAAGCTAATTAAGGAAGTAAGCAAATCCATTATTTCTCTTACAAATTCACAGTTTTTTTAAGGAACGATGCATTGCTTCGTTCGATTACTTCTAGTCCAAGCTTCGGAGCTTCCAGAAAACTTCCACTCAGCAGTCTTATAGCAAAAACTCTGAAGGCAAAATTGCCATGAATTATTAATTATTAATTAATTAATCGAAATAAATAAGTCTAGTAGGTAGTGTGATTCAAACCCCAGGTCAGACATCAAAACGAAATATGAAAAAATATTTCTTCGGCGACTTCCTCTCAGAAGATTTCTGGCTAAAATTCTGCGGGTAAATAAATTGCAATGAAAATTGTCTTAAAAATTTGTCGCACGGCGTCGGGTATAAACTCTAGGTCCCGCCACTCATGAATAAAATGAACACACGCAACGTATGTGATGCGAGAAGCTTGGTTGTAATCCTGACTTAAGGGGTGTAATGACCAATTACGTACGTAAGTAGATAATACAGAAAAATGTAGGCGTAGAAGCAGTTTGATTGATTGATCGTAACTGCCATGAGGTATCAAATAGTGCCGTGAGATGCCATATGACTTCGAACCGATAGAAGTAATGTACAAAATGTCTAAAGAGGGCCACTGGGTTAATACCTAATATCTCGATTATGTTGTGTAGGAAAAATCGCTTTGCTAAGGATCCTACAGCGATTCTTTTTATGACCATTTAGTAGCAATGGAAGTAACCAACTGTCTCCTCTCTTTGCACGTCTTCACAGTTGCATACGGCGTGATCTGCAATCTGCCACTAGCCTCTAGTGTGACGTATATGTAATGTCAGCGTTTGATGTCAGATAAGACCCGTTGTTCTAAAAGGTAGAAGATCTCTCCTACTGAATTTTGCTTTTACCAAGTAGTAGTCGATAATAACTCTTTGGAATAAAACGCCGGTCCCTTAATTTTCACAGAAATCCGCCTAATCGAGGATCCACATAATCATACATCAACAAACTTAGGGTATTCAATTCAATCCTGCAGTATCTTAATAACCTAGAAGGGATAACGTGAGATTTAAAGATCTAATAGCAAGGCCTGGGCTTTCATACTTTCCTAAATACCAAGGCCTCTGTCTAAAAGACATATGGGGTACAAAAACACTATAAGGATGATTCAAGTTGGCCTTAACTGAGAAAACAGCGCATAAAACGTTATAATTCTTCCCCGATGCCGATTTGATGCCGTTAAACTTTTTCGTGAGACTATTTAAAAGACCATAACACCTAACGTTATAACACTTCTTAACCAACATTCGCCAAGTTATCGTGGTAGTAATCGATTGCTGGTAAACAATCCAGAGATGGTTTTTTTTCTGGCATTGTATTTCGTACTTCATATTGAAATAAAAGTTTCATTGAAATCATATTTTTACTCTTCATATTTTGTATATCATTCTATAATGGCCCCATGATCCGTTTTAGGTTTAATTTTTTCTTTTTTTTTGCTATGACGAAGGCAATTATACTTTTTCGACACATTATGTCTTCTCAACAAATTAATTTAAATTTTTTTCAATTTTTGTTTTTCGTAAATCCTAACGTACATGTGTATGTATATCCATACATGTGTATGTACATATGTACATACATACATACTTGCATATTATTCATCGTTTTGTTTATAATTAAAAATGAAATCCAAACGAAATTCAAATGAAAATGTGCAACAGAAAACTTGACAATGACACTCAGTGTACGTATGTTACGTACGTACTTGTTAAAACGAAAGAATAATGAACAGAGCCAAATAGAAATTTTGGTAATAATTTCAGAAAAAAAACGCAGAGGAAAAAACCAAAAATCATTTAAAAATGATAAAGTCATATGAAATTATTAAATAATATTTCTTTGTTTTTAAATGCATAAATAAAACGAAAAAAAATTCACGAAAAATTATTGCTTGGTTGGCTCACAAATTTAATGCACGTTTTATCATTTGATTTCATAATTTTTTTCTCTTGCAGACACCAATATAAAGTCAATTAATTTTAAATTTCTTCTCCTGCTCCTTACACTCTCTTCATTTGCATATATTTTTTTCTTCGTTATTTTTAATTATTTTTAACTCTCCAGCCTTTTGTTCATTATTTTCCCGACTTTTTTTAATCGTTTTTGTTTTTCTTTTTCTTTCTTCCTCTCTTTTCCAGTTAAAACAAAGACTGACTGAAATTGAAAAATCATTTGCCGAACATGAAATGAAAATCATGTCTGATAATCTTCGTCAGGAATACGAAAGGCAATTGCTTAATATCCGCCAATTGAAGCAATTGTATGAGGAAAGACAGCGTGTGGCTGCAGCGGAATATGAAAATTTACAACGTTTAATATCGATTAAAAGAGATGAACTGGCACAGGAACAGGAAAAGTAAGTGAATTGAAAAGCGTATAGCGATACAATAAGGAAAAACAATAACCTGTTATAGTCGATTATGTGATACCCTATCTACGTGTTGTGAATACTTATAAAAGGAAATTTGGACTCATTTTTCTTTAATTTGGTATCGATTACAGTTATATTGATTGCTGATTACAGTTTAAAACTCAACTCATGTGTTTGCCTGTTTAAATGTTGCATATTTCTAGTATTTTCGTTTGTACTTTACTCCTTGTCTTTTCGATTCTATTATTGATGTCCTGCTAGTAATCCCCAGCTTTCGAAATGTTAAATCTGAAGTACATGAAGGTTTCTAAAAAACATTGGACAGCATAAATGGTTTTATTTTAATAGATTTCGCTTCAGCTGTTGACAATTCCATTATGTATAGCTTTTCCTATCTAATAAGCATTGATGTAGCAGCCTTGAGAGTATTCGAGAGAAAAGTCCTACGTTAGGCCTTCGGTCTAGTGAGAGTTTGCTATGATTTCCGTTTTCGGTCCAACAATGAGCTGTATGAACTCCTCAATGACGTGGGCGTTGTCCAGCGTACTGCACAACTAGCTGCTGCACTGGATAGAAGTCGCCGTAGTCTAGTAGGTAGTGTGTTGGCTTATTAGACGTAAAGCCAGGGTTCGAGCCCCAGGCCAAACATCAAAACAAAGTACAAAAAGTATTTCTTCGGCGACTTCCTCTTAGCAGATTTCTGGCAAAAACTCTGAGAGTAAATAAAATTGCCATGTAAAGTTTCGCAAAAAATCGTCCTTCGGAGTCGACTTTAAACTGTAGGTCGCGCCGCTCATGTATAAAAATTGACACACACAACATAAGTGGTGTGACAAACTAGGTCGTAATCCTGACTGAAGGGTCGTAATGACCAATTATGTATGTATGTAGCTGCACTGGCTCGGACATGTCGCTCGAATGGATAAGGATACTGCGGCGAAATGGGTATTTAATGCGGCATCTTGTTTGCGTTAGAAGAACCAAATCGAGGAAGCCCTGTCATGAATTGATGGTACCAACTGGTGAAGGCTGGTAAGAAGCAGAAGTGCCTAGAAGAATATGCTAAAGTAGAACGAAATCCGATAATCGGGTTGTTAATGGGAAATTAATAAGAAGAAGTAGAGCAATTACATTCCGAGTAAAGGCTCTTTGTTATTTTCTTTGGAATTCATTTGATGAAATTATTCTCATGTAGAACATGACAATTTTATTTCGTCTCAGAGCTTTTGCCAGAAGACTCTGGTGAACCCACAACCCTCACGCACACTAGCCATTAGACTACCAGGGCACTCAAGAGTCGAAGAAATATTTTTTCATATTTCGTTTCGTTTGTCATATCCCAACTGGGTTTTAAGCCATGTGCTCACGTAAAATAAGCCAACACTTTAGACTACTGTTTCTTCCCAACAAATACTCTACACTACCTTATGTTGTTTCATTCATCTGACAATTTCGAATTAGTAAATGCTTCTCAATGGTTTTGAATTCTTAAAGATGGTCTATAAGTCTCTATATACCGATTCTTTTAAAGAGGTTGTATAAGGCGTGAGAAAAATGTTCTTAAAAAAGCACAGTAAAGAGAAACATTTAAAAAAGTATGAATAGTTTTTTATAAAAAAATAAAACAACAATAAATAATGAAATTCAAGACAAGCATATATAAAATCCTTTAAGAGTTCTTTAATTGCATTAAACGTGCAACTCTAAAGCAGAAGTGTTATGCTACGAGTGAAGGCATTTGTATTTAAAGTTCGTTTACCTTCATCATAATATGTGTTGAAGGTATATTGTAAACCTACTTTTAATTACAACGATCTATTGCAAATCTACCTTACCTATCTTCATACAAATTTACACCTTCTGATGCTTGTTGTTCATTTAATTAAAGCATCTTTATTTCATTTCTTTCTTTTTAAATTCGAAACGCAATTATTGCTTATACTCTAATTGTGAAATAGCGTGATCCTCAAAAGTATTCCTTAATGCCTATTTCTACTTTTTGTTTTTGTTAATTGTTGTTTTAATAAAAAAAATTCAATATAAAATTCATGCCACACGTCAGTTTTATCACAGTTTCGTTAAGCCCTTAACGACCAAGGTTTGCGCTACTAACTGCGATATGTATTCGTGAATTAAGTCTCTAAACTTTAGCTATTATTCAGCGTTAAATCGATTAATGGTCTCTATTTCAAAGCAAAAAGTCCAAGTGACATCTCGGCTACATTTGTTCTTTGACTCAGTTAAGGCGATATCATATCGAACTAGTATTGTGGTAAGTTATTCGGGCGTTCAAATTTATGATATTGCCCACTGATTATACACTTGCCTAGTGGGATATATTTAGGCTTAGGCATATTGCTGTAGGGGTCTGTCATCATCTGGACTGTTTCACTGATGAATCTGCTCACTTTTTTTTGACGAGGACCGTGCTAATCGATTCAGGAATTTCTGTTAGAATATCCAGTGTACTCAGGAATACACAGAAGAGGGCAAACATACAGAAAATAAATTCAATCAGGCTTCTTATGATATGGCTACTGAACGGATATTGCAACTGTTTTGGAAGCTATTTTGGATAGGAAAATAAATAATTGGTACATCAGTTTCTATGTGAACGATATTTCGGTGTGAATAGTTTTGAGGGGCATCAGCCTTGGTACGGCCTCTACCTTACGTATCTTACATAATGTGTATTGTATGGTTCTCAATGGAATTACATTTAATAGACATACGACCGCATTTAGAAACGGGTTGGATTTTCAGGGTTGCAAGCAACCTTTACAATCAAACCTGACGTAATCTCTTAAGAATAAAAGAAAAAACTGTTGCCCTATTTAAATGGTCGAGACTGGAAGAGGACTCTATTGCTGGAGTCCTATTGTGAGGATCTCCAACTGGGGCTTCATTACAGATTTGATAACAATTATAAAGTTTTTGAAGGTATTTCCTATTTTGAACGTATTTGAGATCGCAACTGACCTTGATTCTTTATATGGGATTTTCGTTGACAGTAAATCGCCCTTAAGGGGATAGGATCAGTCTGATTGTTATGCTCCAAGGTTCCTTTTTGATTGAATTGGATAATTCTCAATTGTGGTCAGAGGTTTAGTGGTATTTCTAGAATTGAGGTACATACATAAATAATTGGTTATTACAACACTTCAGTCAGGATTACGACCTAGTTTCTCACACCACTTATGTTCCGTGTGTTAATTTTATACATGAGTGGCGGGACCTACAGTTTAAAGTCGACTCCAAACGACAGATTTTTGAGAAACTTTTTCATGGCAATTTTATTTATTCCCAGAATTTTTGCCAGAAGTCTGCTCAGAGAAAGTCGCCGAAGAAATGCTTTTTGTATTTTGTTTTGATGTCTGGCCTGGGGCTCGAACCCTGGCTTTGCATCTAATAAGCCAACACACTACCTTGAGGTACACTTGCTAAATGGTGTTACTCTCTCGGTGTTACGTAGTCTTTGGCGAACTGGCTACATTTGAATTTGGTAGATACGTTTTGTGATGTAGAGTATCATATAGCCGGCCTTGTTGCGCTTAATTTTTGTATTTTGTTGTTGTAAAATAAATGGAGGGGCGTTAAAAGGCAATCATAAGTTCTTTACAGTCTCGAAAGGGTTAAGTAAATTAAAAATTTGTTGAAATTTAAACGAATTATACAATTCCTTACGCTCTTTAATAATCCCTTGAAAATATTTAATTTTTTTCTTTTTTAACTTTTCGCGTAAAAATATGACAATAAAAACATTCCCTTGAATTGTTGTCTTGCTTTTTTTAGTTTTTTGTTTTAACATGGAATGTGTGAAACAATTTTTGTAACAAAAACTTACAACAAAAACTAACAAAAAAATCAATTTAAAACTAAAAATTGCAATAGAAATTGCAATTGAAATTGTATATCAAATACGTATTGTTGTTGACAAATTGAAGAGAGAAACGTTTAAAATGAAAAAAGAATGAAAGACAGAGAGAGAGGGAGAGAGAAGTGCAAGAATTAAAGTAAACAAAATTTGTGGAACCCCAAATCCAAAATCCATTGTTACGAGGGATTTCAACGTTATAAGTCTAGTGATGGGAAATGTTGCAGTATTATACACACAGATCACAACAGCATTCAATTGCAATGTGTATGTGTGCATGTGTGTGAGTGCATGAGAGAGTATTGTTTTTCGTTTTTAATTTTGTTTTTTTTTGTTGCAATTTTTTGTCCCCTCTATTGCTTTCGTAAAAAAAACTTTCACTTATTGTGGCCTGGTGTAAATTTTTTTTGTTGAGTATCGCTCAGTTTTGTTATTGTGGCGGTTGTTGTTTGTTGTTTGTTTTGTTTTTGGAAGGATAAATAACAACAACAACAATAAATAAACAAAACAAAACGTAACAAAACAAAACAAAACATGTGGTGTTATTTAAAACTAAAAGTTTGTTTGTTTTGTTTTGCTTTCTCTCGCTTATCCCCATTTTTTAATTTAACTGAGCGCGTTGACGACGAGTGTGACGAGAGTGTGTGTTTTTGTAAGAGAAAAAAAGAGTAGAGTATTAAATTAAGAACAAATTCCCATAATTTATCACACAATTCGCCTGTAATAGGCCAACAAGCTGGTGGTAATAAGAAATAAATCCGAAAATAAGAAAGAAAACTTTGTATATACAGTGAAAATATGAATCTTCAATTGATTGATTGAAAGAAAAAAGAAAAAACACAGAGACAGTTCCTGCTTCTCCAGCTGTGGCTTGGGCATTATATTCTACAGTTATTTGGTGAACTTCGATGGATAAAATTCCTGGTTAAGTTTTCCAGGGGTCTATGGAGTGTGTGATAATTCGAAGGCCATTGGGAGCATTTTATTTCCACATTTATTGCTCGATAGCCCATTGCAATAGATTGCTTAAGCTGTTTGCCTTGTGAATGCTTAGTATTTTGCCTATACAACAGTTCATAAATGCTTATAATACCCGCAATTCTCGTTTAGTGATATCCCAGGCTTAGCTACTTAAGGCCTTGTATTTATGGCAGACGTTTTGTTGAAGTCGCCGTGAACGTAAGGCCACGACTCAAACTCCCGGCCAGACAACTCCAACAAAACGAAATATGAAAAATATTTCTTCGGCGAGTTTCTCTCAGCAGATTTCTGACAAAAACTCTGATAGTAAATAAAAAATTGTTATGAAAAAATTGACAAAAAAATTTTCGTTCGGAGTCGACTTTAAACTGTAGCTACCTTCACTCATCTATAATACTAGGTCGTAATCCTGGCTAAGGGGTTGTAATGACCAATTATGCATGTACATACGTATGTATGTATTTTAAATCAGAGAGCATTTTTGCTTTAATTGTTTGTTTGTTTTCTGCGCTTATTGAACTTGAGATGTATGGGCGTATCTCCACGCATTTTAATCGCTATACCATGCCACATACAAAATGTTAACTGCGACGGAAAGCATTATCGAGACGCTCTTTAAACGGCTAGACGAAATCACCAATTCAATCAAAAACCTAAAGTCAAGGAGAAAAGGCTACATACACTGCTGTAAGTAGACTTTTTCTCGGCAATGTTTTTCATATTAAAAAAGGTGTTATAGCGTTCTTTAAGGCAGTCACAATTAAGAATGTTTGAAGACAAAACCGAATATAAAAAATATAACCTAAAAAGCAACAAAAAAATTAGCGAGAAAATATCTGCATACAACGGTGTTCGCACACTTTTTTCTGTGACTGTATATTTAGAATTGTTTGACAGAAAAGTTGGTATGCTCTGTGGTTTATGTCGTTCTACAATTAGTGCCGATATTACTTATATATTTAACAAGTTGCCAGAAATTTATGTACGTTTGGATCACTTAGCTTAAGAACTGCACCTTGCACTACTATTTGTTTTGGTTCTGGCAAAAGCCTCTTGAATGTTTATAAATTCGTGCAATTTTTTTTTGTTTTCAATCCATAAATCGGAGAAATTTTTATCAGCTATGGCTATGGAAATTCATTTTTAAGAAAATTTTTCTTTAAATTCGCAAAAACTTGATAAATAGGCCCCAAATAAAATCTTTACCCGTTTTTTCTCTCCAAGTAAGGTATATCCTACGTGTGGTATATGAATGGTATGTTGGTTTTTTCCTTATATTTTATTTAACAAATGCCATTTACATACGTACAATCATACATTATACATCAGTTAGCTGGTTTTTTTTTGGCGACATTTTGAAAAAGAAAAGCAGTGAACAGCAGAAAAAAAGAAATGCTGATGAACATCTGTCATTCCGTTGCAATTTCAGTTTCTACAGCCTTTTTGTTTTCCTTGTTAGCCATGACAAAATATGTTGACCTCAATTCCCTGTGTTTTATTTTATTTTTTGTTGTTGTTGTTGCTCTGCTATAAGTTTTTCCTTAATTTGTCCTTTAGGGCAGTGTATAGATTTAAAAATTATTTGTTTTTGTTTTTTTTTTTGCTCTTTGTATGCTCTCAATCAATTCAATTTTATCTCTTTTGTGTGCCAAGCTAAAGTATACTTTAATTTAATTATTGTTTTAAACAACACCCTTTTGTTGTTGTCCTGGGAGATTTCTTCTTTTTTGTTTTCATGATATTTTTTGATTTTATTCCTGCTGCTATGACTGGACATTGTCTTTACGGAAATTAAATTTAATTTTATTGAAAAAAAAACATTTTAAATTTCAACTTCAATTGAAGTTGTAAAACTGTGTAACTAAAAATGATTTTGAAAACAAAAAGAAAATATTTGAAATGAAAAACAGATTTTGTGGAAATTTCTTTTCATTTCCAAGAGATGCGATTACATTGAAAATAATCCCTCCTCTCCGTAGTTTTACAACTGTAATCTAAACAAACTGCATACAGTGGCTTACATAGAGCATTACCTACACAAATATAAACTCAAACATACTATATACTCATGTAAATACGAGTATGTATGCATATAGTAGTATGGAGATTTGTGTTTAAATTTGTGTATCTCTAGACAAAAGTATGATTGAAAATCAATTTAAATCAAATTAAACACTTAAGAACTGAAAACAAAGTTACAACGAGTTTGTAGTTTGTAAAAAATCAACAGAAAAAAAGTCCTTAAAAACTGTAAAAATTAAATTAATTTCTGGTTACAAAAATAATAGATTCAATCTTTTACACATACACAACCATATTTACAATGTAAAACATAGATTTTCACCAGTGCACACAGACACAGTTCAATTGCCGAGCGGGTTCTATAAAAACTGTTAATGTATCAGTAAATAGGATAATAAATTTGGGCGAGTGTATACTAAAACAAATACTGCAGAAAGTTTTCCAAAAACAAACACAAATACAAGTACAGACATACACACAACAGATTTAAATATAATCGAAGTCTTTGCGAGGTTAAAGCAAAAAAAAATTCTTTTAAACTGAGAATTTCTAAGTGAGTATTCGAAGCATCTAGGGTCTGCTGATAACCCTTGGATAATCCTTTTATATTTTCTCTTGTTTGTTTTTCCAATTTATTAATAACATTTGAGTTTAATGCTGAGTTTTTTCCGCTCTACGGATAAAAGGCGAGCTGAAAACTTCTTAAAAAAACCCTCCAATAACGCTATTTAACAGTCCCTGTTAATGTTGAGTGATACACCATGTGCATTCTAAAATACTGATAGTACAAGCCGACTGTTGTGTCTTTACACGTTTTGGATCATGTGCAGTCCACCCAGAGGACGATCGTTTTGTTTCTGATGTGAAATGTTACACATTTCAGCGAATTAATTCCGGATTTTTATGGTGGAAGTGTCTTAAATCGTAAATTTGTTGTAGTTTTTGCTCCAACACAGTTCTTTGACATCTATAGGTCATCCGAAATTATTTTGTAGATTTTTTAATATTTTCGTTGGTAACGATCTATTTTGGGGTTTCTGCGTCTATCGTCCTCAGTGGCTCTTTCGTCTATTTAAACGTGGCAACGGTTGTGTTTCCTGCTGGAAAATCCGAATACGGTTTATCAAGCCAAGTCTTCAACCGCATTTTTTTGCTATAAAGTGCTTCGTTAACACACGAAATTCCTTTTTAGCCCTTTTCTTTAAACTTCACTAAAAATTCTCTTCTAACGGTCACTTTTCGGAAACAATTTTTTTTGACAGTCATTGTTGGATTGGTGAGGTAATCATTGGAATAGAAACAGGCTTCATTGCTGAATAAAAATTTTATGAGGACTTGGTTTTATATAGACGGGTGTGCAGAACCGTAGAATTACTAGACTAGGATTATCAACCACTCTCTCTTATGAAAGTTACATTTTCGGAGCTTCGTGCTCTATGGTGGTCCGACCAGAACCAGTCCTCAAGTCCTTGCACAGTAATCACGCTGTTGACAAATGATCTACATTTAGAACAGATTACGAGACCAGCAGTATTGAAAATGCCTTATTCATGGACCGATTAGTATACCAAACTGTACTTGCTGATCTACACGTCTATGTGCGTCTATTCATATATACATAATTTGTTATTACAACCCTTAAGTTACGATTACAACCTAACTTCTCACACCGCCTATGTTGTGTGTGTTAATTTTATTTAAAATTGGCGGGACTTATAGTTTCAAGTGGATTTTGAACGACAGATTTTTGAGAAACTTTTCATATTTTACTGTTAGAGTTTTAGGCCAAAATTTGCTGAGAGGAAGTCGGTAAAAATATTTTTTCATATTTCGTTTTATTCGAGACGTCTGATCTGGGATTTGAAAAGTGATCTCACGTCTAATAAGCCGTCACACTACCTACTAGACAACGGCGGTTTCATGTATGTCTATAGCGCCTTTATTTTCTGGCACTAAACCCTTTGGTGGTTGATTACAGTATCAGGGGGATGGTCAACAATTATCGACATTGATATTAACAGACGAACACTTAGTAAATGGCGCTTAGTGAAGTTTGAAGTTCACATTCACTATCTGTAGGATCTGCAGCTGCTATGGCTGTTGCAAAAATATGACGACTTTTGAAGATATTATAGGTCACTGCAAGAGTTTCTTTCACCTTAAAATTTTATGCGCTGTACGTAACAGTCGCCGTAGTCTAGTAGGGAGTGTGTCGGCTTATTAGACGTAAGGCCACTGTTCAAACCCCAGGTCAGACATCAAAACGAAATTATAAAAAAAATATTTCTTCGGCCTCTTCCTCTCAGCAGATTTCGGGCAAAAACTCTGAGACTAAATAAAATTGCCGTGAAGAGTTTCTCAAAAATCTGTCGTTCGTAGGTCACACGAACACACAACATAAGTGGTTTGAGGAGCCAGGTCGTAATCCTGACTGAAGGGTTGTAATGACTAATTATGTATGTACGTACGTAGATTATGAGCATGGAAAGAGGGGTTAGTTCTGATGATTTCTAGAAATAAATCACTTCAATGAAGCAAAACTTTAAAAAAAATTTTCCTTTCGATCATCAACACAATGAAATTCAATTTCATTAGTTTTTTAAACAATTTTTTATTTTAATTTTGTTTTTGTGATCCCACTGTGACGCATTCCTTATTAAGTAGAAAAACTGATGATGGTGATGATCATGAAATCAGAATCAAAATAAATTTAAAGTGTTTTTCTTTTTTGGAAATTTGTTGGCAAACAAATTTTGTCTGAATTTCAATTAACGAACTAAAATTTTTGGTTTTTTTATTGAAAAACTTTATGAATTTAATTTTGATTATAAAAACAAGGGGGAAAAATATTTGAATTATTTTATTAATTATTATTAAATTTTATTTTTAAATTTAATGCGATACATATGTATACTATTTTTATTTTTAATTCCTAAAAAACATAATATTTTGTATTGCAGATCTAAAGCTTTGGAGGAGCGCAATGAAAACTTGGCCAAAGAAATCGAAACGGCCAACAATGAATTGGCGTGTCTGCGTGACGAATGCAAAGAGCACAAATTTGAAAAGGCCGCCCTAAAAGAAGAAATAGGAGCTGTTAATACGGTAAGCAAGTTAACTTCACAACAGCTTAGAAATAGGAATTTCTCCCCTAAGCAAAGGATATCACACAGGGAGGGTGTATTTTTTTGAAAGTTTAGCACACATGCTTGTTTTTAACTGTGATTTCTGTTTTTGTCATGATTTTTTGTGGCTGCCACATTTTCAATTCAGCTCAATGGAAAATTATATGAAGTTTTTATGTTTGCATGCATTTAAAAGGAATTGGATGGGTACTGTTCTCCCAGGATAAGATAAAAATAAGTTTTCTATAGAAAATTAAAGCAAAGATTTTATTAGAAAAGAAAACCAAACAAGTTATGTTAAATTCGATTAGATGGTTAGCTAGTTGAACCCGAAGATCCTAAGATAAATGTTTTCATGTTTATCCAAGTCTAGAACCAGTCAAGGCTAAAGTCTCGATGACATCCTGAAAAAACTAAATAAATAAATACCAAATATTTTTCACAACGAGAGTTCTACAGAACATGAAAAATGTACATCTCGTTGGACCTAACAAGGTAGTCCTTACAAAAGTTGTAGCACAGAAATCACAGATGACTCCCATGGCTGATCATGCAATGACTTGTATACTTCCAGCATATATCGCTTAAAGAATTGGATTTGGCGACATGTGGTTTCCAAAAGATAATGTCACGTGCCACGCGGTACGAGATACCATGTCTCTAGGTCAGGCGAGTTTGATGTGCAAATTCAATTCAGATTTTTGAGTAACCTATTAGCTGCCAAGATCATGTGGGTTTATTATTCTAGAGTACGTTTGTGGAGAAACCATAAATCTCTCATATAATGCAATAACTTACATAATTGGCAATTGAAACCCTTCAGTCAGGATTACGGCCAAGCTTCTGACACCACTCATGTTGTGTGTGATAATTTTATACATGAGTGGCCGGACCTATAGTTTAATGTTGACTGCGAAAGACAGATTTTTGAGAAACTTTTCATGGCAATATTATTTACTCTTAGAGGAAGTCCTCGAAGAAATATTTTTTCATATTTCGTTTTGATGTCTGACCTTAGGTTTGAACCGTGGACTCACGTCTAATAGGCCAACACACTACCTACTAGACTAGGGCGACTTCAAGAAGTTGGTGGCATAGAACACACCCCGCTAACAGTTATGGCCAAATGGCCAAAATCTCTTCCAAACAGTGACTTCTTTCTGATGTAATGGGCGCTCTTGGACCTCATGTGGATTCGTATTGTGTTAAATTCGTCCATTTATCCGGAAATAGGCCTCTTTGTTCGATGAAAATTAAGCTCAGTTGCTAACTGCTCAAGAGACCATTCAAAAACAACACTTCGTTGTTTATGGTTGTCCATTATGATTTGGCAAAGCAGATTGAGTAAATGATAAGAAATTTCTAGCTTCAAAGTTCGGAAATCCTCATCGAATTATTTCAGTTTATAAGCTTAGATCTTTGTCTGCAGCTTTCAACGGCAAGTAGTATGCATAAACTATAGTTAATGACTTTAGCAGGGAGTTCCCATTGAACTTACACAGAATACACCTACTTGTTATATACTGTTCTTGTTCCATCTTCTTGAAGCGCTTAAAGCAAATTTCATGTGTATGAATACCCTATTTTTCTCTAATTTTACTTTATGCAAACTCTTTATAAAACATTTCCATATGCTCTTACCAACAAAATTATTAGGTTCTCACCAAAGAAACTTATTTGTAAGTCATTTTTCTCTCTCTCTCTACAGTTGTCTCTCATATTTACTTAAACACTAACATACCTTCCATATAATTTCATATAAAATACAGTAAGAAAGAAAACGAAAATACGAATAAAAACTTTTTTCTCAATAAAAGAGAGAGAGAGAGAAAGAGAGAGAGAGAGAGAGTGAGAGACAGTATAAGAGAGATCCTTCATTTATCCATTTACCCACACATAAACAAATAATCTAAACGAATTTACTTCTTTTTTTACTCAATTTTATTAATCAACTGTGCGTATGTGTGAGTGTGTTTGTGTGTTTGTAAAATTGTGTTGAAATTATTTGCTGAATACTTGAGTTGATTGATTTGGTTTTTATTTGCAAAAAATAATACAAAAAAAATTGAATTTTTTCTACAGCCTCTTGTCAAAATTTACTTCATTTTAGTCTCTCTTTTATTATTTTATTTCTACTTTATTTGCATTTTATTCGTTTTATTCTTGTTAGAATTTATTGTTATCATTGTTATTATTTGTTATTGTGTGAATGTATGTATATAGTATGTATACGTGTATGTGTATTATATGATTATTCAATTGTGGAAAAAGGGAAAAGAGAGAGATATGGAGAAAGAAAACATTTATTTGGTTCGTTACTTTTTTTTCGAATTTAAATTCAAATTATTTTTCTTTGAAAAATAAATTTTATTTCGTTAAGTCAAGTGTTGACTTTGTTAGAAAAATACATTTTAATAAAGACTTTTAATTAATTCTTAATTAAGCTTCAGAAAAAGAAAATAATCAATTTTTTTAAAATACGGACTCACTGTAAAAGCGTTTAGTTCCAATGGTTCTTTATTTTCTGTATAAATAGATGGAAGTTGTCTTATTGAAATTTGCTTAACTATACAAGAGGTTCTCCTTTTGGCAAATAAAAAAAATTTGTATTGTATCCGAATTACATAAAATTATTCCTTATACCCGTTTGCCAGCTGCTTTCTCGGCGTTTATACCAGACTACCAAGTCTAGTGCGTTACTTAGAATGTGAAGTATTTAGTTTCACTTCCGTTTCTTAATATACAAATGAATTAGTATTTGGTCCGCCCCTATTCTAACATTTGCGATTTTATTTGGCCAGTTAACATCCTTGACAACTGTTAGTAGGTTAATGTCCTTTGAGCTTTCATTTGCTCTTGAGATAAAAGAAGGATAAACAATTCTTAGCTTAGCAGAGGTCTACTCTAGCAGTGAATCTAACAGCCGAGTCAATTGAGATAAAGTAAGCAGACAGATATCATTGGCATTTTAGAGATCATATAAGAAAATTTGATCAGGTTAGGTTATGTTAGGTTGAGTTAGCGGGTAATTTGCCCGCTACATACATAATTGGTCATTACGACCCTTCAGTCAGGATTACGACATAGTTTCTCACACTACTTATGTTGTGTGTGTTAATTTTATACATGAGTAGTGGGACCTACAGTTTAAAGTCGACTCTGAACGATAGATTTTTGAACCAACTTTTTCATGGCAATTTTATTTACTCTCAGAGTTTTTGCCAGAAATCTGCTGAGAGAAAGTCGCCGAAGAAATACTTTTTGTATTTTGTTTTGATGTCTGGCCTTGGGCTCGAACCCTGGCTTTACGTCTAATAAGCCAACACACTACCTATTAGACTACGGCGACTTCAAGTTCGCGTCTTTGACTTTCGAAAGCATATTTTATAAGTTAGGTTAGATTAGTTTATGTGGCGAATGTATGTGTAAAAAATCCTCTTCTACCCAGAGACCTAAAAAAGTTAATTATGGGTGCCTTCAATATCGTAGGTTGAGCAAAAGGAAGAGACGAAAAATCACAAGAAAAGCAACAAACAAAAGAAAATAATAGATTAAGGTGAGATAAACGAGAAGAAATAGAAGAGAAAGGGAAGAACAGAGTTATCTTACTAGCCAACTGATGTCACAAGTAAAAGTCTCGATGTCACGAATCATAAAAGGCACCAGGGCTAATGAAGTAACTGCAGTCCAAATATCAAAAGCCTTTGCTTTGGTTTAAACATAAAATCAATAGAAAGAAAAGGTAACTAGTCCCGAAGGCTGGTCTTTACTCTCAAAGCTTAAGGTCCAGTTAAAAACATTTTAAGATCGTAAAAGATTTTCTGATCGAATAACTCTAAAATCTCCTCTATTTCATTTGCTTAGTGACACTTCATACTAAGCAATGCTACTCGATTGTTCAGGCGGAAGATGTCCTTCAAAGGTTGGCATTTTACTGCACCATTACTTGCCAATTCATTTACAATTTCATTGGCCCCTCGACGCAATGTTCCGGAATCCAGCACAGTACAATACAGTACCTGTGCAATAGCTTTATAAAATTTCTATTATAGTACCCGGCATAGTCTGATTCTAGTTTAGCTCTGCTATCTAGGTGATTGAAAACATCTTAGTAGGCTTTGTTGGTCTAAATATGTAACACTGTATTAAAAGAGCGTTTGGAAGGGTATGCTGTTTTTCCGGGAAAACCTTTGCAATGTAGAGTAGCCTTGAATTACGTTAAAATGCTTTCAGTAAGTCCATAAATGTCAAGTGTGAAGAGGATCGAGACTTTATTAACATTCTGAAATTTACATTTTTAAATTGGAGGAGAAGGATATACACCTTCTGAATTAAATAAGAATATTGAAACGTTATTCAAAAAAATTTTGCTTTAAAATCTTTAAAGGCACACTCCTTTCATTAACTTTCAAGACTCTTTAACCAGAAAATCATTATATTGTTGTTGTTTTTGTTGTTTCTCTTATTTCTTAACCATAAAAATTCGTCTATCCAGTAGAGCTAATCAACCATTGAATGTTTCAATGGATGGATGGGCAACTGAGTGAAGGAATGAATGAATGGATGGACATTTGGTTGGATGGCAACAACAACAGCAACAGAACCAACAACAACATAAATAAAACACACATATACGTATACATAAATAGAACTCAGGAACACCGATATACATTCTTCAATTACTCGTTCTTAGTTAGTAGCAACTATTCCCGAGACGGTAGAGGGCTTCTACACCCGAAACACCCCCTTCGAAATTTTTATCCATTGATTTTGCTGCCATCAAATAATGTTTAACAATTTTTCGTTTTTCTTTTCTGGACTTTTTTTATTCTCTCATTCCATATCATCTTTTGTTTTATGGACTCATTTTTTGTGTTTCTTTTTTCTGTATTTTTTTCTTTCTTTTTGGTTACTCTTCCAGCTCTTCAGTCAAATGGTGATGGGTTTTAATGGCAAAAACAATTTAGATATCGATAGACTGACAACCATGTTGGAGGAGAATCGTACGTTGTTAAATGACATGGCAACTAAGGAGTTCACGGATGGTGCAACTTTGCCAAAATTATTATTCGAATTAGTGGAGCAGGCCTCAACGGCAACGCCAGACGACAGTAAAAAACCACCCTCAACAGCGACTAGCCAGCACAGTCGTAGTCCTACACCCAGCTTAAGTGAAGAGTCCAACACTACTACTACCATAGAAGATGAAAATGAACAGGATAATGAAAATATGGCAACATTAACATCAAATGTTAAACATACTTTTACCACTACCCAGGCAATTGCTGAGCCACAAACTCCCATAACATGCTCAACAAATATGGAGACTGCAAATGCAACTACAGCCGATAGCCCAGATGGCAAAGTTATGGTAACATTACCAAATAAACTTAAAAAACATCATCGTAAAATATCATCCAACAACAACAATAGAAAATCTTCTTCTGCCGCTTATTGCTCCTCCACTGCAGCTGCAACAATGAAACTTCATGATGCTGAAATTATTGGTAAAGTAACATCAGCTCAAGAGATAATTGGTAATCTACCGAAAGTTTGGCGTGTATTAATGGAGCTCTTAAGTCATCATAAAATTGATCCGGTACAATTTGAGGAAAACGGTAAAGGTGAAGACTGTTATAAATCGGTGGAGACACCAAATGGTCCCAAGGCTGAATTAAGTGTGAGCAAAACGTATTTGAAATTGAAGGTAAGTTATAAAACATAGCTGGGAATATAATTTTAGGAAAAATTATAAAAGCATGCTAAGCATAGGGAAAAAGTACTTTTTGAAAGAGTACTAAAAGTACTAAAGTACTATTGAAAATTAACACCATCAGATAAACACATTTTAGAAACAAAGATAACAAAATTGTAATTAAAAATATTTTTTAAGATAAAAAAGTACTTTCGTAAAAATGGTAAAAAGTACTTTTTGAAAAAATACGAACAAGTACTATTTGAAATTTGGTACCATTACAAACAAGATAATGATAAAGAAATTTCTAATAAAAAATATTTTTTAACATAAAAATGTACTTTTTAGTAATGTACCGAAAAGTACTTACATAAAATTTATTTCGGATATATTAAAAAGTACTCTAAGCGTATTTTTTATTTCCGATATTTTATAACTTAATAAGAAAATTGAGTATATTAAACAATAAGATACAATTATTACAAAAAGTACTACAGAATAATACTTTGTGAGAAAAGTACTTTCTCATAATTATTTAAAAAATTATTATAAATATTATATGTGCAAAAGATTTCATAAATTATGTGTCAATGTGTAATTTTATAATAAAATCAAAAGTACTTCTTCTCTAACTTCATATCCAGTGATAGGTACTTTTTACAAACACGGCCATAATTTTCAATACAAAAATTAAAAAAATTTAATGAAATATGTTGAAAATAATTGTAACAAGCTACCAAATAATTCTTATGCAAAATATATTTCATTACCAATAAAAAAATTAAAAAAGTACTTTCTCATTTCAGTACTTTTATTTAGTACTTTATTTGTACTTTACTATAAAGTTTGTTAAACATATCTGACAAAGGATGCTTTTTTCAGGACAATTTCAGAACAATTTCCTATACAAGGAATAAAGAATTCGATAGAAACGTTAAAAAATTGAATAAAAAGTACTTTTTTAAACCATCGCTAAAGTTACATTCACTCAATTTTTTTCAAAAATAAAACAAACATTATTTGTGCAAAGCATTGAGTATTATGTAGTCTTTATATAATATCTGAAGAAAGAGTACTTTTTCTTTCACAAAATATTCTTTAAAATATAGTACTAGTACTATTAGTACTTTTTGAGTTCAGTTGGTATCTGGCCAGTAGTACTTTAACAAACACAACAATAATATTGGATATAAAATATTTAAGAATAATATTAAAAATTGTGATAAAAAAGTACTTTTTACAAAGAGTACCAATGTAGAAAAGTAGCAAACATGTCTTTAACAAAATCCTTTAAAAAAATAGTTCAAAAAATGAGTAAAAAGTACTTTTTCAATTAGAATACAAGCATTTTTCCAAGATACTGAAATAGTACCAAAGTGCGATTAAAAATAGTCCCAAAGTACAAACTCTTTTACCTTTTCAGTTCCAATAAACAATACCGTACTATTTCGTTAGT
Organism: Sarcophaga variegata; assembly: GCA_932273835.1. Lineage (NCBI taxonomy): Eukaryota > Metazoa > Arthropoda > Insecta > Diptera > Sarcophagidae > Sarcophaga > Sarcophaga variegata. Next base: position 113,806,853 of record OW026361.1, read on the forward strand.
TTTTCGTTTTTGCTTCCTAAAATATATTCTTCAAGTGCACGATAGTTAAGAAAACTTCTAGCGTTCCTCTACAGAAAAAGGAGTCTCTTGTCACTTTTAAGTACTTCATCCTGTTTTGTAAACTTCTTTACATTGTGTCTTCATGGAAAAATAAAAAACTCCTAAAGAATGAGAGAAAATAAAGCAGGAAGAGGAAACTTCACATATTAACTCATCATTTTCTTCATGGAGTATGAAGACTTCAAGTATTTTATTCGTGTTTTTTTTTTGGTGTTCCTGTGTCATCTTCTTCTTCTTGACAAGCTTCTCATTTTAACTTTATTTATACGAAAAAAAAAGTTGTTGTAAGTATACAGTGCAGCAACTGCTTTTAATTTTTATGTTATTGAGACCTTAGAGAATTTAGGTTTAGTTAAAAAACAAACGACGGTGGGTAAGAAAAAACAGCAGAAGCATTGGGAGAAATGTTGCGCGTCCAGTGGTATTTAGTCTCTTACAGTTGGTGTTTGTACCGGCTTGTAAATGAGCCTCAATAAGTCCAGCGTGAGTAATTGTGTTTTCTACAAGGTATTGGTTCGGTTAAGTGACGAACAAGGATATGGAATGCATTCCCGTCGGTTTATTGTTGGGTAGGAAACACAAGTGTGAAATAAATCCTGTCTAATTGACCAGTCCTTGATAGAATGACTATGAATAGCTGAAGTAGAATTAAACTCTCAAAGCCGACATTCGTGCTCTTTCGGGGTTTATAACAGGATTGGACTGACTGAGAGTCACACGTTCAGCCAGGCGGAGTTAATCCATTTTCATAGTTTTTCAATTTTATCTTGTATTCTTATTCTCTTCTCATCTCCATAGTCATCTCCTTTTCCTTTTATTTTCCTTACAAAGCAATTCGATTTTTTAATTTGGTTTCAGTTTCAAATTCTAAGTGGCCGGTTAATAGGGTTGTTGTCAAAAAAAAAATAAGGCAACTAGCTTGTCAAGTCCTGCAACTACCTTCTCAAGAAATTGTGCTGCCAGTCCTTCCTATGATATTTGTAAGTGAAGATATTTTCTGCTGTGTTGGTTGGAGTACTTCTATATGAGTTATTGGGGCGAGTATGAGGTTCTTTAATATTTTTCAAATTCATCATAAAAGTCATCAAACCCATGATGAAGAATTTATTGTCCTTAGCTTGGGGTGTGTGCTTCACTCTATAACGCTTACATACTACTCTTCTATCAGGGTTACGACCTAGCTATTCACACCACTTATGTTGTGTGTGTTAATTTTATACATGAGTGGCGGGACATACAGTTTAAAGTCGGCTTCGAATGACAGATTTTTTATTTTTGAGAAACTTTGCATGACAATGTTTATTTACTCTTAGAGTTTTTGCCAGAAATCTATTGAGGGGAAGTAGCCGTAAAAATATTTTTTCATATTTTGTTGTTGTTTTGTTGAAGACGTCCGACCTGGGTGTTGAATCGTGGTCTTACATCTAATAAGCCAACACACACTGCGGCGACCATGCCTACACATCCATGAAAAATTTAACTTTTTCGGTATTGGCTTCGAAAGTCTATAAACTAAACATTTTGCTTGTAATTACTTTTATAGCAACCCTCGTATAGTAATATAATATAAAGAAAAAAAAGAAACTCTAACAGCTTCTATAAAAAACTCCGTGAGTTCCTATAATAAAATATTTTTTTTTGTTTTTTTTTTCAACATGCATGACCACTACCACCCTCGTATATTTTGGTTTTTATCTAACATGCAGCAACATTTGCTATTGTTGTAAATTAGTTGTCTATATGATTTTATTTTTTTGGTCGGTGTCATTGTCATTTTGCCATTGTTGTTCTTGCTGTTGCTGTTGCTGCTACTACTGTTGCATATTAGGTTGCCCTTATCCTGTTATACAGTAAATTTTTTAAGTACCTTAAGTATGTCAGTGTAAAGTTTATTTTGTGTGAGTACACTTCATCGTTGTGTTACCCACCATGTGCCATAGACAGCTTAAAAACTAAGAAACTCAACGAAAATTCACTTGAAGTACGAGTATCTTATGATGACGATGGTGGTGATGGTGTTTTCTGTTGTTTCCATAGCCTTGACTCTATGGCTGGTAATTGAATTTATTGTCTATCTCCGTTGGATTTTTTTTTACGCCAAGACCACCTACTACCTACTGCTGACGAGAATATTTATTTTTCCTGCAACAAAAATATATTGAGAGAAACGTAAAGAAAGAAAGAAAGAGTAACGAAATTTCTTTCAAAAAGTAAAAAAGGAAACAAAAAAGGAGAGAATGTACAAATAGAAGCTGATGGTAATAATAATGTAAATAAATTCGTAGTCGTATAAAAACAAAATTGAGGAAGTAAATGTTAAAATAATAATAAAATATGGTGGTGATGGTGGTGATGGTGGTGATGTTGGTGGTAATGGTGTATAAGGTTGATGTTGTTATTTATACGAAATACCACTACACCTATACCCCTGGCAGCATTTTCTCTGTGGCATCCATTTTAACCTTATTGACAGAGTTTTACGGGTGGCAATGTTGGGTAATAGTTTAAGGAAGTTGGTGGCAACATAATGTTGTAGTTTTTCTGTTTTCTTCCCTCCGTTTTTTTGATTAGTATTAATGTTATAATATTGAAGGTTTTATGGCTATTCCATGAGGAAATAAAAAATTAGGGTTATAGATTTATCTTAAACTTTATTTCTCGTTTCTTTTGCTTTTTATTCTCTGTAGTATAACTATTAATGGTTTTTTATTTTTATTTCCTAGAACTGATGAAGACTATAATACTTAAAATGCTCTTTGTATTCCATAACGTGTATGGCATTAAGAGTATTGCTTCTGTTATGGACATGCTCTACATCCCTATTCCTTATGTCCAATCGAATTGTAAATATATTCGAAACTAAAGTTTTATGTTTTTTAATGTCATCATCATTTTTTCTCTTCCAATAAAAAAGAATTATTGGTGAATATATGTATAGAACATGAGGGAATATTTTCATGGTTTAAGCATTCAAGTGGTGTATGATTGATATTGAAATTTTGTTAGAGCCACTGTAACGTATGATTAATTTTAATAAATTTTTCATTTTCAATTAACCATGCGTTTGCTGTTGGTAATTCCCCCTTTCAAAGGAAGTCTTTGGACTTTTGCATTTTAGAGATTCAACGGACATCATTCTTCGTTTTTTCAAAGTGAAGTTTAAGCTCTGAAAGCACCTTGGTTTCAAAGAGAATTTTATTTCATTATAGAGTCACTGTGTATTGGTTGCACTAGTAGTCCTACAAACAAGTTTAAAGGCGCCAAATCGTATATTTAGGGCTGCGAATTGAAGACCATAAGAATATCGATGGTTTTGAAATCACTAAATAGATAATCCGAAGTCGCCGTAGTCTAGTACGTTGTGTGCTGGCTTATTAGACCACAGTTCAAACCCCAGGTCAGACATCAAAACGAAAAATGAATAAATATTTCTTAGGCGACTTCCTCTCAGCAGATTTATGGCAAAAATTCTGAGAGTAAAATAAAATTGCCAAGAAAAAGTTGCTCAAAAATCTGTCTTTCGGAGTCGACTTTAAACTGTATGTACCGCCGCTCATGTAAGAACATAAGTGCGTGTGCGGCTAGATAAGTTAAGTTGATCAAATCTATGTATGTCTATGTATAAATATTTTTCTTCTGATCAAAAAGTGTCAAACAATGACCGCGAAGGTGTTTAGAGGAGATGATTTTCATCCTCGCCATTATAACATCTTCATTATAGGCCAGCTTTAACTCAAATTGTGTCTCTCAGGTTTTTATGGTTGCTATACTGAGCATTTATTATATTTTGTTACTGAATCCGTCCTGCCAGTGTCCTTTTACTCAAAACTTCAGTTTGAATTATATTAAAGGACAGTTTAAACGACAATCTAAGATTACTAATCGAGAAAAATTCCACATGTATTCTTGAGGGCGACCTTGATCTCCTTGTAAGTATTCTGATGACGTCATTTAGAAGATATACGCCATTTTTATAATAGGTTCGTTCCTATATTTTTAATTATTTGGGCGGTAATTTCAGATTTGCATACTGTGTGTCGATGGGTGCTCTTTAACTTAAATTTTCTTTCTGAGTTTAAAACAACAAATTTTTCCTTTTATAGTAAATTTTCTTTGTTATTAATATTCTTCATTTCTCAACTTCCCGTTACATTTTTAATGATACAAAATATTTCAAAACGGTAAGCAAATTTACCTTAACGGTAAAGCTAAACCATTAATCTTGAGATAAAATCAATAAACATTAAACCGATTAGACCAATAAATTTCAACATTTTCAAATAATTTAACACTTAAAAGTAGGCAACAAAAAATAAAATAAACAATAGCCTAAAAGCCTACTTCAAAAAGAGAAAATGAAAAGTAAAATGAAAAAAAAACACTCTCTAACTTTTTCCAAACGAATTCTGTGTGTGTTTATGAAAGACAAACTCTCTAAACAATTATCGTTCGCTCTCTCTAATATGTCACTTTTTTCTTTCTTCATTTCTTTTCATATTTTCTTACCACTTGGGAACTTTTAATGGTCATGCTGCTGCTGCTGCGGAAAAAAAATGATTTATTATCGCTTGCAACATCAACTAAACCAATAGGATTTAATATTGGAAAAGAAATCATTGGTTAAGGAAACTAATCGCCTGAAAACCCTGAACAGCCATCTGGATTATCGCCTAAACGAACAAGAGAAACGTCTGAGTGCCGTATCTTTAGAATTGACAAAAACTTGGCATTTGGTTGGCAAAATGCAACGTCAACACCGTCAACTGCATACACAAGAGCAAATTTTACGCTATCAATTGCAGCAGAAGCGTCGCTTGCTGAGTGAACTGAAGGATGAACTCGAACACTGTCGCCGCAAATGGGCAGCTGCACGTGCCAAAAACGATGAAAGTCAAGAGCAATGCAATGATTTACGACGTGAATTTGCCAGGCGTAAATTGGAAGATGCCAATAATTCGGCTGAAAGTGGTTACAGTGATTCGGGTGGCCCAGTGTCTGACGAAGAGGCAGCACTGCCAGCTGAGGTGGTTAATGCGGATGCTCAAGTTAGTGGTGTGAACGTCATGAAAAATGCTCATGATGGTGATGATGAGTTGGATGATGATGATGATGATGATGAGCATAATTTGGCTGGCAATAATACAGCTGCTGCTGCTGCTGGTGGTTGTGTGAATTATAGGCGCAAACGTTTGCGTGAAATGTTTGAACACACGCGTAAAATTAAACGCATGCAAAGTACTTCGCCCGGCAGGGCAGGCAATATAGTAACCTCAGAGGATATGGTTTTACGTTGGAATAGTGCACCACCCACTTGTGGTTGGCGTGATTCGGGTGGCACTGATGAAGAGGAGGAGGAGGAGGAGTTTGATGTCCTAGAAAATGCTGACTCCTCTAATACGTCTTCAGAGACCGGCGCCATACCGAAGGTGAGAAACTCTAGACGCATCAAACGACGTAGTATTGATAGAAATTTGAACAATGAGGCAACAAAAAATACCGAAACTGTGTTAGAAGGTGATGATAGAGCCAATCGAATCCAACGTCTGGAACAACAGTGTAAAACTTTGATTAAACAGGTATTGGAAACCTCTGATAATCGCGAACGTTTGGAGGTGCAATTAAAACGTTTTCAAGACGAAATGTCACCCGTGCAATATGCAGTACCTTTGGAAGAGTTTATCAATAAGAAACGTTTCGAACGTATGACTCGAGCCAGCTCTGTACCTGTTACGGGCTCTGGCTGTTTAACTCCTCGTGAAGAAGAATACACACGCAAACGTTCAGAGCGTTTGGAACGCTTGGAAGAGGAAAGTCGCCAGCTAATGTCCCGCATCAAACGAACTTCTGATAGAGGCCACTATTTGCGTTGTTCCTTGGATCGCATACGTAGAGCACCGGCCAGTCGTGAGGGCAGTTTTGAAAGCAATACAGAGGAAGATGTGTGCAAACCAATAGAAGAAGATGTTCATTCATCATCAGGCATCGAAAACAGTTCCCAAGAAAATTCTCAAACTGAGAAAGTGAAAGCAAGTCCCCTAACGGAAGAGGAAGAAGCCTATACTGCACGTAGAGCTGCTCGCTTGCAAAGACTGGAAGAAGAGAGTAAACAATTGCTAACAAAACTTTCGAAAAATAATCAGAGAGGCGACAGGATAGGCACTAAATTGGACACTTTACATGAACGCTACAGATCTCAGGAAGATAAGGACTCAACAGCAGCCAGTTCTAGCCAAACGGGTGGCGCTTCACAGGGCAATATGTCGGTGGAACAGCGTATTGAAAATATTGAAAAAATCTCCTCCAATCGTGAAGAACGTTTGCGTATTTTGGAAGAGGAAGGACGCCAATTAATCAACAGACTTTCAGAAACTTCGGAAAAAGGTACGAAAATGATAAATAGAATTGCCGAAAGAGAATTGAATCGGCAGAAACGTTCCTCTTCTACGCCAACAAGGGACCCAAACGATAGCAACGATAGCAATACTACCTCTGAGGATAGTCCAGTAGCAGCGGCACTTTTGCCAACACCCAAAACTGTAGCCTGCTCTAGCATTGTGGCCGAGGAGTTAAGGGAACGTGTTACCATAACCACCACAGCTAGTCAAATAGCTGCCCACCAGGGAGCCATACCCAAATCGAAACCTTCTCTACAGCTACTTGCTGCACGACCCAAATCGGCACGTTTACAAAAGAGCGAAAACAAAGCCTTGGATAATCCAAGTGAATCCCTTGAGGATATGGTCAGACGTTTGCAAAACTTACCCTTCCCTGGCCAGCAACAACACGATGAAAAAACAGACGATGTAAAATTGGAAGAAGAAACAGAAACAGAAACTGAAGCTGAAACTGAGATGGAAACTACAACAGTTAAGGAAGACATTGCCAAGTTTGAGGAAATGGACAGCAACAAGTTGCAAGTTATGACTGACACTTTAGAGAATGAGACTCAGGAGGCTCTCTTAGTGGCTGAGCACGATAAAGAGCCGCCTGCCAATCACGATTAGACTTTCTACTCATTTATTGACGACAAGACTTTATTCTACGTGTTCAATTATTTCTATTTCACTTACTAACACAACGAATTGCTGAATACTCTTATGATTACCGCAAAGAAATCATTGGAGTTCTTTGAATATTTAATTTTATTGTAACGATATAAAGAATTTTAGATTTTTTTTTTTTTTAATATTTTTAATAACTTTCTTTTGTATTCTCCATATTTATGTATTTTATATGACGAAATATTGTAATTGTAATTCGTAGGAAATAAAGTTTTCTTTCGTTTTGCTTAAAACTGTTGGTTTTTTTTAATGGAATATCATAAGAAGTAAGAAACGATGACAGTTTAATTTAAGGAGGATTTTTATTTACATTTGAAATGATGTTTTCTAGGGTTGGTGTTGTAGCAGACTTATACCTGTTTATGAAAAAATAAATTGTCTGGTGGGATTACATCGCACGATCTTGACAGCCAATAGCCAGAACAATTGTTTACTAAAATCGTACTGGGTATCGTTTGGCAGCCTCTTTATGGAACTACAAGTCAACCAATCAAATTCTTTCATTTTGATAAAATAAAAGTCAATATTCAACGCATCAGAGTCACCATAGTCTAGTATGTAGCTTTTTGGGTTATTAGGTGAGAGCCATTGATTATTTCGAATCTGGCAATACTTACGTCATTCTATACTGTCACAAAACTCAGTATATTTTCTCCACTGAATGTAATGAGAAGCCGCAGTAGTCTAGTAGGTAGTGTGTTGGCTTATTAGACGTAAGCCCACGGTTCAAACCCCAGGTCAGACATCAGAAACGAAATATGAGAAAATATTTCTTCGGTGACTGCCTCTCAGCAGATTTCTGGAAAAAACTCTGAGGGCAAATAAAATTGCCATGAAAAGTTTCTCAAAAATCTGACGTTCGGAGTCGACGTTAAACTGCAGATCCCGCCACCCATGTATAACATTAACACACACAACATGAGTGCTGTGAGAAGCTACGCCGTAATCCTGACTGAAGGGTTGTTATGGGCAATTATATATGTATGTTATGTATGTATGAATGTAATGAATCGATTTACGTTTGAGCAACGTTGAGTTTTAATGGGTATTTATTTACAAAACAAAGACAATTGGTCGGCAATTGAACGAAAATGTCATACCAAATTTGGTCGCATAGAAGAACCAACCGTCCTCAGTATATGTAAGTTCATCGCTAAAGTTCATGAAACTGGTTTCATTGCTGATGCGTTAAAACGTGAGCTTGCTCGTACAGTGCGTACACCCGAAAATATCTACAATCTCAGCTGTGGCTGAAAGTGTGTGTAAGATTCCATCAACATCAAGAATTCATCGTTCTCAAGAATTGAACATTTCACGTACCAGTTTACGTCGAAATATGAGAAAAGATTTCAGTATCACATCTTACAAAGTTCATTTGGTTGAACAGTTGAAGCTGCATGAACATCCGCTTCGTTTTCACTTCGCTGGAAACTAGAAAGAGAAACTGCATGATGATCTTGATGTTGCCAAAAAAAACTCATCTTTACGGATGAAGTTCATTTTCATCATGGTGAGTACGTTAATAATCGAAATTTCCGTTTATCAGAAAACCCACACGTGGTCTTACAGACGCCACTGCACCCATTACTAGTGACTGTTTGGTGCGGCTTGTGGAGCGAAGGCATCATTGGCTTATATTTCTATGAAAATTAGGACGTCGCAACCATTAGGGTCAATGGATACAAATATCGCAACATAACAACCGATTTTTTTGTACCCGCTCTTCATGGTATTGATGTGAACACTGTTTGGTTTCAACAGGATGGTGCATCTTGCCACACTTCTCATGCTACAATCGATTTGTTGCGTCAACCGTTTGATGGCCGTTTAGTTAGCCGAAATGGTGATGCTAATTGGCTGCCAAGAAGCTGCGATTTGACACCGTCTGACTATTTTCTGTGGGGCACAGTTAAAGAAAAGTGTTATGGCGACAAACCAGACAATTGAGCATTTCAAGGGCAACATTCGTGATACCATTGCCAAGATACGAACCCATACACTCGAAAAAGTGCACAAAAATTAGTACGATCAAATGAAGTACTGTGAGGTCAGTCGTGGCAGCCATACGAATGAAATAATATTCCATTTCTAACCGGAAAAATTATACTTCACAACATACATACATACATACATATATTAGCGGTCATTACAAGTGTTGTGTCAAGATTCAGTCAAGATTACGACCTAGTTTCTCACACCACTTATGTTGTGTGCGTTAATTTTATACATGAGTGGCGGGACCTACAGTTTAAAGTCGACTCCGAACGATAGATTTTTAAGAAACTTTTCTTGGCAATTTTATTTTATTCTCAGAGTTTTTGCCAGAAATCTGCTGAGAGGAAGTCGCCGAAGAAATACTTTTTGTATTTTGTTTTGAGGTCTGGCCTGGGGCTCGAACTCTGGCTTTACGTCTAATAAGCCAACACACTATCTACTAACTACGGCGACTTCACAACAAAAGAATAAGTTTGGCAAAATTTTAAACCGTTTTTGTTTTATTGCAATTTTAAATTTAAATTTTTAAATGGCCCACCATTTAAAACTCATGGTTTAGTTTTAGCTGCATGTGTGAGTGTAAAAAAATGACAGTCACACAATACAAATTCGGCAGTTGGTATGAGATTTTTGCTGATTTCCTTCTGACAGATTTTCAGCTGCTGAAATTTGTATTGTTTTTTTATCTGATTGAAGGTCCTTTGATGCAACCACAAAGTGTAAGTTTTTTAGAAGGGTTTTCATATTGTGATTCTGAATTTATTCTAGAAAATAATGATGTACGTACATCTCTTTTACTTTATTTTTTATTCATTAAATGATAAATAATGAACCTTTTGTGTGAAATAAATGCCAGCCATGTATCATTTTAACACTACTAGACTAAGTAAGTTGCAAGGTTTCTCTTTAAAGTAATCAGATTTGTGTTCTCCATACAAAATATTTGAATAATTCATACCAGATTTTATTAATTCATTCGCAAGCAAATAGTAATTATGGGTCATAAATTTAAAAGATTTCATTATTTTGCTTTAAACATTAAAACATTAAAATAATATTCTTGTTGTTGCTAGTGTTGGTGCGCAATTAAAATTTTTCTCATACTCATTAAACCAAAACTTTTAACCGCAATTTTAATCAGGCAACATAATTTACTCTGTTAACATTGGCCATTAATTTCTTATCTGTGTAGTAATTTAATTGCCCCTAAAAGATGAAAGCACCACAATGTTTGGCTTTGCTATCCCTACAACTAGAGTAGCTAACAGGGAAGCCCCTTCACAATTTTTTAATGTTCATTCATTATGTAAAGAAATACACTCAACTAAAAAAAAAAAATACACAGAAGCAAACAAAATTTAATTCATTATTGTTGTTATTATTATTGTGATAATAATAGTTGGAAAATAAAAAAAAACAAAAAACAAGAAAAGAAAAAATAATTAGAAGAAAAGGATACACCAGATACTGATAAGAAATACGAGTGTATGCAAAAAGCACAGTCGTCAGTAATCAGCTACGCAGAAAGAAGTCAAAATATCTTGTGTGTGTTTTATGGTAAGGCAAGCAGGAGAATTAGGAGGGACAAATGGCATAAATTTTAAACAGAATTATAACTTTGGTGTTTAAGGGACGTACCCCTTATTGGCAGATATCTTACTAGAGTAGAATAAGTTGTGGTTCTAGCGGTTGATTAATTTTTAATAAAACTCTCACAGAAGTTGGTAATTGGCGGTAGACGGTCGCTTCTTATGCAGTTCCAATTAGACAACAAACTGTTCAATTTCTATTTAATAGGATCTTAAATAGGCCACTTTCATCCAATACCTGCCGTAACGAACATCTTTCAAAGTATATTTTGACTTACCAAAATATACACAAATTATACACCAAAATTGATCGTTCTGGTCCACCAGACACCCTGACATGACTAGGCACCATGGACATTTCTCCTTCAGCAAGAATTTTGATAAGACAATTCAATGAATTACGTTTGTTGCTTGTTTTATAGTCTATTCACAGTAAAATTACAAACCTAACTTCAAATTTGATCAATGCCACATGTCACGAATTCTTTTTTCATACTGAGAAAATGGAAAAAGAAAATAGAGTTCAAAATCACCTTACAATACCATTTTCCTGAGAGTTAATTTCTTCTTTCTTCTTATTAGACGTAAGGCCTCGGTTCAAATCCTAGGGCAGACATCAAAACGAAAATAAAAAAAAATGTTTCTTCGGCATCTTCCTCTCAGCAGATTTCTGGCAAAAACACTGAGAGTAAATAAAACTGTCATGAAAAGTTTCTCAAATCTGTAGCTCGAAACCGACATTAAACTGTAGGTCCTACCACTCATGTATAAAACTAACACAAACAATAGAAGTGGTTTGAGAAGGTAGGTCGTAATCCTGACTGAAGGGTTGTAATGACCAATTATGTTACGTGTGTAATTTCTTCATGTAGGGCAGCAATGTAAGATTATGCCATTGGACCAATTGTAGATTTTGTGTATTCGAACCCTGTAAGTTCATAATGACCATATCAATGCACATGAGTTCCTAGACCATCCAATTCCCCTCAAAAAAGTTACTGTTTGGTACTTCTTTTGGCCTGAAATGGACATCAACGATATGAGGCTTTAACAGGCCAGCACATGACACATTTGATTTCCTGTACGAGCAGTTTCAGAGAGATGATGTGGTCATCTTATGTGAAGGTAATGTAAATTGGTCCACCTAAATCATGCAATTTGATAGGAATTTTCTTAAATGGAAAGAGTATACGAATAAGGCACAAACCACAGTGGTCCTTAAAGCATACATAACCCATGCTGTCGTTCAAATCCAGCCTGATTTATGCGCCAGCATCATGGAAAATTGAACGTTTCGGTTTCTTTTTACCCAGAAAAGCCATGATGGAAACATTTGAACGAAGTTATACTCATAATGGCACTAATAGGTCTTATAAAAGAATACATAATTTTGATTGTGCGATGCGCATAAGAAGATTTCTGAAGACGAATCCTGATAGCTCAAGATACCAGTACTTTAAGGTTAAAAACTCATTGCAAATCTTAAGCAATTGCTTTATGGGATCAGTTCTTAAGAAAGTGCAAAGACTTTCATATTTAGTAGGAATCGAACCTATAACTTACAGATTAGTATGCTATTCATGGTAGCAGTCGCTACTCTGATAGTCATAATAGTCTCCCGGTGGTTAGATTCGTCGCTAGAAAGGTGTCTTATTAATATTTATCAGTATAAGGCAGACATTCGTCTCTTTTGAACTTATTTTTCTGTTTGTAAGATAGTGTGTGCGTACATTTTAAATTTCGTATTCAACATTCAACTCAAAAAAAACAATAATTTTTATTGCATTCAGACAACAAATGAGCTTGTTAGAGTCTTGTTACTTTCTTATTCACTTTAGCTGTCATCTCGAAGGAGTGAGATACTATAACGTGACCAAAAATTTATCCAACAAAATAAATATCCACTCTAAGTAAACTAAAGGCTAATAGAAATGCTTGGAACATAATATTTCTACGACTAATATTTCGAAAAGACTGCGATATAGTCCATCTTACCTCAATTGACAACTATTGCATCGAGTAAGGAAGGTAGACTGACTTTCAATCTATATGATCATTTTATAGGTCCATCAACCGATAGGACAGTTGTCTTAACTTCGCTGCCACTTGTGTGTTGCTCTTTAGGGTTGATCTTCTCTTTGTGATCTAACTCTCTTGACGCTATATTCAAGGGTTAATTCCTGCTACAATGCTATCCGCTTTTAAATATATGGTGCGAGATCTTTAAACCCTTTGTTAGTACCTTCTACAAATTTAACTTCATTTTAATATGAGGTGGTCACGTTAAGTCCTTGGCAGTTCTAAATTCCTTAAGAATTTATAGTAAAATGTTGCTGTTGACATAAATGCCATCACTGTTGTACAATAAGGGAAACGTCGTGAATGGTTACGCATTGTCAGGGATGGGAGTAATGATTTATTTTATAAAATAATAGAAAAAAAATGCTATTTGGGTAATAAATTTTACATGAATTCAATAGGGAAGAATGTAAGGTGAGGTCGATTCGGTAATCACATTTGATCAATAAAAAACACCCTCACTTTATAAATGTCTAGGGTGAGGAAATTTAAAAGTTTAAATTTAAAAATGCAATAAAATTTGTTGTGAAGTACAATTGTTTATTTATTTCATTCACATGGCTGCCGCGAATGGCTTCACAGTACTTCATTCAATCTGATGAATTTTCGTGGACTTTTTCGAGTGGATTGGGTCGTATCTCGGCAATCTCATCACGAATGTTGGCTTTGCTCAATTGTCTCTGGTTTGTCGACATAACACTTTTCCTTAAAGGCACCTCACAGAAAATAGTCTACCGGTGTCAAATTACAGCTTCTTGGCGGCCAATTAGCATCACCATTTCGGCTAATTAAACGGCATTCAAACGTTTGATGCCATAAATCGATTGTGGCATGAGATGAGAAGTTGCACCATTCTGTTGAAACCAAATATCGTTCACATCAATGCCATGCAGAGCGGGTATAAAAAAATCGGTTATCATGGTGCGATAGGTATCTCCATTGACCGTAATGGTTGCGCCGTCCTCATTTTTAATGCAACAAGAGCCAATGATGCCTCCGCTCCACAAGCCGTACCAAACAGGGGTACCACATGAGGGGTTTCTGTACTCCAAATACGGAAATTTTGCTTATTAACGTACTCACCAAGATGAAAAAAAGCTTCATCCGAAAAGATGACTTTTTTTTTTTTGGCAAAATGGACGTCATCGTGCAGTTTTTCGTTGCCCCAATAAGTCCCAACATTGCTCAAGCGTAAATTGATTCATTATGTTCAGTGGTGATATTTTGTGGCAGAATAGATTTCGAAATAACCGATGGTCAAATTTAAACCGATAGATGGGCCACCCATTGTAAGGATAAAATGATAATTATTATGGGTAGCCAAAGAGATAGTCCCAGGATTAAAGTTCAATCAAGTTTTGATAATTTTCTGGCTTTTAAGGACACAAGAGACATTAGTAAAGGTCAGATTGGAGCCTGAGTTCTTATCGGGTATTTATGTCCTTAAAAATAATACACCAAGATATCATTGTTAAGTTGCTGAAATCCGTCTCGGCCTGTTGTCTTTTTTCATATAAGATTGCAATCGATTTAACATTTAACTTAGATTTTGCAATGGCCATCCAGCTTTCTAGAAACTGTACTACACGCCATTTACCCAGGAATATCAATTGCCCCCTTCCCACTTAAAAGCATTCTGGCCATAAAGCTTAAAGATCTTTCAGAGGAATTTAAATTTCGCTTTTTTTTTTTGCAAAATTATATCATCACTCCCATACCTGCTGATACTAACATAAACGCCTCTCCAGTTGAATGTTTAGCGTTGGTGTTTGCGAGGCCAAGTAAGGAAAACAGAAAAACTGATTTCCACTAACTACGAAGAGTATGTGGAATGGCATTTATATGTTCTCTGTTGTTGTTATTGTTGTTGATGTTGTTGTTGTCATTGTTTGTTGTATTATTATCATGTTAATCTTAAATACTGTTTTGTTGTTGTGTCATTGTCAACATGGGCTGTTGTGTTGTTGTTGTTTTGGTCGCTATCCTTTTAATAAATTTTTTCCGTGTTGTTTCTCTAATGCGTGTGTTTTTGTTTCTTATTAAAGCCACCTTAATGTTGATGTTGATGTTAATCCTGTAGGTTATTTATACACACACATACATTCTATTTACATTGCTAAGTGTTTGTGTGTATGTGTTGGTAATTTAGAATTATTTATTACGTTGAATGTTTTTATTTGAATTTACTTTTCATGTCCTCTTATGGCTGCTACTGTTGTTTGTTCATATTTGCCTCTGGAGTTTTTGCTCGCTCACGATGTGTCCTTTAGTGGCGTTTCTGTTGCTTTTTATTTATTAAATTTCATTGTTTGTTTTTGTTGTTGCAAAATTTTTTTTTAAAGGATTCGTTCGTGTTTTAATTTCTGTTCATTTTTATGATTTTTTTTCATGAATTCTGTGCTTCCTTTGTCTAAAGTCTGTTTAATATTTATTAGTATTGACCTTGAGGGCATAATTGTCTAACTAATTAGGGTTTCTATGTGGTGTCGTCAATTTGGTTTATTTGCTTTTAAAATTCAAGAACACGTGATAATCTTAATGATTTTATAGCTTCAAGCCAGCAAACCACAAATGTACGCGTATGTATATGCCACGTTATCAAAATGTTAGTTGCTGTAGGACACAGTATTTGTTTGCCTTGAACATACGCTCAATTAAAAACATTAGGCGTTGCTTAATTATAGGATCCTTTTTTAAAGCGGTATTTTGTTTATTAAATTGAGAAAAAATGGTTGAAAGTGTTGCTTAATTAGATAAGTTTCTTTAATAACACAAAATTTATTACTTAAACCTTTGACCTCCTATTTGACACAAAAAGAAAACATTTCAATGTATTTAGGGCCAAAGAGCCGGATTTTTCTTTTTGAAAAAATAAACACGATTTTAAATCCTTAAAGCTGTTAAATAACTGGTGAAGCATTGCCATTGAAATCGAATACTAGACGACATTGTATGTTACTACCGTTATTATATGAAGTAATGGCTCAATACACAGAAATACTTCAACTAGTCCATCAAAGTCAACTTTGAAATCGAATTATTGAGCCAATCGATCTGGTTGATCTGTAGAGCTTGTCTGTATCATTTCCAGACAGACAGTTAAGTGAACCTCCTTGGTATGCTGTGTGCAGACCACATTGTAACTACGTAGAGCTTTCTGTTGAATAAGTCAAACAAAAACGGTCGTTAAATTAAGAAAACTACGTTGGTTGTAATAAAACTGTGGGAAAGCATACCAATTGCCTCAATCTGAATACCTATTCCGTTACGGCTAGGAAAGTAGCTCACGTGCAGTCAATATATCTTCAATCACAAGCCGTAATTTGTTCATTTTCTTTCCTTCCTGATGTGCAGTCAATATATCTTCAATCACAAGCAGTAATTTATTCCTTTTCTTTCCTTCCTCTGTCACAGAGTGTCCATAGGTTAACAGAGATTTTTCTTGCTCAAGAGAGGTTTGGTAGGCAAAGTGATAGCTTTCTAACTATCAGAGATTTTATGTAATCTTACAAGCAGTAAGAGCTGTAGTTTCGATATAAAATAGATTTGAGCACCTAATTTTTCGTAAAAGATCCGACTACCTTGTTGTAGAGTTAGGTGGACTGTCATGAAGCAGCTCTTGAGCCAAATTGTGTTCGATGTTGAAGGCCTATCGTACATTGTTTTGGTTCATAGTAAAAGTTCAGAACATATCCATCCTTGTTTAATTCGCAAATCCTGTATTTTTACAATAAGGACTCTTGAATTTATAATAGTTCCTCCCTGATGGCAATCACAATATGCGGACAGCTCATGGCCGGAGCCATTATCTTTTTATAACCCACATTAAGTTTCTGGTATTAAAATTGGCCTTTAGCCACGAGACTTATTGAGGGAATTATCTGAAATAAAAACAGAAATTCGGACTATATCGAATAGTATCCAATAAAATATTGTAGTAAAGGTTCTTGCCAACTTAAGATCAAAATCACTACTGTTTCAAACTATCAGATTTCGCACGATATGTTGTGCTAATGTTTCTGAAACTCATTTAATGTTTAAATAGTTAAATACAAACATAATTGGTCATTACAACTAGGGATGCCAAACGGGACTGATTTTTAAAAATCCCGGGATTCGGGATTTTGAAATCCCGATCCCGAAATCCCGGGATTTTTCGGGACAATTCGGGATCGAAAAATCCCGAAATATCCCGGGATTTCATGATTTTCTCTTAATAAAAAAAAGCTAGAAACAATTGTTTTATAAAAAATTTCATTAATTTTTGATCTCTATGACAATACACATGTTATAAAATAAAAAACAGAACAAAAAGTAACAAAAATAAAAATAATTCATCTGTGTCTCCATACATGCATGTACATATGTATAAACACATTAGTGAAGAAACAAATACCTGCCATTTTTCGAACACTATTTAGTGTCCAAAATATATATATTAATTATATTCATTGTTTTAAGTAATTTTTAAAAAGATCAAAGACTAATATTTCATCGAAGAGCCTTAATTTTGATGCAATTAAAAACAGCTTTTCGCTGAAAAACACTTTTCGCATTCTACACTTGTGGGCAAAATGGTTTCAAGATAGCTATATGCAGAGTAAACTGTTCACCTCTAACAGCTCGTGATTCAATCAAATCTATTTCTTTAGAAAGTTGATTGTCTAAACCATCAGCTGTATTAACAGATTTTATTGGACTTCCACGGCAACGTTTAACTTTTTAACAATGGAAGTTGGGTTCTTATTCAGTTCGATGTCGAGTGATATAGAATATTCACTTCATTGTCGCCTGATACACTTGAAAAACTACATGAGTGTTATTTAATGAAATAGTAAATAAAAATAACAATGCCGCAGACTCAATTTTTTCTTACTTTATAAAGTGTATATGTATGAATTTACAATCCCGAAAATTCCCGGGACAAGTTTAAAAAAATCCCGGGATTCGGGATTTGGCAATCCCGAAAATCCCGGGATTTTGTGATTCGGGATTTCCCGATTGGCATCCCTAATTACAACCCTACAGTCAGGATTACGACCTAGTTTCTCACACCACTTATGTTGTGTGTGTTAATTTTATACATGAGTGGTGGGACCTACAGTTTAAAGTCGACTCCGAACGACAGATTTTTGAGAAACTTTTCATGGCAGTTTTTTTTACTCTCAGAGGTTTGCCAGAAATCTGCTGAGAGGAAGTCGCCGAAGAAATACTTTTTGTATTTTATTTTGATGTCTGGCCTGGGGCTCGAACCTTGGCTTTTCGTCTAATAAGCCAACACACTACCTACTAGACTACGACGACTTCAAAATAAATTTTTGCGTCGGATTTAATATTAGTCTGATTTTACTGTCGCCGTAGTCTAGTAGGTAGTGTGTTAGCTTATTAGACGAGAGGCCACGGTTCAAACCTCAGGTCAAACATCTCCAAAACAAATATGAAAAAAATATTTCTTCGGCTACTTCCTCTCAGCAGATTTCTGGCAAAACTCTGAGAAAAAATAAAATTGCCCAGGAAAGCTTCTAGAAAATCTGTGGCTCGGCGTCAACTCTTAACTGTAGATCCCACCACTCATGTATAAAATTAACACACATGGCATAAGTCACATAAGAAGCTATGTCGTAATCCCGACTGAAGGGTTTTAATGACCAACGAAGTAAGTAAGTTTAACTATCAAACCCTCTATTCTAACTTTTATATTTTCTTTAACAAATTGAAAATTTTATAACTACATTTGTATGCATTTTAATGTTTTTTCAACTTACATTGTAATTCACGACCTAAAATACGACCATTTGTGACCTTTATAAGCATCATTTATCATAAAAAATATAAAAAAAAATTTGTAAGGATATGAGCAAGTAATAGTACTGAATGCCATAAAAAAATAAGAAAATGTTGCAAATAAATACGTTTTATTTCTTAAGCTTATTTCCCTTTCTAGGTAATATTAAAAAAAAAATAAATAAGAAGCAAGGATATGGAATTGAAATAATGTTTCGTATATCAAAAATAGTGCAATAAAAAATGTCTTCTTCTAACACTAGTAGGAAGCTTAGAACTGTCGTCTGTGTGCCTGCCCTTTAGGTTTAGTTTTTAGTTTCTAGTTTTGAAAAATTTTCTACTGTTTAAAGATACCCTACTCGGTTAAATAATACATGCAGTCTTTTATTACACTTTGTAACTTATAAGTCGCCATAGTCTAGTAGGTAACGTGTTGGCTTATTAGACGTAAGGCCACGGTTCAAACCTCAGTCCAGACATCAAAACGAAAATATGAAAGAACAAATATTTCTTCGGTGACTTCCTCTCAGCAGATTTCTGGCAAAAACTCTGAAAGAGAATAAAATTGTCATGAAAAGTTTCTAAAAAAAATCTGTTGTTCGGAGTCGACTTTAAATTGTAGGTCCCGCCACTCATGTATAAAATTAACACACACAGAATAAGTGGTGTGGGAAACTAGGTCCATAATCCTGATTGAAAGGTTGTAGTGACCAATTATGTATGTATGTATGTAATTTAGAATTACTACGTCAAGCGAAATTAACAAAAACGTTGAAAATATAAACAAAATGGTGATGGGAAAAAAATTATCAAAATTGCGGAGATCAAACATTATCTTTAAGAAAGTTCCACGAAATATATCTTGTTATTGCAGTAATTTTTATTTTAGAGAGTTTAGCTTGAATGACAGAAATAGAGAAGTTATGAACCTAGAACTCTTCAATGCTATAGTCGGGAACTAACACTTAAAATGGAAATATAGTTTCCTCCTACTATTTGAAGACAATGACATGTTTCTCAGAATGCTCCCCATAGGACAGTGGCTTGTGATAACTGCAATAGTGCGATAAACGATCGGCCATGTTATTTAAGCGCAGCAAACAATTTTATTCATACCAGTTTAATTACATACACCCTAACTATATTGCACGTACTCTCCTGTTATCTACAAAGTTGAGTGTGACTGTAAAACGACTGGAGAATGCCTAGTCTATCAAAGGCAGTCAGAAAAATTTCCTATGATATCCTGGAACACATGTAAAAGTTTAATTTAAATGATCCGAATTTTCCCTGTGGAATCCCCAGCTTCCATTAAAAGGGACGAAGACCAATGTGTTCTTTAGGTAATTGATCGCAACCTGGCTGAGAAAAACCTACCACATAATACACATTAAGCTGTATTCAATATGATCATGATCCCACCGTGAAATTATTTCCCAAAAAGCTAGTTGAAGTCATCGGTTAACCTTAAATGTTAGGCTTCCAAAAAGTTTAATCTTTTTGCCACCAGAAAATTTTTTTCCATTGTTATTACTGTCCATGTGATAACCACGAGTTAAAGAAAGAGAAAGTTTAACAAGGATTAACCCCCTTACACAGTATTGGCGAAATACTGTTAATGACTAGACTATGTCTTGAATTTGATGCATTACATCTTGTTCGTAAGGTTGCATTGTAAAGTGTATTATAGTTTGATTTGAAGGACTAAAACTTTCTTTCTTGCCTCTTTCTAATGTTTCTTCTTAACATAAAATATGGTCTGGTGCATATGAAATATGAATATTTTTAAATAAACTGCGAAATATGTGGCAATAAGCCATTTGGTTGAAGTTCAGCGTGGAACAAATGTGGAACAAAAAAAAATATTTGAAAATAAAGAAAATAAGGAAAAACCGCTCTTTCGAAAGTAAAATTTTACATTTGTTTACATATGAGCTTAGTTTTCCAAGGAAAATGTAACCAGAATTGTATTTACTATGGCCCATGTAAAACAGCAGACACTCTCTCTGAAAGCGAATACATTGTTGTTTTATTACAATGTAGTTACAATTGTTGTTGTTGTTGTAAGAGCAGGAAATGGAATTGAAAATATAGCGAAACAAATTTTCTTTATTTTCCTTCCTTTACAGATTTTTTTTATAGAAGCAATGAAAATATTAGAAAATATTTCCAAAGTTAGAAAAGAAGCGAAAGAATAATAATATGCACGTATTTTTATTACACATTTCACTGGGGTAACTACACCGTACATATACATATGGGAATAGATTTTTATTATTTTATAAAAATGTATGGGACTAGATCCATGTGATGTTTATTTGCCTTTTAAAAATCCATTGTAAATAAATAAAAATGATTGCCAGAAAGAATTATTAGTCAAATTAACAGGTAAAATATTCAATTTCATGCGATTGAAATCGAAATACTTTGGTAAATTAATTTTATAAATCAAACTGAATAATAAAACCAGTTAAATGGAATGACAAACCATACATAATTGCTCATTACAACCCATCAGTCAGGATTACGACCTAGTTTCTCACACCACTTATGTTGTGTGTGTTTAATTTTATACATGAGTGGCGGGACCTGTAGTTAAAAGTGGAAAATTTTCATGACAATTTTGTTTGACTATCAGAGTTTTTGCCAGAAATCTGCTGAGAGGAAGTCACCGAAGAAATGTTTTTTCATATTTTCGATTTGATGTCCGACTTGGGGTTTCAACCGAGGCCTCACGTCTAAAAATTAACACACACACCATGAGTGGTGTGAGAAGCTAGGCCGTAATCCTGACTGAAGGGTTGTAATGGCCAATTATGTATGTATGTATGTATATGTTAAGAAAACTTATTTATTTCCATGTAAAGCGTCTTTGAACATGCAACTGGCTTAGTAAACTTGTTGCTTACATGCATGTGTAGCTGAGGTAGCTTGCTGATGAATAAGAATTTATTTTCTTTGTATATTTCAATTTAATTTCGAATAATTTAAATCGTTTTAAATTATCATCATTCAGCATGACATTAAAAAAAAATATCTTCAAAGCCATTAGCAAAATAAAATGCATTTTCCATAATGCTTATAACATTTGCTGGAGCATTTTTTCTAAAAAACAAATTAGTTTTCTTGTAATATTTTATCAGGATTATAAATATATTTGTCTGTCTCTGTCACTCTCTCTCTCACTGTCTCTGTAGGTAAAGAATCTTCAAGGTTTTAGAAACATTTCATATCTGCTACATACATATTGCAAAATGCATTTTAAAAGAGCATTAAAAATTAAATTTAATGGAGAATGAAACAAAAAAACAAAAAAAAAAAAAGGAAAAGAAGGAAGAACTCTATTAAAGTTTCTTTTTTTTCATTCTGTTTTTGCTTTTTATTTTTAATAATAATAATTTTTTATGTAGTAAATGTTTATAAATAACAAGAAGAAGAAGAAGCAACAAAAACAAAAACAAGCAACTCATAAAGTACAGAGGAGTATATAAAAAATTATGATGTTTTATTTACAGAGTTGGGAGGTATGATATGCTCGTTCGTATTCATATTAAATACGCTCAATTTACTTTAATGCAGTTTTATACGTTTCCTTTAGTTTATTCCATGAGAATGTATGTATGTGTGCGTGTGTATTCCTTTTTCATTATTATTTCCTTTTTTTTTGATGTACAAATACTTTTAGTTGGCTTCGAAAAATACTTTATCATGTCGTTTACTAACTGTGGTGGTATACTGGTGTATGCTGGCGATTATGGCGATAACACAGCGCGATATGCTGTACATGGTACACAAATTAAATTTTAGAAATTCAGGTCATTGCTGTACTCTTTTGTGTCCAAAGTTATTCGTTATACTGTATGTATTATTTTATGCTTGGTTGCAACATTTGAGTGATGGTTGTTAACTTTGTTAAGCGTAACATGACCGTCACTCAAAATAGAAAAAGAGCAACAAAACAAAAAAAAAACTGTATCAAAATGAAGGGCGGCAAAAAAAGCTTAAGAACACAATGTTACTGGTACTACACTGTTTCCATGTTCACACACCCCCTCTCTTTTGTATTTATTGAATTTTTAATTAAAGAATATCGAAATAGAATCAGTTTTCATTGATTCTCAATACCCTTTCTCGACAGCTCAGTCTGATCATCTGTTAAGTAGAAGCTCAGAAGCTTTCTTTTTCTACGCCTTAACGATGAACATATTGCCTCCAGTTTCCGTTCTCGTACTTTCACAGTTCTGGCTATTAATAGGTATGATAATATGCCTTCTAAAAACATTTTCGTCTTTAATAATCGCTGCCTCTGCCCTTATGATCAATACTTCATCCTGTCCTAGTGGAAACCCTAATTCTAGAATAATGAAGTAGCGAATACGCTGTTCGTGTATCCGTAACTCAAGATCCAAACAATGCAAATATAAACAGACATTCTTAGTTCGAGACCTAATTTTCTCTCTAACAGTGAAGGTCCTTTTCGTTCTGTTGAGAACGGGTTAGGTTAGGTTAGGCTAGGTCGTAGTGGTAGTTTTGATCACTCACTTGAGCGTGCATAGCGGCCCGTTTTGATGTCACGGGTGAACGCAGTCCCTGTGCTGACCAAGTTCCACCAAGACCAGGGTGGAGGAAGAAGTTGGTCAGCACAAGGGCTGCTCATCAGAAGCACGACTACTCCACGCTGGAAAACCAGTCAGAAAGTTTGATGAACGAAGCTATATCCTTGTTGTCAATAGATGATAGCTTCGTTAAGCTGACAAGAAATGGAGAGCCAAATAATCTATTCCTGCACCTAGCAAATGACGGACCCTGACAGAAGAAGTGGATCACAGTCTCTTCTTCCTCAGCGGATCTGCACGCGCGGCAGAAGTCGTTAAATGGGAGCCGCATCCTTTTCGCGTGTCTGCCCATAACGCAATGGCCCGTAAGTATGGCCACTGTGGTCGAGATGATGTTACGACCAAGTCCAAGCAACTGGTTCGTACGCCTACTATCCATCAATGGCCAGGTGAGTCTAGCGATGGAGCAGGACTTCTCATTGACCCAGGATAGGTTCGCGTCTCGAAAGAGTTTCCGCACAATAGCCAACTTGAACGAGGCAAGTGGCATGCCCAGCTCAATCGAAGACGATTCCGGAAGGAGTGCACCAGCTCTGGCGAGCTCGTCGGCCCTACAGTTCCCCAGAACATTACTGTGCTCGGGGACCCAGACCAGCGAGACGCTGAAGCGCTCAGAAAGAAGATCGAGATAGCGGCGACATTCCCTAACGATCCTGGAGTTATTCACAAAACGCGACAGAGATCTTATGGCGGCCTGACTGACGGAGAAGACCGAGACGCGGGTGGAAGGAGCACCGGTGACGAGGATCCATTGAGCGGTCCGGTAAATGGCCACCACATTCGCCTGAAACACACTACAGTAGTTCGGCAGCCGGAGAGAAATGTTCAGGTCCAGAGAACGGGTTAGCTTCCTATCTAAACTAAACCCCTTATAGTCTTGCAGCTGACACGACAAGCTGGTTATAGAAGTAATTCTTATCGCTTCGGACACTACAGCACAACAAGTTGTCTTCAATTACTACATGAATACGAAATTACGAATCATGTTGTGTCTAAATTATCGGAATTTGACAGACAGATTTTTATTAAACTTTCCATGACAATTTGCCCTCAGACTTTTTGCCAGTGAACTGGGGCTCACATCTTATATAAGCAAACTAGACTATGGCAACGAACATTGAATGGAAATGCAAACCATGATCGGCCACTTATTTTATGGATTTCCAATATTAAGAGATTGATTCTAGGAATGGGTTTCTTATGGAAATTGTGTAATAATACTGACGGATGGCTTTTATGTGTTTATGTTTGGGGGTATAAAAATTTTTTTTGAAACAACAATAATGTAAACGGTAGTAGATTAATATGTCAGACGTATCTGACCGCAGACTTCAAGGGGGTTATTTTTTAAACAGAAAATAACAACAAAAACAATAATAAGAACAATAAAGTATTTTTAACCAGAACATCAGAATTAACACCAACACTTCAGCTCTAGCAAACTACAAAATTAAATGCCTCATCATGGTTAAACAATTTAAAAGGAAATACTATGAGGCACCACATTACGAATTGGAAATTGTAGAAACTCATAAAAAAGTTTAATCATATAAATTATTCACAAGCATTTAAACTTTTAATGCTTTTAACAGAGAGAGTTAGAGAAAAATCATTTCTCTCGCACATATGTTTTTGTGTTAAATGCATGACCATTTTTTTTTATTTCATCATCGTATCCACTTACTTTTGTCGTTTGATCTCTTTTGATATATCACACCCTGTCAATAATGCTATTGTTGAAGAGAAGAATATATCGTGTATTGTGCAACTTGAAACTGTTACGGTGTGTGTCAGGCTTAGCTCAGCTACTCGTTAAAACTTAATAAATCCTATTTACAAGCGTAAAAAACAATTTATTTTGTTTACATTTATTTTTTTTAAATTTTTAAGTCTCATATAAACAAAATAAAAACAAATTATTCTTGTTTTTTCCAATATTATCTGTATGCCTGTGTAAGTACGTTTGTTAGTGTCCTTTTTTATATTTAATGTTTGTGAAAAATACGAAAAATTACTCTCGTACTGTCATAATGCGTTAAATAAATACGATTTATCACTGACTCTTTATCAGCAATACATGCAAATGCAAACAAGCTTATGTACATAAATTATTGGGTTTGGGGAAAAAGCAATTTCTGTTGGGAAACTTTCAAAATTTTAAAAACAATTGGAAATGCATGTTTTCAGAGTAGATTTCATTTCTGAATTACGACAGATACATACGTACATACATACATACATAATTGATCATTACAACCTTTTAGTGAGATTTACGATATAGCTTCTCACACCACTTATGTTGTGTACGTTAATTTTATACATGATTGGCGGGACCTACAGTTTAAAGTCGGCTCTGAACGACAGATTTTTGGGAAACTTTTCATGGCAATTTTATTTACTATCATAGTTTTTGCCGGAAAACTAAAGCAAAACCCAAGCAATAAATACAAAAACTATACACGAACAATAAAGTATTAAGTCGCAGTTACGAATAACAAAACCTTTCTTGGTAGCATGAAGACACAACAAAGGCTTGGTGAACAGAAAACTCTAAATGGGAGAGTGATAATAGCTATAGCACTGTCGAACTTCAAGAAGCCCTTCAGTATTATCAAATATGTATACTACCTTGCCTAGCACTTGATAAGCATACATGTGTTCTGATAATTTGTTTTCCTCTTCAGCATGAAATTATCTATGCCGTATCAATTTTCTTTAAATCTTTAATGTCCATTTAGAACGCTGTAAACTATTTTTTTGCTATTTCTGAAAAAATTTGATGCAAGACTCATATCTGCTTCCACTAAAATAACCAAGCAAAAGTTTAGATTGTAGGAAACCCGTTTTGCTTGGGAAAGTATCCGTCTGTTTTCTGTTTTCCCTTTCACCGAGTATACTCATCCAAACTCCTATTCTCTTCATACTGAATGCCTAACAAATTCACGAGTCTGTTCACTGTCCAGAATTCCTACATGATCGGTGATGCGACATAGGATGATTTTATTTTCCCTGTCTAGCTTGTCCAGACAGTAGTGCTAAGTAATTGCATCAGATAATATGATATGATATGTCTCATCTTCTGTGACGCCTGTCCAAGTCCATCCGTACACCAAATAATGATCAATGCTCTACAAAGGTATGTACATACATACATAATTCTTCATTACAGCCCTTGAGTTAGGATTACGACCTAGTTTATGTTCAACCTAGCTGCCATATTGCTACTACTCTGTCTTATTGCAGGCTATTTTCCAAACTACAGTAAGACCCCGCTTAATGCTGCTCCGCTTAACGCTGTTTCAGTATTATGCGGTAATATTAGGATTCCCCTAAATCGCACACTGTATGGATACTTGTTGTATATTATGTATCTTTTTCAAAGCTATTTTGTTAGTCTGTGCAGAATAAAGATTCCAACTGTATTTTCCGAATTCGCAATCACAGTACGAACGCATATTTCCCGCATCACAGTTGCTTTATTAGTTGCCTTGTTTAATGCTGTTTCGTTTAGCGCTGGAATGTATTAGAACGTATTCCCCGCGTTAAGCGGGGTCTTACTGTGTTTAAGTGAGAGCCTAGGAACAGCTAAGGGGAGAGTGCTATCAACCATTGCATTTGCCAGGTTTCGATGAACTTTGCTGAATCTTGTGTTTAATCTGTTCCCCATAATACTAATTTTGGTCTTTGTGGCTCTGGTCTTCACTATCATACGCCATGGGCATATATCCAATGTAGTTTTAAGAGCCGTCTTAGGATAAATTCCTATTACTTTGGTTACCCAACTTATGCTGAATTGGTCTCAGTCGAGTTCAGTCTACGAGTCTACTCAGTGGTCTCATATGGGTGATAGCCCCAATATATATGCAATCCTTTTGTATATCATTCGCACTGAAATGATTTTAGTTTACGGTTTTGTACTATTCCTAGATATATTGTTTCCATTTTCCGCAGGAGTAGCATAGTCTTTCATTTAGATTATATTCCCCCGTAGTTTGGTAGGTAGTGTGTTGGCTTATTAGACATGAGGCCGTGGTTCAAACCCCAGGTCAGACATCTCAAAAAAAACCAAAAAAATATTTCTTCTTCAAAAATTCTAAAAGTAAATAAATTAAATTGCCATGAAAAGTTTCTCAACAATCTCTCGTTCATAGATGGCTTGAAGCAGTAAGTCCCGCCACTTATGAATAAAATTAACACGCACAACGTGAGTGGTGTGGGAAACTAGGTCGTAATCTTGACTGAAGGATTGTAATGATCAATTATGTATGTATGTATGTATATATATTTGTTTCAATTATACGAAAAAGGGATTTTATTTTTTCTAAACGAACTTTTTCAAAAACTCAGTACTTTAGCCCCTACCCAATATTTTAGTAGAATTCCATCACATCAGATTACAATAAAATAAAATATTTATTTAACTACCAAAAATTTGTTACCAAACAACAAAAACAAAAACAACAACAAAAACAACAACAACAACAAAATAGATGCCAATTCATTTATTCAATCGTTCATTCTTGCATTTATTTTTACAACACAGTTAAATAACTTGAAATGTATCAGGATACGAGTGGCTCTTGATTAAAGAGAAAGAGTAACTGTAACTATGTTTGTATGAGTGTGTGTGTATTTATATGCATATGAATGGCATATTTTATGAGGGGCATCATATAAAATATGAAGCAATAAAGTGTTGAGAATACAAATTATGGTAAATGGAGTGTTTTTTCTGAACACTCGTGTACAATGTTTATCAAAAAAAAGCAAAAAAAAAAACATGGAAATGAAAACAAATACACACTTAAACAGCCACTCAAAATAGAGATGAATACAAAGGAATGGCCAAAACAGAAAGAGGGAGAGAAAGTGGTAAAAAGAAAGCCACTGCACGGTATAGAGTATAACAAAGGCAACCGAAAACAATCAACATTTTGTGGCAATACAGTGAAAAATAGTCTGTAACGAAACGTGTACATATTTGTTTAAGATTTAGTATGCAAAAGTGATCTCTTTACCATTCGGAAAAAGGTCCTTTACAAAATTGTAGCAAGAAGAAAAAGAAGAAGAGAGAAATAATCTATTTTCAAACAATGCCACTGGCAAGCAACGCGTACAAAAACCATAAAGAATCTTAAATGATGATGATGATGCTGAAGAAAAAAAAAACCAAAAGTGGCAACAGCATTGGGTCAGTTCTAAGCCACTTACTTAGAATATTCCTGACTGTTTAAAGGGGAAAAAATAATACAAAAAAAAGTACGAACAAATTGAAAAAAAAATCGTTTTTAAGAACACACAGAGTGTTTGTTTTGTGTTACAAATTTCGTTTACAGGCAAGTATGGATGGGGTCAGGTCCTCTTATCTTTGCTTTCTATTGAAATCTTTTAAATATTTCAAGAAGATTTCTTTTAATGCATTTTAAGTAAAGCTTGGAAAAAATAAAAAACTGTGGGTATAAAGAAAAAAAATATGAAAATTCTAGCAATTTACACCCAAAACACTTGCAGGCATTTATTTTTTATTTGATTTTCATTTTTCTTCTCAATTTTGTTTTCTTTTGTTGCTGTTATGTATTTATGTCGGTATTTTGTTTTTATTTATTCTATTATAAATTCAAATAAAACACAAACATAACAAAATAAACATTTTACTTTATTTTGTTTGCAATACAGAATACAAAGAAAGATAAATGCCTTGGAATAAATTTTATTTAATAATTTATGCCAATAGATATGCACCGTAAGAAATTAACGTGTATATTTCACGTTGACGTATGTTATAATCTCTTAGTTACACCTTTTAAAAGAATTGTCACGTAGTTAAGTGCCCATTAAGCATTGTATCTTCTAAAAAAAAAGAAAAAACATCACTCAAGCCAGGGCTTAGTTTAATAAATACTACGAAACAAAAAATTAGCGTTTAACCCAAGAGAATAGACATCCTTAGATCCGTTTTGGTAACTGGATAATTTGGTGCTCCTGTTGCTGAAACCACTTTGACTTTACATACATACATAATTGATTATTACAACCCTTCAGTCTGGATTACGACCTAGCTTCCCACACCACTTATGTTGTGTATGTTAATTTTATCCACAAGTGGCGGGACCTACAGTTTAAAGTTGATTCCGAACGACAGATTTTTGAGTCAATTTTTATGTCAATTTATATTTACTCTCAGAGTTTATGCCAGAAAGCTGTTGAGAGGAAGTCGCTGGAGAAAAATGTTTTCATATTGCGTTTTGTTGGAGATGTCTGACCTGAGGTTTGAATCTCGGCCTCATATGTATATAATAAGCCCACACATTATTGATTAGACTACGGCGACTTCCATGTCCGTATTCGAAAGATTAGCAAGGTCAACGGCATTTGTTTCTCTCTCCTATGACAGAACACTAGGCACTTACCCAAGAAATGAAGAGAACAGTTTTCTCCTCTTCCTAGCTTACGCAGAAATGAATGCCATTATGACCAAGATTGCGAATTATTATACATGAGCACCCAAGTGTTCAGCAATGACTACAGCTATTATGCTGTGACTGCTCATTTGGAGTTTAAGTACACTATTTATGCGCCCTTTATATAATCTTCGCTTTGGCCAGATCTGTTGCGCCATTTCACACTTTCGTTACTGTATTTCCAATTCTAATTTTACAGATTTTTAATGTTATTAATAATCTGGAGTCCTCATCACAAAATTCGATGGTACTATCACATCTGGCTAATTTATTCGCTCTACAGTTTCTTCGAATACCACTGTGTGTGTGGTACCCATATAACGTGAACGTTATATTGTTGTGTTGCCGCATTAACAGACTCACACTAGCGGAAAATTTTCCTAGAAGTCATTGTCTTAAAATTCAGTGATTTGGCAGACTCGGCAGACGTAATTTACGATTATATTACATTAAATCGCCGTGTTGGCTTATTAGACGTGAACTCGTGCCGAACAAAACGGAATATGAAGGAATATTTCTTCGAAGACTTCCTCTCAGCAGATTTCTGGCAAAACCTCTAAGAATCAATAAAATTGCCATAAAGGCTTTCTCAAAAAATCAGTCGTTCGCAGTCGAATTTAAACTGTAGGTTCTTCCACTCACACACAACATGAATGATGTGAGAAGCTAGGTTGTAATACTGACTAAAAGGTTGTAATGCCTAGTTAAGTAAGTAACATAACATAATTGGTCATTACAACCTTTCAGTCAGGATTACGGACTACCTTCTCACACCACTCATGTTGTGTGCGTTAATTTTATACGTGAGTGGCGGGACCTACAGGTTAAGTTGACTCCGCACGATAGATTTTTGAGAAACTTTTCATGGCAATCTGATGAGAGGAAGTCACCGAAGAAATATTTTTTTCATATTTTCGTTTTGATGTTTGGCCTGGAGCTCCAAACATGGCTTTACGTCTAATAAGCCAACACACACTACCTACTAGACTACGGCTACTAAGTAATACCTATGCCACATTCAGGCTTAAAGCAGTGATAGTTTAAGATTCTATTACTCTGCTGTGACCTATTATAACTGTTCTACTTATTCAACTTTAATTGATTTTTTCGCTTCTTAGTATTTCTGCTGTAACAATTTTCTGCACAAAAATTTCACAAAATTTCTTAATGCATTCTGTTTTGGTTAGTTTTTCTTGTTTAAATATTATTTTCATTAAAAAGTGCTTTATTGGCAATTTCCCTTTGGCTAAACTTTTATAAATAGTACTTAATATCCGCTCTTTAAATAACCGTTAGTATCAATGAGACGCCATCAGCAACGACTGTTAACCAACCAACTAAAAACAAAGAGAAAAAAAACTAACCAAAAACAAAAATTATACGACCATTCAACTTGCAACAGAAACGACAACAATAATGACAATAACAAAACAAATACATTCATACATACATATATATAATAAAAATAATACTAACACTGAGAAAAGTTAAAACAACAAACTTTATACTACAACATGTTGTCGTTACTGTTGTTGTTGTTTTGCTTTTATATTGGCAGCAGAAAGAAAAAGTTTCTCTTAAGAAAATTGCATTTATCAATTGAAAAGTTTTTTGTTTTGTTTTTTATTTTGAATTTTTGCAAAAAAGATTTACAAAAACAAAACAAACGGATAAAAAAAACTTAAAACAAACACAATCACAAAAATCTAGAGAAATAAACAATTTTTTACTGAAAAAAATATTTTTTTTCTTCAGTTTCTCTTTCTTTCTATACTTTTTAAGCTTTCATTTTTATACTCTCTTCGGTTTTTGGAAAAACAAAAATCCCAGTAACTTTTAGAAAATAATGAAAAGTATCGGGCTTTAGAAGAAAATAAAAACAACAAAATCTGCTTAAAATCGTAACTTTACATTAAAATCCGTAAGAAAATGTGGTATTGTTTTAAGAGTTTTAAAATTTCAAATATCTTTGGATAAAATGAAACAAAAATATGTACGTATAGTTAGCTTAACGTAATGGGTGCTGTGGAGTCGTATTAAAACAACAGTCTTGCTTAAAACCTGCTTGATATAGATAAACTCTGGCTTACCCCTCTTTTATCAACTATTGGGTGTATGCATTATATTCCATACATACATACATACATAATTGGCCATTACAACCCTTCAGTCAGGATTACGGCCTAGCTTCTCACACCACTCATGTTGTGTGCGTTAATTTTATACATGAGTGGCGGGACCTACAGTTTAACGTCGATTCCGAACGTCAGATTTTTTGAGAAACTTTTCATGTCAATTTTTATTTACTCTCGAGAGTTTTTGCCAGAAATCTGCTGAGAGGAAGTCGCCGAAGAAATTTTTTTTCGTATTTAATGTTCTTGGAGATGTCCATTTGAAAATCACAACTCAAGACTCTCTGGTGTTTTATGTTGAAGTGGGACCGATTCTTGTGAGTAACATATCAAACAAATACCGGGTTGTTAGACAGGATAAAATCGCGGTAGTCTAATAGTTAGTATGATGGTTTATTAGATGAGAGCCCGTTGTTTAAGCACTGGCTCATACAAGTCGCCGTAGTCTAGTAGGTAGTGTGTTGGCTTATTAGACGTAAAGCCAGGATTTGAGCCCCAGGCCAGACATCAAAACAAAAATACAAAATACTGCGGCGACTTTCTCTCAGCAGATTTCTGGCAAAAACTCTGATAGTAAATAAAATTGCCATGAAAAGTTTCTCAAAAATCTGTCGTTCGGAGCAGACTTTAAACTGTAGGTCCCGCCACTCATGTATAAAATTAACACACACAACATAAGTGGTGTGAGAAACTAGGTCATTATCCTGACTGAAGGGTTGTAATGACCAATTATGTATGTATGTATGTCATACATCTCGTACAAAACAAAGTATGAATTCCTCTCAGTAGTCTTCTGGCAATATATCTGAGAGTAAAATAAATTTGCAATGAAAAGTTTCTGAAGTCTATCGTTTGGAGTCCTGCCACTAGTGGATAAAATTAAGCAACACAATATGAGTAGTAAGGGAAGCTAGGTTGTAATCCTGACTAAAGGGTTGTAATGACCACTTAACGTATAATCAAATTCTTTCTAAACTATTTCTCCATTTTTCTTAGAAGACTTTACTAAATTTACACTGTATTGTTTGCAAACATCACTGTTTTTTCTTCCATTTGAAGATTTTTTTTCTTAAAATATGATCAACACTTAGGGAATGACCCTTACTCCATGCAATGTAATCTGTTGCAGCTACGCAAATAAGCTGTAGTAGGGCACAAAAAAGTCTGTACAATATATCGACCTGATATTTCAATCTGTTCATATTGTAACAGGAAAAACTTTCGCATCAATACTGCAATCCGAACAATTCAGCTAAGAAACTGACAGAGATATTTTCACAGGGTTTTTGAATTTTAAAAATCGTTTCAGTCGTTCCTTATATACCAAGCGTTTCTATTCACGAATCCCTGACCACCTCGCGGAAATACTATTAACTATGTATGCAATAGGAATGTCAGATAGCACCTCATTGTTAGAGGGAATAAGACAAGTTCTTTACCACTATAACCAATACAACAACCAAGTATGTTTTCATTGAGGGTAGACAGAAAATAATCCTGCCATTCTAGAATCTTCTACAGTACACCAATTAACTAAAACAAAACAAAGAAATAATATAAAGAGATGGAGGAGATATTTTGTGATAACAAATACTCCATTTTTAATTACAACTACAGGCCTATGGTGTGACAATTCGGGGCTTCCGGCAATGTTCCGGTGGTCTAGGCCTATATTTTGATAATTATGAATAAAAAAGGCAGTAATTTACGTGTTATTGGCTTTGGAATTAACTTTCTTTTAGGCTTTCTGATTAATGCAATGTTATTTGGACAAGGTGGCCATTCTGAGAGCTATGCAATGCTTGATTGGTTATGACCATTCAAAAATCATACTTAAACCAATTTTAAAAATGTGCGATTTTTTATAGAAAACTACTCTGTGGGAGAGATGTACAGGATGGGAACAGAGTTTGCAATTTCGGAACTGTTGCGAAATCCGATAGTCTCATTTAAACTGTAAGTTTTATGGCTGCTGTTAAGGATGCACAATTTCATTGATGACAAGAAGATGCGAGTAGTACTACTAGGCTCTGCTGGACTTATCTGAATAGGAGGTCTAATTGCTAATATCACAAGAAAATAAAATTACCCAACACTGAAGAGATCTTACGATAGAGAGGTGGAGGTTGTTGGCCTCTCATATTCAGTCGTGTTTGACTGAACTCTCAAAAATAAAGATTACCATTACAGGCACCTTTATTTTAGATATGGAATGTATTCCTACAGGGTCTTTTTAATGTCCGGGTTTGTTTGACAAAAGGTCTTAGTTTCTAAGGAGGAACTAAAAAAAAAAATGGCTAATGAACGAATTCTCGTTGTAGTGCACGATAGGCTATGGAATGGACCTTGAACGGCAATGTTGGACAGAACAGGTGAGTACTATTTATTTCACTGAAGCATAAAACTTAAAACAGTGAAACATAAATCACATTGCAATGGAGTTCTAAAAAATCAATAGAGTTGGGTACCCTACAGTCCTTTCCTACTGTCCTTTGTATTTGTAACGAAATGTTAAACGAGACAGAATATCCGAGCTTTTCATGAAAAGTGAACTACAAATGCTACTGCAAATACTACTTTTGTGTCACAAGTTACATTATTTTGGCATCCATTTAATGACCCTAGAACATATTCAGAGAAGAAACAGTTTCTGAAGCATCTTCCTTTTTAACTGTACAGCTTCATAGACCTTTCTAAAGCATGCTGAAAGCTTCTGGTATTGAGATTAAAACAGGGTATCTTAATTTGGGTGAGGAAGGATAATACATTCTGCAAGAAAATCAGTGTGTGTTATCCAAATCCCTGGTGGAGAAAACATTTTAATAAAGTCTACTAAAATTAAAATTTCAACAAAACCCCATACAAAACAATAAGTTTTGAACCACTGTTCTATGAGGTCTACATATTATCATCTTTAGAAATAAAGTTACCGAACTAATCGTATTTTATTAGGGAACTTTTTCTCTACTTCAATATAAGTTGGTAAACAACAACTACAACAACATCAACAAAAGTACAAAAATTGTACTCCACAATATTTTTACATTGATTTTTTCATTCTTCAGTCATGCCTTTTACTAACAACCATTCTTCATTCCGTGCACTCTTTTCATCGCATTCATTCATTCAGTCATTGGTTCCATTAGTAAAAACGCTCTTTTACTAAAAAGTTGCAGGATTTTGTTTAAAAAGTAAATGAAAACCAATGACACCCATATGTTTTAGCAAAAAGGAAAAAAAAAAACTGATACACATAGTAATACACACCTACTGACATAGAGAGCAAGATATACGAGCTGAAACATATACAGAGATTGAGGCATTCCTACTGTTGTTATATGTATATGGTTGTACTACGTACGTATATATATGGTATATAAGAGTGTAGTGGTGTTTATGTACATATTTAGCCACAAATGTTCATCGTTGAATATAATTTACTCATTGTGTGTTTTAGATGAGAAATTTTCTGAGGATCCACATACGACTGCAATATTGAAAGTTTTTCGTTTTCTTTTAATAAGGAAAGTTATGCATTAACGTTTATATGTAGAGTAGGTAACGATGAATGACACACGTAGATATGCATATGTGGGCCTTATACAAGGCAACGTAGTTGATTTACATCTGACTATATGAAGTCACCATAGTCTAGTAGGTAGTGCACTGGCTGATTAGACGTGAGGACACGGTTCAAATCCCAACGGAACCAAATATAGAAAAATATTTCTTCAAATTTGTGGCCAAAAATTCTGCGAATAAAAAAAGTGACATGAAAAGTTTCCCAAAAAAATCTGTCGTTCGAAGTCAAATTTAAAAACTGTAGGTCCCGCCACTCATGTATAAAATTAGCGCACACAATGTAAATGGTGGGAGAAGCTGGGTCGTAATCCTGTTGTAATCCAAGGGTTTTCTTGTTCAATTATGTACGTACGCATCTGAAGGAACTGAATCGGCTGGGTAGACCATTTTGGTTGTGCCCCTTAAGTTTCTAAGTTACGTAGTAATTCTCTCATAAACTTCTTAATAACATTAATACCAGGCTTTCCAGAACCCTCATAATACTTTATCAATGTAGTGTTAAAAGTTCTAAGCAATTTTGGCAACGAATGCAAAAAATTTCTAAAACACAGGAAGAAGTTATTAATTCCGACATTGAAAACCAGAAGTTGAATTTATTTAAACTTTGCTTCATAGCCAACTGATATTTAAGCAGTTAAAAGCATTGCTAGTCCGGTGATATATTCCTCACTGTCTTCTATTTAAAACACTCTCTAGGACCACACCCATTTACTTTATCTTCAGTGAAAAGAAAAGTCGTTCAATGCCAAACAAAAAATTGAAAAACAAAATAATTTTTCATGGGGTATTCTTTTTTGCTTTTTGTGCGGTGAAATGAAAATCAGAATGTTTCTTTTGTTTCTAATGAAAATTCATTAAAGAAATCTTTCTAGCAAAAGGATTTTTTCCACAGTTTTTCTGTTTGTTTTCATGTTTCTATGAGTTTTTGTTTTTGGTTTAAGACGAGAGTGTAAAACTCTGTTTTAATACAAACGATAACAATGAATCTGTGTGAGTATATGTAGGCGAATATATAAGTGTGGGCTTTTAACAATAACAACAACAAGAACAACAACTATTTAAAGAATCCAACACGTTCTTGAAAGTTTTTCAATTCATTGAAAAGTCAGTCAGTGTTGGAATTTTTCATCGTCGACTACTTATGGTAGTAGCCACGGAACAAAAAAAAAAACACAAACAAATCCCACCAAAACACAATATGCCCGTTAGTTAAGCTAATGGACTTTTCTTAAATAATAATGATGTCAACGATAATGATGATGATGATGAGTATGCTTACAATGATGCTTTTGATAATGAACATCAGGATAAAGGATAATAATGCTGATGCTATTGCTGTTGCTGCTATTGATGCATCCATACAGCAGCACTTCAAAAGCTTTCTATTACTTAATGTTCACTTTTGGTATTAATACAGATACAAGCATACATACATACATTCTCTTACTCTTATGTAGGCACACATACATACATACATATACATTCGTTGCTTATTATTACTTATTTACAAAAGTTCTGTTAGTCTATTAAGAGTACACATTCTCTCTCTCTCTCTCTCTCACTTTCTTTCTATTTCAACATGGCTACACATACTCATTCCTTCTTTGTGGCAAAATCTCTCTCAATTGTTTAACAACAACAATGTGAATGCATGTGCACAAACAAGGTTTATGTTTGGTTGTGCTCGAGCACAGTTTTAAAAGTCTCCTCGTACTTTATTAACGACGTATGAGAAACAATGCAATTGCATTGTAAAACAACAACAACAACAACAATAATGACGGCTTAATGAAATGTAGTTCAACGAAAAATTTTGCAATAAAATTAATGGAATTAAAAGAGAGAAGATTTAAAAAGAGGAGAACATATAAGAAAATAAAGTTAAATTGGCGCATTTTAGCAGCATTAGAGTTGAGATTTAATTGTGGTCGGTATTAGAGTGAGTTCAATATGATAAGAAGTCAAAATCATGCCTTTTGCCTGTAACGCGAGTAATATTGACGTGCATAACCGCCATCTCGTATGAAAGTTGCTTTATGGTAAGTTCTTGATTGACAATGATTTTATGAGACGTGTCTTTAATTCGAGCAAAAATTTATGGAAATACTGATGCTTGGGTAGGGTAGTAGTAGTGGTGTGTCAATGCTATGCAGGAGAAGACGTACCAATTTTTATCATAGTTTCGAATTTTTTGAAGTTATGAATAAAATTAAGCTTTTTGACCCCTAATGCCCTACGTTCAGCATCCAGGGTCAGATAGCATTCTTTGTTAACAAAGTTTCTCACCACAATTTTACAATCCTTACATACATACATACATAATTGGTCACTACAAAACTTCAGTCAAGATTACGACCTAGCTTCTCATACCACTTATGCTGTGTGTATTAATTTCATTCATGAACGACAGATTTTTTAGAAACTTTTTCATGGCAATTTGATTTAGTCTCGGAGTTTTAACCAGAAATCTGCTGAGAGGAAGTCACCGAAGAAATATTTTTTTATTTCGTTTTGTTTATAAAACTATCATCTTGCTTAGAAAGTGGGCGAGTAGACGCCTGGTAGGTAGCGTGTTGGATTATTAAACGAGAGGCTGTGGTTAAACCCTTGGCTCAGACATCTCGCCCAAGATGAAAAAAACTCTGAGGGTAAAAATTGCCATGACGAGGTTGGATGCGATATCTTTTAACACGATTTTAAGCTAAATCGTGGGTTGTTTCTTTACTGACTATAAAGGCTGCGGCTGTGCGAATCTGGTAGAAAAGTTTTTCTGAAATCTGTCGTTCGAAGTCCACTTTAAAATGTATGTAAATTAGCACATACAACATGGGTGGTGTGAGAAACCTGGGTAAAGGGTTGTAATGACCAATTTCACACATTTTTTCACATTGATTGTATTTACATGTCAAAATATCCAGTTAATCACTCCCCCATTCAGTTTAAGATTCGAACTAGGCTTTGGTATTTACGCTGCTATAGCATCAGTAAGGCTGCAGTATGCAGTTTGCATGCAGTTCTACTACTGTATATAGACTTTGTAGATATGCAAAGTAACCAAACAATGCATCAACTATAAATCCG
Source organism: Sarcophaga variegata (assembly GCA_932273835.1). Taxonomy (NCBI): domain Eukaryota; kingdom Metazoa; phylum Arthropoda; class Insecta; order Diptera; family Sarcophagidae; genus Sarcophaga; species Sarcophaga variegata. Next base: position 113,845,293 of record OW026361.1, read on the forward strand.
ATGCCTGATTGCTTTTTGACTGCGTTAAAAATACACACTGACGACGTTTTGAAATAGAATACATTGTCAGTGTTGCCGTTTTTGGTTATTTCTAACCAAAATTGGTTATTTTTTTGTTCAATGTGTTGATGTGTAGATTTTTCCGGTTTTGGTTACTTTTTTTGTTTTGTTTGTTGTCAAAAAATTTATCCAATCCTGAACATGAAAACTTTTAATTTTTTTTATAATTAAAAACGTTAAATTTTGATCAATGTTAATTTTTAATACATTTTATGATACATTGACAACACCTATTAAGCTATTTTAGTACCAAAATTGCGACTATGGTATTAAAAATTATTGCGAATTTAATTTTGGTTATATTTTTTCTTATTTGGTTATTTTTTCACAAATGTTGGTTACAATATTTTTTTTCATGGTAACACTGTACATTGTATATATTTTGTACAGCGGCATTATGTAACACGATACTTTGTTCAGACACAAAGCAACTAACATTTTGGAAGGCAGCCTAAGTAAATTATATTAAGGATATAAAATAAGGATTACGACCTATTTTCTCACACCAAACAAGTATATTGTATTCATTTTATCCATGAGTTCAATGTCGACTCTGAACTACACATTTGACAAGTTTTTCATAGCAATTGTGTTTCCTCTCAGATTTTTTGCCACGAGGTTCGCTGATTTTACGATCCCTTAATTATCCTATCATTTCTGGATGAATATGTATGTGAAGAACCAAAATTGTTGAATTTGGGACGATATCAGTACACATGAGATGCAAAAGCGTCCAATGCACTCCGAAAAAGTCACTGTCTGCTATGGATTTAGAGCTGACGACAGAAAACCAGTAATAATGTTGGATTTTAAAATTTTAAGTATAAATTACTCGTGAATCCTTTAATAAATGATGTGGACTAAGAAATATATACATCAGTAGTAGAATTAAAAGAATTTCATTTCCACGTATTAACCTTTTTTCGTAACCCACTGTTTAATTTCCCTCAAACATTTTCAATTACACCAAAGTGATCCTGGCCACTGTGTTACTATTTGTACTCCATTACTGACAAAATTTCAAATACATTAGATTTTCACGCATTTTCTTTTTGTAAATCGAAACACTCATGCTGGAATTCGTTTGTATTTCAAAGTATTTCGTTTAAAGGATTTCAGTAAAATATGTGTACACATGCAGAGACTTATTGTTGCACTTATTCAAGTAAATATTCCCAACAGCAAAACATAGTAGTAAAGGACGACTCACCTTTTGTGTACAATTTTTCTCTTTTTTCTTTTCTTCTTTTTGTTTTTGTTCTTTAGAAAAAAAAAAGATTAAATGAAAGAATGAAAAAAAAATAATCTGCATAAACAAGAGCAACTGAGTATCTGAAGCGCATAATGGCATCAAGGGTGACATACGCCAGACAATGGAATTCTTATACAATGAATGCAGGCGTTTCCTCTCCATACAATGACACGAAGAAACGAATACATAAACACAAAAATAGAAGAGGACGAGTATGTGTAATAGAAACAAAACAATGTTGCTTTGTTAAAGTTTTTCTAACGTTTTTCCTTGATTGTAAATTAAAGGAAAATTTTGTAAATTTGAAATCATCATGTTAGTCCAGTGGATAGGGAGTAGGGAGAAAATGCAAAAACTTAAGCTCAGAGTCGCTTAGAAAAGCTAGAAAGGTCAAGACAATACACAGACGGGTTTTGCTGAGGACAACTAGCATGCGACTGAAGATGTTTTAGAGAAATCCAGAGTATTGATCAGACGATGTGGCATACAATCGGGTGTCAATCGCTGGTCCCTATATTGAATTTTTGTAAACTGCTTGGAGATATACTCTCACAGTGGGAAAAAAGTACGTCCGCTCTAAAAATTGGCAATCTTCGATATGAATTAAGTGAAAGACAACCTTTTCTCGAAAGTTTCTATCCATTTCCATCTTTGTGGATACAAAAGTAAACAAAATTATCGTTTCAACTGTATGATGTGATGTTTACTCAGGAGGCGCTATCGGATCTTTTTTTTCAAAAACGCTGTGTTGAGTAGACACGCCATTCTCTACGACTTTTTGCTACATTATTGACGAATTGTCATTGGAGAACACGTGGTTTCAAAAGGATATCTAATCGGGACTGCTATGGTGCTTTGCATTGGCTGGCAATGTGGTTTTCAGACACATTATAGCGCATTGCATTATGGGCACGTAGGCGAGTTACAATAGTCTTGGGCACCTTGCGAATCATTTCTACAGAAGCTGCAGAGAAAGTAAAAAGAAAAGGGAAACTGTACCAACTGGGAACACGCCCGGTACTATGCTCAGCTGAATATGGTTGTCAGGGCTGCATAATACATTGCATAATATACACGCAGATGAGTTACAATCCAGTTGGGCACATTGAAAATCACTCATGCAGACACTGCAGAGATGAGGAAGAAAAGAAGACTTAGCTGGGAACAAGCCAAGCACTATGCCACAGGACATAAAGGCATTTTGGTGCCTACAATATAGATGACATGGAGGGACTGTCACACATTGACGTTGGCAATCTGAGTAGCTTCATCTGAAGCTCCGAGTAATTCCGGCACTAGGGGATATGACACAATGGACCCTGTGTAGCCTAAGTGTGCCGCCAACTTTTTTGGGTGGACAGCCACCCCTACTTTCTGATCTAGCTTTGAATGGCGGGATATCTCTTACTCTAGTGTTTAGACAAGATTATGAAACCATATGTTGATGGTCCCGGATTTTACACGCTCCAATATGTTATACCATTCCCAGCTGTCTTCGAATGCTAGAACTGTAATTGAATTGTTCTAGTATATTGGAAAATCTATGTAGCCAAACAAAATATAGTTCAATATGGTTAAAACGCATGATCTTGGCAGCCAATTGATTGTTACAAAACGTTTAATTAATCATACGCCTAACTCTCCTCTTATCAGGTTCATGATATTGTGTGATGATGTGAAACCATCTTGTTCAAACCATATGCCAATCATTGAAGCTATGATACTAAATTATAATTATTCCAAAACCTTGTTTATAATTATCTGGCACCAGAATCTGTTTTCGAGCAGAGTTTTTCAATGAAAACGAAATATATCAGAACATAATCTGTTTATACCTTCCAAAAAACGTCACCTAAGTGTTCAGTGACGGCTGCAGATCGCGTGACAAAGTCGAATGCCGAATCTTTTCAGCAAAGCTAAATCAAAAATAGTTTCTTTACTGGCTCTAAAGATTCGACATTAAACTGTAGATCCCGTCATTTATGGATGAAATTAATAAACACAATATGGGTGATAAGAGAAGCTATATGGTAAAGCTATGTTAGTAAAGATCAGTTAAGTAAGTAAGTAAAGAAAGTGTATCGACAGTAAAATAATCATTTGACTTTTAGAGAGTGCATATGAAGTCGCCGTAGTCTAGTAGGTAGTGTGTTGACGCAAAAGCCTGGGTTCGAGCCCCAGGCCAGGCAGCAAAGACAAAATACAAAAAGTATTTTTTCGGCGACTTCCTCTCAGTAGAACTCTGAGAGTAAATAAAAATTGCCATGAAAAGTTTGTCAAAAAATAAAAATCTGTCGTTCGGAGTCGACTTTAAACTGTAGGTCCAACCACTCATGTATAAAATTAACACACACAACATAAGTGGTGTGAGAAACTAGGACGTTGTACAATGGGTCAATTCGACCTCCGGGTACTGTACTTGTCTTAATTGACAAGTACACATCCTCTACCCTAACCTAACCTAACCTAGAGAGTGTATATACCACATCAGCACATTCGTAAAGACTGGTACCACGGAAAGTTTAACTGAATTCCGAAAAGAGATTGATATTCTTTTGCAGAGGAACAAACAAATGGTCGTTTACAAACTTTACTTATTTTTTAAAGGAAGGAAATGCGTTAAGGCTGGGAAAATATCACAATGACTTCGTGAGTAGCTGTAGTGAAGATACCACATATTCTCTACCAGCGCTGTGCACTTAGAAACCTAAGAAGAAGAATTTTTGGGCACCCAAGGGTTTGTTGATAAAATGCGTCTGGCATTAGTTGATTTGGATAAAATCCATAGTTTTATAAAACTATCAGGATGGCTTAGAGATGCCAGCCAAGAGTTATATATGTATGTATAACAATATAAGTCGCCGTAGTCTAGTAGGTAGTGTGTTGGCTTATTAGACGTAAAGCCAGGGTTCGAGCCCCAGGCCAGACATCAAAACAAAATACAAAAAGTATTTCTCCGGCGACTTCCTCACAGCAGATTTCTGGCAAAAACTCTGGGAGTAAATAAAATTGCCATGAAAAGTTTCTCAAAAATCTGTCGTTCGGAGTCGACTTTAAACTGTAGGGCCCGCCACTTATGTATAAAATTAACACACAACATAAGTGATGTGAGAAACTAGGTTGTAAACCTGACTGAAGGGTTGTGATGACCAATTATGTAGGTATGTATGTATGTATAATAGCATAGGTAAGCAAGCTATGCTTTTCGAATTCACTGTCAATTAAAACCTTAACTTATAGAGAGCTCTTTCAATATTATTTCATATTTCAATAAATATTTCATAAACTTAATACTCAAAGCCTTTGAAAGATATCAGCAAACATTTTTAAAAAATATGCGAATAATACTTCATTATTAAAAAAAAGATATCCATTCTGAATGGAATACTTATTACACAATAAAATAAAATCAAAAAATAATATTTTTTCGTATCTATTTTTATAAAATCCAATTGGTTTTCATTTTATTCAATTTTTTTATTATTACACCAAACAACAAAAAAGAAAAAAGAACACTCACAGAGGAAAAAGTAAAGTTTTCCCCGAAAATAAAAAGTAAAAATGAGAATTCAGTTTCATTCTATTTCTCCTGGTGAATAATGGCATAAAAATTCATTTATTATTTAAATTTAGTCCAAACACATAGAAATTTATTAAACAATTCATCAAATCATCAATTTATCATTATTGACTTTGTGACATTTTATCGCTTGCTTTCAACAGAAATGCATTTTCAATAACACAGCAGCAACAAATTTCATACAAATAATGCCACAAAGAAGCAAAAAAGAAAGTCTGAAACTAGGAAGGGAAGAACAGGAGAGAGAGAAAAAAAATTTCGAAATTTTTCTATCGACTGTATTTAGCAGAACAAAAAAAAGAGGATATTCAAGGGAATGAGGGAGGTATGAACAGTAGAAGTAAAAAAAAAAAAATAAAAACTGTAAACCCACAAAGCCAGAAAAGGAAATCTAATAAAGTTTTTAAGCATTGAAATCCATTGAACTGTTTAATAAGCTGGCAATATACAGAGAAACAGAGAGAGAGAGAGAGAGAGAGAGAGAGAGAGAGAGAGAGCCACTGCTGCTGCTGCTGCTACATTTATAGACTTTATTGCCAATAGCTAGTGTTCCCTAGCTATTGCTGTATAAAACGTTTCATTTCTTTCATTTCATTGTGTATTATTTTTCCTCCTTTTTTTCAATATTTTCATACTGCATTGAATTTCAATGTTGAATAAAATGTGTTGGAAGGATAACAGAAAAAAAAGAAAATATTTTTTTTATGCAATTTATTGATAAAGTAAAGGAATTCAAAACAGTTGACTGGTATTATAAGATGGTTTCAACAAAAATTATGTTTTTTTTTCTTTCTTTCTTAAATCTTTTTTTGCAAAAGGGAGAAGGGGTGGCATAATGAATAATAATTGAAATGCAAATTCCTTTCTTATCATACTTAATAATAATTATGTCTTCAGGCAAATACGTTTTATGCGATGAAATTGAGGCATAAAAATCAAGAGACTGACATAAAATTTGCAATTTTCGAAAAAAGAAAAAATAATCACTTTGAGGAGGTAGGAAAAAAGTTAGAAAAGAGAAATAATATGTAAATTTTTTAATATGAAAATAAGTTAACGTTTCCACAGAAATCACTGTTGGTCTACTGTTCAAAACATATTTTAAGTCGATTTAGTAATACCGCCAATCACTGCCCAATAATGTTTGGGAATCAGTAGAGCGTCAACAATACTTACTTAATGTTTATGATACAAATCTGTTACGTTACTTCTTATACTTTACGACGATATTAACAAAAATTTCCAATAGTTTTGATGGATCTTGATTGTTTATTGCAAAATGTGTCAATTTTACATTTGCCCGACTACCAGAAGTCGGCAAATATTTGTGTTCTTTGCAAATATTATTATTTCTCTTTGCGCAAATATTGGCCAACTTTTGATGGTTGCTCAAACGTGAAATTGTCACATTTTCCGATAAACAATCAAGATCCATCAAAATTTTTGAACTAAAAGTTCATTTGAAAAAATATATGTATATATATATGGAAAACAATAACTATGGTAGTTTGTGTCCGATTTGATCAAACAAAGTGTCAATCTCTTCACAAGATAATGTTCTTTCAAAATGTCATCACATATTTTATATTTTTTGATCAAAGTTTGCCACTATAAACGGACAAACTTGAAAAAATATGGAAAAAATGCGCATTTGTGCAGTTTACCTCATCAAACTTCATATTATATTAAGTCAAATAATATATATGTGTACATTGCTTTGAAGGGCCATCCCTCTCCTTTCGAATAAGGTTTAAATTTTATACATCGGTTCAGAAATGTTTGTGCAATCAATAAATTTGTATAAAAAGATCAAAAGTACTGTTTTTGTCAAATAAAACAAGTTTGGAGTGTTTGAGAAATAAAAAAATTTTCTTTTAAGTTTTTCTCATCAAAACTCACAACCTACACACTATGTCATTAGCTGGGTGTATTTCATTTTTTTTTTACTTTCTCGCATAGTGTAATTAATACTGCTGTTAATAGCGCATGCAAGGAATGCAATCCATAAGAGATTGAAACTCATACCACCGAAGCTACTAACTTCCACACTATCTACACAGGAAGCTTTCTCTGTTTAGGTATCCATACAAAGACATACATCGCTAGTCATGACACCTCTTTAGTCCTGGATTACATCGGAGTTTCTCACATCACTTATGTTGTGTCTGTTAAATTTATACATGGGTGGAGGTATTTACAGTTCAAAGTCGTTTCCGAGCTACATGGCAATTTGCATGGCAATTTTATTTTACTCTAAGAGTTGTTGCCAGAAAGAAATCTGCTGAGAGAAAGTTGTCGAAGTAATATTTATTTATTAATTACAATACAATTACAAATTATATTCTAATTATATACGAGCGGAGTAACTTGACCATATGCTCGGTGTAGTGTCACCAGAGTCTCTGGTGGAAATCCAACCCACGACCCTCACGTTTATAGTCTAGCATACTGCCCACTAGACTACCAGGGCACCCTAATTACAAATTATATTCTAATTATATACGAGCAGACTAAAGTGAACTTATGCTTGGTGTAGTGTCACAGACCAGAGTCTCTAGTGGGAATCGAACCCACGACTATCACGCTAATAGTCTAGCACACTACCCACTAGACTACCAGGGCACCCAAATCGAAGAAATATGTTTTTCATATTTCGATTGGCCTGTCAGCAACTAATCTTGAAACTCAACGATTATAGAAAACACAACGAAAGGCAATTAACCGTTGAAAAAACATTCAACTTGAGATCAAGGATATCATTTGGGACATTGACAGAAGCATATGAATGCTGTCTAGATGTTTCAAAACCTAGTCTCAATATCTGGCAAACTTAAGCTTAAGTAACTATTGCTGTCGATATTCGCATTAAATTTCATTTTTTCTTATTCAATGCAAAGACTTCGCTTTTAGAAGGTTGACATGATGTTGCAATAATCCTTCAATCGCTGTTAACGAAATATATAATTTCTAACAAAAACCCTCCAGAATGCGAATCTGCAATGGCTTTACCAAAGGAATGTGAAACTAGATCGGCCATGTTTTCAAGATGATGAGTTCAGAATGATATTGATTGATAGCCTCGAGGCAGTAGAAGGCGAGATGGTTAGATTCATTCTGTACATGGACTATATTTGCTAAGAGTGGCAAAAGATTTAAATTGAAAAACACTTACGAGTACACCCTCTAAAACCATTGTGATAACATTGTGATTAACTGTTAAGATAATCAAACGGCAGTCCTTACTTTATAACGCAATAACTATTAATGCAATGTTTCCCCTTAAAATTAAACCAATATTACCAATACTATTACAAATTAATAAAAAATGTTGTTAAAATATTTACAATTTTAAGATTTTGTAAAAACAAAAAAATCAAATAATAAGAACAAGTTATACAATAAATTGTCACCTTTGGGGCAAACACGTTTCATATTGAATACAATGTAAGCGTTAACCAATGTTTCTTACGATATCACTGAAAATAAATCAAAGATGGAGTAACTGAAGGCAAGAAAAAAATGCAAATTGTTTTTAAGCAAGGAAATGTTTTTGGGGATAATTTACAAAATTATGCACTGCGAGAAATTACGTGAGAGAACGGAAAAAAATCTAAACATTGTACAAATGATTCAAATGAGAAATAAATGACAAGAAATACTATTCCAATTGAAAGGAAAGTGTAGAAAAATAAAATACTCACCACTGGCAGAGTACTTCTTGCCACAGTTTTCACAAATTCTGAATGATCTTATAACTGAACTTTGGCTTGCATAAGAATGCTTCTTGACGGCATACATGAGACATGTTTATTTAGACACTGTACCATCAGTAACCAAATTAAGAAAAAGTTAGGTTCAACTACTTACTTAATTGGCCATAACACCCGTTTAACGGATTTCGGCCTGCCGCAACACATCTTTCCTTGCGCCTCAGCTTTTTGCGCGCCTACGCCAGGTGGTTACACCAATCGATGGCAGGGCTTCCTCGATTTGGTCCTTCCAACGGATACAAGGTCATCCTCTTCGCCGACTTCCGCAGATTCCTGCATCAAATACCTGTCTCGCCGGAGCATCCTCTTTCATTCCAACGACATTGGCGAGCCAGCGCAGTCGCTGGATGTTAATACGCTGCACAACGTCTATGTCGTTGAGGAGCTCATACAGCTCACTGTTGGATTGGATACGGAAATCATCGCCAACTCGCACTGGATCGAAGATCTTACGAAGGACTTTTCTCTCGAACACTCTCAAGGCTGCCATGTCCATGCCTCTGCGCCATAGAGAAGTACGGGTGGGATGAGCGTCTTGGTTCAACTAGCTTGGAGAAAAAAAACCCACAAGTATCATGTTGATATTAAATTTGATTTAACTCGGTAAAGTTGAGATTGAACTTCTGTATCGAAATCGTTAAGAACTCTAGCATCGTCCATGAATTTATGAAAAATTAAAACAAGAAGCGGTTTCTGAGCCAAAATATTTTTCAATTTTTTTATAATTCACTGAATGCATACTTAGCTTGTTAGTCTATTCCGGCGGTAGAGAGTTTGTCTTACCATTAAAAACACATGCAAGTCTGCCGGAAAGATTTGCCTGTAAACAATATTTCTTTTAACACCTGTTATGCCAGTCGCCGTGGTCTAGTAGGTAGTGTGTTGGCTTATTAGACGTGAGGCCCCGGTTCAAACCATTGGTTAGGCATCTCCAACTGAACGAAATATGAAAAAATATTTCTTCGGCGACTTCCTCTCAGCAGATTTCTGGCAAAGGCTCTGAGAGTAAATAAGAAATTGCCATGAAAAGTTTCTCAAAAATCTGTGGTTCGGAGTCGATTTTAAACTGTAGGTCCCGCCACTCATGCATAAAAATTAACTCACACAACATAAGTGTGTGTGAGAAACTAGGTCGTAATCCTGACTAAAGGGTAGTAATATGTATGTATGTATGTATGCTGAAAGGAAAGCTCCGAAGAAATATTTCTTTATATTTCGTTCAGTTGGAGATGCCTGACCTGGGGTTTGAACCGAGGGCTCTCCTCAAGATATCTGACCTGGCGTTTGAACCGTAGCCATACGTCTAATAAGCCAACACACTATCTACTAGACTAAGACAACTTTTTGGGTATTCGATGGATTAAAGGCATCTCTAAACTCTTCTTCTTTTATTTCTTTAATACATACAAACAGGCTTCCGTTATTGTCTATTCAACCCTTTAGTTACAGTCCAGCTTCTGTCACCAAACATGTTCATTTCATTTATGAGTGGCGTGACGTACAGTTTGAGGAATTTCTTCATGAAAGGTAGTTAGTTTCAGAGCATTTGGCCAAATGATCATATTGCTGTGTCTCTTTAGTTTAATGTAGTCAACAATTTTTTAAACTCGATTGTTTTATTTGCTATTAGATTACGATTTATTTTTGAAAATTTTTATTTTAAACAGGAACGTCCTTGCTACTGATTTTTTAAATTCCTTTTTAGGAAAAAGAAATACAACCAACGAAAATATACGTTTGTTTTATTAAGGGAATTTCATTATTTTTATAATAACGTACAGGTAAAACAACAGTTACAGGTAAAAATATTCATGTGGTTTTCCCTTCTCTAACAGGTCTCTGTATCAGCTTTTATTAGCATAATTTTAGCATAAAACAACAGTTACAAGGACTACAACAAAGTCAAACAAAGCAATAGCAAGGAGGGAATGTAAATGAAATTATTAAACAGAAGAGAAAAAAATAATTCCTCATACGCACGGTATGTTGCCACAAAATTCAACGGGAATATGAAATTTAAAAAGGTATACGATAGAAAGACAAAACGCGTATAAAAAAACACTTGACTTTATGGAAATATACGACAGAATTTTTTAAAAGCAACACATTATCCTGATGTGGTTACCTGGTGTGAAAAAGGATTCCAAATAAAATTTGAAGCTTTTCTGCTTTTTTCTTCAAAGAAAATGTCCTCATGATGTCATAGTCCAAATAAGAAAACAAGAAAAACATGCTGATATCTTATGTTTGCTTTTCAGACTATGTTGATCACTGTATGACAACGGTTGAGGTTTTGCTTGTCATTGTCATTGTTGCCATGTTGTTTTTGTTGCCTTTGACGTTGCCGTTGCCATTATTGTTAATCTTAAAAGCATGGATAACTGTCACAAATATAATAACGCCGCTTCATTTCTTTACAAAATATCTTCATTTTATGCTACTTGCCGCAATTTTGCCAGTCTTTTATCAGGTCTTCTTATTTTATTGTCATATCTTATGGCATGATAAAGTACAAACATTTATACCAGCTGCACACACACACACATACACACCAAAGCAACCTCGTAGACATTTTTACATACCAAAGCATGAATCCATAGCACTTGTCATATACAAACGTCTATACACACGCACACAGCATCAACTTCTGAACATCGCTGTCACTCACGCTGTGTTGATTATTTATTGGCTGCAATCAGCGAGAAAAGGAACAACAGAAGAAAAAGAGAATTTGAAGACACTTTTTAAGGAAAGAAAGGATGATTCAAGTCAATTGTTAATAGAGAATGACATCCTATGGTGTGCACACTTTAGTAAACAAAAGGGAGTCCTGTTCACAGAGACTTTATTTTTAGAATTCAAAGCAAAAATTTTACTCCCTTATTGGGAATCATAAATTTCTGTTATAAGACGAGCGAAAAAATTGTCTGGAGTCTATTAAGAAGGATCTCCTCGACTGCTTATTTGGAAAGGCAAATTATAGTTTATACACGAAATCGTCTGCTATAGGATTATAAGACATATGATAACAGAAGTACTAGAAGGGACATATCCAAACTAGTGGCTGTTTTGTTTGGACACTGGTAGATTGTTGACCATTCCTTACAGATGCAAGTACTACTTGTGTAGTTGCACAGCTCTTCTTACGCACTTCGGCATGTTATTTATGAACTACGAGACGTAGATGCAGCATACTGAACCCTCTACTTAATATAGAGAACTGTACCTAGGGGTCATGCGATGACACATTGTTGCGAGTAATGTGGTATTCTCCCCCACCTACTTATTGTTCCGTTGCTATGTCTCAGTTGAATTAATCAATTTTTTTCATCTTAGCAAGCGTTTAGTCTAGCGTAGCAGTTTTTGGGGAGTAGCGTTGCAATTTGTTGTTTCTCAGGAACAATGATCCAAGGCGTTGTCTTCGCTGTGGTCGGTCTGAGTTCATGGGGGTTTTCTAGATTCATAATTTTGAGAGGAACAGCACTCTTAAAATTTTTATTCAGTTTGCTGACAAGCCTCTTATTGCTGTGAGATGAGATTCCTTAGTATTGCGATCATGCAACTCCCCTCCAACTTTTTAGAATATCCCCAAATTGTCTCTTCTAAGTCTATTGCCCTGATAAGCTTCAGGATGTTTCTCGGCGTCTATAATAACGAATCTCTGTTTCCTTCTGGGATGCATTAATGCCCTACAGATCCTTACAATGTGTGCTGACTATTCATTTCCAGCGCCACAGAATCTACATGTTGGGAAAAAACAAATCGCACTCTGAACACGTATACCCTACAGTGCCCAGTCAAAAGACCAGTTAAAAACCTCAGATTATTCCTGGATACTCTGATGCATGACTCAAATGCCATTTTATTGTAATTCCCCAGCAATAGATTTGATTGCCACTTACTTTGAGAAAAATCTTTGCCTCTCTATATCTGCCTTTTTGTTAAGTATTCCATTTTAAACATCCCTTCACAGAAGGATTTTGGGTCCAGCTGATAAGCATCTTAATTGTGTGGTGGACACAATTAAAACTCTAAAGAAGCGCCCTTATCTTATAGAGAATAGATGAATATTGAGCTGCAATTTTTAAATGAATTTCAACAGATAAACTACTTTACAATATACAATGTTGCGAATTATTTCTAAAACCCATTATGCCTGTATACTGTGCAATAATACTGTCATACATTTCTTAACGTTTTGCCACAAAAGGAATATAAAACGGAGTGATAAACGTTCTACCCGCGACTAAAAGTGTTGTAAGATTTTTTCTCCTCCCTATCACTTTCTGTTCTGTTTTGTTCTCTTTCTCTCTGTTAGACATTCATACATACATACACTCATTGATTAAGTGAAGAATTTTATTATAATTTTATGCAAAATATGGTTAAATATACCCACACACAGTCACACAAACATACGTTTTACGTTTAATGTACCTTGTCATACTTGGTTGAAGGAAGAGTCGAAAAAAACAGAAAGGAAGTAAAATGTGAAAATGCAACAAAAGTAGCAACAATAGCAATAATAAACTAAATTTGGGAATTAAGTATGATCCAAATACACTATAAAACCACCTACAGCATGATAATTATAGTTTTAGGTTATTGAAATTAAATTTTCTTATCGATAACTGTAGCACAACCGTGTTTTAGTTACAAATTGATTTATCGATCCTGAAACGATTATGAACCAATTTTTTTTAAATAAACATTACCAGGGAACTTATGAATTTTATTTGAATTTCAGTTTAAAGAAAATCTCATGAATCGTAGAGAAAGATCAAAATTTCGCCGCTGTTTGTGTGAATCCATCATCCTTATTTGTGCTCACGCCCCGAAGGAAGAGATTAATCACATTGTGATTGACGGAAGGCACGTCTCCTATGTACTAGATGTGCGCATATTCAGTGCTATTGAACGGTAATCCATAAAGATAGGTCTGGCAAAACGAAGTATACATATGTTGTCGACAAGCGGCGTATTGAATCCCAGATTGCGTCCAATAACTATACTCTCGATGTAGTCAAGGAATTTGTTTATCTTGGTTGCCACCAAAAATGATGTCAGTCTGGAGATGAAGCGCAGAATCACTCTTGCCACTCACAGGTGCTACTGTGGTCTCAATAGGCAATTGAATAGCAGAGAACTCTCTCGCACGACAAAACTAATACTCTACAAGACACTTATCCTACCGTGGATACTATTAAGCACTGATGCAGCAGCCTTGAGAGTATTCGAGAGAAAAGCCCTACGTAAGATCATCGGTCCAGTGCTATTTGGCGATGATTTCCACATCCGATCCAACTATGAGCTGTATGAGCTTCTCAACGACATGGACGTTGTGCAGCGTATTAACATCCAGCGGCTCCGCTGGGTCCGTCATATCGTTCGAATGGAGAAGGATGCTCCATGCGAAACGGGGATTTGCGGAAGTCGGCGAAAAGGAAGACCTTGTTTGCGTTAGAAGGACCAAATCGGGAAGCCTTGTCATCGGTTAGTGTGACCAATTGGCGAAGGCACGCAAGAAGCAGACGCGCTTGGAAGGATGTGTTAAGGCAAGTCAAAATCCGTTAATCGGATTGTTAATGGCAAATTAAGTAAGTAAGTAAGTTGTGTGAGTCCAACGCTCGTTCCAGCAATGAAAAGGTATAAAAATAGCTAAAAAGTTTTGACATTGGTTTCTTTATCTGACAAATTAAGTTCTGATCATATTAATCAACCCTAAATATCATAAGATTGTTTGAAGTGAAGACTGACGTAAATGAAAGAGACAAGGCGCTCTCCAATAATCAGAATCCAAGAAGAAATTTAGTCAGTGCTATTTAGCCAGTCATTGCAATTAAAACTAAATCCAGACAGTAGGGTGTAAAAGGATATAAAAAGACTGTTAAAAAAACAATCCCATGAATCTGTCCTTTCTCTCTTTCGCTTTGCTCACCATTTTAATAATATAAACGGAAATCATTTATTTCAATTTAATGCCATTATTTGTGTATGTATATGAATATATTTGCTGTCATATTATATGTTTGAGTGTAGGTATGCCTGTAAGGATGAGCTTGTATAAATATAATGACACACATACACATACAGATGCAAATATATTTCAACTTTAGTTATTCTTCATTGTCATTATTATGGCGTTCTTTTTGTATGCATGTGTTGGCGTCGTGTGCCTGTGCGTGTGTGTATAAGTGAATAAGTGGCTGATTTTCAGGCTACCGAAACGTATGTGTAATTTCCATACACATATCCGTGCATACATATGGTTGAGTGTCAGTGTTTATATTTAAAACATTGAAATCCTTCTCTTCTTTTTATTAAATGCCGCTTGTGATTTACGTTTCTTTTTTTTTTTTGCTTCTCTTTATTTTTATTGACTTCATTGTATGAGAATTTTACGTTAATTTGGTAAATCAAATGCCTCAAATTGAATTTATATTATAAAGCGGGCGAAAAAATGCCATGATTTCAGCATTTTACTTTATTAAATCGCTTTATTTTTTAAAGGAATTTCATTGCGACACACTTCAACAGGATGAAGAATGGCAGATAAATTATGTTTGAAAGGAAATTGTTCTTAAGCGTCATAAATGGAAACAAAAAACGAAAATGGTTTTGCAAATATTATTTACAATATAGGAAAAGAAATTCTAATTGAATGCTATAAAGAATAAATAAAAAAAAGAATTTATTTCCTTGAGGGTTTTTGTGGATTTCAACAAGGATATTCGACAATATGTTGCAGCAATCTATCGCCGGTTGTTATGAATTTTTATTCGTGTTGGAAGGATGCAGCTCTAATAATACTGGACTACATTTTTCTAGGCCATGGGATTTATGATTAACCACTTCTCTGGTAAATATTTGCAGGTAAACAATATAATCAGCAGCAGTCGGTTAAATCTTCAGGCTATCTCCTGCTATTATACAGTCTATCTAATGATTTGGGGATTATAAGTTATAAGATTCGCGGGACTTTTAATACACTACTCCACTATAAACTCTTATTGAGAATTCTTGCATTCTCTTTTTTCTTTACGATATTTCAGCGTTAAAACTGAGACTATAACTGCTCCACTCCAGGCAGCTATTTTAAGAAAATAGCTTACTCTGTGTTTTTGTAGGGTAATGTATGCAAGATTGCTTTAAATCGTAATAAAATTCATTTTTAAAGCACATAAATAATGTTGAAATGTTATACAGCCTTGTCGCAGAATTGACGCGTTTTGTAGTTGCAATTTTCCTGTAGAGCAACTTTATTAAAGAAAAAAATGTTTGGAATGCATACATAATTGTAAAAATAAAAAAACACGTCATAGAAGCACCAATTTAAAGGAGTCGTAACCTTGCATGCGTTAATATTAAATTACATTTTCTACATCAAATCCTTTGCTCCTTTCTTGAACTAATCACACGTTTGATGTTTATTAAGTCAGATCTACATACGTACATATGCACATACATTATTGCATATTACAACCATTTTTTTACAGCTTTTTGTGTTGTGAAGAAAAATTTTGCAACTGATATATCATAGCGATTGTCCTGTAGTTTAAACATAATATTCGTGATCCTTTCTTGGAGATAAATATAGATTTGGAGTCAATGTAATCTTCGGGAGCCACATTTCATGTGATATTCTATTGACTGCATGGCTAATTGATCCTTTATGGTTTCTGCTATGGACACTTGGCGATTTATTGCTTTTAAGGTTTAACTTCCGATCATATTATATGATATCCAGTGATTTCAAGGGCTTTACAAGGTACTGTTCTATTACCAACTCTATTCCTTTTTCAGTTTTTTTCTTTGATTTTATATTCTCCTTTATACTTTGAAGACTGTTTTACAGACGACAATCACATCTGCCATTCGTAATCTTATGACCAAGTAGTTCTTTTGAGTATAGCGCGAAAAGTCTTAATATGAATGATACACTCATACATACATACATACATATATAATTGGTCGTTACAACCCTTCAGTCAGGATTACGATCTAGATTATCATATCACTTATGTTGTGTGTGCTAATTTCATACATGTGTGGCGGGATCTATAGTTTATACTCGACTCCAAACAACAGATTTCTTTAATAACTTTTCATGGCAATTTTTTACACCTCGTTTGTTGGTGATGTCTGGGATTTAAACAGTGGTCTCACGCCCTACTAGACTCCGGCGACTTCATACAATTATACTCCTTAGGAATAAGCGGATCTAATGTTTCAATGTTCCGGATGCCTGAAACCGGGGCATATTAGTTACTGACCCGAAAAAATATATTTTATTATTAAATAAGCTTCTTGCAACAATTATATTAAATAGAATATTTCCTACAGTCCACCTTAATTCGCCTTTTGTTCAAGTAAATCTTGTGGGAACCACAACACACAGTTCGCACTTAATCGAAGTTAAGAGCTCATCAATACTCATGAATACACTTTTGATACCATTTTACTAAAAGCTAATCCGTTTTTGGGGTCAACCTTAAGGTAAAGGGGTGTGTGTTTTCTCTTGCCTGGTAAATGCAACCTGGATTATATCGAAAGTTTGTTTTATCGAGACTTCTTTATATCTGTAGCATGATCACAGTATTATAATAAGCAAGGATGATGACTCTCAAAGAACGCTGCTGAGAAAACTATTGCTTACATACATACATACATACATAATTGGTCATTACAACCCTTCAGTCAGGATTACAATCAAGATTCTCACTCCACTTATGTTGTGTGTGTTTATTTTATACATGGGTGGCGGGACCTACAGTTTAAAGTCGACTCCGAACGATAGATTTTAGAGAAACTTTTCATGGCAATTTTATTTATTCTCTGAGTTTTTTTTTTGCCAGAAATCTGCTGAGAGGAAGTCGCCGAAAAAATACTTTTTGTATTTCATTTTGATGCCTGGCCTGGGGCTCGAACCCTGGCTTTTCGTCTAGTAGGTAGTGCTACTAGGCCACGGCAACCACAAACCTGATAAACTTTTCATGGCAATTTTATTTACTCTCGAGAGTTTTTCCCAGTAATTTGCTGAGAGGAAGTCCTCGCAAGAAATATTTTTTGATATTTCGTTTTGTTAGAGATGTCTGACTTGGAATTTGAACCGTGGCCTCACCTCAAATAAGGCAACATACTACCTACTAGAAAATGGTCGTCTAGCAAGACTTTCTTATACAGTAAGCTACGTATGCCTAAATGCAGTGTAGAGATGGTTTCGTTGAACCGCTGCATTACTACACTGAGCACCCTTAGAATGATTCAATCGTTGGTGTAGAAGCATTTGTGACACCAAGGATATAATGTTGCATAAGTGCAACATTAGTAACATGTCGTTAGCAACTATAGAGAGTCTTAACATTCTGTACATGGTTTATTTACCTGATTTTCTTACTAAAGCTATATGGCACTATTGTATATCCTACTAGATTTCTTAAGTCTTCTCTGAAGGAAATAAATTTTGTTCTGTATATATTTTATTATGTTTTTCTAAGAATGCAATTTAAAATTTAAAAATATTTCTTTAGAGATGCCTTATGAAATTCTATTTTCATTACTGCAGTAATTTTTTGGCTTTTTTAATAAATATTTTCATGTTCTACGACGGATTTTTTGGAAGTCAAATACAACAATATTTCGGTATTTTATTGTTTCGAAAAGTTATTGTTTTTCATTATGTTTGTTGTGTTTGTTTTTGCCGTCTTGGTATTTATCTTGAGGTTTCTTGGCTTGTTTTCTCTTAAATATGCAACAACAAAAAACTATTTCCTTTTCTATTGTTTCTCATCAACGTTTTGTTTTAAAGCTTTCGTTTCGGTTTTATTTCTGTGCTCTTGTAGCAATAAATTGGGATGAAGAAAAACAAAAAAAAAAATTGTTGCTTAACATTGTTCCTTCATTGTTGTCGTTGCTGAAGTTGTTGGCGTTGTTGCAGTTGTTATTGTTGATGTTTTGTTGGCCAGTCAGTTTGTGGCATAACTTAAATTGCAACAATTTGTAACGATTTTCAACATGATGTTGAAGAAAAAGGAGTTTGTATTGCAGTTTAGTTTCATAAAGTAGTATGTGAGTGTATGGGCATCTATTACACAGGGAGAAATTGTAGGAATTAATCTTGAAAACTGTTTGAAAATTAAATTTTTTTAAATTCAAAATGGATTTGTAAAATTCTTTCAAAACTTTCTCTTTTAAATTCCATTTTCAACTCATTTAGTTTTTTCTCAGTGTATTGTTTTTACATTGCTTTTTTTTCTCACCTTAGCCTGTCCTGTGCTGAAAAACTTCTTGTAAAATTTCAGTTTCAGTTCTTGTGCTGCTTCTTATTTTCTATATCGTCATCATCTTTTGGCATGCCATACAATGTGTGCTTGTGTACAACACACACTTCCACATAGAAAAAGACGAGAGTATTTGTCAAATGACTTTGAGAATGTATAACACTTAACAGGATTCTAGATGTCACTAAAATCCTTCTCCAACACCTTCTACATGTGTTGTTATGTGAGCAAGTGTGTATGTGGTACGTGGTATGTGTTATGTGTGTTCATTATTTTTGTAAGTGGCAGTTTTAAACGTTAAATATGTCATCAAACTAATATTAGTTGGTGAGTGTATGTTTAAAACTAATTTTTATGTTCTGGTCTTAAAACTTGTCATCGTTCTTTTGGCAATTTGTTACACAAGAAACTTTGTTAATGAAGCGCTATAAGTCACCAAAAAACAAAGAAAAAAAGGGCGTTAAAAATAAAATTTTTATTAAAAAACAAATTAAAATTTAAGGAAAGTTGACCTCTAAGTGACCTAAAATGCTTGATTACAACAATCTTCCATTTTGAGGAACATGTTCGAATAAAAAATTAAAATTCTTCGATCTCTCTCTAGATAATCCGTACAGAACGTCTCTTAACATTTTGCTATGAGAGAGAATAACATCAAGTACGACTAGCATAGGCCAGTCCCACCGGAAGACCGCTTGAAAAGGAAGTGAAACTTACTAAGCAACGCTCGCACTATAATACAAAGTGCACTGCAGTGCAAAAACTATAATAAAAAAATAGATTTTTATATTCTGCTTCTCGACAGTGACGTGTAGCAACCTCAGGAACCTACCATATGAGCAAGAAATATTTTTTATTAACGACCAACGCTCAGGGGATGGCTCCTACTCATGAAGTGTCTTGTGTTGGAAAATAGTTTCTGAAAGGGAGATACGGAGGTGGTTTACGTAAAAGCGGTGTAAAGCCTTAGGAATTTTTGGGAACATGAACATTTATTTCCCTCAAACACATTCCGCAGAAGTAGTAAAAAAGATGCGAAGCAAAAGTCGCAAAATAGATTACGAAGCACCTGCCGTGGCAGTCGCTTTCTGTTCCGGACGGACGCAAATGGTGAGTATAGTAAGGAGATCGGATAGAGTCAAGTATTTCTTCTTAAGAAACTGAGGAACTTGAATACTTCATTCGACGCTAAAAACATCGAACATTGCATTGAGTTTTCATTCTTAGAATGTCAAAAAATTCCTGCTCACCTAGATTTACCGCATCTACGTACTTATTTATTTTTTATTTTTTATATACTTATATCCATTAAACAACCAGTATTCCTGACAAAGCTATAATGTTCTATGTTCTTGTGGTCTAAATGCCAACAGTATTGGAAAAAGTTTGCTTCAAAAAAATATTTGAGAAAAATTTATTCTTCCGATGTTAGCCAGGGGATTTGGCAGGAAATTTTTTATTTAAAGAAATAATTTTCGAGGATCAGAATCAACTCAATTGTATTGAATCGTATTGTAGAATTTAAATAGTGGGAACGACAGCTCAATTGTTTTAGAGAAAGAATCATGGAAAAAACATCACACGTGTTTGCTCACGTTACTATCTTTGTAACGTATTTCATCTAAAGTTCTCCTCATGAAGTGCTGATAATAATATTCAAAATACTCCTTTCGGAAAGGGATACAAAAATATGCTCGTTGTTGACTTTTACGTCATGGTAATGCCGTTCAGCAAATTCATCATTACTTGCACCTTCATGCAGAATCAATAATTTTATAGCGTTTGCCATCAACAAAAGAATCAATAACGATTCGTATTATTCTGCGAGGTGCAATCACTTATAAAGACCGTATAAAGCATGAGTGTACTATATCAACACATTTTGTACACAACACATAATTTGGAGTGTAGAGCAGCCAGAAGTAGTTCACAAACTGGCAGGCTTCAATTTGGTTGACTTGTGAATTCAACGAGCTAATATGGAATCCTTTCAAGCTGTTGACAAACGAGTTAATCCATCGTTTTACACCAGTCCAAGATCATAGGATTTGAGGATGAGTGATATCTTTAGTTCTAAGGATGGTCGCTAATCACATTGCAATTTAGTTCCACTTATACGCTGTGAAGAAGACAGCTTGAAGATCGAAAAGATTTGAAAAAACAGAATATCATTAGGTAGTCACGCTGCTATGCTTTACATGGTATTCTTTTTTTGCAAACATTATTATTGAGATGATCTTGTAGTCCCTTACAAGCAACATAAGGTTGTCACAAAATATTTTCATTTTATTTTATTTGATTTTCGTTCTTATTTTTTTTTTGCTTCAGTTTTGTCAATCAAGTCTGTCAGGTTAAGTAAGTCATTTGGTATTCTTTAGCAGATTCTGGGATGTTAGAGTTGCCAGCTTCTTTTGCTTAGAAACTAAACTCTGTAAAAAATTATTGTGTTGTTTTTGTACTTAAATCGTACACTTTTTCGAGAGTTAGTGTTGCCTGATCTTCCTGTGATGTAAGTTGTTTACATTATGCTCTCTGAGTGTCAAACGCCAAGAGTTATGCCACTTTCTTAACGAATTATTAGGAGGTGGATTTGAAGGCTTTAAATTCGAAAACCTTAAAGAACACTTTTTCAATATCTACGCGAATTGAACATACTACACATTAAAGAATAAGCATGCAACAGAGGAAAATGTCATTAAAAATGTTTTTGTGCCGATCTACCAATTTATTTCCAAAATGTTTCCATTTTTTAATTCTGTAGCAGATCCTGGGACGATAGCATTGCCAGCTTCCTTTACTTGGAAAGAACTCTCTAAAAAAATTATGGTGTTGTTGTTGCGGTTGTAGTTGTGATTGAATCTTACTCTTTTTCAAGAGGTAGAGCTGCCTGACCTTTCTCTAATGAATGCTATTGACGTTATGCTTTCTAAGTGTCATAGTGTGTGCCTTCTTAACACACTACAGGTTACAGCATATGCTTGCCTCACAGCAAAAAGCATTTAATTTTTTTTTGCCTATTCATGCCCAAAATATTTTCATGATTGCTGGCCTATTTACTGTGCTATTTGCATAATAAACCTTCACAATAAATTATTCTTCATATTCTTTCTTTCTTACACATTAAATTAAAATCTTTCGTAAATTTTTAGTTTTTGCTTCTCAACTGCTCAACATTTTCATGAAATATTTTTGAATTTTTTTTTGTTTTTCATAATTTTTGCATTAAATTGATCTATTTTGCATTTTATATGCGCTATTAAATATTTATGTTTGTCAAATAATAACATCAGCAGCAGTTACGGCATCAGTTGGCAGTTTCTCAATATTTCCTTGCTGCTGTCATGGCCTGTAAGCCTCTTCCTGCCTTTTCCTTGTCCTAGTCCTTGTTATTCGTAAGATGTTATTACGTTTTATGCTGCTTCATTTTCAATATATTAACGTTGCTGTTGAAATTAATGCTTCAATGAAAACTTTCTAAACCGCATAATTTACCCATAAAAACGTAAGAAAATATCAACTAACCTGGTCTGTAACTAACGAAGGAACGGACCAACGACCAATATTGCTGGCAGTAGAAAAAGCCACAGCGACATGAAATTTTTTTTGTTTTACTTGAAAACCAATGGTGGTGACTAAATGAAACAGACTCTGTTTTTAGTAGAAACATTTTATTGTTTCTGTAGTTGTTGTTGTTGCTCTTGTTGTCATGCTTTTTGTTTAAACAAAATATATTCCACCTTGTTGTAGTAATAGACCTCTAACACCCCAGTTTACAATCGAATTTTATATTCACAATGGAAATGTTTCGCTACCCGAAAAAAAAATGAAATGTTACCAATCAAAGTTGAAGGTACTTTTAACACTTGACATGGAAGACAATATTTTTAAGGATTTTGAACACGACAAATTGGATTTAACAAAGGGTACAGTGCGTTCGTGAAAAATATTTTCAAGACGGACATCCTCAGGCTCACCGATATGCTTTCGGAGCGGCGCAATATTACTTTCAATATACTCTCCTAAGTGGAGTGGATCAAATGGTCTGTGAGTAGATCCATAGAAAGCAAAACTTGTGCTCAGCCCGGAAGACCATCCCCTCCATGAGGAGGCCATTGCACACAGTTTCTCTTGTAAGATCCGATACCTGCAGGGGTATCCGACTGGGGCCAATGAACACAGTTTCTTTTCTACGATCAGACACCTGCTGAATACAAATTGCTGGACGATTAAAAATTGTAGTGAAGCTAGAAAAGCAGCCCTTGCGCTGACCAACTTCTTCCTCCTCCCTGATTTTGGTGGAACTTGGTCAGCACAGAGACTGCGTTCTCCCGTGGCTATGCGTGCTCAAGACAGCTTTTTGATGTCAGAGGCTACCACTGCGACCTAACCCAACCTAGAAAAGTTAATGTGACTTTCCAAACACATATACAAGCAACTGGTAAAATAAGGAGCTGAAATATTTCTCACGTCCTGGCAACACATGGCAATGCTTGAATAAGTCGTGCTTTATGATTTGCCCGTAGGATATATAGCAGCTAAGTTACAATGTTTTTTCAAGATTCTAAACGGCGTGAAAAGGTAGCTGCCATTTTTTATTAGTAGTGTCCTGATAACAACGACAGATAGGGCTCTTTATGAGATGTTAGATGCGCTTGCCTGGAGCAACAGACATTGATCAGGTTGAACTCGGTGTATTGCTGACCTAAGCAACACCATTGTTATGTTAGTGTTATAAATCTTTATTCCTCGGTTTGATTATATGTTCTTTTGTTTGAACGAGTTTTGAAGCGCAAGGCCAGATATTCCACCAAATTTTCTGGAAATATACGCTCATGACTCTAAGATGGATAAGAAAATATGTGGCGAGTGCATGCAGAGGACTTAGATATCAGGAACTTATATAGGCTCTCCTGGATCCCTGCATTGTATTACAGTCTGAAGCAATGGCTATATTCATGGCTATTAAATAGCAAAAAATATTCCCCGAGAAAATGCTGATATTCTTGGACAGCCAGTAAGTTCAGGCTTGCCATTGATATTCTCGTACTTCTTCTAAGAATGGCGGATTACTAGACGGTCTGGCCAGAAAGGCTGGAAATTGGAAAATTCTTTATTCGATGCTGGTAAAGGGGACAGTGCCTAATTTAAGGGCATGCCCGTTGGATAGGCGAGAACGAGGAGGGGACGAAGAGACCTCTTAATATGTAGGAGAATATCCCGAAAAAATGCTGATATTCTTGGACAGCCAGATTGCCTTGCATTCCCCTCAAAAGTCGAGCCTAAAAGTAAGTTCAGGCTTGCCCATGATGTTCTCGTACTTTTTCTTAGAATGGCGGATTACTAGACGTTCTGGCCAAAAAGGCTGGAAACTGGAAAATCCTTTATTCGATGCTAGTAAGGGGACAGCGCCTAATTTAACGGCATGCCTGTTGGATAGGTCAGAATCTGTAACTAGGAGGGGACGAAGAGACCTCTTAATATGTAGAAGAATACTGGAAACCTCATTTTTAACATTTCTTATGGAATTATTTGAAATTAGTATAAGGATCCTGAAGTAGCCGTAATCTAGAAAGTATTGTGTTGGCTTATTAGAAGTGAAGCCACGGTTCAAACCCCAGGTCAGATATCTCCAATAGAACGAAATATGAAAAAAATATTTCTTCGGCGACTTCCCCTCAGCCGAATTTTGGCAAAAACTCTGTGAGAAAATAAGAAATTGGCATGGAATGTTTCCCGAAAAAGTCCGTCATTCGGAGTCGACTTTAAGCAGGAGGTGCCGACACTCATGTAAAAAATTAAGTCACACAATATAAGTGACGTGAGAAGCTAGGTCGTAATCCTGACTGAAGAGTTGTTATGGCCAATTATGTTTGTATGAATGTGAACCAGCCGCAATTAACCTAGGGGTTGAAATTTTTTGTTTAAATGGACCCCGGACCCCAATCAAGAAAATTAAAAAAATCGAAAAAATTTCGCATGAATGTTTAGGTAAATAGGCCTCCAAAGAGAAAATAAATAGGGCTCTAAATTATAAATATTGAAAACTTATTACTGATTGCTCTTTATCATTGTCCTTCTAGTTGGTTGCATTACCATCTGCGATGCCATATAATTGTCCATGGCATCACCAAACAATGCTGCTGTTGCTATTGTTGTTGTGATTCTCGATTGTGGCCGTCTAAAGTTTTAAATATTTTTTCTCTGCATTTTTGCTTTTTTTCCTCTTTCTTTTGCATTTTTATGTTTCAAAATTGTTCAATGCAATACAATACAGTTTTACTTCGTTTTTATGTTACAACACAGGCTAAAACAGAAAAAAGTAGAAAAAAACAGAAAAAAAAGAGAAAAAATGTTTTTAAAAACAAAATATGCTCCGGTAGTATCTTGTCTTGGTTGAAACGAGTTGAGCTGTGCTAAGTTTCCTATTTTTTTTTCTGAGTTTTTTTTATGCAAACAAAAAAAGCAATTTATGAATTTTAAATGAGTCACTGCAACATTAAAGGTGCATTTATTCATGCTCTGTTGGCAACATACCTATGCAAACAGACAACAGCAGCCAGCAAAATACATAGCTGCTGTAAACCATAATGATAGTGGCTGTAGTAAAAAATTGTTGTTGTACCTTTTTTTTTATATCTTTTTGTTGTTTATAGTGTTGTTGTTATTGGACTTTTGTACTGCAACAATATTGTTAAAAGCAAAATTAAGTAAATTTTCTACTCTTCTGGTTTGTATTTTAATTTACAAACACAGACAGATACACATACAGTATAAAAATAACAAGAATTTCTAGTTAAATATACAGAATAGACTACAGTAGAGTTGGTTTCATTTTTATGGTGAAAAAAAAATTTTATTTTAAAATTAAAAAAAAAAAAAACAAAATTTTTTACTGGAAATATATGCTGCACAGAAGATAAATTGATTTAGAAAAGAATATTTAATACACATTGAAAAATTATATGGAAATTATACATACATATGTATTATTATATAAGATATTAGAGCCTTAATTGTAAACTCTAATTTGAAAGTAACTGCGCTGTGGTTGACGTTGTCTCTCCAAGTTTTTGTTAACAGTACAGCGAACATGAATGCGATAGGATCAGTCTGGAATAACTCACGAGTAGTTCGCAACTGTACGTACTCCTTAAGAATCCTTGAACCCGTGCTATTTTTGGGATTGAGATAGTTAACGCCGTAGCCTAATAAGTAGGTGCTGGCTTATTAGACGTGAGGCTATGGTTCAAACCGCAGGTCAGACATCTCCAATAAAACGCATTTTGAACATTTCTTCGGCTACTACCTCCCACTAGATTTTTGGCAAAAGTTCTGAGAGGCAATAAAATTTCCATGAAAAGATTTTCAAAAAATTTGTCGTTCGGTGTCGACTTTAAACTGTATGTCCTGACTGAAGAGTTATGTATATACATATACATATACATAAGTATATGATAGTTAACCCACTCGATCGAGATTGGCTCGGTAGAGATGCTAAGAGAATAGATAAGGATGTTACAATGTCTCTGCCTATCGATTGAAAATTTGACGCCATTCTGCCATTTGTTTAATGCTACGATGGCAAGAGAAACTACTACAAAAAGGCTAATTTGCTTACAAAGTAAAAGATTTCCTTCGGTTTAAGGTCTGAAGTATTATGAGCCCAGAAATATTAGGCTCTTCCCAGCCAAAGTCAAATATCTTACAGATGTTACAGATGTTATACAGTTTCTGTCATATAATTTACGAGCCCAGTGTACTGTGGGAAACTGCATACGTTTTTTAGTCTTGTCCTTGTCGACATGTCGGCGTAATTTAGCTACCGATGAAATTAGTTTCACTCTTACCTAGCAGTGTATCGACTCCTTACTTTTCATTGACTCTACAGTGTACAGGAACCTAATGCAGAACAACTTGACTTCTGGATACAAGACAGAATTTTTTTCTTGCACCGCATGATTTCCTTTGAGAACGGCCTAATTGATGTTATTAGTCATCTTTTTTTTATCTATACTGCAGCTTTTTCCACTTCAAACAATTTCGAGGATATGCATAGGACAAAAAAGTGTCTGCTTCACTTTGAAAAAAAAAAAAACAAAAAACTTCCAGTTTAAGTGCTTTAACTGCTCATCCATAGTATCCTGCGAATGTTTCATTGAACTCAGTCAACAGGAGGATAATGTTTGCTTCACAGAATTAATGATTTTGAAGCGGAAGTCAGAAATCAGAGTTATTATTTCATGAATATTGTGATCATATTCAGGAAAAATTTGTAAAATAATTTGAATTGAAAGCAACAGGATTCATGTACAAGCCAAAAAAATTACATGCTATTTGAGTTGAAACTGATAGACTTGGAAACATGATTTTACATGCTCGAAATCATGCTTTTACGCCATGAAAAGAAATTGGTTTTGCAATGGATAGCGATTAAAAATGGATCTACCACGAACACGTATATATCTGACACTAATTTCCTAAATTTTTGGCCTCAAAGCAAGACCAGTACAGTTTAGTCGAGAACAATCAAAATTTTCCAAAAAAAACCCGAATTCTTAGCATATATACCCAAATACTGGTACATGAGGGAGAGAGCGCCATATTATTCTTAGCTGGAGAGCTATGGAACCTTTGAGGACTTTGTTGGATGTAGGTTGGGTTAGAGGACGTGTACTTGTCAATTAAGACAAGTACAGTACCCGGAGGTCGAATTGACCCATTGTGCAACGACCTAGTTTCTCACACCACTTATGTTGTGTGTGTTAATTTTATACATGAGTGGTGGGATCTACAGTTTAAAGTCGACTCCGAACGACAGATTTTTGAGAAACTTTTTCATGGCAATTTTATTTACTCTCAGAGTTTTTTCCAGAAATCTGCTGATAGGAAGTCGCCGAAAAAATACTTTTTGTATTTTGTCTTGATGTCTGGCCCGGGGCTCGAACCCTGGCTTTACATCTATTAAACCAACACACTACCTACTAGACCACAGCGACACTAACACTATATCCGGCACTATTTTCCTCAATTTTTGCCCTCAAACCATGAACAGTACAGTTCAGTCGAGAACACTTAAAATTTCCCAAAAAAAAAACACCCGAATTCTTAGCATAAATATGTAAATACTGGTGCATGAGGGATAGAGCGCAATATTAATCTTAGTTGGAGAAATATGGAATCTTTGAGGCCTTTGTTGGATGTACGAATTACGGTATTCTTGAAATACCTAAAATTCGTGACAGGTGACTATTTGGTATTGAATAATTATTCAAAAGGTATTCCCATACTAATGAATTCAGTCCTATGGAAAAGAAAACAGGGCCTCTAGATGGGTACTAGTTTCTGAACTTTGAGAGTTTTCGGGGGATTGATTTATTTAGAAAATAAAAGTGAAAGATATGTCGATGGCAATTATGTTTAGCTCAGAAGGCTTGTACGTTAGAGGACATGTACTTGCTATTAGGACAACGACAATACCCAGAAGACAATTCCATAATCGTCATAAGGTATTACAACCATGTAAACATCCACCTTATACTAAAATAGTTGAAGCTTGTGTTCAGTTTAAAAAAAAAAAAGAATTATAAATTTTCCTTCAATACCTTTCAAGTAATTGTTTTTTATCTTTCTGCATTCATGATATAATTTTCATTTTCATTTACATTTACATTTGATAAGTTAATGATTATCACTAACAACATAATAACGGTGTCAAAATGGCAAATCGAATTCTTATTTTCACACCTCCCCTCAATACAGGTCGGGTTACTAATGAGGGCGATTATTGTTGAAAATCAATTTGATTTCGTGGTGGTATAATATGGAAGGGGAAATGACATTAAAAGAATAAATAATTTTTGTTGTTTTCTATATTATTTAATTAGTAGTGATCTTTATAATTAATGTTATAAAATAATACTTAATTGGCATTTGTCTACCTCATTTAATTTGACACACAGCTGAACATACCTACATTTTAAATTTTTTTTACAGTTAAGAGCAAAAAAGAAGTAGCAAATAACATTGGTTTGCAGTTAACAAAGATGGAAGAAGAAATCGCTAATAATTTGTGGAATTTAATCGTTCGTAAAGATACGGTTTAAACTCCAGGTCAGACATCAAAACGAAAATATGAAAAAATATTTTCTTTTTTTTTTTTCTTCTTTCATGTATAAAATTAACGCACACAACATAAGTGGTGTGAGAAGCTAAGTCGTAATCCTGACTGAAGGGTTGTAATGACCAATTATGTATGTTATGTATGCAAGTAATCGTTCCTTATATCAAGTTACTCTTTACACTACCAAAACAAATCCTTCTTAATCCCTTTAAAGAACCAAAGGAAGTTAGTCTACTGTCAGCAAAAATATCAATTTTTTTAAGCAACCATTGTCTGTGAAAAAATGTCTTCTTTAAGTGTCATTTAATATTCCAAAATGTAATTCCCGTGTGTATAATTTGTTTGTCATAAATGCCTCATCCAGATATTAACTCGTCTTTTATGTCCCCAGTTGTAGTTCTACAACTACAACTACAAATGCAAATCCATTTAAACATGACACACACGTCGTATGAGTGAGTTTTTATTTCGAATTGTAAAACAATGTCATTAATACACATCAAACATCAACAGCAATACAATAATACAATAACAACGATTATAGCAAATAGCAATAGCAATGGCAATAGCAATAACAACAACACCAATAAGAATATACTCTCCATATATTCATATTGATAGCAATCAATAACGATAAAATTTAATTAACAACAACGGAATAATAATAATTTATCAAAGTAACAAATACACATACACATACAGACAAATGTACTTAAACAACAAACATACACAGTTAAACAAATAGATACCAGGATATACAAACACGTCTATAATAAGCAAACTAAGAGAAACAATAATAACAATAACAACAACAATATTATGAGAGATACAATAACATTAACACAACACTATTATTGTAACAAAAAAAGAATAATACAAACACAAACACAAATACACATATACATATACAAATGTACATACAAAAATAAATAAACAGACAAGCAACAGCCGAATACAAATACTATAATATTATTACCATTTCCTCTTTCCTCTTTAAAGCTTTCCTCATTCCGGAAATTTTGCACATACAGTGACTCTATCTAATAATCGGCTACCATTATGTTTGAGGCAAATATTATCTCTACAACAGCGCAACTAAATCAAGTCTTAGTTGAAATAATGAAAAAATCTTATAATTAAACTGCTTGAATACTACAGTTGTATACAAAATTCAAGGTAAACTGGAAATAATTTTATGAGACGAAAAGTTAAAAGTCAATATACTGCACTATATACTGTATTTTATTTACTTATTTATTTTATTTTATATAAAAGAAGGAGGTGTTGCTGGAAGGTTACCAACTCATTGCATATTCAAAGACTTATCTAGGCCTACAGCATATGCTAGAAGAAATATTATGGAAGAGAAGCCGAGCAGTGCCTTTTTACTCTTGATTGACCACCATATATTAGAGCATATCAAAACTTGCATCGAATTAGAAGCCTCTAGAGTTTTAGGGAAGAAATGGACACTTTCACAGGATAAATTGAAAGCTTTCATTGGATACTGTTTGCAAGAGGTACATACAGTGGTGCATACAGTATTCAAATGGTTGCAGATGTCGTATTTATGGAACTAAAAATGGGGTCCTGAATTTTTTCAAAAATTTTGAGTAGGCATGACTTTACAGAAATTTTACGTTTCATTCGTTTCGATAAAAGAAATGAAAGGAGTCAACGCTAGCGAACTGATAAATTTGCCTCAGTGTCAACTGTTTGAAACAAATTTATTGCCAAAGGCCAAAACTGTTTCAAACCAGGAGCAAATATTACATTAGATGAACAATTGTTTCCAACGAAAGCCAGATGTAGGATTACACAGTATGTGCCAAACAAATCGGACAAATTTGGAATAAAATTCTGGCAGGCTTCTGACGTTGAAACGAAGTACGTTGTAAATGGCTTTCCTTATCTAGGAAAAGATGAAACACGAAATTTGGCAACTCCTCTTAGTGAGTTTGTAGTAATGAGACTACTGGAGCCTTATACCATGAAAGGTAGGACTGTAATAACCGACAACTTTTTTACCACTGTATCTTTAGCTTCTAAATTATTAGCCAAAAACTACGTTGGTTGGTACCGTACGTTCGGACAAACGTAAGCTTCCAGAAATTTGCAAGGAAAAGAGGGATAGTATGGCTCGTTTTTCAACACTACTGTATGCAACAAATGGATGTACACTTACAGTTTATAAGAGTAAGCACAACAAAAAAGATGTTTTATTGCGTGCAATACACAAAGGCGTCCAAATTGATACCGACAGCAAGAAACTAATTGAAACTGTGTCTTTTTATAACAAAACCAAATTTGGTGTCGACGTCATAGATCAAATTGCACTATATGGCTAATGACATATAGTTTGAAATCAGGATCTAGGAGAGGACCACTTCAAGTTTTTTTTAATATTTTAGATTTTGTCGGAATAAATTCCTGGATTTTGTATAAAAACACAACCGGAAAGAATATCTCAAGAAAGGATTTTTTGTTTCGTTTGGCTGAAGAACTCACTTTTGATTATCAGTCATCAGGTCAAGAGATAGG
The DNA here is from genome assembly GCA_932273835.1 of Sarcophaga variegata. Lineage (NCBI taxonomy): Eukaryota > Metazoa > Arthropoda > Insecta > Diptera > Sarcophagidae > Sarcophaga > Sarcophaga variegata. Next base: position 113,876,896 of record OW026361.1, read on the forward strand.
AAGTGAAACTGTCTGTCCAACAACTCCTCTTCAAAAAACATTTTATTATTATTTTATCAATACTGTTTATTAATTCTATAAAACATTATAGCACATACAAAATTTACACACTCAAAACGTTATTTTTGAACACCAGTCATTTTGACTGGTGTTGGTATAAATGGGTATAAAAATTTCTTGGTAAATCTAGTGTTAATATTTATATATCTTAAAACAATTTTGTAATTTTGAGGAATTTTATTAATTTAGCTGTGTTTTCTGTTGAAGGATTATATAGGTTAGGTTAGGGGATTAGTATAATGATAGTTGGAAAGTCTTATGTTCGTCAATAGAGAGCAATCACATAAAATATGATTAAGTGTCGGTGGATTCGTGTTAGAACAATCGCAAAAATGGGGTAAAATTAGCATTAAACAGAAATCCATGAGAAATCTTAATATGACCCACTCTAAGCCGTAGCAGTTTAATGCTTTCAAGCCTGTAAAATTTACTAATATATTCATCCAAATAGTCGTAAATAGAAATCCTCTCAGTATTCACCGCTTTATACCAAAAGGAAGTAGAATTGAACGTTTCATCTCCAACAATTCTCATGTAGTGCCCATCAATTTGCCTTACCAAATCTATCCAGTTAAAATTATCCGTGTAAAATAAAGCCTGTCTTATACCTTGCTGAATGATCTACAAATTCATTTCCTGTAATCCCACAATGACCAGGAACCCAAATCAGTTTAAGATTAGGAAATTTCTCAATCAAGATCGTTCTGACTGAAGATGGATAAAATCCAGTATTAGATACGTTAAGAACCGACCTTAGTGTCGAAAGAGAGTCAGTGCAAATAGCTAATCTACTACTTAGCCCTCTCACCAACATACATGCCTCATATATTGCAATAATCTCCGCTGAGAAATTTGAGCCATACTCATCAAGTTTTGCTATTTTCAAGACACTATTATTCGTCGTGATGCTGAATCCAACAGAGTTATTCAATTTCGAAACATCGGTAAATATAAACATATGGTCAGAAAGTCTTTCCCTTAGATGTGCAAACTTCTTCCTATATTGAGTTGGGGAAGTATCAGTTTTCGGGTATTTCTGAAGAGTAGAATCAATAGATGAGGGATCCAGTGACCATGGTGGAAGTTCAGAAATTTGTGTGGGAATATTCTTAGGTAGATTAAAATCGTCGCTATTCCGTATCACTCGATAAAGAATAGATGGTACTCTCGGAATATTTCTGGAACGCCTTATCTTTTTAGCTATATGTCTTAATGGGCCTTTACCACCGAAAATCAAGATACGACATAATCTCGTAGTAAGCATGTCCCTTTGATTGACCAAGGATCTAATCTTAGCCTCATATCGGAGGTTCGCAATTGAGGAGGATCGTAGAGTGCCCAATGATATTTGTTTTTTCTTAATAATTTTTAAGAAACCATTGAATTAAATAATTTGTATTTAAATTTGTAGTGTAAACCTCATCCAATTTCTCAACAGTCTACGGTATATTCCCATTCTATTTGTCTCATGTCCGATTACGCGATGCAGTCACTGTTTATACGGAAGCTTAAATGTTACATGTGCTTACATGTTGTTTGTCTACAGAACTGTTCATAACCAAAATTATACGAATTTTATATGAACACTGCCTAGAATTAATAATGATGTACCGACAAATGGATATTAAATTTGCTACGGTGCTAAAACAAGGGGTTAGTCTTTCTTTCTAGGGTTTGTAATAAATAAAAGAAAAATCAGCTTTAAATGACATTAGCAGACCTCTTTTATAAAGACTTATACGAGGAGGTAATACGATGTCATTTCAATGATTTGTTACAGCAGTCGATCATCTTTAGATATTTGATATGAATATTGGTTTTCAAATGCTCTAATGCTAGGATATTATTCTCGAAAACACGGTATTTGACGTATAAAAAATGTCAAACGGTGTGATATTGCATGATTGTATGGTCAATCACCTTTGCGAATCTTTTAGTTTCATATGCGATAATTTTGCGTGTTGATGTAACCACCGGGTGGGAAAGGAACTTCATCGCTGAAGAAATTTTTTCCGACAAATCTGCATTGAAAGCCTGCGCCCAGTCAATATATATGATGTCGTGCACGATGAGCAAACTTTACTACGTGCATGAGTTGGACTTTAAATGCAAAATAAACAATAAAGAGCCGTAAGATAGACCAAGTTGTAGGAAACGCTGTGTTATTGTCACGTTCGGATTATTCAGTACATATTCACTAATAAAGGGTGTTTTTTATAGAGGTATAGAACTTTAAGTTGGCATTACTTTTCAAGATGGCGACCGATTTAACAGCTGTTAACTGATTTATTCTCAGTTTGGTTTGGCAATTCATCATGAATAGACTCACGCCTGAAAAACGCTTGCAAATAGTGCAATTTTATTTCGAAAATAATGGTTCTGTGCGGAAAACATATCGCGCACTACGTCCATTTTATCGTCGACAAAATCGTCCATCAGAGCAGTTAATTCGATTAACCATGGAACGTTTTCGCACCACGTTTACTCTTATTGATAACTCGCATCCCCAGAGACGCTGTACGGTGCGTACAGAAGAAGCTATTGCTGCTGTAGAGCTGAAAACGATGGTGGCCAGAACGTTACAGTCAATGGTGATCGGTATAGAGCCATAATTACTAACTTTTTTATTCCTGAATTGAATAACCATGATGTCCAGATGTGGTTTCAACAAGACGGCGCAACATGTCACACAGCTCGTGCCACAATAGATTTATTGAAAGACACGTTTGGTGACCGCCTAATTTCACGTTTTGGACCTGTGAATTGGCCTTCAAGATCTTGTGATTTAACACCGCTAGACTACTTTCTGTGGGGCTATGTAAAGTCATTGGTCTATGCGGTAAAGCCACAAACGCTTGACCATTTGGAAGATAACATTCGCCGTCTTATTGCCGATATACGGCCACAAATGTTGAAAAAAGTCATCGAAAATTGGACGTCCAGATTGGACTACATCCGCGCCAGCCGTGGCGGTCATATGCCAGAAATCATATTTAAAATGTAATGCCACAAGATTATCTTTCGGATAAATAAAATTCATGTCAATCGAAAAATCCATCGTTGTTTTATTGCAACTTAAAGTTCTATACCTCTATAAAAAACACCCTTTAGAAGCGATATTTTCGGCATTGTATGCTTGGGGACGTCGAACATATTTTCTATGGTCATCGGAAAAGTAATACAGAATGAGAGTGTCTGAAATGGGAATATTTAATCGATAAACTATTAAAATTGCTTTAAAAGACATTATAAATTAAAAATGATATTTACCAGGCAGAAATATTGTCGGAATGAAAGTTATTTTCATTATATTCGAGTAAACAATCTCATGGTATTTATTTTTAAATATAATTTCCGGTCCATTCAATCGATCGATCGAATTTATGACTACTTTTACAAACAAATCTGATCGTATGGCGTCAAAAACATATTAAATATTGGCTTACCATGCTTCATGGTTTGTCGTCATAAACTTCACATAGCCCTATAAAAAGTAATTAGTAAGAGGGTCAGGAAATACGAACAGTAGATGGATTTACGGCTTTACTTCTTTTACGAGTTGTATTTGATAGCCACGTCAGACAAGATTCCTGTGTAAAATAGTCCATCTAGTCGAAGAACAAAGACCTACAAGTTGAGAACGAAGACATTTTAACTTCAGTAGCAATATTCATTTCGGAACCCACATTTCTTTAGTAGTAGTTTTGTCTCGACGTGCGGAAGTCTGTATAAATTCAGGTCATTAACTGCATAAATTGCTTGGTCAACAGACCGTTTATATCGATTGTGAAATGGATGTCGTGCTCTACGGCCTTCGCCAATATGTTTATTTTTCTTTTTTTAAAGTCGCCGTAGTCTAGGAGTGTGTTGGCTTATTAGACGGCGACGGTTCAAACTCCAGGTCAGACATCAAAATGAAAATATAAAAAAAATATTTCTTCGGCGACTTCCTGTTAGCAGATTTCTGACAAAAACTCTGAACGTTATAAAAATTGCCAAAAAAAGTTTCTTAAACATCTGACGTTCGGAGTCGACAGTCATCCTGACTGAAGGGTTGTAATGGCTAGTTATGTATGTATGTATGTAAATTTCCAATTTGAAACCATTGTTTTGACAGTCATCAAATTTTCATTATCAAGCTGCCAAGCTATAGTCATCAATATCGATTGTTTTCACATATCAGATAACTTTTGTGTCCTTAGTTTTCGATATTTCTAATCTAGCAACAGGTTCGTTTAAATGTAAATCAATATCTTAATGAAATCCCTTCTTCTATGAGAGGCTTTGTTGTCAGATGAAGTCAAGACAAGTTTTTAAGTAAAATACCTGGATGTGGTTTTTAATTGTTGGGTTGATGATAATTGTTTGCGATTAAAAAAATTATATTTTATTCAACCCTAATAAAATATTGGTAAATATTCCAAAAATAAAGCCTTTAAAAATATAACCTCACAAGCAGATAATAAACTCGACTTAATAAAGTAAATTCCCGGAAAAGCAACAAAAAATAATTGTAACGCAGTATGTGGTAGGCGGTTGTTTTTGTTGCTCAACTTTGAAATGAAATATACACGCGTGGTTGCACTTGAAAAGTTAAGAAGGTTTGTAATTAAATTTGAAGAAGAAGAAAAAGAAAAAGAAGTAGGAGATGACAATTTTTATTTTCATTTTCATTTTCGTTTTCGCTTTCAGTTACAATTACAATTTGAGTGATGATGTTTCTGTTCTTGCTCTTTAGCTGCTGACTTATATTTGTTAATGTTGTTGCAGTTGTTGTTGTTGTTGCTGTTATTGGTTGTTTTTGTCATTTGGTTAACAACAAAGACAACAACAACAACATTGCTGTCGTTTGTTGATATTGTTGTTTCCTGTCGTTGGTTTTTGGTGATGAGTATTTCACGGTTGCTGGCAGAAATGAGGTGGGTTTGTAAACGGCAAATGGTTGCCGTGTAAAGGATGAAATGCGTTGTTGTAACATTGAATTCCAATGAGTTAAGATGAGGTGGTAATGATAATGTCATCTTAAATTAATGGCTTCAAGTTGTTAATGACAAATGATTGTAATACAGGTGGCATGGGTGAGTAGCCTAAAATATCATGATGTATACTTGTAGCATCGTTGTTGGTTGGCTGTTTGGCTTGTATTGTTTTATGATAATGATTAAAATGACAACAACAACAACGATAATGGTGTTGATAATAATACTGATTATCCTTTTAAGCAGTAAAAAATAAGATGAAATAAAACAAAATTAACGGTATTGTAATCAATTGTGGTTTGAAAAGTCATCCATTAATTTGTAATTCACCGTTTATGGACAGCCTATCTCTCCCTCTCTCAATCAGCCTTTTAATTTATTCGATTGTTTCTCTTTTTCCGGGTTCTTATTGCTTTAATTTTGTTAAAAAAAAGGGAACAAAAAAATGTTTTCATTGGAGGTGGGTCACCTAATTCTTTTTGTTAACTTATCAGTTATAATTTTTTAATTTTGCGTCTTAAAAATTTTTTGGCGCGAGGGAGGCAAAATAATTTGTTAAGTTCCGAGGCTATTGACAAAGGGAAAAGACTGTTAAATTTTGTTGCGTTTTGCTTTCACATACATACATACATAACTTGTCATTACAACCCTTCAGTCAGGTTTACGAACTAGCTTCTCACGCCACTTATATTGTGTGTGTTAATTTTATACCTGAATGGAGGAACCTAGATTTTAAAGTCGACTCCGAACGATAAATTTGCAAGAAACTTTTCGTGGTAAAAAATCTGCTGAGAAAAAGTCATCGAAGATATATTTTCGTTTTGCTAGAGACGTCTGGCCGGGGGATTGTACCGAGGCCTCACGTCTATTAAGCCAACTAGACTACCCACTAGACTACGACTTTTCTTCCTGTTAAATATGTTTAATACACTAAATCAATAGGTTAGTTTGCGTTTGATGTTTAATGTAGATCCCAGATAGATCTCAGAGACCCAAAAAATGTCTTCCAAGTTTTCGCAGAAGCTGTGGAGATGAAGAGGGAGATGAGACTATCCTTCACCTTTTGGGCACATGTCCGGCACTAGGTCGGAGGAGAAAAAGGTACCTGGGTGCCTACTACATGGAGGATATGGATGAACTGTCATGTACGGATATTGGCAGTCTGAGTCGCTCCATAGGAAGCTCCGAATAGTTCCTAGAAATAGGGGGAAATGAGGAACTTTGGTATCACAATGGGTCCTGTGTGCGGCATAATTGTGTCCGCTCATGACTCCATCGAGGGGACAGCCACTTCTACCTAGCTACCTATTCGCTGATACTTACATACTTAACAAATTACTACAACCCTTCAGTCAAGACGGCGACCTTGTTTCTCAAACCCTTCATATGTATGTGTTTCAGAATGCTGGTTTGTTTGTCTCTTGTACTACCCGATTGCTGTAGTAATGTATTCATTATTCATTATGTAATAATGCCTACAAAGATTGCCGCTTTGCGAATCCGATATTAGCATATATCGTGTGGTGATGTACGCATATTTACCGACACTAAAGTGGTCACTAGATCCCTAGAGAACGTGTATACCAGAACGTGCGTCCAAGAATTCCGGGTGTCTCTAGAGGCGATAGCGAGACATTCGATAATTACCCTCATATGGGTTTCTGGATGTTGAAAGGTTGCAAGGAACCATAAACCCGATACAATTGAAAAAGCTGGCACAACCGAGAATTCTATTGAATTCGCACAAGATATTGACAATACTTTACAGAGGAGCAAACGAATCATTTCACGCAATTTTCATTCATTTGCAAAAGAAAGATGTAAAGAGATCTGACTGATCTGGCCTGGTGTAGGTAAATGCAGATTAAATTTGCATTAAATCTCTGACTGCAGACTCCTGTAGTCTGGGTATACTTCACAATAACTTCTGCAGAAGCTGTAATGACGAGAAAGAAGAGAAGAACACAGGACAGCTTCTCTGTCTTTGTCAGCGTTTTTAAACCGGAAAGGAAGAATTTTGAAGTGCCCAGAATTTTTTGACAGAATGAAAATAAAACTCTTTGTATGGCTAGGAGATTTTTCAGTTGAGTGTTATCATAGTGGAACACAAGCATTATACGACTAAAGATTACGACATCAGAAGCTTAAAATTTGAATTTCCTGCTCTTAAAGGTAAAATGACGTCTTGCTAGCTGTTTAATACTAAAGAGTCGTCTAAACATGACACAAAGGAAACCATTTCAAAGGAGAAATCAGGCTTATGCCATAATCTTTGGATCTTCTTTCTTGTTTCAACCTGTGATAATCGGCTATATCTGGCACTTAAACCACTAAAGCACGACTATATCTTTACTGTAATTTTTTGAATATTTCTTTTTCCTTTTCTGCTTTTTTCTTACTTTCTCTTTGTGTATTTGTGTAAAAAACATTTTTAATCTGTCTTTTGTTTAATTTGTCTTCTCTTGATCCCTAGAAAAATGAATGTTCATACCAATTTCGGCATTATTGAGTTTAAAGTTGTAATCCCCAGGTGTGTGTGTGTATCGATGTTGTGTTTAGTTTGTGTATTAAAAAAGTTTCTTTATTCGAAAAAAAAAAAACCAAGAATAAGTATTTTGCGTGTATTAGAAACCTTTAATACTTTTGGAAGAAAACATTTTCTATTGGCTTACAGGTAAATGGGAAGTATAGCCAATTGTTATAGTTTTTTTTTACCTAGAATTCACTTCTAAAATGTGTGGACTAATGCTTTCATATTTATATCTTATGTTAGTTAACTTCCCTTCCATTTTTTTATTGTGAAGAAAAAGTCAACTTTCTTAGATTATTTCTTAGAAATTTTTGTTGTTAATTTCTTGCGTGTCAAATGTAAGAAAATTGCCAGAGAGAGATTATAGTCTGTAGATTTATTGCAAGTAATTCAGTTTTCTCTTGCTTTTTTGTTGGTAGTTTTGTTATGTTTGTTTTTTTGTTCTTTAAAATGTTAAAAGTTTAACAAATTGTCCACAAACTAATGTTTAATTTATTTGCTTTGTATAGAAAAAAGAAAAAGGGAATAATAAATTCCTTAATCTCATGTTATAATAATAATTTCAGATGTTGTGATAAAAAAATATATTTTTCTAACTATTTTGTAGAGATATTTTATGTAATTTATTCTATTATTATATTTAACAACTATAATCTCAGGTTTTTTGGGCAAATTTTTAAAATTAAAATTTTCCTTTTAAATTTTAGTATTTTTATTGTGATTACGATCACATAATTGGTCATTACAAGCCTTCAGTCAGGATTACGACCTAGTTTCTCACTTATGTTGGGTGTGTTAATTTTATATGTGAGTGACGGGACCTACAGTTGAAAGTCGACTCCGAACGACAGATTTTTGAGAAACTTTTCATGGGAATTTTATTTACTTTTAGAGTTTTTGTCAGAAATCTGCTGAGAGGAACTCGCCGAAGAAATACTTTTTGGATTTTGTTTTGATGTCTGGCCTGGGGCTCGACCCCTGGCTTTACGTCTAATAAGCCAACGCATTACCTACTAGACTACGGCGACTTCGAAACTAATTACAGACGGAATTGTCTTAAGTTTGTTACTCCTGCAGCAGTTTGTACTTGTCAGAAATTAAATTATTCTCCACACCCTTCATAATACTCAGAGTTATGCTATAGGGTACCTCTAACTTACCAAGTTAGAATGGCAAGTCCATAAATATAACAGTAAATACGGTAATAAAGCATAAACTTTATAAATTTTTCAAAATAAGGCCACAATATAAAATTAAAGTGGAAAGAGAAGAAAAAAAGAAGAGAATACTCAGGCCATACTGAATAGCGAATAAATGAAAGTGAAAATGTGAGGCAATAATATTTGAGGGTACTAACAATAAACAACAACAACAACAACAACAGCAACAGCAATAACAATTACATTAACTACATAAATAAGCAACACAGTTTTTGTTGTTGGTTAACAACTTAAAAAAAATTTTTATTTGATCAAATAAAATTCATTGTACAGTACTACATAACAAAAACAACAATAACCAGACTAAAGTTAAAAAAAAAACAATGAATAACTGTAATGTAATTTACAGTTCTCTGTTTATAATTCTATCAAATTAGTGTGGGTGTAGTAGATTCGGGAACACTGAAATAAATTTATTGGTTTGCAGGAAGAAATGGGTTGAGGGTAAATTTCCTGTTAGAATTACTTCAGTGAACATGACTTTTACGTGGTAATCAGAAGGAATTATAAGACGTTTGGTGAACTGATGAAGAATGCAATTTCACATGGAAAATGGGAAGGAAGTTGCTATGCAATCCGTCAAGAATTGTACAATTTATCAGCACAAGGTTGACCGAAATATTTATTATCGGAATAAATATTATCCAGGTTGCAGCACTATCCTGTAAAGGAGGCTCATGGGATCAAAACTCTAATACGACTTACTGGAAGGGAAAGCACAAAACAAATAACGCCTTTGTCGTGAGTACAAACGCTTGTTTTCTTTAACAACATGTGCTTTAGGAAATCGGCCTTAGGAAATCGATAGCTAAGGAGCCTCTTCTGATTCTACTACGGCTTACCGTGGCTATATGGCTATGTAGGCATTCTCTGTAGAAGTCTAGGCATGAACACTTGTTAGTCATCTCAAAATTTTGGATGGCACCGGAATATACTCTACATATTATTTATTTTTGGGGACCAATACTCAAGAGATGAACTCCTACTCATGCAGTAATAATTGTCACTTTCTTTTTCTATTTCGGTTACAATCAGTTATTCACAAACCACCCAGAATCACTGGTTTGAATCGTATCCACGACCTTGGCATTTGAAGTTCAGCACACTACTGACTAGGCCATCATGGAATCCATGACCTATGCTCAGATGAATCAGGAGTTAAGGGTGGCATTTCCAACATAGGAGTAGTAGGACGCAAACCTAAAACGGCTACAAAGATAAGAAACCAATGTAAGTGTTGGATTAGTTAGGTGGCGAGCAAGCAGATTATTCTTATTAAGCAAGAATATCAAAGACATCTAGACAGAACTCTGTGAAATACAGGAAACGGTGGAAATCCTTGACAAAAGAGCAAACATATGAGTAAGGATAAAAAAAAAAGTTAATTTGAATCAAATTTGAAACAAACGGCATAAAGGACATGAGGGGCAGACTTCTAAGACCGAACGGGACTGAGTAGACTTACCCTAGCTCTAGAGTTTTATAAAGTGGGAAATGGGAATATACTTACTTACTTACTTAATTTGTCATTACAACTCTTCTGTCAGGATTATGTCCCAAGTTCTCACACCACTTATGTTGTGTGTGTTAATTTTATGCATGAGCGGTGGGACCTACAGAGTTTTTACCGGAAATCTGCTGAAGGAAAGTCGGCGAAATAATATTTTTTCATTTATCGTTTTGCTAGAGATGTCTGTCCTGGAGTTTAAAACATGGCTTCACGTCTAACAAGTCAACACACTACCTACTAGACTACGGCGACATCAGTATGAATATCCATTGTAAGAAAGATATTTAAATGACGTTGTTAGTCTCAACGATTCCAAAAAAAATTTCTTCAATTCGAAGCTAAGTAAGCGGAAACTATAAACCGCAGGGGCAAACTCGACACAAGTGGTTGTAGATTCTACTGAGAAGATTGTGCAATTGATCATTACATACATACATACATAATTGCTCATTACAACCTAGTTTCTCACACCACTTATGTTGTGTGTGTCATACTTTTATACATGAGTGGAGGGACTTACAGTTTTAAACTTGACGCCGAACGACAGATTTTTGAGAAACTTTTCATGGCAATTTTATTTACTCTCAGAGTTTTTGCCACAAATCTGCTGAGAGGAAGTCGCTGAAGAAATACTTTTTATATTTTGTTTTGATGTCTGGCCTGGGGCTCGAACCCTGGCTTTACGTCTAATAAACCAACACACTACCTACTAAACTGCGGTGACTTAATAGATCATTACAAGCTGCGTAAACAAGACTTGGGCTAGCAATCGGACTTTAATAAAAGAGGTATTAAGGATGTGCATCTATTTTAATAAAAAAAACGTATTAAGGGAGTGATTGCTAAAACAATGCAGAGTATATCAAGCATTACTAAAGCAAACATTAGGAAGCATTGCTTTACAAAACTTTTCAAATACCCACTCCTTTTAAATTCAATTTCTTTCAGTGTACACTTGGTAGGCTGTAGGTATAAAAGCTGAGCTATTTCAAGTATGAAGATGAGATATCATTGCTTTATTTTTGTTTTTTTTTTGGTTGAGTATGTGTTAGTGTGAGTGTTATTTCATACACTGTCACAATTTTTTATATAACTTTAAGTAGATGTAAGGCTAATGTTTATTGTTGTTATTGTTGTTGTTGTATACAATTTTTATACATGCTTTATTATATTTCTTTTGTTCTCATATACAATTTTTAAATGAAAAAAAAAACAACGCAAACAACAGCAACAACATTAAAAAAATAAAGTTAAATTTAACACTCTCAACCGCAACTCAATTATAAAAGTTTAACAAAGATTTATGAACAGCAATGGCAACACCAACACCAACAATAACAATAACGACGAAGACAACGACAACGAGAACGAAAACGACAATGACAACGATGTGGAAGATGTAAAGATGATACCAGCTAAACAATGGCCACAAGGAGGATAACTTCTTACAAAAACCTACGACCTTCCCATGATATAAATATTCTTTTGTTGTCATTGTTGTTGTTGCTATTGTCGTTGTCGTTGTTGTTGAATATATTTGTGTTAAGAAAACGTTTGTATTTCTTTCATTCGTTATGAAATAATTGCAATAAAAAACGACACAGAAATTGCCAAAGAATGAAAGAAACAAGAAACCATTCATAACGAACGAAAAAAAATGAATTAAAAAACGAAAACGAAAAGAAGAAAGCAACGAAATTTATTTATAAAGTGTATATAAATAAACAAAGTTTTGCATTATTTTGTTTCTTGCTTTCGGTTTTTATACGTTTTTTTTACAAATATTAGACTCATAAGATTATATTTAGGACATGGCCTTATAAGGTTTATGTTGGTTGGCTTTAAACATGTATATGTGTATGTGTGTCTGTAAGTGTATTATTGTGTTAGCTTAAGTCCTTGCCCATGTCCTTGTTAGTGGTAACAAGTTTGAGGCTTCAATTTTAAACGTCAACAGGAAAATTAAGGCAATTTAGTTGACAAAAGATTTGCCCGACACATGTTTCTTGTAACTTTAGACCCTCTCTCTCTTGCATAAGAGTGGGTTTTCAGCAAGAGAGAAGGGAGGAGGGTGGGTTGATGAAATTACCAACACACATCATATAATCTAACCACTAAACAAACAACAATATTGTTTTATCTATTTGAGTGCGTCGACAGACGGCCTTTTACAACTGATGTAGCATGGATGTATGGATGGTTTTTACCTATAAAAGTAAACTAATCTGTGTTTTATTACTTGTCAGTTTGTAAGTATACAAGACACTTACAAAATTATATGGAAAATATATCATGTTGTAAACTTGATGAGATTGTAATAATGAGGGGTAGTTGTATTAAGAATTTTTGAAAGGTTTCGCAAACTTATAATGCCATACACATGAAATAATGAACAGAGATTTTAGAGGCTTTAACACTGAAATTCATTGAAGAAAACTTGGTTAAACGACGTCATTTGAAACAACAATTCGTGAGCTGACAAAATAAGTCACCTTTTGCTAATGGAATTATGCAGTGCTCATGCTCTATCAAAAACACAGACAGTGTATCGAAGGGTTTGCCACTTAAAGAGCGTCCGGTACAAACAAAACTTTGAAGACCATAAGTTGGAAATACTAATCGATCAATAATCATGTCAGACGCAAGAGGAGTTTTCATTCATTCATTAGGAGTGACTTAAGCAGCCATTTCTAAGCTTCTAAAAGCAAGGAAATTGGCTGCCACATGAACTAAACTCCAGAGATGTTGGAAACCGATTTTAGAAATGCTATTTTATCACTTCCATTCCAATTTTGTTGGATTCAATATGACAACATCCATGAAAACATATCAACAAGTAAAATCTATGTCCAAACAGAATATCCATTGTGCCAAGCTAAAGCTCTTTGTTTATAGGAAACAAAAGGGTGCGATCCATTATAATCTTTTAAAAACGCAACAGATTATCACAGAAGGCCTGAGCATCGTATAATTAATTGGTTTGAAGCGCACGTTAGGCGAAAAATATGCCGCCAGATACGAATATGCTACCATACACGAGTATGAACACATGCCGACAACCTTAGGTCGACGATTACTAACTTCTTTTGGCTTGAATTGGATGATCTGGAGGCCATTAACATATGGTTTCAATAGAATAGCGCAAAGTGTAAATAGCGAGCACTATAGGATGACGTTTACTAACATCTTTTGGCCTGAATTGGATGCTCTAGACATCAACAACATATGGTTTTAATAGGAGAGCGCAACATGCCACACAGCTCATGACACATTGTTTATTTTGCACGAGCGATTTCATGGAAAGTACATCGGACGTAGAGGTGATATATAATCTGGTCAGGGAGATACTAAAATTTGACTCCTTTGGACTTTTTCTTGAGTCGCAGTTATACACGAATAAGCCACAAACCACACCGATCCTCAAAACAAACGTAACTCATGTCCTCGATCAAGTTTAAGCTGACTTGTAGGCCCGTGTTATGGAAAATTGGACAGCTAGTGAAGCCGTAATGGACATCCATAGATCTTTCAAACGAATAAAAACTTTCAATGATATTTCACACACACGTTGTTTAATAAATTTAAACATAAGAAGCGCTTAATAAAAGACCCGATATTTGAAAATTATTGGGTGGGAAGTTTTCTCGTAGCTTCCAATCGGAAAAACTTTAAAAAAAAATTAAATTAACAAAGCATTTGCTTCCAATAAAAATTTCCGATTTTATGTTAAATGGTTAGCTTTAGTTCATAGGAAAGGCTTTGAGTTCCACAACAAGACATGGATTAAATACGAATCCACCACTTTACACCTGACACAAAGGAATAGCCAAATCAGTAGACTAGATTGAGAAAATCGCATAAAAAAGCGAGGATAACTTCATGTGTAGGCGTTTGCTTTTTAGAGTATATACATAAGTATACACCTTTAAAATGACGAAAATGTTGGAAAACAACAAATTACACTTCAGCCCTCGTTAAACAATATTTGTCATCGTTAATGTTGTAGCACTTAATTCGTTTTACTTCTTTTCTCCCCCCTCTGAAATAATTCCTGTTTGTCTTTTACAAACCAAACAGAAAAACAAATTTTTGTTGTAAATTTTATTTATTTTACAACAACTCGTATAACATAATTTAAGTCAAGTCTTAGAAGAGAGATTTGTACATGAGCAATAGAATGTCAAATCGTAGATCGCATCACGCGAAGTGGTAAGGCAATGTAAAGAAATTTAAGCAAAGCAATTCGTCTTCCTACTCTTGCAGTCACAAACATCTTTAATGGATGAAAGTAAGGCAGTAATTACACCCTAAGTTATCGATATAGATACGACAAAAGCCAATTGCCAGTGTTCTAGAGTTTGTAGAATTTTATAAATGTTCCCGTCCGTGTGAATATTTTTTGGACAAAGTAGGCATATAAGTTAGGCTTCTTAGAGCTGGAGGCTTTTGTAAAGCATCTTCACCTCCTTGTGTGTTTTTTCTTTCATTGCCTTATTTTGGTTTCATTATCAAGTTTAGGGTTAAATTTAACCGATTCTAGGATGATAGGGTTGCCAAATGTCATAACCTTGGGAAACATTTCTCATTAATTTCTACTCCTTCCTGAGAGGTGGAGCTTCTTGATATTCAAATGATCCTCTTTAAGGTGATTTCTGAATTATTTGGTAGGATAATGAAGTCTTTTCTGAAATATAAAAACTAGGATGGAAAACTGTTTGTGTCTGGAGATATTCAAATCTGGAATGCTTTGTATCACTCCTACTCTACGCTAAATCAATATCAGTATCAATCAATATCAATCAATAATAGTATCAATCAATATCAGTATCCATCAATATCAGTATCAATCAATATCAATCACTATCAGTATCAATATCAGTATTATTCCATATCAATCAATATCACTATCAATCAATAGCAGTATCAATCAATATCAATCAACATCACTATCAATCAATATCAATCAATTTCAATATCAATCAACATTAATCAATATCAGTATCAATCAATATCAGTATCCATCAATATCAGTATCAATCAATATCAATATCAATCAATATCAGTCTCAATATCAGTATTAATCAATATCAATCAATATCACTATCAATCAATATCAATCAATATCAATCAATATTAGTATTAATCAATATCAGTATCTGTCAACATCAATCAATATCAGCTCTTTCAGGTCTTGTGGTAAAATCAGTTGGTTGTCTGAGGGACGAAAATCAATCTGAAATATAATTTAGATAGCCTAGGCATTACTTAAGTTCAGCAAAGATTCATCATGATCGACTGTAGTTTTCTTTTTTTTTTTGCTTGTTCCGTTCATGCTGTTGTCACAGTTTGTTTAAGTTGTTTGCGATTAAATTGTAATTAAATTATTTACGTTATATCGCGTTCTCTAACACACACTTTCATCCTCTTTCTGCTTTCTTTCTCACCCAAGCATACGAAACATGGAAAAAGCATTCTAAAAATATTCAAAGCATCAGTTTGACTGTTTCTGTCTCTGACTGGTTGAATGCCTTTGATGGTTGATTTGCCTGGTTGACTGCTTGGCATTCAGCATTAACATCTATCCAGTACGTCCTCAATAGCAACAACAACAGCAACAACAATAGCAACAACAATAACAGTTTTAAACAGTTAAACAAACAGTTAGTCTTTCTCTAACGCGCAGAAGAAAAATAATGGGGGCGAATAAAGAGGGTGTTTAACCCTTCATTGCATCGTGATGGAAATTTCCATCATAACGTTTTTTCAAGAAAAAAAAAAGAATGGAAACAGTGTGGTAAGAATTGCTTGAAGTCGGCAACATCTCACATAAGTAGTTCACACACTGAATTCTATTGTTAAGTAAAAAAAGCGAATTCCCCACAAATACGTTGGTTTTGTTTTATTCCATTGCTATTTAGTGAAGTGTGCAAAAACTTAAGTCCTTTTGGTGTTTTTTAAAAAAGGTCGGCCGAAATTTTTTAAAATAAAAATCGAAAATGAGTGGAAAAAAGGTTGGTTCTAAATGTTGTAGTAACATTTTTTACAATTTTTTTTAAATACCTATTATTATTCCAAAAAACTATATGATGGAAATTTACATCATTATGCTCTAGCTGCATTTATAATGTATTGCAAAAACTTATTTGTTATAAACTACAAAATACTGTTTTTTTTAGAAATATTTAAGATATTGAAACGTTTTTGGCTCAGGTTGAAGACGGTTTGCTATCAGAAGATGGTCTTGATGTTGAAAATTCTGATGAAGACGACCAAGACGCTGTTGAAATTGCAAAAGTGTTGCAAGAGGAAAACATCCAGGATAATATAGAGGACGAAGTAGAAGAAGACGATGCTATAGATGAACAGGAATCCTCTCGAACAGCTGAAGCATTGCCTTTATCTCAAGCTACTAGAATTGATAAAACCAAAAAAGAAAAAATTAGCATAACCTGTCCATTTGTTGTCCAAGAATACAATAAACACATGGGAGGCGTATATCTTATGGACAGCTTTCTGGGAAGAAACCACATTACATTAAGGTCAAAAAAGTGGTATTTGCGAATTTTTTTTCATTTATTTGATCTTGCAGTTTTAAATTCTTGGATAATTTATAAAAAAAATGCTGGGGAAAGAAATTTGCCTCAGAAGAATATACTAACTTTGAGTCAATTTAGAAATGAGTTGGCCTGTGTTTTATGCAATAAAGGGACGAATTTTAAGCGCGGGCGTCCAAGCAGTTCAATTGAGCAAGAACTGTGTTCAAAGAGGAAAAGAGGTTCAACAATTCCTGCACCCCCAAAAGATATTAGAAAAGATGGTTTTGAACATTGGCCAAAAGTACGAGTATCACTCAGATGTAAATATCCAAATTGCAAAGGCTATTCGACAATATTTTGTAGCAAATGTGGAGTAAATTTATGCCTAAATAAGAACAATAAGTGTTTTTTCAATTATCATGTGGAATAAAAATAATATAAAAAGCTATATTTTATTTTGTGTCTTCTTTGTACTGAGCTAAACATGTAGATTTGCATGTTGATGGAAATTTCATTCATATGAGTTTTTACTAATTTTCTGCTAATTACTTGAACTAAATATTTGTTGACTACTTTTTTCTTAATATAGAGCCTGAATTATAGCAGTGTAATTTATTTCACGAAAAAATAAAAAATCATGCAATGAAGGGTTAAGAGATAAACAAGATGAAAGAAAGAAAAAAAAATTGTTAACAATTGTTGTCGCTTGTTTGTCCTCGACATCCTTTTATTGTTGATACTTTAACTGTGTTGTATCCTTTTTTTATTTGTTGTTTGTCTTATACTCCCTCCTGTCGAAATCTAACTTGTATTTGATAATATTTTTATAGCATATCTCTCTTTATTGTTATTGTTGTTATTGTCATTGTGAATATTTGTTTGCTGTCTGCCTGTTTAAGAGTGAAAGTGAAGAGGAGAGCCTTTTGTAAAACAGAAGACAAATATATGGGCTTCCAACAGGGACTTTCGATTTTTGACAGTTGATAACGACTGTTAATTCAGTCTTTTTCACTAAATCACTATGGATGACCATAAAATAAATTCGCGTGAATAGGCTTTGGAACAGTTGCAATGTGGCCTAATTTTCTACGAAAAATCATCTTCAGCGATGAGGCTCATTTCTGCATGAATGGGTTCGTGGGCAAACAAAATTGCCGAATTTATCACGAAAAGTTTCATATCTTGGTGTGGATTTGGGCTGACAGCGTTATTGGTTTATATTTCTTTAAGAACGATATCATGACAGTTCTATCGATCAATTTCTCTTAGCCTGGACACTAACCGACGACACAACATGTTACAGAACTCATACCACATTGAACATCTTGAACGAGTGATGTGTGGGCATGGTTATCTCACTTGGAGGTGATGTGAATTGGCCACCTAAATCGTTTGATTTAACCCTGTTAGAATTTTTCTTGTGGGGTTTGTTTAAGTTCTCGGCATCCTGTAAAAAATTAAGAAAAAATATACGAAATTAAAAAGTTGAAAACTGTACAGCCTATTGATATCCATCACGCCTGCATGCGATTGTATATCAAGATTAGAGTATTGAGTGAAGTCTTCTATCTTGACTTTAGTTTCTTGTGCTACTTTATGACAGCCTTTAGAAAGTTGTTTGAAGCCGTGTAAAGTGAAGGGCTAGTAAGAATAGTGTAGGTTGGTGTAAGCACCAAAAACATTGTTTAAGGAACACAATCAAAGGATTTTGAGATACTAAATTAGAAGCAGTTGGCATTTTTGAAACTTTCAGTGTGGATTGTTCAACAATACCAAGGTTTCATTTTGAGCCTTTTAAATCGTGTGTGAGAACAGTTATGTTATTCGTTCATAAGAAGTCATTTCCTTTTTAAAGTCGACTCCGAACGACAGATTTTTGAGAAACTTTTCATGGCAATTTTATTTACTCTCAGAGTTTTTGCCAGAAATCTGCTGATAGGAAGTCGCCGAAGAAACACTTTTTGTATTTTATTTTGGTGTCTGGCCTGGGGTTCGAACCCTGGCTTTTCGTCTAATAAGCCAACACACTACCTACTAGACCACGGCGACTTCAATTAAAGCTGTCTTTAAATTCTTCTGCTTGCCCTTTAGCTGAAGTTGCCGTAGTTTAGTAGGTAGTGTGTTGACCTATTAAACATGAGGCCACTGTTCAAACCCCGGGCTAATCATATCTAACAAAACGAAATAAAAAAAAAATATTTCTTCGGTGACTTCCTCTCAGAAGATTTCTGGCAAATTGCCAAGAAAAGTTTCTCGAAAAATCTGACGTTGGTAAGCGATTTTAAACTGTAGGTCCCGCCACTCAAGTCTACAATTATCACACACAACATAGGTGGCGTGAGACGCTAGGTTGTAAACCTGACTGATGGGTTGTAACGACAAAATTATATATATGTATGTATGTGTCATCACAATTTAAAGTATGAATAAGTTGCAAAACTATCGTCAGTAGAACGATTAAGATGGAGATGCTTTGAGGAATTCATAAGTTCCCAAGCAGCTAAAAAATATATTCGAAAGAAAAAGAATTCGTATCACACTTCCAGCTATTTCCACTCAAAGTCAATCATATAAACTCGTTTTAAATTATTCTCTCTTGCTGAACTTGCTACATACGGTGCAAATCAATAGAAATCAGTACAGTAAAGTACTTATCGAACGATTTTCGCAAATATGTTTCAATGAACAGGGGGGAAAAAGTATGTGAAAAAGAATTCGAAATATTAAAAAGAAATTTAATTTTCTTACTCTCTTTACCCCTCCCCCCAGTTAATATTCTATTGCTTGTTTTGCTTTCAAATCCTATAGAAATTTAGCGAATATGTTTGTTATTCGAGTGGCACGCGAGAATATTTTCTCTATCAACACTTGCACATACGCCTTAAAAACGATTTTTTTCTCAGTTTTTTCTCGCATTTTTTTGGATTTTGGCAACATGTTAAAGAAATTATTTTATTATTGAAAATGTTTTTATTTTCCTTGAGTATGTGTTGTGATTTCATTATGGCACAGGAACTTGAAAAAGAAAAACGAGAAAATGAAAGCGGATAAGCTAAGGAAGGAGTATGGTACTTGAAAAACAACTTAATTTGTATTTAAAAGATTTGATTATAACGTGTTGAATTGTATTTATTTTGTTAAGATTTGTAAAAAAGTAAATTCCTTTTTTTTAATAGATTTTCAAGAGAAATATCTGAAGAAGATGTTCCATGTTCGTATAAGTAAACAATTTAATGGAAAATTTATAAATATTAATGAGATTTTTCCTCTCTTTCCATGGCTTTGCATACGTGGATATTCGTTTGAAGCATTTTTGTTTGAAAAACTTGAATACCTTGTGATAAATTTCAATAAAAATCGAAATGGTGAAAAAGGTTCACATAAAATAAAACCTTATTTAATTAATGTTTAGTTAATTAAAATTTTAAAATTAAAAATTACTTCAATTACAAATGAACTTTAATGTGCAAAAATAAACTGAAAACAAAATTAAGTGACTGCAGTTGTAAAAACTTTACACCCTCAGACTCGTTTTCTTAGCAACGCACAGGATGGAATAATTTATTGTCATTACATTGCGTTCATTAAGATGCCTTGAGAGCATATAATGAAAATTATGTAACCCAATGAGCATTTTTGTAGGATCTTTCTATTTAAAAAACCTAAAGTCTTAGACAAGTTTTAGATAATATTGGTAAGGGTTATATCGTTACCTTATTGTCGAAAGTGTAGCTCTATTTAGTACCATGAGATGCCTAATGATTTTCGTTTGCTCAAAATGAAAGAATTGAACGTAGTTGATATATGGTTTCAAGAAGTCAGCTCTATGTGGTATGCGATACAATGACACCTATTAAAGACAAATTCGATAAGTAATTACGCCCCAAAATGTTGCGATTTTAACTCATTAGGATTGTCTCTTATGTATAAGCCCAAGCCATTCAGAATTTTTATTACTTGAAGACCACATTAAAGCTCACATTGGACTCATACTCAAGTCGTCCAGAATTTTTGTTACTTGAAGACCACATTACAGCTCACAATGGGCTCTTACGATCTTACTTGTCGAAAAAAAAATTCTATTACCGAACATATACCGGGGCACTCATATTGAATTCGGGTCATAATATTTCTGGTGATATATTCAAATAGTTTTTAGTAAGCTCTTGTTTGCCTTTGGAATTGGAAATATGTTGAGATCTTCCACGTAATGCCACTCCTAAACACTCTAAAGTTTTACGCTGTAACACGACGACTTAGTGTTATAATTGGGCTTATAGGGGCCATGATACTGTGATCATGTGATCCATTCTACTACCTTCAATCTATACTTGGCATCCCTACAATGTCTTGTTCCTAGCCTTTCGTGCTGACAAGCTTCCGGATGATACACGCTGTTAACAAGGGCACCCTGATATTTTCTGCGGCATTAACGCCAAGTTTATATTTCGCTGATTTATTGTCGTCATCATAATTTCCACGTATTGGGTTCTAACTGCAGCAACCTGATTTATTCTCATCATCACAGCTACTACGTATTGACTTCTATCTGCAGTATCCTGTAAAAAGGCCAGTTTCTAAGGTTACTTCTGTATTGTCTGATGCTTACCTTAAGTCTCCTTCTATTGTCATAAATAAACATTAGTTGAGTCTGGCTTTAACTCATTTGGCTCTCCTTGTATCGTTTTCCATTTCACAGGAAGGTTCAGGAAGTTTCCCCCTTTGTAAGGTCGTGTTCTAATGTTCATTGACGTGAGTTCCCATATGTCCTGTAATCCAGCAGAGGATAAATCTATTTTCCCTATTTAGCTGATTTAGCTTCACCACATGGCTCCCAACAATATACGTTTAATTCACTAAGAGCCAAAGCTGGGATTACTGTCTGATTCACAGATAGTATTGCTATGTTCCCTTCTTTGATGACTTAGTAACGCACTGAAATATTAGGAGGGAGAGGAAGATAGAGATGGTTTTTTGCTAATTAAACATACCATGTCTAGTGTTGCTATTAACAGAAATTTTTCGATGAACCTATCTTCATTAGCCTTTTTGCTTCATGATGTGTTTGAATCCTAGGGAAAACAAACATAGTTTCCTTAAAGAAAACTAATCCGAGAATGATTTTCTACAGAAGTGTGTCTCCTCTTGAAAACTGATCGATAAAAAGTTTAAATTAAATACGACTACAGAACTTTTTTCACCAAAACAAAGCGTTATTGCTTCATAACTTTCTTGCATAATCGTTTTAGACTTCCTCACCTCTTTTATCGTCTCTCCAAGTTATTGCAAGTCAAAACGATATCTTCGTGAAACAATAACTCAAGTTATCGCTTAATTTTTCTCAATCTATCAAGCTGATCGAATAGAAGGCAAATAAAATACATCTCCTTTGGTTTTTTTTTTCAAAAATTTAGACGTGAATTTAAGTGAATTAAAGCTTGTCTTTAAGGACAATGGTTTGCTTGGTTATATTTCTAAAACCTACAGAGTAACAGAAACAACTTATGAATAGTGAAAATTAAGCACACACACACATACACAATTAAAACATAACAGTATATGGTATGCAATAATGTTAATACAATAACTATGCCAATGCCACACTAATACCAACACCAACACTGACACCAACACCAACACCACCACCAGAACCATTAAGTTGCCACCAATGGCTGCAATAAAATAAACAAAAAGCCATAAATGCTGCTGCAATAAAACTCAACAATGCTTGGAAAGGGAAAACCAATTCGATCCTTAGCGATGCATAGCAAATGCAATAAAAATCCCTTCCCAATGCCATAAGAAAAGAAGGAAAATTTATTAGAATTTATTGGTATGTGAACGCATAGCAGAGAACGCAGCAAAAGAAACTCAGCCCTTTTTGCCTCATTTGCAGCAATAATAAGGAAAAGAAAATTGAAGAAAAATGAAAAAAAAAATAGAAAGAGAACTAAAGAAAGAAAGGAAGGAAGAAAAGAAGCGATTAAGTTGAATTTGTAATTTGCAAGCAGTTCTTCTTCTATTTTGTGTTTCTTTTTTTTCTTTCATTATAATGAAGTGAATGCCAGCAAAAGGGTTATTTTTCTCCATACGCTCCAGTAAATGTAGACTGTAAGAGGAAAAAAAAATAATGCTATACAGTCTGCAGAATATACTCGTATATCGCCTTCTATTCTGATAACTAAGTATAAGCAAAGGCGTATTGCACAGTGGCAGTGACACAGTGGCACGGGGCAAATGTCAGTGGTATTGTTGTAATAGTGTTTTGCTTATTTCTAACAACTTCAAGTAGTATTTTAACTTCTGCTTTTACTGCATCTACTAAAGCATTGTTCACATAAAATTCGGCTGTATAGTATAAAGGTTTAGGAAGACGCTAAAGCTTCAATGATTGCAAAGCTTTTCAAGTGCGACGGCCTTTTTCGACGTTAAACTATAGGTAACGCTACTTGTAAATAAAAGTTAACGTAATACTGACTAAGGTCTAGTAGTCGTTATAGTTTAGTTGGTGGTAGGTTGTCTTATTAGACGTGAGGCCATGGTTCAAACAGCAGATCAGATATCTGATATGAAGTAGTCGTAGTCTAGTTGTAGAGTGTTACCTTATTAGACGTCAGACCAAGGTTCAAACTTCAGCTCAAACATTTCCAATTTATAATGAAAGGTTGCTATGACCGATTATATATTAATTATATATATAATCTTCCTGCTGCTAAAGACTTTGAAGAAGAAGAAAATAGAAGCTCGTCTTATGAACTGGAGAAAGTATTGGCAGCAACAAACATGACAACAGAATGTTTATCGCCAAAGATGGTACTACTTGGAATAGAACAAACTGCCTTTAGTAGTTTACGATGAAAAAATCTAGTAGTTTCTTTTATCTCACGTGACAGACACACATTAGAAGACTGTGTTTCGTCCCATGTTTTATTACAGATGATAATATTTCGGTCAACTACATACGTATGAAATAACAGAATCATTCGCTTTGATAATGAATAATGAATGAATGAATTTTTTTGAAATTCAAATGAAAAGGATTTTTTTTTCTAAAAAAAAATATATATTTATTTAAAGTTTTTTGTTAGAAAATTTTAACCATTTTCATAAAACTTTTATCACACAACTTGTAGTTTTATGTAAGAAATAATACTCCATAAATTGTTTGGGATTAGCTATCATAGTTTCAGAGTAGCCAATATATCCTTTTTTTAAGATTTTTAAAAATTTAATTTTTTGTTCGCCTAAAAGCTAAAAAAATTAAAGAAAATATATTTAAATAATGATGCTTATGTTTTTATGTTCCTTTTTGGTATATTTTCATCTCAAATTAAAGTTTTTTAGCAACAGAATTCAAAAACTTTTTATTTTTATTGTGGAAAATGAAAATTACCTCCAGTGATTTTAATTGAAATTTGATACTTAATGATGGAATACTTACAGTGATTGTTAGGCAAATTAATTTAAAGATATTTGTATAAATCAAGCTTCATAATGCTTGGTATTGATTTATGTTTTCTTTTCTTTTGTTTCGTTTTATTACCTTTTCAACTCATATTTAATTTTGTCGGTGTAGATTAGTAACTAATTAAATTTGATGGTCGTTATAAATTTCGTGGTTCACCAAAGTCGAATTGGCAGTTTTAGATTCAAGTACATGCTATGTGCGTAGCAACTACGTACAACAGTATTTGTGGAAACCCGTAATAGAAATAGTAGAAAATTCTTATTGAAATAATCAACAGGAAACTTTTTTACCTTACATGACGTTGACAACAAATATTTTTAACGAATCACAAGAATGGTTTGTACCATCAGGTTTCAACCAGACCTCAACTGAGAGTGTTACTGATGCGAGTGACAATAAGCTGTCCTATCTAAGCAATTGGAAACTTATAAATCGCCACAAAGCAGGGTGCATGGCGTCAAATTATTACCATTTAGAAAGAAATAAAACCAAGCTGACATGATTTTTATGTAAAAAACCATGCCAATCTACATCATATCAAAAATTTTGGAGCAAATTTTATAAAAGTGATAATAAAATGATAGAATAGTAAATAAATAGTTTTATTAAAATTAAAATATTAAATTTTTTTTAACAAAATCTATCAATAATCGTGACAATTCCATGTACTACAAGTATGTATCAAAAGGTAGAATTATGAAGATTTTAAAAGGCTCGATCTACGGTTAAGTATTACATCAGAGGAGGTGGAGATTCAGCGAGTGTTGTTTTCCAATTCTGCTGTTCTTGCTCTCTCTGTTATCCTTTGTTGTGCTAGAGCTTCCTTCGCGAAGACACATACTGCGTTCCAGTTTTCGCATGATGTTAGCATCAGTTTAACCACGCTACCTGGGATCCGATCGTCCTCTGCAAAAAATTTCATCGGTATTCGTATCGCTGGCAAGTAAATAATATATGTTCAGCTGTATGTATTGTTACGTTTTTACATTTTAAAAACATTTAAAATATGAGTTCGTAGATTGCAAATAAAATAAAAATAAATTTTTGTTCAGTTTTAATTAAATTCTTTATTGTTCGCACATTTCTGTTCACAACTTGATGTAAACAACAACAATTGCTTTTTTTGTTATTCCTCTGTTAACACTCTTTTGCGTAAACAATAACAATTATTCGACAGACCTTTATAACGGAGTTCTTCAAACCACGATTATTCTCTTCAAACACCGCGTGTCTTCACAGAAGACTGACTGAATTTTTACTAACTCCGTTGCCTGCTTTCTCTTGCCTTTTATGTGCCAACGTAAACAGTCTGATGAATGTTATTGAATCTCTATAAATTGAGATCTCTATAAATGTAAACATCGTTGTTTCATTATTGTTGTTTGTGTATTTTTGTTTATATTTATTCTTGCAATGTTTGTTGTTGCATTTTTTGTTCACTTTTTTATAAACAATATTCAAAATTTTCAATGTATCGCCCTCATATAACATATATGAAGTCCCCTAAGTAACCGAATTTTATGTGAACCCTGGCTTACATTTACTATTTCGTGCTTTACAATTATAAAATTGCAATTTATCATTTGTAATTTGTAGCATTTGTTCGTTAAACAAAAGAGCCAGCAACCAATTGGTACAAAACGAACAAAAAAGAGAGAAAA
The DNA here is from genome assembly GCA_932273835.1 of Sarcophaga variegata. Classification (NCBI taxonomy): domain Eukaryota; kingdom Metazoa; phylum Arthropoda; class Insecta; order Diptera; family Sarcophagidae; genus Sarcophaga; species Sarcophaga variegata. Next base: position 113,902,860 of record OW026361.1, read on the forward strand.
AATATTGTGAAATAAGCACTACAAAGTACGAGTACGAGTACGAGTACGGGTATCTGAGATAAGGAGATAAACTGATTTAACTTTACTAACCAAAAACTGCAATTGCAATAACTTTTTTCTTTCCCCCTTTCGTTTTTCTTCCGGTTTTATTGTCCTTTAAGTCTCCCAATGAAACTTAAAAGAAGAATGTGACACATTATCAACGGCACTTAACTTTTTCTAATTACAGTTAACTGTGCTTGCATGTGGTATGTAGGAGAGCAGGGGCAGCGATAAAATAGAGACGGGATTACAGAATATTGTGGTTTTCAAATGTCAAATCAAAATGATTCACAAAACTGTCATATGTATTATGGAATCATATTTTATGAATGCAGTTAGGAGTAGATGAACTAGGTTCTTCACTTTTCAAATTTTAAACCGATCTTCTTTTGAACTCAGGAAGTCATAGCAAACGAAATCAAATTAAATTGCATTTGATCATTTAGGGTCTAATCTTTAAGGGTGTTTTTCTTGTAATCTAATCGTGGTTATTTTCATCTCCACCAACTTCTTATAGAATTTTAATTCTTTACCTTTTTTTCATAATCAAGTTGCCTTATTGGTAGTATAACTTGCATTGATATTGGCAGTCTGAGTCTCTTCATCGAAAGCTCCGAGTAGTTCCTGAACTGGGGAAAAAATGGGAAACTATGGTATCACAATGGGCCCTGTGTGTGGCCTAACTGTGTCCCTTCATAACTCCGCCAGCTGCAATGTTTTTGGCAGATCTTATCTTTCGATGAGGTATGAGGATTGGTCGTTCGCTACTGAACCATTGGAGTCGAACTCCAACGAATTCCGAATAGTTCTCATGGTATGACAATTATGGCGATCTTAAAATTGGTACACGACAAAACACCCATTTTGATAAAACAATTTTAAAAGTTAAGCGTATCAAATCGTATCAGCCACTTCTATTTACCTACATACCTAGTATAACTTAACACCCGATATTAACTTTAGACGGCAACACTTGCTTATGCGTAGCTTTATGTCAATAATGTATACGTTACTTAATAGTACAATCCAGGAGCTGTCAAAGTCTGTCAAGATTGTGTGGGTTGGGGGTGCAAACCACAATTTTTTTTCGTCGTATGCTTGTGAAATCATAAGATGAGCAGGCGCTATCACAAACACAGTGTATCTAGTGGTTTGTGAGTTTAAAAATGGTGATTTTGACAGCAAAGACAAAGAGTTTTCGGAGCAGCAAATAAAGTTTGAAGACCATATAGATTGGAAACATTACTCGATCACGAAGAAGGTGTGCAAGAATTATGGTAGGTATGACTCAAGTAGCAATTTTAAAGCAATTTATGCACGCAGAAGGATGCATTCAATGGCAAGGAAATTGGGTGCCACTAAAGCCGAGTGACACTGAAAGACAATTATGTACGTCTGAAATGCTGTTTGATTACTTTCAAAAGAAACAATTTTTTAATCGAATTATCGTTGTCGGTGAAAAATGGTTGCGTTGTGACAAACCCAAGTGTAAGAAAACTTCACATATGCGCGCGCAACAAGCAAAATCTAGAGCCGAAAAAAGCTAAAGCTCTGTATTTGGTGAGATCAGAAAGATGTGGTGCCTTATGAGATGTTAAAAATAGAGGAAACTATTGCGAGAAATCTGTACAGACAACAATTTACCCGTTTGATATGAGTATTGGACAAAAACCATTCTGAATATGCAATCAAACGCGGAGCTTTAATTTTCCATCACGACTATGCTAGGCCTCAAATTGCGACGCTGGTCAAAAACTATATGGAAACAGTTGTTGGGCAGTTTTACCTCATCTACTATATAGCCCAGACTTTTCCCATGCTGACTACCATTTGTATTTCAATCGACACAATATGCTCTCACTGGAGTATGCTTCACAACAGCGCAAGGTATCGAAAATTAATTCGATTCATGTTTGTCCTCAAAATACGAGCTGTTTTTTGGAACGGAATCCAAAAATTGCCAAAAAGATCGAACAATACTTCGAAATCTGATTTAAGTTATATTAACATGACAATTCTATCTTTCATCATTTTTATCAGCAACTAAATTCCTCCCCGAACTGTAACACTAATTACCGTTTCAGACAGGTTACTAAGCCCATGTTGGGGCTGACCTATATATTTTCAATTACTATGGAGAGGACTTAAAGGAAAGCGATAAATTTAAAAATTTGCTACTGTTTGTTTTCTATACTACAGTGATTGCTCTGTTTTGCTACCATATCTGATGAATTGCTTTGCTTTAGGCATGATGCGAAGTTGATATGGGAAATATTTTGATTTTATCAATGATATGTAACTCCATGATTTATTTAACCGGTGAACGGGTAGCATTAGTAAAAACTTACAGTGATGATTCAAACGTCTTCAGTTTCGTCGAGCATTACGACATAACTTAGTCTACCAGATATCGTCAGGATAATAAAGAAAATTAAAAGGACAGGAATCGTTATGAATGTATTAGAACTAAGCATCATCACAATGTACGTATTGCCCTTGTGTTGGAAAAAAGGAAACGAATAATTTGAATTTATCGATTCCATGCTTTGTTTGCCTTTGGACCTATCTTACAGCTTATCTCTTATAACAGATTCTTAATCCATAGTAATGGCATAAATATGCTGATTAAGTGCTAGAATAACAGGCTTTCAATGCTGATTTTTCAAACAAAATTTTCTTTAATGAAAGACTACGTGGTAGATACGTTAACAAGTGAAATTGTTGGGTTTCAGACTGGGAGAACCGACAAGTGATATTGGAAAGTCATTGTACACGGAAAATGAGACTGTTTACTGCGCATTATGGTTTGCAATTACCATCAATTCAGAGTGCTGTGGCCTTATTTTAAACTACTTTTTTAACTTGCAATTGGGATTGAGGATTATGAACTGGACTGTAAATAAAAGCTTAATGGAAATCATACATACATACATTTGTACATGGTCTTTACAGCTCTTCAGTCAATATTACGATCTAGTTTCTCACACTACTTATGTTGTGTGTGTTAATTTTTTGTACATAAGTGGCGGAACCTAAAGTTTAATGTTGACTCCGGCCAACAGATTCTTAAGAAGCTTTGGGTTGGAATTTTATTTACTCGCAGAGTTTTTTTTTGCTAGAAATCAACTGAGAGGAAGTCGCTGAAGAAATATTTTTCCAGGCTTCTTTTTGCTGGAGATGTCTGATCTGGTGTTTGAACTGAGGCTTCACGTCTAATACTTTACAATACGTACTAGACTACGCTGTCTACTACCAAATCATCTAAATCATAGATGTATTGAAATTGAAAAAAGGTTAACTCTTTACAATTAATTTATGACGTATGACGTTTACGTTTAAAATAGAATTTCCATTGACATTCGAAAAAGTCAAATGGAAGTGTTAAATATTTAATTTTTTTCTTGTAAATTTATTCAATAAAAAATCAACAGAAGTTAAAAGTTTTGTAATGAATATGCTAACAATGATGATGATGATGATGACGATAATCATCATTGGTATTTAATACTTGATAATGATAAAGATGATTGCGATTGTGATGAAGCCTGCTAAGACCACCACAATTTGTGGTTTTTCTGGTTGAATATCTGTGTGCTAATGTATGTTTTCATATGTATAAGTGTGCGTAAGGCTTCTGGCATTTATCAAATTCTTGTGTTAATATGCTGAGCATATATGTGTGTATGTGTGTTATTATATTCAACTGTAAATGTATGTTGAAGGAAATAAAGTCCAACATTAATTTCGTCTATGTGTGTGTAAGTGTGCGTATGTGTATGTGTAAATGTTTATAACCAATATAACCAAATGTTATTTTACTCCTTCTCTTCTCCTCTCCCTCTGCTCTCTTCTATTGTTCAATTTAAGCTATTATCACAAGTTTTGTTGAAATACATGTTAAGATTACATTACAGTACAACAGTATTTAACACTATTTGTATATGAAATTCGAATCCTTCTTCTTCATCTTCTTCTCCATCCACTTCTTACCACCCTAGACTTCATACTACCTACATAGCTATGACTATGTTGCAGCCTTGGTACGTCTATAATAATTGTTCGTGTGTAAGTAAGCGAGCGAAGAACAGAGTGTGCCTGCAAGTGGGTGTGTGTGCGTGCGTGCGTGAATGTGTTATTCAAAGCTAAAATTCAATTAGTATCTCTGGCATACAATTAATTGTTGAGAGTTCATATTACTGAAGTACTAGTACAACTATACCGCACCTCTCCCGCACTGCTTTTAAACTGATACTCTCGATAGAGTTAGAAAGGCTACCTACCAATAGTTAAGAATCCTATTGAGGATTAAATGAGATGGTGTGTGTATGCGGGCTAGTGTTCCGACTACATGTTGTTGATGATAATGGTGATGATTGCAATAAGGAACTCGTTTGTATCTCTCTGGTAATGGTAATTGTCTTAAGTCTTAACTTTTGAGTGAAGTATTAAGAATAATTTTAAAATATTATGCAGCGTGTTGAAACTTTGTATTGTTTTTTTCATATGAAAATTGAACACACATATCCTGCAGGGTCTTCGAAAACGAATATTCGAACTTTGACGTTTCGACAATTACTTTGCTGAAGCTATGTCTGTCAAATTAATTTCTATTTATTCAGTCTATAGATAACGACGCGTGTTTGCTGAATAGGTTCTAGGGCAGCTGGCAGCTTGCCATACCTTTCACCGAAAAATCATCTTTAGGAATGAGACCCATTTCTGGATGAATGAATGTGACAACACAAAATTGTCGAATTTGGAAAAGATACACATCCAAATGAGGGCCAAAAGCGTCCAATGCATCCAGAAAAACTCATTGTTTGACATGGATTTTGGGATGGCGTTGTCATCAACCGTCGGCGTAGTCTAGTAGGCAGAGCGTAGACTTATTAGACGTGAAGTTCAAACCCCAGGATAAACATTTTGATCAAATCGAAATATGAAAAATATTTCTTCATCGACTTTCTCTAAAAAATCTGCCGTTCGGAGTCGAATTTAAACTGTAGATCCCGCCACTCATATATAAAATTAACACTCTCACAATATAAGGGGTATGAGAAGCTAGGTCTTGACTGAAAGGTTGTAGTGACCTATTATATATAAATGTTATGTATGTTGCCACCGGTCCATATTTCTCTGATAACGACGTTGGACCTGGCATCACTGTCAACGGTGGGCACTAGAGGTCTATAATGCTGATGATAACTAATTTCTTTAGTCCCGAATTGTACGATCTAGATACCAACGACTTATGGTTTCAATAGAACTGCGCTGCGTGCTCATTCCACATTGGATATTCTGCATTGACGTCTTAGTCATCTTTCGTGGTGGTTGACGCCTTTACCCTTTTTCTTGTATAGTTTTCTTAAGTCTCCGGTGTATGCTTATATACATATATGCCACAAAATTATGCCTAAACCTTTCTTCAAATGGTTGATAACATTTTGGTATTGGATGCTGTCTTGAATTTGGGGCCGCCTGGGCCTGACTGGCTTGCAGCAGAGTATATTAACTCTGTGATGGTTTATTGGATGTATACTAGAATTATTAGGCCCATCATTACCTACATTGTTCGATGGGCTAAAGTGATGCAAGTGGCAGCTAGAAGATAAATTAAATAAGAGTGGCTCATTTGGCTATAACTGGAATCACATGCAGTTTTCTACTGCTGCGATTGAGGTAATAAAAATGCTATTCCGTCTGCCCATATACGTGCATGCTATGAGGTATGCGGAGTAATTTGAGGATGTAATTTGAGTCAAGGCCAGAACTTAGGGACTTTGTTTACATGAGTGTTATAGAAAGAAGACATGAACCTAATTGGACAAGACACAGACATGAACCTTAATTTGAATTTCGACAGGAGTTTCAACATTATATTCTCTGATCGTAGAGAGTTTTTCAGTCGAGCCTTGTGTTGCCTAGACAACTGAAAAAGTTTTGGGAATGGATCAATCACTGAGACATTCGATTCTGTGTGTCCGAATAAAAAAAATGAACAAGTGGCATTCAAGTGTGCACTGTGATGAAGTCGCTGCTGAGTAATGCGTTGACTTATGCGACGAGAGACCACGGTTCAAATCCCAGGTCAGACATCTTGAACAAAACGAAATATGAAGACAATATTTCTTCAGCGAATTTTACTCAGCATATTTCTGGCAAATAAGTAAACAAAAATTGTCTGTCGTTCGGTGTGGATTTTAAACTGTGAAGGCCGCGACTTGTAGATAAAATTAATACACACAACATTAGTGTGAAAAGCTAGGTTATAATTATGACTGAAGGCTTGTAATGATCAATTTAAGTAAGTAAGTAAGCTGTAATAAAACTACGTAGTGGTATCATGGTTTCTGAATAGTCAAATTTCACTGAAAGCACTGTGTTTGTAATCGAAGTGCTTGGTCATCCTCAACAACTCATCGCGGCCAATAAAATAGTGCTCTTCTAGGTCATACATTGCATATATAATTTGCCATTGCTACTCTTCAAGGTCTCGACAACAAAATTGCTAATAGACTGCAGCCGAAGTTATTGGCCTAACTACCTCTATTGTGAAACTGGGCAGAAGTCAAGTGGCACATATTGGGTGGGCGCCTGATCAAAGCGAACATTGAATCGTTTGCTATTAAGAAATTTGTATATGAAATAGCATGCCCACTGATTACTTCATAGGGCATAATATGTTTGGGGGACGATAATTAATTGGAATAGGGGAAGTCATATCTGTTCTCATGAGAAACTTACTAGACTTTATTCCTTGTCTGCCAGGGAATTGTTTGAGTAGGATCGTGTTTCTGGACGATTTTAGCTAAATAGTAATCATACATAAATTAATGAGAATGATTGCAAAATTAAATGAATTGGACCAGACGTGGAATATACAAGAAATGCGGAAGCAATTCACTAGGGTGATATACATAGTATAGGGTCCGCCAAATAACTTTTTTTTTTGAAAATGCTTTAAAGAAAAACTACTGAATATTTTCTCAAATTTCTTTTTATATTTGAAAGTACAATCCTTCCGGTTAATAATGGAAAATAATTTCATTCAAATGGCTGCCTCGGCTGACCATGCAGTAGCCTACACCAGAAGATGCCGATTTTGGCAAAAAATCATCTTTTCAGATGAAGCTCATTTTGATCTTGGCGGGTATGTTAACAAGCAAAATTGTCGCATTTGGGGCACAGAAAACCCGCACGCATACATTGAAAAGCCGACGCACCCAAAAAGTTTGGTGTCACTGTTTGGTGCGGATTTTGGTCCAGAGGCATAATTGGGCCATTTTTCTTCGAAAATGAGCAAGGAGTGGCCGTTACAGTCAATGACAATCGTTATCGGGCTATGTTGAACGAATTGTTCTTCACAAAAATTGAAGAGGAGGATATTGGCAACATTTGGTGTCAACAGGACGGCACTACGTGCCACACAGCCGAAGCTACACTCGATGTTTTGCGCCCTGTTTTTGAAGATCGCATTATCAGCCGCAGCCACCTCGGAGCTGCGATTTGACACCGTTGGACTATTATTTGTGGGGTGCCGTCAAAGATAAGTGTTACGCCGACAAGCCAGAAACAATTGACGCTTTAAAGGACAATATTCGTGAAGCCATTAGTGAAATACAGCTGCACACAATCAATAATGTGCTTAAAATTGGACCGATCGTGTAGGCTACTGCATGGCCAGCCGAGGCAGCCATTTGAATGAAATTATTTTCCATTATTAACTGGAAGGATTGTACTTTCAAATAAAAAAAGATATTTGAGAAAATATTCAGTAATTTTTTTTATTAAAGCATTTTCAAAAAAAAAGTTATTTGGCGGACCCTTTATTTCTTCTTTTTTAAATCAAATGTTGCTTCACTTCAAAAATTCTATTCCATAAGCTAATTGAGTAAAATTCGCGTGTGTATTTTGTAGGTTAAGGTTAACTAAAAATCATATGAATTGAAGACTATTAACGTCAACTGTGTGTCGGCCTAACTGTTCTGGGTCTCGTCCTATTTTTCGAAAGAGAAATTCTTTTACTCTATCCTTATGCTATTAAAGCTTATATAGACAGGGTAGGGCACTTCCAATATGTATACTACCAACCAAGGATATTACTATGGCTTTAGCAAAAATACCCATTCACTTAATTGTTCTACATTTTCTAAAGCTTTTTAATTACAAAATAATTACAATTTTTTCAATTTGTGTTCCTATGATTAAAACCAAATGTGTGACCTTTTTTTGTAAACATTTTGTTTTTTTTGTTTTGGAACACTTTCCTTGTGGCCCTTAAAAGGGAAGGAAGTGCTTAAGAAATTAATTTCAAAAATATCTTCATATACACAAAAGAAAAAGCATTTGTTTGAAGGCAACAAATGTTAAAATCTGCAAATATTTTTTTAAAATAATGGGTGCCACACAATGTTTAAATATCATTAATGAAGCACTTGTTGGTTTTTATTTTTCTTTGGACTTCTTTCAAGTTTTTTTCATTCTTTTTTTCTGTGTTTAGACAAGAAAAACTACACAGAACTTATGAAATAAGTGCTGGGGACCAAACAGCCAAACCAACAACAACAACAACAACTTGAATGTAAATGGACAATAACAAAAACAAATACTCAAGGAAAAAAAAATAATAAAAAATAGTCAAGAAATAGCAGTTAAAGGCAAAAGGCATACTAACACTAACACTTCGTCATCGTCATCAACAACATTTATTTAAATTGCGACAAGAACAACAACAATTTATATTAAAAATAAAAAATACGAGTAATAACATTATAATAATTAAAGTTACCTTTAAGGGTCATTATGCAAAATGTCAACAACATCATCAGTTTTCTGCTGCTACTGCTACAGCTACAGCTACATGCTCTTGCTATTGGTAGTTGCTGCTGTTTTCAATGAATGAGTCCAAACTCAAACTCAAACCACCACAAACAAGGATGGCAAGCATCAAAAGCAACTGAACAAAAATTAAATATAAGTTGGGTCAGTAGAATATATAACTCTTTGAACTGTTGGGTGTTTAAAGGTTAAAATAAACGTTTATGCCAACTTGCAATTAAACAACGCAAAGAGAGAACACACATACAGAAAAACAGAATAATAAACGTGATAAGAAACCAGGTTAACATAATATTGTGCTAAAGTGTTGAGTAAAAGCGAAATGAAGAGGGAAAATTGTTTAGAGACTCACAGAGATGTGTGTATGATTCTGACATTTTATAACTGACAAGAAATCTATCGTTTACAAAAATTTTACAAACAGATTAAGATACCATCACTTAGGCTGGCTGTAAACTGGTACGTACATCTATTCATCTAAAAATTTATACGGGCTGTACGACTTGTAATCAAACCAATTTTATCTGCTAGGCAACGATAGCAGGTTGTTTAGAACTGATCCATCTCACGACAGATACAACAATTATTCACAACATAGAGAGAGCGTGGAAAAACAGAAAATATGGACATGCCACATTTTTGGGCACACCGATGAACATGCCATGCTATTATGATAATAGTGAGAATAGAGAATGCATTTACTAAGAGGGTTGGATGTGTAGTCTTTTCGGAACATTTGAATTTTAGATTATCGCTTTAATTACCCGATTATTTAAGTATTATTCAGTCTGAAATAAAGACTACAAAGATAGCCGGGGAAGAAATCTAAAACCCATATCACTGCAGTCTAGTAGTCAGTGTGATGGCTAGTTAGATGTAAGGACACGGTTCAAATCCCAGGTCAGTCATTTCCAGCAAAACGAAATATGAAAAAAAAATATTTCTTCGTCGACTTCCTCTCAACAGATTTCGGGCAAAACAGGGTGATTAAAATTGCGATAAAAAGTTTCTCAAAAAATTTGTCGTTCGGATTCGATTTTAAACTGTAGGTCCCGCCACTTATGGATACAATTAGTACACACAACATTGATGGTGTGAGAATCTAGGTTGTAATCCTGACTGAAGTGTTGTAATGACCATGAAATGTGTGCATGGGTCAAAGGCAGATAGAGTGAAATATATGGAACCTATGGACACACTGTGGGTTGTTTTCCAGGAGGAAATTTACGCCACAGAAAGGTGTATTCGACTTAATTAAGACGAATGTACAGATTGTGGGACATACAACTACTATGTGACGGTAAGGCCGTTATTAAAGTATATATGTATCTTCTATAATTTGATATTAGTATGAGATAGTCTGAGCTTGCTGAACCAGCTGGGCAGGAAGGCCGAGGAGCTTGCCAGAAAAAAAGCGAGTATATGCTACCAGCTAAAGGGGTTTAAGACAATGTTACCTTTTGTTCGTTAGACGGAAGTTAAGACTTGAAGTAGACTATCTAGGTGTAGCCAGAGAATAGTAACTGGCGTAGTGTTTAGGCATTGTATACTCTAGGAATACACTCAAGTCCAGTATATAAATTCTATGATGCGGAGAACGAATTCACAGAACACAAGTTTCGAATTTGTGCAAATACTTCATAATGCTTATCAAGTTCTTAGAAGAGCTAGCGATACCTTATAGATACCGAGTAGTATTCTGAACCTTAAGGAAATATTAAACCGAACTCTATATAGCTTAAGGATAGAATAGGTGATCGTCTGATTGCAGTACTTTAGCACCTTATACGACTACTGAGTCAAGAAATTTATATTGTAATCTAAAATAGTGAAACCTAAAGAATATAACAAGCAACTGATGGTTGAAGGAGGACGTACACACAGTTACTAAAGTATACATACGGTTAAAAAATTGCCGAAATTTTTTAACTAATCCGTTTTCGTTGAAAATTTTTATAGTTTCCTTGATGTTAAGATGGTCTATTGCATTGGTTAAAAAATTTCTGAAATTGAACTGAATTGTGGCCCTGCACAGGCCCACAAAGGTATGCATCCGATTTACAAATTTCACAAATTTATGAACAAATGCAAAAGACCGTCTTAAAATCGAAGAAGGATGTTAGAATTTCTGAAATTTGTTAACTTTTGTGGGCTATGCAGGCCCACAAAAGTGTACATCAAGCCCACAAAAGTTAACAAATTTCAGAAATTTTTTAACCAAGACCGTCTTAAAATCGAGGAAACTTGTCAGACAATTACAAAGATTTTCAACGAAAACGGATCAGTTAAAAAATTTCTGAAATTGTTGTTGTTATGTTAGTATAAATACTTTTGTGGCTGAGTGTATATCGTATGACTTCAATGCTACAATAGAAATTTTTAGAATTTACCTAACTGTTGTAAAAAGCAAGAGTTAGTTCTAGTGTTATTATAAATATTTACATAAAATCTTACATACAGTGGTGGCCTTATAATTTGTTAATTTGTTTTACATTTTTCACAGTGTACCTGGGATCAAAGGCTTTGTTTGGAGGACGTCCTGAATACGTTTTTCCATCAAATTGGGATAAATTAAACTTAGATTCGTTACTCCAGAGATCTCTGTTCCAGAAACATCGTTTCTAATTATAAGGCCACCACTGTACATATGTGTATACATAACATAATTGGTCATAACAATACTTTAGTCAGAATGACCACCTAGCTTCTCACGTCACGTCTCACGTGGTGTCTGTGTTAGTTTTATCCATAAGTAGCGGGACCCACAGTTTAAAATCAACTCGGAACGAAAGATTTTTGAGAAATTTTTCATGGCAATTATATTTACTCGTAGAATTTTTGTCGGATATCTGTTTAGAGGCTGTCGCCGAAGGAATATTTTTCCTTATTTCGTTTTATTGGAGGTACCTGACCTGTGGCCTCAATAAGCCAACACACTACCTACTAAATTAAAATAATTATATTAAACAGTCTTATCTTCAGTGTCTTTAATTGTTACACTCACAAATATTTTTCAAAATATGCGATTCAAAAATTAAGCCGCAATAATTCGATACATGCCATATAAAGTCATAATAAAACCAAAAACAATTTTTTTTCCATTATTAATGATAAATTATACTTTACACAGACACAGAAACACATAAAATACATATAAATAAAATGACAGAAAATAAATTCTCTTTAATTTATGGCTTTTATGCCTTTTAGCACATCATACAAAAATTTACAAACATAATAACAATAATAGCAGCAACAACAATTGCATACAACAATGGCAATAACAAACAATTATGAATTTATTTTAACACTTAAAAAATGTTTCTTTCATTTCTTAACATTCAGTGTCATCCAACAAGTTCGCCAACGCCAAAGCCGAAAGTAAATGTGCAACATTGACAACAATTACAACAGCAACGAACATTGACTGTGTACAAGTAAAGCAAATGAAGCATCCGGCCAAGTAGCAGTCAGCAACAGCAGCAAGTATTGAAGTCAGCTTGTGCTAAACCAGCCATAATTTACATTTTCATCTCCACCTCCATCTCCAATTGCAGCAGCAGCAGCAGTAAGAGTAATCGTAGGCATGAGGCCAGCCTCCTTGCCACCCGTTAACGCCAACCTGGGTGAGAATAATTGCTTATTTTTCATTGTACCATAATTAACAGCTTGACAGCTGTAATTTCATTTATTTTCATTCGAAAAATAACTACAATTCACTGTAAATAGTACACACACACACAATATAAATATATTTTAATTCTTTTCCTCTCTCACTCTCTCTCTCTCTTCAGCCCCTACCCTTTTCTTTATTTCTCTTTACAGTATGTACTCGTATTTATTTAAAATTCATTGTGTAGTTATAATGAATGATTGAGTGGGTGTATACGTATGTATTTATATAGGAAGGAGGGCCGGTTCAAAGTTCCCATTGATAATGTAAGGAATGCTGTTAAGGTGTGATGTTGTTATTGTTAGTGGTATTGTTGTATTTTTTTCTCATTTTCTTTTTTTATAAGTTTTATTGCCTTTTTGTTTTGTTTTTACATTTTCATTGGTGTACAATATAATTTGCATTGGGAATTGTATTCGTTCGTTCGTTCGTTCGTTCGTTCGTTCGTTCGCTTCAGTCATTTGTAATTGTAATTGTGTAACAGTTAATAATGGCATTGCTAATTATTGCAATAATTTATTACAACAACTATAGCAATGACAACTCTAACAACAACAACTATAAAAAATAAGAAAAGAAAAGTTTAGCATCCACATTTAAAAACTGTTTTTTATTTTTCTATACGTATTTCAATTTTGTATATGTATGTGAATTGCATTTATTTTGAAAGTTTCAAATTAACTGTAGCATATTTAGAGTCGTTCAAACATACTACTTTTTTGTTTTATTAAGACAAGACAATTCAATGCTTAAAATTAACTTCAAACTTCACTTATGGAAAAGTGTGTATTAAATAGCTCGTATAATTCAAATGTACAGTATCTCACAAAAGTAAAACGGCAAAAATTTAAAACTCTAATGGATTTCGGTTTTTGTTAATGATTTCTTAAAACTATACGCCACATAATTGGTCATTAAAACTTTTTAGTCAGGATTACGACCTAGCTTCTTACATCATTTATGTTGTGTGTGTTATTTTTATACATAAGTGGCGGGACCTACAGTTAAAGTCGATTCCGAGCGACAGATTTTAATGAGAAATTTTTTGCTAGGAATCTGCTGAGAGGAAGTTGCTGAAGAAATATTTTTCCGTATTTCGATTTGTTGGAGATATCTGATCTGGGGTTTGAACAGTGGCTTCACGTCTAATAAGTCAGCACGCTACCCACCAGACTACAACGACTTCAAGATTCAATTTTGGCATCCTTTTTTCAGCACTTCGACTGGTATCTCATGAATGTCAGTCAACTATTATTTTGCCTAAAAATGCTTCACCTTGGCGGCCAAACTAGAGCGCCCTCTAAACGTGAGATTAACTGCTCATGGCATGCCGTGCCGTGCCGCTTGTAGCACCGTCTTTTTATAGGTACATGCCAATCGGTTCTATTTCTTCATTTTAGACTAAAATGTTTGTAATAACCTCACGGTAGCTTATTATTATTATTTATGTGAAGACGACGCTTCGTACTGCCAATATGTGATTAATTGTACTCTACTTAGAGGCTGCCTTCCGAAATGTTAGTTGCTTTGTGATTGAATAAAGTATCGTTTTCCATAATGCCGCTGTACAAAATATATACAATGTACTCTATTTCAAAACGTCGTCAATGTGTATTTTTAACGCAGTCAATCAGGCATCGGACTTATAGTTGATGCACTTTTTGGTAACTTTTCATATCTACAAAATGTATATACGGTACTGCATAAAAACTTTGTATTGGTACATTTTGGAAGGCAGCCAAAGCATGCATATATCGCTGCAAGTCTATCGCCATGACATATTCCAGTATGCTGCTCATGTCAGCAATGAAAATATAATATGCAACCATGGAATGCATTAATGACCTACAGGTTACGATTCTTACCATCACAGGACTGTATTGGTGTAATCTGAGTACACAGTGTCCTATAGTTACCAACCTCATGTTATTTTTGAATAGTCTGATGCACAAATCAAATCTGCTCTGATTGTAATTGACTGCCTCAAATCCAATTGTTTTGAGAAGGGCCTTTGGCTCACCTTTGGCATACGTTTTTAAACATCCACTACCACTTCACAGAATTGATTCTGCACATAAACCGCAAGAAACAGTGCAACGTTTTGGATGTAATAATTCTGTTGATTGATGTGCGTATTAATTTTTTAAAATTAATTTTTAGCAAATTTGTCTACGAACATTTGTTGATTTGGATGATTGAACAGTATTTTTTTAATGCTCTTGGAGAAAAGCACAGACGTATTATATGCAGATGTCCCAATAAATAGTTTTAAAGGGTGGGTGGACCGTTTAAAAACGGTTTGAAATTTTGCCAATTTTTTTTTTATTTTGGTGTACAATTGTTCCTTTTGGAAATGGAAGAATATTCCATTCATATGGCTGCCGCGGCTGGTCTCACCGCGGCTTGTCTCACAGTACCTCATTCGGCATCCCAACTTCTTCCTCTTCTCTGGTTTTAGTAGAGCTTTTCCAATACAGAGGCTGCGTTTCAACTGTGGCGTCACAACGGACCGCTATGCGTGCTCAAGTGAGCTTTGTGATATCAGATCTACCCCTCCGACCTAACCTAACCTAACCTCATTCGATTGGACTAATTTACGTGCACTTTTTCAAGTGTATGGGGTCGTATCTCGGCAATGGCATAACGAATGTTGGTCGTCAAATGCTCACTTGTCTCTGGTTTGTCAGTATAACACTTTTCTTTAACGGCACTCCACAGAAAATTGTTCAAGGGTGACAAATCAATGCTTCCTGGCGGCTAATTGATATCACCATTTCAGCTAATTAAACCGCCATCAAACGTTTGACGCAATAAGTCGATTGTGGCATGAGATGTGCGGCAAGTTGCACCACCCTGTTGAAACCAAACATCGTTTACATCAATATCATGAAGAGCGGGTACAAAGAATCGGTTATCATGGTACGATAGCTGTCTCCATTGACGTAATGGTTGGGCCGTCCTTATTTTCAAAGAAATGTGGGCCGAGCCACACCAAACAGTCACTCGTAATCGGTGCACTGGCTTCTGTAAGAGCTTGTATTGCTGTCTGAGCCCCATCAATATGAAAATGAGTTTCATCTGAAAAAATGATTTTTGTTTTGGCAAAGTCGACATTATCGGGCAGTTTCTCCTTGGCTCAACGGTGCTCAAATGTAAATCGATTTATTCCGTTCAGTGGAGAAAATATACTGAGTTCTGTGACCGAATAGACTGACATTAGTATTGCCAGAATCGAAAAAAAAGAATCAATATTTATATGAGACTCATTTGCCTTGTGCTAAACCATAATTATTATTAAAACTTAGTTAATAATTCCTTTTGTTAAATATAAAGTAGAACATACTAAAACTTTTCTGACCTCAAAAAGAAAAAAACAAATCATTTGGGAAACATTTCTGTGTATTTTATTTAATCATCATTCCGGCCACATTAATAAACACATTTAATGGACACTACAAAATTATTATTTAAACCACTTTATTGTCTGAGATCCTCTTAATTTTTTGCCTTCATTTGTAAAGAGGACACAAGGCATGAGGCAAAAAAAAAAAAACAAAAAATAATAAAAGTGAGGAAGGAGAAGGATACCAGAACCTCTTTTAATATTAAATTACGAAAAATGTTTAACGGAAGAAATATGAATGAATGAAAATTAAACCAGGCTATAACCGCTATTGTGACTGTTGACATTTGGTGTGTGTTTTTCCAAAAAACAGAAAAAAAATTGTACTGAAGAAATACCAGCTTCATTCATTCTTTTATGCACTCAAAAAAGAAGTTTTTCCCCAAAAACTGTTTTTTATTTTCTCTTCTCTTGGTTTTAATTTAAATCATGCTGTTGGTTGGGTTAATTACTGTCTGTCACGTTTCTTTTTTGTTTTGCTTTTTGACAGACCGTGTGTGTATGTGTGTAGTGTATATTTGTTTTGGCCATCTTTAGAACAGCAAAATGAGTTTTTCATATTGTCCAGTCAATGTTTTCCTTTTTTTTGTTTTGTCTTTTCATAAACAGAGTCAACACAGCCATGCAGTCCTCAGTACCATAATGGAATTTTAATAAAGTTTTTTTTTTGGTAACGTATTTCCATGATTTCCAAAATAAGAGAAGAGAAACTTAAAGATCAACAAAGAAAATTTAATTTTTAAACCTATTTTGGGATTATTTCGCTGGCATGTGCAATCATTTTTCTTTTTTAACTGCTGCACTCACTTAATTATTTTGTTTCGTTTTTAATATTCTTTTAAATGTTTTTTTTTGTTTTGTTTTGGAATTCCCGTATTTTTATAATGAGTTTTTGTCAATTGCATGTCTAGTAGAATTTTTCTTTTAACTTAAACCGGAAGTTAACAGAGTTGTCGTGTTAGAACAGTTACAGCAACATTCTCAAGTATATCTTGACGTAAGATTAGCGTGTTACGTAAACATATTGCTATGTTTTTACCTTTTAAAAACTTTTAAAATATGAGCTCGTAGATTGCAAATAAAATTAAAATAAATTTGTTTTTAGTTTTAATTAAATTCTTTATTGTTCGTACATTTCTGTGTGCCACTGTTCACAACTTGATATAAACAACAACAATTGCTTTGGTTGTTATTCCTCTGTTTACACACTTTTGTGTAAACAATAACAATTGTTCGAACAAATCGGAGATCTTCAAACCACGATTATTGTCTTCAAACACCGTCCGTCTTCAGACAAGACTGACTGAATTTTTACTGACTCCGTTGACTGCCTTGTTTCGCCTTTTATATGCCAACGTAAACAGTCTGATGAATGATCTTGAAGTGGAATGTTCGTGGCTTCGCCTCCTCGAGATCTCTATAAATGTAAACATTGTTGTTTCATTATTGTTGTTTGTGTACTGTGTAGGCGAGGGCTACAGATTCTGAAGTAAATATTTCGTGAGATGCTAAAAGAAGGGGGATCAATATATTATTAAACGGAAGAAGCAACATACACAATTGGTCAGCCAGGATTCTAGCTTCTCACACCACTTTTATGTTAAGTGGCAAGACCTACGGTTTAAAGTCGACTTCTCAGAGATTTTGTCAAAAATCTGCTGAGAAGTTGTCGTCGAAGAAATATTTTTTTATTTCGTTTTTTCCTAATAAGGAAGTAGGTTGTCTTTTTTAATTCGTTGAAGTGCGTATCAGTCTAGATGTCGGCGTAGTCTAGTAGGTAGTGTGCTGGCTTATTAGACGTAAGACCACTAGGCAATGAGGTATTAGAATAGTTCTAATCACAGATATTCATCTACGATCTAGCTTAAGTAATCGATTGGTATACTTTCTATCCAATTTTAGCGAGATGAGCTTAGCAGTAACCAGAATTTATGCGTGTTCAGTAAATATCTTAGACTGATAGATACATACATACATACATAATTGGTAATTACAACCCTTCAGTCAAGATTACAACCTAGTTTCTCACACAACTTATGTTGTGTGTGTGTATGCTAATTTTATAAATTATGGCGGGACCTACAGTTTAAAGTCGACTCCGAACGACAGATTTTTGAGAAACTTTTCATGGCAATTTTATTTACTCTCGGAGTTTTTGCCACAAATCTGCTGAGAGGAAGTCGCCGAAGGAATACTTTCATATTTTCGTTTTGATGTCTAGCCTTGGGCTAGAACCCTGGCTTTACGTCTAATAATGCAACACACTACCTGCTAGACTATGGCGACTTCACTATAACTGTACAGTTACCCCATATTTTAGTGCTCGGCTCAGTGTGTAATTGATATGGCAACTCTTTCGGTTGTTATTTGTATGGCATCTGTGTGTTTTGTTAAGAAATAAGTAACTAATTAGGTTACCAGGTTACAATATGTTTCCTTTACAACAAAATATTTCTCTATGCCTCTCCTTTTTTTTATGCTTTTTTTCAGTTTAAAGTCCGTATAAAACTTTTCATACCAAAAACTAAAATAAAAGCTTACAAAGCCATTTTATTCAATTTAGTTTAACTGGTTAAACTGATTTTATGAAATTTTTTAACTCGATTTTCAACCAGCCGCAATTAGTTTTTTGTGTTTGTTTTTCTTTTTTTCTTTGGAAAACAAAAATGACAACTGAAAACTGACAACGACAATGCTAACGACAAAGAGACAAAGTCAATTACATTAAATTTAAAATGGAAGAGGGGGGGGAGGAGTGATTTACTGAAAAAGACTATTTGGATTCTATGCAATGCAATAAATTTCCAAGGACTAAAATATCTCTGGATGAAGGAAAACAAGAAAATTCAGTTTTATTTCGTTCTTAAGTTAAAAAACAAATGAAAAAAGTCCACAATTATGCATTTAAGAAATAAAAACAAATAAAACCAACAAAAACAAAAAAATTGAATGTCTCGTCTTTTTCTTGTCTTCCATCTTGAGATTTCATTTTCATTAAATTTTTGAGTGCAACTTTTCTTTCTTTTACTTCTCCTTCCATTCCCCTTTTGTTCAGTAGAAAACTTTTCTTTTCTGTTGTTTTAGCTCTTATCTGATGGTCTTCTTGTCTTCGAAGAAATGTTTTTTTCTTTTCTTTCTTTCTTTTCTTGCTTTTAATATTTGTTTTACGTTTTTGTTTTATTTTCTTGTTTCGTTTGTATTGTTTTTGGTTTTTTTGCTTTTCTTTGTTAATTTTAATTGCATTTTCGTTTGTTGTTTTTCTCGATTCTTGGCTGCTCGTAGCCAAATGATTAGAAAGTCTCGCACTCTCTCTCTCTGTCTGTCTGTCTGTTAAAAGATTTGTTCTGCTGAGGTTTTGTTAACAAGCAAAACTTATTTAAAAACGAAGTGGCAGTGGAAAAATGGTTGAAATGGCTGAAAGTTGGATGACTATAAATTATTTAAATGAATCCATTATTGGTTTCGCTCTTAAATGAGAGTGATTGAATGGCTGGATGGTGGTGGAAACTTTTTAATGGAGTGTTTTATGAAAAGTCATAAGAAATTTGTTTTCTCAAGAAATTGTTGAATGTTAGACTGGAAATACTGGAAATACTTTAAATACATCAAATTAAACTTGAAAATGTTTATTAATGAACTTGTTCTAATAAAACTCTGCCATAAAAAACTGACTGAAGTTTAACGCAGCGTATGATGAATATTCAATACGTATTACACATACGCATGCTCTCCTCTCAGTTATTGTTTACGAAACTGTCATCAAAATTGGTTGATTTAACCTATCACTAGTAAGTTACTGAGCTATCAGTTCCAGGTGTATGTATTTCGAAATCTATTTAGAATTTTTAGAACTGTTTTAATCGAATATGAGTGGCCAGATTTAATTTGGGTATTTATACTGATTTTTTTTAGTCGTATTGCATTCTTCTTTCTTTCTTTTGAGAACCACAAGGCGATAAAAAAATGACTTCCTTTACTTTTTTGTTTTTTTTTCTAATTGAGTTTACAAATAGCTTTGTCAATACCTCTACCTAATCCTAATACACTGGATTTATTAACAAAAGACACTAATTCTCTAACACTAGTATTTCAGAGGATTTGGTAGAAGTCTGCACATATGGTGCTAAACAAGAGAACAAGTTTGGGCTTGATATCTTTTCAAAACACACAGTGTATTGCAGACGGAAGAACATACATAATTGGTTATTACAACTCTTCTGTCAGGATTACGACCTGACTTCTCACACCACTTATGTTGTGGGTGTTAATTTTATACATGAGTGGAGGGACCAACAGTTTAAAGTCGACTTCGAATGACAGATTTTTGAGAAACTTTTCATAGCAAATTTCTTTTTTTTTCAGAGTTTTTGCCAGAAATCTGCTGAGAGAAAGTCGCCAAAGAAATATTGTTTCATATTTCGTGTTGATGTCTGACCTGGGGTTTGAATTGTGGCCTTACGTCTAATAAGCCAACACACTACTTACTAGACTACTGGTCTTAGGGGTATCTGCGATAATATTGTAGCGGAGTCATGCCTTAATGCAAAGCACTGCTGCTGATTGTAGAGACCTGATAGTACGAAAGTCTATACACCTTTTTCTAGTTTGCGACTCATAGTAAAAACACCGCATATACTGACCTTTCCGCACAACCAATTTTTCTATTTCTCTATTCCTTTTATTTTAAGTTGTCGTATTATTATGTCGCCGTAATCTAAGGCGTGAGATCATGGTTCAAACCCCAAGTCAGACATCTCCACCGAAACGAATTCCCATGAAAAGTTGATTAAAAATCTGTAGTTCGGAGTCGATTTTAAACTGAAGGCCTCGCCACGTATGAATAAAATTAAGACACACGCATAAATGGTGTGTGAAGCTAGGTCGTAATCCTGCTAGGAAGATAGGTTGGAATGACCAATTATGTATGTTATGTATGTAGGTATGTAGGTAACATTGAATTCATTTGAAGACTGCAAAGTCTTTTTTACTGAAGGATTGCAACCAGAACCAATCGACTTTGTCTCGCGACCTCTTTGGTTCCATATGTAGGAAAGGTAGATTGAGATTATTACAGATTTTTTTTACTGAAGGATTGCACCCAGAACCAAGGGACCTTGTCTCGCGACCTTTTTGGTTCCATATGTAGGAAAGGTAGATCGAGATTATTACGGGTAAAGAGAGTGGGTGTTAGTGAACATCTAGTTGAGGGTAGTATGTAAATTGGGGGAAAACAGAGAGACTACTTTTTATACGAACATAAAACTGTATAAAGTGTCTCACCATCAGCGATGATTCGTACGATACGCTGAGTCCACCAGGAGTTACAGAGCAATAAAACATTCACATCATACGGGACGAGGCGCTATTTCGGGCAAATGCAAAGCGAATTAATTGGCTATACGTGGCACTATCAACCAACTTTCAGGTTAATTTTCAACATTTAATATCCCGTTTGAAAACAAGTAAGCTTGCAAGTATGAGATTTCGTGTGCTACAAAGTAACACGTCTAGAGTAATATAAGCAGAAAAGAACTGCAGCGTTATGTCGTACAGAAGAGAAACATCTGGTCTTTAATCATAAGCGGATAGCTCTGGATGGCTTCAGAATTAAAGAAAAAGAATCACGGCCTGTATTATCATAATAGAGCAGACTTGGAGTAAGTCGGACTAATCTTTTGAGTTTGATGGTTACTGAATGAATTGTTTAGAAGGGATTGAAATGTGTTTGTTTACCTTTATCTAGACCAGAACAAGGAATTTTCAAGTATGTTGGTGTTATGGCCTCAACAATAGTACTTCATGTATGTACATATATGTATACATATAAGGGTGTTATCATATTCCAACTGGTATGTAATTTAGTTGTTTCAGTAACATTTTGATATTTCAATGTGTAACGTTTTCTTTATATCTCTTGCTCTGTGAGTTCCAATCTATCGCTTCTCTAAACATATTCCCTTTTGGCATTTTCAAGGTGGCAGGGCAGCCTCGGTTTGGTTTTTCCAACGCAAACAACGTCGTCCACTTCGCCGACTTCCGCAAATTCTCGCATCAAATACCCGTCTCGCAGAATCATCCTCCTCCATTCGAACGACGTGGCCGCGCCAGCGCAGCCGCTGTAGGTTAATACGATGCACAACGTCCATGTCGTTGAGGACCTCATACAGTTCACTGTTGGATCGGATACTTAAAGCATCGCCAATTCTCATAGGACCGAAGACCTTACATAGGA
The DNA here is from genome assembly GCA_932273835.1 of Sarcophaga variegata. Lineage (NCBI taxonomy): Eukaryota > Metazoa > Arthropoda > Insecta > Diptera > Sarcophagidae > Sarcophaga > Sarcophaga variegata. Next base: position 113,925,048 of record OW026361.1, read on the forward strand.
CTTTTCTCGTGAATACTCACAAGCTTGCTGCATTAATGCTTAATAGTATCCCTTTCTCTGCGCCATAAAGAAGCTCGGGGTAAATGAGCGTCTTGTAGAGTACTAGTTTTGTCGTGCGAGAGAGGTCTCAGCTACTCAATTGCCTATTGAGACCATAGTAGAGATCCTGCGCTTGACCTCCAGACTGACAGTGAAACAAAGCAAAACTAATACTAAGAAAATGCAGGCGATAGCTATGTATACCTTAGAGGAACGAAAAGGACTGTAAAAACATACGGGTATTTAATCATTTTCTCTTAGTTGTGGTTGAAGAGTCGAACTGATCTTCTGTAGCTTCGGTAGGCACACAATCGAAGTGCTTGGCCTTGCGTTGTTCTGAATGTAAATCACTTCTTGGTCACTAGTGGTCATTTGTGAACATACCTACATGTATAATTGGTCATTACAACCCTTCAGGCAGTATTACAACCTAGCTTCTCACACCACTTATATTATGTGTGTTAATTTTATACATGAGTGGTTGGACCTACAGTCGAAGTACAGTTTAAAGTCGACTCCGAACGACAGATTTTTGAGACACCTTTCATGGCAATTTTATTTACTCTTACAATTATTGCCAGAAATCTGCTGAGAGGAAGTCGCCGCAGAAATACTTTTTGTATTTTGTTTTGATGTCTGGCCTGGGGCTCGAACCCTGGCTTTACTTTTAATAAGCCAACACACTACCTACTAGACCACGGCGACTTCATAAGCAATGTAAAAACGTATTAATCACTTTCTCTAAGTTGCGGTTGAAGACCGGAACTGATCTCCTGTTGCTTCTGTACATAAGCAATCGAAGTGTTTTGAATGCAAACCACTACTAAGCTGTTGGTCCAGCTTGGTCGCTGCTGGGTGATTGGCATTTGCAGAATGTTTGTGAACGTTTTCTTTAAATAGTTTTTCAGAAAGTTACAGAAAGTGAAAGAAAACCCACAAAATTTCTTTCAAATTCTAAATTCAATTACCGTCATCATACGATACTTAATTTGAATTTTTGGTGATTATTCGAGTCTGCAGCGTTTTTTTTCTCTCCTTAAATTGCATTATTCTGTATTAACTGATGTTCTTTTCTCTATTTTAACCACTTCCTTCAACGCCTAGACGTGTACCATTTCCCTTCCAACAGGATAAAGTCGTCGACTGACTATTTTATTCTACTTGAAGTAGAATATTAAGACTACAAAACGTTGCCACATATTTGCAGATGCCAACAACAACGTTATTGTTGTTCGTATCTTCTTTTTTTTCTTTCTTTCTTTCTTATGGAGTTGTTAGTTGCTAGTGTAACGTTGCTCATATTATTGTTGAAGTTGTTAAGAAAATTGTTTTCCATAACATTGCCACAATATCTACAATAAGTGGCATAAGATGAGCAACAGAAACTAAAAAAAAAAATTGAATTGAATTTTTTTCTGTTTTTTTGCGCTTGTCAGGCAATTTCTTCAAGTTTATTTTAGACGGCAGTACACTGCACTGTACTCTGTACTCTCTGTACTCCTCGTGTTGTGTAAACGAAGATGTTGAATATTTGCTTTTACATCCTTAAGTATTCTGTCTTCTATATTGTTATTGTGGTTGCTTGTTGTTATTGTTGTTCAGGCAAATGCTTTTCAGTTTGGCAACTATTTCTTAGCAGAGAGAGAGAGAGAGAGAGAGAGTGAGAGAGAGACAGTTTTACAGTTTACCTTCAATAGTAGGAACATGTATAGCTTAAGGTCTAAGGAATATATTAAGAAAGCTTCTTTAATAAGGTTTTACTGTGTAGCTTTAGTTGTTGTTCGTTCGTTCGTTAGTGTTAAACTATGTTGTTACACGAAAACATTTTAACCAGGCTTTGGTGACAATTATTCTTGTTTTTGTTGTTGCTGTTTGTTGTCTTCTTCTTTCAGTAATTCTTCGTAGTTAGCGCCTTTCGTTGTTGCTTTCGTTTTTTTCTCTATCTTTTGCATGGGGTTTTTATATTTTCATTGTGTTGTAATTGTTTGTTTGTTTTTTTTTTGTTTTCTTAGCTGCCGGCTGTATTTTCGCTGTATTGGTTGTTATTTGTGGCTGAATTTCACTTACTTTGGCAATGTGAAAATAGCAATTGTTGCTGGTTTCCTACTTGTTCTGTACCTCTGCCATATTAAACGCTTAGATTGTAATGAATTATGTTGCCAGTGAAAGAAATTTTCGACTCTATTATTTGAATGCGTGTAGAAGCAGATGTAGAGGTGAGACAGAGACATAGTTCAGGCTTAGATTGAATTAAAATTGAAGACCCTATAGATTTCTTATTATTTTATTAGTATTCATAAGTAATTTTTATATGGAGAGGTATGTGCATATGTAGAAAGGAATGGATGAAGGAATGTTTAGTGGGCCCCAAAAGGTACCCAAATTATGTCGGTCATATTCGGTATTTTAACATAGAATAAATAAAATTTTTCATATGCCGTATAAGACCGAAAAGAGCGGAACGTTTCCTTTGATAAACTTTACTCAGGGGCCTTTAGCACGAAGTGTCAATATCAGCTAATCTGTCTGCCTTGGACGGAATATTTTGCCTTTGACATTGACTCAGAATGTCAGCTAATTAGCCTTCTTTGGACGGAATATTTTGCCCTTGATATTGGCTCAGAAGAGTCAAGTTTAGTGACGAACCAGGACAATTTTCCAGTTGAAGTAGATAAAGAATGGGCCATTTAAAAAAGCGTTAAAACGAAAACGGTTTGAAATTTTCCCAAATTTATTCTTGTGTTGTGAAGTGCAATTGTTCCATTTAGAAATGGAATAATATTTTATTCATAAGGCAGCCGCGGCTGGCGTCACAGTATCTCATTCGATCAGACTAATTTTCAGGCATTTTTTCGAGTGTATGGCGTTGTATTTCCGCAGCGGCATCACGAATGTTGACCTTCAAACACTCAATTGTCTGTGGTTTGCCAGCATAACACTTTTCTGTAACGGCACCCCACAGAAAATAGTCCAACGGTGTAAATCGCCGCTTCTTGGCGCCCAATTGATATCACGATTTCGGCTAATTAAACGGTCATCAAACGTTTGACGCAATAAATCGATTGTGGCATGAGATGTGTGACAAATTGCACCATCCTGTTGAAACCAAACATCGTCCATATCAATAACATGAAGAGCGGATATAAAAAAATCGGTTATCATGAAGTGATAGGTGTGTCCATTGATCGTTCGAAGAAATATGGGCAATTGATGCCTCTGCTCTACAAACCGCACCAAACAGTCACTCGTAAGGGGTACATAGGCTTCTGCAACACCAAGTGTGGGTTTTCTGAACCCCAAATATGGCAATTTTGCTTACTAACGTATCCACCAAAATGAAAATGAGCATCATTTGAAAAGATTTTTTTTGTGGCAAAATCGACATCATCGTGCCCTTTCTCGTTGCCTATCTAGCAAGGCGATAATAAGGCGGATGGTCATGCGATTTCAACTCTTGAACTAACTGAACTTTGTGAGGCGTTATACCGAGTTTTCTTTTGCAAAATTCGACGTAAATTGGTGCGTGAAATGTTAAATTCTTGAAAACGATGAGGAGTCGATGTTAATGGAGTCTCGTGCACACCCTCAGCCACAGCTTCGATATTTTCAGGTGTTTGCACTGTATGAGCACGCTCACGTCTTGACGCATCAACAATGAACCCAGTTTCACGAACTTTAGCCTTAAATTTGCGTATACCGAGCACTGTTGGTACTTCTCCTCGACCGAATTTCGTACGACATTTTCTTGCAATTTGCGACCAATTTTGTTTTGGAATTAAATTTCCATTAAATTTCAACGTTGTTCAAGCGTGAATCGATTCATTAGGTTCAGTAGAGAAAATGTACAGAGTTTTGTGACAGAATAGAATGACATAAGTATTGCCACATTCGAAATAACCAATGGTTAAAATTTGAACCGATATATGGCCCACCCTATACAAATTAAACATAGCAGTTCTTTTTATTAGATTTCATACTTACTAAAGTGAAATCTGCATTCTCAAATCTATTTTATGTCATGCCCCCTCTCTTACTGTTTAATACCTACGCTTTCTCAAGCATTTGATTGTATTGCCTAACATTTGAAATTACGTTTTCGGTTACCGTATAAATATTTATTTTAGTTGAGGTCACAAAATTTCACAATGAGAATTTCAATTTGTTTTGTAGCAATTTCATGAATTTTAATACAAAATAATTGAATAGCAAAATTAAGCGAAACAACAACAACAAAACGCACAACAATTGCTATAAAACCCAAAAAGCCGTAAATTATATTGACAGACATTTGTCAGTGCATCAACAGGAATACTTACATACATACTAGTATATAGGCTTGCCATGCTTCGTTATTAACACCCAATATATCCCCATTACACAAATAGGATCCACACACATGGTGTTTGGGGTATCGATAATTGAGCCAATATTTATTTTCATGACACTATCATTGCATACCTATACACACATACATACATATATAGAGACCCATACTTGGTATGTAAGGCTGATTGAAAGGACGCAAGAGAAGCGTTTAAGCATTTAATTGCCTTTTATGCTCTCTATGTCTCTCTCCGTCTCTCTTTGTGTGTTACTGAGATAATAAAGAGAATTTAACGCTTTTGACATTAAACTTTCAGTAAAAAAAGAATCCAAAATTAAATAAAATTTTATTTCTTTTTTTTTTCGTTGTTGTCGTCATTTTTTTCCTTCTTTGGGCAGTAAAATGTTGTTTCACTTTTAATTCTCTGTTTGTGTGTATGTGTGTTTTTTTGGTGTATTTGTTTAAGATTTAACCTTGGACAGTTGGATAAATTTCACTGCGTATTTGTTTTTTTTTATTTAACAAAAATATTAATGCCCTACGGCAGGTTAAGGATCGAAAAAATTATTTTAAAATTTTCAAAATATTTTTTGTTTAACAAAGGTTTCGTGAGCCGTAAGGTTTAGTGTCATCACTGCTGTAATATTGAAATTTCTCCTGAGGGTATGGTTGATTCAACGTTATGTTTACTCCAGAACGAGCTCGTCGTTACTTAAGCTTCAGAGACCCTTGTTTCTGTAAGACCCCCAAGAAGACAGCAACAAGCAATGTAGAATAATAGGATACGAAATAGAAAACAACAGTTACATATCAGTGAACAGTATTCCCTACAACTGCAACAAGCCAATTTCACATGATCATTGCGTCTAGGTTGCTGTTGGTTGACAAAGAGACCAAACTAGGGCTTTATAAGTACTCAAGTGTTTGCAGTTGAGTTTCATTTACTCCATACGTGTTCTAAGTGGGTGATCGGTAATTTGATTTATTCAACCCGTAGAATTCAAAGTAGAATCTGCATACTGAATTGCGAAGTGAATCCTATTCCCAACAAAAATACATTGACTCTATTATGCCCGAAAACAAGTTCGGTTATTAATCTTCAAACTCTTTCTGGGTAGTGTGATGCAAGACTCGAATCTCTTCCCATTAAAATCACCAAACATAAGTTCGAATTGCTTGAAATCTCTATCTTCCGTTTGCCTAGTGTAGGTTAGGTTAGGTTAGACGACGTGTACTTGTCAATTTAGACAAGTACTGTACTTGTCAGAGGTCGATTTGACCCATTGTACATATCGTCCTTAAGAAAGAAGGATATAAGAGGGGATAGGAAAAAGGAGCGGAAGTAGGAAGGGAGAATCGGAAGTTGCCTAATGTACCTCTCCAAAATTCTAACAAGTTAACGTCATAGGAGTTAAATGCTCGGATAACTGCCTTAGGATTGCAAAGTCTTGCCTGTGAATATTCACTTCGAAGATATCAACGAGTTTTTTCAAGTGTTCTCGCTCCCATTCTACGATCTGAATTTTAATCACCCGTATACCACCAATTGGTGGCTACCTTCTTTGACTTGCACTCTCTCCCATACTCCGAGAGTTTTCTGGTTTTGTCTGGTGGACAATATGCCCACTGACGAGTTTCCATAACTCTGGTCTTTACTAACATATGCAACGGCCTTAAACTCAATAAAACCTCTGTCATATCAGTACATAGCAATTTTTCTGTAGCCTGTCTTGTAACTCTAATTAAGGAAAGACTGAAAAGTTCATAGGCTAACACACAGATGGCGCTGGTAGTAATAAATCCATATGAATTTTGGTTTACCTTAACCTCCAAATTATTGTAACTATTGGTCTATTAGTTTCTGGCATACGGAACTTTGATGAAGCATCTCTTATAAGTTTAACAAGACATTGTTTTTGCCGAATAAAATATCGTCGGTTATCAAAATTATTTGATCTCTGGATGAAAAATCGTGCACGCAACAGGAGCTCTGAAATGGCTATTAACGATGAAAACATCAACAAAGTCTACAAAGAATTTTGGATGATTGCAACATGAAGTTGATAAAGATAGCTGAGTCTGTAGCAAAGATATTAATGGAGCATGTTGCCCATCTCGTAAATGAACGACAACAACAACAACGAATTAATAATTCTAAGCATTGTTTGAAGGTGTTCCACAATAAAAGCAACCGTTTACGTATACGTATGTATGTATAAAAGGATGAAACATTGTTCCATTATTCCTTAAAATATAATCATCTGCGTGAAGTCAACGTAGCTTAGCAAGTAGAGTGTTGGCTTACTAATAAATATATCTCCATCGACTTCCACTCAGCAGGTTTCTAGCACAGAACTCTGAGAGTAATAATAAAATTTGCCATGAAAAGTTTCTCATAAATCTGCTGTTCAGAGTTGACATTAAAATGTAGGTGCCTCCACTCATGAGTGAAATTAACACACACATAAGGCATAAGTGGTGTGAGAAGCTGTGACGTAATCCTGACTGAAAGATTGTTATGACCAATGATGCTATGTATGTTGGCAGTTAATTAATTTCAACTGGGTGTGCTCTTTACATGATACATACTGCTCTTCATGAAAATTGTGAAATTCTGCGATTCTATTGCTTAGAAAATTTACACCAAATGTAAGGAAACCTTCATAAATTTGGAATATAATCGGTTAAGACCTTAGTCGCCGTGATATAGTAGGTAGTATGTTGGCTTATAAGACGTGAGGCCTTGGTTCAAACTCCAGGTCAGGCATATCCAACTAAACGAAATATGAAAAAATATTTCTACGGCGTCTTCCTCTCAGCATATTTCTGGCAAAAACCCTAAGAGTAAATAAAATTGTCATGAAAAATTTTCTCATAAATCTGTTGTTCAGAGTTGACTTTAAACTGTAGGTCACTCCACTCATGTATAAAATTATCACACACAATATAAGTGGTGTGAGAAACTAGGTCCCAATCCCGACTAAAGGATTGTAATGACCAATTGTGTGTGTTAGACCTTAGCTAAAGTGCTTAGTTATAAAGGGTCCGCCAAATAACTTTATTTTTTTGAAAATGCTTTAAAAAAACTACTGAATATTTTCTCAAATTTCTTTTTTTATTTGAAAGTACAATCCTTTCGGTTAATAATGGAAAATAATTTCATTCAAAATGGCTGCCTCGGCTGACCATGCAGTAGCCTAAACGATCGGTCCAATTTTTAAGAACATTATCGATTGTGTGCAGCTGTATTTCACTAATGGCTTCACGAATATTGTCCTTTAAAGCGTCAATTGTCTCTGGATTGTCGGCGTTACACTTATCTTTGACGGCAGCCCACAAATAATAGTCTAACGGTGACAAATCGCAGCTCCGAGGTGGCCAAACCACATCAGCTCTGCGGCTGATAATGCGATCTTCAAAAACAGGGCGCAACACATCGAGTGTAGCTTCGGCTGTGTGGCACGTAGCGCCGTCCTGTTGAAACCAAATGTTGCCAATATCCTCCTCTTTAATTTTTGTGAACAAAAATTCGTTCAACATGGCCCGATAACGATCGCCATTAATTGTAGCGGCCACTCCTTGCTCATTTTCGAAGAAAAATGGCCCAATTATGCCTCTGGACCAAAATCCGCACCAAACAGTGACTCGTTTTGGATGCGTCGGCTTTTCAATTTATGGGTGCGGGTTTTCTGTACCCCTAATGCGATAATTTTGCTTGTTTACATACCCGCCAAGATCAAAATGAGCTTCATCTGAAAAGATGATTTTTTTTTTGCCAAAATCGGCATCTTCTGTAAGTCGATCGCAGGCCCACTTAGCGAAGCCATTGGATGGTCCATATTCGTTCAGCGGAAGGATAAAACTAATTATCTGTTAAATCAGACATGAGCTAAGTGTTACCACTCACGAAATAAGCACTAGTTGATACTAGCCTTTAACAAAATAGTTTAAACTAGCGATTCAGTACTCTGGACTATGATAAGAAATATTCAAATCATAAAAAATGGCTTGTAATTAAAGATCTAGTAAAGTAGTCAATCATTCCTGACATATGGCAGTCGACTATTACCACTTCAGTTGTTTAATTTCCGTTTTTTTTGTTTCTCACAACGTCACTGTGAAGTATTAATTCCTTAAATACTTTTTGTTTCCTTTTTTTTTTGTTTGCACAACGTTTGCTATATATATACGGATAGCTTGTATATGTTTTAGTGCATATGTTAACAATAAATGCTTTTGTATCATCATATATACGGAGAGATATTTATTTAATTTCATTTCATTTTTGTTTTGTTTTGTTTCTTGTATTGTATTTGTCCTTTCACTGCTGTTGTCAGCTCGCGGTCATTTTCATAGCTTGTCATTTGTTGTTGTTGTTGTTGTTATTGTATTTTTTTAAAGCTGTTTCCATAGCATTCATAATAAAAATGTAAATATTTAATAAACAAATATACTGCATTGAAGTGAGAGGCTTGACTGGCTGACTGACTGGGTTGACTAGCTGACTGGATTGGCTAGGAAATGGTCATGCAATGGTAAAATGTAAGCAGTAGCGGGAAGAGGGCAGGGAAATGAAAAGAATATTCATTTTATTTATTTTATTAACGATTATCCTTAAATAGTAGTTTTTATTTCCTTAAAAGAATCTCATATTAGCCCCAGCTTTTGATATATAAAATGTTTATTAAGGCTCTGAAGTTGTTTGTTGGAAACAATCAGATGTGCTTTAAGGTTCGAATCCAACTTTACATATTTTCTTAAAACTGTTGTAAATTCACTTAAAAAACTTATTTTTTGTTCATTAAAATTCTTAACATTCTGCTGTTAAATATAGTACAACAGCAACTATTTATTGTACTTCATACCAGAAGTCTCTTGTTCTAATTCTAAAATCTAATGCCCTTGTAGGCCCCAATAAATCACTATTGTAGGGCTCTAACTAGATATCTAGTAATGCTTTCAAGGGCAATGCAGCTGTCTTTTCAGTAAACAACTCTCGCGCGCTTTCGGCTGCCGCAATCATCCTGCTCAAAAATATTAAATGAAGGCTCTCTAGAAAAATGGTACAAAAAGCTGCAAACTGACTATCCAATGCTTTTGTTACTGGATATCTACTAAGTTTAGAAAATGTTGTTTAAAGTATGGCAATGGCCCGTGGTTAAGCGTGTTACAAATAGCATCAGAACCAATAAATATCTCTTCTAAGAGGGTAGCGTATAATTAACAAATAAGTTGCAACATCATTCCGTAATGTTTATTCATTAAAGGTTGTTAAGCATTTTATTTCTGTTCTTGTTAACATTGTTTTTTGTAATTGTTGTATATGTTAACATAAAATATATAGGAAAACAATTCTTCAAAAAAAAAAACAGAATAGAATAGAAAGTGAAATTTGTAAAAAAAATTATTTTTATATTCAAAATATTAACAAATATGAGTATTTGTTTAATACTCATATTTTAAGGCACATCCTTTGAAATAAATAAATTTTTATTTTCGTTTTTTTCTAATATTTATGTCCTGTTCAGCACACATGTTCTACTAGCCTAAGAAACTGAATCCTTAATAAACGAAACGTTTTGTGCAGTGTTGCTGACAAAAAAAATTTATGAAATTTTTTTCTTGCAGTCATAAATTCACACTTTCTGTAGGAGTTTGAAAATAAAAGATTTACAAACACCTTCTATTTATTATCGCATTGGGGCAATTTGTTTTGCTAAAAACTGCTGTTGCTGTTGTTGTCATTGCTGATGCTACAGTTTTAATAGTTTAAATGCCTTACAATTTTTTTTATTGCACATTAGATGGCCATAATTTAATGTCAGGCCTTATGATTTACGATTTAAAAAAACTAAACGAATAGATTATTTCAAGTATTCTGTTTTGGAATTTAAGAAGAAATTCCTATATTTTTTACTTAAGGGAATCTAACAAGACTTTTAAATAAGGGGGAAAATCCGTTGACGGTTATATATTCAAGAATCTCATCGTTTTACGGAATAAACATTGAAGGATTTGGAAACCCGAGCAAATATTTAATCAGGACTTTAATAAATAACAAAAGCGCTGGTTATGTTGGCATTATCATAGTACTACGCAAAGCATCAGTCACAAGCCCTTTAAGTGTTTCCATTAACTGTTATAGGACAGGAACATATAGTAAAGAAACATCGAAACATCTCCTTACTCATACTCTGATTATTTCTGTACTTTTGTTCGAGTTTCTCAATATTTTTCAGCCGATTATGGAATCGGTCTACTGCAGTATAGAGAATATCATATCTTTAAATTTAAATAAAACAAAATCTGTGTGAGATATACATAAGTTGCTGTAGGAGGCCCCAGTTCAAGCCCCAGTTCAGACACTCCAGTTAAACGATATATGAAAAAATATTCCTTAGACGACTTCTTCTCAACAGATATCTCGAAAAAACTCTGAGAGTAAATAAAAAATCTGTCTTCCGGAGTTTGCTTTAAACTGTACGTCCCACCACTCATGTATAAAATTAATACACACAACATCAGTGGTGTGAGAAGCTAGATCGTAATCCTGACTAAAGGGTTATAATGACCAATATCTATGTATGTATGTGAGATATTATTAAAATTTCTTTTTCGCTTGAAAGACCATTGGTGCCATTATGTGTGGAACCTAATATCATTTAAATGCCCGATACGGCATATCTGGGCGCAGTTCATCTATAATGTTAAATTTTCAATAACTCTGGCGCATAAATCAGACTGCATTTGACTGATGGGTTATATTGGCCTTGAGAAACGCTGTGGCTTATTAGTAGTATGTTTATGGGGTTTCTAGGTCACTTATTCCATACAAATTTAGGAGCATGCATATCTGTAAAAGAGTAAGAACATTGCAGAATTGTTAAATGAATTGTGTGCGATCGGTCTTTAGGTTTGTAACATGTATTATGAAAAGGCAATGCTTTTTAATGTGTATGTGTGTTTGTTTGTGTTAAAATTTGGGAGAATGCATATCTGGAAAAGAATTAAATCATTTTTATTTTCAATTTTTCCCTACAAATTTGGGATCATACCTGCTTTTTGTTGGTCCTTTCATTTGTATTGCTTTTCAAACGAATGGTTGGACGGACAGAATGAGTGTGTGCGTAACATGTAATGTGTACGTTTCCTCATCTACATCCCAGAGTACAAGTAGACTGTAATGTGAAAATGTATATACGTATGTACGAATGTTTGGACGGACAGAATGAGTGTGTGCGTAACATGTAATGTGTATGATCGTTTTTTTTTTTTTTAATAGTAAATTCTTGGCACGTATTGCTCATGATCACAGGTAGAAGAAATAGAAATATAAACTAATAAGAAAGGGTAGGTTGGTTGTGCGGTTGTTTTTAATTTGATGAGAAAGAAATGTATAGTTGTGCCTGTGCGTTTTTTTTTCACGCATAAGTATAAGTAATATCTGTTTTCACATAATTGAATTTACTGATTGATCTACAACACCCCAGAGTATAAATAGACTTGTTTTTAAGGATTTAGAATTTTTTAGTTTTACTGTTTTAAATAAATGAAATTATAGAATAAAGGGATTAATTAAAACAAATTAGTTTTTTATTTTTTGAAAATTTTATTACATATTTCTTTTTTTCAGATTTTTACAGATTCGAATTTAAAAATACGTTTATACAGATTAAATAACTTAAGTGTTAACAAATATTGTGTATAGAATGTTTGACATCGACAAATGTTGAAAGATTGTGAATAAGTATTTTCACAATAATACAAACGTATGACATATTAATAAATAAAAATGGATTACTTATTTTACTAATGTTACATATTCTTAGTTCATTTATAAGTTTCATAAATAAATCTATATGTTTTATTAATAGTTCTTCCAATTCAGCTGATGTTACCATTTTTGTTCCCCTTCTTTAAAAATTTAATAGTAGGTTGTGTTAGTGCGGGACGATGTACTCTGAATTATTTCATTTTAATTTATATTTATTGAATAATAATTTTAAACACAGTTAAATGTATTTAATTTTTTTCGTTCATAATTATATTCAATAGGAAATTTTAAGTAGTTGACAATCTCAAGTGGTGGTTGTAAGTTTCCAAAGCTATCAAAGTATTCCTTATAGTTGTGGTTTTTATAATATGCTACCCAATGTGTTCCCATACCATTTGAATCATCTAAATTAACAATGCCGCATTCTTGTTTGAATGGTTTTTCAGGTAAAGAATCACGCATGAAAACACCCCTAAAATGTTTGAGATGTCTTCCATATTTATTCAAATCCAAATCTGTTAATGGGCGATTGGGAAGGTTATCTAATAGTTTTTTGGAGCTGGACTATAGTAGAGACCATATCCAGTTTTATATGGTTTGAGGTACAACCCTTTACCCATTGTAATTGATTCCATATATCTATTATGACGGTTAGCTTCAGCCAATTGTTCTTTTCCATTTTTGATAGCATTTACTGCTTTGACAATAGCGGATCCTCCACTTGCCAAACCACCAAGCGCTGACAATGCTGTTAGTACAGGAATAAGTGGAAGAAATCCTCCAATTTTCGGTACAGGTATAACTCTCGGTATAATAATGTCTGCTCGCTTTTTCCCTTTAAAATTTGAATGAATAGCCTTTTGAGCTATTTTAACAGCATAATTTATATCAAGGGGTTTCTGTTCTTTCAATTGTTTTAAAGTTTTTCTCACAGTAGCTGTGAATAATTTCTTATTACACTTATTCATTTTTCCTTTTCTTTTTTTATGTCTCTGCTCCTTCAAACCTAATCCAAATTTCACTTTAGCTTTCATAGCGTTTGTCACAAACCACGCGTTAGCACGTTCTTTAATATCACTATCTTTAAATTTAACTCGTTGCCAGGCTTTTTCAGCTAATATTTGATCTGCTTGATGTCTTGTGTCTATATCTTTTGATTGTGAATATGCAATATCGTGCTCTCTACAAGCTGCGTCTAATAAATTTATACCCTTATCTCCTCTTGCTAAACGTTTTTCAAGTTTTGTACCAGGTCCACAAAACTGATAACCAGGTAGATGTAATTCAACAGGTACTTTATTTATTAAGTTGTTTACAAATCCTCTTCTCATCTTACACTGGCTGAGGTTTTTTTTGGACCCTAGATGATAACAAATTTTTTTTTCGTTACTTTTATACCTCTTCGCAAAAATAGCTGATATCAAGACGATCTCCTATATATACAGCAATTTATATGATTTCAGTATGTTAATTTTTTGATATTGATTTTGATCTGCTTTGTATCTGATCACGATCTACTTTACATCTGATCACGATCTGCTTTGTATCTGCTCACGATCTACTTTATATCTGATAACGATCTACTTTTTTGGTTTTTGGTTTTGTCTATTTTATTTTAATTTTTTTATAATTTTTTTTGTCATTGCCATGTTTTAGGTAAACATGTTCTACCTCAATGTTTAAATTGTTTATTTGATCAGCTAGATCATCATATATTTGTGTTATATATTTTTCGATTACAATATTTTTGTTTTTATGGTTATATTTATTAAAACTTTCTCCAAATTTATTAATATAAGACATCTCTTTCACTCTTCTAATAAATTATGTTAGATTCTTTAAGTTCTTCGATAATAGAGATTATTTCGTTTTGATGATTGTTGTGGCCAGCACCTTCCGATGAGAGAAGTAAACGTAGTCTGTCAACTAATTCATTAGGATCATCCCAATGTATGTAATTTGATTTCAGATTATTTTGTAATTTTAGCATTAAACCACTGCCTTTTGTTAAAATGTTTGTTGTTGTTTCGAATAAATGTTTAATTATTCGTATATATTTGAAGGCTCGTGTTCCTTTCACTTGTTCATTAGGTTCATAGCGACGTTTATATGCATTGGTATTAATTAAAATCTCTTTATATTTTTTCAAATCATTTTTAGAATAATGGAGAGGTTTTTTATGAAATACTAGTTCAAATAATCCAGGCGTCATTTTCAATTTCATATTCCCTATCTGCATAGTATTATCTCTATTAAATATTAATTTTTCCTTGCCATATCTCCAACTACCGTCTACATCTTGATTAAAACCATAAATTTTATCCAATTGCTTATTATTAATAAGTGTTTGTATATTTTCAAATAATGGAGAGCTTTTCGTCAGCTTTAAACATTGTTTTCTTTCCAAGTTCTTGATACATGTACTTGATACAGGTCTATTATGGTCATAGTTTTTTTTCACCATCATTATCATCAGTTGAAATATTTTCATACTGAAAATCGTTATTATCACCGTTTACATCATCGTAATCATCGTCATCATCAATAGTGTTGTCTATATCCTTATGCTTATCTTCAAGTTTTCCGATGATTTCATTATCACCATTTACGTCATAATAATCGTCATCATCAGCAATAGTGTTGTCTGTATCCTTATGCTTATCTTCGAGTTTTCCAATGATTTCATTATCACCATTTACGTCATAATAATCTTCCTCATCATCTATAGTGTTGTCTACATCCTTATGCTTATGTTCAAGTTTTGGGATGTTTTCATTATCATCATTTACATCATCATAATCATCGTCATCATTAATAGTGTTGTCTATATCCTTATATTTATCTTTAAGTTTTCCAATGATTTTTTTAAGTGGTTTTGTTATTGGTTGAAAGGTATCTTCTAATAAATTAACTCTAGCTATTTGATTCAGTTTAATATTTTTTAACTTTTTCTTTAGAATAGCCCTTGTCTTTACAAGATCTTCCAACACTTTATTATGGTAATTTTTAGACATTATAATAATTGTTTTATTGAATTTGATCTGGTTATGATCTGCTCGCTATCTGATTATGATCTGCTTTGTATCTGATTACGATCTGCTTTATATCTGATCACGAACTGCTTGCTATCTGGTCACGATCTGATTTATACCTGATCACGATCTGCTTGATGGCTTGTGTCTATATCCATTGATTTTGAGTACGCTATATCGTGCTTTCTACAATCTGCATCCAATAAATTATTCCTTTATTTCCTTTATTCTTGCTATTCGTTTTGAAGTTTTGTATCAGGTCCACAAAACTGATAACCAGGTGGATGTAATTCAACATATAATTTGTTTATTAAGTTGTCTACAAATCTTCTTCCAATCTTACACTGATTAGGTGTTTTTCTTTTGACTGTAGTTTATAACCATTTTTTCATTACTTCCATACCTCTTCGCATGAAACACTACACCAGCTATACTAGCAAGCTATACCAGCTATACCAGCTATACCAGCTATACCTGCTATACCAGCTATACCAGCTATATCAGCTATACCAGCTATACTAGCAAGCTGTACTAACTATACTAGTAAGCTATACAATCTGTACTAGCTATACTAGCAAGCTATACAATCTGTACTAGCTATACTAGCAAGCTGTACTAGCTATACTAGCAAGCTATACAATCTGTACTAGCTATACTAGCAAGCTGTAGTAGCTATACAATCTGTACTAGCTATACTAGCAAGCTGTACTAACTATACTAGCAAGCTATACTAGCAAGCTGTACTAGCTATACTAGCAAGCTGTACTAGCTATACTAGCAAGCTGTACTAGCTATACTAGCAAGCTGTACCAGCTGTACCAGCTATACCAGCTATACCTGCTATACCAACTATACCAGCTATACCAGCTATACCAGCTATACCAGCTATACCAGCTGTACCAGCTATACCAGCTATACCAGCTATACCAGCTGTACCAGCTATACCAGCTATACCAGCTGTACCAGCTATACCAGCTATACCTGCTATACCAACTATACCATCTATACCAGCTATACCAGCTATACCAGCTATACCAGCTATACCAGCTATACCAGCTATACCAGCTATACCAGCTATACCAGCTATACCAGCTATACCAGCTATACCAGCTATACCAGCTATACCAGCTATACCAGCTATACCAGCTATACCAGCTATACCAGCTGTACCAGCTATACCAGCTATACCAGCTATACCAGCTATACCAGCTATACCAGCTGTACCAGCTATACCAGCTGTACCAGCTATACCAGCTGTACCAGCTATACCAGCTATACCTGCTATACCAACTATACCAGCTATACCAGCTGTATCAGCTATACCTGCTATACCAGCTATTCACTTATTCCCGTACTAACAGCATTGTCAGCGCTTGGTGGTTTGGCAAGTGGAAGATCCGCTATTGTCAAAGCAGTAAATGCTATCAAAAATGGAAAAGAACAATTGGCTGAAGCTAACCGTCATAATAGATATATGGAATCAATTGCAATGGGTAAAGGGTTGTACCTCAAACCATATAAAACTGGATATGGTCTCTACTATAGTCCAGCTCCAAAAAACTATTAGATAACCTTCGCAATCGCCCATTAACTGATTTTGATTTGAATAAATATGGAAGACATCTCAAACATTTTAGGGGTGTTTTCATGCGTGATTCTTTACCTGAAAAACCATTCAAACAAGAATGCGGCATTGTTAACTTAGATGATTCAAATAGTATGGGAACACATTGGGTAGCATATTATAAAAACCACAACTATAAAGAATACTTTGATAGCTTTGGAAACTTACAACCACCACTTGAGATTGTCAACTACTTAAAATTTCCTATTGAATATAATTATGAACGAAAAAAATTAAATACATTTAACTGTGTTTAAAATTATTATTCAATAAATATAAATTAAAATGAAATAATTCAGAGTACATCGTCCCGCACTAACACAACCTACTATTAAATTTTTAAAGAAGAGGAACAAAAATGGTAACATCAGCTGTATTGGAAGAACTATTAATAAAACATATAGATTTATTTATGAAACTTATAAATGAACTAAGAATATGTAACATTAGTAAAATAAGTAATCCATTTTTATTTATTAATATGTCATACGTTAGTATTATTGTGAAAATACTTATTCACAATCTTTCAACATTTGTCGATGTCAAACATTCTATACACAATATTTGTTATTTATTTTATTTAATCTGTATTATTTTATTTAATCTGTATAAACGTATTTTTAAATTCGAATCTGTAAAAATCTGAAAAAAAGAAATATGTAATAAAATTTTCAAAAAATAAAAAACTAATTTGTTTTAATTAATCCCTTTATTCTATAATTTCATTTATTTAAAACAGTAAAACTAAAAAATTCTAAATCCTTAAAAACAAGTCTATTTATACTCTGGGGTGTTGTAGATCAATCAGTAAATTCAATTATGTGAAAACAGATATTACTTATACTTATGCGTGAAAAAAAAACGCACAGGCACAACTATACATTTCTTTCTCATCAAATTAAAAACAACCACACAACCAACCTACCCTTTCTTATTAGTTTATATTTCTATTTCTTCTACCTGTGATCATGAGCAATACGTGCCAAGAATTTACTATTAAAAAAAAAAAAAACGATCATGTGTACATGTTACGCACACACTCATTCTGTCCGTCCAAACATTCGTACATACGTATATACATTTTCACATTACAGTCTACTTGTACTCTGGGATGTAGACGAGGAAACGTGCACACACTCATTCTGTCCGTCCAACCATTCGTTTGAAAAGCAATACAAATAAAATGAACAAGAATAAGCAGGTATGATCCCAAATTTGTAGGGAAAAATTGAAAATAAAAATGATTTAATTCTTTTCCAGATATGCATTCTCCCAAATTTTAACACACACACACACATACACATTAAAAGGCATTAACTTTTCATAATACATGTTACAAACCTAAAGACCGATCGCACACAATTCATTTCACAATTCTGCAATGTTCTTACTCTTTTACAGCTATGCATGCTCCTAAATTTGTATGGAGTAATTGATCCCGAAGGTACATAAACATACTACTCTTATTCGCATATAACTGCGACTTAAGAAAACTCCACAAGAAAAAGTCTAACGTGCACGACCTCAGCGATCAGTTCACATCACCCCTACAATGAGCTCTAACGAACGCATATGTCCACATCATGCAATTCAGAGCAAAAGCAGTTGACAATCATCCACATATAGGACCTGTCGCTGACGGTGATGCCCTAGACAACATCGTCTTTAAAAGAATAGGCACCGAAGTCTTCGAAAATATATAGTAAACAGTGACCAAATTCGGCAATTCATTCAAAAGAAGATCATCATCGCTGAATATAATTTTTTATTGAATAGGTTTGATAAGATAATTTTATTATTTATAAAAGTCGCCGTAGGTACTCGCCGTAGTCTAGTAGGTAGTGTGTTGGCTTATTAGACGTTAAGCCAGAGTTCGAGCCTCAGGCCAGACATCAAGACAAAATACAAAAAGTATTTCTTCGGCGACTTCCTCTCGGCAGATTTCTGACAAAAACTCTGAGAGTAAATAAAATTGCCATGAAAAAGTTTCTCAAACATCTGTCGTTCGGAGTCGACTTTAAACTGTAGGTGCCGCCACTCATGTATAAAATTAACACACACAACATAAGTGGTGTGAGAAGCTAGGACGTTGTACAATGGGTCAATTCGACCTCCGGGTACTGTACTTGTCTTAATTGACAAGTACAGGTCCCCTAACCTGAACGGTGTGAAAAGCTAGGCCGTAATTCTGACTGAAGGGTTGTAATGGCCAATTATGTATGTATGTATGTAATTTTATTATTTAGACGTGTTGTTAAATGCTATACCCATCCATGGCAATCTGGTAAAACAGACTGAATAACTGACAACTAGCTTGACAGATATTTCACTTATCAACTGTCAAAACTTCCCTGTTAATATTTTTTTTTTATAAAATGTCTATCATAAGGGTCCTTCTTCCCAATGTTTCAATAGCTTTAACCATAATTAGCTTCAAATTTTAATGCTTTCTTTTCACACAATTGTCTTTAGGAACTAATTTTCCAATAATAAGGATTTTATTTTAAAATGAAAAACCAAGAAAATTTTGCACAATTTCTAGTAAAAAGAAGGCTGGTATTTAATATTCGTTTGATGTTAAAATATGACGGATGTTATTACTGAAAATACATACATGCTTGCTGACATTAAATATATACAAAGAAAGAAACAAAAATACAAATAAGTATGAGTGTGTTGTAATATAAGAGTTACGTTTAAAATTGTTTTGGTTGATTGTTTACATACCCACAGTTACACTCTCAATCCTGTTTCTTTTACTGGATCTCCATAAATTTTCATATTCTGCTGTTGTTGATAGTGTTGATGACAATTTTCTTTTCATTCATTTTGTCTTCAACCGAAAGACGACAAAAATATTAAAACCGTTAAAAAATAAAGCCAAAAATATATACAAATATTGTATGGAGTCTCAAACACTCCTTATGCTTTCCGTAAGTGTAAGGGTTTGTAGAGCCCCGATTAGGCAAACGTCTACGAAAGTTAACGGAACGTTCCTCCGTTTTTACGATATGAAGAGCAATGTAAATTACATAGCCGTTCGGTAATCCTTATTATTGCTTTTCATATTCTAAAAACGTACGAATGTTTCGTTACATTCAGTGGATGTTTGGATAACCAGGGCTTAAGAGACAGTATATTTTCATCAACACATGTGGGTGTTTGTGTATTTGTTTGCGTACAAATGAAATAAAATTCCACTTGCATAGTTTATTGTCAATGATGAAACTGAAAAAATACGTGAACGAAAACCCGAAAAAAAGGAGAAAAAAATTCAAGAAAAGGAAAGAATCATCATTGGCAACAATGATGAGGGTAAAGGCGATGATAACCGTGATGAAGTGTTATGATGAATGCTTTTCAGAAATAATTAAAACGAATTCCCTTTGCTTTACATTAAAATTTTAAAAAATAATTGCCCGAAATTGTTTTTATTGCATGTGATAAGAGACAAAGAGGACATGCTCAAAAGGATTATTTGCTACGAGGTTTTAAGGCAAAATTTTTTTCAGTTTAGCTATAAAAGTTGTGTTCAAAATGACTTGAAAGTTGTAGGTAATCACTGACTGACCTCCTAAGAGTCAGTAGCATATATTATATCTTTCCGAATTTGTAAAGTTAAACGAGTTCTTTCGGATCTTAACGTAAGCAGAAGACTTGCTACGAACAGAAGACTTGCTACGAGCAGAAGACTTGCTACGTACAGAAGACTTGCTTATGTTAAGATCCTGTGAATCGTATTCCAGCAATGGTATTGAAGCGCGCTTATTCTTCCACCAGCTAAAGTGTTCAGTGCCTCATACCTTGTCTGCATTTTTTCCTTTTTCTCTGAAAGTTTTCTAATGTAACACAAGTATAGCAAAGTATAAGATTTCAAAGAGATCCCACTATACTATCTGTTAGAGATAGAGTCCCATCAGCGAAGTTCAGGTAAAGTTAGAGGGTACCACAAAGCTCACCGTACGTCAAGATATGCGTGCCCAACTCGTATCTGACCTACAGGCAATATTGGAATGAGATCATGGGAATCGAGTCAATTTTATTGCTGATAAGATCCAATGTTGTTTGTTTTTTCTTTTGTAATCGGTAGCCATGGTTAGTGTAAGTATTGGGGATCCAGAACGCTCTTAATATTCTGGATAAGAAAGATCAATATGGAGTTTGCCCGAGACTGCATATTTATTAAGTTTGAAAACATTAACATTCAAGAGGCTGGGTTTCTAAAAACGGTGCTTAATACCACTATTCTGTTTGATCTACTTAATGTTAATATAAACTATAGAGACTTCCAGTCCAGTGGTCAGCAATGAGTATTCAAAACGATGAGTAAATTCGAATCATAGTTATAATTTCTGATACTTATACGCATTCATACTTATTTTAATGTCATACTCGTACTACTCATATTCAAAGTTTGAATACGCATGATGTTATTGATTCGACTTTCCATGACTCATCGTATACACGAATCACAAAATAAATATGATTTGCGTACGAACACTACAATACTCACAAGAAGGTTGTGTGTTTGCTGTGCTTGCTGTCTTTGTCTTTTTTGTTTATGTCTCTTTCTTCTTTCTTTGTAAATGCAACAACAACTAAGACTGTAAATCTTGACGAATGATTCGAATCACTCGAATCATTTATGAGTATTGTAACTATTTTTCTAAATTTATGAATCTAAATGAGTAGGCGTATGAATGAGTTTGATATCAATGTTGTACTCATACTCATTGCAACTTGTACTTATAAATCAATGTTGTACTGACTACGAATTAATCAGTTGGATTTCAATACTCATACTCAAAATTTCATGAGTACTTATGAGTAGCGAGAAAGCGATTCATTGCTGATCTCTGGTAATGACGACTTCTATAAGGGAGCAGAAGAACTGAATAATAACAGTGAAGTATTCAACTCTATTTATTCATTTGACGACCGTCGATCGCAAAGTGTCTTGTATTTCACTGTTGGTGCTGTAACGGAATGTTTTCCAGTGAACTAAAATATCTTCTTTCTGAAAACCGACTATTTCTTGAAAGCACTCCTCTGTCGCATAGACACGATTCACACCACATGTTCGATTTGATAGCATGTGAGAGCATTTGTCTATTAGGTGCACTATTATTAGCTATATTAACGCCCTTTCTCCCTCTCTTTCTCCTTCAACAATCTCCTTCCAACATGCTTCACAACATGTATCAAGACCATACCCTGATCGTTTGTAAAATAAAAAGAAAAAACTATGCTTTGCTTCAATGTTGTTCATCATATCATCTCCATAGAAATAGCAACATATTTGATATTTATTTAACGGCGGTTCTATGAAGGAATCAAACACATACTGTCGCAAATACATAAAAATACGTCTTAACTTTGCAAAAGTTTTCGAAAAAAATTTTATTTTTGGAAAAAAATTTCAAAAGTTTTAAATAAAAAAACATCCTTAAAAGCCTTGCATTGAGTTGATGGTTTTGCAAACATATGAGTTCAACTAAGAGTGGACACGTCCAGTTTAATTTTTTCTGAAGATTTCATGTTATTTGAGTATCAAAGGATTCAGCACATGCCACATATACAAATACAGCGCCATACATGTTTTGATGTTAGTAGTGTGTTGCATATAAAAATGCAATCAAAAGTATACAGTTGCGTGAAACGTTAAAATGTATACAACTGGACTTCGTTACATTTGGACGTGTGGGTTTTTTTCTTTTTGTAATTCATCTGAAGCTTTTGACCTTTTGATATCATGAAATAGTTTCCATTTTTTTCTTTTATTTTTTTTTTGTAAAGAACCAAAACTTGTTCGTTTTTAACTTATTTTTGCTGTGTGTTTAGAGTGTTGATTTCATGTTGAATGTGACACGAATTTTATTGGAAATGAGATTCAAGGCGAAGGACGGAAATGTTTAAATTTTAATGCGTTCCAGTTTACATTTGACTTTTGAAAGGAACTTTAGTTAGTGGGTTGTACTTGTTTGTTTCAATTACATATGCTATTATGCAACAGAAGTACTGTCCAGAAGTACTGTATCACTAAGAATCCACCACAAATTGAAATGAAACATACTAGGATAGCCAGCCTTTATTCACAAAACTTTTTTTAAATTATCGGAATTAAAAACTTAAGAGGCTTCAATCCTCTTGAAAATAAGCCGTTCAAGAAGCCTCCTGAGAGCTGACAAATGCATGTGACACATGCATGTGTGGGTTATCCATTTCGTGGTTTCAAAAGTAAACGTAAATAAAACACATATAAAATATTTTTTTCATGATATTTCTTTTTTATTGTAAAATTTGAACGTTGACATTATGTGTGAAACACTACATCATTTAAGGGCCCTCCACGCGAAGTGTTGCAAGCATTGATTCTTTTGAGGTAATTTTCGACCACTTTTTGACACATATTGGGCGGTATCTCAGCCGTAACTTGACAAATGTTGGTTTTTAAGTGCTCAAGAGTTAAAGGTTTATCTGTATAAACACGGTCTTTCGCGTAGCCCCACAAAAAAAGTCTAATGGTGTCAAATCGCATGATCTTGGTGGCCAGTTGATATCGCCACAACGAGAAATTACGCGGCCAGGAAATGTCTCTTGCAATAAAGCCATATTCGCTCGAGTTGTGTGGCATGTGGCACCGTCTTGTTGAAACCACATATTCTCCAAGTCGTATTCTTCAATAGCAGGCAAAAAAAATGTCAGTTATCATATGACCATAACGCTCCGAATTGACGTGACAGTCGTTCCTTCGTCGTTTTCGAAGAAGTAAGGTCCAATCACACCTTCGGACCAAAGAGCGCACCAAAAGGTGACTTTTTCGGAATGTAATGGCCTCTCTTCAATTACTACAGGATTCTCAGAACCCCAAATACGACAATTTTGTTTATTAACATACCCACCGAGTGTGAAATGTGCTTCATCGCAGAATCGTGGCAGAATCACAATTTTTGTAGTAGGTTTTGATAATTTTTATGCGTTGTATGATAGTTAAGGGATCCATTTTCGTCAAAGTCAGACTTTCAACTGAAAAGAAAACAAATTGGTTTCACAACTTAGTCTGACAGATGTCGCATTCCAGTCCCATACTTTTGAAACCACGAAATGGATAGCCCTTTATTTATAAGGAAACTCACTGACAGGACAGATACCGCCGCCTTTAGAAAAGGTTAGAATTCAATAAACAGAGCTGCTGACCACATACAACCAACAAAAACAATCCCATCCCATCCCCGAACTGTTACAACAACAACAACTCACCACAGTAAACCCAATGCAATACGAGTTCAATATATTTCCACAAAAAAGGTTCTTCTTGGCAGCCATAGATGACCGTAAGGATAAGAGCTTTATTCAAGTCTATAACGCTTTATGGTCACAGCCCAGCTCTCGTTGATCATGTTTTACAAAGAGTTACTGACATCAAAACGAAATAAAAAAAAATATTTCTTCGGCAACTTCCTCTCAGCAGATTTCTGGCAAAAACTCTGAGAGTAAATAAAAATTGCCATGAACATTTTCTCAAAAATCTGTCATTCGGAGTCGACTTTAAACTGTAGGTCCCGCCACTCATATTTAAAATTAACACACACAACATGAGTGGTGTGAGAAGCTAGGTCCATAATCCTGACTGAAGGGTTGTAAAGGACAATTATGTTTGTATGTACTTTAGTTTTCTTGAGCCGCTTAAACAGAGTTGGGTTATTTTCTTATTAATTCAAAATTTTTTTTACTTACAATTTTTCTTTTCATATTTATTTCTTCTCTTTTCAGATAAGAATTATTTCAGTCGTTGTGCACTTTTCAAAAATATTCAAACTTTGCTAATTACATGAACATTCTCTACTAAATGTTCGTTCTTCTATTTGCTCTGCCCATTTAAATGTTATTTCTTCTGTTTGTCTTCTTGCCATATCAACTACTACTACTGCTGGCCATATCTATCGTCTAACAATAGGTAATTACGTTGATAACTTTCATAATTATGTACACAATACTGGTAATAATCTGTATCATTTTCATTTTTTAATTCTTTGTTTTGTTGCTGGCCATTCTTACTGATAATGCCACTGTACTGTACTGTATTGTACACTGTATTGTACATTCTTAAGGAAATATACTTAAAAAAAATATAAAAAACAATTGAAACTTTAACTTCATATTGTTCAGAGATTGTTTTCTCTTTTTGCTTTCTTTTTTATATTTTAAGTTAATGAAGTGATGGCAAAATATCCCGATAAGTAGAGTATAAATAGAAAAAGAAAAAATAAAACAAAGGAAGAGCATTTGGTAAGAAGAATAATGAAAAATTATTAACTGGAACAACGTTAAAATGAAAACAGCACAAGTGCCGCAGCATGTCCGAGCATAGATAATGGCCTTAAAATGAAAGTGAAGTAAAATTACGAATACGAGTAATTTTCAAGAGGATATTTAAAAAAAAAAATTACGAATTTAATAGAATTTATAAAAATAAGAGTGCTTTAGAAAGATTTCGTGATCACAAGATGGATGAATGGCTTATTAGATATGAACCCTCGGTTCAAACACCAGGTCAGACATCTCCAACAAAACGAACAAATATTTCATCGACGACTTCCTCTTAACAGATCTCTGGCATAAAATCTGAATTCAAATAAAATTTACATGAAAAGTTTGTGAAAAGTTTCTCAAAAATTTATGGTTCGGAATCGACTTTAAACTATAGGTCCCGCCACTCGTGTATAAAATTAACACACACTTACACAACATAAGTGGTGTAAGAAGCTAAGTAGGTCGTAATCCTGACTGAAGGGTTATAATCAGACGTCGCCACAAAGAGAACATGATAAAAATGTGAGTGCATTTGTGAGAGGCATGCGTTAACCTAGAGGAAAATTGTTAGTAATAATTTCAAGTCTACTTATTAACCCAATGATATGTATATGTGAGTGGAAAATATAGAAAAATTGTCCTGCGCTAAATCCCTAAAGACACCGTATTTAACATGGCAAAAATCGAAATCATTTCTCATTGATATTTGTGAATCCTACTGTGATATTTCTTTGGGTGTATGATTGAAGGGTGATACAAAGCGACATGAACCTTTTTCTTTAGAAGCTGACAAGCAACTGAATGCATTTTTACGCTCTTTTTAACGAACATTGTTGATGTTCGTGTCCTATGTGTGTAAAAAGCCGAAGATGTTCTTCCCCTGAGGGTAATTGGTGCCGACGTCTGGTTATAATGACCAATTACGTATGTATTTATTTATGTATGTATGTATGTGTAAGAGTTGTCTTAAAGTGCTAATTCACTTTGTTGAGATTTTTCTGTAAATCTTGCAACTCTGTATGTATGAAGCAGGCTCCAGCAAACATTGCATTGTTTTTACGTGGCCAGATCATCAAAATCATCTGCAAAAGAGTAGGTAGGTTTTATAGTTGAAAGGACTAGAGTTATTAGAGTTACTAATAGAACAGAACCCAGTAATGCTTCTAAATTCAGCGTGAACTCATCTGATAGTTCTAAATCTTCTGAAAAGTTAACAGAATTTAGGCCAGGTTTAAAGAAAAAAGATTTGATTTTAATTAAAAACAAATTTATTTATGTTTTAAGAATGGAATTATTAAATTAAGAAAAATATCATTTAAATCCCCTTAGAAATGAAGTATTGTGAGCATTCAATACCCTATCAAGTAATAATAAAGTTAGCAACTCCATGCTCATACAGGGCTTACAAATATATATGCCCACTCTTATGATAGTTTATGGCATAAAGACAAAACTCAAATATGTTTAAACAAAAGGCTCTTTCAATATATAAAACGAGAATATTTTCAACGGTTTTCATTACATTAATATTGCACTGCCCAACTGGTAACCACTTGTTGTCGCACACTGGTTGAATTCAACATTATTTGGCTATTGTGGCTGCAACTGGTCGTGTGGTAGTGGTAGCAACTATTCATATGTAGAATTGAATGTAAGTTATTAACAATATTTATAAATTAGTAATACAATACAATTTGTATACATACATACATACGTACATACATACATACATATGCTGAAACAAATACCATAAGACCGTGCATAAGTAAACACAATGTACACTTGCACAGAAAAATTCCTGTAAAAATCACAATAAATTGTACCACTGAGAGCCAGACATTGGAATCCATAAAACAAATACACACATATGTATGTACATAGCCCTATAGCAGTCTCCGTCTACTTCCTTTTATACGCAAAACAGTGTGTCCTGTTTCAGTTATGCTATACGGTATTGTTGCTGACCAGAAAAGTTAACAAAAGTCATCATATTCCATAATAAATATTGTCCTCTTACGTACAACGTACAACAACAGCAACATGCAGCAAATAATTGTTGGACTATAATATTATTGCCACTATTGCTGCTGCTGCTGCTGTTGTTAAAGTCCCTTTTAATGTTGAAATATTTTTAACCTGCTTGTACTCCCTTCTTCATCTTCCCGTCCACCTTTATATTGTTTTGCTGTTGCTGCTGCATATGCTTTATGACGGAGTCTCAAAGCCACACGCAGCAACAATCAAAACCTTTACTGTGTGCGTTGCTTTTTACTCTTTTACTTTGGTATTCGTGTTCTGTTTTTCTTTATTTTTTTTGCAGTTTTTTGTTTCACTTTAACACAAACAATGACAGTGATAAACGAGTACTTGATCCAACACGACTCATAAATGTCGACATAATTGGTGCCACATGTACGTTATGCCATGAAAAATGAGATTTAACTTTTATTTAACACCATTAAACAGTGCCTTCCTACCGCCTCACACACTCACACTCTCTCTCTCTCACACACACACACACACACACCTTCATTATTTCTTGCTCACTTAACAACATTTCTTTTTTTTTGCCAGTTTTTCCATCGGTCCTCTTCTACCTTCATTTTTCTTTAGTTTTATTGTATGAAAAAAGAAAAAAAAATATCCACACAATACCTTGTAGTATTAAAATGTACAAACATTTCATTCGGGTTAATATGAGATACAGTGAGTGACAAAACAAAACAAAGCATTGAAATGGAATAACATTGTTGCCTCTCTCTTTATACCCATTCTTACATGGACTACCTTGATTAGATTAAATCGAACTAACACGAACTAACATTTGAGTACTTTAAAGTATACGGTCAGTACAAGTCGCTGTAGTCTAGTGGATAGTGTTTGGCTTATTAGACGTAAAGGCCACGGTTCAAACCCCAGGTCAGACATCAAAAAGAAAATATGAAAAAATATTTCTTCGGCAGCTTCCTCTCAGCAGATTTCTGGCAAAAATTCTGAGAGTAAATAAAAATTGCCATGAAAAGTTTCTCAAAAAAAAATCTGTCGTTCGGAGTCGACTTTAAAATTCACACACAACATAAGTGGTCTGAGAAGCTAGGTCGTAAAGCTGACTGAATGCATGTAAAGTATACGGTGAATGTGCTGTGTGAGTGCTTTGCTCAATGCTGCTCAAGAAGTTCGATGTTTGCTCAAGAAATTCACGTTGGTAGTTCTGTCAGTGAAGAAGTGAGTGTAACTGAATAACTTGGACAATACAGGCAAAAAGAAGAATTTTTGTGAGGAATTTTAAAGTTGACCCCGTAAGACAGATTTTTGAGAAACTTTTTCATGGCAATTTTATTTACTCTCAAAGTTTTTGCCAGAAATCTGCTGAGCGGAAGTCGTCGGAGAGATATTACATCATATTTCGCTGTGAAGGGAGTGTCTAACCTGAGGTTTGAGTCGTGGCCTCATGTCCAATAAACCAAAATACTATCTATTAGACTACGGCGACTTTATCCGGTTTATAATCTGCAATAGCCAGTAGAGCGTAATTTGTGGAAAAGATACGGCCTGATGGCACCTCCATATTATAATGTAAACCAAAAGCTCAGTTTTTTTCGTATGCCATGGCTTTTACAATGATTTTCTCAAGGAATCAAATGCAATGATTTTGCCTGCTGACGTGACCACCGAGTGAGAAATGAGCTTCATTGCTGAAGGCAATTTTATTCGAAATAAAATCCTGTTACTCTAGCAGTTATGTCTAGGCAACGATGGATGGCAGCCTCATTATCCTAGGACTTGCTATAGCAGGTCAATCGCATTCTTATTTTAACAACAAAAATTAATCAAAGAAACGGAAACAGGACCGGAATGCTTTGTGGAAGCGTTATTAGCAGCATATTGGAAGCAGTAAGCAGGAAGTAGCCAATCAACATCTCTACGGGGAAGTGTATGTTGCGCCGGCCTTAATATCGGACTGAGTTGTACTTTCTACATGCGGACGTGCAAATCCAATGTTAAAATATATCGTAAAGAGCCATAAATAGTCTTAATAGCCAAGAACATTATCAAATCGATTAATTATTCGCCACATTTTGCTGTGCTGTAAAGAGCTGAAGAACTTTGTCAACCTTTATACATACGTACATATATAATTGGCCATTACAACCCTTCAGTTAGGATTACGGCCTACCACTTATGTTGAGTGTGTTAATTTTAAACATGAGTGGCGGGATCTACAGTTTAAAGTTGTCTCCGAACGACAGATTTTTGAGAAACTTTTTCATGGCAATTTTTTATTTACTCACAGAGTTTTTGCCAAAAAACTGCTGAGAGGAAATCGCCGAAGAAATATTTTTTTTTTCATATTTCGGTTTGATGCCTGACCTGGGATACGAACCCAGGCTTTACGTCCACTGCCTATTAGACAACGGCGACTTCAAGTTTTGCACAAATTCTTTTATTTTCTTGCCTATTACGCACCCTTGACAGACCGACGTTGTTGAAATCAATAAATACAACCTATACAAGAAGACAGTGACAGATAGCATAATAGATCCTGGAACTATTATAAGCAAATCAGCTGTTAAGATAGAAAATGATGATTATTGTCTTACATTCCTTGAACGGACATAAAAAAACATTTAAAACAATTTATATGCCGGTTTTTGAAAGAAATTCATAACAATTTGTTTTATGCCCAAAAATCAGCAACTTTTCTCTCAAGAACTCTCACTTCGTTGTTGTCTGCTCAGAAAAAATTGCTTTTTAAACTACTCAACCTCTTTACATCAGCTTCTATGGAAATTAAAGAGAAACAAAAAATATTTTTGATAGTCACTGTATAACCAGAAATAGTCTTCACATGTATATGTATATGCTTGTGTATGTGTGCCTTTTGAAATTTTTATACTCTTTGAAAAAATCATATGAATGAGTGCAATAGTGTACAAGTGTTTGTATCCATTTGTGTGTGCGTATGTATACGTACGATAGCGGTAAATTATGAGTGGAATTTAATAAATTATATTACGAATAAATTCATAAATATACACACACACACGCACACATGTGTGAGCATAAATGGTAGATGAGTGTGTATTTTTATGCTTCAGGGATTATACGAAATATGAGCTTTTAAAGGTGATGTCTTCTTCGAAGAAAAGTCATTTCTTTTGACAAAAAAAGAAAAGGAGAATGTGTGTGTGTGTTTGATATAAACTAAGGGAGACTTAATTCGGTAACGTTTCTATTATTAGATGTACTATAGAAGTAAAACTAACAAAAGAAAGAAAAGCTTTTAAAGTGCATTATGCCACCGAGCCTATAATAAATGTTTAATGTCTTTGATAGAATATTTCTTTGAAGGTTATGGATTAGATTCGAATTTGAATTTTCATAGAGCGGAACATTAACAAAAATCAGATCAGATCCGATCACAGCTCTTATTTCCATCAAATGAAGTACGACGGGCCTTTACTACGTTGCTCAGGAGATTGCAGGAATGAATTAATTATCCTCAGCGTATTTTTTTCGGTTGAAGCTATATTGTGTATTCATGAGTGGTGCAACTTAATGTTTAAAATCGACTTAGAACTACAGATTTGACTAAATTTTCATGATAATTTAACTACATTCAGAGTTTTTGCTAGAAGACAGTAGATATAAAGTCGCTGAATATAAATTTTTTTTATATTTAGTTTCGTTTAAATGACGGGCTATCGTCTAATAAGCTAACATACTGCTTACTAGACTACGGTGCCTTTATAATGAATGGTAAGGTGGCTTTAGTTGATGCGAGAGTAGCAGTTTATATGCATACATACATACATACATAATTGGTCATTACAACCATTCAGTCAGGATTACGACGTAGTTTCTCACACCACTTATGTTGTGTGTGTTAATTTTATACATGAGTGGTGGGACCTATAATTTAAAGTCGACTCCGAACGACAGGTTTTTGAAAAACTTTTCATGGCATTTTTATTTACTCTCAGAGTTTTTGGCCAGAAATCTGCTGAGAGGAATTCACCGAAGAAATACTTTTTGCATTTTGTTTTAATGTCTGGCCTGGGGGGTGAACCCTGGCTTTACGTCTAATTAGCCAACACACTACCTACTAGACCACGTCGACTTCCTAGTATGTAGTGTGTTAGCTTATTAGACGAAAGGCCAAGGTTCAAACCCCAGGTCAGACATGAAAAAAAAATTTCATCTGCGACTGCTGCATGAAAAGTTGCTCAAAATAGGGAATTGACTAACCTTTCACTAGGTTAGATTAGATTTAATTAGCAGCTGCCACCACGAGCATTGCTTATTTGGGTCATATGGTATCCTGCTGTAACAGCGATATTGCTACGCTGTTACACAATTATAATGATTCCGATAGTTTTATAAAGACCTGGATTCTGTTCAAATCATACTTGGATAGATACTGTCTGTCAATCATTTCTACCAGGGAAACACAGAAAAGATTGTTTTGGTGTTTCCGCTGACTGCAGAAGTCATTGTCAGATAGTCCCTGGATCTGGGTGCGTAATCCAAAGATCAGTGTTATAACAGCTATGAGGTTCCCAAAGATGTACTCTAGGCTGGTGTAATACAAATTTTATTCTGCACGTAACCATATTGGGTCAAATCTGTCTGAGTTCTCTTTAGATGTGGTCACTATTCCCTCTTCCCTCTGCATATAAGCTCAACTTGTGTGAGAGATCATTTGATATGCTAATCTCACGTATCAATTCAAACGAATTTTCCATTCTACCGGCCTTCTTAAGTGCGTCAATTTTGTTGTTACCTTTAATGCTTGAAATTTATTCTTTTGTCTGCATTTTCATTTAATAAAGCAGAAACTGTAATAAGGATTCATATGTTGAAGCCAATTAATATTTTTTGTTGTTGTTTTCGTTTTTATGTTGCAATTACTTTTTGGTTGCAAAATTCCCTGCAAAACTATATCTTGCCTGGATTTGAGTTGCATAATCCCTTTCAAAAACATAAACAAACGTACGAAACTTTCAACCTGTGGCGTGTGTGTTCAAAAAGGTAAAATTAGTTGTGCTTGTGTTTATCATAAAAATTAAGAAAAAAATAGTTAAAAAAAACCATATTAACATACACTCATACTTATATTCATACACATAGTAATGTGTACACAAAATTATTTACTTTTTGTTTTGCATAAAAACTTCGAAACTTGAAAAAATGTTTTTATTTTCCATTTTCATCTAGAAAAACTTTAGTTTCCCTATTGTTAAGAGAAAATTTACGCAAAATTGTTGTGTTGTTTCGGCATTGGCAAATAGTTTTCATATGGTAACCATGGCTGCCATGGTTGCCATTAATCTAAAACCAAAAATATGTAAAGTGTTGAAAATTTCCTCAGTTTACACTTCTAAGTATGTGGCTGTGTATGTACATACATACATATGTACGCGTGCTTGTGTGAATTTGACTGCATTTGTCTAATAAGAGGTTTCTTGTGTTATCCAAATGGTTTAAGCGTTTGTCTGTCCCTATGTACTAAGTATCCAGGGGTGAGAGTGTGTGTGAGTCCCTATAAGCATTGTGTACTTCAGGATTTTCGCCTGTGTTTTCTTGTTGAATATCATCGACATCCAGTTTTAAGTACACATTTTAGCTGAACAAATATACTGAAAAGTTTCTGTTCAGCGTACTTTATACATACACTGGCAAAAACTATTCGAAATAACCGATAAGGTCCCAACTTTGTAAGCTTTTAATGGACGTACATGCATAATAGTATCCAAATTTTTTTTGTCTTTAGGGCCGTACTGACTTTTTGGCCTCCAATTGAAGATTATGCGCTGGATGTATAACCTCACGAAAATATTTTTCAGTGTATAATTTTGGTTGTAGTTTTATTTCCGGAATGCGATAAGCGAAAGAGATAGTTCTTGCTTATACGATATACGCTGTTATTATAAGTGCGACTAAAACCGAAAATACCATCGAATTAAAAGTCTTAAATTATGGTGGTAACAACTTAAGTTGTTTATACATTTCTTAATATTATTTAGTTTACTACATGGAAAATATTATTTCTAACAACTATTTATGAAGGAAAAACAAACAGAAAAGAAACTGAAAACCAAAATAAAATAAATGAAAAATACTTAAACAGATTAGCGTTAGATGCTCTAAATAGAACCATCAATTGAAATTATCCTCTTAATAATGTTGTTGGCATATAATTTTAGAAATTAAAATCATTTGGAATTTAATTTAATTTCACAAATTTAAATCGTATTCGGGAATAAGCAAAATTATTAAATAGATAGGCAATTAAGTCTACATTATTGCAGTCTACTACTGTGAAAGGCCATATGTGTGGGTATTGCCAATACCATGTCAATAAATTTGAATTATTTGCCTCCATGTATTAACGAACAGTTCTGATTGGTCATTACAACCCTTTAGTCAGGATTACGACCTAGTTTCTCAGACCACTCATGTTGTGTGTGTTAATTTTATACATTCGTTTTGAGATTTACAGTTTAAAATCGACTCCGAACGACAGATTTTTGAGAAACTTTTCATGGCAATTTTATTTCCTCTCAGAGTTTTTGCCAGAAATCTGCTGAGAGGAAGTCGCCGAAGAAATAGTTTTTGTATTTTGTTTTGATATCTGGCCTGGGGCTCGAACCCTGGCTTTACGTCTGATAAGCCAACACACTACCTACTAGACTACGGCGACTTCCATTGATTTACGCAATTTTGAAATATCTTTTTATATTGAATATATAGAAAATAGTTCTAGATTATAGAGCATAAGGTGGGACAGTTATCGGTTTAAATTTGACGCATCGGTTATTTCGAATCTGTCAATACTTATGTATGGCTTGGTATTCTGCCACAAAATTCAGTATACTATCACCCCTGAACGTAATGGAGCGATTTACGCTTTAGCAACGGATTCATTGAAACAGATGTGCCAACGAGAAACTGCAGGGCGATGTCGATATTGCCAAAAAAAATTAATCATCTTTTCGGAAGAAGCTCATTTTCATCATGATGGGTACGTGAATAAGCAAAATTGTTTTACTTTGGGCTCAGAAAACCCACACATGGTCCTATAGACGCTAATGTACCTATTAAGAGTGACTGTTTGTAGTGACTGGCTTGCAGAGTTGATTGAAAATGGACGGTCAATGGAGACACCTATCGCACCATGCTAATCAATTTGTACCGAAAGATTTTTTGTTTCAACAGAATGGTGCAACTTACAACACATCTCATGCCACAAACGATTTATTGCGTCAAACGTTTGATGTCTGTTTAACGGGGCAACCACTACGGTCAATGGAGAAACCAATCGCACTATGATAACCATTTTTTTGTATCCGCTCTTCATGGTATTGACGTTAAAAATGTTTGGTTTCAACAGGGTGGTGCAACTTGTCGATTTATTGCGTCAAACGTTTGATGGCCGTTTAGTTAGACGAAATGGTGATGCCAATTGGCCGCCATGAAGTTGCTCTTTGATACCGTTGACCTGTTTTCTGTGGAGCGCCGTTAAAGAAAAGTGTTATGCCGACAAACCAGAGACAAGTGAGCATTTGAATTGACCAACATTCGTAATGCCATTGATGAAATGCGATCTCATACACTCGAAAGAGTGCACGAAAATTGCTCCGATGGAATGAGGTACTGTGAGGCCAACCGCGGCAGCGTAATACCGGAATAATTGTACTTTACAACAAAAAAAAAAAATTCAAACCGTTTTTGTTTTATTGTATTTGTAAATGTAAACTTTTAAATGGTCCACTCTTTATCCTTAAACCATCTTATATGGTTTAAAGTTTTTCCTTTGCTTTGTTTCAGTTATATTCAAAAATCTTTGCAGATAAGGTTACCATCTTTCGTTGCCTACTAACTACACTCACTGAATTTATTGGATTGTTGTATTGAGTTTTTTTAGTGAAGAACTTTAATGCTACTCCATCCTTAGAGGTTACACTGTTGGACCTCTCTATGATACACGTGGTCGATGATATTTTCAGTTTGGTCCAGTATCAAGGAGAAAGCTTTTTGATTTATCTAAGAATACTTTAAGACACTTAATTTTTAAAACTTGCTTTGTAATTCGCTGTAGTTCTAGTAGGTACTTATTGGACGATAACCGTAGATCAAATCCCGGCTTTGATATTTCGAAGGAAATGAAATATGAAAATAAATTCTTTTTGGGACTTCTGCTCAGTCGTTTATCAAATCTCACTACTTGGATGGTGTAAGAAGCTAAGTTTTGCTTCTGACTAAGGCATTGGAATGACTATTAAGTAAGTGGTTGTTGTCACCAACTATAACCATAAAACCACAAAATAGAAAGAAAAAATATTCTTTTTGCAAACGAGGCATTTAGAACATCAGTCAACGATATTATAGAACAAACAGAATGTTATTTCTACACGTTTGAATATAATTGAGAAGTAAACTGAAAGACAATTGTAACAATTGCATGAGTTTGGTGTATGCTAACTACGGCATTACGGGTCCCTTTATAATCCAACACATGACTGAACGTTTGTGATTATTTTGCGACTGTATTTAGAGGCTTTCCATATTAATGAACAAAGAAATTCGATTTCGATTGAATAGCTAATTTGCGTTCAGATTGTGGGCTCAATAATTGCATCAATCGAGGATCATGAAGTTGGGTCTAAAAGACCCGTTTAAA
The DNA here is from genome assembly GCA_932273835.1 of Sarcophaga variegata. NCBI lineage: Eukaryota > Metazoa > Arthropoda > Insecta > Diptera > Sarcophagidae > Sarcophaga > Sarcophaga variegata. The sequence goes on from OW026361.1 coordinate 113,960,838, forward strand.
CAAGGTACTAATCTGAAAGCGGTGGACATAGATACATAGTTAATGTAACCGATAGTGATCCGTATATCTTCTTTGTCTGCGTATAAAACAATTTCACTTACATACAGTGAGCATCAAAAGAAACTCTGCACTACGGATAAAATTCTAATACTCACTCAACTTAACTTTTACCACTTAAGGAGAGTGTCCGAAAAAATTTGAGAATATTTCGAATTTTTTTTGTAATTTCTTTATTTAAATTTAAAAAAAAAATGACAATGAAACAATTGTAAAATAAAGATAACGGTAAATTATTAATGTATATTTTTTTAGTGTATAGTTTCTTTTGACGCTCACTGTATTTGAATGAAATTTTCATAAATACATACATTTGTACATATCATTGTAGAAATTAATTAATTTTCTCTATATTTTTGTTAGACTTTAAATTGTCTTTAAATATTTGTATTTATGAAGTTCTTATCGAACAATTGTTGACCATAAAGGTTCTAATTGCCAAAATAATAACATCTAAGCCACTGGATTAAACTACCCTTTAAAAGTTATTTGCCTTAATATAGGAAACCAAAAATGTAAAATTTGTTAATGACTTTAATTAATAAAATTAAAATATTTTTGTTTTCTGTTGTTTCAACATGAAGAGAGAGTGAGAGAGAGAAAGCAGTTGTAGTTGCCTTCATTTTATTTAAAGTCAAGCCAACATGTTGAAGGTCTCTTGACATAATTGACATCTCATTCAAGGCAAAGGAGACAATTTCAATTATTCTTAATATACAACAATACAACACAACAACAAAAATATAAAATCAAATTAATTAAAATAATTGAAAACTCTACAGGTGGAATTAGCAAACATTGTAGACTTTATGAACTTAATAAAAATAGTAGAGGGTGGTTTGAAAATTAACTTAAAACAAAAGGTCATGAAATTGATTTTCTTTAAATCTAACGCCATAAATAACTGTTCTCCACTTGTTTTATTTTTAAGGCTATCACGTTCTACGTTCCTATCAATGCGATAAAATATGTGCACACAGTATCAGTCATAAATAGCCTACAACTCATTTAATCATTGTTGGCCATAATTTGTTAGTCTCATGGCTCTTTGTTTCTTTGCCGTACGGTTCATTGAATTATAAACGGCTCATTTGATTCCTTTATGTATTACTGCTCAATAGACTTGTGTCTTCTCTCTCTCTCTCCCTCTCTCTCTGCTTGTAACTCTACTGAGACTTGTCGACGAGTTATAACAAGCAAAACGAAAGAATGCAAACAATACACGATTCTGTTGAACGTGTGCCGGAGGCCTATTTTAGTTTATTATTTGTCCTCCTTTAAAATCTGTTTATACATCCGTTGAAAGTGTTGCTTTAAGTTAATATGGTACTTGAAAGAGTGTGTTCTTTCAAGGTATAATTTTTTCAATGTATTCTTTATTATATTTTGTTCAACATCACGTATTAATGAAGATTGCAATTGCTAAAGTGGGCTTACATACATACATACATACATACATAATTGGCCATTACAACCCTTCAGTCAAGATTACGGCCTAGCTTCTCACACCACCTACAGTTTAACGTCGACTCCGAACGACAGAATTTTGAGAAACTTTTTCATGGCAGTTTATTTTACTCTCATAGTTTTTGCCAGAAATCTGCTGAGAGGAAGTCGCCGAAGAAATATTTTTTTTTTCATATTTCATTTTTGATGTCTGACCTGGGATACGAACCCGGGCTTTACGAATAGTAAGCCAACAGACTACCTACTACACCACGGCGACTTCAAAGTGGGCTTACACTGTGAGTAAATATGATAGTTAAACCCAGCGTATGGATATGAACATTAGTCAGTTATTAAGTAAGATCTCCATACTCAAGCTGTTTTGTTATGACTTCTTAAGATGGAATGGACTGTGTTCGATTATTGCTGCAATAAGAATTATAGGCAACATAATTACTCCTTTTACTTCTAGGTATACCATAGGATTTAGAAGCCGCAGTAGTCTAGTAGGTAGTGTTTTTGCTTATTAGACGTAAAGCCAGATTTCAAACCCCAGGCCAGACATCAAAACAAGAATACAAAAAGTATTTCTTCGGCGACATCCTCTCAGCAGATTTCGGGCAAAAACTCTGAGAGTAAATAAAATTTCCATGAAAAGTTTCTCAAAAATCGGTCGTTCGGAGTCGACTTTTAAACTGTAGGTCCCGCCACTCATGTATAAAATTAACGCACACAACCTAAGTGGCGTAAGAAACTACGTCGTAATCCTGACTGAAGGGTTGTAATGACGAATTATGTATGTGTATTCCATAGGATCATTTGAGTTTCGTTAGATACATGAATTTTGAGATGTATGACATCCCTTGTCTAGTTTGTGATAACAAGATAAGTTGCACAATAAATGAGATTATTTTTAAATTAGAATTCGATGTGTGCACAGTTTATACAATAATGTTCACTTTCATGCTTCATTTGTTATTCCAGAGTTACATAAGCTTTTGGCAGATCATTAAGACATAGGTTGGGCTATTTAAAAGTTTAAATTTCAGTATGCAAAAGAACAAAAAGGGTTTGAATTTATTTTGTCGTCTTGAAGTGTATTTTTTCCGGTTAGAAATTAAATATTATTTCATACATATGGCTGCCGCTGCTGGCCTGATAGTACCTCATGCGATCGGACTAATTTACGTTCACTTTTTCGACTGTATGGGGTCGTATCTCGGAAATTGCATAACAAATGTTGGCCTTCAAATGCTAACTTGTCTCTGTTTTGTCAACATAACACTTTCCTTTAATGGCGCCTCACAGAAAATAGTTCAACGATATCAAATCGCAGCTTCTTGGCGGCCAAATGGCATCACCATTTCGGCTAACTAAACGGCCATCAAACGTTTGACGCAATTAATCGATTGTGGCATGAGATGTGTGGCAAGTTGCACCATCCTGTTGAAGCGAAACATTGTTCACGTCAATACCATGAAGAACGGGTTCAAAAAAGTGGTTAGCATAGTGCGATTGGTGTCTCCATTGACCGTAATGGTAGTACCGTCCCCATTTTCAAAGAAATATTGGCCAATCATGCCTCCGCTTCACAAGACGAACCAAATTCGGCAATTTTGCTTATTAACGTACCCACCAAGATGAAAAAGAGCTTCATCCGAAAAGAGTTTTTTTTGGGCAAAATTGAAATCATCGTGCAGTTTCTCATTGACCCAATAAATGCCAACGTTGCTTAACCGTAAAATTACGTTCAGTGGAGAAAATATACTGAATTTTGTGACAGAATACCAAGACATAAGTATTGCCAGATTCGAAATAAGCGATGCGTCAAATTTAAATCGATGGATGGTCCATCCAGTCTAGTATCCAGTGTTGGCTTATTAGACGTAAAGCCGGGGTTCGAGCCCCAGGCCAGACATCAAACCAAAATACAAAAAGTATTTCTTCGGCGACTTCCTCTCAGCAGATTTCTGGCAAAAACTCTGAGAGCGAAATAAATTGCCAATCTGTCGTTCGGAGTCGACTTTAAACTGTAGGTCCTGCCACTCATGTATAAAATTAACACACACAACATAAGTGGTGTGAAAATCTAATCTCACTCTCTATTGCGCCAAGTGATTTATATTGGTATACTGAACCTAAGGACTACATTCCCGTGCCTTGTTCGAGCTACATTCATTGCATATTTCTCATGACTTCAGTTTTCGACAAGGTGGCCAAAAATAATGTGAAGCCTTTGCTGTCTAGCACTGTTATAGAAGATATGTTTTATTTTATAAAACATTTCATAAGTTCCTTGAATACCAGATCTTCAAGACCAAGGCAAAGATTGTAAATTGGAATGCCTTATAATTGCTTAAAGCACCATAAGCTATTAAGTTGAGTGGCCAAAAAAAATTTAATTCTTTAGGCTTTTATGAGATTGAATTCCTTTAAAGTCTTTTACAGACTTTGAAAATTTTGTCTTGTCTTTTAAATTTCCTTTCGTTCCACTTGTTCGCCCACTTAAATTTGGCAAACGGTGCGGATGTGTCGTTTTCAACGTTCAACAATCATTTTCCAATAAACAAACAATTTAAAGGCTGTAGTTTGTCTTTGATTTTAAATAAAAAAAATTTTCTTTTAAAATTTTACTGAAATTTACTTTGGACAGCAAAACCTAGTACATACAGGCAGGAGCAATAGAAATACTTGAATACAGATTAAGTTTATGGATTGTTGAGCTTTTCATTCCAGCGGCCTACGAAATCTATCTGTCTAAACACCAACATATAAGTACGTGCACATACATACATATATATAGGGTGTATGGCTGTCCTGCTAAAAAGTCTCCCTAAATTGTTTGCCTGTTGTAAAGCAGGCCTTTAAAATAAGTTTGCCTGTTGTTGTCTTTGTTCTTTTGCTTCATGCCTCGTTCCTTTTGATTGTTGTTTATTTACGGATATTTAAAGTTTGTCATCTTTATTCCAAGATGTTATCATTATTGTTCTTGGCTGCTGGGCTGTTCTTGTTGCTGTTGTTGCTATTGTCGTGTTATGTTATTTATGTTGTGAACCTTTTTTTACAAATTGTTTTGAAAACCAGGCGAAAAGTTTCCTTTATTTAAGTTTTCTTTGGGTATTTCGTTTTCTTTGTTTGTCTTTTCGCTTAAGCAGTGATTTTCATACGATGTGCCTATTGAATGTAGGCCCCTCTATTGATTTCTTTGTTGTTTGTAAAATTATTTGCAATTGTTGTTCGAATTCTTCACCATAAAAGCTGTTGAAGGGGCGGCGATGTGACATTGATAACGGGCTGTGGTTGATTGTTTTAAATGCCAATTGAGACGCCTTTATTAGAGCTGTATTCAATAAGTAAATTAACTTTATAAACTTTAAATGAATTTGTTTATCTGATTAGGTTGGCAAAAGAGCATTTAACAATTAAAAACTTAAATGTTGTCTTCATTTGTAAGCAATTATGTTTGAATGAATCTTGATTTATGGCAGCCTTATTAAAACAAAGAGAGGTTTGTGGTTTGAACAATATTTTTGATTTATTCTCATATTAACCTTAATACCTTAATGAAGAGAGCCCGTGGTTCAACAACTGGCTCAGGCAATTTGAACAAAACGAAACATGAAAACCAATTCTTAAGCGACTGCCTGTCAGTCTTCTAGTAAAAACTCTGAGAGTAAATTTCCATGAAATGTTTCTCAAAAATCTGTTGTCCGCAGTCGATGTCATTTGCTTTCTTGATTGTTGTAACTTCTGTTTGTATTTCCCTTTATTCTAAGCCTTTAACGTCTGCATAAAAAAAATATTAATTTAGCTTCCGCTTCATTATTTATTCAAAAAATTATAGAAAAACAAACCCAATAAAAAAAAATTTTCTACTTTAGATCCGTTTATTGCTTATGCTTCCAATATAAGTTTTTCTCTTTTTCTTATTTATTATGCTGATCAAAGTTGTTTCTAAAAAAACATATTTTTGTTAAGAATTTCCTTTCCTTAACCACTAGCAAAGTATAGGAAATGATAGGATAGGGGAAGCATGAATAGCTCAACTGTCTGGATAGTGATTTCACAGGCCACTTCTAGAATCCATAACGCATTGTACTCTCTCTCTCTCTCCCTCTCTCTCTCTCTTTCAATCTTACTTTTTTTTGCTGTGAAAAAATTTCCAAATTTCTATTTGTTGTTGTAGTTGCAAGCTGTATAAAATATTTAAAGAATAAAAAAAAATATGATATTTTATGCTCTTAACAAATTGTTGCAAGTGCATCTACTTAGTAGAAGGGAGAGATACAATCTTTGTTATTTAATGCTATTGTAGTTGTTGTCTGCTCTTACCAAAGATATCCAATGTCTACTGATGCTGATGCTGTTACTGCTGCTGCTACTTGAAAGTGTCTCGTAATTTGAGCTGCTGTAGTAGCTATCGAACAGCAAATGCAAGAGTATGATGCCATAAAGAAATATTTTCTTCTCTTTTTTTCTTTTTCTTGTTTTGTTTGTGTTAAATTGTAAAATTTCATTTATTTTATTGATTCAATATAAATAAATACGTTTCGTTGTCCTTCATGGATTTCATTTTACGAGACATTCTTTCATAAATTCCATTTTGATTTTGTAAACAAGAACTACTTGGATATGGTCAGGCATAGGGGCTACAAATGGTTTGTTTGTACATCGGTAAAGCATAGTTTTAATAGTCAATTGAACTTTTGTTGGAAAAATGTGTCGGAATGCGTCAATAATATGCCGCTTAGTCAGGATTTTAACCTAGCTTCTCACACCACCCATATTGTGTGTGTTAATTTTATCCATGAGTAGCGGGACGTACTGTTTAAAGTCGACTCCGAATGATAGATATTTGAGAAACCATTTATTTCTGCTGAGAGAAAGAAATATTTTTCCATATTTCGTTTTAATGGAGATGTCTGACCTGGGGTTTGAATCGCGGCCTCACGGCGACTTCAAATTTCAAATTCGTATTTTTAATTTTAGTCTACGCAACACATATACATGACCGCTGGTACCAATGAGGCATAAGCATTCTGGCCTGGAATATACTTGTCCCTGTGTTCTGCTGCAACTACAGATCCTGGGTGTCCAGAAATTCCAATTCAGATCTAAAAAAGTTGGTAATCATCGGCATATAGTGATTGCCGTTGTCAGAGACGGCCTGGCCAACGTCGCTCTTAAAAATGATGACGTCTCTAGGCCACAACCACACCAGACAGTGAATTTTTTGAGATGGACTGAACACTATTGGAAACTCATGAGGATTGGAAATTCGACTAAATTTTGCTTGTTGATGTATTTACATACATACATACGTACATAAATGGTCATTACAACCCTTTAGTCAGGATTACGACCTAGCTTCTCACACCACTTATGTTGTGCGCGTTAATTTTTATACATGAGTGGCTGAACCTACAGCTTAAATTCGACTCCGAATGACAGATTTTTCAGAAACTTTTCGTGGCAATTTCATATTTACTCTCAGATTTTTTGCCAGAAATCTGGTGAGAGGAATTCGCCGAAGAATTTTTTTTCATATTTCGTTCAGTTGGAAATGCCTGACCTGATGTTTGAACCGGGGCCTGACGTTTAATAAGCCAACACACTACCTATTAGACCACGGTGACTTCTTGTTCATGTATTTATTCGTCCAAAAATTGTTCTCATCACTGAATATGATTTTTCGGTGAAAATGAGAGTCAACTGCCAACTGCTTAGGACCCATTCACCCAACGCAAGCCGTTGTCGATTATCATTTACTTTCAGTTTCTGTTTCAGTTAAATTTTGTACGAGTCCGAGCTTAAGTTACGAAGCAATATTCGCCATGTTGTGGCCAGCGAAGTTTCGACTTCTTGTGAGCGAATTGAAGTCGACTGTAGGGGATTCTCATGTACACTCTTACGGGCAGCGGCATTACTTCCGCCAGATCTAGCCTTTCGTAAACGTATGGGCGTTTAATAGATTCTTTACTGAATCAGTGGACGTGAATTTATTCACCGTAAGGCTTCCACATACATAGCATTTTCATGCATCTGTTATATTCACGTCTTTGCATGAAACTTGAGGATTCCAATCTAACGCCATATTAGTTACACTATCGCTGTTTAAATGGTACACTCGATCCAATTATGGGTTCCTCATTGAAAAGATTCATTTTGGGGTACGTACTACTGTTAGTAGATTTTAAGAAAGCCTTCTATATTCGATTAAGTTAAGTGCTTCATAAATTATGTGGAGACGCAACCAATGCATCGTCTCTGCTTGCTGTGTACAGGATAATCAAAAAGACTGTCACTTGCATTCTCGGCATTACGTTCATAAAATCTATAGGCTTGAAGCAGGCGTCAGTGCAAAAAAAAAAAAAAAAAAAAATACTCGAACTATTAAAAGTATGTTGGCTCGTTAGACGTCAGGCCAGGGTTCAAATCCCAGACATCTCCAACAAAACGAAATATGAAAAATATTCCATTAGGGACTTCCCCTCAGCAGATTTCTAGCAAAGACTCTGGGAATGGATAAAATTGCCATGAAAAGCTTCTCAAAAATCTGTCGCTCGGAAAGGACTTTAAACAGTAGGATCCGTCACTCATATATAAAATTAACACACCCAGCATAAGTATTATGAGAAGCTAGGTTATAAACCTCACTGAAGGGTTGTAATGATCAATTATGTATGTATGTATGTATGTATGAATGTATAAATGTCAATACAAGCAAAAACATTATTTATGCCTCCGGTAGGGTATAATCGATGTCATATAACAATGGATGCTCAAGGACTTATAAAATTTCTTACCTTCATTTTATTTTTTGCTTTCCAACTACAGGAAATATTTTGATAAAAACTAAAAAGGAATTATTATTGACATTTACTTTTAAATATTTTATATAAACAAGCATTATACTTATAAGCACAATTGCAATAACAACAACAGCAACAATACCAATAAGAATACAATAAATTGACTTGTAATGTTATTTCTCTAGCAAATCCAATGCCATTTTAAGCATTAACAAATAATTTCTTAGTTTTTCTTACATTTTCTTACATTCAGAGCAACTCATTGCTCAGTCACGTAATTGAGTCCATTATAATGTATTATAATGTATTATCGAGTGAGTATTTATCAGCTTAGGGAGTAGCATAGCTAGAGAGTGGTGTAGAGTATAGAAAATTTATTTCTTTTTCATTCAAGTTTTTCTCTTTTTTTTCACATTATTCGTATTCTTTTCTGCTAATTATGATTACAATGGCGTGTTATAATCAGAGAAATGCCTTGAATTCATTCTGGCATAGAATGGATGTCATAAATACTGACATGAATAGTTTATTTCAGGGCTTTTGTTGAAAGTAATCACTTGTGTGATTTTATTCATCTTGTTCTTGAGAAGTTGATAAAGATTACATTCTGATCATGTTTTGGATAACAACAGGGGAATATAAGAACAAAACATATTTTTCTTTTCTTTTTGTAATATTAACAGAATACAATAATAATATACACTTACATGTTCATTCTCATAAGTGGAAAAAAGGAAAATAAATTCATAGCATTTTTAAATTTGTTTTTAAATCCTAACAGAATAATATCTGGGACAGATGGGTACTTATATACCGACCGGGGTTAATTACACATTATCATTACCATTACAACCTTATAGTCAGGTTTACGACCTAGCGTCTCACACCATTTATGTTGCGTGTTTTAATTTTATACATGAGTTCGAAGTCGAATCAGAATGACAGATTTGTGTGAAATTTTTCATGGCAATTTGTTATTTACTCTCACAATTTTTGCCACAAATCTGCTGAAAGGAAGTCGTCGAAGAGATATTTTTTCATATTTCGCTTTTTATTGAAGATGTCTGACCTGGGATTTGAAACGTTGCCTCATGTCTAATAAGCCAACATACTACCTTCTACAACTTCTGTCTTTAACTCCGACATATGTGTCTGGTATGTTTATGTTCCTTAAAACTCTAATTTATTCTCTCCGAAAGTTCAGGAGTAAAATATGACCTTTTTCTCTGGTAGAAAAGACCGCAGAATTCTTGGGTGTTTGTTCACCTGAGCTTCATCATCCCCAACCTATATCAATCTAACAAAATCGCACTCGTTATAATGCCAGTGGAGTCCACATAAGTTGGAAATAATGTCGCTTACTCTCACGGCTCACGAGCAACTGCAACTGAGAAGACAGTTCAACTTTTTTTACATTAGAGCTGAAAGAATGTGTCGATGCAATACAATCCACGTATATGTCCATAGCCAAATCTACAAAATGTAGTTCCCTAATACAACTTCGCAGTGAGATTAATGATTTAATCTTGCGCCTGGAGATCAGTGCAGTCATAGAGCATTCTGGGACTCGTTGTCTTTGTGTGGTATATTCTCAAACCGTTTTCCCTGGTGCAAGATTTTTCTTGGCGATGACTCTATGTGTCCATTTACAGTGAGAAGAAATTTTCTCACTTGTAACAGTCATGAACTTGAGCCTAAACAGACACATGTTCACAATAGCGGCATGCTCGAGGGTATGTTAACCTCTATATTCTAAACGAATGTCATACTGTATTACCTACCTATAGTACCACCAACGGTCGGTGGTAAATGATTTTAAATCCTTTGCGGTCATATGATAGATTTGTCATTTTAAATCTTATCTCTCCTCTCTCCATTCTGATTATCTTTAAAGATCTGAATAATCCATGGTAATATCAACCGATGAAGAAGTTATGGAAAATGCTATACGGCCCACTTGAAAATAAGTTGTTGCTGCATTTATTTTATTGCAGATTACGGAATTAGATTGTGAAAAACTGGTGTAGCGAGTTTGACACGAATTACAAAGATCGCACATGTCAGACCATAAAGAATTGCAGTGTGCTACTTTACGAACCTTGCTATGCAACTTAAGAGGAACTTGAAAAAAAACTGGAAGCTATGCAATCATCGATTTCTGAATGTATGCTTGCAATAGCTTTCAGTCTGAATTGGAAATCATCCAATTTGAGATGAGAGGGTGGTTGAACATCATAAAAACATATGATTATCGTACCTTTCTACAACTACAAGCGCCAGAAGTCATTGGGAACTTCTTTATAGTGAGTTATACTTGCCGACTCTGAAAAAAAGCTTCCAGTTTCATTCGATCGCGAAACCATCCGTATGGAGCCATGCGTCATGCCTGCATAGTTTGAAAAGATGCTTTCTGTTGCATTCGAACGCGAACCATCCGCATGGAGCCATGCGTCATGCCTGCATACTCTGGAAAGATTCTTTCAGTTGCATTCGATCGCGAACCATCCGTACGGAGCCATGCGTCATGTCTGCATACTTTGGAACGATGTTTCCAATTTCATGCGGTCGCGAACCATCCGTGTGGTGTATTGAGTCATTTACGAGGTGAGTCATGCCCGAGAAACCTTTGCATTCAATCAATATGCCAGAAAGTCATGAGGAAACTCATGCAATTAGTACTCGATACGATACATTATTCAGTTCCACAAGAACTTTGATTAGTGTGAAGTGAAAACCCTTTCAATCTGATACTAAAAAGACATAGAAAGATGCCATCGCGGACGTAACTGTAGTATGTAATGCCCAGGTTATAACGATGCGGGTGAATCTTTGTGTCCGCCATAGTCTCTTTTCAACCCCATTAAGCTTGGAAAATATAATTGCATAGCTTATAATTATACTAACTCGTACTGTACGGTTGGAATTTTATTTTCTTAACAATCAGCTTCTCATACTCTCTGCAACTCTTGTTGACATGACTTTAACTGGCAAATTGAATAATTTCAACAATATTTTCAGAGACATTTTAAAAGAAATTAAAAATTTCATTAAATATTTATAAAAATGAAAGCAAAACATTGCAAAAAGAATGAAATAAAAATAAATAGAAAAAAAAAAACAAAATGCACTGAAGGAAGACAAGATAAATATTTCTCTAACAAAAACGTACCTTTTTCAGTACAGCCTTAAGGCAATATAAACTCAGTATCAAGAGCATAAAAATAGCAAAAGTTACAGAGAAAATATACATAGAAAAACGTAATGGAATATGAAATAAAATGAAATGAAATAAAATAAATTTTATTTAAATACTCCCATATATATTGTGATACGTTTATACTGAATACGTACTTGTAGCAGGTGTATTTGAATACTCGTACACAACTTCAAGAAGAGTAGAAAAGTAACAGAATTTTTGGAAGCTGCTGAAATTTATTTATTTTTTTTTATTAATTTTTTTTATTTATTATTGCAAATCAAATGTTGACATTGTGAAATCAAAACATTACTAGCTAGACAGCAAAAGAGAGAAAAAATTATGAATTTTTGCTTTCTTTAGTCATATACATCTGCTGGTTTAAGAATAGTCTTAAAAGGAATTACATTTTTACATGTAAATTTTAAAGACAATAGAAAAATAAAATTAAATATAAATTAAAAATGGAATCAAATCAATTCAAAAATTATTATGAACTTACACTCAGCCACAAAAGTATACATACGGATAACAAATTTCAGAAATTTTTTAACTAATACGTTTTAATTGAAAATCTTTGTAATTGTCTGACAACTTTCCTCGATTTTAAGACGGTCTTTTGCATTGGTTCAGAAATTTGTGAAATTTGTAAATCGGATGCATACCTTTGTGGGCCTGTGCAGGGCCACAATTCAGTTCAATTTCAGAAATTTTTTAACCAATGCAAAAAACCGTCTTAACATCAAGGAAACTATAAAGATTTTCAACGAAAACGGATTAATTAAAAAATTTCTGAAAAATTTCTGAAATTTCAGTGTGTACTTAAGGATTACAATTCTCTAGTCGATATTACAACCCAGCTCCTTACACAACATATGTTGAGTGTGTGCTAATTTAACTCATGAGCCCTACATGAGGATTTACAGTTTAACATCATCTATTCACTATTGCCTTGAGGTAAGGGTTCGGTAGGCAACATTTTTTAGCAGTTTATTGGCTTACTAATATGATGCGATTGAATCCCTTTATACAACTTTTTTTGTGAGACTTTGAGTAAGATTGTCGGAAAACAAGGGTCAAGTTAGCTATAACTTCAGTCGTGACAAAAGCATGTCAAAAGTAAAAGACTTTGTTTATCAACTTTAACTCTGCATTGCTTAAGCTACCGAATTACCTTCTGCGAGCCTTCATGTTCATGTTCATCTTGTATTATATGAATCCGACTGTATCACGCTGTTTAAATATGGACTTTTATTGCATAAATCGCAATAAACAGCATTATTGAGCTCAATATTTCATATAAAGTTTCAATTAATTATTGCGCAATAAATACGCAAAATGAGTAAAATTTAAAATGCAGCACTGTCATAAGTATGTTTAGTGAACATGTTACAATTATCCGAACACTTTCTGTTGATATTTGACAACTCAAATGTCAACAACGTTAAACAAAAAAACAAAATAAAACAAAACAAAGAAAACAACAACCCAAAAAAAACAAAAATAATGTTGTTGAAACAGCCAGCTATCAAATGAATATTGAATAAGCAGCTGAACTTCATATATGATTATGTCTGAACACTTAAAATATTGTACTCAATAAAACGAATATTGACTCAATAAAAGTGCATATCTGAACATAGTATAAGTGGCTGCATGTCAACCGAAATATGAAATGTAAAACACTTTCTTAAGGTAATTTGCCCTCCATATTCTTTGGTTTTGAGATGAGATCCTGATTGTGTGATGTCTCCGTAGTGGGCTGTAAATTTGTCCTACGGGTTTTTCATTAAGCGCTTCCCATCTTTAAACTTAAATCAAAGAAAGTTTGTGAGAGATATTATCGAAATTTTTTTATTCCGTTCAAAGGCCAATCCATGCCATTTCTTGTGAAATATAAATACCCGCCAAAGCATTCCCATATGTCCCATATTCCAACATTCTGGCGCATATATTGGCTTGAGTTTGACCAACCGCATGGGTTATTTGTATATGACTGCGACTAAGGAAAACATGCATACATTACAACCCTTCAGTCAAGATTACAACCTAGCTTCTAACACCAATTATATAATGTGTGCTAATTTTATGAGATAGTTATGAGTGGCGGGACTTACAGTTTAAAGTCGTCTCCAAACGACAGTTTTTTAGAGAAACTTTTCGTGGCAATTTTATTCACTCTCAGAGTTTTTGCCAGCAATATTTTTTCATATTTCATTTTGTTGGAGATGGCCTGGATATTGCGTTCGCACAGAAATAAGAACCGCCAAACTGATATGATATTGAATGCATGCAGATATGCATTGAACGGTGTGGACTGATAAATTTAGTGTCGAAATTTTAATTATTCTGTTTGTTCAAGCCACTTCGCATACACCTGCGACTAAAGAAAGCCCCACACAAAAGATCTAACCGCGTCAAATCGCATGATCTCGTTGATCAGTTTACATCACCTCAAATCGCTCGTGCAGAATATTCAGTGCCATGTTAAAACCACACGCCGTCAAGCTGTGATTTCTCAGAGATGCTTTGAACGGTGTTGACTAATAAATTTACTGTCCTAAATTTGATTATTTTGGTTGTTTCATCCGGAAATTGGGTCACGTTCCAACTGTTTTAGGGAATACATGTCGTTATCTATGGTCATTTACTTTCAGTTGCCGAATAAACTACATTTTTAATGGGCGCAGATTCAAATCACGATAGAAAATTAGTTAAGTTCTGGTTTGCGAAATTGATTGCCGCGGATTCTCCTGCATACTCTCACGGACACCGCCAATGTTTTCGGTATATATTGCATTTCACGTACTTACAGGTCAAGATCGATCATTTATAGAACCGGTGAACTCGAACTTATTAAGCACATGGCAAATAATTCTCTCGGAAGTACTAGCAAATGTCGATAAAAAGGGGGAAGAATATGTTTTTTCCTCAAATTTTTTCTCATCGTCTTTATGCGTGAATAGATAAGGATTTCTTAGGGATTGGGTTTTAATTTTCACTAAACGTATCTGAGTCCGTATCTTTGAAGTCGCCGTAGTCTAGTAGGTAGTGTCTCGGCTTATTAGACGTAAGGACATGGTTCTATGTCAGACATTAAAACGAAATATGAAAAAATATTTCTTCGGCGACTTCCTCTCAGCAGATTTCTGGAAAAAACTATGAGAGTAAATAAAATTGGCATAAAAAATTTCTCAAAAATTTATCGTTCGGAGTCGACTTTAAACTGTAGGTCCCGCCACTCATGTATAAAATGATATATGAGAAGCTAGGCCGTAATCCTGACTGACTGGATGTTGATATGAAAAGGTGGAGGTTGTTCTATGATCTTTTAGTGAAGTCCTCAAAATAAGGATCAATAGCAAGACGTATTTTGGTATCCCTATAGATTAGATATTAGATTGTGGTATCTCTAATCTCTGATCTAAGTGGGAAATTACTCTGCAAAGAGTGTTCTTCAGTTATGTGTAGTTTTGTCTCGTTTTTTGGTTCACTCGGATTCAGGTATCGCTTCTTAAGAATTACTTTTCTTTAAGATTGAAATAAGTGAACATATGTTGCCAACTATTCTTTAAAGGACTTTTTTCTATATATTTAATATGTATGTATGTATGTCAATACTTTTACTTTCTCTGATTAACAGGAAATACTATACATACTACCGTACCTTGGCACAGTAAGTACCATTCTGTGTTTGTGCGTAACAAGCTGCATAATAATGTTGATGCTACAACTATATTTTGAAATTTAAATTACTTCAGCAAATTATGTACACATACTCATTACTATTACTGGTAGCAGTATGCGTATATGTATGTAAAGAGTTGCCATTGGTGACAATGATGACTACCACTGATACTGTTAACGTTGCCAACATCACCTACTGCGAACCCCTAACAAAACCACATGCCTAACGTCAGCCAGCGTACACAGCATTATTGTTGATGGAAAATTATGGCGCGACGTGTTGATGACAGTGACGATGGTGATGATGATATTGAAGCTGCATTTGAGCTGGCAATGAGATAATGTTGCCATGGCTGTTGTTGCTGTAATTTTGAAGTTGATACCTGTATAATGTTTATGGAATAATATTTAGTTTTCAACGATGGCGATGAAGATGACGATGACAATGATGATGAGGCCGTCAATATACTGCTGCAATGCGGTGTCATTGTATGCCAAACGACTTGAAAATTAATATCAATATCGTGTATATTCCTTTTTTCTTTCTAATTTTATCGTTTAATAGAAATAGTCTGAGAGAGAAAGAAAGGAAGAGAGAAAGAGAAACAGAGTGAAACAGAGCCAGTAGAGCTGGGGTCAAATGATGGCATGAAACAAACAATATTATGGTAAATGTGGCCTGGTGGTTGAGAATTAAAATAAAAACAACAACACTTTCAATCAAATGTTTACATTTTCAAAAATTTCAAAGCAGTTTGAGGAGTTGCAGGAATAATTAAAATTTTTTGGCTGCAAAAGAAAAGGTAGAACAGTTGAAGGATATTTTGCTGCTTCTTCATATTGCTGTTCATGTTGTAATTGTAATTTAAAGTAAATTATTATAAAACAAAACAATAAAGTGCCATTATTAACACACAAATATTTTAATCAACTCGCGGATTTTTTTATACAAAAAAAAACATCGTGCTATTAAAATATTCAATTACTGGCCAGTTTTATTATAAAGTTGTGGTGTTCTTAATTAATTTTTTAAAAAATAATGCAAAAAAACACTCCACATAAAATATATTCAACATTAATGGCCAGTAATAACATTGATGATCATAATAATAATCATAATAATGATGTTAATAATGAACAAGTATGAAATGTGAGTATACATACTGTAGTATTATATTATATACGAACGATATTTAATTATTTTATTGTAGATGCATAAATTGATTGTTATTTTAATGGTTTTACATGCGCAAATAAATAAAACTCCTATGCCCACGTTTTACAAATAAAGCAGGGAAATACATTGAAATTCATTCATATTTACTTCGAGATAAATATGGCGGATAAAATTCACATTAAATCATTGGATATCGAATGAATTTCGATACGGTGTTGCCAGTAAATGGATGATGTTACAGGGGTAGGTATTAGGAAGGGAAGACATTTTGGCTTTCCAAACATTTATTAAAAGAACGCTTGTATGGCCTTATACCTTACGATCTTAAGGATTCAAATATGTTCGGAGATATTTGAAGTTTGGAAAAAATACTATAAATATAGTTTTTAATTCTTCAAAAATTTTGAATACAAATTAAAAGTAATGTTAAAATGTAAGGGTAGTCATCGTAGTCTAGTAGATAGTGTGTTGGTTTATTAGATGTGCGACTAAGGTTCAAACCCCAGCCAACCTTCTCCAGCAAAACGAAATTAGAAAATATATTCCTTGGCCCACTTCTTTTTCAACAGATTTCTGTCAAAAACTCTAAGAATTATCAAAAAATTGCCATGAAGTTATTAAAAAAAAAAAAAAAAAAAAACTGTTGTTGGGAATCGATTTTAAACTGTAGGTTTTTACCTCTCATGTATATAATTAACACACAACATAAGTGGTGTGAAAAGCTAGGCCGTAATCCTCACTGAAGGGTTGTAATGACCAATTATAGGGGTATAGGACGAAGTGTTAGCTCTAATATCAAAGAGCTCACTTGAGCATGCATAGCGGCCCGTTGTGATGCCACGAGTGAACGCAGTCTCTATACTGAACAAGTCCCACCAAAATCAGGGAAGAGAAGGAAGTTGGTCAGAGCAGGGGCTGCACTAATGGTCAATTATATATGTATGTATTCTTTATCATCTCTATCATATCTTCCTCAGACATTTGCGAACCTCTTGATCCCAGGTCGTTAGCCTTTTCGTTTTCCACTACGCCACAGTGTCCCGGAACGCAATAGAGACGGATTTTGTTTCAACGTATACGGTGTAGAGAGTCCATGCAACACCTAACACCCTTTGATTTGATGAGATGAGATCCCAACGCTTTGATTGCTGCTTAACTGTTCAAACAAATGATCAAAATCGAAGGAGGTAGGTTCCCGTTTTCAATCATACGTACAAGAACACTTTTCCTAATTGGAAAAAGCAGCATGGAATTAAAAAAACCGTGGGTGGTCCAACGAATCTGATTGCCGAATTTCAAAACTGCTGTTTGCAGTGGAAAAAACCTGGGAACTATTTCAGTTCGACAAGAGAAGTGTTAGCTATTGCCAGTTTCCGGACTGCCCCACCCGGGTTAATGCAGAAGCTGCCATGATGTGAAGAAAACGAAATAGGTCCAACACCTCTTATGCAAGTGCCATGCACTTAAGAACAGACTACATCGGTTTTTTTTTGGATGGCAGAACTTTTGAAGATGTGGGAAAACTGAAAAAACTGTCCTACTTCATGGGTGGTTCAAACGCACCACTAACGGATCATGACAAGAGGGCTTACCTCACACTGGTTAACATAATGGGACAGCCTTGTCTGTGAACGGCTAGCTACCCACTGACCTAATAATTTTCATTGCCTATCCTGTTTGTTCGTCCATTAGTTGGAGCTTTGACTGTAGGCCCTTTTAAAAATGATGAGAAAATGAATTGAAAACAAAAACGTAATGTATTAATAATTTGATAATGGAAGGATAATAACATTGTATTGTATTGTATTTATTTGTTTGTTTATTAAATTGTTGATTTATGTGTTTAATTTTAAATATTTATCTACAAATCTACTTTAAGTAAAGTTTCTCTTATGGCCACATTATCAGCTTGTGAAATTAACCCTATAGGCTGCCAATAAAAATAGTCTTTGAATTGTATTTAAAAAGGGGAGTAATTATGGCAATCAGTGTTACAATTTGTTGATACTAACAATGTGTTCAGGCCACAAACTACGGTACAAACAGTGTAGAACGTTGCACTTGAATAAATTGACAAAATTCTTGTTCTACCTGTAATCCTTTATCGTATTTTTGTTATTCGATCTGTTCTTTTATGGGCGATGGTAATATTTAGCGTTCATATTTCTTTGACTGTAGACCGAGGCGATGATCCAAAGGCCCGATGACGTTTATTTCCCCATAAGTGCAGCAGTAATACCATGCAATCTGTAAATATGAATGGTATGATTGCACATACATACATAATTGGTCATTACAACCCTTCAGTCAAGAGTACGACCTAGCTTCTGTGTGTTAATTTTATACATGGGCGGCAGGACCTACAGTTTAAAGTCGACTCCGAACGACAGATTTTTTAAGAAACTTTACATGGCAATTTTATTTGCTCTCAGAATTTTTGCCAGTAAAATTCTCTGTCTGACCTGGGGTTTGAAACGTGTCCTTTACTTACTAGACTACAGCGACTTCAAATGCTATACAACTCTCATATATTGGTTGATGCCTCGAAGTCTACTTTGAGGGCATCAAATTATGTTGACTCATTGCAGCATCATTGTAATGGGGCTGGTATTTCACTATTCTAATACTTCTAAAGAAATAAAGAGACTTGCTAGCGAATATCACATGTTTTTAAAAAGTACATGCCTTTCTGAGAAAGCTACGCATTATAGAAAATTTTTTTTATCAATAAATTTGTATTCGCAAGTTGAATGCTTTTTCTGAAGAAGTTTTTTCCTGTGATTTTCATACAGAGACAGCGTCCATAAATGGTACTACATACATACACACATACATAGTTGGTCATTACAACCCTTCAGTCAGGATTACAACCTAGCTTTTCACACAACTTATTTTGTGTGCGATATTGTTACACATGAGTGTCGGAACCTATAGTTTACAGTCGACTCCGAACGACAGATTTTTGTTTGAGAAACTTTTCATCGAAATTTTTATTTACTCTCAGAGTTTTTGCCGGAAATCTGCTGAGAAGAAGTCGCCGAAGAAGTATTTTGCAAATTTCGTTTTATTCGAGAACTCTAATGCTGGATTTGAACCGTGGCCTCACGTCTAATAAGCCAACATAGTATCTAGACTAAACGGTACTGTTTTTCTTTCACCGATTTTCTTAGATTCAATACAATGAACTACGTACGTGGGGTGCAGACCTAGTTATAGAAAAAAAGAAGACACAAATCTGTTTGTTGTCATGCACATTTCGACACTGTAAAAAATTTTTCCATAGAAAGACTTTGCTAAGGTCGATTAGCAAAACAATCGACGGTGTGGTACATAACCATGGTTTTATAGTAAGGCTTCTAAGCAAAATCCCTTCTCCCAGATATTCGAATAACACAAGCCAAGTTGTTGAAAACCGAGTTGTGTTTTCACACATCGCATTCTACTTTGACACTGAACGATACAGCAGTGACAAACTCGTGGGCACGTGTCGCTGGCATAGGGATTAGTCGACTAATAGCCACTGCACTAATGGACTTATGTTCACTAATGAGCAAGTTGTGAGAAATTTTGTCATAATCGTTAAAAGATCTGGTTCGTTGGGATGATTATGCACAACATAATTGGTTATAACAACCCTTCAGTCTGAATTACGACCTAGCTTCTCACACAAATTATGTCCTGTGTATTATTTTTATACATGAGTGGCGGAGCATCTACAGCTTAAAGTCGACTCCGACAGATTTTCTTTGAAGAAACTTTTCATGGCAATTTTTATTTACTCTTAGAGTTTTTGTCAGAAATCTGTTGAGAGGTAGTCGTCGAAGCAATATTTTTCCACATTTCGTTTTGTTCGAAGTGTCTGAACTAGGGTTCGCAATGAGGCCTTACGTCTGATAAGCCGACACGCTATCTGCCTACCATACATTTCTTATACTGCACGTGCTTTGTTAACAAAATTTAATAATTTGCAGACCTTGTCTTTTCTTCTTTTTTTATAGTTTTCAAATGAAAAACCAAATACAGTAGCAGAAAAGTCACCCTTTAGGCTTACCAACAGGCTATTTTAAATCATAATATAGTGTTATGTACAGTAAATGGAAACAACTGCCATATGATTTACAGAATGCATTGATCTTTGCTTTTGTTTGGCAATGCATCATCAATAAATATATTGCCAGTCTATGTATAAACATATGTATGTATATATTATTTGTATTTGCAAAGTGCCTATCATTGTCATTCGAACGTGTAAAGAATGGCGTATTCCGTCCTCCATAATAAAAGTTGTTTAACATTAAAATCATTTTTGTTTTCGCTTTTTCTGTGTATTTTTATTAATTTTTTTCTTGTTTTTGTTTTTTTGCTTATTTTTTAATGTATTCATAAAGATAACAAAATTATTCGTTTGTTAATGAATTATTGTTAATAATAAAACATTGAAAGAAAAAATATCTTGTTTGTGCTACTGTTGCTGTCGATGTTATTCCAGGCATTTAAATGCCTGGCAACAATTTAATAATTAACTGTACAGAACAGGTGGACATAAGAGTTTGGGAACCAAAAAAAAAAACCGTAATGACACTGACCATCGAGATTTTCAAACACTGAATTGCATCTCCGAGATAGAAGAGCTCCAGGTGGTGGTAGCAGAAGTGGTATAAGCGGGCCTTAAAAATTAATGTTTCTAACATCCAGTTGTAGAGAATAAGCATGTCGAACAGTAGTCGACAATGTGGAACTCCTAACATGTACCCCTTTTATACTATAGGATGAGGCATCTATCGTTTTAAATTTGAAGCATCGATTATTTCGAATCTGGCAATACTTATGTCACTCTATTCTATCACAAAACTCAGTATATTTTCTCCACTAAAAGTAATGAATTGATTTACGTTTGAGCAACGTTGGGATTTGTTGGGTCAACGAGAAACTGCACGATGATGTTGATTGTGCCAAAAAAACATCATCTTTTCGGGTGAAGCTCATTTTCATCTCGGTGGGTACGTTAATAAGCAAAACAGCCCATACTGTTTGGTGCGGCTTGTGCAGCGAAGGCATCATTGGCCCATATTTCTTTGGAAATGAGGACTGTGTAACCACTAAGGTCAAAGGAGGCACCAATCGCTCGATTTTAGACGATTTTTTTGTACCCACTCTTCATGGCGTCGATGTGAACGTTGTTTGGTTTCAACAGGATGGTGCAACCTGCCACACATCTCAATCGATTTATTACGTCAAACGTTTGATGGCCGTTTAATTAGCCAAAATCGTGATGTTATTAGGCCGTCAAGAAGCTGCACAGTTTGACACTTAAGGAAAAGTGTTACGCAGTCTAACCACAGACAATTAAGCATTTGGAGGCCAACATTCGTAATGCCACTGCCGAGGTATAACCCCATACACTAGAAAAAGTGCACGAAAATTGGTCCGACCGAATGAGGTACTGTGAGGCCAGCCGCGACAGCCTTATGAATGAAATCATATTCCATTTCTAAGCGGAACAATTTTACTTCACAACATAAGAATAAATTTGGCAAAATTTCGAATAGTTTTCGTTTCATTGCATTCTTAAATTCAAACTTTTAAGTGGCCCACCATATACTTTGTGAGTGTATTAATTAATACCAACGCTGTAACAAATCTCAACCAACTATTCGGTCAGCTAAATGCCCAGCTAAAAGACTATATATTTTGAAAAGATGGATGAGTCAAATATCTTCAGATGCTAAAGATATGTTTTCATCACCAGGTGAATAGTGTAGCGCAGTAGGTACTGTGTTGGCTTATTAGAGGCAAGGCCACGGTTCGAACCCAGTTCAGATATCTCCGACAAAACGAAATATGAAACAATATTTTCTTGGTGGCTTCCTTTCAGCAGATTTATGGAAAAAACTCTGAGAACAAACAAAATTGCTATGAAAAGTTTCTAAAAAAATCTGTCGTTCGGAGTCGACTTTAAACTGTAGCGCTCCGAGCCATAAGTGGTATGTGAAGCTAGGTCGTAAAACCGACTGAAGAGTTCTAATTAACAATTATGTACGTATGTATGTATACAGCATCTTATGTTAGCCTGTACATAAATTACGGTTATTCTGTATTTTAATTTGTTAGCCGTTATTGCATTACCAACACATGTTTAAGTTGCTGTTGTTGTTGTGTATGGTACAGTATTTCCGTTTTTCTCTATAAATATTCTTCGTATTTAACACTAACAACTAACAGTTAACAAGTGTGTTTATTAAGAATTTTTCTTATTGCTGTTGTTTCATTAAGCCATGTTCATACGGAGTAGAGACAAAAACAAAAGCATTAATGACCAACTCATTTAGCGCAACACACACATAAGAAGTATTTAAATAAGAACAAAACGATACAAAAATTTCTAAGATTCTAACTTTAATACCGCTTTTTTGTGTATTGTATTATCGAGTATCCCAGTAGTGGCCTCTACTATTTTTTTTTTTGTTGTTGCAAATATTAGAATAAAAGAAAAACAAGAAAATCTTGTTACTAAAGCTGTTAATATAGTGGGAGGTTAATGATTCTAGGCTACCAAATAAATACAAGTTTTGCAAGTGTATGTTGGAAATAGAATTTTTTTTGTTTGTTTATATTTTGTTTTGCCTCGATACCAAATGGTTACCAGGATTCTATGTTTTAATGATAAAAACAACAAAAATAATAATAAGTGCTTAGCGAAAAATAGATGTTAATTAAATATGTTTTTATTGTCTTCTGTATTCTGTGATATAAAATAAAGGTTCATTACTATACACAATTCAGAGGCATTCAGAACGCAATTAAAATTTAATATTAAATTACTAGTAAATTGAAGCAATTATTTATAGGAATATGAAGTTTAACGAAAAGAAATGCCAAAAACTGATGCAATTGTTCATATCTAACACTGATGTAAGCTTACATTCATATAAGGCTATACAAACCCCGATAAAATATCGCCAATTTAGTCATTTTTGAAGTATGCCTAGGAATATGGTCAAAATTTTTCTTTTGGTTTGTCGAAATAATACTTTTCTTTAATGGTGTCCCACAACGGTGTCAAATCGCAGCTTCTTAGCTGCCAATTGACATCACCATTTCGGCTAATTAAACGGCCATCAAAGGTTTGACGCAATAAATCGATTGTGGCATTAGATGTGTGGCAAGTTACAGCACCCTGTTGAAACCAAACATCGTTCACATCAATGCCATGAAAAGCGGATACAAAAAAGTCGATTATCATGATGCGTTAAGTGTCTCCATTGTGTCCATAATGGTTGTGCTGTCCTCATTTTCAAAGAAATATGGCCTAATGCGCCTCCGCTCCACAAGCCGCACCAAACAGTCACTTGTGGTGGGTGCATTGGCTTTTATGAGCTCCAAATATGAAACTTGTGCTTATGGATGTAATGTTTGGCAACCTTTCAGCGAAATGTCGTCTTCATTAATGGGGCCTGTTTTGAGATGATTTTCGATTTTGCGATGACACTAATCTACATGAAAGCCAAGAGTATAAAATGTATTTCGGAAAAGTCACTGTTAGGTTTCCAGTCCAGTCCAACTTGGTTTAGCCTGAGTGGAATGATCTGGACATCGATGAAATGTGGTTTCATCAGGATGGCGCTATGTGCTACTCAGTTCATGCAATATTAGATATTCTGCTTGAGCCATTTGAGGGTATACATGCGTACATAGATAATTGGACATTACTAGTCTTGAGTTAGGATGACGACCTAGTTTCTCACATCACTTATGTTGTGTGTGTTAATTTTATAATTGAGTGGCGAGACCTACAGTTTAAAGTTGATTCCTAACGACAAATTTTTGAATAGCTTTTCATGGCATTTATTTTACTTTTTTTTACAGAGTTTTAAGGCTAACGACAGCGGTACTCAAAACGAACATAATCCCTGTTACTGGTCAAATTTAGTTTGATTTAAAAGCCAAAGTCCTAGAAAGTTCAACATTTCGGATGTGGCCCACCCAGCGAAGCCATGAAGGATATTTAAACCATGTTATATGCCACATTTAATGGCATCAATCGGTCTTTTAAATAATGTGTAACAATCTGTCAATATCAATGCATGACAGTTCATCAAGTTCCTCCATATAGTAGTAGTGCCATCGTTTTCTTCAACATAATATGCGGCATATACACAGTAGGTGAAGAACAGTCTCATTCTTCTTTTCTTCATCTCTCTCTTCATATCTTGCAGAAAGCATAAGTGATGGGTCCTAGATCAATGTGCCTTGCATGCCCTCATTATAACCTCATCAACCGCATGGAATTTAAGCGCTGTGCGCTCTCCATCTAGGCTTGGCTCAATTTTCTGTTATTTTCTGACCGTGTCCGGAGTTACTCATCTATTGTTGATTTATCGGAGAGTTCGATGGTTGTGTCCCGCCTGGCCAGTTCATCGGTCCTGCAGTTACCCTCACATACCCTTTTGGTTTATTTAAATTTAAAGATACGTTGCGATATGAATTTAAAGGATCATTATAAAATAAAATTTTTTTCTTTAAAGAATATTTCCTGTATCTGGAAAGCACTTCAGTGCATTAAATTTTAATCAATTACAACTTTACCACAATATCACACATTTTTTTTGCCTTCTCTTCTTTTCTATTTAATTTCATTAAACATCAGCTGGTCGAAGACAACAAACAACATCTCGTTTAACAAATATTAATGAACAGCAACATTTTTATGTCTCTGCTGTTGTCTTTCATGTCATCTAACGATTACAGGCCACTGAACAACGAATGCAACGTGTAAAATATGATTTTTCTTCCTTCTCTCTCTCTCTCTATTTTTTTTATAAATAAATGATTAATATTTTTCTGGTTATCTTTTTGTTGTTGTTGTTGTTATTGTAGTTACAAACTTTTTCTATAAAATTTTATTAAACAAGTCACCACAGTAAAGAGTTCTGCTGCTGCGCTTAGGGAGTAAATTTTAAAAAATTTGTTTTAAAATAATTTTTAATGAGTATTAGATTGCACTTATCCTGCACTTTATTACAATTAAATTCTGTCCTTGGAGGAATAATGGGTTCAAAACGCCTAAGTTGTGAGAATTAAATGCCCATCACTGTAAGTACATACAAATATTTTGTGTGATGCCCTACAGCATTGCAAATATTCCGTTAGAGGAATTCTCTGTCCAGTCAAAGACTCACCAATCCACTGATCAGACTATATCAGTGTGGCATCAGACCTGATGTAACTGCCAACAACCAGATGTTCGCACACAAGCAGATGTTCGCCAAATCCAGTAGAAGACCTGTGTAATTCAAGTTCGCACACAACATTTTTTTCGATTATAATTCAGCATTCAACAGAAGTCGCCGTAGTTTAGTAGGTAGTGTGTTGGCTTATTAGACGGTTCAGACACCAGATCAGACATCTAGAACAAAACAAAATATAAAAAATATTTCATTGGCGACTCTCTCTCAGCAGATCTCTGGCAAAAACTCTGAGAGTAAATAAAACTGCCATGAAATGTTTTTCAAAAATCGGCATCGACGTTACACTGTAGGTCCTACTACCCATGGATAAAATTGTGAAATACAACATAAGTGGTGTGAGAAGCTAGGACGTAATCCTGACTAAAGAGTTGTAATGACCAATTATGTATATATGATTCAATAGTCCAATAAGGGATCTTACAAGACAGGTCTGCCATTAAATAAAGTTAAAAATAAGTACTTGTAGCTGACAAGTAGGTGTGTGCGACCTGCCGTTTCGCAGGTTTTCGGGCGACAACTATACCTTGAACGTAGGTAAGGAAGTTCTTTATCTTACATACTTACATAATTGTTCATTACAACCCTTCATTCAGGATTACGTCCTAGCTTATCACAGCATATGATGTGTGTTTTAATTAAATACATGAATGGAGGAGCCTACAGTTTACAGTCCACTCCGAACGACAGATTTTAAAGAAACTTTTCATGGACATTTTATTTACTCGCAAAATTTTTGCCATAAATCTGTTGAAAAAAAGCCTGGAAAATTTTTTCAAAATTCTTTTTGTTGGAGATGTCTGACCTGTAGTTTGAACCGTGGGCTCACGTTTACTAGGCCACCTCACTACCTTTTAGACTACGGCGAAACTTCATATATTCTAAAGAAAATGGTTGCCGTATGGAGATCAAGCGTTGAATTTCTCCTCAAACAATTGCTGCCATGGCTTCAATAGACATTTGGATAGCTGGAACCTCTCGTCATCTCGCTTTTTTTGGTGCAGAATGTCGTGCATAAGTTTCCTCAAACATCGTTCAACTTTTATTGAAATTCATAGCGTAGGTTATTGAATCATCACTCTCCACTCTCCATATATTTCATTCTACTTACTTACTTACTTAATTGGCCATAACAACCCGTTTAACGGATTTCGGCCTGCTCCAACACATCCTTCCAGGCGCTTCTCTTTCTTGCGCGCCTACGCCAGTTGGTCACATTAATCGATGACAGGGCTTCCTCGATTTGGTCCTTCCAACGGATACAAGGTCATCCTCTTCGCCGACTTTCGCAGATTCCCTCATCAAATACCTGTCTCGTCGGAGCATCCTCTTCCATTCGAAAGACATTGGCGAGCCAGTGCAGCCGCTGGATATTAATACGCTGTACAATGCCAATGTCGTCGAGGAGCTCATACAGCTCACTATTGGTTCGGATACGGAAATCATCGCCAACCCACACTGGACCGAAGATCATACGTAGGATTTTTCTCTCGAACACTCTCAAGGCAGCTGCATCAGTTCTTAATAGGGTCCATGCCTCTGCGCCATAAAGAAGCACGGGTAGGATGAGTACCTTGTAGAGTGTTAGTTTTATCCTTCGAGAGAGTGTTTCTGAGTGTTTTTTTGCATTCATTCAGTTCAAGTTGTTGTTGTTGTTATTCTAGTTTAAAATAATTATGAACACACCATTGAATATTGTTCATACGCCATCATACACATCATCGTCATCATCATCATCATCATTATGATGATGATCTCATCGTATGATTTCTGTTGCGGGTTTGTTTGAGTGGACGTTAGTTAGTGTTGCTCATTGCACTGCTGCTGGTTGGTTGGCTGCATCATGTTGCTGCTGATGTTATAAAAATAAGCAAAGGAGAGCAAAAATAAAAATAAAAAAACAAAACAACAACAAAATATTCTTCCAACGTAATATAAATATTGGTGTTTGAATGGAATATTCTCGTTGCAGTTGATTTTTGTTGATGATTTTTTTTGAATTTTTTTCTCTGGCGTTGTTGTATTCATTCAACCATTAAGCAAGCTGACACTAACGTATCGTTTCTTCTCTTACCATTTGAAGCTGTTTTTTTTTGATATCATTTTACAAGTTTATTTTTTTGAACAACAACAGCTACATACAGCAAATATAACAAAATATATTGTGTTACACACATAAACATTAAAGGGGTGTGAGAGTGAAAGGCCTTTAGTTTTAAGGTCCTTTAAATAATTAGTTTTAGAAACATTTAACGTAGAGTTGTATGATGTTGGGCTCAAAAAATAAAGAAACTTCAAATAAATGCATATATTAGAGCTCAATAAGGCCCTCTAGAAGTTGTTTTTAAACCTATTTTTATATGAGTGGTGGATGTGTGAGAACATATTTTCTAATTTAAAAAAATATTTTTGTTATCCGATGTTTTATGTTGATCTGACAGTGTCATATCACACACAGAGGCTACATGTGGTATGGAAAAAAAAAATTAAATAAAATCGTGGATACAAATGCTTGTGGTTAAAGATACATTTTGCTTAAATATTTATTAAAAACGTAAATTTTATTTTAATAATATAACACCAGTTTAGTTTGATAATAAATAAACAGAACTAAACAAGGAACAACATTGCACAAATTTCCTTGAAACAAAAGAGGAAACGTTATAATTTCGAGGCAGTTGAATTCATTCAGTACGGAGTCAGAAACTTATATTCATCTATTTTTATTTGCTTTTATTGCTTTTCGGAATACATGACACATTTTGGTATCAGCATCTCTCGGCTAGAAATGTGTTTGGTTTGGAGTCATTGGACTCTACTTCCTCAAGAATGTGAAAATCAAATCTTTAAAATCAATGGACCAAGATATTCGTTGGTAAGAGACCTTTTGCCCACAAGAGAAGAATTAGAATTGGTTCACATATGATTCTAAAAAGACGCTTTCATACTCCTAGCGATACCATGAAGGAATAAACATTTAGGAACAACACTTTGAACACAAAGTTCATGTGTTTTTTCACCAAAAGGCCATTTGTGATGATACATAATTCGTCATTACCATCCTTCAGTCAGGATTACGACCTAGTTTCTCACACCACTTATGTTGTGTGTGTTAATTTTATACATGAGTGGCAGCACCTACTGTTTAAAATCGACTCCGAACGACAGATTTTTGTGAAACTTTTCATGGCAATTTTTATTTAATCTCAGAGTTTTTGCCAGAAATCTGCTGAGAGGAAGTCGTCGAAGAAATACTTTTTGTATTTTGTCTTCATGTCTGGCCCGGGGCTCGAACCCTGGCTTTAAGTCTAATAAGCCAACACCCTACCTACTAGACTACGGCGACTTCTTTCTGCCAGAAGTCTGCCGCGATTAATACGCCGAAGAAATATTTTTTCATATTTGCTCGAGATGTCTAAGCTGGCGACTGAACCATGGCCTTACATCTAGGAGGCCGACACCAACTAGGCTACGGTGACTTGTATGAAAATAAAATGGTAAGATTGATTGGGAAACTTTCATGTCATCAGAAAAGGCAGTTGTAGTATTCATCCCTTAAATCTTCCTATCAAACATAGTCTCTTAATATATTCGTTTCGATATTTGTCTTTAACGATTTGTAAATCATGTTTTATGCATTCCACACGTCAAATGAAAAAATTGAACTGTTTAACAGCCATATGAATATGAGAACTAATACGTGAACAGGGTGTCCTGTTAGTCTAGTGGGTAGTGTGCTGGACTGTTAGCGTGAGGGTCGAGGGTTCGATTCCCATTAGAGACTCTGGACTGTGACACTAAACCGAGCATATGGTCAAAGTTATTCAGGTCGTATATAATTAGAATTTAATTTGTTATTGTATTGTAATTAATAAATAAATAAATAAATAATACGTGAAAATCTAGGGAACAATATGAACTCAGGTCCAGATCAATTGCTTAGTAACACTTCGAACTCTCTCTCTCGCTCTCTCTCTGTCTAAGTAACTATTTGGATATGATCCATCAAATGGTTTAAAATTCTTGAAATTATTAAATTTTGCAGAATTTTTTGCTAAACCTTATGGATTCCAAGAAATACGTCAATGAAGAGTTCTCAATATTTTCTCTCTTTATTAAGCTCCTCTTTCTACTGCAAATGTCATGTAAATTAGTTCATAAGCAAAAGCCTCTTTATAATGAACTCCAACCGCCATGACCTTCGCAATACAATCGTTTCAATTATAAATTCCTTGTAATCCTTTCTGAAAACAACCTCTTTTTGCTTTGCAATTGTATGCGTTGTATGCAGTTGTCGGCATTGGCAATACGAGTGGAGTGCCTTTTTATATCCATTAATTGATTGATTATTAGCATTTGCAAATTATAAAAATAAATTACTTTTTTCCTCTAAATTCTCTTCAATCCTTTTTTCTTCTTCTTTCTTTCTTTCTTTTAGTACGTTTTATATAGAAAATATACACACAATATTATACCAGAGGCAGATTTATTTAAGTGCGTATATTTTGATTAAATGAAAATAAAAATCGTTTGTATAAATTATAATAAAAAATCGTTTCGAAATGCTTGGAATACATTTATTTATGGAGGAGGGAAAGAAATGCATGAACAAAATGCAGAAAAAAGGCAGAAATATGCAGAAAAGGAATTTAAATAAAAATATGATTCTCTCTTGCATTTGACACGTACAAAACACAAATCATGCATTATAATATCGTAACGCATATAAAGGGAAGTACAGTGGGTAATAAATGTAATACAACAATGGTTACGAATTGTATTTCATACAAAAGCCGAACAAGAAGAAAAATTCAAGCAAAACTTTAATGGCCTAAAAACTATACAAAAGCCTTTAGCATACCGCCTAAAAATTAATTTTAAATTCTTCCCTTTTTATTGTTGCAAACTGTTTGCATATATTGAATATGAACTTGTTGTAGTTTTTCTCGTTTTTTGTTTCTTTCCAACGTATGCTCTGCTATCATTTTAAATAATGTTCACATTCACACATACACATATTCTCATGTAAATATTAGCTATATTGGGGCATAGTATTATGCTAGTTTTGACATAGCAATTGACCTTTCTTTACATATGATATGTACCTTTTTAGCTAGTCCATTAACTACTTTTGATTTCTCAGTTAGTCTCTAAACTGTTACCGTTTGTTTAGATAATTAAAGATTATGTTGACTAACTAACTACATTGCCTATCTAAAGCTTCTGCCTTAGGGTAGAAGTGTCCCTTTTTTAGTACTCTGTGTCGAATAGAACGCGATTAATTAAAACTTGAAGAGTAAAGGAACCTCCTCCATCTTTCCATTATTTTTCTTTGCTTTTGATTGATAGTATTTTTAGGTAAAAATAAAAAATGGCGTAGAACTACTATTCTCGTAGTTTGCTTGGCTTCTAAAACTTTTCGAAAAAATAATAAAGTTTGGAAATCTTCTGAAATCTTATGTTAAGATTCCTTGTTAAACTGTAGGGACCCGCAAATCATGAATATTGCACACAGCATAAGTGGTGTGAAAATCTGGCCGTAATGCTGACTTAGTCTAGCAGGTAGTGTGTTGGCTTATTAGACGTAAGGCCACGGTTTAATCGACTTTAAACTGTAGGTCCCGCTACTCATGTATGAAATTAGTGGTGTGAGAAGCTAGGTCGTAATCTTAACTGAAGGGTTGCAATGACCAATTATGTATGTATGTGTGTTATGTAATGCTGACTAAAGTGCTGTAGAGACGAATAAGATATGAGAAACGCTATGTTTATAGTACAGACATGCACCTGCTATTAAAGATATTAAACATGGTTTTAACAGCATCGATAGGAAATTGTCTGTCAAGTTTGCGCCATCTAGATATTACTCAAACGGGTTAAAGTCACATGCGCTACCTTACCAATCACAACTGCTAGGTTTGTTATCTAATAATAAGAAAGTGTAGAATCGTTCTCTACGGTTATATTAAAATTGATTTTTTACTACGGCATAAACGATTAAGGAGGGTGGTGGTCTATGATCAGATCTGCTTATTTGACATGAAAATTGGAATTAAATTGGGATAGTTACGTGTAATATCTATTATATTTATCAGATTTATCCGATCAGATCGAAAACATGGAAAATTTTTAACCCCAGACACATTCAAGAAAGCTTAACAGCTAAAATAAGTCGACCATTTGTCACACATGGATGACACTGATATTCTCTGGCATAATATGCATTGAGCGGGGAAAACAAACCAGAACTAGCTCGAAGAATTGCATTGAGAAAGTCTTTCAAATTTTAAGTATTCAACCATATGCCGAATAAAGAAAAGAATGAAAGAAATAGTTCAGGCTTAAGTTTATACCGTGCTCATGATGATCCGTCTTTTAACGAAGGCACTAACGTCTGCAACTATGATTGAGCATATAAGACATTTGAAAGCTTTAAATGCCGAATTTGTTATTCACTCTTGTATAGTTCAGTTTGTTTCATAATTTTGACTCTAAGGTTGTCAAAACTCATGACAATCTGTTTCTGAATATCCGTACCCTTAAATTGCTAATATTTTAGCAAATTAACAGATTTAAGATTCAGAATATGGTATGCAAAACCAAACCGAAACTGTGACCAAAACTGTGAAGAAACCTTACGATTTCACAAGCGAACAACTTGTTAGAAATCGTTGTGAGGAGTTGCGAATTCACACTCTGGTAGTGGGGCTAAGTTTACGGGTTTGAATATCTGATAAGCTGGGCAATATCCATGAAATACCTAGCTTAAAACCAGAAAGAGTTACAATTGTGAATAGAGTTGAGAGCTACTAGCATGGAAGTGTGCTGCTTTAAAGCGGTGAGCCCTCTGTTGACTAAATATACACTACAAATCTGTTTAAATAGTTTCTTATGCAATGAAGTATGAAGCAAACCGCCAAATCAAATGTGAGTTTTAATCCAGAATCGTATGCACAAGACCTTAAGGATCAATTCAAGATATGCATGAGTTATTCACTATCTTGTGGAAACCTGGAATATTTGCATTTAAAGTCTTTACGAGTGCTTAACAGTTGATTATAAATAACGCTTCATAGGAAAAGATTTAAGAACGCATTCCATTTTAATTTCAGTTCTTCCTTTTCAGATGACACTACTTTCCCTGATAATCATGAGAAAATGGGTGAATTTTCTGGAGGATTACAAACAATAAGAATGATTGAAAACATGTATTCACCGAATATTTATATTATTCTAGAGAATCTGCTCCCCCTTTTGAATAAATAAACAAGCAGTGCTGTAATACTCGCATATAAAAGATGCGAGCTTGAGCTTGGATATGATAGATTTTTTTGTAAAACTTTTCATTGCACATTTATTTTACTCTCAGAGTTTTTGCAAGAAGTTTGCTGAAAAGAAGTCACCGAATATTTGTTTTGTATATCGTTTTGTGCGAGATATCTAAGCCGAGAGTTGAACCATCGTCTGGCGTCTAAAAAGCTAACATACTACCTACAAGGTAAGATGGAAAAAAATTAAGGAAATGATAAGGAGTAAGAGAATAGACTTGCTCGACTTTTTCGCAGCAGATTTCTGGCAAAAACTCCAAGAGTAATTGAAATGAAAAGTTTCTCAACAATCCGCCGTTCGGAATCGATTTTAAATTATAGGTCCCGCCATTCATGTATAAAATTAACACACACAACATAAGTGGACGTAATCCTGCGTGAAGGGTTGTAATGACTAGTTATGTAGTGTATGTATGTATGCGTTAGTAAATGACTGAATAGTGAAAATACAATTCGGTGCTTGTCACCTAAACTGTGAGAGCATTAAAGCATACCATACATATATGTATGTATATGCATGTGTACATAAATGCATAAATTTAAAAAGAAATTTGTATATGCAAAATATGTTCCCCTTGCTATCTCTCTATAAACTATATACATACATGGATTGTATAATGCATACATGCATATACTATACATACATCATAATCATTATTATAATTCAAATATATGAGACATTTTACATCAAGGCTAAGCTGGAATGCAAAAAAGAAATTCTGAGAAATTGCTTGACTTATATAAAAGTGCATATGAAATTATGCTTGAAACGGTATTTTCATACGTTACTTAGTAGAAGTAGAAGATTAGCGGCGAAATCCTCCCCATAACATATTTTCAAATTATTCCCTACTTTCGTTTCGTTTTGTTGTTATACCCCCCCCCCCCAACATTTGATCGCATGCAGAGTATATTAGTTTACATAGAAAACCATAAGGACAACCATGAATTATGAGCTTTTAAAAGAAAGAAAGAAAAAATATGGAAAAAACCTGATAAAAAAGGAAAGTTGAGTATAAAATACATCATTTTTGTTGTCGTTGCTGCTGCTGCTGCTCAGCTTTGTAGGAAAGTTTTTTAATTTTATTGCTCAGTGTATGAAGAACTTGAGCAATATTTTTTAAACACAAACGCAACGAAATGAAACTTTCAATTGCATTTCAATGTAAACATTTGTTTAAAACCACTTTTATTGGAAAAATCTTTGTCTTTAAGTATGAAACCGAGAGCAAATGACACAATTTAATATTTAGTCTTGCAATGTTAGGTGGGTGCAAAAGTTATAATGGCATTTCAAAGTTACACGATTGTCTGTAGCGTGTCAAATTGTATGATTATGGATGTCAACAACGTTACCAAAACGAAAATTACATTTTTCTGGGAGATTTCTACATGCAATAAGCCAACTGCAGAGGTAAAAGCCTTCTCTCTATCGCATATAAGGCGTATTGTGAAAAGAACTGAAGCCACACTGGTAAAACTGGTAAAACCTTACCAGTGCAGCTTTAGACCTGGCAAGTCTATCATTGACCAGAGAATCCTGGAGAAGACTCACGAAAGACCAGTCGACACACACCATCTTTTTGTCAACCATAAGGCAACTTTCGATAGCCTCATTAGGCATCATGTTTTTGCCGCAATGCCCTGCAGCACCGACAAGTTAGGAATGGACTTCTCCAAACTTTTTGATACCGTGCAAGGTTTCAAACAAGGCCATGCCTTATCATGCGACCTCTTTAACTTCATATTGCAAAGACACTATTTTCCAAAAATGTTCTGCCGCTTGCTTACGCTGACGACAATGACATCATAGGGCGTATTAAGCGTTACTGTTACTGCTGCCTTTGGTGCTATTGAACGGAAGTCTATTAAGATGGATATGGCAGTAAATGAGAGCAAAACGAAGTATAAGTTGTCGGCAAGTAGGGACATGCGGGCTATTGAATCTCAGATTACGGGTGATAACTATACTTTCTATATAGTCAAGGAATTTGTTTATCTTGGCTCCGCAGTTACCACCAAAAATGATGTAAGCCTAGAGATCAAGCGCAGGATCACTCTTGCCAACAGGTGTTACTATGCTGTAAGTAGGCAATTGTGTAGCAGAGACCATTCTCGCGCGACAAAACTGAAACTAAAACTCTACAAGACGCTCATCAAGACGATCGTGCTCCTTTATGGCGCAGAAGCATGTACACTATTAGGCACTGATCCAACAGCCTTGAGAATAATCGAGAGAAAAGTCCTACGTATGGTCTTTGGTCCAGTACAAGTTGGCAATGATTCCCACATGCGATCCAACAAAGAGCTGTCTGAGCTCCTCAACTAAATGGACGTTGTGCAGCTCATTAACATCCAGTGGCTACGCTGGCTCGGACACCGGCGACACGGGTATTTGCTGCTGAGATTTACGGAAGTCGGCGAGGAGAATGCTTCGTCGAGACGGATATGGATGCTAAGATTTCCGGAAGTCGCCGAAGAGGGCAACCATGTTTGCGTTCGAAGGACCAAATCCAGGTAGCCCGGTCATCGATTGGTGTGACCAACTGCCAAAGGAGCGCAAGAAGCAGATGCGCTTAAAAGTATGTGTCAGAATGTGACAGGTCGAAATCCTTTAATCGGATTGTTAATGGCCAATTAAGTAAGTAAATCTACATGCAATAAAGCCAAAACCAGTCGTATTGTGCAGCTGATGGTATCTGTATCTGGTACTGTCCAATAAATCATCTTCAATTTCAGACTAAAAAAGTTTGGTTATCCTAAGGCCATTAAGATCCAATTATAATTTATGTCCCCAGTATTGAGATGTCCACAAATTGTCTGCACTTTATATGTTCACGCTTCTTAAATTCTTTATTGAAATTTCCATGGAAACGAAAAAACAGTCTCTTACACCCAGCCAATATTTATTGCCATCATTTTTGAAATGATTTCTTAAGGCCAACCAAGCGCAAGTTATGGACATGATTTTAATGAAAATGAATTTTTTGAATTCCCTTTCTATAAAATTTTCTGCAGTTTATTCTCCATCCTTTTTTTAGGCTACAATAACTGAATATACGTATGTACGCATTTGAACAGTATGGCCCAGGGTAATCATATTTTTTTTCTTTTTTTTTGGGTTTTTTTGAATTTCTCTTTCTTTCATTCTATTCTACTTTCACAGAATTTAAAAAATTTTTGTGGGAAATTTTTTTGTTTTTGTTTTTAATAAGAAGCAATTTTTTTGGGGGATTTTTTCTTTATTCAACTACAACTTAGTTATTGAAAGACGAAGACGTATTAGGGGGGGGGGGGCAGGAGGAGAAGAATATATGGAATTGTTCTTTTTAGGCATTAAACCAACAATTACAGCCTTTAGGCAAAAATAATAATTTTGATGGTTATTGGGTTTTGATATCGACTTTCCTCGATCCTTTCCTTCCTTGCCTCCTTGTGTGTAGGCCGTAAAAGAAGTATATTTTCGATTACGAAAATACAAAAATCACTGCAATTGCTTTAATGACCAGTAGCAGTAGCTTCTGATGTTTATGAGGAAATAAGTTCTAAAAAAAGAGAAAAAAGGAGAGAAAAAAAGGAGAGAAAAAAGGAGAGAAAAAAGGAGAGAAACAAATTGTAAAGCTGTTTACGTGTTTGGGAGAGTAGTTTTTCTGTGTTTTTGGCATTAATGAAATTTGTTTCCAACTTTACTGATTGAAGTTTTAAAAGTGAACACACAAAAAAACGAAAAACGAACAACGGAGTCTAGTAATTTAAGCTGAAAAGAGAAAAAAGTTTAAAAAAGCAAAAAAAAATATAAGGTGTACCGCATAACATACTTAATTCTCTTTAGTTTCTGATTGACTTTAACAAACTAAAAGCAATTTCTACTTCAAGACAATGTTTTGTTGTAATTTTCAAAAAATTTATTTTATTTTATACGATATATTTCAAAAACGATAATAACGTACTTTCAGAACATGTTCGATTAGCAATAAAAATAATTTTATTTTTATTTTTATTTTTTTTTTTTAATATTATTTTACGGTTTAAGTATATTTGAATGGAATATGAAAATTACACTATGCGAAAAAATAAAAAAAATTAAATACATACATCCAGCTAATGACATAGTGTAAGTTGTGAATTTTGTTGAGTATAACTCAAAAATATTTTTTTTTTATATTTCTTGAACCCTCCAAACTTGTTCTATTTGACAAAAACGGTATTATTGACCATTTCACACAAAATTATTAATTGCCCAAATATTTTTTAACTTCTTTTCAAAATGCAAAGTTTTTTGAAAAGGGGATAGATGAGCCTTAATGTTAACAGTAACAAACACTTAAATCTCTTCTAAAAATACTTATTAAATGTAAAGGAAAACTGTGAAACCTAAAAACTACATACAATGAACTAGTGCCGGCTGCGTGTGATTGATATTTATTTCACATTTCAATGTTACTCATACGATACCGTATTCGTATGAAACACTATTTTTAAATTGTAAAATCAATTCTCAATCAATAAGTTTGTTGCATAATGCTCTCAAATTCTTTAAAAAAGTGTTGGCGACTGAAGTATTCTAAATACTAATTATGATGGAATGCACTACGAATTGTTGATCCGAATTCAGAAAAGTACTTAATGGGTAAAAAGTTTAAATTTATAAAATGCAATAAAACAAATTTATTTTGTTGTTGTGAAGTACAATTATTCCGGATAGAAATTGAATATTATTTCATTCATAAGGCTGCCGCGTCTGGCCCCACAGTATCTCATTCAATCGTACCAATTTTCGTGCACTTCTTCGAGTGTATGGGGTCGTATCTCGTCAATGGCATTACGATTGTTGTCCTACAAATGCTTAATTGTCTCTGGTTTGTCGGCATAACACTTCTCTTTAATTGAGCCCCACAGAAAATAGTCCAACAGTGTCAAATTGAAACTTCTTGTCGGCCAAATGGCATCACCATTTCGGATAATTAAACGGCCATCGAACGCTTGACCCAATAAATCGATTGTGGCATAAGATGTGTGGCAAGGTGGACTACCCTGGTGAAACCAAACATCGTTCACATCAATACCATGAAGAGCGTGTACAAAAAAATGGTCTAACATAGAGCGATAGGTGTCTCTCTTGACCACAATGGTTGTGCTGTCCTCAGTTTCAAAGAAACATTGACCAATGAAGCCTCCGCTTCACAAGCCGCACTAAACAGTCACTCGTAATGGGTGAATTGTTTTCTGTATGATTACGTGCGGGTTTTCTGAGACCCAAATAAGGCAATTTTGTTTATGAAGTTCATCCGAAAAAATGTTTTTTTTTGGAAAAATCTTAGTCATCGTGAAGTTTCTCGTTGGCCCAATAAATCCCAACGTTGCTCAAGTGTAAATTGATTCATTATGCTCAGTGCAGATAATATACTGTATTTTGTAACAGAATAGAATGACGTAAGTATTGCCAGGTTCGAAATAACCGATGGTACGAATTTAAATCGATAGATGATCCACCCTATGACACTCTAATTAATCCTGGGATCAAACATTCCCTAGAGGAAACCAAACTGAGTCCAGAATAAATCTTGCTTTTGCAGCAATTTATATATTGCAGAGATCCGTTTGTGTAAAACTGGAACTCATGAATATAATCTAAAGTTTCAAACTATGCTAAGAAGATCAGGATGTTCTAAATTTCATTAAAGTTTCAGACGATCCTTATGGACAACCGCATAAGAAGACTTATTACCTCCGAGTGGCGGCCGCCGGCAATGTGCTTGGAATCACTCTCATTATCACCAAACTAGATTTATCCAATGTGAGAAATTTGATCTGTTCTCAGGATCTGTACTAGTTTGCGGTCAAAGTAAGCAACGATATTGGGTGCTGGATCGGGGTGTGCCAAGGATCATTCTGGCTCTATTCCCCCTTCAAAAATATTCTAGTCGCAAACTAAGCTTTACCGATACTTGGCCTCTACGTTCAATATGTATTGGCTTTGCCAGGTCGGCGTCTCTCCCCTACATATGTGGGAATCAAATTGAAATCTATAATTAACCAAAATGAAAACGAAAATAAAGAACTTTCTGTGGACAAAAGGCCCAACTCTCAGGGTGGTCTCTCTGTTTCTGAACTCTTGTCCAACCTTAATGACGAGCAATTGGACAGTCGTGGCGAAGACACTAAGAAAATTCCTGGATGAATATTAAGAGATGGACAGATAATTAGAGAAGACATTGTAGATTTAGAAGACTACAATAGTCAGTCTGGTTGCAGTTTTATTCCACATTTAAAAGCATTACTAACAGCATGTAATATGACATGAATAGAGAGTTCAATAAAATTTTTTTATGTGCTAGTGTAGCGTAATTCATTCATTACATCTTGTATCTGCTTATGCAGGCACTTGCCCTGCATGCAATTCTTGCCTTGACAATAGAGTGCCTAAGAGTTGGTGTTGACTGCTTTGAAACTTATTTGTTTGTCGTCTCCTTTTAGTGTGTTTGGTGACTTTTATCCTCGAATTGGTGTTATGCAAACGAAATTAATGGTGTAAAACAGCCACAACTAAAGGCTACAAAGTGTACCAGCCACAGCCAAAAGAATGGCAAGACAAACAAAAGCAGACAATATAAATAAGAAAATTCAATACATACATATACGCATAGAATGAAATGTAGCCATGAGCAGAGCAGAGTGTATATGGGTGTTTTATTTTTCTTTTTTTTATATTTTTTCATGGTCTGTTGCTTGTAAAAGTTTTGCTGAAGATATTTTTCTTTTCCTCTTTAGATACACTCAACAATTTGTTTCCTTTTCGTTTTCTTCTGTTTTTCTTTTTTGCTTTGCTTTTGAAGAAATCCTTTATTAAATTCCTTTAGAACTTTAACTCTTAAATGCATTTGGCTTTCGTTTATTTTTTTTGCTTCTTCTTCTTGGATATAAATGTATGTGAATTTGTTAGATTTTCGTTTCTTTTTTATTTCGTTTTCATTACATTTCCTATGCTTTCTTTGCAATTCATTTTATTTATTGACAAAGAAATATTATTACAATCTACAAAACTAAACTTCATTGATCCATAGAATAAGCAAATATGCTTTTATTCCCTTTTGCTTTTCCTTTCTCTTCCTCTCTCCTCTTACATTTCATTCTTTCTCTTTCCTTATTCCCATTCTAAAATGCATTCTTTTGTTTTAACTTTGATTGTGTTTTTCTCTCCACTTTTTTTTCGAAGTCTATTGTTGCCTTTCCATTACCATTTTGGAATTCATATGGTTTCTTAGATTTTTTTTCCCGTTATATTCTTCTGCTTCTATTTTCATTTATTATTATTCTTGTTACGTATTTCGTTTGTTGTTGTTGTTGTTATTATTGTTATTGTTATTGTTGTTTGGTTTAACAATTTGCTTCAATATCCGCTTTGATTTTGATTTCTGTGGCTTAGGAAACAATAGTTTATTTCATTTCATTTTTAAACAATTTTCGTACTTGAGATTCTATTGTTATGCCATTATCCTGCCGCAACCATCACTAGCATATTCCGGAAAAGAAAATGAGTTGATTTTTTTATAACATATTTCAAGGGGAAATCTAAGTTCTTTAAAAACAATGTGCTTACTGGCACATAAATCGTTAAAACTGATTGAAGTGTTTGCAAAAAGAATTTAATCTTAGTCTTGAGCAGAATTTCATTTAAAATGTTATGAATTTCATTCAGGCATGTACGGAGAAAATTACTGCAAATGATAATTCTTTCAAAGCAATTGTTCTAAAATTTTTGATTCTCAGTAGATAGGTAGTTAAATATTTAAAAGGGAGGAGATCATCGCCCGAACAGGTAGTCTCATGCTACTACTACTTGTCTACTTAATTAATTATTATACGATAAGTAAGGTCTATTGAGGGCATTATGTGCGCAATATATATACAGTGATCGTCAAAAAAAAACTGCACATTAAAATTACATTAATAAATTACGTTAATTTCAATTTTAAAATTGTTTCATTGTCAGTTTTTAAAATTGAAACAAAATAAAAATTACCAATAATTTCAAAATATTGTCAAATTTTTTCGGGCACTCTCCTTAAAAGTTGAGTTTGGGGATTGTTAGAATTTTATTTACAGTGTACAGATTCTTTTTACTCTCATTGTATACATACATAAATGATGATTATAACCCTTCAGTAAGGGTTACGACCTAGCTTCTCACACCACTTAAGTTGTGTGTGTTAATTTTATACATGATTGTTACCTGCAGTTAAAGATGGACTTCAAACGACACTTCTCACACCACCGTCTGTTTAACGACAGATTTTAGAGAAAATTTTCATGGCAATTTTATTTACTCTCAGAAGACCGAGGAGAGGAAGTCCCAAAAAAAATATTTTTTATACTTTTTTTTTGTTGGAGCTGTCTGACCTTAGGTTTGAACC
The DNA here is from genome assembly GCA_932273835.1 of Sarcophaga variegata. Taxonomy (NCBI): domain Eukaryota; kingdom Metazoa; phylum Arthropoda; class Insecta; order Diptera; family Sarcophagidae; genus Sarcophaga; species Sarcophaga variegata. The sequence goes on from OW026361.1 coordinate 114,002,200, forward strand.
TTGGCCTTACGTCTAATAAGCCAACACATTACCTACTAGACTACGGCGACTGCAATATAACACCTTTATAGTGTTCCATACGGTTTCTCTGAGTGGAGTACATTGGAAATATCAAATTTTTCGTGACTCAGGCGAACAAATCGGGCTGAATTTAACCGATGTCGTGTGTAATCTTGGCTTTGAGGGCCACTGTGGTATCTATCTTATGCGCATACACTTGCTAATTAAGAAAATTCCACAAAAAAAATGTCTAACGGGGTCAAATCGCATGATTATGGTGGTCAGTTCAGATGACTTTCACGTGGGATGACCATGATCTGAAATTTCTCGTCCAATATGGCATGAGCTATATGGCACGTAGCGCCGTACTGTTTAAACCACATGCCGCAGGATGCCAAATACACTTGCGACTTAAGAAAATCTCACAAGTGGGTTCTTATGGCACGATTATGATGGTCAGATGACCTCCACGTGACAAGACCATGATGTCAAATTCCTCTTCCAATATGACATAAAACCTTTCCATTCTATTGAAACCACATGTCTCTGGTATTCAGATCATCCAATTCAATCTAAAATAAGTTGTTAATCCGCACCTTAGTGCTCATCATTTACATATGGACCGATGACGCCGCCTAGCCAAAAACAACAGCAAACATTGCCTTTTCGAAATGCGTTGAATGCTCTTGGATCTCAATGTGGATTGGTATCATCCAACGTGGCTATTCATCCACAAATTGGCCTCCTTTCGGCAGATGATTATTCGATAAAAACTTGAGTCAGTTGCCAACTGCATCAAGGCCTATGCAGCGAACTGCCATCGTTGCTTATTTTCTTTCATATTGATTTGGCAATATAAATGACAACTAATTTGTCAGATGAAGTTCAACATTATAGCCGTTAGCAAGTGTCAAAGTTCGGGAAATCCTGTTGGCGGGCCCAGTAGTATAATGACAATACATTAATCGAAAATTCTTATTCCAAACCTTTTCAAAATTTTCGAACACTTGGCGTGTACACATGCCCCATTTTTATTATGAAGGCATGCTTACGTACTACGCCAATGGGTACGTTCGTTACGAAAACTCCTAACAAAAATGTGTGGACATTATTTATTCCTAATATTTTTGTTGAATCGTAATTAATTAATGAAATATTAATAAAACTCTTATAAAAACAAGAACAAAAAAAAAACAACAACACCAACTTGTCTAATGAGAGAATATGTTGTTCGTCTTCCTCTTAATGTCAACAACAAAAATCTGAAACAGAAAAAGCACATCCTTCTGACAATCTTACAAGCAACAACAACAACAACAAAAGCATTACCAATTCATATGTGTACATAAGAAATGTATACAAAAATATTTACTTTTATGTTTACTTCATATGTATGTAGTTGTAGTTGAATATGTATGTGTTTACATATACACATATAAATTTATGTCTTTATGAATTCATACACAGTAAAACTCATTCTGTGTGTTGTACTTAGACTAACATTTACGAGTATACTATCGTACATATTTGTTTATAGAAACCACACATCAACATTACTTTTGTTGTTATTTTTGCCATCATTTTATGGCACCAACACAAAACAACACAACAATTAACAAGTTAAAGAAATTATGGTCGATATTAACTGACTGTCTGATGTTTTACACCAGAATTCGAAAGTAAGATGGTGTAGTCATGACCATAACTACAACGCTTGCATATGTAAAGATTTTGTTTAGGTTACTTTAAATTAAAAGGCGCCAGAAGTTGCCTGGACTCTCTATACTATATACGTCGACACAAGACCTACCTCTGTTGGGTTCAGCGGCAATGTGGAAATGAAAAATTTGATGAACTGGCATGGAAGCGATCGGAAATGTTTGAGGAGGAATACTTTCATGGAATTCAACAAATCGAGGGAGTGGTCCAATATACCTGGTTGCCGAAATAACCAGGAAACGACTTGAGTTCGACAAGAGAACGGTTAGCATACATACATAATTGGCCATTACAACCCTTCAGTCAGGATTACGGCCTAGCTCCTCACATCACTCATGTTGTGTGTGTTAATTTTATACATGAGTGGAAGGACCGATAGTTTAAAGTCGACTCCGAACGACAGATTTTTGAGAAACTTTTCATGGCAATTTTATTTACTCTCAGGGTTTTTGCCAGAAATCTGGTGAGAGGAAGTCGCCGAAGAAATACTTTTTGTATTTCGTTTTGATGTCTGGCCTGGGGTTTGAACTGTGACCTTACGTCTAATAAGCCAACACACTACTACTAGACCGGTTAGCATTCAAATAGGAAATCTAATGGGACACTGCGCTAGTGGCCGTTTCGCTGACTGGCTCAGTCTGTCGCACCTTGTTTTACTGAAGACGCTGCCATGATGAGGAGGCAACGGAATTGGTACAACACTTTTTATGCGAGTGCCCTGCACTTCAAAACAGACGTCATTGGTTTTTGGATGACAAAACTTTGAAGGTCTGGACATAGTGGTGACCGTGCCATTGGGGTAACTGGCCGGTTTCATAAGGAACTCGTTGTGGTTTAAATATGTCTCCAATGAACAAAGGCTTTAGAAAATAATTCCAAAGCGCTGCCTTTGGTGGTAACATCCTTATGGTAGAGTAGCGTACACTTCTTCCTGATATTAATTTCAGACGTTTATTTACGTTACAAATAAAAAGAGACATGAAAAAAGTTTTGTTACTTGCAGCTCAAGTTCTCTACATACATTTGCTTATAGCAGTTCTCTTTCTCTATTTAAGATACGTGTTGAAGCAATTTTTTCCCATTTTTTTTGTAATAATTTGTTGACTTTTTTTACAGCTATTGTTGGTGTAATGTTTTTGCTGTTGGCCTTTTTTGTTAGAGTGTGTATGTGTGTGTGTGCTTAATTGTATACGAACTATGGCAAGGAGAATAATAGAAAAAAAAACGTGAATGAAAGAAGTGCTACTAGAGAAACGAAGGCAACAACAAAAACAACAAAATAATAATAAAAACATACGCATTCATTATATTCCGTCATTTCTTACACACACACACACATAAAAAGGGTTTTTTGTTTTGTTTTTGTTTTTCTCATATTTTTTATACGTTTTTTTCATATTTACAACATAATGAAGAAATATACAAGCGAGAGAGAGAGAGGGAAGGAGAGAGAGAATTTCTGTTTGAATATGCGTATGTATTGTTGATTGTGTGTTTCTGTTTATACAAGAAAACAAATGAACAAAACAAATTCTTCTTCATACATTTTTAAATAATATGAAGCATGGAAAGCAACGAAAACAAATTAAACAAAAACAAAAGAAAAGCAAAGAAAAAACCTGTAATATGGAGATGTAACACAGCCGAAGTAAAATCAGCAACATGTGCCTTCATTATACACACACACACAATACTTTCCTAGGTTTTCTGTAAAGGCATGCAAGCATATACTCTTCCCCTTCGTATACATTTTAAAATGTTTCTCATAGAAAAAGTTCCAATTTATAGCACGAGAATTTGATGACGGTTTGCTTTTTTTGCTGCACACTCACACACGCTTGCATCTTGTATGTGTATTTAGCATCGTGATCCGTATCAAATGGTGTAAAAAAGATGAAACGGAAAAAAATTTAACTTTTTGGAAACTGCTTCGGGAAAATAGAATTCTCTGAATTCTATGAAAATTTGCTTTGATTTTATAATTTAAAAATAGTGCTTCAGACGAATATGGTATCGTATGAGTAACATTGAAATGTGAATTAAATATTAATCATACGCACCCGACACTAGTTCATCGTATGTAGTTTTTAGGTTTCACATTTATTCTTTACTTTTGATGACTATTTTTAGAAGAGATTTAAGTGCTTGTTTCTGTTAACATTAAACTGGTATAGGGTCCTTTCTAAAGAGCTTCATATTTCTATATTTAAGTAAAACAGTGTATATATGGAATATCTTTGCAGGTTTTCATGTGCACAATACAAAATCGTTTAAATGTCCGCAACTTCTACTCTAGGTTGAATGCATCTTAAATGTTTAAGTTTTCATGACATACATACATACATACACAATTGGTTAGCATAACCCTTTAGCCTGGATTACGACCTAGCTTCTCACACCACTTAAGTTGTGTGCGTTAATTTTTATACATGAGCGGCGGGACCTCAAACGACAAATTCTTCAGAAACTTTTCATTACAGTGTTATTTACTTTCAAAGATTTTGCCAGAAATCTGTTGAGAGGCAGTCACAGAAAATATTTTATTCATATTTCGTTTTGTTGGAGATGTCTGACTAATGTATATAATTATGAATTTAATCGATGGAAAGTGTTATGTTTGCTTTGTAACTTATTCGCATACAGCCGCGTTTTAAGAAAACATAACATTCACAAAAAAAGTTGGCTGTACGATCTCGATGGCCAGTTTACATCACCTCCACGTGAGATGAACTTACTCTCATATCGCTGCCATAGAATTTTCAATCAGCACGTATCCAGTAGTATTCAAATCATATTATACATATATGCATACCTAATTGACCATTACAACCCTTTAAGTCAGGATTATGACCCAGCTTCCCACCCCACTTATGTTGTGCGGTACCCACAGTTTAAAGTCAATTCCTAACAAAAGTTTTGGTAAATTTATATACACTCAGAGTTTTTGCTAGAAAAAATCGCCGAAGGAATGTTTTTTTCATATTTCGTTTGAGTAGTGGTATCACGTCTTGTAAGCCAATACTTTACTACTAGACTACGGTGACTACAAATCATGTCAATCAGTTGAAAAGAAGTTGATAATCATTGGCCTCTAGTGCACGCCGTTGATGGGCAGGACCTGGCTAAAGTCATTTTAAAAGACATATGGACTGATGTTTCCGTGTTTTTTTCGGGATTCATGGGGCGCTATTAGATCTGATGTAGGTTGTTATCGTTTCAAATTCAAAAATTTTCTTTGTTCATTATGGGTACATCTCTTTAATATTTGCAAACCCGAATATACATGCTGACGCTGTAGTCTAGTAGGTAGTGTATTGGCTTATCAGACGTTAGGCCTCCGTTCAAACCCCAAAAAAATTTTCTCCGGCGACTGTCGCTCAGCAGATTTTTGTCAAAAACTCTGAGAGGTAAATAAAAATAAAATTGCCATGAAAAGTTCCCCAAAAAATCTGTCGTTTGTAGTCAATTGTATATAAAATTAAAACACACAACGTAGTGTTATGAGAAGCTAGGATGTAAGCTTGTGTGAAGGGTTGTAATGACTAACTATGTATTTATGCATCTCGATGCGTTCGGCGTGCTGCTATTTATAAAACGATATATAGATGAGGTCAAATGTTCATCTATATTTGCTGTTATTGCTTCCCTCTTACCAATGTTAATATCTATTTTAACTTATTGTCTTCATTACGAATTCAGTTTCATCAATTCGTTGCAGCTTTAAAGAGTATGTGTTTGTGTTAGTTCCTAAAATATTTTATTCGTATAACATTTAAGAAAACCTAACGAACTCTTAAAACTTTAACTTTATTAATCATTCATAACATTTATTAGCTTTTTTCGTAATTAAACTTACAGTTAAATAAGTTGCCACTTGGTTTTGTTTTTATGTATTCCTTGCCATTAAAATTCTATTCCTCTGTGAAGAGTATATTGAGTCCACAATAAACAACAACAAACAAACAAACAAACATAATTAAATATGATAATTACCTTAATAGCTTATTTAAAATACAAAATGCCAACTACATACAGCCAATACGGGGTAAATATCTACAAAGGAAAACTGTTTACTTAGGTTAATTAAAAAAAAAAGAAGAAGAATAGCAGAAGAGAAGAAGAAGAAGAAAATCAGATTTAAATAAAAAGAAATTCTGAATCTTGATTTTGCTCTGCATGTACAGGCTAGCTGGTGTCAGTTTTTGTGTCGTTCATTATTAATACGAATTCCAATTAACGGATGCTACGGATTATAGAAAGATGGATAAAAAAAAGATTGTAAATAAAGAAAGAGGCTAAAGGATATCCTACATACATACATACATACCTCCGTTTAAATCGAAGCTTTGCATAAATAAGTTTATTTGTATGGATACAAGAGAATACAAACATAGCAGAGAAAGAGAGAGAAGAAGTAAAAAGGATTTATAATTTGCAAATATCCATGTAAACATCGAGTTTAGATAAACATGGAAATCAATTAGATGAGGAACATTAGTTAAATGGAGCTCCATTGCTTCTGTCTTTCTGTTTGTTGACACTTTTCACAAAAAGTCCTTAAAGAATGTAATTAACGGTTTTTCAAATGGAAAAAAATAATTGGTAAATATGTTGGATTTTTATGGAGATAAAAAGGTAAAATAGATCATAAAATATTTATACGATTTTAATCAATTCTATGCAAGCAAAAAATTTTATTCATTAGATTGGAAATAAAAAACTTTTTTTAATTAATAGTACATATATTGTACGGTTTTTTAGATTGGTTTACATACATAATTGGCCATTACAACCCTTCAGTCAGAATTACGGCATAGCTTCTCACACCACTCATGTTGTGTGTGTTAATCTTATACATGAGTGGCGGGACCTACAGTTTAAAGGCGACTCCGAACGAGAGATTTTTGAGAAACTTTTTCATGGCAATTTTATTTACTCTCAGAGTTTTCGCCAGAAATTTGATGAGAGAAAGTCGCCGAAGATATATTTTTTCATATTTCGTTCAGTTGGAGATGCCTGACCTGGACGTTGAGTGGCGTTGCGTCCAACACACTACCTACTAGACTACGGCGACTTCTAGGTTGGTTTAGGTTAGCCAAATATATAGTTCAACTAGAGTGAGTACTAAATTGCTTTTGTGAGATCATATTAAGACCACATAGGCATAGCTGCCAGATAAATGAAGCATAAAATCGTCAACTATTTGAGAAAAAATCGTCAAAATCGTCAAAGACGTTTATTGAAATCGTAAAAAAATCGTCAGAAAAAATAAATAAAAAATAAATAAAATAGGAGATGTTGAAGTTGCTCGTTAATGACTGTAGGGTATCGAACTGTATTGATTCATTGGAGCATCGTTACCATGTGGCTTGTGTTTCACTATTCTATCGTTACTACAACTGGTTTTGCTCGAGCAAAATAAGGGGACTTGGTCCCGAAAATCATATATTCCTATGTAAAACTCGTCTTTTGATTGGCCAGTGGATCACACACTGCATTACAGACAAAATTCATTTTTAAGTCGGACTATTAGTATGTGAAACTCAATTCCTGCAGAAGTCTATTCTGTTACTTATGTTATAGATATATCTGTTACTTATTCAAACTTAGTGTCCATAAGCAGTGCTCTCGAAAAAAATAACAGCACTTGCCTTTGTTCTTCCGATTGTAATAGTAGAAGCTATACTCGTATTTTTAAAATTGTCTGCAACGGCAAATGATAAATTATGAGCAACTACAAGTTTATTTAGGAGTAATTGTAATTTTTTGGCTTTTAAGGGATTAAAAAGGTATAAAATATAGAAAAATCATAAAAAATATTCGAAAATAACTTAAAAATATTATACTTTATTCTTTCCTAAATTTGCAATAGTAACAATTGCAAAGTAAATACAAAGCTTAAAGTGGCTTTACATGTACTAAAGTAAAGAATATGATGTAAAATTTAATTTCTAAAAATCGTCAATATAAGGGCATAAATCGTCATATCGTCAATATGATATTTTTGTAGCTTAAAATCGTCAAAATGACTATAAATCGTCAAATCTGGCAGCTATGCACATAGGACAAAACATCAAAAGTAACAAAATTGTTATTTAAATACTCTACATCACACATTGGTCGCCAAAAGAAACTGTAGACTATGGATAACATTCCAACAATCACCAAACTCATCTTTTACCACTGAAGGAGAGTGCCCGAAAAAATTTGTCATAATTTCAAAATTTTTTGTACTTATTTTCTTCAGTTTTAAAAACTGTCAATGAAACAATTTTAAAATAAAAATAATGGTAATTTTTTTAATGTACAGTTTCATGTACAGTTTCTGCAGTCAGGAATTCGTCTGAGCTTCTCACACTAGTTATGTTGTGTGTGTGTTAATTTTATACAAGAATGGCAGTTTTTTGAGAATCTTTTCATGGCAGGTTTATTTACTCTCCGAGGTTTTGCCAGAAATCTGAAGTCGACTCCGAACGTCGGATTTCTGAGAAACTTTTCATGACAATTTTATTGACTGCCCAAGTTTTTGCCAGAAATCTGCTGAGAGGCAGTCGCCGAAGAAATATTTTTTCATATTTCGTTTTATTGGAATTGTCTGAGCTGTGTTTTGAAATGTGGCCTCACGTCTAGTAAGCCAATACACTATTTACTAGAGCATGGCGAGTACATTTGTCAAATCTTGCTGAACAAATAGGTCAAGAGACCAGATCATAATTATCGCAATCATTCAGCTAAAAATTGCTCGGTATTTTAATACTTTTTCAAGCTTTCCAAATCTTTCTTACTACTCCGCCATGAGTTTTCAATAATTTTTAGGTTAATCTGAAATATTTGTGAGAATTTGATCATTAGCCTATGATATATTTTAAAACTGTTTTGAACAAAAAGTACGAATTCTTTAAAACAAAAACTCTTTTGTTTGCATTCCATTAAAAAAAAAAAACCAAAAAAAAGAAATCAAATCAGAAAGCCCAAAAACGAAAGTACTTTTAATGACCTTCCAAGAAAAGGGGCAAAGGCTATAAGTAACAATGTTAACAACAAATAAACTTCTTTAGTTGCAAAGTAAGTGCTTTCGTTTGAACTTAAACTTTTCTTTCGAAAAAACATTCAAATACAAAAGAATTTTTATTGCATTTCTTTGTATACTTTTTGTTTTGGCAGTCAAAATGAAAGCAAATTAAACACAATTAAAGCCAAATTGCTTTAGAATTAAAAGAAAGAGAAAAAAGAAAGCCCCATATACATGTACATGGGGCCCAAAAAGTAAAAGTTTTTCTTATTGTTTCAAACTTAATTTTACTTTCATTTCAAGTAATTCATTTGAAATGCTACTTGTTTTATTGCCAGACAATAGATTTATGATTTCGTACAATTTACATTACGATAACACCAAAAGAAACCACAATTGTTGGCCATAATGAATGCTACTACGAAAAAGAAAAACTTTTTTTTTATTATTAACTGTAACTGTAAATGTAACGGTAATGGTAAAAGAAACAGTCTTTAGTGTTTAACATTAAATTGCCAAATTATGCAAAATGATGTTGAGAAAACATAATTCATATCAAAAATAATAAAAAAAAACTTGTTACTGCAAGGGAAATAAGGAAATAATAAAAGCACATACAATGTCTGTTCATTTTATGTCTTAAATTATCATACGATATATCATTGAATATGTTTCTATCCTCTAGCTATGCTAAAGGCTAACAGTAATTACGGTAAACGTTTACCCTTAAAGCGTGCAACGAATTCTGGTAATATTTTAATTTATTACACGTTCACCGTCAGCATGGTGTATGGTTTTTATTAAAACGTAAAAAATTTACATTAAAATCAAGCAATGAACAATAAATTTATGAATTTATGAATTCATGCAAATATTTGTTTGTTAATACGCGGCCAATATGCGTGATGTAGTAATGCTAGAGCAATTTGATATTTCATTCATTTGATATTCGAGGCATTATAGTCGATCGGTAACATGTAAAATACACTCACCTACATAATTGGTCATAATAGCCCTTCAGTAAGGATCTAGGACCTAGATTCTCACACCACTTTTGTTGTGTGTGTATTAATTTTATACATGAGTGGCGGGATCTACAGTTTCAAGTCGACTCCTATCAACAGATTTTTAAGAAACTTTTTAATGGAAATTTTGTTGGAGATATTTGTCTAATAAGCCAAGAGACTGCCTATTATACCAGGAAGTAGATCACGCGCGACAATATAAGATCATGGACTATATAAAGTAGAGCTTTCAAGATAGTTTGAAAGGTAAGATTGAAACGAAGGAAGGTTATGAACTTCTACACACACATCATGAGAGGCATGATATGCTGGGTTCTAATCGTGACTAAAGGGTTACAATGACAAATTAAGTAAGTGGAGCTTTTTTTCATCGCTCTTTATTAACATACTTAATAAATGTTTGATTCCAGTAAATGTTTGATTCTTAATTCCTGCGGCATGGAAGAATCTTGCTTCGCTTCCAGATTGCTTCAAATTTGTGATGTCCGTTTGGTATTGAATGCCTCGACCGCTAAAGTATTTTGGGTACTAAAAAACAATTCTTCAATCACTAATACAGGAAAATACTCATGATGAAACAAATCGAGACTCTACAAATTTACCTTATATTATTATCCTTTATAGAGGATGACCAGAGGCTAAGAGTCGTAATTTAAATCCCATTGAACCAGGAACTAATTTTAGCTAAATACCATCTGAACTTTGTATGTTCCTGACTTCAATTAAAGTCCAACATGGCATTTACATCCACAAATCTTATATGCTTGCGTACAACATATTCAAGCCAATTTTAGAAAAACCATAGAGCTTGATATCAACAAAACTGTGCTACACATACGGACAAATACAAAATACTATTTATCCTAACAGCTCTTAAAACCAGTCATGTCTTGTGTTTTGATTTAATCTGCAAGTATTGGGGCCAGAGGTCAGCAATGAATCGTTTTTTCGTTACTCATAAGTACTCATAAGTACTAATAAAATTTTGAGTATGAGTGAGTCAGCAGTATTGAAATTCAACTACTCTGATTCATTCGTACTCACTACAACATTGATTTATAACTACAGGTTGCAATGAGTATGAGTACAACGTTGACATCAAACTCATAACATTCGAAATATGTTTGATTCATACTCATACTACTCATTCAGATTCATAAATTTAGAAAAATACTTGTAATACTCATAAATGATTCGAGTGATTTGAATCATTCATCAAAATTTGCGGTCTTAGAAAGAAGAAAGAAAAAGACTAAGACAGCAAGCAAAGGAAACACACAACCTTCTAGTGAGTAAAGGAGAGTCGAAATCAACAACATTATGCGTATTGTTAAGTATGAGTACGATAAGTACTTCAAACTTTGAATATGAGTAGTATGAGTATGATATTAAAATAAGTATGAATGCGTATAAGCATAATTAGAATCTACTCATCAGTTTACAGTTTAACGTCGGCACTGTACGAGCCTTTCGACTTCAAAAAATATTTCAATAAGTTTATCCCTTTAATTCACTTGAATTGTTTGAATTGAAATTCAAATTTATTTTTTTATTACTGCACGTCATCAAAAATATTACAAAATAACACTGAAGAATATAATGAAATTTATCACACACTTAAAAACCGATCCTGGCAATATAACATCGACATAAACCTGGGAAAAAAATAATATTTTTCAATCCCCCAAAAAAAGTAAATACTGAGTGACAATGACAGTTCAGTCTGTTTTTTTTTAATATTTTCATCAAATGGAATAATAATGCAAAAAATAAAAAAAGGATAAAAGATACTCGCGTAGGAAATTCTGCATACAACTCCAGCTTAATTAATGAGAAACTTTTATTTGACAGAACTTTGATAATCACACGCAAACAAACATACGGTATGGTTGACTGAAAGCGTATGTATAATGAAAATATGCTTGCATTACTTATACCAAAATATCCCCCCCCCCCCAAAAAAAAAAGAAAATATGCTTTTATTTAAATGTATAAAATATGCAAATATGCACAGAACAGCAATGAACTCTCTCTGTCACTGTCTCTCTATCCAACAAAAGAAAGCAAATATTTCGTATACACACACACACGCAGCACCTCACATCGTAGTTATTAAAGTTAAACGTATGGAATATAGAATATTGTTTAAAATTATAAGCGAGGGTTGTCTGAAAAGTGTTGAATATTTATTTCTCTTTAAAAAATAAATTCAAAAACCTTTTGCGTTGTAATAAATTGAATAAAAAAAACGGAACTCGTTTAACGTTTCAGAAGAATTAATTAAGCAAAGCGCCTATGGCAACCATGGTATCAGAAATTCTAGCAAAACTAAAAGCGTATTTTGTGTATTTAAATTTGGAAACATTTGTCACACACAAATATAAATGTAAAGAGTTAACCATTAATGTTAGTAAAGATTGATTAATACATTATACGTCTACAGGATACCAACTGCTTTTGATGTGCATTAGGCCAATGTAATAAAGTTAAGAATAATGTCCTTCCCGTTTTAAATGCAGGAAATAGCCTTGTAAACATATCATCTTGAAAGAAAAGAAAGAAATTTATCTTGTAAATAAAACATGATTAATAAAGCGAGTGTCAGGAAATAAGACAGTAGACCTATGTATGTCGTCGTACTCTAGTAGATAGTGTTCTTGCTTATTAAACGTGAGGCAATGGTTCAAACCCCAGCTCAGACAAAATATTCCTTCGGCGACTTGCTATCAGCAGAACTCTGGCAGAAACTATAAGAGTAAATAAAATTGCCTTGAAAAGTTGCTCGTTCGGAATCGACTTTAAACTGTAGCTCCCGCCACTCACGTATACAATTAACCCACAGAATGAGTGGTGTGAGAAGCTAGGTTATAGTCTTGGATGAAGGGTTGTAGTGACCAGTTATGTATGTATCTGGCATTATGACTCTGAGTACAATCTAGCCATTTGTATGTCCTCCATGTAGCCCGACTTTGAACTCCTTTTTGCTGGTTTTATAAGGAATTCATTTACCAGCTGACTTTTTTAGATTCCATCAAGAGCACTTGTGAACTCGTACCAAAGACTAGTGGTGACCAGGCACTCATTCAAGAACCAATAATTGGTAGAGACGGATCAATACTATCTGCATCTCTGCAGATTTATATTGGCAAAATGTAGGATAAGGCCACATGCCCGGCACTTGGTCAGAGGAGAAAGAGACACCTGAGTGCCTACTACATGGAGGACCTAGATGAACTGTCATGCATGGATCTTGGCAGTCTGAGTCGCTTCATCGGAAGCTCCGAGTGGTTCCTGGAATGGGGGAGGATGTATATGCCCTTTGTGCGGCCTAAGTGTGTCCGCTCATGCCTCCATCGAGGGGACTTCTACCTACCTACCTAGGACAAGACCACCGTTGTAGTCTTAAAATGATGAACGTTGAAAGGAATTGAACTTTGTGTGAGCTTGTTGAGCTATTTAGACGTCAGTCGTAAGAGTAATGGCTCTGGAGCCATTAACAATTACCTTTCCATGATAGTTTATCAATTGAAATCCTTGTTCATTAAGGATAATGATCGCGTATCATAAGACCGTCAACTATTTGGAGAGAGAATTGGGAGTATAATTTTAGGAGAGTAGGTTCAACTGAAATTGTTAAACTACGAACCAACTCAATAAGTTATAACATTTGGAATAAAGATCTGAACAAGCGAGAGGTCAGTACCACTCAGTATCACGACAACTGTGTGAGGGGCCTAGACTGATGGAATTTATCTTCAAGAATGCCTTCAATACTTACAGTTCCATCAGTTTTGAAAACGTGGGAATGATAGACTACGCTAGACTTTTCACAATCACTAATTTGCGAGGTTTGAAGGCTCTAGGCATAGGTGTAGTAGTTCGGAGGTGCTTGAACAAATAACCGCCTCTTACTCACGATAACGTTTTCAAACTTAACGCAAACGACCCAGCACGTTTGATCGAAGTTGACAAAAACTAGTTAGTAGGAGGTCATGTGACCTATTGTCCCTCTGATTTTCGTGAAAAGACTGCTATCTTTGAGTAACAGCCGGATATTTAAGTTTGGAAACGATTGCAGTCCCCGATCTCTGTATCTTATAAGACCTTAGACTAGCTCTTATGTTGCCGTGAGTGCTGATGTATGGTGGTTTGTGCAAGAGGCTGACATTGCCGAATGTTTTTTTAATCTCACCGCGCTAGCCTACTAGTGCTAGATCATGGTATTTATCTTGAGTAAGATTGCAGTAACCCATCTCTTTATCTTAAGCCTTTAGGCTAGGATTTACGTTGCCGTAAACGCTGGAGGGTGGTGGTTTGTTGATGGAGGAAGGTATTGCCGCTAGCGTACTAGGGTTAGTGTACTACGGTTGCATGCAGAGCACTAGTTGCTGTTTTGGCACAGAAAATTAATTGGAAAGAAAGAAACATATTACAATTTGGCTGTTATTTTCAACCCTTCTTTGGGGGTAGCTTACCTAGATTCCCATTTTTGATCGTGGCGATACATAAGTTTTTCTAAATTTTGCTGATGTAAGGGATAAGCTGCTGTATCTGGTTGTGTCCTCTTTTTTATTTTAAAAAATTTTAATTAAAATTGCACTCATTATTAGGCGCACCTTGTAGCTTACAACGATATTATAATTACACATAAAAAGTGTATGAGAGTGTAACAATTATTGTCAGAGCGAATGTATTTTTGCATTGAATTTGTTGTTCGTCGAAAGGAAAACTTTTGCGCATCTGTTAATGACAATAAAAATTTATTTATTCAACTGCAAAACTAAAATAAACTCCTTTAAATGCATGTGTATGTGTGTTTTTGTTTTTTGTATTTATTTTTAATGGAAACGATAATATTAGGGTTAGAAATAAACAGATAGAGAGAGAGGGAATAAATAGAAGTTCATTTTTGTTTGATTGCGTTAATTTAAGCACAAACGAAAAAACATGCAATTATAATGAAGGGGGGCTAGCATTACCAAGAAATTTTTAAATGAAAGTGTTGAAAAAAAAAGAAAATTAATTTAATAAGAATTTCATTTTAATTCAGTTTTAGGAAAAATATTCTTTCATTCCGGTAGAAATAGTAAGAAAATATTGATTGTAATTATATGTACAAAAGAAAGTGGTTTTAAGTAATAATTATACTTGTATTTCTAGAGTGAATTGTCAATTGAGCTATTACCAACAATAAAAATTAAAGTTCATGTCATTGGCAATTCTGTGGATATTTAAGGCTGATACAATATTAAACTTGTTCTACACGTATTTTGCAATAGATGCCTGCGCAATATACTAAAAATGATAACTTATTACCACTAGTCAGATGAGACAATATCGACAGCGAAATAAAAAAGTGCAAGTACTGTCATTTTGTTCTTCCTAGGCTGCAGCAGGCAAAGTGTTCTTATAAATATGTACGTAAAAATGAATCAACTTAAATGAAAATCTGCAAATTTTTTAACGAACTGAGATTTCTAGCAGCAAAAAAACGACTGTATTATTGATAAAAATAATACGAGGGCATATGATTGGTATACTCCATTTCAGTTATACACACTCATATTACTCATACGCATAGTTTTCACAAAAGCCCGAATGCTTGTTAGTAACATACAGACAAGCGTTTGTATGCGTTAATTTTTAAAACTTTTGAAGGAAACTCCTCCTTGGAGAAGATAGATAGGAGATAGTAAGATTTTGGTGGATTTAAGCCCTCTGCACTTGCTGGAAACCAAGGTTAGGGTAATAGGAGAAACTTCATAACTTAATGAATCAAGTGACTGATAGTTCTTGCATTAACTATACTCTGGGCAGTATCAATAGATTCAATAGCCATGGGAAATGCCTTGTAACGAGTGTTCTTAACAAATCTAAATTGATTAATCTGCACTATAAAAAGCATAATAAATTTTTTTCTAACAGTATAATTTATTTCGAGCGCGAACAAACAGAAATATATGCTAGGAATTCAAAATGGAGTTGCCTGGGCAACAGCTTACGTAAGAATTCGCAGCAGCGTAAGCGGACAAATGAGCTTGTACATTTCATGGCAGTGATGACCAGAACTAAAAAGTCGCCGCAGTTTAGTAGAAAATATGTTGGCTAATTAGACTTGAGGCCACGGTTTAAATTCCAGGACAAACATCTTCAACACAACCGAAAATGAAGAAATATTTCTGCGGCGAATTCCTCTCAGCAGATTTCTGTTAAAAACTCTGAGAGTTAATAAGATTGCCATGAAAAGCTTTTCAAATATCTGGCGTTTGGAGTGGACATTAAACTGTAGGTGCCGCCAATTATGGATAAAATTAACACATACAACATAAGTGAGACGAAAAGCTAGGTCCTAGCCCAAGGCCTGATTGAAGGGTTGTAATGACCAATTATGTAGGTACAGTGGACAGCAAAAGTTTTCGTACGTCCCCACAGGTTTAATACTCTTGCTCGAAGTCCCGATATGATTTCAAGAGAGTATTTAGGAGATCATTTGAAAGAACGGTTGCGTATTCTCTAAACCTCAAATAAAAGTCGATCGAAAAATTTGCTTATGGTGCCACCAGTTAGCACTAAACAAAACTTTTACATTCAATTCCAAATGGGTTAAATGGAGTTCTTAACCTTAAGCGGTATTCTACTAAATACAAGGAATAACAAATTCACATATTAGGCCTTTGAATTTTAAATTTACTCAGGGTTCTCCTTGGGGGTACCTATGGCGGCATCTGAAACTTTTCCTCATTTTTCGCTTGTTTTATGAAAAACATTAAAAAATTGTTTGTTTTATAATAAAAACAGAAAGAAATTAATAAAATTAATATATAAAATATAAATTTTTATACAAACTTTTGGCTAATATTCATGAAATTGCTAAAATATATTGCCGTACTAAGACTTTTGCTGTCTAGTGTATGTATGAGCGGTGAATATTTACAAAAAATCTGTTCTAAAAACTGTACAGAAATTCATGTAAAATCATTTCATGATTTTATTCTATGTTTTCAAAAGAGCACTCTTAAGGACATATTCTGTCTTTTGTTTACATGTTTCACCTTTTATCTACGTACGTACGTATCTTACATACGCCATAAGTGTTATATTAAAAATACAAAAGTAAAGCACAGCCATGAAAACTGAATTCTCTTTTTTTAATTTATAAGGATGTGTTGGTATTTAATAGGACAGCAAAAAAAAAAACAAAAATAAAACAAAAGACACAGGAGTATGGAATCAACAACATTTTTAATGGGCAAAAATAAACTTGTCTTAAATGCATTAATTGCTATTATCTGTTGTAATTAAACCTAATGAAGCTTATAAAAAAAACTGTATATACACAAACACACACACTCACAGTTTAGTTAGACATACAATCTACCGTTTACAACAACAACAACAATATTAAAGTGAAATGTAAAGCTTAAGTACAACAACAGCGGAACTTTAATGCTTTAATATCCGTTTTCTGCTTTTGCTGTCGAAGCCAAAGAAATGAAAGCACAAGAGAGAGAGAGAGAGAGAGTGAGAGGAATTGGTTTTTTCTTTTCTGGTTGCCATTATTTAACAACGACATGTTGTTGGAGCTGTCATGTTACTTGTTGTTGTTTGTTGTTGTTGTTGTTTTTCTTACATTTATTATACATTTAAAGATTTTATTTCATTTCACTTTTGCCGCTGTTGCCTTTGCCGTTGCCGTTGCTGTTGTTGTTTTGTTGGTTTCGTTGGCCTTTAAATATTTTCTCTGGTAAGAAAAACAAAATAACAACACTCAGTAAGTAGTAAGCATAAAAGAGATTTCTGTGTGACGTTAAAATCAAATGAGAACATTTAAGAAAAAAAAGTGGGAAGAAATAGGCTGATAAGTTACCCTATTGTTGAAGGCATTGCGAAGAGAATGAATTGTAGGAAGGTGTTGTAATTCGTAAGGCGGACAGTTGTATACGAATGCAAGAAATGATACTTACTTTATTATTAGGTTCAGAGTGGGATAAGACTTCTGAATGAGTTTAATTTCCAGAAGCTGTACCCTTTGCATCAGCATGTTTATATCCTACAGAGTCTGTAGAGTATGCTTAAAAAGGCTCAACTTCAATTCAAAAAAGCAAATAAATGGGAGGTAGGTGAACGTGATCACCTCTATTTAAGAAAACCAATTGATTTTTCTATTAATCGATAGCTAAGGGCATTGCAAGGCAAAATACGTTGATGCTACTCAATAGAGGAAACCAGACAGAGAGAAGTGCCCGTAATAATTAGTGCTGAAACCAACGCTCAAACCACGCATGGCCACGGAGACTGTACTAAGCTTCCTAGTGGAGCACATTGAGAAAGCTAAGTCATACACAAACTTTAAACTTCTCAGGCAGCTTTCATTGACCTGGAGGACGCTTTAAACAATGTCCATTACATAGCCACTCACACCAATTACTCTGTGTGTGTTAATTTTATACATAAGTGGCGGGAGCTATTGTTTAAAGTCGATTTCGAACGACAGATTTTTGAGAAACTTTTCATGGCAATTTTTATTTACTCTCGAGAGTTTTTGTCAGCAAACTATTGAGGGGATGCCACCGAGGAAATATTTTTTCAAATTTCGTTTTGTACGAGATGTCTGACCATGGGTTTGAATCGATGCCTTATAAGTCAATACACCTGGACTACGGCAACTACTTCTACCTGGAAGCTATTGTTAGGACCCTTGATAAGAGCAATGTTCGTGAGCCTGTTACAAAGTTTGTTACTGATCGTTTGACCAAAAGTATGTCAATTGCCTCTTAAGGGAAGTTAACAGAGGCACACCATAAGGAATATCTCGGTAGAGGATTTTTTTAGAAAACCAGCAGCAATGAGCAGATGATCTGACCACTATTGCATCAGCCTTCGACCCTCACACTTTCTCTTCGCGATGTAACCAGGCTCTAAAGCTTACAACAAAATGATGCCGAGGATTTCTTAAAGAAATTTCAGATCATTCATAGGTAACCTACATATATATGGGTTCGGGGCATAGGAATATCGTTGGAAAATGAATTGTTGATATGCTGGCCACAAACGGCACGAAGCTCGCAATCTCTGACATGTTACAGGGCATAGGTATTCTGATCGTCTTAGTTATTTTGCTTAGTATAGCTGTTAGCAGGAAGGTATCTGCAATATTGCTAGACTCTGCTGAACACATATTGACAAGAAGAGGTTCGATTCACTGCCGTCCTTTAATCATATAAATTCTTGCATGTCACTGTTCCCTTAGTAGACATGTCAAACGATTTCTGCAGTGGCTGTGGATCTGAGATTGTCTTTCACTTCATTCATATGTCAGCGCCCTGCTATTGGTATTCTGCTAATACGTACCTTCGTACCTTTACGTACTTTGTTGATTTAATTCCGATACCAAATCCTATGGATTTTCAAACTAATAATGCTTTAAAATACCGATTTCTATAGAAGTTCTTTGCAAAATAAAAAGCATATAAACCTTGGAATCTCTACCAAAGGCTTAAGAAAACAACATTCAAATGAAACAGCCAGAGGAGCTAGCATCAGAGAAGCAGAAACGCTTAAATGGAACATCAACTTTGCATTAACAGAAGATATTTGCATTTTATTTATTTTATTATCATCACACTATTATTATAATAAGTTCTCCCCACTTTTACACTTGCTCATGGCCTTTATATTCTCCCTGTCTCTGCGTCGTTGGCAGTTAAGCTGATGGATTTTCTTTTGCATCACGATGGAACGGCATTGGGAAACCATCATTATAATCTCTCTGGTGGCAACATGTTTCATTAAGTTGTTTCTTTTGTTTTCATGGTATTTTCTTTCACTCTTTTTTTAATTCTTTTCTTTTCTTTTTAAATGTTTCCCTATAAACCTCTTTTCGGTTTCCTTTTTTTTGAATTTTTTTTGTTTCATTTGCTTGATGTCCTGCATGCAATAATAGAAAGCGTCCCCCTTTTTTTAATAAATGCCGCTGCTTTGCATTGATGAAAAGAACATATTAATTAAAGAGAACATAGTTAAATAATAATAATAGGCATAGGATATTGTAAATAATTAAATAACATTTCGTTTATTTAAATTAATTTTGATTAAATGATTAAACGGCCATCAAAACTTATTTACACAAAAATTTTTTTCATTGGTTTTTTCCGCTGTAATACAGGATATTCCTGGAAAATAATTAAATTCAATAACGTGTATAATTGTTTGTAATGAAATTTAGCAGAAAATGATGTTGATGTTGACTAAGGTGTCATAATTTTGATTGCAAGCAAATTATGTTCAAGCATCTAAAAAGTTTTTAAAAATTACTTCGTATTTTAGATAATCAAAGAAATTTAATTACAAGTTAATTAGAACATATTATTAACAAGATAAGACAAGCTATCATTGCAATACACACGTATTTGCAATGAAGTCAGTGATTTCATAGTTTTTATGCATTGTTGGCTGAAAGACATTAAAATAACATCTGATACGAATATATGTTTCGAAGTGTAACTGATATTGTAATTTCAATCAATCAATGAAAACAAGCCGTGTTCTCTATAGCAATACATACATGCATACCAGAGATCAGCAATGAGTATTCAAAAATATGAGAAGATTCGAATCATACTCATAATTACCGATACTTATACGCATTCATACTTATTTTAATGTCATACTCATACTACTCATATTCAAAGTTTGAAGTACTCATCGTACTCATACTTAACAATATGCATGATGTTGTTGACTTCGACTATCCATGACTCAACATTTACAAAAACCACAAAATAAGTATGATTCTCATACGAACACTACAATACTCACTAGAAGGTTGTAAGTTTGCTTTGCTTACTGTCTTTTTCTTTTTCTTTCTTCTTTTGTTTGTAAATGCAACAACAAACTAAGACTTTAAATTTAATGAATAATTCGAATCACTGGAATCATTTATGAGTATTTTTCTAAATTTCTGAATCTGAATGAGTAGTATGAGTATGAATAAAACATATTTCGAATGTTATGAGTTTGATGTCAACGTTGTACTCATACTGTACTTATAAATCAATGTTGTAGTGAGTACGAATGAATCAGAATAGTTGAATTTCAATACTGTTGACTCAGTCATACTCAGAATTTCATGAGTACTTATGAGTAGCGAAAAAAAAAAATTCATTGCTGATTTCTGATGCATATATAGTTAGTCCTTATAGGCCTTCAGTCAGGATTACAACCTAGTTTTTTACACCACTTTTGTAGTGTGTGTTTTATACATGAGTGGTGGGACCAACAGTTTAAAGTCAATTCCAAATGATAGCTTTTTGAGAAACTTTTCCATGACAATTTTATTTTCTCTCACAGTTTTTGTCACAAATCTGGTGAGAGGCAGTCAGCGAAGAAGTATTTTTTCAGATTTCGTTTCGTTGGAGATGTCTGATCTGGGGTTTGAACCGTGGCCTCATGTCTAATAAGCCAACACACTACCTACTAGACTACGGCAACTTTACAAAGTGGACCATATTGTTATAGAAAGTAATACAGTTTGAATTACAAATTTTCAAACCAATCTGCTACATATTCATCCAAGCTATCAGGATTCGCAAATCGTATCAAACAAGTCCCTTGGCAGTTCAGCCTGACTTTTAAAATCGGGAACTTAGGACGTCTGATATTTTATGAAATTTCTTAATTTTTTTTTGGCTCAGATGTCGTGAAGTCGCCGTAGTCTAGTAGGCACAAAGCCCAGGTCAGACATCAAAACGAAAATATGAAAATATTTCTTCGACGACTTCCTCTCAGCAGATTTTTGTCAAAAACTCTGAGAGGAAATAAAATTGCCATGAAAAGTTTCTCAAAAATCTTTGGTTCGGAGTCGACTTTAAACTATAGGTCCCACCACTCATGTATAAAATTAACACACACAACATGAGTGATGTGAGAAGCTAGGCCGTAATCCTGACTGAAGGGTTGTAATGACCAATTATGTTATGTTATGTCGTGGAACGTTTCGGAGTTTCACAGACTTAAACTACCGCCAGTGCAAACACCACGCTCCGCGGAGTGTGATCAGTCTTCCTGGCTGATCGTTCCATTTCCTTACGATTGTAGTATTATGTTATTAACAGCAACACTGGGCCTGTTAACTTCATTTCAGTATCAAAAAAGTCTCTTGTATCTTGTAGATAGGCCCACAGGGCATCTAATATTTCAACAGGTTTTCTTTTGTTAGATACAAGAAAATATGCAGGATTTCCACCAACTTAAACTACCGCCATTGTCAACATCACGCTCCGAAAGCATGAGCCTATTAACAGCAATTCAGTTCTTATCGGACAGTATCGTCATCTCTACTGCCTTGTCGGCCGTTAGGATCTGGCTAAATAGAGTGTAAATATCCATAGTGAGTCCCAGAATCCAAAACTTTTAAATACAAGTTTTCCGTAGTTATATCTCCATAGGAACATTGGCTTGTAATTGAATTTTCTGTACTTTCTATTCGCCTTTTTATATTAATTTTTACATTTTCGATCGAAACAAGCAGATTTCTGGCAAAAACGTTGAGAGTAAATAAAATTGCTATGAAAAGTCTCTCAAAAAATCTGGCGCTCGGAGTCGACTTTAAACTGAAGGTCCCTCTACTCATTTAGAAAATTAACACACACAACGTAAGTAGTGTGAGAAGCTAAGTTGTAATTCTGATTGAAGGGTTGTAATGACCAATTATGTATGTATGTATGTATGTATGTATGTATCTGAAAACTTAATTTCTTATTTATTAGTTTTGTTTTAAGTTCTTGCAGATTAGCTTGAATAACATGCTTCCTGAATATATGTATGTTGATCGTGCTGGTGATAATCTTTGTTGACTGAGTACTACTCTTTCTCAAACTTCTCTATCTTCTCTACTTGCTTAACCTTGTGTATGATGTACTTTAGTTATGTTATCCTCTTTGGCCTCCTTGGCAAATGTTAGAGGGTTTTTGGGCGTTTGAGAATCAAGTACTCTTGCCTTTGTAATACCATACCTTGAATTAATTCAAAGGAGTAATCGCTACATACTATTTAACGCTTTTGAAGTGCAGAAATGGACAAAATAGTAAGTCAACTTCAATTATTGCTTCTCTGGCAGTTATAGTGAATTATTGTATCGATTAGTGTTTCATTTCTTGAAAGTGAATTTTTTTAACTTAATTGCATAATCAATCTTATACGGTGTTCAGATATGCACCTTTATTTCGTAAATGACAATAAACGCCATTATTGAGTTCAATACTTCATATAAAGTTTCAATTAATAAGTGAGCAATAAATACGCAAATTGTTATAATATTGAGTGAAACGTAAAATGCAGCACTGTAATATGTGTGTTTAGTGAGCATATTACAATTAACCCAACATTTTTTGTTGATATTTGACAACTCAAATGTCAACAACGACAAACAAAAAAAAAAAAACAAAACAACGAACAAAACAAAAACAATATTGTTGAAACAACCAGCTGTTTTGTTTACCAGCTGATAAATGAATATTGAAAAAGCAGTTGAACTGCATATATTATTATGCCTGAACACTTACAATATTGTACTCAATTAACGGAATATTGACTCAATAAAAGTGCATATCTGAACATAGTATTACACTATTATTGTACATTTCAAAGTATTAATTATTGCATATCTTTAAAAAAAATTGTATGAAACAAATTCCTTTTTTTTCATCATATACTTTCCCGTCAGATATTAATGCTCGTATTCATACACATACACATCCCTTGCTTCATATTCAGTATACAGATGATGCACACACGTACTATACCAACAAGTTGTCGTATTTCGAAAAGAAAATTACAACTAAAACGCTTGAAAAAGTTCATGTTAAATAAAGAAACAGAAGATAAAAACAAGGAATCGTTATAAACCGCAAATATAACAACTTTGTAACCAACACATACCAGGGTATAGAGAGAGAGACACAGAGAGAGAGAGAGAGAGAGAGAGAGACCGACAGACAGCTAGATACATATACATACTTGTGTATACTCCTTAATATTGTATGGAACATATTAAGTTAACAGACAAGTACTGGTAAATGTGGATAGATGTGGTTTGGAAAGAAAAAAAAAAAAGAAAAAAGAAGAGAAGTCAAATAAAAACTGAATTAATATACAAAAACAGGAACAGCAGCAGCAGTAACTAGAACTACAGAAAAAAAAGAGAGAGAAAAAAATGAAATAAAAACATGAAATTAAATTACTTCAAATGAATTTTACTTTACATTTTACATTTACACCATACAAGTCAAGTAGTTAGTAGAGCGGCGGTGATAAAATGTACAAGGGATAGATTACTTTTACACTAGTAACTCTTTGAACACCACTTCTTTAATTAACAAACTTTATTTTTAACGATGACACTTCCTTGCAATTAAAACCAAGGATGAGATTCTCCATGAACCACCGTATTTAGTTACAATTAACTTGTAATGAAAATCTTGTCATACGAGTTCTAGGTGTACAAATATTTGTGTTATCTGAGAGGTGTTAAATAGAATACAAAAATAAAACAAACCAAAGAAATGATTTGTACATTTGAAGTCAAAATAAAATATTAAAAATAAAAAATAAAAAAATGAAAGAAACCAAAACCCCTGTAACGTATTTACTTTTGTAATTAAGTTTAATGAAGCTGCAGACTTACTAAAAACTAAAACAAATGCGAAAATTGTTAGCCAACGAGACCAAGTTTAAAATACCCTATAATAACAGATGTAATATTAAAAAAATGTAGTTCTTTATCTGGTGTTTTGTTATCAGCGAAAGCGGTGTATTTCGATCAAGGCTTCAGTACTGATATAAGTGGCATTTTGTAGGGTTTAAGGTCTCTAGGATCCTTCTACTGATTTTCTCTCTTTATTCTTCATATATTTCGAATTTCTACAGAACAAGTTCTTAACTGGTCAGTGGTGAAGGTACTACCAAACTGGACTTCAGACCTGTTGAAGACCATCTTGTTGACGATACACTGAGCGCCATAAGTCTTAAGTATAAAACAGTTTTGTTCTTAAGTATAAAAAAAGTTCCTTTATCATGAATTGTTGTTTTTGTTTTAACATTTTATAAGTAATAAACATTTTTATTTTTGGAAATTTATTCGACTATTCTCATTTACTTTTCTCGCTATCCTAAGAAAATGAATTATTTCAGTTGTATTTACTCACTTTTGGCGCTCAGTGTATATCTGTCAAAGGAGTTGTCATTCGCTGAATAAATGGGTATGCGAACACATAAAATGATCAAAATTATGGCGATACTAATCCACATTATATCCAAGAGCGTCCAATGCATTCCAAAAAAAAGTAACAGTTTTATGTGGCTCAACGGCCCATATTTCCCTGAGAACAATGTTGGCCAGCAAAGCACTATCGAAGGCGAACAATATAGGCCAATGATTACCAACTTCTTTTGTCTTGAATTGTATGATCTGGACACCAACGACATGTAACTGCTAAAGGACAACGTTTGTACAAAGAAACTACAAACAACAGCGGCCCGTAAAGATAACCTATGAGATCGTTTAAAATTCAGAATGATTTATGCACCAGAGTCATGGAAAATTAAACACTTCGAAAGCTCTCCATAGATTGTGGACATTTCAACGATGTTATATTCCCCACAGCTTTTATTCCAAGCAGGTCACCGTACACTCGTAGGTAGTGTGTTGGCTTTTTCGATGTTTGGCCACGGTTCGAATCCTAGGTAAGACATTTAAAACAAAACGAAATACGTAAAAACATTTCTTCATTTCAGGCAAAAACTCTGAAAGTAAATAAAATTGGCAGGAAAAAGTTTCCCAAGAATCTATCGCCGCCCATCATGTATAAACTTAACACACACAACATCAGTGGTGTGAGAAGCTAGGTCGTAATGTTGACTTAAGAGTTGGAATGGCCAATTAAGTATGTATGTATCTCTGCATAAAACACGTCTTTCAATTCAAGATAAATTTTCGATGATATCTCAGACATATTTTGTTTTATTTGCATACATTTAAGGTTTTGGACGTAACGTAGCCTTTAGATTATCAAACACTGTGCATGAAGATTTAAATGGGGAAATATAAATTATTCAGCTTTCCCAGATTAAGACAGCCATTATATATGGGTTGCAATTCCTGTCAGTTCTACGATACCACCTCAAATAATGCTGAAACTCCGAAGGCGTCAGTAATGGTGAACAAAAACGAATAACGATTGCAATAAATCAAGAAAAAAGTTGACTCTTTGCCGTAATAAGCTTCTTGTGCATTGGACTAAAGGTTATTTGACTAAACATTCCTTGTCAGCTTAACGGAGTAATCAACCATTTCTATGATGAATATTGCTTCGCTTATTAAACTTTCAGGCCGTTTACCAAATTAGGGTAGTCGTAGCCCTTGTGCTGTCTAACTTCTTTAATGAGTTTGGTGAAATTTGGTTAGTACAGGAACTGTGCTTTCCTGTGACTTCATAACAAGCCGCTATGTTTGCTCAAGTGACAGCTTGGTAACCAATCTACCAACACAGGACTGAAACAAATAAAATAAAAAAAATTTAAAACTCTTGCGAATTTTCATCTTTTCTTATAAATTTTTTAGAGAACTTTCTATTCATATCCACAATAATCTGTATTAACATCATGCCATAATTATTTATTTCTATTAGAACCACATTTAATTTTATACTTTGTAATTGAAGTCCTTAATTTAATGTCAATAATAATAATAATTTACCACTTGAATGGACATCCGGTGAATGCATCTGATAGCAAAGTTTTATTGCTTTTAAAGCAAAAGATTAAATTCATTGAGAAAATATTTTAAAATAATTGATTTTATGTCTAGTGATAGTAGAGATGGTGATTGTAATTAAGTAAATGTCCTTGGCGTTACATTTGTGAGTCTTATTACTTATCTTGCTGTTTTCGGTTCCTCAGGCTATACATTTTTAATTTGCGTCCAATAAATGTAAATGGGGAGGTTGTGCAAATTTGTGGTTTCAATGATAGAGTAAGCAAGCTAGTAATGGTTTACGAAACCATTCAAATTAAAGCTAATAAGGAATAATAATTTGGGCATCAAATTAATAAATGAAATAAACAGTGTAAAACGATACTTAGAATGTATTTCAATTTACCACAGGATTACTGATTCGTCCCTTTAGAAGGGGAAAGGCAATTTTAATTTATTAATGGATTTTGAGAGAAAAATTTTAATATTTTTAATCATTTAAATCATATTTTGTGAAGCCTTTAAAACAATATTATTTAATTCAAAAAGATTTAATTTCTTTGTTTTACCGGCATACATTTCTTATAACGAAAACACTTGAACAGGTCGTATACTTTGTTTTTATCTTATAAATCCATAGAAAATATTCCACATACGCACCAGGTTTCTATATAGCTACGGTGATATGGTAAATAGTATCGAAATTTTATCTTAAAAATTGCTCATGTCATTTGAAATAAAAGCTTTTAAATCTATTTTTGATTTATGCGATGTGTGTTTTTATGAAAGCCTATTTCTTTTGGAGAAAATAGGCTCACATTTGTTTTCTTTTCTTTCTCTTAAACAAGCCACGCTTTTAGTAACACGTAAAATATAAACAAAAAGCTAATTTCATTAAACAAAAAACCGACTGCGTTTATTATCAGACGCTGTAAACAGCCGTATAAAAAATAACCAACACAGAAGTGTTAAAAATTCAAGCAGAGAATTCAAATCTTATGACGGAACCTGAAAGCTACAAAATTAACATCACGTACAGCCCAAGTCTATATATTGACGTTAATGTGTGATGTCGAATTAAATTTAGATTTATTTGAGGAGTTCGTAGGTTCATTATCAGATGGCGCTAATGTTATAAAATTCAAATGATTTTAGTTAAAGTCGCCGTAGGCTAGTAGATAGTGTGTTGGCTTATTAGACGTGAGGCCACTATTCAAACCCCAGGTCAGATCTCCAACTAAAACGAAATATGAAAGAATATTTCTTCTGTGATTTCCTTTAGGCTTTATTCTGAGAGTAAATGAAATTACCATGAAAATAGTTTCTCAAAAATCTGTCTTTTAACTTCCGCCACTCACACACAAGATGGGTGAGTGAAAACCATGGTTGTAATCCTGGCTAAAGGCTTACAACTAAGTACGTAAATAAATGCACGAGTACAGAATTTACAGTTGTTAAGTATGAATAAAAAATTTTATATGTTAATATAACATTGATTGATTGATTGCAATAGTAGCACAATAAAGTGGGTAGCAAAATCAAAAAAAGGCGGAAAGAGCGTTTTGGATGATGTCCGTAGAAAAGCCCCACAAATGTTTCTACCGCAGAAAACATGAAAAAGGTTCACAATATCATTTGAAAAGTCTACAAAGTGAGTTGTTTGAGGTAGCTGACATCCTACAAATAAGAATCTACGTGTTGAATATATTGTTACTGAATATTTGGGCATGAAACAGATCTGTTCAAGCTGGGTATCACGCGTTCACAGTCTACTAACAACAACCGAAACTAACTTACGATTCTAAGCAGGCTTTAAAGGCATTTAAAGCTGTCAAACTACAAAAATTTAATATTTATTTCTCGTTATACAACAATGGACCTATCATTTCATACCAGAATTAAAACGATCTACATATGTTAACCGTTTCAACCAACCCTTTATTTGATTACGAACTCAAAATTCCTTTCGGTCAAGTCAGGGAAAATTATACGACCCCTACAGAAATGACAACAATCCAATACAATATCACAAGGAACTTAAAAACTTGATGACACCACTTGATGTGTATGAAACAGCTGTCATAATGAGTCAACACTATTTGGTTTGATAGTGCACATCGTAATTTTTTTCACGTTAGAAAACCTGTCAAACTGTGGAAAAACAAAAGAATTTACGGGAAGTTTTGTTGCACCACTTTTTTGCAAAGAAAACTGCACGTTTGAGTCATCGTTTGTTTGTGGAATTATAAGACGAATATTCTCTATTAAAAAAAGAGTGGTTTGAGCATTTCAAAAATGATGAAATTTGTATGAAAGACAAATAAAGTTGGAGGGCATTAGATTGGCAAAACTACACGATCAAGATCCATGCCAGTCACAAGACGAGTTTGCACAGTCATTAGGCGTGACTGAAGCAAACAATTCAAAGCATTTAAAAACAAGCAGAATTCATTCAAAGAATTCATTCAAAAGCGAAGAAATTAAACTTAGTCCCAGACACGTTGAAAGATGATTTTATATGTCTGCGGTTTGTTAGTAAAAAATAAATTATTTTTGCATAGAATTATCACTGGAGATGAAAAATGTATGTCTAGTAGGTAGTGTGTTGGCTTATTAGACGTAAGGCCTCGGTTCAAATCCGAGGTCAGACATCTCCAACTAAAACGAAATATGAAAGGATATTTCTTCGGTGACTGCCTCTCATCAGATTTCTGGCAAACACTCGGAGAGTAAATAAAAATTGCCATGAAAAGTTTCTCAAAAATCTGTCGTTCGGAGTCGAGGTAATTTTTCATTGCAACACGGCCCGGCGACATACCATATTGCGGCAACGATAAAAAACTGTTTTGTAAACAGTGGATGGGAAGTTTTCTCTCACTCGCCATTCTGAATACAATTTGTTTGGATCCATGCAGAACGTTCATACTTTAATATGTTTCACTCGAGAGCAGGTGTTAAAAATTGTCTTCCTTGGCCTCAAAATACAAACGATTTTTTGAGATGGAATGGAATAAGATGTGGAAAAAGTCGAATCTACTGATAAGCAATATGCTGAATAATATGTTGTTTTAAAAATTTCTCATAACAAAGTATTTATTTCAAATGAAATACTGTCAATAAGAGAGAATGTGCTAGAATTTTGAATACTCTTGTATAAACTGTCTTCTACCTTTTGTTATTCACAAATTTATCTACGTTTTTATAACCCTTAAAACACATATAAAAAACACAAGAGATGAATACAAACAAACAACAAAATACCTCAACATTTATGTGACTAGTATGAGTACGCATAACAGTTGTTCTGATGCCGGAAAACAACAGCAGCATCACGAAAATAACAATTACAAAAAAGGGATATCGGCCTCGTGTATCTTTTTTGTAGTTGTAATAAATTATAGCAAAAGCTGCATATAAGTTTTCCTCCTTTATTCCTTTAAGTACACGAGGATTTCTTCTTCCATGAAAGTTAAATATTCGTGACACTTTATGGCCGTGATAAAGAAAAAACGTTGTAGATGTGTGTGTGCCCAATAGCAACGAAATATTTATGATAATTTTTTATTCCCTTCTTTTTTGCCCTGAAGTAAAAGGGAGATCTGAAATGGAAACAGTTAAGCCAACATCTCAACACCGTTGACAACGTGAAGAATTTTAAATATCAAGCGTTGTATTGTTTTTGTTGCTGGTTTGTTGGTTTGTTTATCTGATCAGAATACAATTAAATTTGAAATAATTTAACAACTCAACCCAAATGTTGCGACTTTTAAGACTTAAATTGAAACAAAAAAAAAATTGTTAAACTTTTAAGAGAAAATATGTTAAGACAGTTGATGGTATAGTATTTAGAAATATATCGGTTACTTCAGGCAATGTAACGAACATTATTTGATAGTTTGTGTTCACTTTAAGGCAACTAAGCTAATGGGAAGTGTAGCTTACACTGGACTATTACTTACTATTACTAAGTTTTTTTAAATAAATTTGAGGAAAACCGGACACTCTACACTCCTTCGTAGATGCATAAATTGTGCTACCCACACTTAATACACTTTTTATCCAAGAATGAGTAAGATTGGTACATAGTAACCTGCGTATTCTACATTCCTTCTCATACCGTTTTGCATCGTTTTCAAAGAAATGTGGACCGATGGTAATGTCTGGTCAAAATCAAAACTAAACAATGACTTTTTCTGAATGCATTAGGCCTCTTAGATCTCATGTGAATTGGTGTCGTATAAAATTCAACATACATACATACATAATTGGTCATTACAACCCATCAGTCAGGATTACGACATAGTTTCTCACACCACTTATGTCGTGACTCCGAACGACATATTTTTGAGAAACTTTTCATGGCAATTTTATTTACTCTCAGAGTTTTTGCCAGAATTCAACAATTTTGTTTATTTGTCTACCTATTCTTGAGCGGCAACGCTGAAGATTACTCTCGTATAAACCTCTAAAGAATAAGTCTAACGAGGCCAAATCGCACAATCTCGGTGATCAGTTCATAAAATCGCTTGCGTATCTCCGTCGTTTTTTTTGCGACCACATGTTGTTGGTGTTATCGATGAACGTTGACAGTAATGGTGATCGATGACACCGCCAGCCCAAAATTCACACCAAACTGTGCCTTTTTCTGCATGCATTTAATGCTTTTGCATTTCATGCGGATTGGTCTCATTTTAATTTGACAATTTTGGTTCCTTCCGTACCTTTTCATCCAAAAGTAGGCCTGAACATGGTGTTGAGTGCTCTATCCGTCCAGGCTGGTTTGGGAAAACAGACTGCATAAATGACTACTAGTTTGACAGGTGAAGTCACCGTAGTCTAGTAGGCAGTGTGTTGGTTCATTAGACGCAAGGCCGCAGTTCGAAACGCAGGTCAGACATCAAAACGAAAATATGAAAAACATTTTTCTTCGGCGACTTCCTCTCAACAGATTTCTGGCAAAAACTCTGAGAGTAAAATAATATTGCCTTAAAAAGTTTCTCCAAAAATCTGTCGTTCAGACGCGACTCTAAACTGTAGGCCTTGCCACTCATGTATAAAGTTAACACACACAACATAAGTGGAGTGAGAAGCTAGGCCGTAATC
This sequence comes from Sarcophaga variegata, assembly GCA_932273835.1. NCBI lineage: Eukaryota > Metazoa > Arthropoda > Insecta > Diptera > Sarcophagidae > Sarcophaga > Sarcophaga variegata. Next base: position 114,033,809 of record OW026361.1, read on the forward strand.
CTGACTGAAGGTTGTAGTGACCAATTACGTACGTACGTACGTACTCTCATTCAGAAGTAGGTGTGAACATGGTCTTGAGTGCTATATCCGTCCAGGCTGATTTGAAAAAAAACAGACTGTAAAAATGACAGTTTGACAAGTGTACCGTCAATACGATGGCTGGCACCAACAGTCAAAGTTCGAAACCCCTGTTGGATAGATCAGGTTGTTTTAATAGAAAAATTGTAGGTTATATGGTTTGTATACAAAGAGAATGATTATGTATAAAAGTCATTGCGTTGGTTTTTTATTCGGAAATATTACAACCCAATTCAGCATGAAATAATGAAATGTAATGAAATGAGGCAAATCTGCTGTCAAATATTGAGTAAAAGAATTATAAACACTTAAATTCATATCTTTAACCAGTCATTTGAATTTTAAGTCCAGAAAAGTGTTAATTGTTTCAGATTTTGTGTTCTTTGTTTTTCATAAAAGGAAGGCAAACACAATATAGCTCTCGAGATTAAAATCTAAAAACTTTTCATTTTTGAAGATTAAATTTGAGATTGTATCACAAAAGTTTTTTGAACAGAGTTTTGTTTCAAGAATTACCCGAACTGAGGTTATTAAAATCCATCTTCGAAATAAAATGATGGAATAAAGGTACATACATATGTATTTAATACTCATTTGCTAGAGATATAGAAGAAGAAAATATATACAAATCTTAATTGTAATAATTGTTTACATTTTCCTACTTCATTACTATGATACTATGTAATCATTAACGAAAAATACTCCACCTTTTAAGTTTTTAATGTAAACTTCTCAAAATGAAATTTTGTGGTGACAGTAGCACGAGTAATGGTCGTAGGATACACTCAAATTCCAATCAAAAACACACCATAAATGTAATCTGCATAGAAAATGCCCAACAAAAAAAAAAAAAACAAATGCTGTTATGAGTATTGGTTAGAAAGCACAAAAACTGAAAAAAATAAATTCTCAGCTTAAAAGGAATAAGAAGAAAAAGAAAAAAATCAGAGTAAAAGCAAATGAAATGGCCAATACAATACACTCCTTGCATTTCGACAAACAACTCAAGTGCATTGAGATCTGTACAGACACATTCTATGCATACATAGTTAGTTTGTACATGCAAAGTATGAAAGCAAGTCATCATATGTGTGTGTGTAGGATACGGGCATATACACACTTGGCATAAAAGCCTTAATGCAAGTGCATGAGAGTGTATGTATGCGTGTGTGTGTATTTTCTGTAACAAGCGTGTAAGAATTTAAATGGATTTCGTTATGATTTGTAAACTTGACTATTTCACTCTGAAGATTATTTTCATTTTCATTTTAATTTTTTTTTTTAATTCTGATTTAATTCAAATCCAAGAAGAGTATGCAATCACAAAATCACAGAGAATACAAATGAAAGAATTACTTTTGACTCAAGAATTTCACTGGAAGACATCTCTAACAAACACTTTGTCATATACACCCCAGCCATACAAGGAAATCCATTTACGTAAAGATCTTTGCAAATAAATACATGAAATGAAAGTCAAAATAGTGTGCGAAGATATTTTTGTATTCCATTTAATCAATTTCATTTTCTACTTTAAGTGGAACATTGATAAAGTTTCCAAGGCAAAGGGTGAAATAAAATGTATTTGTTTCGATAACTTGCCTGGCCTATATATTACGAACATCGTTAATTAATTCTTCCAATTAGTTCTTCTTAACATGCATAAATTCCTACCAAAGCTGAATACAAATCTTTTCACTCTAGGTTCGGAAATTTGTATGCAACTGGCTGTACGACAAACTCTTCAATGCAGCTTGTGAGTATAAAATAACTTTCACTTTCGAATTTTTTGCTGTTTGTACAAGAAATTCTAGTTTTTCCCTCAAACTTCGAGATTATCGAATATCAAATATAAACTGAATAAAGAAACGTGTTTTACTTGTAATGGATTCAACAGGAAGTTGCTTCTTGACAAGGACTTCACTATTTCACTTTACTATTTCAGTTAGTTGAAGTCGCCGTAGTCTAGTAGGTAGTGTGTTGACTTATTAGACGTAAAGCCAGGGTTCGAGCCCCAGGCCAGACATCAAAACCAAATATAAAAATATTTCCTCGGCGACTTCCTCTCAGCATATTTCTCGCAAAAGCTCTGAGAGCAAATAAAATTGCCATGAAAAGTTTCTCAAAAAATCTATCGTTCGCATTCGACTTTAAACTGTAGGTCCCACCACTCATGTATAAAATTAACACGCACAACATAAGTGGTGTGAGAAACTAGGTTGTAATCCTGACTGAAGGGTTGTAATGTATGTATTTCAGTTAGGTTAGGTTAGGTTGGGTTAGGTTGGGTTAGGTTGGGTTAGGTTGGGTTAGTTTGGGTTAGGTTGGGTTAGGTTGGTTTAGGTTAGGTTAGGTTACGTTAGGTTAGGTTAGGTTAGGTTAGGTTAGGTTAAGTTGGGTTAGGTTAGGTCAGGTAAGGTTAGGTTAGTTTACGTTAGATTTGGTTAGGATTTAGGTTAATGGATAGCTTTGCCGTTCACAGGCAATTTCACACGTTTGCCGATATGGCCCATTGTGTTAGCCACTGTAAGGTGATCCCAATTGTCATAATCCGTTAGTGGTGGGTTTGAGCACCCCCAAGCTTCGAACTAAGCCGGCCAGATCTCTCAGTGGCCCATTCGCTACTATGCCCAGATCTTCAAATGTTCTATCAGCCACCGATCACGTTTGTTTTGAAGTGCAAAGCGCTCACATAAAAGGTGTCGTACCGTTTCCATTTCTTCCGCATCAAGGCAACTTCTGCAATAATCCTGGTGGGACAGACCGAGCTTGTTAGTGAATATCGCAGCAGATATTCAAACGTTCTGTGACCTAAAAACCGATAACTTGTGGTTTAGTGTGCAGGGCACTCACATAAAAGGTGTTGTATCGATTCCGCTTCCTCCATATCCTGGCAGCTTCTTCAGTATTTGTGGTGGTATAGACCGAGCTCGTTAGCGAAACTGCCAATAGCGCAGTGTCTCGTTAGAATGGTGCGAACAGCTCTCTTATCTCTTAGTTTTTAGAATTACCTGCTAGTTACTGCTGACCATAGCAGTTTTGAAATTCGACAACCAGTTGAATTCCATGCTGATTTTTTCCAATTTGAAATGATATTCTTGTAGACGCCGTCGTAGTGTATTGGCTTATTACATGTGGGGCCATGGTTCAAGCTCCATGTCTTACGTCTCGAACAAAACGAATTGGGGAAAAATATTTTGTGGGCGACTGGTCCTCAGCAGATTTCTGGTCAAAACTCTGCCAGTAAAAGAAATCTGTCGTCTGGAGTCTACTTTAAACTGTCTCGCCATTCATTTATAAAATTAACACGCACAGCATAAATGCTTTGAGAAGCTAGAACGTCATCCAGACTGAAGGGTTGTAATGCATGTATGTGATACGTAATCTTCTATCATCTCTTCCTCAGACATCTCCGATCCCTACTTTGCCAGTTTGTCCATCTTTTCGTTTCCTTTACAATTTCAGTTAAATGAAGAGAAATTTAAAAAGACACATTCTTATTGAACCACCCTCGTTTATTAGATTTTCTGAGTTGCTTTAAGCCTCATTTCAAATTATTTGTTTTTGTTTTTGTTTTTGTTCTTGCCTTCATTAAATATTCCTTTTAAAAACCTTAACAAAAATTAGAAACCAAATTGAAGAATTTTATATTCGCATATTACAGTGGCCAAATACAAATGATATGCATTTTAATTGCAATCTAATCATGGCTTAAATAAATATGCCACTAAAAAATAAAACCAAAAAATCAAATTTAAAAAATTCTGTGGTAAATATGGGAAAATGGATACAGTTTTGCCTCAAATATTTATCCGTTTACGTTACAACAAATAGTAGAGAAAAAAGAGGGAAAATTGAGAGAAACAAAATTTTTAGAGGAGAATAAATAATAAAAAAAGAAATCATTTTCCAAATCAAATAAATTCGTCTACAGTCAACAAATAGCAAAATATGCAGAACCAAAATTTTTTTACGACTCACAAAAATTGTTTCTCTGGTGGAAAAAACCCAAAAAATTCTAATAAAAATTAAAAAAAAAAAGAAATAAAAATGTAAACCAAAATAAAAGCTGGTTTATTAAAAAAAGGGAAACAAATACAAAAATAAAAATATAAATCAACTATAGGGTGGGCCATATATTGGATTAAATTTAAACCAAAGGTTATTTCGAATCTGGCAATACTAATGTCATTGTTTTCTGCCACAAAACTCCGTTATCTCCACGGAATGTAGTGAATTGATTTATGCTTGAGCGACGTTGAGATTTATTGGGCCAACGAGAAACTGCGCGATGATAACGATTTTGTCAAAAAAATTATCTTTGCGGATGGAGCTCATTTTCATCTTGGTACGTACGTTTATAAGCAAAATTGCCGTATTTGGGGCTCAGGAAACCTACAAAAGGCCTTACAGAAGCCAATGCAACCATTACAAGTGACTGTTTGATGCGGCTTGCGGAGTGAAAGCATCATTGGCCCATATTTCTTTCAAAATGAGGACGGTGCAACCATATTGCAATTGTACCCGCTCTACAAGGCATTGATGTGAACGATGTTTGATTTCTACAGGAAGCTGCGGTTTGACGCCATTGTACAGTTTTCTGCTAGACGCCGTTAGAGAAAAGGGTTATGCCGACAAACGAAAATACATACATACATAACATACAACCCCCCAGTCAGGATTACGGCCTAACTTCTCACACCACTCATATTGTGTGAGTTAATTTTATACATGAGTGGCGGGACCAACAGTTTAAAGTCGACTCCGAATGACAGATTTTTGCGAAACTTTTCATGGCAATTTTATTTACTCTCAGAGTTTTTGCCAGAAATCTGGTGAGAGGTAGTCGCCGAAAAAATATTTTTTCATATTTTGTTTTGATGTCTGGCCTGGGGTTTGAACCGTGGTCTCATATCTAATAAGCACACTACCTACTAGACTACGGCGACAAACATACATACATTGGAAAAAGAGCACGATAATTGTTCCGATCGAATAAGGTACTGTGAGGCCAGCCGCTGCAGCCATATGAATGAAGTAGTATTTCATTTCTAATCGAAAAAATTGTGTTTCAAAAGAAAAAAAACCTTTTTGTTTTATTACATTTTTAAATTGAAACTTTTATATGGCCCACTCTATACAAATAAAAAAAGACACGAATTTTTGTAAAATAATGAACGTTAACAGGTATAAAAAAGAAGAGCGTGTGTGCTCCATTTAGTCGTCTGAAAACGTAACAAATTTAATAGGTTTTCCAGTTTTATTTTTATTTTCAATTCTTTTTTTTTTGTTTTTTGTTTTTAGAACTCAAAATAAAAATGAACGAAATTTTTAAAGCAAATTCTACAAGCTTTTTTTAAAGCCTGCATCCTGTTGCTATATTTTTCGCTGCATATCATGCCTACAACTGAAATTAAATTAATTTCATGCGAATTGTTAAATAAACTTTCCGTTTTTTTTCCATTTAATTTTGAAAAATATTCATGCGTTTTGCAAAAAAAAAAAAAAAAATACAACAACAACAACAAAATTTATTAAATATTCAAACCACGATAGAAGTTTTCCTTGCATAAGAAACTTTTCTTTCTTTCTTTTCCACAAGGTGCTTTTAGTTGTTGGTTGCTTCTGCTGCTTTTGCTTCTGCTCCTCTTGTTGCTTCAGTTTCTTCTTGCATTTTGTAGTTTCGTAATATTTTTCGTTTGCACTTTTTGATTATTTTTATTTAAAGTTCAACAATTACTTTCTTTTTCTTATTGTTGTTGTTGTTGTTTTGGTTTTATTTTTTTTATAAGAATTGTTAGCATTTACGCAAAAGTGATTTTAATCAAACCAACTGAAAATAAATTATATCTGTAGGTTTGTATGTAGAGAACTATGTATTTCGGGTTTTTGTTTTTCTTTATTTTTTTTTTCTTTTTTTTAAGACAAAAGCACTTTATAAGGCATAACATTAACTCTGTATATTTCATTCTGAGATTTAAAGGTGGCCAGCTTGTTTAGTTAGTTTAGTAAGTATTTAGATCTAAAGACTTAGATAGTGCTTCCTATCTTTAAATTTTAAATTAAACAAAGTGTGTATGAAATAGAAGTCGCCGTAGTCTAGAAGGTAGTGTGTTGGCTTATTAAATGTAAAGCCCGGGTTCGTATCCCAGGTCAGACATCAAAGCGAAATATGAAAAAGTATTTCTTCGGCGACTTCCTCTCAGCAGATTTCTGGCAAAAACGTTGAGAGTTCGGAGGCGACTTTAAACTGAAGATTCATCCATTCCACATGCAGAAAATTAACACACACACACATAAGTGGTGTGAGAAGCTAGGCCGTAATCTTGACTGAAGGGTTGCAATGGCCAATTATGTATGTATGTATGCGTAATGAAATATTAAGGAAATTTTTTATTCGTTTGCTGCCATTATGTGTGGAATATACAACCCTTCAGTCAGTATTGTGACTTCGCTTCTCACATCACTAATGTTGGGCGTGCGTTACTTTTATCCACAAGTGGTGGGACCTACAGTCTAACGTAGAATTCGAATTACAGATTTTTGAGAAACTTTTCATGGCAATTTTATTTATTTCACAGAATTTTTTCTCAACAATTTGCTGACTTGTGGTCGCTGAAGAAATATTTTTCAAATTTCGTTGTTGGAGATCTGACCTAGAGTTTGACCCATGGTCTCACGCCCATTAAGTCAACACACCATACCTATTAAACTACGACGACTACTGCTAAGTAGGTGGAATATAACATCATTTAAATGTTTGGAGCGAAATTTCCAATTATCTATGACTCCGGCGCATAAATCAGAGTGATCTTAAGCGCCGTGATCTAATAGGTAGTGTGTTAGGTTATTAGACGGAAAGCCTTTGTTCGAGCCCCAGGCCAGACATCAAAATAAAATACAAAAAGCAGATTTCTGCTAAAAACGTTGAGAGTAAATAAAATTGCCATGAAAAGTTTCTAAGAAAATCTGTCATTCGGAGTTGACTTTAGACTGCAGGTCTCGCCACTCATGTATAAAATTAACACACACAATATAAGTGGTGTGGGAAAGTAGGTCGCAATCCTGACTGAATGTTTGTAATGACAAATTATGTATGTATGTATGTGACCTTAAGCGCTGACATGTGTTATGTTAATTTTGAAAACCCCTGTGGCTTGTGGCTAACTCCCATATACCTATTGCTTAAGAAAACAGCACAAGAAAAAGTTAAACAAGGTCAAATCATCATGCTCGGTGGCCTCATCACTCAGACGTGATATGATCATACCCTCAAATATTCGATGTTGCATAAGCGCTGTAGTACATAGTACTGCCCTGCTGAGTCCGAAAGTCATTGATATTCAGATCATTCAACTCATGCCATAAGAATTTGGTAATTAACGTAACACTTGTGGCCTTTCATTGACTGGCCAACGTCATTCACAAAGAAGTATGGACTGGTGACACCGTTAGCGTAATATCCACACCAGAGGTCAGCAATGGGTATTCAGAAAGATGAGTAGATTCAAATCATACTCATAATTTCTAATACTTATACACATTCATACTTACTTCAATGTCATCCTCATTCTACTCATATTCAAAGTTTGAAATACTCATGGTACTCTCCTTTACTCAACATTTACAAGAACCACAAAATAAGTATGATTCGCGTACGAACACTACAATACTCACAAGAAGGTTGTGTGTTTGATTTGCTCGCTGTCTTTGTCTTTTTCTTTCTTCTTTTTTTGTACATGCAATGATTAAAATCACTCGAATCATTTATGAGTATTATAAGCATTTTTCTAAATTTATGAATCTGAGTGAGTAGTATGAGTATACTACATATTTCGAATGTTATGAGTTTGATGTCGACGTTGTATTCATACTCATTGCAACTTATAGTTATAAATCAATGTTGTACTGAGTACGAATGAATCAGAGTAGTTGGATTTCAATAATATTGACTCACTCATACTCAAAATTTTATGAGTACTTATGAGTAGCGAAAAAGCGATTCATTGCTGATTTCTGATCCACACCAAACAATGACTGTTTGTGAATGCATTGGACGTTCTTGGATCCCAGGCAAATTGGCATCGAAAAATTCAGAAAATGTTGCTTCCTCGCGTACCCATTTATTCCGAAAAGTGCCTTATACCAGAAGATGATTTTTCAATGAGAATTAGGGTCACATGTTAATTGACAAAATTTTCATCGAAAAATCATATTCAGCGATGAGGTTCATTCATTTCGGGAAGAATGTGTAGCTAAACAATCAAAATTGTCGATTCTGGAACGATACCAAGCCACAAGGGTATCAAGAGTGTTCATTACATCTCGCTTGTGGGGATTTTGGGATGGCGAAGTTATTGGTGAGTTATTGGTCGATGATTGATGACTTCTTTTGGCCCACCGAGTTGTGTGGATTCTTTAAATCGCACTTGTATGCCAATAAAACTACTATGGTCTCCAAAGTTAACATAACCCAGTCCATTGGTCAAATTCAAATGTGGTAAATTCATTGTAATTTCTACGATATTTAGGCATAATAACAACAGCAACGTGGATCTCTAGAACTGCAACAATGTGGAACCCATAGAAACATAATTAAATAGGAGAAAATGACGATAGTCGGCAATGCTATTAGAGAGAGTGAAATCGTTAAAGCTTTAGAAGCCGTGGACAGCCAAGAGACAGATGAAGAAGGTAAGATAGTCTAAGAGCTAAGACTATGCAGGCTTATGACATAGTGAATTATGGAAGCCATAGGAAAAGAAGTCGCCGTGGTCTAGTAGGTAGTGTGTTGGCTTATTAGAAGTGAGGCCTCGGTTCAAACCGCAGATCAGGCATATCCAGCAAAGCGAAATACGACAAAATATTTCGTCGGCGACTTCCTCTCAGCAGATTACTGCTAATAACTCTGAGAGTAAATAAAATAAAATTGTCATGAAAAGTTTGTCAAAAATCTGTCTGTACTCTAGGTCTCACCATCCATGTATAAACATTAAGGCACACATAAGTGGTGTGAGAAACTAGGTTGTAATCCTGACTAAAGGCTTGTAATGAGCAATTATATATAGGAAAATAAATTTACATGAAAAAATTATTTTCTGAATTCATTTCATGATATCTGGCATCACTTGCTACCCACCAACTGTAGCTATGTGGCATAACACTTGCAAACATTACGATTCTACGTTAAAAACTTTGCCTACAACATTTTAATTTGCTGAAGAATGTTGGCTAAAATCATGAAAATTTCTTTCTTTTTTTGCCACTTTTTTCCATGGTTTTTGTTTTTTTTTTTATTCACTTGCAAACATTTCAATGCATTAATGCAGGTTTACTTAAGTAATTTTTTGCGTGGAGAAAAACTTTCTTAACATTTTCCAACACTCTCCAACTGTTTCTTTCTACTACATTCATACACACATACACACTTCATCATTTTATAGACTAACTAAAGGGTACTTAACTTTGGTGGCAAGTTAAAAGAGTGAATGAGAGAATAAAGAAGGGAGAGGGTAGGTACGTAGGTAGGTATGGGAAATAATTGATATGATAAACGTTAGTTTGAAGAGGTTAAAACTTTTTTAAGTATATATTTGCTTTGCTACGCGAAAAGTTTTTTGCGAAAAATTAACCACCAAATGGAATTCGAAAATGTAAAATAAAGAGAAAAACGAATTTTGAGGAAAAATGTTAAGCAAACAAAAAATAAAAATTCTGTGAAAATTATTTTAAGTATCATAAAAATTGTATTTTTTTCTCGACTTTTCTTAGTGATTTCTTTAATGATTTAATTTAAATGCATTAAAAATGTACGTCTGGAAAGGAAAGGAGCAGTATGAAAGGCACGAAACAAATAAATATTTTCTTAACTCTTTATGGCTTTTCATTTTATATTGTGTTTGGCATGATCTTATAAGATGACCACAAATATGTACAGCTGAAAACCAATCACAACGTGTTTACCTTTTTCTTCTTGGTTTTATCGCTAACTAAAGGTAAGCAAAATAAAAATCAACATAAAAATCGTCTTTATTGTACGTATGTTAACGTAAGCAAATTTGTAAACTCATGTTTCTATTATAAACTAATATTGGTTAGGGTAAAAAGTAAATTCGTTTTTGAAAAATAATTCAATTAAATTTTGAAAGCATTTAAGCAATTTTAATATTATTACGAAAATGGAAACGGTGTAGTGTCATTTCACATTAAAGCAATAAACAAAAGCCACACAAACACAAACATATCAAAATTTAATTAAAATCACTGGTGGTAATTTTCATTTTCCACAATAAAACTAAAAAGTTGTTGAATTCTGTCGTTAAAAAAATTTAATTTGAAATGAAAATATATCAAATAGGAACATAAAAACATAAGCATCATTATTTAAAAATATTTTCTTTAATTTTCTTACCTTTCAGGCGAACAAAAAATTAAATTTTTAAAAATCGTAAAAAAAGGATATATGGGCTACTCTGAAAGTATGATAGCTAATGCCAAACTATTTATACAGTATTATTTCTTACATAAAACTACAAGTTGTGCGATAAAAGTTTCACGAAAAAGGTTAAAATTTTCGAAGAAAAAATTAAGATAAATATATTTTTTTTTTGTTTCAATTCCTTCTCAAATGCCTTCTTCCTTCCCGTGGCATCACAATGGGCCTCAATGCGTGCTCAAGTGAGCTTTGTGATAACAGAGCTACCACTCCGACCTAACCTTCTCAAAAACCATAAATATTGTATTATTTACTATAAAACTTCACAAAATCTTTAAAAGCTTAAAAAAATTATATACACAATACCAAAGAATCTCTAGGGAAGTCGTATGTATCAAAAATGATACATTAGATAGAATTATGAAATTTTTGAATTTTGTAACCTCTTTTTAAAATTTCTTTCTTTATTTGGTTTAAAATAATGCCGATAATAATACTAACGAATTAAAAAATATCAGGCATCTAACTTTTTATGAATTAAAGTTATGTAGTCTAAAAAATTAAAATGTATCATTTTCGATCTACGGTTAAACAGAGAAATAACAAAGAAAAGCAATTGTTGTTGTTTACATCAAGTTGTGAACAGTGGCACACAGAAATTTGCAAATAATAAAGCATTTTAATTCAAACTAAACACAAATTTATTTTAATTTTATTTGCAATCTATGAGCTCATATTTTAAACGTTTTTAAAAAGTATAAACGTAACAATATTTTAAACAATTTTTTAATGCAAATGGAAATAACTCTTTCCCTTCACTAATATTTACCATACTTTCTCTGTGTGTTTTAAGTCTTTCACAAGCTTTTGCAGGTTTTTCCTTTTAAATCCCTGCTGCTGCTGTTGGCTGTTTGTTTTCTTAATACCTTTTCTTTGGCTTGCACTCTGCCCTTGAGTCACTGCTACCTTACCAGCAACAACACATCCTGTAGTGTTAGTCCCTTAAACCCTTTTAACAACGTATCAATGCTTCATATCGTTTTACCGGCGGTAATATGAAGATGAAAATAAGCTGACATGTGTTATTTAAATACCGCTATCGCCACTATCACCAGTTATTTTTTTAGCATCTTTTCTCAATTGTTTTTCCTTTCCTTTTTAGAAAGTTTAACACAGATTGCGTTTGTTTTTGTTATCAATACCTAAAAAATTGCGCCTTCTCTCCCTATCTTTTATGTTAAAGGGAAAAGCATTTTCTTTTTATGTGCTGTGCTTTTTTTGCAGTTTTAACCCTTCCCAATATGATACCAATAAATTTAATGGCTTAGAAGTTATACCAGATCCAATAACTGTGTAACTGTGAAGCATATGTTGTTTGCAGAAATAAGGGGAGCAATAAGCTTGCTAAAGCTATCAAATTATTACTAGAGAGCTTTAAAATATTACCGCATAAAACTTATCCAGTCCATAAGTTTTAAACTTTAAACAATACAAGGGTGTTGAATCATCTCACATAAGCCGTAATACTCAAGGGAGAAATGTGCTTCTAGGCGGGAGGGAAAGTTTAGATGTTGAGGGACATTTTTAACATTAAATTTTTAGAAAAATTAAAAAGAAATTATTTGTCGTATTCCCGAAATATATTTCTGAGCATCATATTGTTAAGTTTTTACTTTTTAAAAACGTTTAAAATATAAGATCGTAGATTGCAAATAAAATGAAAATAAATTTGTATTTAGTTTTAATTAAAATTCGTTATTATTCGCACAATTCTGTGTGTCACTGTTCACAACTTGATGTAAACAACAACAATTGCATTTCTTTGTCATTCCTCCGTTTATACCCTTTGCATAAACAATAATAATCAGTAAACAATTATTCTACAGACCTATGTGACGGAGATCTTTAAACCACGATTAATGTCTTCAAACGCATCGTGTCTTCACACAAGACTGAGTGAACTTCACTAACTCAGTTGCCCGCTTTGCTTTGCCTTTTATTTGGCAGGGTAAACAGTCTGTTGAATGTTCTTGAAGACGAACGTTCATGACTTCGCCTTCTCTAAATCTGTATAAATATAAACATCGTTGTTTACATTCATTATTGTTGTTTGTGTATTTTGTTTACATTTATTCTTTTAGTGTTGTTTGTGGATTTTTGGTTTACTTGCTTACTTACTTACGTACTTACTTACTTACTTAATTGGCCATTAACAAACCGATTAACGGATTTCGGCCTGCCGCAACACATCCTTTCAGGTACCTCAGCTTCTTGCCTGTTGGTCAGACCAATTTATGACAGGGATTCCTCGATTTGGTACTTCCAACGAATAAAAGGTCGTCCTCTTCGCCGACTTCTGCAGATCGCCGCATCAAATACTCTTCTCGCCGGAGCATCCTCCTCCATTCGAATGACATTGTCGAGTCAGCGCAGTTACTGGATGTTAATACGCTGCACAACGTCTATGTCTTTGAGGAGGTCATATAGTTCACTGTTGGATCGGTTGCCGGTACTCATCGCCAACTCGCACTGAATCGAAGATCTTACGTAGGACTTTTCTCTCGAATACTCCCAAGGCTGCTGAATGAGTGCTTAATACGGTCCATGCCTCTGCGCCATAAAGAAACACGGGTAGGATGAGCATCTTGTAGAGTATTAGTTTTGTCGTACGAGAGAGGTCTCTGTTACTCAATTGCCTATTGAAACCATAGTAGCACCTGTTGTCAAGAGTGATTCTGCGTTTGATCTCCAGACTGACATCATTTTTGGTGGTAACGGCTACATATAAAGATAAATATATTCCTTGACTGTATCAAAAGTATAGTTATCAGCCATACTTACTTGTTTACCATTTTTATTATGCTGGGTTTTGTTGTTATATTAAGCAGTACGATAATTTGTAGACAGGTTTGTTTACTGCATTGTTTTGTTTTTGTAGCATTTCTTTATAATTTTAATGCTAAGATATGTAAAAGTAAAACACTAGTATCTGGAATTTTCATTTTCGTAACAATATTTTCCTGCCTGTTGTGATAGTATTTTCCCTACTTATTATTACAATCCTTTAGTCAAGACTACGACCTATCTTCTCACACCACCAATGTTGTGTGTGTAGCGTCATGTCGTCTGCCAATGACTATCTTATCTAATCATGTAATTAATCAAATGCCTTTTTGTTAGTTCTCCTAATAAAATTTTAAACATTTCAGTAAATGCTTTGTTTTAAAACAATACCTTGTATTGATTTTTATGTAATACGGCTGAAGCCTTTTTCTATCAATACCCAAATAAACGTCAATATCATTTTGCGTATATTATCGTTAATTCCTTGTAAATCTCATTTACTAACACATGAACATTGTTATCATTGTCATCATAATTAATTTATGAATTTATTTTGTGGCTCTCATAATGCTGTCACATTGACTGTGTGATTAACAGTAAATATCTTTGAAATTAATTGTTTCGTTCGTTACTCTAATACATTCTCTCACTCACTCATTCATTCACTCATTGATTCACTCATTGATTCTCTCATTCATTCATGCATTCATGCTATTCTAATAACGATACTTAATGAATTTACTTAGAAAATCGTACTCAGTGTATATACTACTTGGTGTTCATTAATACATTATTATAGATACACGGCCTATAAATGATTACAATGATTATTGTTGACTTCCCATATATTCCCACCCCCCATCTACTTACATAATCATTGGGTGGCCAGTATAATCACTATAAATATCGTAGTTTAAGAGGGTTTTACATAAATTATGTTCTTGAGTTGTTAGCTTTAAGCGATTTCATGAGTATGGAAATGAATTGTCTGTGACACATGGTGTAGGTGGTATTGGATTTGGGCACGTCAAATTGGTATTCGTTAAGCTACAAAACCAAAGACTTATATAGGGCTTCTATGAAATATTAGTTACAATAGTTTGCATTCATTTAAAAGAGATGTAAAGAGAGGCATGCGAAATGGAAAGCAGAACTTGATACAGTTTTGCCTTCGTTCATGACTGTATAAAATTCTATCATAAGCTGGTCGATCTTTGATCTTAAGGGTCAAGGGGATACTAAACGGGCTTGCTATGACTGACTTGACGGTTATATAAGAACTTCTGGTTCCCAATGGGACTCTATGGTTTATACGGATGATTCTAAGATGAGTTACAGTAATGACTGTAGTGTATTTATTAAAGGTTCTGGTCTGGCAACTGCAATGTTTTCTAGCTACAGATCGTTGGTATTTTGAGGGCGACACAATGCTTGTTGGGTGTCGGAATTTTCTCTAAGGCTGCGCTCAAGTCCCTAAAGAATGTAATTTTAACGTCCGTAAGTGTTCCTGAAGACGCCGTAGTCTAATAGGCAGTCTGTTGGTTTATTAAACGTGAGGCCGCGGTTCGAACTCCAGCTCAGACATCTCCAACAAAATGAAACACGAAATAAGCAGATTTCTGGCAAAAAGAAAACCTCTGAGAAAAAATAAAATGTCCTTGAAAAGTTTCTCAAAAATCTGTTGTTCAGAGACGACTTTAAACTATAGTTGCCGCCTTTTAGTGTGAGAAACTAGGTCGTAATCATAGCTGAAGGTTTGTAATGACCAAATATATATGTATATGTCGTTGGTCTCATGTAGAAAGGCCCTAACTCACACTTTTTTCGAAACTGATTTTTTTTGCATTTAACACAAATACACATTGGAATCACAAAAAAATCAGTTTCGAAAAAATTTGAGTTAGGGCCTTTCTACATGAGACAATCGATATGTATGTGTTGTTCCGGAATTTCCCTTGTCAGGGATATTTTGGATCATCCAAAGGAAATTCTTTATGGCTTATTGTGGAAAATTGCATTGCAGATAGGTTGGCTAGAGCCGGTACGGAGTTCGTAATATCCAATTAAATTGGAAATTTTTTAATAATTTTATGGGGAGGCTCAATCTCGTTGGGATCATGAGAGAGCAAGAGGGTACAATAATGCTAGACTCTGCTAGACGCCTATGGATAAGAAGAGACTGTGTTCTATCTCATGCGCCAGTCACCTGCTCTTGTCATAAAGAGACGGAGGTTTCTGACCTCTCACTTTCTAATATCTTGGGCCAAGATCTCTTATATAAAGATTGCAACCATAGCAAGATTTATTTTGGTTTCTGGTTAGCTTCCTCTAGGGGATGTTCGTTCTCCGGGTTTGAATATTGATTTTATTATTACAGTGAGTCTAAATACTGCCCTTTAGGGAAGTTCGTCAACTTATCGAACCTAATCTTAATCTTAAGTGTTTAAATTCTTCTGGCTCTTGTAAAGTCTTATGAAAGTTTTCTTAAAGTGCATCGTATACAATGTCCCTAATGTAAACGAATTGTTACTTTAAAGGAATTAGATGCGAAGTAATTCAGAGTTTTTCATTTCTAATACCCAATATTGTGCGAGTACAGTGAATGACAAAATATTGGATCACTTCGCTGTGCTTTGATGTGCCATTTAGATGCATAGACTTGTTATTAAATATTCTGATGAAGAGCTTTCAGTATCTCTATATGGTTTTATACATCCCACATGCATTTTTGTGCATATTCTGATCGGTTATGGACGTGAAAGAGATGATTAACAGAAATAAAGTCGTAAAATCACTGTAAGAGACAAAAGCCTAGAGGTACAACCAAATTTATTCGTGCGCACTCCTTATTTATTCATTCCTTCACTATCTAAAAAGCACCATAGGATCATTGCATTCCATAAGATCATTTATGAGCCATTCTTTTACCAAACATTTCTTCGTTTTCCATCCAGCTGCATCCACATACATACATACATACATAATTGGTCATTACAACCCTTCAGTCAAGATTATGACCTAGTTTCTCACACCACTTATGTTGTGTGCGTTAATTTTATACATGAGTGGTGGGACCTACAGTTTAAAGTCGACTCCGAATCCAAGATTTTTGAGAAACTTTTCATGGCAATTTTATTTTCTCTCAGAGTTTTTGTCAAAATTCTGCTGAGAGGAAGTCGCCGAAGAAATACTTTTTGTATTTTATTTTGATCTCTGGCCTGGGGCTCGATCCCTGGCTTTACGTCTAATAAGCCAACACACTACCTACTAGACCACGGCGACTGCATCCAGTACATTTAAACTTCTTCTTCATCTGCACGTGTGCCAGTTTTTAAAGAAGTCTGACACCTAGGAAAACAGAGTACAACATTTGTTGTATGTGATAATTTTATACAGGCGCTACAGGACCAACTGTTTAAACTCGACTCCGAATGACAGATTTTTTTGAGAAACTTTTTCATGGCAGGTTTATTTACTCTCAGAGTTTTTGTCAGAATTCTTCTGAAAGGAAGGCGCCACAGAAATATTTCTTTCTGTCTGACCTGGGGTATAAACCGAGGCCTCATGTCTAATATGCCAACACACTACCTACTACACTATGGTGATTTCAGTTAATTTAATTTGATGTTCCAAAGGCAACAAAATATCCGATAATAAAGAATTTGTATCGAGTTCCATGCCATACTTTCAAGTGGACTTATTCAGACCCTTGTCCAAGTGGAATTGCATACCCTAAAAGCTATATGCTTTGCACATAGGTACATGCTCTGTATTTTTAATTCTGTTTGTGATGCTCTTTCAAAATTGTTTCACAAAGAATGCCAATAATTTGACGAAGTAATCACACTTTTAAATTTAACCAGAATAATTTGTTCCATTTTATAATCTTGTTGAATTTAAAAGTCATTTGAAATCCAAATTTATCAAAAAAAATTATGCTTGTCTTCCATATTAAAATTCACTTAAAAAATCATTGTTTAAATCCTTTATATTTCAAAACTAATTTCAACTGTCATTGAGGTTTAGTTTTTATTTCATTTTTCCTGAAAAAAAATAATAAAAAACTCTGGACAGAGAAAGAACCACAGAAAAACAATTGTTTGTGCAGAGATAATTAATTTATAATTGTTTGCTTCTCTAAACAGGATATTTTAGACATTTGCTGCAGCATTAAACTGCATGATGTCCGTAAGAGAAACTTTAATGAGAAATAATTTTATGGCCATCAAAAATGCATAAAAAATTAAGTGACTATTATATGGCATACAATACATGAGGAAGAGAGCTTTCCCGTTTATGTGTGACACTTAAAACAATGCAATTCAATTATCATTATGACACTCTGTAACACAGGAGATAGTGCATCAAAAGAGGTAGAGACACATTCACTAAATGATGTTAAAAAAAGAATTGGAATATAATTTTAATCACGTAAAAGAAACCATCATACCTCTCGACCTCTCGCTTTTTAGGCACTGAAGAGAACGATTTATACAGTCGCCATAGTTTAATAGGTGGTGTTGACGTGATCCCGAGCTTCAAACCCGGGCTCAGACCTCAAATATGAAAAAAAATGAATTTTTTCGGTAACTTATAAAATTGCCCTGAAAAGTTTCTAAAAAATTTGTCTTTCGGAGTTGTATAGGATAGAGGAATCTCAGTAGGGAAATAGGGAGACCGCCCGGGCATTAAATATTATGCCAGACATGTGTAACTTTACTAAAATTACCTTCGTAGAGGTCTACACTCTTCATAAAGTAATTTAATATCGCCGAGATCTCTTCCAGAAGAATATTTCATTAAAAAGATTACGTTTGATAAGCCTTGATAGCAAAGCAGTATCAGATGAAGTCGCTTTTTTTAAAATTGACGTATCAGTAGTTTGTCTTTCCAGGATGGCTTAGAGTTAAGAATAGATATCTATGCGCTGATGTACTATGTGATACAAATTGTGATACATACCCCAGAGATCAGCAATGAATCGATTTTTTGCCACTCATAAGTGAATCATGAAATTCTGAATAAAATTCATGAAATTTTGAATATGATGGCAGTCAACAGTATTGAAATTCAATTACTCTGATTCATTTGTACTCCCTACAACATTTATTTATAAGTACAGGTTGCAATAAGTGTGAGTACAATGTTGACATCAAACTCATAACATTCGAAATATGTTTGTTTTATACTCATTCAGATTCATAAATTTAGAAAAAATACTTATAATACTCATAAATGAATCGAGTGAGTCTTAGTTGTTGTTGGATTTACAAAAAAGAAGAAAGAAAAAGACAAAGACATCAAACAAAGCAAACACCCAACCTCCTAGTGAGTATTATAGTGTTCGTATGCGAATCATACTTATTTTGTGATTCTTGTAAATGTGAGTAAAGGAGAGTCGAAATCAACAACACTATGCGTATTGTCAAGTATGATTACGATGAGTACTTCAAACTTTGAATATGAGTAGTATGAGTATAATATTAAAATAAGTATGAATGCGTCGTATAAGTATCAGAAATTATGAGTATGATTCGAATCTACTCATCTTTTTCAATACTCATTGCTGATCTCTGATACATACATAATTGCTCATTGCAACTGTTCAGTCAGAATTACAACTTAGCTTTTTACACCAATGAAGTCTCCGTAATCTAGTAGGTAGTGTGTTGGCTTATTAGACGTAAAGCCAGGATTCGAACCTCTGGCCAGGCATCAAGACAAAATACAAAAAGTATTTCTTCGGCGACTTCCTCTCAGCAGATTTCTGGCAAAAACTCTGAGATTAAATAAAATTGCCATGAAAAAGTTTTTAAAAAATCTGTCGTTCGGAGTCGACTTTAAAATGTAGGTTCCACCACTCATGTATAAAAATTAACACACACAACATAAGTGGTGTGAGAAACTAGGACATTGTACAATGTGTCAATTCGACCCCCGGGTACTTTACTTGGCAGAAATCTGCTGAGAGGCAGTAGCAGAAGAAATGTTTTTTCGTGTTTCCTTTTGTTGAAAATTTGTGAGCTGGTGTATGAGTCGTGATCAGGAGTCTAATAAGCCAACACACTAGCTACTAGACTATGGTGGTTACTTTTTTTTACTTACTTGTCAATTTCATCAGAATGGTTTTGATAAAACAGAGATCTGTGAACACAGAGCAGCCGCTACAAAGGAACAGAAATCAAACTGTAAGAAAGAATACTACCTTGCAGCGTCATATTGCTCAATCGAATTATGTTCATATGTTGATCCTTAACTAGAACACTATGGATGTATCGTATAAGCCTTGCAACCATTTTAAATTAGTTTTCTAAGCGCATTTAAAGCTTAAAAATAGTTTTTATTTTTATTTATTTTTTTTTTCAACACAATAGTGTCATAATTCCTCTTTAGTTCAGCAATAAATTTCGATTTTATTACCGTTTTGAAAACTAAAAATTGCATGAGTGTGTGTGTGTGTGTGTTTGTGTTCATATTAAAACTATTAAATTTTTTTTTTGTTATTTTCAAAAAACAGAAGAAAAAAAACAAGAGAGAATCTAAACAAAATACAATTTTTTAATAAATCCATAAAATGTCATAAAAGCCATGTAGAAAATCCAACATACAATACAAACATAATTGCAAAATTTTTAGTTTTCAATAACATAACATAACAGCAATAACAATACGAAAGCAAAAACAATAGAAACAAAAAGAAAATGCTACTCTTGTAATTCTCTTTATTTTTGTTTTTTTTTTTGTTTTTTTTTTTTGGAAAATTTGATAACAGTAATTCGTAGTGTAAACCAACTAGAAAACCTCAGGTGTATAAAAGTTATTCATGCTCCAAAAACTAGACAGGAGGGGAAGACAGAGGGAAAAGGGGCTAATGGCAACTAACTGCATACATACATACAAACAAACACACACAGTCATTCACTAAAATGGTTTATAAGTCAATTGATAAAGTTTGAACACCTTTCTTTCCTTTCCACAGCCATAAACCTAAAAACTAACACACACTCGTGTACAAACAAATAAAAAAATTATTATATTGACGATGATGTGGATGAGGATGATGTTCATCAGTATTCATCCTGGATGAAGTTCATAACGGTAAGTGATGCAATAAAACATTTTTTAAGTGTTAAAGTTTTATGAATTTTTTAATTTTTTTTCTTCTTGTTGCTTTTGTTTTTGTTTTTTTGGTGTAGTAGTTGTTGATATTGTGAATGAGCAAATGAATATTAAAAATATTATTCGTATTGAACAGTGAATGGCAAAAGTAAATACACAGTATAATATAAAAAATATGTAATAAAGTCCAATCGCATAATCTTCGTGGCTTAATGGCAATCTAGCACGAAAAAAATTGTTTTTTCATGGAAACTTGTCTTAACAAAGTTATCAAATGTCATGTAGAAGGATAACGTGGTAGAAAAAGAAGGAAGATCTCTGGGCTTGTAATCATTCAAGAATAAAATTCAACTCATGCTATGATTACAGCCGGATGACCATAGGCCACTAGAGCAATAGGTCTTCAATGCTGATTTTTTTTTACAAAATCTTCTCAGTTTTTTTCACTCGCTTGTCACTTCCATTAGCAAAATTTTTACATACTATGGATTGCGAAAATCCATAGTATCTGAGAAACTTGACTGTTTGCTATGAATTATGGTCACAAGGTGTCAATGGAAGAATAAAATAAACCTTGAAAGAATCGGCCAGTAGTACATATTATGCACTGCATGGTGCTTAGATTAGGTTAGTTTAGGTGGCGGACTTCCTCCAAGGAAAAGGTCCCACTTAGACCAGTATTTAGGTCAGTATTTAGGCCCATTGTGATACCACAATTAATTTTCCCTTGTTTTCAATCATTCCCTAGATAAAACAATCCTGAATCCAAAATAAAGCGTGGTATTGCAGCAATCTTTATATTATAGAGCTCGGTGAACGAGGTCAGAAAATGAAAGATCAGAAATCTCCGTCTCTTTATGACAAGAGCAGGGCACTGGCACATGAGTCCAGACAGGAAGACAGTCTCTTCCTCCTCCACAGGTTCTGCAGAAGCCATTAGTCGGAATAACGAATTTTTGTTATGCCTACCAAAAGAAAAATGGCCCGTAAGAATCGCTATTCAATTACAGAGATGGATCAGACCTCTTTTTGTCCACACATCTCCAGCAGAGTCTGATAATATTGCACGTACCTTCCTGCTGCCAACAAGATTGAGCCTTCCCTTAAAGGGAGTGGTCAATGTCCAATTAAACGAAGCAATGGGAATATTTATGCCCTGTTACTGTCGGAGATTGCTAGCTTCGCACCGGCCCTGGCCAGCTTATCAGCAATGCAACGACGTCCCTGTTTAACTGAACGCATATACGAGTTGCCTTTGAACAATTCGAAAGTTCTCTGAGAGATCCTTGGCATTCATGGACAAGAACGGGCGTTGAAACCACATTTGTTAGGGACTTAATTGTAGCTTGGTTATCCATGTAAATGAGTGGTGCTCAAACACATACTATCATAGTTTTAGTTGTGTTGGTAAAGCAGCGGAGAACAAAATTCAACTTAATTTTTGAGAATCGTACACTGGGAAAATAAAAAAAATAAAAAATTTGTTTATTGTGTTGCGTGTATGTTATTACATGATGAACTTATGTGTGTATGTATGTATGTATGTATGTATGTATTGATTAATATATTTATGTATGTATGTATGTATTGATGAATATATTGATGTATGTATGTATGTATTGATTAATATATTGATGTATGTATGTATGTATTGATTGTAAATTATTGTAATTTGGTACGTCCGTTTCTTCAGCCAAGAATTTCAAAAAAATTTCTGCTTTTAATTGCAATAATTGGAAGGATAGGGCTCCCTTTAATGTTGTCGAAAAATCCATGGCTAGCCTCGTAATGTCTTTTTACAAAAAAAAAGAATTACGACATAAAGAGCGATAACACACAATACATTGTGCATTTCCATCCATGTTCTCTATAAAATGGAAATCATATTCCCAATTTTCATCAAACATTTTGCTGCGTGTATTTGTAAAAAACAAAAAATCATTCGAAAAAGTTGCGTAGCTAGGTCTTGCTTCATCAAGCGCTAAACATCAACTGAATTGATTTTGTTCTCTGAGTTCAACACAAAACAACAAACAAAGCAACAAACACACGACCATTATAAGAAACCACACAATTAGGCTTATAGTGTACGTGTATCAATGCAGCGTCAGCAGAATTTTCTTTACCTATCACTTGTGATAGGAAATTTAGATTTTGAGCATCACTGATGTAAATCAAAAGATTTTCAGGGAAAATCCCACCGCTTAACAAGCATTGCGCTGCTTTCAAAATTGCCATGACCTCCGATTAGAAAACACTTGTGCAGGTTTAATATCTGGATCCTTAATAAAGACAACACAGTCCACCCTATCACTTATCTTTGAGCCATTAAGGTAAACTCCAAGGGTCTTTTATTGGGAACCTCCGTTTTCTTATATCAAAACTTTCTAGTTGGAATTTTAAAATCGAATGTTCTATTCAGAAAATTATAAGGAATCGTTTAAACGATCCTAGTGTGTATATGTCTGCCCGGAATAGCAGCATGTCTATAGTCCAGATTGCATCAGAATTTGACTGCACTGAGTCTTACTTGCACCAACTCAACCCTCTGCCTTCGTAGGACGTCAGAGGGGAGCCTTGGTTTGAAGTCGCCGTAGTCTAGTTGGTAGTGGGTTGGCTTATTAGACGTGAGGCCACGGTTCAAAACCCAGGTCTGACATCTCCAACAAAACGAAATCTGAAAAAATATTTCTTCGGCGACTTCTTTTCAGCAGATTTCTGACGAAAACTCTGAGACTTAATAAAATTGTCACGAAAAGCTTCTCAAAAATCTATCGTTCGGAACCGACTGTTAACTGTAGGTGCCGATACTCATGAATAAAATTAAAACACACAATATGGGTGGTGTGAGAAGCTAGATCGTAATACAGACTGATGGGTATTGTGTATGCCTTGGTTGTAGTGAAATAGTACAGCTAGCTGCCAGCGTACTCTGTCCATTAGTAGATAGTTGGATTGGTGTTTGTGCACCATCCACTAAACATGTACCCCGTAGAGCAAAGTTGGCTCTTTTTAAAGACATTTCTTGCATTAAAATACTTTTTATAAACTTATTACTGTGATTTAATTTATTGACCTCCCTGAGGAAGTCTGTTTGGTCTTGAACGAATTAATTAAAAAAAAGCGTTCTGCGTTAACTTTTAAATTTTCCGTTAATATTTCATACCAATAGTAACCTTGTAATATTTAAATGAATAATTCAAGCTGGTAAAACATTGGCCCAACACCGCACGTTTCGTGGTGTAGTGTTTTGGCATTGGAGTCGTTGTTGAATTATGGCGGAATATTTATTATTTATTGAAAAAAGAAATTTCTGTTGTATTTATTATAACATTTCCTTATGTGAATGTGAGTGTGTGTGTGTGTAGTTGTTTTTACAGCTTTTGAGTTTTTATTGAAAAAACATTTTTTTCTTTGCCTTTTGCAGGATTGTATTTCTCTTTCTTTCTTTCTTTCTTTTTTCAACAAACTTGCTTTTAACAGTTAAAACAAAACTTTGTTAGTTTTGTCACTTTGTTTTTATTTTTTTTGTTTTCTTGTTTCTTTTTGTTTTCATTAAAAAAGTAAAAATTTATAAAATTTTTGCTTTGAGTTCCTTTTTTTTAATAAAAATATAAAATTACAAAAACAAATAACATGGAATTCAATCCGCATATAAGTTGTACACAGTAATACACAGACAAACATTGAAGCGAATATTTTGTTTTGTATTGGAATACATTTTGGTCATATAGATGTGCCCTTGCACGTCTCTTGTATTGAAAAGAACGAGAGAAACAAAATCACAGAAATACAGAAATAAAGTTAAAACGTACCACTACATGTACAGCAGAAGCAGCAATAACAACAAACACTGCTGCTACAACCATGAGTAGATGATGATGATGACTTTTTACTTTGCTGTCGCATAAAACCAATATTTATTCTGTTAATATTTGTTCGACACTGAATTGCACATGTGTGTGTGTATGCGTTTTTGTATTGTGATTAAAAAAAAAACAAGAAAATGCAAAAGAATACGCGCAGATATATACATATATGTATGCGCGTGTGTGAGTATTTTTAATATTTACAAAGTATAGGGTTACATCAGTGACTAACTATTGCTTATACATAGTTATACTTAAAATATATTCGCGTATATTTAAATAAACAACCATATACACAAGCACTCACACTCACTCACTCACACATGCCCATGTGAACATAGTGATTTTTATTAAAAAAAAACGAAAAACGAAAATTCTCTTTCCATGAATGTATACGAATGTGCATAAGAATATTTATGCTTGAACGATTTGCACTCATACATTTAAATATCAACCATTTACATTAAATACAAACATACTTTTAAACACGCATACATGCATACATATATACATGCACATGCGGAAAGCAATGCACGCGTGTATAAGCTAAATAGATAGTAGAGGGGTATTGGTATTGGAAAGAAAAATTAGCACTTAAATATACGGGCCTAAATTTATTAGAGCAGTAGGTGGTGGCATCAGGAATCGGTGGGCATAGCTAAATCCTTAAGGCTATTGTATAACTGCAGCGTCTTCCACACGGAAGTGGTGGAAATTCATGCTGCAGCGGGAATTATAAAAGACGTTTATATCATCTCGACTATTCAGTTGTCCTTTAGAGAACCCGAGGGTGCCTATGGTGACCAGTGAGGTCCTCTCGAGGGTTGACGCAAATCCTTATGGGAGTATGCGTTCAGAGCCAGGTCGGACAGGAGTCATCCCAACTAAACATGCATCACCAACTAAATGGCGACAATAATCGAACGTACTTGAAGACCCGCCACATATTTAACGGAACGGAGGCGTCTGAAATATAACCCGAAAGTCATTTCGACCGGTTTCCATTCGGTGTACTCAGGTAACAGAATGCAACAAACGTCAGCCCACTTGCATCGTTCTCAAAATCGATATTCCATACATAGTCCAGGTCAAGCCGAATCGCCAATCTTGCTTTCTCACATTAGCAAGTTCCCAGCGTATGCTGAGTACCAGTACCCGGGGAGCACCAAATCTAAGATACGGAGGCTGTGAGCTGCTTGGTATATACTTGCAAGGATAGCACTGGGCTTCATCAAGTTGAAACCAATCAGTGGCGTTGCCTTGTAGTTACATGCCCGCTCCCCAAAGGTATGCGTATGACACTCGTAAATATATCCACGAGATCGCAGATTGATATGATGTTCATTTTACATAAGTATCGGCATGTGATGCTATTTCGGGTATACTACAAAGCAGATGGACTGACCACATGTGGTACAACCCTTGAACTCTCCAAAAAATTTGAAATTTTTTTGACAATAGAATTAACCACTTCATCAATGTCAGATGCACAGCTTCGTATACCGGCATAACGGCCCAGTAAATATGGCGAAGGCTTGACAGAGGGCGCGCAAAAAGTCTTCTCACGCAAGCTGCATAGATTTTAGGCATTTGACAAATGACTCTTGCAGGAGCTGCCGAGATAAGAAAGGGGACAAAATTGTACATAAACTGCTGGGCACATGACCAAAACTAAGTCAAAGGAGAAAGTAACACCTTAGTGTCTACTATATGAATAATTTTAGCGGAATATGAGTGATTGATAGAGAAAGTCGCTTCATTGGAAGGTCCGAATGGTTAAACGGTGGTTTCGTTTAGTTCTTACGTTACTATCCAAGCCCTTTGGGTATAAAACCAACTCTACTTAACTACCTATACTTCATGAAAATTTCCAATTCAATATTTGCGAATTGAATATTGTTGAGCTTGTAGAGTAGCAGGTATTATGTTGGCTTATTAGACATGAGATTACGCATCAAACCCAGGTCAGAGTCTCAGCAGATTTCAGGCAAAATCTCTGGGAGTAAATAAAATTTCCATGAAAAAGTTTCTCAAAAATCTGTCGTTCGGAGTCGACTTTAAACTGTAGCTCCTGCCACTCATATGTAAAATTAACACACACAACATAGGTTGTGTGAGAAGCTGGGTTGTAATCCTGACTGAAGGGTTGTAATGATCAATTATGTACATACATAAATTATGTACTATGTATGTAAAATCCTTTGTAGTAGCGATAGAACAGTGAAACACAAGGCATATCGTTCCGATGCTCCAATCAGTCAACAGAGTTGAATACCCTACCCTTCGTCCTCTGCTGAACGCTGAGAAAAAAAGACCTCGAGGCACCGGCCCATACATGAGAGTCGTATTCCATTCTCGGTCGGACATTAATGGTGTAAATAGGAAGAAGGTCAGATGAAGTAAAGTCTTAAGAAACCGAGGCACTTGAATGCTGTTTGTAGGACTGACATAACATAAGTTGTGTGAGAAGCTGGGTTGTAATTCAGACTGAAGGGTTGTAATGACCAATAATGTATGTATAAATGTATGTATGTATATAAATATATATGTATGTTGGTATGATCAAATCATAAACATGATCTCTACAAATAATTTCTCTAGGCATGTAATATGTGTAGGATCCTTCCTGATCTAAATACGTACCACCTTAGTGCAATAACATTTGTGATTTCAAGCAATCACACAGGCACTATTGTACACACACACATATGCTCCATATATATGTGTATATTGGTATGTTTGTTTGCTTGTGTATCCATACATACATATAAAATCGGTAGATCGCCATGTTATTTTATAGTTTTTATTTTAAATGCTGTTTGTCTTTTGTATGTATTTTTCTTCTGTATACGAAATATCATATTGCAAGTGTATGCACGTCTCTGTGTGTATGTATGTATGTGTGCATATGTGTATTTTTCGTTTTGCATCTGACAACCGCAATGTATTTCCTTGTGGATTAAAAATTGTGGAAATTGTAAAAACCAGCAATAAATTGTCATTTGCGAGAGAAAAAAAAAACCACTTCCAACAGAGTGTCCTTCTATACTTCTCGCTACACAAAAATACATACAACAGAAATAAAAATAACAACAATAACACAACACAATAATAAAAGCGAAATATTACAACAATTTGAATGGTCTCCGTCTCCATCTCAGTATCAGTCGCTGCCATTGTCGTTAGTGGAGACGAAATTGTACTGAAAACAGATTTTATTTCTTTACACGCTATATGGTCGTATGTATTGGTGATTTTTCTTTTTATTTGGCTTTTTCATGAACAACAATTTCTCTTGATATTTATTTCTGTTTGTTTGTATTGTTCTTGTTGTTGGTGTTGGTGTTGTATTTTGTATGATATTTTAGTTGTTATAATTTGTATCGTTTTTAGTTATTCAGCGTTAACTTGTTTACCCATGGTTACGAATTTTGTTTTATTAAATCGGGTTTAATGATTTATTGATCGGCGAAGATACATACATATGTAGCAACAATGACTTGGGGTAAGCGTTGTGGCTGTGCCACAGTAAGATTTTTGCAGAGACAAGCTCTGGATATAAATATTTTTGCAAAACTATACCACGCTCTGTCTTAACAATTAAAGAAATTAAATGAAAACTTCATATCGAACTTTAAAATGTCAAAGAGAAGATCGTTAGGACTTGGAAGTCCTTGCACCCTTAGAGCAAGCAAATAAAAGAAAGATCAGACAGCGTTACCTCTTGCAAATAGCTCAATGAGCAAGGAGCCTTTCACAAAGTGCATTGTTTCTTGAAAACCTAAGTGCTGCTAAAGCCGAGCAATCAACCGTATTAGAACACATACATACATACATAATTGGTCATTACAACCCTTCAGTCAGGATTACGGCCTAGTTCCTCAAACCACTTATGTTGTATGCGTTAATTTTATACATGAGTGGCGGGACCTACATTTTAAAGTCGACTCCGAAAGACAGATTTTCTTTCAGAGTTTTTTTTTTTTTGCCAAAAAGCTTCTGAGAGACAGTCACCGAAGAAATACTTTTTGTATTTTGTTTTGATGTCTGATGTTAGAACAATAACGATAATAATAAGCTCCGGCTGTTATAAGCATGAAAGTATTGTGATGTTTGCTGGAATCGGCATATTTTTCAATTGTCAAAAGAAGCATTTAAGTGCCTCGGTTCCTCAAGACTCTGTTCAGCTGATCTTCTTACTATTTACACCATTTATGTCCGACCAAGAATAGAATACAACTCTCATGCATGGGACGGTGCCTTGAAGTCCCAGCCTCGAAAGTTCTCCCAGCGTACAGCAGGGGGCGAAGGTGCTCATTAACGTAGGGTAGGGTATTCAACTCTATTGATTCATTGGAGCATCGACGCAATATGGCTTGCGTTTCACTGTTCTATCGCTTCTACAAAGGATTTTACATACATAGTACATAATTGGTATGTATGTATTTACATAATTGAGCATTACAATTCTTCAGTCAGCTTACAATCTATGACGTGTTGCAGGGCGTAAAAGTTCTGATTACCTACAACCATTCGCTTTACATGGACGCTTAACTCAGTTGACAGCAGGACTCTGGTGGACATATATGGACAAGAGTTTGAACAAATTCACTTACATACGTACATAACATACATACATAATTCGTCATTACAACACTTCAGTCATTATTACAACGTAGCTTCTCACACTAATTATGTTGTGCGTGTTAATTTTATAGATGAGTGGCGGGACCTGCATATTAAAAGTCGACTACGAACGACAGATTTTTTAGAAGATTTTTTATGACAATTTTATTTACCTTCAGATTTTTTGCCAGAAATCTGCTGAGAGACATTCGCCGGAGAAACATTTTTTATTTTTCGTTTTGTTGAAGGTGTATGACCTGGTGTTTGAACCGTGGCCTCATGTCTTATAAGTCAACACACTTCCTACTACGGTAGACTTCGGTGACTAAATACAAAAGAATTTGCTCGAGCGAAATAAGGGTACGTATTCCAGAGAATTATGTATTAGTACGTAATGCTCGTCTTTCTCGCAAAGCATATCCGTTTGTGGTCGATTAGCCAGTAGATCGCACACTGCATTATAAACAAAATTCTTTGCTGAACTCTCTTCCTGCAGAAGTCTTTGCTATCACTTATAAAGAGATTCAAATCTAGTGTCCACAAACACTACTTCCTCTTTTTTCCTGCCCATAATATATTCCTCTAGTTCCAACACAATGCATTGTACTCCCTTAAGCGTTAGTCCTACAAAAAATTGAAATGCCTTCGATTGCCCTATGCTCCTTAGAGAAACTAAACTCAATAAGGAATCCTTATAATATGTAAACTAAACTGGACTTAAATATCGCTTATCACCATTCCTATAACACGGCTTTTTTATTGTAATTTTTTCCACAATATTCTATACATGCGTACGAGTACTTATTGTTCTAAAGTAGTTCAAGGATAATTTGTTTTTACATTCGCTTATTAAATAATTGATACTTCAATGTACGTACGATATCAGCGGAAATTTATTTTATATGCGTAGGTTTTTCTTTTTTTTCACTCTTTATAAATTACTTCATTTACTGGGTTACTTACAGTGTGAACAAAAAGTATAATTACAAGTTTATTTGTAAACTCAATATCTTTTAAGAGAATTCATAAACGTTGTAATAAAATCCTACGCATCATATTACATCAATATTTCGAACATAACAAGACTTAAGTCAAAAGAGATAAGCAATAAGAGATATGTGGCGAAATGTTTGAAAATGCTCGGATTTTATACATACAGTGAGCATTAAAAGAAATTGTACATTAAACAAAAATATATATGCTTTAATAAATAACGGTTATTTCTATTTTAAAATGGTTTCATTGTCACTTTTTAAAATTAAAAAAAAAAATCTTTTCGAAATATTGTCAAATTTTTTCGGGCGCTCTCCTTAAATGGTAACTGTTGAGTTTGGTGATTGTTAGAATTTTATCCATAGTGAACAGTTTCTTTTGAGGCTCACTGTATAGCCTAGCTAGAAACGTTTTGAACTAGTTTTACTATTCGTCTTGCTAAGGTAAACACTGCAGCTCTCTCGTAACTCTATACAGGTAACTACGAAAAGTCGACTTAACGTAATTGAGACTGTAATTAAAGCAAACATATCATTTCTAAAAGAGGATTGGGCCAGACTTATTGGTTTAAAGCCGCCATCACATACAGATTCAATCGAGCTGTGTTTGAACTACGTTTGCTTTACTGTGTTCACGTTTGGTAGGCGCTATCCCAATCACCCGGCTACATAACTCCACGACAACTTAAGCGTTATTTGCTATACTCAACTTGCTTCCTTTGGATCTTCTGCTTAAGCAGATGACAGAGGTAGTAAGGCTCAATGCCTTACTCTAGCAGGTAGTGTGTTGGCTTATTAAACGTAAGGCCAGGTTTTGAGCCCCAGGCCAGACATCAAGACAAAATACAAAAAGTATTACTTCGGCGACTTTCTCTCAGCAGATTTCTGGCAAAAACTCTGAAGTAAATAAAATTGCCATGAAACGCTTTTCAAAAATCTGTCGTTCGGAGTCGACTTTAAACTGTAGCTTCCACCACTCATGCATAAAATTAACACACACAACATAAGTGGTGTGAGAAACTAGGAGGTTGTACAATGGGTCAATTCGACCTCCGGGTACAGTACTTGTCTTAATTGACAAGTACACGTCCTCTAACCTAACATAACGTAAGGCTCAATGCAATAAAGTCATGGCCCAAACTGGCCATATTCATCAAGGTTATGCGTAATTCTGGGAAGATATATATCAAGTTGATTATATGGTTCCTTATAACTATTTGAACAAGACATTTGATTTTAGAATATGGCTTCAACCAATGGCTTCAAAATGCCATTGTGTTCAATGTTTTCTAGATGGAAATGATGGCTAATTCTTGTGGGGTAAGATTTAACCTCAATTTCCCTTGATTCACTCGTCTACTTAGGCTGCAATTAAGTTCCTATCGAACGTCTTTTAGACGCCGTAATTCATCCATGGATGCCAAAGTTTCCTCAGAGCTATTCAGGATTCCAGAACATAGTGATCTAGTATGAAATAACATTGCGACGTAAGTCGCCATAGTCTGGTAGTGTCTTGGGTTATTAGATGTGAGACGAAACAATATTTCTTCGGCAATTTCATCTCAGTAGATTTCTGGTAAAAACTCTTGAGAGTCGATAAAAAATTCCATGAAAAACTTCTCAAAAAAAAATTTGCCGTTCGGAGTCTACTTTAAACTGTAGGTCCCGCCACTCATGTTTAAGTGGTGTGAGAAGCTAGGTTGCAAATCTGACTAAAGAGTTGTAAGGACCAATTATTTATGTATGCATGTAACTAATTGCTCAACATGTTAAAGGGCACATGCGTTTCGACTGTCATAGTTTATATGGAAACTCAAAATACGTGAAATATTGCTAGACTCTGTGGGACTTATATGATTAAGACGAGAACTACGTAAAAATATGTGATTTCCGGCATTTTTCTTTATTTGTTTCCAGTTCTCTATATTATAAGTGGAGTAAGTTTAAAAAAAAGTGTGGATAGAGTGAACTAACTCCTGCACTGTCTTAAGAATCTGTGGCACTTGAATGCTTCTTTCGACTTTTGAAAAATATGATGGTTCTAGCGAAGAAACATAGAAGTTTTATACACATGATATCAAGAGCTCCGGATTCCACAATATTGAAACATGATAACAATATTAATGTCATAATGTAATGAGTTAATGAACATCTTTTGGACAATTGAGTATTCGAAGGGAACCATTAAGCGATTGCCTACAGATCAAATGCGAGTGATTCACCCATTTTATCATTGTATGAAAAATTTTCTTTCACACTTTAATACATTTTTTAATCCTCTTTCATAATAATACCCGTTATATTACTAATAATACATTTTCTTTATTTAGTTTTCATAGAAATTATTCCGTTTTTTCCCCTCCCTTCCGGTCAATATCAATTCTGGAACCAATTCACGTTCGATTTTTATTGCCTTTTATTAAAAATTCAATGTGCAGCAGTAAAGGGCAAACAATGAGCGCAAAAACAAGAAATATAAATGAGCATTAGAAGCAACAACAACAATAAGTATAACAAAAGGCACGCACATAAAAGGCTTTTGAATGAATTAAGAAAGAAAAAAGGAAAAAGAAAATTATTTCCACAAGGAATCAATAACAAAATGCTCAGAGAGAAATGAAATCGAAATAAAGAAAACGAGAATTGAAAATGAAAATGTGAAGGAGAAGGGCTTTTACTTTGTAACCAAGACTACGATAGAATTTTTTTCATGATATTAAATTAAATTCAATTAAAAAATTATTTGCTGAGGGATTAAAAGAACTACAACTACGCAACTATTATTAGGTTAGGTTGGGTGAGGAAGGCGCCGTAGTCTACTAGGTAGTACATACATATATAATTGGTAATTACAACCCTGCAGTCACGATTATAGACCTAGTTTCTCACGCCACTTATGTTGTGTATGTTAATTTTATACTAGGTGGCGGGACCTACAATTTAAAGTCCACTCTGAACGACAGAAATCTGCTGAGAGCAAGTCATCGAAGACAATTTTTTTATAAATTCGTTTCGATGTCTGACCTATGGTTTGAACCGTGGCCTTAGGTCTAGGAAGTCAATACTCTACCTACTAGACAACGGCGACTTCTCCACTAGCTAGTATGTTGGCTTATTAGACTTGAGATCTTGGTTCAAACCTCAGGTCGGACATCTCCAACAAAACGAAATATGAAAAATATTTCTTCGTGGACTTCCTCTCAGCAGATTTCTGAGGGTAAATAAAATTTGCCATGAAAAGTTTCTCAAGAAAAAAAAAAAAAATCTCTCGCTCGGAATCGACTTTAGGTCCCGTCACTAATGTATGCAATTAACACACACAGCATAAGTCGTAATCACGGATCATGTGTTGTAATGGGCAGTTACATATGTATTGTTAGGTGTACTAAACTGAGGAAATTAATACAAACTTCTCTAAAAAATGTCAGAAAATGAAAACTATTTAACAATTTTGAATTGAATTGAATATTTTCTTATAATCAAGACAACTACTTATCTGATCATATTGTAAACACAAGACGCCATGTAACTACAATCAGCACTTAATTTACTTGCCGTTAACAAAAGTTCTACGACCTCACATGCTGGCCAATGGAAGTCAAGTAATGTATCAATTATTCTCCTAATAAATATACCCCTTTTATACTTCATTTTATTATCAAGTAATTATTATGTAAACAGTCTCAATAATCTTGATTCAAAGCACTCAAATATATATACACATACACGCACACATACACCGACACATGCATTTACTTCAATCAATATTTAATAATCGGGTTATCGTTTATCCTTGTCTACTTATATTATGTTCCTGGTACAGCAGGACTTACGAGTAAATTTGTGAGATTTTAAAATATTTATAAGAGGTTCTCTACCATTGCAATGAAAGGGTGGTTGTAGGATAGGACGTGTAACACGTATTGTCTATAAAACCAATTTTAATGCACAATACTTAGAACATGGCTAATACATATTGCTGCCTTTTGTTGCTTATGGTTAATTAAACATGTAATTGAAGTCAAAGATCAAATTAGGAATTTAAAGCTTTTGTTTCTTCTATACGTATGGAAATTATTTGAAGGAAATCAGTAAATGCGAATGTAGTATTACTCTAGCGGGTCTTTCAACAACAGGGGCTTCCGAAAGTCAAATTAGTTTTCATTTATTCAGCCTGTTTTATCAAATCACCGTGGAAATATATAGTATTCAACAACGCATACAAATCATAATCATTGTATTATCAAAATGGGTTTTCTATTTGGGCAACGTATCATGCGATTTTTATAGAAAAATTCTCTTCAACGATTAGCCCCATATCTGGATGAATGGATACGTAAACAAATAAAATGATCGACTCAGCTTGAGAGTGTTCCATGCATCACCAAAAAGTCACTCTTAGGTGCGAGTTTTCTTTGAAAACGACCTTGGCTAGACAGTCACCATTAACTGCAAGCAATACAGGTTAATAACCACTTCTTTAGGACTGAATTGGATGATCAGGCCAATACGATCTGTGGTTTCAACGGGACAACGCTAAGTGTCACATAGTTGATGCCACATTAGATTTTCTACAAGAGCGATTTAAACGGCAGGATTATCGCACTTGGCGGTGATGTGGGTTGGCTACCGAGACCGAGCGATTGAACCTCGCTAGAATTTTTGTGGGGTTTTTTTAAGTCGCCGGTGAATACGACAGTGGTCCTCGAAGCCAACATAATCTATGCAATCGGTCCAATTGAGGCCGATTTAATCGTCAGACTCATGGGACTTTTCGGATACACTTCGCCTAGAGAAAACGTGACCAATGTTTAAACGATGTTGAATCCACGCATAATGGCATCGATAGATCTTTCAAACGAATGAAAAGCTGTCGATCATACACTTTGTTTTACATAAATTTAATAGAGAAAGGCTGAAGGTCTTATTTGAGGGCACCACAGGGCTCGTTTTATTCCCAACTCTATTTGTGATTTTCCGAAATGATTTTTTTTATGTTTCAATTCTATGGTATTTACTCTTTTTTTGATAATATCATTCCTACTGCTTATATGGTAGGTAGGCAGGTAGTTTGGCGAGGTAGCTTAAATATCAAAGCTCATTTGAGCAAGCCAAACTATTCTTTTTGAGCTACCAAACTCAGCGCAGGGGCTATACTGCTTTTACGGTAGTCATTTATACATTCATATTCCACCAATTATATGAACAAAATCTTAATTTGTCTGATTGTCTGAGATGGCTAGTGACTCCCAAGGCTTTGCAGACGACAAAGTTTCTATAGGAGGGACGAAGTTTGAAGAGAGCCTTTGGAACATCATTCGAAGTTGTCTTCAATGGGATTTAAAATTAATCCTAACAAAACCACACTCCCTAAATGGAAGCATATTTATCATTTTAAAGAAGTAATCCTATAGAGAATGTTGGCAAGAGATGTCTGGAAATAGTATGGAATAGAAAACTGATATGGAGGGGTCATATAGAACGTATTTCCGGAAGGGTAGACAGATACGTAGATGGAAGCAACAACTTTTATAATTTTAACAATTAAGTTTAGAATTTTATTTAAATGAATGCATACTATTTGAAAGTTTGACAGCCATTCAAAGAGTTAGCTTCAAGGAAATTACCTTAAAAATTTGCATGAAGCTGTCTTGTTTTAAACAAATGAACTTGCCAGGGAGTGCTAGATGAACCTAAAAGTTTTTGGGGAGTAGGGAAATGAGTTTAAAAAGTATAAGCCAGACTGGATAGATAAAATTTAAGCTTATGCTAAGTAATATAGACAAAAGAGATTTGTTTCTTGCTTCAGGCTATGAAATAATGTCAAAAGGATAGTAACTGACCTTCTAACTGAGTATTGATGACTCAAAGAACATGAGTTTAGAGGAATACATTCAGTGATAAGGAAAATGAATCAGCAGAATACATGCAGGGAACCTATACGGTGTGTCAAAAATTAAAAACAAACTACATTTTAACTTATGAAGTTTTAGGCAGGCAGCTGCCCTTACTGACACTGAAAAGATTTCTGAGCTTAGGTAGGACAAAATTTCGCAATATTTTAATGCCCTGATAACATACAAAATGACAAAAGACTACATACTGTTTATAACGGTAATAATATAATATCTGCATAGAATAAAAAACTTCAAATTTCATAGTTACAAAACTTCAAAGTAATATTTGCTGAAACCAAAGGATAATTTGCCGTAGTCTAGTAGGTAGTATGTCGGCTTATTAGGCGTAAGGCCACGTTTCAAAACCCAACTCAGATATTTTCGATAAAGCGTAATATGAAAAATATTTCTCGAAAATCTGTCGTCCGGAGAAATATGAAACTTTCTCTAATCGGTGCGAGAAATACTTCCAATGTATGTGAATGAAAATGCTATGCAACTCTTATGTATGGACTATGACAGGAAAGGGAAGAGTTGCTCAAAATGTATTCTATTGAAACAGTAGATTACCAAATCAAAACACTCTTCTGCCGTATTATACACATGTGGGATACTGTTCATACAGGAGTTCCTTCGGTTACTTACAACGTAAATTGATTCGAAATTAATGTCCATAAAGACAACTTTCTCTTTCTTGCCTTCATAAGTATAGCCAGTTGTCGTAATATTAGAAAAGTAAAGCATTACGTTTACGATTCAGCGGACGGTAACAGCAATCTATTCAGAATTATAGATTTCTTACGTTCTTATTCTTATTGTTACGTTTTTACCTTTTAAAAACGTTTAAATAAAATGCTTTATTATTCGCACAATTCTGTGTGCCACTGTTCACAACTTGATGTAAACAACAACAATTGCTTTTCTTTGTTATTCCTTTGGGTATAACCTTTGCATAAACAATAACAATTACTAGACAATTATTCGACAGATCTTTGTAACGG
Source organism: Sarcophaga variegata (assembly GCA_932273835.1). Classification (NCBI taxonomy): domain Eukaryota; kingdom Metazoa; phylum Arthropoda; class Insecta; order Diptera; family Sarcophagidae; genus Sarcophaga; species Sarcophaga variegata. The sequence continues at coordinate 114,070,670 of OW026361.1, forward strand.
AGATCTTCAAACCACGATTATTCTCTTCAATCACACCTCGTCTTCACACAAGACTGTCTGAACTCTACTAACCCAGCCACCTGCCTTGCCTTGCCTTTTATATGGCAAAGTAAATAGTATGATGGATGTTCTTGAAGGCGAACGCCTTCTCGAAATCTCTATAAATGTAAACATCGTTGTTTACGTTTATTTTTGTAGTGTTTTGGGTATATTTTTGTTTACTTGTTTACCATTTTTTTATGCTGGTGTTTGTTGTTATATTAAGCAGTACGATAATTTGTAAACAGGTTTGTTTACTGCATTGTTTTGTTTTTGTAGCTTATGTTTATAATTTTAATGTTAAGCAATGTAAAAGCAAAACATCAGTATCTAGATTTTTCATTTTCATAACAATATTTAGGCTGCTTGCTTACAGAATTTTTGGGCTTTTCAATTAGTCATATCTAGCCATCATATTGTAAGAGTATTAAGCTTATAATTTTAATTTGCAACAATTGATTTTATCACATACATAGTAATGTATTGCAACAGTATACAACCCTCCTACAACGCGATGAGTGCGTACCGCGTTATATGGTAATCGCGCTATAAGAAACTCGGATTTAATCGTACAAACCAGGCTAATTCGCAGCGCGTTCTTTAGAAACCGTCTACCGCGTTGTATGGAAACCGCGCTATAAGAAACTCGGAATTAGTACAAAGCCCATCATTCGCACCGCGTTATATAGAGACCAAGACAAGATAAATTATAAATTATTTTTATTGAATTAAAGAGTCCATATAAGGATTGATAAAAATGAAACAAAAACTAAACTAAAAGACTGTTTTGCAATAAAAATAAGACAGACTTTTTTAAAATTGTGTAATTTTTCAACATTCATCCTCACTGTCAGATATGAGTTGCAGAAAATTTTTTAGAAAGACTTGGTCACCAACAAAACATACGTACTGTGATAAAGCTCTGAGATGACTGAAACCGAAGTCGTATACGGCTATGAGATAAGCAGGTATGTTTATATAAACAAGTTGTTTATACATCTCGGCTGTGCTTTTGCGTCGAAAAAAAAACTGATATTCAACCCTCTTACAAATCCAGTTACTAGAATCATTCATAGGCTGTGCTGAAGAAACTTGTGGGATGTTGTTTAACGAAAACCGCGCTGTAGAGTACCGCGTTATAGGAGGGCTGTCGGCGCGTTATGTGGAAACCGCGTTACATGGAAACCGCGTGCTTAGAGTACCGCATTATAGAAGGGTTGACTGTATTCCTTTTCTGTATAGGAAAGTGTATGTTAATCCTTTGTATCCTGACTTAATATGCTCATCATTAATTATTTAATAAACTGTTCATTTCTTATATTCGTTATTATTATGGCTCTTATGGTTACAATATTAGCATGGAAAAATAATAATTTACTTGAGTACGAAGACTGTTGGATTTAAATGAAAGTGTTAAACAGAAAATAATTCAAAAATATTTTCCACTTTCCTTTCATATCGGAAAACCTAAGAAATATTTAAAAAGTCCTTTAAATAAATTGACATAAGAACACATAAACTATTTTTCATAAAGACATATCATAGTCTTTTATTTATTACCTCCAAAGAATGAACTTTTCCCCGAAACCAATAACGAATATTAATTTTAAATATTTCCTTAAATATGCATATGAATTACACAACGAGTCCTTTTTTTTCTGTAATTGTAACTTAATATGAATCTTATTTGCCACACTTGCAACACATTGAAGAAAATGAAATAAATTCTTTCAGATTTGATTAAAGAAAATAAAAATTTATTGCACTCTCACTTACGTACATGCGGGAAAAGAAAGCTGTTGCAAGTGCAAGACAATTTCGTTAAAGGCAAACGCAACGAATATAATTAAGGCTGAAGGAAAAGAGAAAAACGGTCAGTAAATGTTCCCATAAATGGATGGCTTTTGAAATGCTTAAGGCTCCGTATTCGACTTCTTCTTTTTGACACGCGAATCTTTTTATATGTTTTAATGCCAACAGCTCAGATTTCTGCTTTAATGAAGTTTGGAAGGCAGCCTAGCGTGTATAGCATGTAAAGCCTTATTTATAGAAGAAAGCACTGGAGATCAAAATAGTTGACTGCCAACATATCCTGTCTGTTAGGCAAGAATGAGAGTGAACTTTGCCCAAAGTTTACTAAAGCTGGACATTGTAATGCAAGTAATGGCCCACTATGTTGGTCCATGTTAGAAAACTTAAACCTTCTGTTTGCTTTGCTCCAGAGCAGTTTAAATTTCAAAATAATTCCTTTTTTATTTCAATTTTTCAATTTAAAATTTTATATTCCTTTAGCGTAGGGTACCTACAATCAGACGACGATAAAATCGTTGCAACATACATTCATTAATTTACCAGGTGCCTGGGTAATTGTGACAAAAAAAAATTTTTTTTAATTGAAATCATGTGCAGACACCAAAATGAGGCTGCCACACACACATGCGGTAGACATGGCAAAATGAGAGATTAAAAATCCCTTAAATAAGTGGAAGTGGATGACTACAATTTTCAGTCAAAATGCAGACTACTACGGCTTAATTGGTGTTCAGGCAAGAAAAAAAAAGTGCAGTGCTCAGGCTCATCTTTTTGCTTACAACTGCAGCTCATAAGGATTTTCATCTGCAAGTCTATGGAAAACGTAATGCAAGTCAATTGAAGAGTGTTCTTCAGAAAACTGCACACATTGCAAGGCAGTAAATTTTTTTCGCTTTTTTTCCCGTAAAAGCTGCTACTCAAATGCTTAAAGGCATAAATCGGGAAATGAATGTAAATTGTAAAAATTTTTTTTTGAAGAATTCATCTTTTATCAGGTTTTGCTTACCGTATTTATTGCAAATAACAAAATAAATCAAAAATAAATATGAATATGAAGACGCACATACTCGTATGGAAGGTAGAATATTTCAGTTTCACTTTACGTATAAAATTTATACGAATTTCACATCAAATTTATAAAATCGCAGAAATTGTGTAACTAAGGCAACTTTTCACACTTACTGTTGAAATTTAGCAATTAAAGTTTCTCAGAAAATCTGTTTTTTATTTCTATTTTCTTTTTAAATGGTGATATGTAGTGTTACTTACACGTATGAGTATACTTTTTATGGAGTGTTATTAATTTTAATCACTCATACGCCACGGTTGTACTGCAAGTATTACATATGTACCAACGTACACTACAACTATTTAGTCAGAATGGCGACCTAGCTTCCTACACCACTTATGTTGCGTGGCGGCAACTACGGTTGAATGGCAGATTTTTGAGAAAGTTTTTAATGGAAATTTTATTTTCACTCAGAAATCTACTGGAAGGCAAAAGATGAAGAAATATTTTTTCTTACTCCGTTTTGTTGGAAATGTTTGACCTGGGGCTTGAATCGTAAGAGTGAATTGTGTAAGGCAATAATGCTTCCCAGAAGTAAATTCCCGTGTGCATACATATATAATTGGTCATTACAACCCTTTAGTCAGGATTACGACCTAGTTTCTCCCACCACTGATGTAGTGTGTGTCAATTTTTATACATGAGTGGCGTGACCTATAGTTTAAAGTCAACTCCGAACGACAGTTTTTTGAGAAACTTTTCATGGCAATTTTATTTACTCTCAGAGTTTTTGCAAGAAATCTGCTAAGAGGAAGTCGCTGAAGAAATATTTTTTCACATTCGTTTTGTTGGTGATGTCTGATGTGGAGTTTGAACCGAGGCCTCACGTCTAATAAGCCAACACACTACCTATTAGACTACGGCGACCTATGGCCTGTGTACATATCAGCTGATAAACAGTTAATTGTCCTTTTTGACACTGAGCAGCATTTTATTGTCAGGGTAATAGGTTAGGAGGAGACATTATTGAAATATCCGCAAGGGCAATGCAACAGATCGTATGGTAGCAGTTTTACGGCATTAAAGCTGCATTTTTTTTATCGTAATGTATCATTAAAGACTAGGGTTTCTCTCAAATCTAAAATTCTCTCCTTTCTACAACTCTGAAGAAGTGTTTGCATAACTGAGGAATAATGCTTCTATTTTCGGGCACCACACACTACTGTGTATTGTATTCACCAGTATGAAATAACTGCATAGCACGCTGGTTTACATCGCAGTATGATTGTCGAAACATTGGTTTTTGTGTAGGCTTCGAAATGGTAGAAAATAAGCCAATTCATAGTAGATAAAGGACAATGAGAGTTGTCGTCTAATAGATAGTGTGCCGGCTTATTGCAGCTAAAGCCGCGATTCAAACCCTAGTTCGAAATACGAAAAAATACTTGTTCGGTAACATTCTCTCATCAGCAGATTTCTGGAAAAAACTCTGACAGTAAATAAAAAATTTGTAATGAAAAGTTTCTCAAAAAAATCTGTCGTTCGTTGGCAACTTTAAACTGTAGGTCCCTGCAATCATGGGTAAAAAACCACACATAGCACACATATGTAAGTGGTGTGAGAAGCAAGATTGTAATCCTGGCTAAACGGTTGTAATTTTTGTGTGTATGTATGAATGTATGTATGTATGTAGGTAGGTATGTAGGAATGTATGTATGTATGTATGTATGTATGTATGTATGTATGTATGTATGTATGTATGTATGTATGTATGTATGTATGTATGAGCAATGAGATATTTTAAATTAAATTAAATACAGAAGATCATCAGAAATTTAAAAAGTACGTTTCTTGAAATCCTTATAATGCTTAGACTATTTTACTCTCAAAATTATTTTCTATCTTACTTTGAAGTCTTCGTTACATTCTGATTACTTATGTACTCGTATGTATGTTGTATTAAGCAGACTCATTATGCTAACCTACCGCTTCTCGTTGATATTAAAATCATAACTGGATTTTCTAGTTGGATACAGTCCTTCTTCCTTCCAATGGGAGGTTGTAGAGATTTTGCATGGCTTCAGTGTCAACTCGTAGAATTCCAGGTGTCATTGCAGCTGCAGCTTAAATGGAGTTTTTATGGAATGTAAAGAAAAGAAAAGGAGTAGCCTAGAAAATAATTGCAGTCATAACAGTTAGCTGCTGGAACACAGAACTTCTTCATAGCGATATGATCAGGCAATCATTTTATATCAACACCGCGGTAATGGACCTCTAGCTCCTCAATTATTTATCTTTTTTGTTAAGTAAGTAACGTCTTTCTTGGAGAGCCAACTTCTCAATATTTACATAAAGTCACCGATTCAATGCATTGACTTTAATCACGAATAAAAAGGACTACGGAAAACTATAAGTTTCTCGATTAGAAATTTAAATTGAAACTTAACTTGAAACGTATCCTTATCGACTGCTAACTTTATACCCCCATTTTGCACCAACTTTCCCTTTTTTTTGCTTATTTTTACAACTGGTTAGTCATGTTCCGATATGCTATGCCAGTGGCAGTATTTGCTAAACTAGCAATTCATACATTCATAATGTTTATACAGCCAGCCACATATTTTTTTCTTTCGTTTCATATTTTTTCTGTTATTTTATTATGATTCTAAACAATATTCATAGACATGTTTTGTTGGCTTCACTTGTTACATTCAATGCCATTTAAAACTTGAATACATTTGCACATACCTACCCCTACACATAAGGCTGGTGTAGGTATAAATTAAATACACCATTACCACCTACACCACTACATCATATGAAAAGTAAATAAAGTATGTAACTGCTGTTGTATTAGTGGCATTTGCAAGAGAAGGATTTTTTTTCGTTTTCCTGAATGTTTTTTTTTGTTTTTTTAAGGAGAAAGCTCAAGAGGCCATAATAAGAATATTTGCACACATTTACACGCAGAGTAGAGTAGAGAAACAATTCCCCAAAATGTTTTGTTTTTCCTCTTTTTTTGTTTTTATTGTTTCTAAAAGAAGACGAAAAAAAAATTGGGAAATTATTATACCAACTATTCATGAGCTTCTATACGAGCAGGAGCATAAACACATACATATGCAAGCAAACATGTGATAGAAAAGTGAGGGTGCGTATGCATGTATATACAGACCCTCATGTGCTCTTGTGCATATTAAGTTTAAATGAAATGTTTTGTTTAGACAAATACTGTTATAAGTAGAAAATTATTGTTATATATGTATGATTGTATGTGTGTATGAATGAGTTCGTATATATTAGTGTGCTAGCCTGTAACATATACACAGTCTTTCTATTTTTTTATTATTCCCATTCTGTTATAATGATATGTTTGTATTGAAGATCGTCCTTAGTTTATTGCACATTCAAGTATCCCTGAACTTAACTAAACACATACACATGTTTACTACTTACATACATACATATGTATAGTTACATATGTATATAAGTATATGCAATGCCATTACACTTATAATATCCCAATACATTGTTTTGAATATCTTCCGTATAATGGGGAGGACGAATAAAAATTTGTTATTTCCCAGTAACAATGACTGTAGTTGTCTGTCTCATGGCTATATAGCAACTACAAATTTATTGTTAAAGTTCATTGTTCATGGAGAAAGAGAAAGGAAAAATAAAAATAGTTTCTACAATGGTAATTCAAATAGTTCAGACAATATTTTTCCAAAAGAGTTTTCCACATCGAGAGAGAAAATCTGGATACAAAAAATCCTTCTCAACAGTTTAACGAAAATTCTTTGTGGATGAACAATCTACCTGAGGCTAGGGAGCTCAATCATTACCAGGAGGAAAATTATTTGGTTAGGGTGCTCTCATTTGTCGTAAACGAAGGCAATACTTTCCATTATAAGGTGGAAGCCACAATAGTGATTAAATATTGGATGACGTTGGATTCAATGATGCATTTTTTTGGGTGTTATTCTAAAGAGAAAGCTTCATTACAAACTAAATGCACGATAAATAAAAAAACATCTTTATCGCCTTCTAGGCTTGTAACAAATTGTTGGGTGTATCGTTCGTTATTGCTTTTGTGTCGGACCTAGGATGGCCCGTTGTACCTCTTCACAAGTGGTTAATTAGACTTCCCTTATCTTAAGAAATCTCAATGTGATACGGCATATACAAAGCTCTGTCTTCATGATTTATTGTGCCCACTATAGCTACGTTGGCGCTGGAGATAACTTTACACATCTTTCCGCTCGTTTTTTATTGTAAGGGTTTAGCAGCTACAACTAGTTAGCAATTCTGAGCGATTGGTCAATGCTACTCGTGAAATGTTAGTCATTCGAGGCTCCTAAAGAAATTTCGAACTATCAAGAGTATTAACTGCGTGATGCCCCATTGTGACTTTCCAAGAATATCGAGAACGTCCATCTGTACATGCATACTTACATACTTATATATATATATACGAGTATATACATACATATATACATATAAACGTAATTGATCACTTCAATAAGGATTACAACGTAACTTCTCCTACCACTAACTTCTCCTACAACGTAATTTCTCTTACCTTCTCGACCGATTTCTGAGAAACTTTTGCATAGGAATTTCGTTTGCTCTCAGAGTTTTTGCAAGAAATCTGCTGAGAGGAAGCCGACGAAAAACATTTTTTCGTATTTCCTTTTGTCAAAGATGACTTTGCCAGGGATTTGAACCAGTGGCCTCACGTCATAAGCCAACACACTACATAGCCAACACACTACATAGTAGAATTCAACGATTTCGAGAACATCCAATCCGGAATATTAGGCTTCAGGTGTGGTTGCAAACTGAATGGTATTATGGATGATGGAGTTTTCTCTAATTTGGTAGGCACTACAGCCATTCAACCTGCAGTAAAGATTATTAAGGATGCATATATCTTTGGCAGGCAATTCAATCACGCTCTCAAGTAGCCCAACAGCTGTTAAATCAATTTAATGCAATGAACTCGAAGAAGATTAATGGCTATCGATAGTGAAGCGGGCAGAAAGAGGATACATCTGTTCAAGTTTGTAGTTTACTATGCAAATGCTCTAAATTTTTTATGGATATTATGTGCCTCAGTTGCTTCGTTAGATGCTCTGGATGATTCCAGGACTAAAAGAAATGGATAATTGTAATATTACAATAGGATCTAGAGGATATAATGGTCCATTACTGTGGCGTTGGTATAAATTGATTGGCTGATGATTTCGTTATGAAGAACTGGAAGTTTTGCATTCTTGCCGCAAACTGTTATGATTGGAATTATTTTTTTGGGTATTCCTTTTCTTCCCAATGCTTCCCATAAACTGTCCATTTAATATACTGAAGGCTTTTTTGAAATCCTTGGAACAGTAGTTCAGATTATTTGCAATCTTACCTTGAAGACTTCTTTACATCATGATTACTTATGTATGTGGAGGTAAGCAGATTCATTTTTTCAAACCACCATCACTAAATACATATTTTCCTTCCTGACAAGTCAGTACTGGGCTATCCCAGGAATATTCAAAATAATGAATATCTGAAATAAAAATGACGAGCTATGTACCTAAAATAGAGGAAAGCCTTGCCTAGATTGAAACAAGAAAGGGTGAAAAGTTAGGTTAGGTTTGAGGGTACATGGCGCAGGTCAATACCCAAAGGATAGTATTAACGAGTTGGGGAAATTGGAAGAGGAGAATAGCCAGGAAAGGGGATAATGAAACGGAGGGAAAACAGATGAACCACAAACCTACAAGAGAGTGCGACTACAACCTGGAAGCGTTAGCAGCTCTCAACTAGCTTAACGTATTTATAAAGGTAGTCTATTAAAGAAGTCCAAAACTTCGAAGAAGCCCCTGCCCAGGGTCCTCAACCTCAACCTACTAAGGGCAGAACAGCTGCTGGTGTTCTATAGTTTCCAACGCCTCCTAGTTCCACGATATACCGTGCAATAGTTCGGCTGTCACCTTGTCACCACAATCTAATCTCGCAGTACCCTGTAATAAAACCAATAACTAGCCTCAGACTGGCCTTATCTAAGCCCAGCAGCACTGTTCTAGCACTGTCTATAGTAGGTCATAGACATCTAGACACATAACATCCCGATCCAATGACCCAATGCCTCTGTTCTTCCCTCGTGATCCATCCAGAAAAGATGGAAATCTTTTTACACTTCCAACTTTTCTACTGATTTGACGAAATCTTCAATGTTACAACTAATAGAGTGAGATGGGAAACTGGATTCAAGTAGAATCTCCATAGATATGGTTAAGGCAGTTTGACAGGAGGCAGAGCATTTTTTTGGGCTTTAAACACAAATTTTGAAAAATTTTAATATCCAGTAAGAATTAATTTTTTGCTTGGAACTTGGGTATCCTTCCTACTGCCTATTTTAGCGAAATTTATTTAAAATTTGGAAATTTATTTAACCACAGTACTACAACCACTTTAAATTTAATCCATTTAAAAGCATTTATTCTTAGCTAAACCTTAATATTCCTTTATTTGCTTGTTTAAACAATAACTCGCTTTTGAATTGTATTTTTCTGTTAAAAAATCCTGGTGAAATGTGGTTAAAAGGTCCTTAAAATCCAATAATTTTCGCAACAAAATATACCAACAATGACTCGTGGAATAAATGGCTTCAAAGAAAAGCAAACAAAAAAAAAAAGAGAGAAATCAAAACGAAATGAAATGCGAGATTTGATGACTTGATATTTCCAGTTGATGAATGTTTTTGTGAATGATACTTTCAAATATCCTTCTTATACTTATGACTGTAAACAAGGATGCCAGACACCCTACAAAAAATCCAAAAAATTCGTACAAAAAGTTGTTGATGTATGGATTCGTTTCTAATATGTTTTGTTAAATGAATTAGAAAAGAAATCATCTAACAATCTGGCAACTCTATAGAACATTAAAACCGAATGTTTTTGTTTGTTTGAATGTATTGAGCAAGGAATGTAACAAATTATATTGTTGTAACACTATTACTATTACTGGTACCAATAAAACATCGAATGAATGAATGAATGAACGTCTGAATTAACCGACATACTAACAAACAAATGTCGTACGTTTAAATGTCTGCAATAAATACATATACATGTATGTATATATGTATATATGTGTGCGTGGGTGTCTACAATAACCCAACATATATGATATGTGGTATAACGTTTATGAATCCTCGGCTACAAGTACGTGCGTGTTGTTATCCTTGATTTCTGTGGCTTTTTGATTTATAATGACATGTGACGTGTGCAAAAAAAAAGGGGGCGAACAATGAAACGAAAACTACAAGTGATATGAATCATTGTTACATAAACGATGATGATGGGAATGAGTTTTTCTTTTTAATAACACGTTTAAGTTCAAAAGCTAAATTCTTGAAAAACAAAGGAATATCTTCCACTATTGGTCATGGTCAATTGAAATTAAAATTTCACTTTTGTTTGCTAACAATATTGTCTTCCGCTACTTACTGTGTTGCATGTCTGTTGGTTAAAAATTTATTTAACAGCTGGGTGTGGCTTTTCTATTATTCGAGATTATTTTCCATTTTTATTAACTTCAAGCTCTTGAAATTATTTATTGAATGCGAATAATTGAAAAACAAAATTCTAAAATTACATTCACTGAAATTTCATTCGTTTAATACCGGCGGTCATATTCAAAAAATCTGTTTCAGTTGTCATGAAAACAAAAAGAATAAAAATGGGGAAATAAAACTAATTTGAAAGACATTTTCAATTTCATAATATTAGGGGAACTTTGTTTTGAATTAAAAAATGTATTTTTTTTTATTATTTTTAATTTAATTTAAGAAATATTTTTCAATCAAACACACCGCATTTAAACAAGAGTAGTGTAAACATTACCAAAAGGTATTTCTTAGGAAAAATTTCCTAATGTCCTACCAACCTATCTGTTGGCGTAAGAGTAGCATACAACGATTGGTATACATACTACCAACGACATCATGAAGAGGTTTGCTCGTTCCGAAGATAAACTTTTCAGAGCCACATAGAATATACAATTCGTAGTCCAAAAACTGTAAGAACACAATTGTCCATGATTCTGACCCATAATTTAGACTAATTCTGACCAATGTCGTGGATTATGTTGGCTTTAAGAGCCGGTGTGGTTTGTAGCATATTTGCACACACTTGGGACTTTCGACAATCCCACAAGGAAAAGTCTAACATAGTCAAATCGCACGTCGTCTGTGGTCGGTGTACACCTTATCTACACATCAGATAAAGTTGTTTTCCCACTACAGAATATCCTACTTGGCATGAAGTGCGTTGTGCCATCCACTTGGTGACAGTCGCCAGATCATCCAATAATCATCAAATAGTGATTTCTTTTTGCTGTGCTTTGGACACTCTTGTACATTATTTGGATTAGTATGTTATAGTTTAACATTCGTCTTACATACATACCTACAACCATAATTAGTCATTACAGCCCTTTAGCCAGGATTACGACATAGGTTAGGTTAGGTCGAAGTGGTACCTTTCATATCAAAGAGCTCACTTGAGCACGCATTGCGGCCGGCCTGTTGTGAAGCCACGAGTGAACGCAGTCTCTGTACTGATCAAGTTCCACCAAAATCAGGGAGAGAAGGAAGTTGGTCAGCGCAGTGGCTGCACATCAAATCACGACTACCCCACACTGGAAGACCAGCCAGAATGTTTGATGAACGAAGCTATATCCTTGACATCAATAGATGATAGCTCCGTCCAGCTGACAAGAAATGGAGAGCCAAACAACCTATATTTGCACCTCGCAAGAGATGTGTCTCCTCTTCCTCAGCGGATCTGCATCCACGGCAGAAGTCGTTAAATGGGAGTCGCATCCTATCCGCGTGTCTACCCATAACACAGTGACCTGTAAGCATGGCCACTGTAATTGAGATGATGCCACGACCAAGTCCAAATAACTGGTTGGTACGGCTTCTATCCATCAGGAGCCAGGTGAGTCTAGCGATGGAGCAGGTCGCCTCATTGGCCCAGGATAGGTTGACGTCTAGAAAGAATTTTTGAAAAAATGTTCCATGGCAATTTTATTCATTCTCAGAGATTTTTTATAAAATCGCACTTTTTCTTGTAGTATACATACATACATACGTACATAATTGGTCATTACAACCCTTAAGTCAGGATTACAACCTAGCTTCTCACACCACTTATATTGTGTGTGTTGATTTTATATATGAATGGCAAGACTTACAGTTTAGAGTCGCCTCTGAACGACAGATTTTTATGAAACTTTTGATGGCAGTTTTATTTAATCTCAGAGGTTTTGCCAGAAATCTGCTGAGAGGCAGTTGCCGAAGAAATATTCAAATTTCGTTTTGTTGAAGATGTCTGACCTGTGATTTGAATCGTGGGCTTGCGCCTAATAAGCAAACACACTACCTATTAGACAAAGGCGACTTCATATTCGCCTCATCATTGAAAATTAAAATCTGTTGCAACTGCTCAAAAGCCTATTTAGCGAATAAATGTTGCTGCCTTTATGTGATCGTTTACCTTCAGTTCCTTGGTAAGCTGAATTTTGTAGAGGTTCACACACAAATCATGACGCAAAAATTTGCCAAGTTAGGTTCTGCAAAAAATTAAGTTCTTGCGTGCGATGGAAAATGGAAAGCCTTGCATTCTCCCGCAAACTCCCACGCACAAAGGTTATGTGTTCAACATATCTTGCGTTTCGTCATAGCGTGGGTATTGGTCGTTCATCTAATACATCTATTGCGAATAGCTCTGTCGATAGGATAAAGCTGATCAAAAAGTATACGAAGCGCTCAATACATTGCCTGAACTAAACGCCTATTTTGCTAAAATAATTTTCTAATTTGCATATGTTGTTGATTGATATATGCGTCCATTGTGATTTGTGAAAACAGACTGCATAAATGGCAACTAATTATCGCTAAAAACGCTGAATGTGAGATGAATACCAAGAAAATCGATGCCATGAGAATTAACAACGTCAGCACCAATAATATCGTGCCACAAGACCAACCAGTTGAGTATGCAGATATTTGGACAGTACAGTGACAAGTAATGGTGACTTAAGCAAGGATTTCTCTGTCTCCGTCATACATAATTGAAACCTGTTTAGCTTAGCATATGCTGCGTATCCTGGCCTAATAACATCAGCAATAGGGATCTAAGGAACTTTACCATCGAGGAACTAATATCGGGTCCGCCAAATATCTTTTTTTTTGAAAATGCTTTAGAAAAAAACTACTGAATATTTTCTTAAATTTCTTTTTTTATTTGAAAGTACAATCCTTCCGGTTAATAATGGAAAATAATTTCATTCAAATGGCTGCCTCGGCTGGCCATGCAGTAGCCTACACCATCGGTCCAATTTTTAAGCACATTATCGATTGTGTGCAGCTGTATTTCACCAATGGCTTCACGAATATTGTCCCTTAAAGCGTCAATTGTCTGGCTTGTCGGCGTAACACTTATCTTTGACGGCACCCCAAAAATAATAGTCCAACGGTGTCAAATCGCAGCTCCGATGTGGCCAAACGACATCAGCTTTGCGGCTGATAATGTGATCTTCAAAAACAGGGCGCAAAACATCGAGTGTAGCTTCGGCTGTGTGGCACGTAGCGCCGTCCTGTTAAAACCAAATGTTGCCAATATCCTTCTCTTCAATTTTTGTGAACAAAAATTCGTTCAACATGGCCCGATAACGATCGCCATTGACTGTAACGGCCACTCCTTGCTCATTTTCGAAGACAAATGGCTTAATTATGCCTCTGGAACAATATCCGCACCAAACAGTGACTCGTTTTGGGTGCGTCGGCTTTTCAATGTATGCGTGCGGGTTTTCTGTGCCCTAAATGCGAAAATTTTGCTTGTTTACATACCCGCCAATATCAAAATGAGCTTCATCTGGAAAGGCTACTGCCAGCCGGGGCAGCCATTTGAATGAAATTATTTTCCATTATTAACCGGAAGGAATGTACATTCAAATAAAAAAAGAAATTTGAGAATATATTCAGTAGTTTTTTTTTCTAAAGCATTTTCAAAAAAAGTTATTTGGCGGACCCTTTAGAAAACCTAATAACACATATGAAATGACGGCAGAAGGCATTAGAGTGACATCTTCAAAGTTCAACAGAAAGTGGAGAGACAAATAGCACGTGAAACATACGATACTACAGAGAACTAGAACAGTGGAACAGAAATATGAAAACTTGTATCTTTTAATAGAAGCAATTTTACGTTATTTTGTGCTCCATTTTTTTTTTTTTGTATTATCTTATATTGAAAAATAGGTCAATGATTTCACTAAATAAACTAACTAATTCGATACGTTATTTTTTATACAAAACTAAATGAAGATGGATTTTATTTCTTTTAAAACGCGATTTTTCTTGCAAAATTTTTATAATATTTTAAAGAAAATTTGATATTAAATACATGCCCTTTAACACATACATATACTTCATACATACGATTCATAAGCACAATCTCCAGCCTTTTTGGCTTGCATCAATAGAGTGACTAAATTTGAAATACAAAAATACTCTCTTTTTAAAAATCTTACCGTTACACTTGACATTGTTTATGAAGGAAAACTGTTATAATTACTCATTTGTAGCATTATGTTAACATTAACAGTTGCTTTGCATTGTGTTGCATATAACAGTTTGAAGCGAACTTCAGGCATTTGCTACAACATTTACTGTTACTGCTTAATAAAACATTGATATTCTCTCTTAATGTTAATAGAGAAGAGTGTTCGTATCGTTTTCAGTTTAGTTTTTATATGTTATTTAATGTTCGTGTAACGGGAACTCGTTTTACAGTTAATGGAATATACGCTCACATTTGCCAGACACTCATTTCAGGGAGAACTATTGCCGTAGCAGCAGCATCAGCAGCATTAAATGCATTTTTATTATCGATGCTGTATCCAATCAAACCAATTAAATGGGGAGTGAAGGATTTTTCTTCGTTTTTTTACGCTTTTTTTGTAAAATCCTGATAATGACGTTATTTACACAGATGGTGGTAGGGAGACTAATGCAAATTTTTTGTTGTTTTTTTTTTCTGATGTGTCTCATGTTTTAAGTTGCTGCAGAGAAGAAGGGAGATCTATGACGTAAGATGTAGAGCTAACATATCATTCAATGGCTTGAGTGTGAATCAAACAACGCTTTGCTTAGGTTATTATAGTTACTTAGGTATAATTGAACACAATTTTGTGTGTAGTAAACAATATTCTTATGCTTGAAAGTTAATCGCATGTTAATGGTTAATAGTTTAGAACTGTTGCTCTCTTCATATGAATACTTATTATTATCGGCATAGCCTTTTGCATTTAGAACACCACAAAATTGATGTGTGTAATATTATTAAAATCATTCAATATCAATACATTAATCATTTTGCCTTCAGCTATAAAACTGAAAAGAAGACAGATGCTAAGCATTTGAGTAAATAAAAGAAACGATTTTTTGATAAAAAAAAAAAAAAAAAGTTCCCATGATCTAGTAGAGAAACGATTTCAAATAAAAATCCGATAACATTTACAGCTACAAGGCATTGGTAATAGAGTTGTATAAATACATTAAATACGATAGCAAGATAGATAGATAGATAGATGGATGGCATGAATAGATAGATTGTGTTTAGAAATAGCTGTACAGATGTTTAATCTAAAAAGTGATTTATGTTTTCACATAAGACATCATATTCTCTGCGTAATACTTAAGATTTATTTGTTGTGGCAGTCACTACCAACTCATAGACAATAATTTAATTTGCCACTTCACTTCAATGTGTGATGTGTTGATGAACTCAGACATTTGGGCAAAACAAATATAAAAAACGAAGAGAGAGAGAGCAATAATAAAAAAATAAAAGAAGAAAAATTGTAAATAATTTATTTCACACCCGCCAAATGAAGTTCAATAGCAAAACTTAAAAACTTTGAAAACATATAATAAATATACGTTTTATTTTGAGAGTAAACACAGTAGTGGGTAAATAAATAACACAAATTCATTTCCTGCAAGAAAAAACTTTCGTAAAGTAGAGCCTTAAACGAGCGTATATTAAAAATGGACGATGACAATGAGGTGATGCTGTAACAATGCCTTAACAATCTTTCTTACTCTTCAGTACTATTGTTAAAACCCAATTTTTCTGTCTTTTTTTAATTGACGATGACAATTTTCTATTGATCCTAATTGAGAGTGGATATATTGGGCTCTTGGGTTCACTTTATTACCAGCATAAAGCCCCACGCTATTGCCGTACATACATTTCTTTGCCTTCCGACTGCTGTTAAATTAGGAGTCAATTCACTCAAGGTTGTGCTACAGCAGTCTACTTGAGGTTTTCCTTTGTTGTTCGCTCTACTTTGTGGACTGCCTGAATGGGTAGTCGTAATCGTTCCAGTTCTTTTGAAACCATAGCATCATACCCGCGGTGGATTCCACTTCCATTCAATATTCACAAAATCTCAGGGAAGTGCAGCTGATAAATTTTTGTTTGTAATGCACTGAAGCAATACAGATAACTTCTTTAACCATTACATAAATACATAATTGGTCATTACAACCCTTCAGTCAGGATTACGACCTAGTTTCTCACACCACTTATGTTGTGTGTGTTAATTTTATACATGAGTGGCGGGACCTACAGTTTAAAGTCGACACTGAACGACATATTTTTGAGAAACTTTTTATGGCAATTTTTTATTTACTCTCAGAGCTTTTGCCAGAAATCTGCTGAGAGGAAGTCGCCGAAGAAATCCTTTTTTTTGTATTTGTTTTGATATCTGGCCTGGGTTTTGAACCCTGGCTTTACGTCTAATAAGCCAACACACTACCTACTAGACTACGGCGATTTCCATTATATCTTGTAAAAAACTGGGTTACATTATAATCGACCTTTAATAACTTCTGTCCTTCGTTCTACCTATCGGGTGGTCCATCTATCGGTTTAAATTTGAAACATCGCTTAATTTGATTCAGCAAAACTTATGTATGTCATTCTATTCTGTCACAAAAGTCAGTATATTTTCTCTACTGAACCTAATGAATCGTTTTACAGTTGACCAACGTTCGGATTTATTGGAAATTTATTTTCAAAAGAAAGACATTTGGTCGGAAATGGGACGAAAATCACGTACAAAAATTGGTCGCAGAGAAGGACCAACAGGCCCGGTAAACGCAAGTTTATTGCTGAAGTTCGTTAAACTGGTTTCACTGCAGATGCGCCAAACGTGAAAGAGCTCGTAAATTGCGTACACCCGAAAATATGGTAGCTGTGACTGAGAGTGTATGTGAGAATCCATCAACATCAACTCGCCATCGTTCTCCAGAATTCAACATTTCATGCATCAGCTTACGTCGAATTTTGCGAAAAGATATTGGTAAGACGCCTTAAAAAGTTTAATTGGTTCAAGAGTTGAAGCCGCATGACCACCCAATTTGTTTTCTCTTTACTAGACGGGCCAACGAGAAACTGCACGATATTGTCGATTTTTCTAAAATAAAATCATCTTTTCGAAAACTCTTTCTTACAATTTTGTGGGCTTTCATAAGATGGGTGCATTGGCTTCTGTAAGAACACGTAAGCTTTCAGACGATGGGTGCATTGGCTTCTGTAAGAACACGTAAGCCAATGTACCCATCTTCTGAAAGCCCACAAAATTGTAAGAAAGAGTTTTCGAAAAGATGTTTTTTTTTTGGTAAAATTACGAGTGACTGTTTGGTGCGACTTGTGGATATATTTCTTTGAAAACGAGGGCGGCGCAACCATTACGGTCAATGGAGATACCTATCGCTCGTTTGTTTTTGTATCCGCTCTGCATTGTATTGATTTGAACGATGTTTGGTTTCAACTGGATGGTGAAACTTGCCAAATTATGTATGTATGTAACTGCAGAACGCATGCTCATTGAAAACTGAAATTTATATTCATAACTTTATGTATGAAATTACCTAGACTGGTCATAGAGAAAATAAAGAATACATTTCAAACATTCACCAAAGGGTGCCCACGCAATATGCGTATTATATATGTGATAACCTTGTACAAACACCAATGAATAACTCTTTCAAATCGTTGTTCAATATAAGATTAAAACATAGAGAAGGAAACGAAAATATATTTGTATTAGTCATATCCTCAGAAGACCATGTAACAGAATTTGCCATGAGATATTAGAGTACATATATTCATAATTGGTCATTACGTCCATTCAATCAGGATTACTACCTAGTTTCTCCCACCACTGATGTGTATGTTAATTTTATACATCAGTGGCGAGATCTACAGTTTAAAGTCGACACCCACCGACAGATTTTGCTTGAGAAACTTTTCATGGCAATTTTATTTACCTCTGAGCCAGAAATTTGCTGAGAGAAAGTTGCCGATGAAAAATTTTTTCATATTTCTTTAATTGGAGATATCTCAGCAGGGTTTTAAAGCGTGGCCTCACGTCTAATAAGTCAATACACTACCTACTAGACTATAACGACTACGTCATACAGTATAAAATTTAAACATTTACATTCACCTATGCAGTGTACTTATTTTACATGTGATAGCTTTGTAATTCATCGACGACTTTTTCAAATCCCTGGTAAAGATAAGATTAAAACACAGATAAGGAAACGATTGGATTGATTATACCCTCAGATGAAATTATAATGAAATTTGTTGTGAGTTATTAGAATGGAATTAACGAGGTTGAGGACAAAAAGAGAACTGAAGATAACTTTGACGTTTCCAAGTTATATCAAATAAAATTTGGAAACCCCTAATTGAACTACGGTCCAGCAGACTACGCAGACGTATGGAGATTCCTCTAACATAGCCTATGCTCCCATAGAGCTAACAGAATATATTAATATATTCATCTGTATGCCTTTTCGATTACAAATTTTTCTTGAACGATATTCCACATGCTTCTGCTATTTCTTTCACCTTTACTGTACAATGTACCACAGACGCACGCGTCTTCTTACGAAAACAATAAAAAAATAATGAAAACTGAAAACATAAACAACAAAAATATGTTAAAACATTCATCAATATGTCAAAAAAAAGCAAATTAAAATGAAGAAGGAAAAAATCAAAATTATTTATTGAAATCTTTAAACAGTAGTGAGAAATAAAACGAAGAATAGAAAAAAACGTTGAACAGCTCTATTTAAAAACAAAAGAATCTTAAAAAAAGAAGAAAGAAAATAATAGAAAAATATTTTCTTTTGCTATTTTGATTTGCTCGTTGACACCTTAATTTTTTTTTTGTGGGGGGGAAAATCTATAAAAAGAAAGTGAGAAATTGTACAACAATTTGTCTTCCAAAAGGTTCATGGCACAGTCAACAGCCATCACCACACCACCAAAGGCAATGGCAGCAGCAGCAGCAGCAGTACCTTATGAAGGTGATTTCTTTTTACTTTTGCTGGCTGGTACTCTCGTTTAAAAAAAAAGTGATTTGGAACTGAAAAAAATTTCAATTTCATGTGTGTTGTAAGTGTTTTTATGTTGTTGTTTTTGTTGTTGTTGTGGTATGTTAATGTCATTTGGGTATATCTGTCTGTCTATCTTTCCAACTGTTGTGTTTGCTGTTGTAGAAATGTTTTCTTTTTTTTTAATTTTTTTCCAATTTTTTTTTTGTCGTACAATCACTTGAGTGTGTGAAAAGTGTGCCGCCCTTTCAATTTTCATTTCTTTCCAATTTTTTTCTGTTTTTTGTTTTTTGATTTAAAAAAAAATTTTTTTAATGTATTTTCCCTAGGGCCTCCCATCATCCAGCCAAGTCAGTAAGTCATTCATTGAGTTTCTTTTTTTTTGTTTTATTTCGTTTGCCATCAGTTGAGAAGATCTTTAAAGAATTCATTTTTCTTTTTTTAAAAATTTTTTCTTTAATTGAAAATGTTGTCATTATGATTTCGAATTGTCTGCTGATGATAGTGATCTTGAATGGCTTTTATGGAAAAACTCATTTGTTAAGGAATTTCCTTCTCTCTTGTTTCTTATTTTTTATTTTTTTTTTGGAAGCAAAAGTATGAAAATTCGTATGTAAAACATGTTAATGTTGTTGATGAGTGTGTCTGATAAAATATTGACAAATTAATGTTAAGGATGTCGTTGTTATTTGTAATCAAGAAATCAAATAAATTTTCTAAATTTAAATTAAAATCTTCGGATTTATTTTCGTGGAGGATTCAATGCTAATGTGGATTCCTCAAGGTCTATAGCTTGGTTAGATTATTACTTTGGCTATTAAGGCAATCCATATCTTTCGTCAGAGTATAGTAACATAGCTCCTTATTGCAACATCTAATCAATTTGATGTTTAAAATTAAAAAAATGAGACAATGTTTGAAAAAGTCACCTTATTCTAGAAGGTTGCGTGTTGGCTTATTAGACGTGAGGCCACGATCCTAACATCAGTTCGGACATCTCCAACCAAACGAAATATGAAAAAATATTTCTTCGACAACTGCCTCTCCGCAGATATCGTTCAAAAACTAAGCAATTGTAATGAAAAGTTTCTAAAAAAAATAAAAATAAAAAAATGTCGTTTGGAGTTAACTTTAAACTGTAGGTACCGCCCCTCGTATATAAAATTAACACACACAACATAGGTTCTGTGAGAAGCTAGGTTTTCAAACTATGTTAGTGAAGCACACTTTCTGAAGGAAAAGGTTTCACATAAGCCAGTGTTTAGGGTCATTGCAGCATCACTAATTATATCAAACCATGAGATCGAACATTCCAACTCGATTCCACAACAATTCTGGCCTTTGCAGCAAATCTTTATATTGGAGAATGTAGACAAGGATGACAAAAAGTGCAAAGCAGCGTCATCACACATTAAGTAAAAGATTGTTTTTCACTCTTGCCAACACCCATAGCTCTTACAGAAGTCATGCCAAGTCTATCAGCACGCCTTCCAATAAACAATGGCGATTGAGACTTGTAATTGCATGACAGATGACCACGTAATTTAAGTACATATGTAAGTGAAGACGCCTTATTCTAGTAGGTAGTGTGTTTGGTTTATTAGACGTTGCGCCACAGTTAAAACCCCAAGTCACACATCCCCGACAAAACGGAATATGAAAAAATATTTCTTTCTCTCAGCAGATTTCTGGCAAAAATTCTGAAAGTAAATAAAAAATTACAATGAAAAGTTTCTCAAAAAAAACTGTTGTTCTGAGTCGACTTTAAACTGTAGGTCCCGCCACTCATGTATAAAATTACGCACACAACATGGGTGGTGTGAGAAGCTAGGTCGTAATCCTGACTAAAGGGTTGTAATGGCCAAATTATGTTCTGTATTATGTTAAGCAGCTCTGTTGAGCTAGAAAGAGACCTCTTCAATCTTTTTGAGATCGTGCGGGGTCTTAAAAAAGGCAACCTCCAATCGTCAAGTGCATTATAAACAGTGTTCTGGCACAGTTCAGTGCGTATATTGGCGAAGTTCAGATCAATGGACGAACATAGTCAGCTGGCACCGATGCTGTCTGTGTCTGGCAGTAAATGGTGATAAAACCTAGTATTTGTTGTGGACAAGTAAGAACGTTTGTTGTATAGAATTTCAGGTTTCAATCAACAGCTGTATTTTCGATGTTGTCAAAGAAATTATTTACTTTGGCTCTGGTATCATTCTAGAAATAAATCTCAGAGTCATTACTGATTATACATACAATTCTGGTCTCAATATCCAGTACATCGGTTAACGGCACTGCAACCAATTGCCAAGAGCTGTAAAATTTTAGTTTTCGTTCTTATTTTCGGAAATTTTTAAAGTAAATCAACTACAATTCCTATCCTTTTTCTGAGCTTTAAATATTTGCATATGAAAAATAATGTTTAAATTGAACTTAAGTGGATTATAAGGAAAGGATAGTGGCTCTAAAGCCGATTTTGACGAAACCCAGAAGAGGGGAAAACAAACCTCAATCCTTAGAAGAAAAAAACAACACAATTTTTGTTAACAAATGACTGAATTTTAACAAAAACAAAATGGTCACGACTTTTTTTCTTTCAAATTAAAATAACTTTTTGGTTTTGTTTGTGAAAAATTTTCTGGCCTTTATTTTGAAATAAGAATGTGACCAAAGCACGGAAAAAGGAGCACAAACGGAAAAAGGAATTCGTTAAAGATTTGGTTTTCCTCTTTTTATGGAAGGCAAACTCACTGTATAAAAGGAAACAAAAAAGGAAAAAAAAACAACCTTAAATAGTCTGGAACTAAACGAACAGGAAAAAACCAAAAGGAAAATGAGACACTCACCATCAATGCTTTGCTTCTTTTCAAATAGGCTTTGGAGTCTTTTAACACTCAACAGCGTTAAAAACAAAACTTTTTTGGAGGGTTTGGGGGTTGTGGTGGTAAGGGAAACGATTCTGGGGTTTCTTTAAGTTCGTTTTCAATTTTAATTTTTTGGGTTTGTTTTTGTGGGTATGTTTTGCTTTGGTTCCCTTCAAAGTGCTTCCTTCCTTTTTTTTAATGCGTATGCAGTGTAAGTGTTATGTGGCATGTTTTCAGGAAAATAAAACCAAAAGTGGAGGTTAAAGATTATACCAAAAACAGCAACAACAGCAACAATATCATGAGAAATAACAAGACCAATACTTTCTTTTTTCTTTTTACTTTTCTTTATGCCAATAGTTGCCTACAAACGAACTTTTGATGTTCCTCAAGTGGTGAATGAAATATTGTACACATGAAAACAAATGAACATGATGCAAATTATTGGCATACGGGGCATTTGTAACACCTTAGGTAAGTGGCGAGCCATCTCTGAAAGAAATAGGAGAAAATTTAAACCTTGTATGCCACGCAAAGTTGAATTACAGGCCAAATATGCCCAAAATCCTCAGCGGCAAAAGATATGCTGAGTTCGCTAGGCTCTAGATGATTTGCCCAAGCAACCATTTTCTGTTGTAAACGTGTAGACCGTGAATGTATTTTTGAAAGATCGGAGGAAGGAAAATTCAATTTCATAAAGTGATGATTCGTTCAACCAACGTGGCTGTGATCTTCAATGCAACAGACCACTGAACACTAAATCCGCGCAATCAGGTCTGCACTCTCGCTTGTATATTCTAGGAGTAACAATAGCCTTAATACCCTACACTGGTGGAACAATTTTGCGCAGTTATTTCAATTTCTCACGATAACTTAGCAGAAGCTATGCAAATATAATAGACTCCAGCCTTTCGGCAAGACCAAAAATTAATTTCCAATGTGATCAAGTATAGATGAAGCCTTGTTCGCGGTTGGACTATTTCTGACATGAAGGCTCTTTTAAAATTATCCTTGGCACCATCCAGCTTCTGTTACCGTAGCTTATTTTAGGTGTTAGTAAGAGCAGGTTCTAAGAGAAGGAGCGAGTGCCCCAAAACATTATATTTTCTAATGAGAAATCGAGAATTCCGAAATTCTAGACTCACACTCCATATTTTACGGAAATAAAGGAAGACACATAAAGTATGTTTACAGATGACTAAAAGACTTCTGAGATAAGTTCACTAATAAACAACAAGAACAGTGTTATCACGACTTCAATTAAATTTTTTTTTAAATTCTCAGATTCAGTAGCAAATCCATTTATAAACTTAAAGTATTTTCTTTGCTGCATACTACCGCCCTTTTGGATTTCATCAACCCAAATCTGTCCTGGTGTTATATTGCCTGGTGTTGTAATGAAAAATCGTTACAAATTAAAGTAGTTGTGTGTCTCTGTTTCTTCTTTATACGGTTTCCTTCAGGACTGAATTTAATTTTTGTTTTGAAACCGAAATTGTTTTTTAACACCAACACTACAATAGAATTAGACAGTGTGTGAAGAGCTCTCAGAGTACTTGAAGAAAAATGCGTTTTAGACGTTTGTTAGAAAGTAAAACAGTTGCACTTAGCCTATTTCAGTTTAATAAATTGCATTCATAGAAGGCAGCCAAAGAATCGTTGAATCTGTAATTCAATTGAGACTGTTTTGCTTTCTGTAGAATTTTTAAAATAAAAAAAAAATTGATTTTTCCTTTCAAAATTCTAGAGAGAGAAACATTCGCGTGTGGGCGTCCTCTAAAGTTAATACATACTGGTACTCGTAGCTCAGAACGAATTACGGAAACCAGAATTAAGAAATTAAAAAAACATTCCAAGGGTTTAACCTTCCAGAAGAGCCTTTAATAAGATTTGGGGTCTTAGACCCATCACAACATATCGCCTCTATCAGGCCGTAATGAAATCAACCTTGTTTTATGGTGATCACCTTTAGCAGCGGTATTTACAATGTCCCTGCTTATTCAGAGAGAGAGAGAGAGAGAGAGAGCTGTAAATATGAGTGTGTATGTCTATCTTCTCTTCGTGAAAGATGGCCAATTATGCTGCGGTCTATAATTATCATTTAATTGATAGTGGCGTACTAGTTTCGTGGCCCATAATACATTTTTCCTTCTTTCCTTCTTTCAACGATTACCATTTGCAGAGTCATCACCCCCCAGTTATCAAGGTTACAACTGTATGAGATTATACGGAAGACAGAAAATATTCAGAGGGCAAAGACTGCATCTATTCAATTCATTTTGTGGCCGTTTAGAGGACAATCGACTTACCAAGAGCCTCTTTTCCTACTATGGTCTGCGCAAATTTAACAGTTTGCGTATAAATACGCAAGTTGTTACTGTACATTTTCGCCAAATATATGTGTGGTTTACAGTCGCCGTAGTCTAGTAGGTAGTGTGTTGGATTATTAGACGTGAGGCAACGCACGGTTCAAACCCCAGGTCATACATCTACAACAAACCAAAATATGAAAAAATATTTCTTTGGCAACTTCCTCTCAACAGATTTCTGCCAAAAGCTTTGACAGCAAATAAAAAATGCCATGATAGGTCACTCAGAAATCTGCCGTTCGGAGTCGACTTTAACTGTAGGACCCGCCACTCATGTATACAATTAACACACACAACATAAGTGGTGTGAGAAGTTAGCTCGTAATCCTGACGGAAAGTACGTACGTTTGTATATGTATGGTTTTCCTTGATCTTGAGTCTGCCTTTAATAACTTAACCCCATACTCCGTGTTATCTGGAAGCCTACGATTATGGTGTATCTTCTTCGTCTTCTGCACACGAAGTATTATGATCAGCAAGCATGCTATCTATGCTTGTAAATGAGCTTTTAACTATAAAAGCACTTGATTATCAGCTCGTCTAGATGTTTGCTTGTTATTACCATGAGCAATTTGTATTAAAGTGTTAATATTTTTAATACTTTACGGTTGGACAGTTTTTATGTGTTTTTTTATTTAACTCAGTTTCGTTTAAGAATCATTTCCCTTCTGTCATGCTAACCATTCCACTTACATCACTAAACTTGGCGGGCGTCTGTGAGTTTACCTAACCGGAACAAAGCTGTTTAGGAAACTTCCATAATGTGTTTGAATTCCACCTTTTTCTGGTAACTTAATTGTTTTGTTGCATGCAAACGTACGTATATATTTAGTTGGTTACTCCTCTCAAAAGAGAATAAAATTTTTACATGGAAAACAAAGAGAAAGTAAGTGAGAGTGAGAGCGTATTAATAATACCCGTAATAAAAAAACACGTGTTTAACAACACTTTAAATTTCTTTTTTTTTGGTTTTTGTTGTGCCATGTTACGGTTTTTTGAACCGAAAAAATTCTGAAACAGAAAAACGAACATAAAATCGTAAACAAAATAAGACGACACAATGACTGCCATTAGACTTCCGTTTGTGTACATAGATGTGTAAGTGTGTTGTGTGGCTGTGTATATATATATTAAGTCTGAGGCATTGTTTGTCTATGTATGAGCCTGTGAGCATGAGTAAATAAATATTTGTTAAAATTAATGCGAATGTATATGTATGTGTGTATGAATGTATGAGATTTTATTGCATTTGATGTTATGGTCTCTCTCGTCTAGACAAAACTATTAGTCAACAATACAAATAATAACAACAACAACAACAAATACTAATACTTTGCTTTCACACTTACACACCCATATTCTCTTAACATGCACAGTGTTTTTGTAATGAAAATATTTTTTATTATTATTGTTGTTGTTGTTGTTTTCTATTTTTAAATTAATGAAATAATTATACGGAATAGCGAGTAACGAGTACCGTGCAGGTATTAATTAATTACAACAATTTATCAACCTGTAAATCATTGTCATTGTTTTAGCTGATGGTGCAGCAAAAAGTTTATTTAAAAAAAAAATCCAACAAATCAGGTTTGCCATGATTCAGTAAAACAATAAAATGTCTCAGCATGTGATAGGGTTAGTATGGAGCATGTATAGAGTACTTTAAAGCAGGAAAAATGCAAACAACTACATGATGGATGTTAGCAAATGAGACAAAAAAAAAGAAATTTTGAATCGTAAACAGCATGACTCAGTGAGGAATTTTTATGTCCTGGTATTATTATATGCAAACCGTTGGTAGTGTAACACAGACAATCTCATGCAATTCTTTAATTGATTTAATGTCATTAGAATGATGGATTTGTAGTAATGTTTGTTTGTGCTCTCCGCAATATTCATAATTTTCCATTACTCTGGCTCAAGGGCAAGGCTTTGCAAGAGTATCATGACAAGTTTTTAGCTGTAACTCTGGAACTAAGAAGGAAATTTCATTCCTTGGTAGAACAGGCAGATTCCAAAGAAAGATATATTATGGTAGAAACCTATCCATTCTAAAACGGCCTACTTTATCATCTCTTTGCAAGTGTATAGTGTTGTTACATTATTTACATATGCACATACATAATTGGTCATTACAACCCTTCAGTCAGGATTTCGACCTAGTTTCTCACACCACTTATGTTGTGTGTGTTAATTTTATACATGAGTGGCGGGACCTACAGTTTAAAGTCAACTCCGAACGACAGATTTTTGAGAAACTTTTCATCGCAATTTTATTTACTCTCAGAGTTTTTGCCAGAAATCTGCTGAGAGGAAGAAATACTTTTGTATTTTGTTGTGATGTCTGGCTTTACGTCTAATAAGCCAACACACTACCTACTAGATTACGGCGACTATATTATTTATTTCCATTAATGTGGCGGCAAAGGAACCAATTGAGTTCAATCTTGTGAAGTAAGGCATGCAAATCTTAGCAGTCGCCATAGTCTAGTAGGTAAAGTGTTGGCTTATTAGACATAAGGCCACGATTCAAACTGCGGGTAATACGTTTCAACAAAACGAAGTATGAAAAAATATTTTTTCGTTGACTGCTTCTCAACAGATTTCTGGCAAAACCTCTGAGAGTAAATAAAAAATTGTCATGAAAAAGGTTCCCAAAAATCTCTCTTTAAATTTTAGGTCCCGACACTCTTGTATAAGTGGTGAGAGAAGCTAAGTCGTTGTAATAACCAAGATAAGGTTCAGTTGATAGATGGAGCAAGTAATGACGGAAATGATGGATTTAATTGTCGACAGGATTTGGTTGTTAAAGAAGTTGCCAACATCGTTACGGGCACGAGTTCTTGACATTGCTCAACTGAAGATGAAATTGACAGATATTCAGATCTTGGCGACAAACGAGTGGTTTTCAAAATCAACCTAGATGCCGACAGCAGGCAACAAAACGTACATAATGCTACTGTCGGAGAAGAATTGATCTTATTCATGGCTTTATTCGAAGGCCTATACCAGGAATAAGGTGGCTAAAATAAACGTACTGATTTCCGTCAGCAACTAAAAGGTTGAATTCAATATTTTACAATATCTCTTAATGAATTATTAAAAAAAATTCATTCAGTGAATATTAAAGTTTTTAGCAAGTATTTCCTCTTTTTATTACAACGCATATGAATTTGTCATTTTGATTGACTTTTGCAAACAAAAACATTTGCAAACAAAAACAATTGCGAACTCATATTATTTACGCTTTAATTTCAGCTATAAACGTGACCTCAAAACACAATGACTTGCTTTTAAACCCGCGCAAAAAAGAAGAAGTCTATGTTCACACACAAAAGCTCACAACAAAAAAGAACTCAAATAAACACTTAAAAACTCTTTCCAATTCCAACTTCTCGCTCTCCCACATCAAAGAGTTCAAAACAAAAGTCAACCGTTTTACAGCGAAACCACATCACACAAAATATTTATTTCTTTTCGGTTTTTTTTGCTCTTTTTTCCTCCTCTTTTTGTTTGTGCTTTTCGAATATTTCCTCAGCCTAAAACAAATCAGCCATAGAGCGTAGAGCGTAGAAAAAATTAATCAAAATATACGAGAAACGCGTTATAAAAGCCATGCACTATCGCAATAGCACACCGCGATATTGTGTTTCACGTTCGTTTGTCTCCATAGACGAACGAAGTTTTCTAGATGTCATCATGTCAGGGCTACATAGATGCCATGCGATGCGTTCGCTTGAGTTGAATGAAATCCAATGTATTTGTGTTGTGTTTGATGATGACAATAAAATTTAAAAAAAAAACAGAAAATCGAGAAAAACGAATACAAACTATTTGTTGATATTTGTACACGCTACACTGCTACAGATGATGATGTGTTCTTAAAAAAGTTGTTCTTCCTTGACCTGATTTTGGTATAACAAAAGGACTAAAAAGCAGTTGTGGATCTTATCTCTTATGCTGGAAAAAAAAAATATGGTGATCTCCTCCATCATCATGAGGAGGATGATGTCGATTTGTAAGGTTTTTTTGGTGCGGAAGAAGTAATCTTAAAGCCCTCACTGTTGGTCGTGTAAAAGAAGTCCTCAATTGAAATATATTTTGTCTCCGATACAGTAGAATTCAAAGCTAAAATATCATTACAGTGTAGGGCATCATCTAGTCATCTATTGACGTTCATTTGTTTCCTTTTTTTTTTCTTTGCATCTCCAGCTACCAAACAAACTGAAAACAATAAAATCTAGAAATTATTTATGCAAAACGAATTTTCTTCTATAAACGTTACTCAGCTGCATACAACAATCGAATTGTAGGACCTATGAGGCGCTGAGGCATACAAAAACAAAAACAGTTCACAGAGAACTGCTGTGTGAATATTGTGTAGTGTGAGCGTTGTGTGAAATTGAGAGCGCGTTTGTGTTTCTCTCAGTGTGGCGACAAAATATACAACAAAACAAATCTTACGTTTTAAATTTGCGAATTATTTAAGGCAGACCTTAAATACAATGCATTTACAAACCATAAGTGTTACTCTTACGACCTATGACTGATTTTGTCGAAAACTGTATAAGCTTTGCATACTTTTCCAATTGAAAAAAGAATTAAAAATCTTTAATAACCCTTGAAATAATCCATTCAATTGCCCGCAGATTTTAGGTTTAAAAATGCCTGAAAACACTCCTATACTTCCTACAATATGTGGATCATTTCAACGCGTTAAGAGAAAACTAAATCGACTCATAATAAGAACTCAGATATGAGTTGAGCACAACAACGGTTTAGAGCTTGCAAAAAAAAGTAATGCTGAGGACAAGCAGTCTTATTCCATTTGAAAGTACGCGAAAGGCTGTGAAATATATGGGTGTGGGCTCGATTGCAGAATTACTAGGCACATGTTTACCAAGACTATCCAACTGCCCGGGAAGCTAAATAGACTGATGGCAAATTATATTGATGGCAGCGAAATTTGTAAAGTTATTTGCTAAGGCCCAGAGAAAAGTACTGGGCATAGTACAGCGAGCAGCTGCACTCAGGGAGCTACTACTCAGGGAGCCTACTGCACAGTCCCTTGCATCGTAATGTTCGTGCTCAACGAATAAGTACTCCCGCACGAGCGTAAGAGAGTTTGGAAGTTAAGGAGAAAGAATCGCAACAGCAAAAATACGGTTCCAAGCCACACAAGGAGCATACATACATACATAATTGGTTACTACAACCCTCACACTCCACTTAAAGCCGACTTCGAACGACAGTTTTAATTTCATCTCAGATTTGTTGCCAGAAATCAGCTGAGAGGTTGTAGTCACTGAAGAAGTCATATTTAATTTTGCTGGAGCAGTCTGACCTTGGGTTTGAACAGTGGATTTTCATCTAATAAGCCAACACACTACCTACTAAACTATAGCGACTATAAGCCTAGCAACGAGCTGAAAATGGAAGGCAGAAGGGACTTGCTCTGGTGGCGATTATTTTCGCAGATACTTGTTGCGCATACGAGGACGTTGAGCGTGTACTTCGTAATAAAAGAACCTTGAAGCAAGCAAAATGAGGCATGCGCTGGCGAACCAATAGCATCAAAAAAGCTTTAAAATGGCGTACCCAGAAGTGGCTGAGTATGGAATAGCACGTTTCAGTACGTCATTCAGAGCCTTTTCTACGTTATCCTTCTGAGAAGAAATTATCAGTCCTAAGAAGAAGTCTAACCCGAATAGCTTTAGGATGATTGCAGGTCCTTGTTATATCATGTCCTACAAACGACGTCAGCTTTGAATATGTGTTGTGTGGTGGTGAAAGTTTATAGAAACCCACTCTTTCTGACTGAACTGTCTAGCTCTTTCTGTCTTTTTTTTAGTACCTTCTCTGGAGTGGATTATTTTGTAAATTAGAGAACCGTGATGAACATTTTTTTATAGTCGCCGTAGTCTAGTAGGTAGTGTGTTAGCTTATTATTTATATTTCTTCAGCAGATTTCTGGCCAAAACTCTGAAAGTAAATAAAGTTACCATGAAATGTTTCTAAAAAAATCTGTCGTTCAGAGTCGACTTTAAACTGTAGGTCCCACCTCTCATGTATAAAATTAATACATACAACATAAGTGGTGTGAGAAACTAGGTCGTAATCCTGGCTTAAGGGTTGTAATGATCAATTATGTATGTATGTATGATGAACATTTTTCTTTTCTGGGGTTTAAAATTGACTTGAATCGTATTTGTAGTCTACCATTTTTAGCCACCTTAAATAGTGTTATGAACATATAAAAAACATCCTGTTAATGAAGCTTCATTTTTAATTTCTTAAGCCTTAAAAGATTTCATTCCTTTAAGTATCTTACATTGGGTTTTGCGCGAGCTTGTTTGCTTGTTACTGTATTTAAATGAAAATGACTTCATGTTGTTATTGTTATTATTGTATTGTTCCCTATTATTGTAGTAGTAATTGTTGTTGTTGTTGTATTTTCCTTCAATAGGTTTTTTACTGAAAAAAATGGAATTTTTTTATATAAGAATTGTATGGATTGTCGCGCTATTTTATACACAAATTTACGAGGGGAGGGTATTAAAGTGTTAAGTTTTATGTTTAAAATTCACACGCTGCCGTATTACGCGTTTTATTTTTCTGCTGTTTTAACGGTTGCCTTTTCTTTTCCTTATCCTTTGCTTGGCTTTCTTTCGTTCGTTCGTTCGTTCGTTCGTCACCACCAGGCTACCTTTTTTGTGTCGAACATGAAACTGTAAGTATGAGGGTCAGAAGAGTAAAGGCAATATAAAGCCCAGTGTAATGGTTTATTTGTTTGCCGCTTTCTGGTAGAAGTTTCATTTCATTTAAATTCGTATTCGAGTATTGGAGTTTGGTTGGTTTGATAGGTTGGTTGGTTGTTCAACGGTTTGGTTGACTTCGCTTGGTATGGTTTGGTTGGTTGATTGGTGGATTGGTTTGGTTTGGTATTGTTTACCATTTTTGTGAATGAACTTTTGACTTGTTTTTCTTCAGTTTTTTTTTTTACACAATGTTAAGAAGGTAAAGTGATATGAATGTTTGTGTTCTCTTACAATACATAGGTTCAATAGATTGAATTCTATACTCTTATGCTTTTGGTACAAAGGAGGTAATATTATAAATGCTAATGCTAATGGTAATGGTTATGGTGTTTTATTTCGTTTGACAAGGTAATAAATTTATTTGGGGTCTCAAAATTACACTCGAATTCATAACAATTCAAAATGCAATCAGTTTAACAGTGGCAGCATCATTTGAAGCCAGGTTTCACAATTGAAAATATTTTTCTGTTGAATGTTTTTTTTTTTGGTTTTGCTTTACTGTGTCCTTTTTCTTCTGTAATTAATTCAGTTTATCTTTTTTGTTCACCTTTATTTGTTTTCATTTTGCCATACAATTTTGCATAATTTTTAATTATCTTCTCAAAAAAAAAAAAAAAAAAAATTAAAAGAAGGAAAAAAAGAGAAGAAAAAAACGAAATGATAATAATAATATTGTTGTTGTTGCTGTAACTGTTGTATATTCACCTGGCTAAAGCCAACACTGTGCTACTACCAATAGTGGCTGGCATCAGCCAGGCACACAGGCAGACAGACTGACACAAAGACTGGCCATTTAATGGCCAGCAACTACAGCAGCAGTAGGAGACATACGAAAAATTTACTCTGTACTCTGGATATGCACAAGTAACACCTGAGGTGTTTTAATCTCTATTAGAATACATTTTAATATACAAATTTATGAGCCATGCATATACATTTCTGCATACATATACATACATATGTATTTATGCTTAAAGTATAGGAATAAGTAAAGAAAAACTAAATTTAATTACAGCCCTGTTCAGTCCATTTAGTATTGTGTACCTCATATTCGGTAAAAATTTCTTTTCAGCATGTATTGTGTAAAGACAAAAACTATTAATAAAGATGAAAGGGATTAGAAACACTAAGCAGAAGAGGAGAAAGAGCTCTCTCTCTCTTTCTATAGAAACTGTATAAGAAATAATTAAATTAAGCCTTTAGTTGAAGTTTTTAAACAACTTTTTTTTTGTTGTTCATCGTTTTCAATAACAAGCAAATTTATTCAAGAAAAGTCATTTACGGCCTGAAGTGTTAGTGGGAGTTTCCTATATTATTCCAACTAATGAGGGCTTAAAAACTTTACTGGCTTATCGATAATATTGTATTAATAAAACCATAAGGTTTTCATGAATATTTTAATATGAAAACTTTCTAACAATTTTGGTTTTAAGTGCAGAATACAATGTGTTTACAAATTTGTTAGTATTCTGCATGCTTTTCTAAAGATGAGAGAAAGCATTTTCTTAAGTGTACATAGGTTTAAATTAAAATGCAAAAGGGTTTGCAATTTGTTGAGTAAATAAAATAAAAACACTGGCATGAAAAAGTTTCTCAAAAATCTGTTGTTCGTAGTCGATTCCGCCACTCATGCATAAAATTAACGCTCTCAACATTAGTGGTGTGAGAAGCTAGG
Organism: Sarcophaga variegata; assembly: GCA_932273835.1. Classification (NCBI taxonomy): domain Eukaryota; kingdom Metazoa; phylum Arthropoda; class Insecta; order Diptera; family Sarcophagidae; genus Sarcophaga; species Sarcophaga variegata. Next base: position 114,103,736 of record OW026361.1, read on the forward strand.
TTGTAATCCTGGCTAAAGTATTTGTTCATATCGAAATAAATGAGTTCGTCGTAGTCTATTAGACTGTGTATTGGGTCCATGGTTCCAAACCCTGTTGAACAATCTGGAACAAAAGGAAATATGGAAAGAATATTTCTTTCAGTCACTTTCTCAGCAGTCTTCTGACTTCTGACTATGACTTCTGTCATTGGCATTCTCGTTTACCTCGTCTTTACCTTTTACCTAACGAACTGTGTGCTGCGCTTAACGACATCAGTGTGGGCATACTCATATGGTACCGATGGAGTGTCGAGTAATTGTCGTTATCGACCAATAAGTCTAATAAGGTAGATTTGTGATGGAAGCATAATTAGAGGTTGTAATCTTTAATCTCTATACCAAAACTATTCGGCTAATTACTAAAATACTTTAAATTTCACCAATTACGGAAAGCGAAATAAAAAAAGCATCGGAGACTGAGGTGCGCACTTCGATGCCAAGGGGGTTTAGCTTTATGTCAGAGCTTAACAAGTTTAGTTTTGCTTGGATTGACATTCTAGACATAATGTTCTGTGTATTAGTTCTTTTTGTACATATTTTTCTTTGAAATTTTTTTAATTCACATTCGGAAATTCCAGGTGTTACTAGGGCCGCAAAACTGATCAGGATATTAGTACCGTTTACTAGCCTCATACTAACAGTTTATATAGATAATCAAGCAAGATGACGGGACATACTTTTAGACCACATATGATCTGGAGTGTAAGAGATTGTAAAGCGTCTTTCTGTCGTTTAATTGATTATGTTGGATAGCTGGTGATTTTAACTTTACTGGTAAGTTAGGTTAGGTTAGAGGACGAGTACTTGTCAATTAAGACAAGTACAGTACCTGGAGGTCGAATTGACCCATTGTACAACGTCCTAGTTTCTCACACCACTTATGTACAGTTTAAAGTCGACTCCGAACGACAGATTTTTGAGAAACTTTTTCATGGCAATTTTATTTACTCTCAGAGTTTTTGCCAGAAATCTGCTGAGAGGAAGTCGCCGAAGAAATACTTTTTGTATTTTGTTTTGATTTCTGGCCTGGGGCTCGAACCGTGGCTTTACGTCTAATAAGCCAACACACTACCTACTAGACTACGGCGACTTCAAACAGTACTGCTAAGAAAGTTCGATTAACTCATTAATCGTGTATTGCTCTGAAGTGTATTATGCTCAAACCCATAACATGGAACAAGGTTATCCCTAATTTCTGTAGGTTAAGTGAAAAGTCAGAAGAAACGGGAGATCATATTTTATGCAACTGTTCCAGTCTGCAAGTACGTGGGCAGAAATGGCTCGAGGGTGAATTTGAAAAACTGGTAGATCTTAACTATTGCAGAATATATTGCGTTTGCGCAGAGGCTTGAGTGGATAGGGGCATATGTATTGCATAGTATTTAACTACAGAAGATAATGTTATCTTGCCCATAATAGATAGAGCATATGCTTTTTTTCTTTTATTTTATTTCTTTCAATTTCCATTTAGATTCTTTCTCACACTTAAATTTTTCTTTCTTTACTTTTCTCTCATCCTCCTTTAGTCAACATATGTATGTACATATATATTTGGTCATTACAACCCTTCAATCAGGATTACGACCTAGCATCTCACACCACTTATGTTGTGTGTCATAATTTTATACATGAGTGGCGGGGCTGACTCAGAATAAAGAAATATTTTTTCATTCTTTGTTCAGTTGGAGATGTGTGACCTGGGGTTTGAACCGTGGCCTCACGTCTAATAAGCCAACACACTACCTACTAGACTACGGCGACATCAACTCTGCCAATTCAAGATCCACACAAAACAGTGACTTTTTCGGGATGAATGCTCTTGTTTATTATGTGAATGGGTTCCTCAGATTTTTCTTTTGTTTTCTAAAGGGCTTCCGAGTGATTGCATGCCCTACACATAACATATCCTGACCTATTGACTTAATTTATTTCCTTAAATGTAAGTGTAATACCCTTGATTTAAATGCTTTCCAGCTCTTTAATATTTTTAAAAACGTTCATATTTTTGTTTCTGGTGAAAACCTTTTTAGTTTTTGCCTTCGGTAACCTATCACTGCAGTTGTTTGAGCAGAGAGAGTGAGAGAGGCCACTTAAAACAATCTTATCTCTTAACATACATGCACTATTAAAAAAATTACGTTTTTAATGTTTCGCTTCTCAAATTTTTTTCTGTTTTAAATTTCCTGCAAGAAAAGGAAAAATTCTCCAATGATTTTGCAATTTCTTTGAAAGGAACAATAGAAATAAATTTCTTGTTGTCATAGTTGTTGTTGTTGCTGTTGTTTTTGTTGTTGCTCTATAAACTAAAAGTCTTCCCATACTTACTTGAAACAACTCCCTTTGGGTCTTTTCTTGTTTTTGTTTTGTTTTATGCAATCTTCCTTACTTTTGTTTTCCTTTCATCATTTGGCGTTATTTGTTATCTTGGCTGCCACTCCATCTCGATTTTGTACAACGACGTAACAACTTTATACGTTTACAAGCATATGCGTTTGCATATATGGCTAAAACATAAAAACGCTCTTTTCCAGCCAAAAGCCATACAAACATACATGCATACAATAAGCTTCTAGGAGTGCTTGTGGCGGTTGTTTATAGGGAAGGATGTGGTCTCTGAGGAAAAACAAAAAAAAAAAAAATTTTTGTAGGAAAAAAAACTTAAACTTGTTTACGTCGTTGCTGCAGTGGTTGTTTTATCAGCTACTTTTGCAGTGTTGCAGCAGCAACATAAAAGCGTAGACAACAACGGCAGCCTTAGCATTCATTGGTGATAGGGCTGGTGTCAGCTATAACAGCTATGGCAATAACAACAACATTGTTATTGTTATTTGCAGTTTTTTTTGCTTTTTTTGTTATTTTTCTTGAGTAACTCTTTAACTAAACAAACATTGTTGATAGTCTTGATAGAGTTTTTGTTGTTACAAACACACACCCCCACATACCATGTGGATATTGTATTGTTTTGGCGTTGTGTGGCAAGAAACAATATTTTTATCACACACACACATGCACATGCACACATAAATATTTCAAATATTTTCTTTAAGTGTATTTTTATGCTCTCATGGTTTATGAGTTTCCTTTAATATTCTTTTCTTTCGCGGTACTTTTTGCTTTGTTTCCCCTTTTGAGCGGGTATTTTTCATTAATTTTTACACTCCTTTGATACTTTGCTCCACAATTGGATACCAATAAAACCCAACTCAAAAACAACGCCATTTGATCGCATATACAGTGGACAGCAAAAGTCTTAGTACTCCAATATATTTTAACAAAAAAAGCCCCCACAGGCTTAATACTCTTGCACAAAGTCCCGATATGACTTCAAGAGAGTATTTAGGAGATCATTTGAAAGAACGGTTACGTCACCGCTAAACCTCACACAAAAGTCAATCGAAAAACTTGCTCATGAAGCCACCAGAAAATACTAAACAAAACCTGTACATTAAATCCCAATTGGTTTAAACGGAGTGCTTGGCCTTAAGGGATATTCTACTAAATACATGGTTTAACATTTTCATATATTAGGCCTTTGAATTTTGGATTTACTCAGGTTTCTCCTTGGGGGTACTTATGGAGTCATCTGAAACTTTTCCTTATTTTTGTCTTGTTTTATGAAAAAACATTAAAAAAAATTTTTGTTTTATAATAAAACAGAAATAAATTAATTAAAATAAATATAAAAACTATAAATTTTTATATAAACTTTTGCCTGGAGTTCATGAAATTGCTAAAATATATTGCCGTTCTAAGACTTTTGCTGTCCACTGTATGCTATGAAATGCTTGATGTAATGGACGTTAAGTCATATGAAATTATTAAAGACAAATATATCTATATTGTTGATAGCAATTATGGCTACATACATACATACTTGTATGTAGTACGTATATCGTTACTAAGCAGAGAGAGATGAGACTAATATGCGTATCTATGGGAAATCATAAAATATTGCATCGTAAATAAGGTCTTTTAAGAAAAAATTAGTTATTGAGCAATGCTACGCTCCCACAGAAAATGTTTCGGATATGAAGAATGCTTTTCATAAACTTCTTAATACCACATTAGGAACACAATTAAATATTAATGGAGAATTTGGTTGCCACAATATGTTTAAATCTCTGACCTCCAGCACGTAATAGGAATTCAAGTAATCGGTGATAAAAATGTATTTAGACTTGGAGGTACAAAAATGAGGATGAAGAGAAAATATCAGAATCACAAATTCTAACAGCAGTCGTAAGGACTGTAATCCTCTAGATATTTAAAAGCCCTAAAAAATACCCAATTGCATCTGCATATTTAAATGGCTTAAACTTCTAGATTAAAATGATTAAAAATCTGATAATAAATATACCGAAGGATAATAAAATTATCTGTAGAATAATTAATAATAGAATATCCAACACGATAAAAGTAATTGGATTCGTGCATCGAAACTTTGCCAGCCCCTATATAAATAACCATCATGTGGAGTGAATCAGTACTTCCGTTTCATAGAAATATTTTATTTAAAACAATCAATAAAGGCACGAATCCATCATGTATTTACTGGGCGATCAATTTATACGACTCTATACGAATATTTACTGTGGACCAAATGAGTCACTCATATTAAAGGTTTCCACCTCAGTCCTTCCAGAATATTAAAACTAGCACTGAAAGTTATTTAGTGAAGATCGTTAATATTGTTACGAAAATGAAAAATCTAGATACTGGTGTTTATCTTTTACATCCTTTAACATTTAAGTTGTAAACAAAAGCTACAAAAACAAAACAATGCAGTAAACAAACCTGTTTACAAATTACCGTACTGCTTAATATAACAACAAACACCTGCATAAAAAAGGTAAAGAAGTAAACAAAAATATACCAACAACACTACTGTAAACAATGATGTTCACATAATAAATGTTATACAACGACGCCTCAGGATTGTGCTGGAATGCCATCCGGCCCGAGAGGCTTGATTATGTTGAGTTCAGTAAAAAAAAATATACTGCGCGAGATCGAAAGTATATATTATGTATAGAAACTGCGCTCTTATGAATTCAGACAGAATTGCTTCCTTTCTGGCATGTTGAAATGTTGGTTGTTTGCTTGTGTTGTCATGTCTATCTTTATATTGCCGCTTAGAAGCTAACTATGTTTTCGACTGTAGCATAATAGTCTTCGTGCTAAAGTTGTCTATTCTCATGGCTTAAGTTTTCTTTATATTTACTTTAAAGCCAACATTATGAGTGACTTTTTCTAGATCCAGGATTATTCTCTACATTACTTTAAAATCAACCTAATGACTGTCAATATCTTACATACAATATCATACAATATCTTATACTGTGATACACGATTTTTTATTTTTAAAAACTCGTAACATTTTAAAAATTTTTGAAGTTTGAAAACAATATTTATTTATATATTGCATGACAATATTTATTTCAATTAAGCAATTTTTATACATTCCAATTTAATTCGAAATAAAAACATCAAATGTGTTGCAAATGTGTAGAACACTTCTAAACTGTCCTTGTGTCATCTAAGCCATTTGGTATCATTTTAAACAAAATTTTCACTTCATTAACATGATGTTTTCAATTTAAAAAAAGTTAAGATGCTCCGACATTGTGATGTTCAGAAATTATTTCAAAAACAATCCATTTCAACCGTATTTAAACGTTTAAAAATTTTTCGCAAACTTTTTCAGTTTATACACCCTTAACAGAAAAACTATAAAATAGTCAAGAGAGAAGGGAAAAAAGCACAACCCAATAATCTAGTTTTTCTTTAAATGACAATGGGAACAGGATTTTTCTTCTTTTTTTTCTTCTTTTATTTGTTATGGTGTTGAATGCAGGCAAACCAAAATAGGGACATGCATTGGAAGTAATGGAATGTTTACAGAATTGAAAGAACGAAAATTATTTTTTATCCCTTTTCCTTGAGAAAAAAATGATGTGAGTCAATCAAAACTTTTGTTCGATAATTGCAATAAAAGGGGATTTGAATTACGCATAAGGGTACCTCAGAAGTAACCGGAGGTTAGTTACTGGTTTGTCTGATAGAGCACTGTCAAAGGAACTCTTTTTCAGAACGGAGATAATCTCGAACCCAATATGGAGACTCTGGGATATTGACTGTGAATCATCAGAACAAGAGAAAACATTGGACGCATACCAGGCGAAAGATAGGAAACAGCGCCAGCCTCATCATGAGGTTTTTTTAGTTCAATAGAATTGGAGTAAATGTAAACAAAGTCGCAGTGATCTAGTAGGTAGAATGTTGGTTTATTAGACGTGAGGCCTCGGTTCAAACTCCAGGTCAGGCATCTTCAACTAAACGGAATATGAAAAAATATTTCTTCGGAGACTTCCTACCAGCAGATTTCTGGCAAAAACTGTGTGAGTAAATAAAAAATTGCCACGAAAAGTTTCTCAAAAATCTGTCGTTCGGAGTCGACTTTAAACTGCAGGTGCCACCACTCATGTATAAAAATTAACGCACACAACTTAACTGGTGTGAGAAATTAGATCGTAATCCTGACTGTAGGGTTGTAATGACCAATTATGCTATGTATGTAATAGGGACACTCCATATAGTTTAAGGGCAATATTATGCAGAGACTTTGCATATTTGACAGTTCATAACGGCCATCTTGTTTCAACAATGTCCGCCAAATTAGTTGCCATTTATTTAGTCTGTTTTGCCAAATCAGCAAGAATGGATAGACATTTTTAGAATGGGCCGTGGAGCAGTTGGCTATTGAGCCTAATTTTAATCGAAAGATCATCTTCTGAAGCCGCCATAGCCTAATAGATAGTATGGTGGCTTATTAGACGTGAAGTTACGGTTCAAACCCCAGGCCAGACATCGCGATCAAACCGAAGTATAAAAAATATTACATGGGCGAGTTCCTCTCAGCAGTCCTTTTGCCATGAAAAAGTTTCTCAAAAATCAGTCTGTCTTTCAGATTCGACTTTAAACTGTTGGTACCGCCACTTATGGATACAATTAACCCACACAACACAATTGGTGTGAGAAACTAGGTTGTAATCCTGACTAGATGACTAGAGGGTTATAATGACCAATTATGTATGTATGTATGTTATAAACTTCAGCAATGATACCCATTTCCCATTTCATTGCATTCTACCCATCTTAAACGATTCTTAATGATTCGACAGCTCTTGCTGAACAGAATTGCCAACACCGTGTAGTTTCTTAACAGTCAAACTATAGTTATCGATATCGATAGCGCTTGCCAGACCAGATTGCATTCAAAACAGTTGTTGTTTATACTCCAGAGATATTTTTTTTTAGGAATTTACTCTATTAAAATCCTTGTAAAAGTAAATTTTACACACACATTTATGTGCTTGATTATATGAGAGTAAAGGCTTGCATAGGTTAATGTATGTAAGTGGAGTGCTGGATTGTGTGAGTGAGAGTTTATTTTTATTTTGCTGAATTAACAACACAACACAAAAAGGTGTAAAAACTCGACCAGTGAGTAATTTGCAATTTATGTACACACACACACGTTAACAACATATACACATATATATCAAGTTTACATAATGAAATTTTACAAGCAATTATTGTAGCAACTTTACAAAAACCTGTGATAAAATATTTATACAAATGCATCTCAAAGAAGTAGTATAAAATATATAACTCAATAAAAACTTGCTTAAAAAATTGCCTGGTGTAAATGCCTTTGTACTCATGCATACCTTTTTGCACAACCACATGAAGTTTCCAAAGTTGCAAACCAATTTGAACAACAACCAACTCTGTGTGATTATGGTTGAGTGTATGTGTGTGTGTTCTACTTCATTTTACTACAATACATAGAATTATTTTTTAGTTGTTGCTATTGTTGTTGGCTTGTCATTGTATTGTAATGTTCACATATACATACATACGTGAATATGTACGTAAGGACATACTAAACAAGTATATCAAAACATAAAAAAATAATATTGTTTTGTTGTTGTTGTTTTGTAGTCATTGTAGTACCTGTCGGTTTTGTAATTTTTTATTGCTGTTGTTGCAATTGTTGCTGTTGAAGTGTGGAAAAAAGAATGAGAGCGAGAGAGGGGAAACTGAACATATTTTTACATCTCATTTTGTGGTTATAATACCAGGTTACTCATGCTACCAACCGGACATACTTAAACAAAATTATCATAAACTAAAGCCAGATGCGTGGGTGGTTTTAAAAATTTGTTGTAAACTATTAAAGTATTACGGAGAATACATTTAATTTGATTGGTTGTGAAACCAATGAAAAACGGTTTTACATCTGACAAATACAGAAGAATTGTAAAACTGAACTTATGGACCCAAGAAAAGACGATCTACTCTCCTTATGCTAGTCCGAAGCCTTTTATACCGAAACAAAGACAGCTGCTTTTTGTTGTTGTTTTTATTGTTGTGGTTATTTTTGTAATTTTTGTTACCAATTCAACTGTTACCACTGATGTAGTGTTTTTCCCCCTTTTTTATTACTGTGGTTCGTAATTTGCATTACACGTACTCAAACCATAATGTATTCCACATTTGGAATGAAAATTAGGAAATGAAATCCAATTATTGAAAAAACATGTACCATATATGTGGGTGAATCAATAAGATCGAAGCATACATACATAATTGGTCATTACAACCCTTCAGTAAGGATTACGACCTAGTTTCTTACACCACTTATGATGTGTGTGTTAATTTTATACATGAGTCGACTCCGAACGACAGATTTTTGAGAAACTTTTTCATGGCAATTTTTATTTACTCTCAGAGTTTTTGCCAGTCGCCGAAGAAATAGTTACATACTTACTTACTTAATTGGCTATTACAACCCGTTTAACGGATTTCGGCCTGCTGCAACACATCCTTCCAGGCGCCTCTGCTTCTTGCACACCTACGCCAGTTGGTCACACCAATCGATGACAGGGCTTCCTCGATTTGGTCCTTCCAACGGATACAAGGTCGTCCTTTTCGCCGACTTCCACAGATTTCCGCATCAAATACCCGTCTCGCCGGAGCATCCTCCTCCATTCGAACCACATGGCCGAGCCAGCGCAGCCGCTGGATGTTAATACGCTGCACAACGTCCCTGTTGTTGAGGAGCTCATACAGCTCACTGTTGGATCGGATACGGAAATCATCGCCAACTCGCACTGGCCAGAAGATCCTTCGTAGAACTTTTCTCTCGAACACTCTCAAGGCCCCTGCATCAGTTCTTAATAGGGTCCATGCCTCTGCGCCATACAGAAGCACGGGTAGGATGAGTGTCTTGTAGAGTGTTAGTTTTGTCGTACGAGAGCGGTCTCTGCTACTCAATTGCCTATTGAGACCATAACCGAAGAAATACTTTTTGTATTTTGTTTTGATGTCTGGAATGGGGCTCCAACCCTGGCTTTACGTCTAATAAGCCAACACACTACCTACTAGACTACGGGAACTTGTTTGCCGCAATTGTTAAGAAACCGACCAATTATTGTGACGTGCTATCACAGAAAGACATAGGAATCTACCAGTATACAGTAGCAACTAAACACCAACAAAAACAGTGCTATTGTCAAATTAAATAACTGTTAAAGGAGGCCAAGATGGGTTTGTCATTAGAGTGTTATATATATCTACATTGGCTAACGTCGATAGGGAAGAACATTCAGCCGAAAATATTAAAAAAAGACCAGTTCGCATCAGAGCAATACAGAGAGGGACCTTCGCTACCTTATTGGAATTATTTTGTAGGAATAAAAGAATTGAAAAGATTACAGACAACGTGTATAGATCTAAAGGAGACTATGCTGGAAAAGATATTGACTATATAATTGACTCAGGAATTGTAATCGTAGTGTAGTTTAAAATTTTGTTGCTATCCGTACATAAAATGTATGAAAAAAGTACGATTACATCATGACTGTTATCTCCATTTCACATGTCATACTAAACATAAATTTCAATGTGCTGTTTAAAATAGAAATTTTTAGCTCCACTTCACTATTTATTGTTTTCAAAGAGAACATGATCACTTATGCTTTAAACAAATACATACTCAAGACACTGTAAAGCTGGAGGTCCACACCACGCATTCTACGCGTTTTCGCATTTTACGCGGCTGTCAAAAAAGTAGAATTAATGTATTTATTTGCTGCAAGTTACACGCACAAAAGCGTAGGATGCCATGACGCATAGAACGCGAAAAGTAAATCTACTTTCTACTTTTGTAAGCATCACAAGCGGCGCGCGTACTAAACAGCTGATTTTGACAGGTCGTTTTTGTTTTAATTTGTTTAAATCAAAACAAACATTGGCGCGTAAAAAGCGTTGCATGTAACTTGAAGCGTAGAATGCGAAGAAGGTATGAAATCCTCGCAACGCTTTGACGCGAAAACGCGTGGTGTGGACCTCCAGCTTAACACTATCCGCATACTTTCCTATCGAGTAGAGATTAAAACTGTATACGTAGTTGAGTATGGTGGTAGATGGAGTCATCAACAACGACGACAGCCTTTTTTGCGGGTAATTTTACTGATTTTTTTTTAATTTTCCACTGGTGTTGAGTATATTTTAGTTGTTCTCTGGTTATGTGCTCTGTGGGCCATTATAAAATTTAGAGAATTTTGCTGGTTGGTATACACGGTACACTTTAAATTTACACAAACGCTCAAACACTTACTTCCTTGTACTTCTATTCATACACTCTCAATAACAGAGTGTGCTCTCACAGTAATGTAATGCGTGTTATGTTCGTGTGTTGTTAGTGTATTGGTTGAAATTATTATTTTTTTTTTAAATATTTTATAACCGTGAGCGGAGTACAAGTGTACGTACAACTGTGTAAGAATGTGTTAAAAGGCATGTATTTTAATACTTTTCATAGCAGGTCCTTTTTTTGCTGTGTACATATGTGTGTGTGTATTTAAAATATATTTTTTTTTCGGTGTCGTTTTGTTGAACCATTAAAATATGAGAGTATAAATTTAATACATTTTACCTGGTGCCCTGTTGCCCATAAATACAGTCGTGCAACATCGACCGAACCAAGGTAATAATGTGGTAATTGAGGCTTTTGTATGAAATATTTATGTATTGTGAGTGTGTGTGTGTTTGTGTTAATGTACGTGTTATATAAATATGTATGTTAAATAGATATTATCTATGTAATGGCTATGGCGTCAAGGTAATAAGTACTTTCGTTTTTTTTTTCACGATAACAAAAAAAAAAAATGGTTGAAATTATAATGAAATTGGGACAAACTGGGCCCAAATATCTATTGCATTGGTACAATAAAGCACTATTTGAAAGGCTCAGCTTTATGAAAAAATTCCAGAAAAACTTTTGTAATAACAAATGCTTGGGACAAGGTATTGCCCAAGTCACATACTATAGGTTAGGTCTGAGTGGTAGCCTTATTTCACAAAGCTCACTTGAGCACGCATAGCGAGCCGTTATGATGCCACGGGTGAACGCGGTCCCTGTAATGACCAAGTTCCACCAAAATCAGGGAAGAGGAAGAAGTTGGTCAGCGCAAGGGCTGCACAACACATACTATACTTTGATTATCAATTATTTGGTATGCTTTTAAAACTTATTGAATCTAAAAAAATATGTTCATGAAGGCAAAGGATCTAGTTGAGTTATTACGTAAACCTCCACATTCCGAAACTTTTTAGTCAGGCAAAGGTTAATAAACAATATTCCGAGGCCACACTTTCCTTATGGCAAGAAAATCAGAAAGCCAACCAGATCCAGTAATATCGGGTTTTTGCTATTAAAAGCAGTTGTTTTTTACTACATAGAAAGCATTTTCCGTCAGAGCTATATCTGCAAAATTAACAATGCTTTGCTCTAACGATGCAACACATAACAAAATTGGTCTTTACAACATTAAACAGTCAGGATTACGACCTAGTTTCTCACACCACTTATGTTGTGTGTGTTAATTTTATACATGAGTGGTGGGACCTACAGTTTAAAGTCAACTCCGAACGAATGATTTTTGAGAAACTTTTCATGGCAATTTTATTTACTCTCAGAGTTTTTGCCAGAAATCTGCTGAGAGGAAGTCGCCGAAGAATTTTTTTTTATTTCGTTTTGATGTCTGACCTGGGGTTTGAACCGTGGCCTCACGCCTAAGAAGCCAACTGTCTACCTACGAAACTATTTTTAAATTTTACAAGAATAAAGAGAGTAGTGAGTGTCATATGAATTTCGTCGGCCTAGTCTTGTAAGTAGTGTGTTGGCCGAAGAAATACTTTTTGTAATTTGTTTGCACGATATCACTAGGTAGATGATCTCTCATACAAAATTTGCTTTATTTAAAGTTAAAGATAGGAAACTCTTGTAACGGACCTCTTGCTGCAGACCACATCTTATTTCACGCAGCAATTGCAATATTGTTTAGACATTTTGGTCCAGTTTTTCATAAATCGCTGAAGTAAGTCAAACCCTACTAATTTTGAGCTCTTGTAGTCAATGCAACCAATCCATAAAAACTAATTTACGTCTCTGGCGTTTACTACATTCCCTTCCTTTTATTTATTGTAAGAGACTTTAAAAGTCAACTTAATAACCAATTTAGTGTTGTGTGGTGGCCTCCTTTTTCTGGTACACAAAGCTTTTGAAAATATTTTCGCTTTTGATTCAGCCAAACATACTCGTATACAATTAAGACAAGCAATAAATGTTTGCGGATTTCTCAGAGCAACAAGCAATACGCCTGATAAATTTCGACAAAAAGAAAACCGAGGGGAAAGGAAAATATCGGATTAAATAACGTGCAACAATTACAAAATTTCACAAATATTGCACCAATCAATAAATGTGAATACATATGCAACGATACAGTTACACACAGTGACTATGAGTATTGAATGGATTCACTTAAATTCACAACCATATTCGCATACGTAAACTATAGTATACAGTTTGTGTTGTGTGCCACTTACAGATGCAGATGCATATGCACACATGCGAGTTGTATGGGGCATAGAAGAAGAAATTGCATGAAAATAACCAGTCATGATGAAATTGTAATACGAAATGAATGAAATTTAATGCAGTGTAACACATTCTTGTTGATGATATTCTCATGCAGTCACTATCACTACAGCGACAACAACAACTACAACTTGCAACAAACAACATACATACAGTTGTACTCATACTTGTACTCATACTCATACTCGTAGTATCAACATGTTTGTTTATGAAAATTGTAAGAATTTTATATCCGTATGTGCAATGTACTGGGTATTCGTGTATGAATGACTCTGTCTTGTAATATGTAATGAAAGGCAACTGTAACAACAACAACAACTACCTTAAGTGACAAGTGAAACGTCAGTGTGCAGAAAAAAATGGAAAAAAACAATAAAACAAGAAGAGACCACATCAACATACTTTAAACACTCACTCACTCGCTCGCTTGTTCGTTCACTTGCTCTCATGCCATGCCACACAAGTAACAAAATTTTATGCATAAAGTATCACATCTCATCGTCATCATCATCATTATCATCTTCATGTGCATGCATGAGGGAGAGGGCAAGGGAGGAAGGGAGAGCGCGTAGCTTTATAAATAAAAGGAATATTAAATACGAAGTATACAGCTTGAAAGTGAGTATATGTATCTCCAATTTAGTTGGGGGTTTTTATTTTAGTACTCGTGTATGCTATACTTGGCCATGCAACAAAATGTATCACGAATTGTAAAAGAAAATAACTGTGGCAACGTTTTTCATCAGCAAACAACAGCCAAGCAGGCAAATAATAACAAGATGTGCGGCACGAAATGCTCAACATGACAACAGCAGCATGAATAGCATGAAATTAACGAAAAAAACCAGTAAAAAAAAACCGAAGAATAGAAGGACATTTTAAAGACTCCCGACAAATTTAAGGACACACACATGACATACTAAAATAGAAACTATAATCATAGGAAAGAACCCAAGGCAATAAGGCGCGAATGTTAAACAATTGATAAGGCGTTAGAATTTGAAATTTGAAACAAAAGAAAACAACAGAAAAATGTTTTTTTTTTCATCATATTTTTTAAGACCATATTTCCAAGGTTATTCTAGATATACGTGATTTTGTATACGAAAATTTTATTTGTTTCACTAACTAGACGAAGGAATTGTGCTTAAAAATGTTTCCAACAAATTTAAAAACGTCTCTAGGAACCAACAGTAATTGACCATCTTGTTGAAGCAATGTCTGCCAAATTAGTTGTAATATATTCAGTCTATTTTGTCAAATCACCATAGACAACCATACATAAGGATGTGTGGTTTGGAGCAGTTGTCAAATTACCCCGGTTTCCATTGAAAAATCACTTTTAGGGATGACTCCCATGTAAGAAGACTTTAACAAAGAAACCCTGTAGTATTTAAAACGGCACCCATCCACGTGAGATTCGAAAGCATTCATCCCGAAAAAGTCATTGTTTTGTGTGGATTTTGGTCTGGCAGAGTTGAAGTTGCTTAGGTAGTCTAGTAGGTAGTGTGTTGGCTTATTAGATGTAAGGCCACGGTTCAACACAGGTCTCCAACAAAACGAAATATGAAGAAAATATTTCTTCGGCTACTTCCTAACAGCAAGTTTCTGACAAATCTGGTAGGCAGCGCCACTCATTTATAAAATTAACACAAACAACATAAGTGATGTGAGAAGCTACGTCATACTCATAACTGGAGCGTTGTAATGGCCAATTATGTTATGTATGTAGCATCATTGGTCCATATTTCTTTAAGAACTACATTAGGTAGCTCATAACTACCAATGGTGAGCAATACAGGTCGATAATTACCCAATTCTTTTGGTCTGAATTGAAATAAAAATAATTGTGTTCAAAGCCTGTTGGCACAGAAAGTCATGTAAAATATTGTATGGAATTTAAATGGGAATGATTGCGAGCTTTACAATCTGCAGTGATTACGGCACGTCCGATTAACAGAATCATCTCGACTTGGGCAACCGAAAAGTTGTTGCGTTTCTTCCAGCCAATTCCAGACCCCACATACATATTTTAAATTCCTGGGAGAAATTGTTTACACTTAACTGTCAGATCTTAAATCACTTGATGTATAGCTATGCTCGAACGTTGATCCGGAATAAGAGATCACAGAACATCTTTTCTGTCATTTCCCCTCGCTTGCGAACCGTAGGAGTAGAATTCTTGAAAACTCAGACTTTTTACGGACTTAGGTTAGGTTGAAGTGGTAGCTCTGATATCAAAGAGCTCACTTGAGCACGCATAGCAGCCCGTTGTGATGCCACGAGTGAACGCAGTCTCTGTAATGACCAAGTTCTACCAAAGTCAGGGAAGAGAAGGAAGTTGGTCAGCGCAAGGGCTGCTCTTTTACGGACTTATTCATAACAGTTTGATGAACTCTTAATCAGTCTTAATACTTTGGTAAAAATTTGCCCGAAAAAACACTACCTGCCTAATATGAATGTTCTTTTGTTATGTCTAACTAAATGATCAATTGACCCACGTAAAAATATAACTTGAAATTCAATGGAAAAAACTGTTTGAAATATTAAAGCGGGACGTAAATTTGAAAAGTTATTTTCACAAGAGGAATTTATTCAGTGGTTTTAACAAAAATAAAAATGTAGACGCTTAAATTTTAAATTTAAGCTGGTAAATAAATAAATACAAGACGTTGAAAAGGCCACCAGTTATTTACCATTTTTGGAGGTTCATTTCGTATTAATTTTTGCAAAATTGAGCATAACTTCTATGACATATATTTTTTAAAAGTAATCGGAACAGTGGCCGTATTAAACTCGACCTCGTGTATCAAACTCTATTACACGCATCTCGATTAAAGCAAAGAATGAAAAAATATTTCTTCGGCGACTTCTTCTCAGAAGATTTCTGGCAAAAACTTTGAGAGTAAATAAAATTGTCATCAAATGTTTCTCAAAAAATTTGTCGCTCGAAATCGGTTTTAAACTGTAGATCCCACTATTTATGAATGAAATTAATACACAAGGTAGGTGGCCTGAGAAACTAGGCAGTAATCCAGGCTAAAGGGTTGTAAGGATCAATTAAGTAAGTAATCGGAACAAAATGTCCATAGAGATGGGATCTGTGTCTGAAATCTTCGCCATTTCCTCCAGGAACACAGAAACCATTTAGCTCTTTAGATTCTGCTTAACAAACTGGCTTATGACCGTAGCAATTTGACATAACCCATGTTAGTTTACCTTGTTGGCTGATGTTCAAATCCTTCCGCATATTTTGAATACAAAATAATTCCATCGAAGAATGAATTAAACCTGCCCTCAAGTGAAACGTATTTGTGTGAAAGCGCTCTGCATTGATTAAAACGAGTAATGGTCAGAAGGAGCAATGTCTGGACTATATGGCGGTGAGGTAAAACTCCTCAACCAATATTTTCAGAAATAGATTTTAATCGGAGCCCCAATATGCTGCCGAGCGTTGTCATGATAGGAAATCTCCTTCGCTATTGTGTCTAGTTGCATATATTCGCTTCAAACTAATTCATTGTTGTATGTTCACGTTTCCTGTGATAATCTGGCACGGTTTCAGCAGATCATAGTGGATCACAGCATGCAGATACCACTAAATACGGTGCATTTCCTTGACACAATGTATATTCTGCAAGGCCATAGAGTTTGCATGTAACCCGCGCTTTATATATGAGTTCATGGACTTTGAGGTTGTCGTAATAAATATATTTTAAGTAGCCAGTGATAATTCAATGCAAAAATGTTTTTTTCCGGGTGGTCCAACATCAGTTTATCACGGCCTCTCGTCTAATAAACCTACTACTTACTAGACTGCGGCTATTTTTAAATGCTCTGATAATGATCATGCAGGCTCTTGGTGCGTTTAAAGTAAATCTTGATCGTGTAATGCTGCCAATGCAAATGCAGTTTTCATACGTTTTTAGAATGTTATGGACGTTCTTTGTTTTTGATGTCAAAATCATAATTTTGGAAACGCGCAAATCACTTGATACACTGTGTTTTTGATAGAGCGTGCTTAAGTTCCTTATTTGTTCGGTAGTTTGAGGGGTTTTCCATCGAAATGATAAATTTTTAAGTTGTGCTACCAATATGCCTACAACGCTTAACGTGTAGATATTGTTGTTGTTTACATTTTAAGACTTTTAAACTCCTTAATAACGAAGTCGCTGTAGTCTAGTTGGTGGTGTGTTGACTTATTTAGACGTAAAGCCAGGGTTCGAGCCCTAGGCCAGACACCAAAACAAAATGCAAAAAGTATTTCTTCGGCGACTTTCTCTCAGCAGATTTCTGGCAAAAACTCTGAGAGTAAATAAAATTGCCATGAAAAGTTTTTTAAAGAATCTGTCGTTCGGAGTCGACTTTAAACTGTAGGTCACACCACTCATGTATAAAATTAACACACACAACGTAAGTGGTGTGAGAAGCTAGGTCGTAATCCTAGTGTAATCACCAATTATGTACGTATGTAATAACGAAACTTTAATACTTTGAATCCGCCCTGCAGTGTTTCCATACACAACCATTTTGAAAAACATTTTTCTCTAGTTTGTCTCTCATTTTGCATTTGACAACTTTAATTTGATAAAAAAAAATAAAATATTGTGTTGCTGCTGCAGCTGTGTGCATCTGCCACATTTAATTGCCACACTTGGTCATAATAATAATACAAAAGGCCTCAAAAAAATCTAAAAATTAAATGAAAATTAAATAAAACAGAAAAGCATGAATTTATTTCTCATTAATTTAATTCCCATAACAAATTAAATTCTATTATTTTTTTGAAATCTAACCAATACACACAGAGATACACTTTGCTATGCAAACAGGAAGTACCAGAGCCAAAGACACCAAAGGATTGTCGGTTGGTCGGTTATATTTAGACTTTCCTTACCATTCTAAAGCAATACAGTTTATGTTTGTTTGAGTGTTTGTTTGAGTCTGGGCCTCTGTGACTTTTATAATTGAAGGTTTTGGTATGGATTAGTAATGTGACTCATCGTGCATTCCACCAGTTGCGTGGGCTGCTCTACTGCTGCTGCTGCTGCTGTTGGCATTTTTTATGTCTGGTTTGCTTTGTTTGCCCTTTTTCACATTCTCATATTCTTTTACAATATAATACCAAGAGTCTGTATGTCATTTAGTTTGTCGTCGTCGTCGTCATCGTCATCGTCGTCATTCATACACTAGACTAAACAAGCATAATTGTCTCTCTAATAACTTTTGATAGTCGTAATTAATTCTCACCAGTTAATGGCAGTTAGGCAGGCACTTTTTCACTTCATTGTAGGCATTCGTACTGTAGTTGAATATTCATTTGCCGTAGTAAAGCTGTCGCTTTAGAAAACTTTCTGGGCTGCGGTGTATTTAAGAGAGATACACAAATAATAAAAAGGTCTCAAAGGCTTAGAAGCTGTCACTTTATAATAGAGTAGTATGTAGTGAATTACAACAATATTATCATACAATTGAAAGCCTAGTAAATTAAGTGAATGAAACACCAGAATTAATGGCTCAAAGGTTTCTGTTTTGTGGCTTTTGCTTTTAAAGGCCACTTTAACAGTGAAGTGAAGAGAATATTGAAAGAAATGTAAGCCGACAACTGGAAAATTACTCTACAAGAGAAAATACTATGAAAAGATGTCAGGATATAGTTTTTAAATGCTCGGCAATTGAATTTTTCGAGTTAAAAGGAGAAAAGTGGTATGGAGTAGTAGCAGAAAGCTAAAATCTAATAGAAAATGAGAAACAACTATCCACCGTGGATAATATCGTCTCTGAAACAGTCAAGTACTAAGAGTTTTTTTAAGGAAATGCAGCCGTGAGCCGTAGTCAACCATGAGACATAGTCAACTATGCCTATACATAACATAACATAATTGGTCATTACAACGCTTTAGTCAGGACTACGACCTAGCTTCTCACACCACTGATGTAGTATGTAATAATCTTTTAAATGATTGGTGGGACCTACAGTTTACGAACGGAAACTTTTCATGGCAATTTTAATTATTCTCAGATTTTTTGTCAGAAATGTTCTGAAATGAATTCGCCGACGAAATATTTTCACATATTTTCGTTTTGATGTCTGACCAGGCGTTTGAACCGATGCCTCACTTCTAATAATCCAACACACTACCTACTATACTGCGGTGACTCATGAGAGCCATAAGATATAAACTGCAATTCCTTCCAAAAATTCGTACATGAAACCTCTTATCCTTTAGCTGCCTCAGACACAATAACATTAACAACCAAGCAAGGTCAGGCAGCGCCATCTACTGAGAAGAATAACTACTCGGTAAGCACTGTACGTCGCCGTAGTCTAGTAGGTAGTGTGTTGGCTTATTAGACGTAAGCTAGGGTTCGAGCCCCAGGTCAGACATCAAAATATTTCTTAAATATTTCTTCGGCGACTTCCTCACAGCAGATTTCTGCCAAAAACTCTGAGAGTAAATAAAATTGCCATAAAAAAGTTTCTCAAAAATCTGTCGTTCGAAGTCGGTCCCATGTATAAAAATAACACACACAACATAACTGGTGTGAGAAACTAGGTCGTAATCCTGACTAAAGGGTTATAATGACCAATTATGTATGTATGTATGTGAGCAATGTACGTTGCTACATCCAATACCTTAAAAGAATATTTTTACAGAAGTCTCAGTCCTTAGGCAACCACAGGTTAGAACTCTGTTATCCTTTGAAACACACTTTGTTTTATTTAAATTTAAATACATAAAGCGCCTAATTAAAGACCCTATAGTATATATAATATCCCCCTTGTTCAGCTAAGGGACATACAGCTGTAGCAAAGCAATTATTTCGGCTCTTGCTCGCTACAATCAAATCATGATCAAATGTTTTCCAGCTGATTAGTCTGTTGCAGCACGGGCTAAGATGATAAGGTTACCACATATATCATCGTTGCATAGGTTTTGGATTAGAAAGAAACTGGGCTCAATGACCAGAACTCTTTAACAATAGGTAGTGTCTGCCTGATCTTGCTACGGTCTTTATAGTTGATCGTATCCTCTTTTGATGTAGGATTTATTTTGAATTGATTATTGGTGGGAAATGTGTGAAAGTCTGAAGCCACTCGCCAGGGACCCTATTATTGTGGCTTGAAAACTGCTACCCCACTCTTAGAACAAACGTCTGAAAACCCAATTTACACACACCATTTGGTTGTCGACGAAACAACGATGTTTACATTTATAGAGATTTCGAGAAGGCGAGGTCATGTACATTCGTCTTCAAGAACATTCTTCAGACTGATTAATCTTCCATATAAAAAGCAAGGAAAAGCATTCAACTGAGTTAGTGAAGTTCAGTCAGTCTTGTGAAGACGTGGTGCATTTGAAGAGAGTAATCGTGGTTTAAAGATCTCCGTTACAAAGATCTGTCGAATAATTGTCTAGTAATTGTTATTGTTTATGCAAATTGTATGAAGTTGCCGAGGTCTAGTAGGTAGTGTGTTGGCTTATTAGACGAAAAGCCAGGGTTCGAGCCCCAGGCCAGACATCAAAATAAAATACAAAAATATTTCTTTGGCGACTTCCTCTCAGCAGATTTCCGGCAAAAACTCTGAGGGTAAATAAAATTGCCATGAAAAGTTTCTCAAAAATCTGTCGTTCGGAGTCGACTTTAAACTGTAGATTCCGCCATTCATGTATAACATTAACAAACACAACATAACTGGTTTGAGAAACTAGGTTGTAATCCTTATTGAAGGGTTGTAATGACCAATTATTTATGTATGTATGTATGTATAAACATAGGAGTAACAAAGAAAAGCAATTGTTGTTGTTTACATCAAGTTGTGAACAGTGGCACATAGAATTGTGCGAATAACAAAAGTATTTTAATTAAAATTAAACACAAACATATTTTTATTTTATTCGTAATCTACAAGATTATATTTTAAACATTTTTAAAAGGTAAAAACGTAACAATATATACATAATTGGTCCATTACATTCCTTCAGTCAAGATTATGATTCAGCTTCTCACACCACTTACGTTGTTTGTGTTAATTTTATACAAGAGTGCCGAGACCTACAGTTTTACAACTCCAAACGACAGATTTTTCCTCCACTCATGTATAAAATTGACACAAGCAACATGGGTGGTTTGAGAAGCTATTTCCTAATACTGGCTAAAGGATTTTAATGATTAATTAATAAGTCAGTAAGTAAAATGTAGCATTCAATGCCCCGATATGAAATCACATCTTTTGCTCAATGTTTTAGCTCGGTACTCCAGATAAGACTGATAAGTATGAAGCTGAGCAACATCTCTTATCTACTGATATCATTCGCGGTTTCAGACCGGACATCTTATCAAGGGGCTTTTTCAATTTCGTCATGGAGAGTATACTGCCGAAGGTGGAAGTTAAATTCAATGAAATCGGATTAGTATGATAGGTTTTATTGGAATTTTTAATCTAACATAGGCCTTTTAATCGTTTTCTTCAGCTTTCAACATCTTTATTGTAATGAATATTGTCCTTTAAAGCGTCAATTATCTCTGGCTTGTCGTCGTAATACTTATTTTTGACGGCACCCCACAAATTATAGTCCAACGGTATCAAATCGCAGCTCCGAGGTGGCCAAATGACATTAGCTCTGCGGCTGATAATGTGATCTTCAAAAACAGGGCGCAAAACATCGAGTGTAGCTTCGGCTGTGTGGCACGTAGTGCCGTCCTGTTGAAACCAAATGTTGCCAATATCCTCCTCTCCAATTGTTGTGAACAAAAATTCGTTTAACATGGCCCGATAACGATCGCCATTGACTGTAACGACCACTCATTGCTCATTTTCGAAGAAAAATGGCCCAATTATGCTTCTGAACGAAAATCCGCACCAAACAGTGACTCGTTTTAGGTGCGTCGGTTTTTCAATGTATGCGTGTGGGTTTTCTGTGCCCCAATGCGACAATTTTGCTTGTTTACATACCCGCCAAGATCAAAATGAGGTTCATCTGAAAAGATGATTTTTTGCCAAAATCTTCTTCTTCATGCAGTAGCCTGGCCAGCCGAGGCAGCCATTTGAATGAAATTATTTTCCATTATTAACCGGAAGGATTGTACTTTTAAATAAAAAAACAAATTTAAGAAAATATTCAGTAGTTTTTTTCTAAAGCATTTTCAAAAAAAAAAAGTTATTTGGCGGACCCTTTACTTGCCCCAGCCACCTCACAGTGGTGGAAAAGAAATAAAAGTTTACTCAGCTCTTTTATCAAAAATATATTCCTTAAATTGTTAACTTTTAAATTTCCCATGTCAACTATTTAATGTAGCATTCAATACACGATTATTCTGGGAAGGTTTCTGAGTTTTCCGTGGTAAAATGGACTTTATTTTCTAGTTTACTCGTCTGCTCCTACTTTTGTTCGGAGAATGTGTATTTAAATGGAACTTTTTGTTTTCAGTTGCCATTTTCTAAATTTCATTTCACGTTGTGTATGGTAATTAAATTTTAAAATCTACTCTACTATTGCCAAAGTACATATTCAGGGGGCAAATGACATTGAACTCGTACAACAAAATAAAAGAAATTTTTTTGTTTTTTTTTTTTTTCGTTTGGTTTTGGCTGCCAGTTAGTGATGCAATTTTAATTAAAAAAAAAAATAAAATAAAAGCTGTTTAGGAAATCTAGTCTCAATCTCTATTATCTCGCATATAGTGTGTGAACATTAGTTTGAAATTCTATTGTTATTGGCTATCTCATAATTTTAATTATGCATTGGGGTGGCCAAATTTCATATGAAACATAATAAACTGTTTACTGTAAACTGCTCAGAATCCACTTTGAAGGATTTTTTGCTATGTTGTTATGGGAAAAATTGTCTAGCTAGTCTGCCATCAAACAGCGGTTACGAGGAGGCTGCTTTCAATTTAGAATACAAGGATCGTTCTGGCGGTCGCCGTGCTGGTTACAATCAGACATTTTATCTTGTTCCCATATAATCTATTCCATCAGAGAGTATTTTGTGGAAGACAGGAGTTCATAGCACTGCCGCTATTATCTAGAAAAGTGCCCAGTGCTAGTTGCCCATGAAATCGATATCGTTAGGCGTACCAAGCGATATGCTACGACTGTCCTTAGTTTTACAGAATGGAAATCTGTCAAGATGGGCTTGGCAGTAAATGAGAACAAAACGAGATGTGTAGTATTGCATTCAAGGTGACGTTCAACAACGCTGATGTTTTCATTGAAATTATTTATAGTGGCTTTGCCTTAATCAGTGACAAAGGAAATCAAGCAAAGCATTACTGTCTCCAATGGGTGCTAGTATGATTGAATTACGGGCTGCTAGTAGGGGGAGTAGTCTAGTGAAGTCGCCGTAGTCTTGTAGGTCGTGACCTGGGGCTTCGGTTCAAACCCCAGGTCAGACATCAAAACGAAATATGAAAAATATTTCTTCGGCGACTTCCTCCCAGCAGATTTCTGGCAAAAACTCTGAGACTAAATAAAATTGCCATGAAAAGTTTCTCAAAAATCTGTCGTTCGGAGTCGACTTTAAACTGTAGGTCCCGCCACTTATGTACAAAATGAACACACCAACATGAGTGGTGTGAGAAGCTAGGCCGTAGTCCTGACTGGAGGATTGTAATGGCCAATTATGTATGTATGTATGTATGTAGTAGGGGTAGTAAATATATTTTCTATTGGACTACATTCCAGACACAAGGTCAATGGCTATGCGGATTAAAATTACCAGGAAAGCGTTTCGAGAGTTGTTCAAAGCATTCTGACAATGAAAATGGTAGACGACTTTCTCCACAATTCTTCGATTGTTAATGTAAATTTAAAATGAAATGAATGAAAACTATAAATTCATTCCTTTCCAGCAACCACTGCCACACGTACAGTATCTTGCCGTGTTGTCACGACTAAATGTCTAAGTAAACCATTTACTTTCTTAAATGCTTTGAAAAATGATGCCAAAGAATGTAAGCCACTAATATTTTGTGGTTATTACCAGCTCATAACGTGATTTCAATTGGCACGACATTCACCAAAAGTAATAAAAACCTTAGCATTACAAACATGAGTGTGTGTTGTGTGTGCATGCGGATCTATGGATGTCCTTTGGAAATTTACTTAAAATCTTAAAATCTGTTCACCTCAAATTCGATGACAAAATTATCATTGCTCCGAAGGCCTGCAGCATCGTTTAGTTTTATTGTATCGATGCATTACGTTGTGACGCGATGAAAGTTCAAGCGAAGCAATTAAAGTGTGGCTTTTGGCAAATTTTTCCAACAGCAGCCATAATATGCACGCTCGCATACAAATACACATGAATGCTTTAGCCACACTCTATAAATACAAAGGCACTGCCGCGTACACATACACATACACATACGTGTATACAGATAACATCTTTAACCGTTAGCAACGTATAATATATGAAGTGAATTTTAACCCCAAAACTATGCTGCCATGCAATGCGTTTGCATTAATGTTGTAAACAAACGCTTTAGTGCCACAAACGAACACAGGCAAGTTAGCGACAAAACGGGAAGAGACTTAAACGTAACAGCATCAACAACATAATGTTCGATATACTCGTAGAAATGACAGGTGAGTCTTTGAAATTTGTGTGTGTGTGGTTAAGTGAATCGATAAGATAGAAATCCGTCACCATAATAGTGATTGTTGCCATCATTAGCATTGTCATTAGACACGGTTTTTATCACGGTTTGGTGAAATGTTTTTGGAAACGTTTGTTAAATAATAAATCGATTGGGCGATAATGTTCTGCTTAAGATTAAATGTTATTTGGTGGTGTTGATAAGCAATTTTTAGTGTTGTCTTGCAGCACTTTGATGTGATGCAGTCCTTATCAACCGAATAACGTAAAGTCCCTTATACAAAGCCTCATTCGTAGGCTGATAATTTTCGTCACATTGATGATGAATTAATTTAAATTGTGAGAGAGTTATGGTGTTTGGTGTTGGAATTAAGATTTTCTCTGTTGAGAGTAATCTAAACGTTCTTCTCCCTGATACATACATTGGTCAATACAATACACCACCCATATTGTGTGTGTTACTTTTATACATCGAATATAAAGTCGATTCCGAACGTCATATTTTTAATAAACTTTTCATGGCAATTTTATTTTCTCACAGTCTTTTTGGCAGAAATCTGCTGAGAGGAAGTAATTGAAGAAATACTTTTCCATATTTCGTTTTGTGGAGATTTCTCCCTGGTACAAGTTTCGTAAATTTGAAAATCTATGCTAATATTAAAGCTACCTATCTACCTAACTGGGTTGTTGTTTGGACAGTTGAGTTGACTACCACTAAATCATGTGGGGCTACTTCTTAATTATCAAGGAAATACAATAATATGTTGAACAGTTTATGTCCCTTGGTTAGATCACAGTTTGTTTAAATGCAAGGATGTCATAATATCATCGAGGAAAAATGGGTGGAGAAATTGGCTCCAAAAGTGTTTACCTCGGATGAAACTAGTATGAGTCGTTGTAGAAAAATCTACTACTATAGGACCTCATAAGGAGGCATAGTCGTAATGTTATGACTGATGAACTAGCACACTCAAAAACTAGAGTAAGAGGGACCTATCCAGA
Organism: Sarcophaga variegata; assembly: GCA_932273835.1. Taxonomy (NCBI): domain Eukaryota; kingdom Metazoa; phylum Arthropoda; class Insecta; order Diptera; family Sarcophagidae; genus Sarcophaga; species Sarcophaga variegata. Next base: position 114,129,389 of record OW026361.1, read on the forward strand.
TAAGTGCTTTTTTACTTGAGCACACATTGTGTGGTTATCAGGGTCTTCTTAAACAGAACATCACACGTATATCATTGATCGTTAAGAGTTCCTCATAAGAAGTGACATGGCGTCTCATTTATCGAAATGGTGTACCTCTACACGTTTTTAATGAGCTCTTACGTGATGCACCAAGGCAAACCTGTAAAAACTGAACAGCCCACCTAAGGCACATATTGGTTGATCCTACTTATAATACGTCTAGAATATTCCTCTTTAAACTAGGACTCATAAGACCGATTATATTACTTTGGCTACAACATCCAATGCTTGTCCACAGAGAACAATGTCAAATACATAACATAATTGTACATTACAACCCTTCAGCCATGATTACGTGCTAGCTTCTCACATCATTTATGTTGTGTCGTCTCCTGAACTATAAATTTTGGAGACACTTTTTCATGGCAATTTTTTATTTATTTTCAGATTTTTTACAGAAATCTGTTGAGCGGAAGGCGTCAAAGAAATTTTTTTTTCATATTTCGTTTCTATTCGAGATGGGTGACCCCGGGTTTGAACCTAGGCCTCATGTTTATCAAGCCAACACACTACCTACAAGACTACGGCGACTTCTTATACGGTAAGAATATTCAAGTTCAAACGAAGAGTCATTAGACCGATTGCAATACTTTGACTAAAACATCCAATACTTGTCCACGCCTCTTGTCAAACTTAAAATCACCAGGCCTACTGCAGTTGACCAATCACCTTTTTATAGTGGGAAACTGCTTTAAGAACACTGCGACGAAGTAGAGGAAATAATAGAACCTAGACTTTTAGATTCGACTACTTAATTATATCTGTTCAACGTGCTTGATATCCTTATCAAATCTTTTTATAGAAATGCTAACATTACCATCACATTTACGTAATCATGATTAAAGTATTCTTACGAAAATGGAAAATCTACTATCTCTATTTACATCGTTTTATATTAAAATTAATGAACTTGTTTACAAGATAAACAAGTAAACAAAAATATACAAACAAAACTCCGGCATTAAAAAAAATGATATTAAGTAAACCAAAAAACAACAACAAACACTACAAGAATAAACGTAAACAAAATACACAGACAACAATAATGAAAAAATGATGTTTACGTTTATAGAGATCTCGAGAAGGCGAAGCCACGAACATTAGCCTTCAAGAACATTCATCAGACTGTTTACGTGGCCATATAAAAGGCAAGGCAAAGCAGGCAACGAAGTCAGTAAAAATTCAATCAGTCTTGTGTGAAGACGCGTTGTGTTTGAAGACAAGAATCGTGGTTTGAAGATCTCCGTTACAAAGATCTATCGAACAATTGTGATTGTTTACTCAAAAAAGTGTAAAGAGGAATAACAAACAAAGTAATTGTTGTTGTTTACGTCAAGTTGTGTACAGTGGCGCACAGAATTGTGCGAACAATAAAGAATTTTAATTAAAACTAAAAACAAATTTATTTTTATTTTATTTGCAATCTACAAACTCATATTTTAAACATTTTTAAAAAGTAAGAACCTAACAGTATTGTAATGGTAATAAAGTTATATATGTATAGTATGTATATAATAAACAACAATATTCAATAAATTCTAATATTTTATAATAATTTTCATTAGTTTCTAGCTCATGTAAAAATTAATAAAAATTGATTTACAACAGCGACAATTTTCACTATGTGCACTTCTAATAGTAATATTTTCACCACCCTCTGTCTCTAGCTTTCTATTACCCACTGTTATAAATATAAATCAATAAAACTAAAGAGAATATAATAAATTTAGTTGTGTGTATATAAAAGCTAAATTTATTATCACACACATACATCCGTTTAAATAAATTTTTAATTTTTATTTTTCATACACTTTAATACTCAAAAAATCATCAGGTTTTGCAAAAATACAAAAAGCGATGAAAAAAATTATCGAAAATAACTAAAAGTTTTCCTAAACAAAAATTCATATTTATCACACATACATATAATCGTACATGTGTTTGTGTGTTTTTGTGTCTGTCTGTATATTTAGTGTGTGTGATGAATGCGGTTTTTATTCATCTATAAATTATAGAGTATTTACATGTGAATGACTTCAACACACACAATTTTATTAAATAAATATTAAATGAAATGAAATAAAAACCACACATATACATGTACACTTATTAGGTGGTATAAAAAGTATACGCAAGTAATATTATTATTAATTATTTCTGTGGCTTATTAGAGAAAACTCACAGGATGATAACTCACAAGAAGAATTTTTCAAACGAAAGTTCTCAATCATGGTATGGTCATGTGAAAAAGAACACAGTTTACATTGATCAACGTCGATTAGTATTACTTGATTGCTTGGTTCAAATGGTCGTGATCGCTTGACATCAGATTTAACTGTTATACGAGTGATAGCTGCTCATATTGACTGGTTTCCTCCCAGTCCCAATACCATTGTTCGCCGCTAATCCGATGTTTAATTATCGTCTTTTTTGTTTCATGTGCTTGACTTGTTATGTCTCCGCTTGTAATTTCTAGCCGAATTTAAAAACGGTACGATTACATAGAGTTTTAAAAGAGTTCAGTACCATAAGTCTTGTGGAATTCAAAAATATACCTGCTTTGAGTAGCCAGGCTGTTTTAAAGCTGTCACAAGGCATGTACGTTTGTCACCTTCTTACAATATTAATTCCTTTCTTTGTTTCAGTTTTCTAGTTTTTTTTACCACAGCAATTGGTCAGTAGTAAAAGGATCTAGCTTGACATGGTTGCCAAAAAATACTCTGGAAAATTCGCCACATATTAATGCTCATTGAGTCTTACTCTGTCGTTCCTTTAATGTTCGCTGTTGATGCTATCCTTCTGGGAATTCGCAAACCAGGTTTCTGAAAGGAATTATTTGCAGTGGAATTGATTTCTAACACGTTGATATCACTGGTTGATACATATATAGTGCCAAATTTATGACCTTATTCTAAAGATCCAAACTTCCTCCAGCAGTTGCAAAATTAAATTCAACTTTCTAGTGATCGACCGATCAGATCAATATGCATCATTGTCTTCCTAACTTTTGAAATGAACTCAATCAAGCAATGTAATGTAATGCCTAGAATGCTGTCCTGATCTATGCAGCTAATTTGACCCCTTGCTGAGCAAAATAATTTTTCTGCAATTTTTCAAGTCACCAATAATCAGTAACTTAACATTGATGGAGAAGTCGTCGTAGTCTAGTAGGTAGTGTGCTGGCTTAGTAGACGTCAGGCCACGGTTCAAACACCAGGAAATATGAAAAAAAATATTTCTTCAGCGACTGCTTCTCAGCAGATTTCTGGCAAATACTCTGAGCGTAAAATAAAATTGCTATGAAGAGTTTCTCAAAAATCTGTCATTCGTAGTCTACGTTAAACTGTAGGTCCCTGCACTCATGGATAAAATTGCCAAACATAACATAAGTGGTGTGAGAAGCTAGGCCGAAGGGTTATAATGGCCAAATATGTATGTAACATTAATGCAATATTTCCAAGTTGGTGGTAGTCTTGTTGCTTCATAGGCTTATATGATGTGGAGTCGCCGAAGCCAAACTACGATTTCGATGTATATCAGTAGAATTTTTTGCTGGTATTCCCTCTTCTTCTACTGCCTTATTGCAGAACTTAAAGTTGCATTCTTCTGGACAAATGTTGTATGTTTTCTGCAACATTTATTAAAATTACTGGTTGTGGTTAGCTGTGATACCTTCTAATATTGCTGTCTATATATGGTCATCAGTCAGGGATTACGACTTTGTTTTTTACATTGCATATGTTGTGTGTGCTAATTCAATACATGAGTGGCGGGACCTACAGTTTAAAGTCGACTCAGAGTGACAGATTTTTGAGAAACTTTTTCATGGCTGTTATAATGGACTCTCAGAGTTTTTTCAAGGAATTTGCTGAGAGGCAGTCGCCGAAGAAATATTTTTTCATATTTTGTTTTATTGGAGATTTCTGGCCTGGGGTTTAAATCCTCACGTGTAATAAGCCAACACACTACCCACTAGATTTCGGCGACTTCATATATGGATTCCGTGTCAAAATAGCTGCATAAGAAAAGCGTGGCCTCTACTAGACTACGGCGACTTCACGAACCGAGATTACTTCCGCAAAATAGAGTTAACTTTACTTAAATCTTAGTTCGTCTGGGTATTTGTGAGTCTCTTCATACTGACTGGAGATGTCTGAATAATATTCATGTCTTACGGAGCCACCATTCTTTGTCACTGTGCTGCTTAGATATCAGAAGGTATCCACGGTTTTTGACTGATTTTTCTTTTAGGATGACATTATCTGTGCTAACGTCATTAATGCATGGTGCGCTAAACTTTCCAAGTCTTTGAATATTGCTTGCTTGTTGGAGATATTGTGTGACAGTAGACAGTATTCAATTTGCTTTGGATGAGTGCTGCTGCTTTGAAACGTTTAAAATTTGTTGCATCTAATGTATCCTGAAAACAGTACTTAAAGAGTAATGCTTCAACTCATCTTCTTTGAATTTTCTTTGGTCCAAGGTTTGATCTTTATTATTCATACCTTACAAACCATCCCTTCTCACTTTGAATGGATGGATGTGAATCCTTTATCCTTCCCATATTATTTATTAAACATGTAAACTGTGAGCAAAAGATACGCGATTTGCTGTAAAAAGAAAAAAATTCTAAAGCAGTTGAACATCCTAACCACACATACTTCTTCCATGACCCAATATTAACAAATTAGAATATTTATTTGCTTGTGTATGTGTTTGTGTATGTTTTTTTTTCTAAATATTTCACTAATAAAATAAATACAAACAAATATTTTCTAAACTTAACGGTGGAGTTTTATGGTATTTGTTGCTGTACAAAGAGCATTCAGGCTAAAGAAGTGTAGTGATTATGGATGGCATAGCATGTATACATATATATATACGCTGATGATGTTTATAAATTTAAAAATTTATTTACTCTAGAAACAACAAAAACAACAACAACCTAAAAAGTCATTTCGAATAGAGTCGAGTATTTCTAAACAATTTTATTGAAAATTGCCTACCATTGCATAATTTCATATTGTTTAAATTGTTGTTGTTTTTATTGTTATTGTTATTGTTTTATGATTTTATGATATTATTTTAACGGGATTTACATTTAATAAAAAAGGATGCAATAACAATAGCAACAATGACATTGACAACGACAATGACAACGCCAGCAACATCAATTTAAACATCAACAAAATTTATATCTTTTCAGACACATGAACACACATATGTATGCGCATACACTAATACAGCGCTAGTAATAACATTTATGAGTATTTGTTGCTCTTTTTTGGATTTTTTGATTTTTATAGTCCATGTCCTGTTCACTTGTATTAGGGCGAATTCATTTGAATTTTTTTTTTTTTTTTTTTTTTTGAGAATGTTTTGCATGTAAATGTCAATAAAAATTTACAGTGTGTAACGAAAGTAAATGGTGAGAACGTACAGTTAAATTGAAATATTTTAAATGATGATTTAAATTGTTTGGAAATGTTTGGAAAACTATTTGGTCTAGTCGGTGGCATATTTTTTTTTCATTCGTTTCCATTTACCAAGTTTTTCAGCAAAGCAAGGGACAGAAAGTAAAACAGAATGATGGCCGTCTGCCTGCTCTTATCTAAAAACAATGCCGACAGTGGTCATGTACTTTTGTTACTGGGGGTCCTACTATTTCTCAAGATGAGGTGCTGACTTGACTTTCGTAGTGTTCGTTATTTATGTTAGCCTCTCTAGGCAACAGGACTCAGAAAGTCTTATTGATGGATTAAATGAAAGATTTTAATTAAAAGATTATGTAAAACACAGGGGCTTTCATTAAGCGCTTCCTAACTTTAAAATTAAAAAAGAAAAGTGTGTATGACATACCATCGAAATGTTTTATTTGCTTGAAAGGTCTATTGTGTGTGATCTATGTGAGGCCATCATTCAAATGTCCACCACGATTTCTACGAGTGAAAGGAATTCCAATTCAATTTTCCATCAGTCTGAATTTGAACGATAACTCAAATTATGATGACTTTGAAGACCGGTAGGGCTTGCGGCTTATTCGCATACACCTTTGGCTGATAATCGCAGAAGAAAATGTCTAACGATGTCAAATTGCATGATCTCGGGTTCAATTCTTATCATCGCCATGTGAAGTATCTATTCCCTCAAATCGCCGTGTAATACGACGCTCTGTTCTTTTAAAACCACAAGTTGTAGGTGTCTTAATCATCCAATTCAGATCACAAGCAGTTGATAATCATCATAAAAATTATGATCAGTTGCCAATTGTCAGACATCTTCAACAAAACTAAATATGAAGAAATTATTGCTTCGGCGACGTTCTATCAGCAGATATCTGAACTCTGAGAGTAAATAAAATTGCCATGAAAAGTTTCTCAAAAAATCTGACGTTCGGAGACGACTTTAAAATGTAGGTCCTGCCATTCATGTATAAAATTAACACACACAACATAAGTGGTGTGAAAAGCTAGATCGTAATCCGGATTGAAGGGTTGTCATGATCAATTATATATGTGTGTATGTCAGTCGTTGATGTTTTGACTACAAGTCAAAGATAATTTTGATTTTTGGTTTATTTATACTTTCGGTTTGGCAACTTCGAGAATCCTTCTTTATTGTTTTGTTATTGTAATTTTTTTTTTGCTTTTTATTCTGTAATAAATACACAGGTTTTTTTCACTTAGCAAAAATACAAGACAAAAATACGTGGCAGAATAATTTTATTCCTCACTGTAATATGATTTTGGCGCAGATTTTCACCCACTTTTACAATATTTCTCTTGTTAGTGATTGTTTCCACTTTTTGCTTTGAAGGGAAATAGAAATTTTCCCTGTAAAATGTTGATATTTCGTTTTCGGATATTTTTAAAAATAATGAAAAGAGCACTACACTGGGTCACAAATAAATACGCATTTTGCGATTGATACTAACAGGTTTTAATGAAAACATTTTTTACAAACACATTTCTTTAATACAACTCTGAATTGCTATTAAAACTTGATTTTAAAGAATTTTTTTTGTTTTTCATTTTAAGTAACCTGCTGTTGTACAACAACCTTCAAATACATTTGTTCACTTTTGATGGTCAGTTTGACTGTTTTTTAAATATTTTTTTTGTTATTTTTCATTCGGGATTCTATTTTTTGCCTTGTATGGAAAAATATATATTTTTTTCGATTATTTTTTAAAAGAAAAAAATATCCGAAAAATTTTTATTTAAAAAATTTCTGTTGAATTTACTGGAACTGCATATAAAATAGATTTGACAGCAATAACGATTTTTTAGTTTTTAAATAAAATACACGATTTATCACGAGTTACTATGGGCAGAAAATCTGTTATAATTTCCATTTTGATAAGCTTCACTAAAAACATAAAAAAAATATCAAATTTGAATGAAAAGGTTTGAAAGAGATTTTTATTAACAAGTTTTGTGAATGGGGAAAATCCATTATTTTGTCGTTTCACTATTTGGCTTTAAATTTACTGTGACACACAGGTGTCTAAATTAATACATATTCTTCGAATCGTAATTATTTAAAGCTTAACTGTGTTCATTTGCATAAAAAGATTTAATTTTGTATTTCACATTAACTACATCGTACTATTGCAAAGGCAATTTAAGGTCGTTATGTTGGATTAAATCTTTAAGGAGTTGGAAAAACTTACCCAAAAACCAAAAGAAACATACAAATTGGCAAATAATTATTAGGAAAGAAGGAGAGATTTGTTGAAAAAAAAAACAGGAAATATTAAAAAAAAGTAGCAAAAATACTGACTGACTGACTGACTTAACTTAAAGTTCCTTAAAAAATTCTTGCCAAGCCTAGTTGAATTTTCTTAAATTTCTCAAAAATTTTTTTTAAATGAAAATGAAAGTAGACCAACCGTAGGCATTGTTGCACGCTCACCAGTATGGAGTATGTACTATTTATCGTATACGATGTTTGTATATTGCGTGAACGTCCTTCGATTCTTCCAGTCCACAATGTCGTTAGGTTAGGTTTGGTTAGAGGACGTGTACTTGTCAATTAAGACAAGTACAGTACCCGGAGGTCGAATTGACCAATTGTACAACGTCTTAGTTTCTCACACCACTTATGTTGTGTGTGTTAATTTTATACATTAGTGGTGGGACCTACAGTTTAAAGTCGACTCTGAACGACAGATTTTTTGAGAAACTTTTTCATGGCAATTTTATTTACTCTTAGAGTTTTTGCCAGAAATCTGCTGAGAGGAAGTCGCCGAAGGAAATACATTTTGTCTTGATGTCTGGTCTGGGGCTCGAACCCTGGCTTTACGTCGAATAAGCCAACACACTACCTACTAGACTACGGTGGTTTCACAATATCGTTAAAATATGAAAAAAACTGTCTAAAGACATGAAGAAAAGCAACTAACGTGCCCTATGTTATTGGATGTATATACATATATTGTTTGGTTGCTATTTCCACCTCTGGAGGAAATAATAAATTAAATGCGTAGGGATTTAGTGATTGTGCCGAAAATAACTGGAGAAGAGGCCCTGCGCATGACTGAATATCGCTTTTTAAGCCGAGGTATGCGCCATGAATGATATGTTCGCGAGAATGTTCAATAGTTACATAAAGAACATAAATAATTGGTCATTACAACCCTTCAATAAGGATTACAACTTAGCTTCCCACATCACTTATGTTGTGTGTGTTTATTATACACATGAGGGTAAAACATAAAAATAACAGATTTTTGAGAAATTTCTCACGGCATTATTTTGTTTTCTCTTCGAGTTTTTTTCAGAATATTTTTTATATATCGTTTTGTTGGAGGCGTCTAACCTGGCGTTTGAACCGCGGCCTTACGTCTAATAAGCCAAAACATTACCTACTAGATTACCGGTGAGGAATACCCCAATTTCAAGGAGCACCGCTCACGGTAGGTAGAACCTAAGGAAGTTATCGCGCAGATCGCTGCAGAAAATGTTTTTTTTATATTTCGTTTTGTTGGATTCGCCTGACCTGTTGCTTAAACTGTGGCCTCACGTCTAATAAGCCAAAACCTACCTACTAGATTACGAGCGAGGAATACTCCAATTTCAAGGAGCTTATTGTAGAGTAGCTCTCACAGTAGGTAAAACTTAAGGAAGTTATCGTACAGTTTAAAGTTCGCAAATGCGAGATATCGCCAATATGGATTCCAGAGGAATGGCTCATGCAAAGAGTAAGGGGCCCGTGATCTCCACAACAAATACAACAACACGATAGAAGAAGTTGTTTCAAAGAAAAGAAAGCTGCAGCACTTAATACTACTTCCTTATGCTGTTATGCAGTCAGACCAACCCTCATGATAAAATTGTGTATCCATTAAACATAGCTATAGGGTTTGAGCGGATAATATGTAATCGTGTCCAAATACATACATACATAATTGGTCATTACAACCCTTTAATCAGAATTACGACCTAGTTTCTCACACCACTTATGTTGTGTGCGTTAATTTTTATACATGAGTGGCTGATTTAAGTCGACTTTGAGAAACTTCTCATGGCAATTTTATATACGCTTAGAGTTTTTGCTAGAAATCTGCTGAGAGGTAGTCGACGAAGAAATGTTTTTTCATATTTCGTTTAGTTGCAGATGCTTGACCTGGGGTTGACACCGAGGCCTCACGTCTAATAAACCAACATACTACCTACTAGACTACGGCAGTCAGAACAAAACTCATCATAAAATTTTGTATCCATGACACATAGGCATAGCGTTTGAGCGGATAATATATAATCGGTCCAAGTACACCTCAAAGGCTCGAATGCGCTCACTTAACACAATTTGGGTGCTGAAGAGCCGGATCTACCATCTACACCATCAAAATGGTGAAGCAGTGGTCATGCGAACATATAATTTTATGAGTTAATCGCACTGGATTAACTGGAATAAGGTTCTTCTATGTTGGAAGATTTCGCCGTAGCTAAGAACTTACTACGAATATTAAGTAGTCATAGGAGTCACCATTTACTACGCTATGAAACGTTAGCGTTACAAAGTAACAGGCAGCGTCCCACAGTTCTCAGAACTGTGAACCAATGCGATCTACGATGGTATATGAAGGCCTACTCAACCCGATGGCACGTCGATTGTCGTCTATACAACTGTGCGATTGGAATACTTAATTGCAGGCTCTGGAAAGATTTCACATTGTCTTGGTCAGTGATAATTTGATAAACTTTACAAGTAGAGATTTAAATATTTAGAATGCAGAATGCAGGTTGTGTCGTGGAACATTAAACGTCGATTATAATCACTCCAAACATGGCTCAGTATAATTTGTATGGCTATCTACTTATCAAGGAATGATCGGCAATGAGGTAGCGAATAATATTGGTAAAAAAAACTAGGGGATTACAGAACATAAGCCCAACGGGTGAAATGAGAAGCTTGAACAGGAACATAAATTCGAATATAAAAGAATATAGCTGGATCCGTTTATATCTCAACAGGCTTCTCTGGGGAACTAATTGGTTTTAATTGTGTTAGTTATTAAGCTCAAGGTAAGAACTTCTCTTGAAATATTAATTAATTTTCATAATGGGAATATACAAATGACTTTTGAAATTTAGTGGAAAATTAATTGAATCATCTGTTCATATTCATTGGGGTTACGACAAATTAAAAACCACTTATGTGTACAATTTTTCAAAATGATGGCCCACAAGGCAAGAGCAAACATATTTATTAAATAGAAATCAAAATGAGTAAAATTAAATAAACCCAACCGACAAATGCACTGAAATAAAATATCACCTTTGAACACCCCTTTTGATGAATATGCATAGAAAATATATCAGGCCTAATAGACGCTCAGGCAATTTAGAAAATCTATCGTAAAACAAAATATCACAAAGACAAGTTACGGAAACAAAATAGTGACGAAGAGATACTCTATGCAATCAGAAAGAAAGCATTTTTCATAGATTTTCCTAGAAATTAAATGCCGATTTGTTGCTGCTACAAACACCTTTTCTTCCCCTCTCTTCACATTAATTATCGTAGACACTTGGCGCTCGTGTGGGTGTTCGAAATAAAATTGAAAAATTTCCAATTCATTTTATGCCTCACTTAGTAAAGCCTGTTGATATTAAAAGGGCAACAATTTGTTGAAATGATTTTGAAAAAAAGAAAAAAATGAAAGGAAAACATGAAAATTAATGACACAAATTTGTTGTGGTTCCTGATTACGGCATGATTTAAAGTTAATTTATGTTTAAATGATCGTTTAACAGCAAATGGTGATAAAAAAGCGATTTTGTTTAAATGACATTTAAAGTGATTACCAATAGTTTAACCGGGCTTAATGGAAAGCAATTCGAAAGTATTAAGAGTGTAATTACTTCAAATTTTGTCTGTGTATATAAACATTGTATGTTTATTATGAAAATACGCCGTTTGAGAAGTCAGTAATATTGTGAAGCAGATTTAAGGAAATCTAAAATTGCTTATAAAAATTGGAGATCGGCATTCAAAATGAATAAGCAGAATAGACCTGCTTTGCTGTATTTGTATATACAAATTAAAGGCATTCAAGCTTACAACCATATTCTTACAAATTAGATCAATCATCAGTTCAATGACTCTTTAAATAAAAATAAAATTAATATGTTTCCACTGAGATCGCTTGATTCTGCCAATTTTCGACAATAACATGGAACCGCGAGAATCCCTCTTTATGGCCTTGAGTGCTACACATGGATTCCATTTGGCTTTTTAACCAAAACTATTCTGTGTTCAATGATTCTGTGATGATGAAAATAAATAATCAGAAGACATATTTGGAACTTTTACGGCGTTAATACATTCAAGAAAAATCACGATGCCGATTATATCGAGCAAAATACTGAAGTTTTGTCAAATGGCATTGGAATGGGAAGAGGCATTATAAGGATATGGCAGGTGGCCATATATAAGATATTAAGGGCAGGTGCCCACTGTACGCTAGAACCTTCACATGGAAATAATATCCCTTGCTTTGCCTGCTTCTGACCGAACTTTAAGCTATACAGTGTATTATATTTGAAGTGGTGTAGTGGCTTAAGAGCACTTGATTACAGACCTGAGTAATTAAGCATCGAATCCGTAAAAAGCTAAAACATTTTAATGGATTTTGAATTTTAAGATTTAAGAGACTTTAGTCATCGTACATTAATTCATCTAGGAAACGTCCTAGCCCACGAGGCTAACTTCAATTACAAACGATAGTAGGTACTTCAAAAATGAGTACTCAATGCAGCTCAGCTTGGGACGTCTTTGCTATGATAGACATGGTGATTGCTTCCAAGATAGATTTCGCGATGAAATTTATATCAAACCCGCTGGTTACTGCAACAAGCCAAATTATTACATTTGGTACTCGCGGAACCTAGAACTGATTGTGGAAATTGTGATTGCGATTATAATTCTACAAAAGTAACTGTCTGGTGCGCAATATATGTCGTCTGAAGGCGTTATTGAGCCATACTATTTGGAAAATCATCCCGGAAAAGCTGCCACTGTCGATTCAAAGCACAATGACCATATGGTAACCAACTTTTATTAGACTGCAACTAAGTTTGTAAGATATATCGTTGTTTCAACGAAATGGTAGAATAAGCAATAAAATACAATAGGTTTTATTGTTTGAGAAAAAGTAATTTCGGGTTTTGATGAAATAAATTGGCTACCAACATCACGTGTTTTGTTGCCGTTTGACATTTTTTGAAGCTAAGACAGACGCTGTATCTGCACGGATAATACTCTAACTTATGAACAACCCGCAAACCAACATTGATCACAAAAATACCTACCTAAATGTAAAAAAAAATTAGTCGAAAACTACTTCAAAATTATATTAAAACAATTAACAAATGCAACCAATTCAGGCAAATATTTAAATAATATTGTATTATTCGCAAAAGCGATGGCAATTAAAATCTTAAATTGAAAAACCAGAAAAATAATTTTAACTTGAATCATATCGTTTTTATCGCAACGTTTTTGTATCTTACGCGATTCGTTATAACTAGAATAACAGCGTCTAAACCATAAAAAATCCGAAATGTAGGCATTCAACTCTCCTGCTGCTATCCATCTTGCTGCCGAGAGTAGTGATTTTGATAAATAAATTTCAAATTTATGTATTGAACTTAAGAACAAGTATTTTTTGCATACACCCTGTATAAGAGCTTTTAGAACATCTTTTAAAAAATGATTAGAAGATTAAATTGTTTAAAAAATATGTTTTTCTTCACTTTTAGTCATAAAATATATGACAAGCAAATACAAAGTTTAATCATTTAACATGTTTTATAAATCCAAAAACAGAATATCTTCATCAATTTGTATCTTTATATCTCAGCTTTTAATCTTCCATTGTGAACTCACTCTTCCTTATGCTCTCTGTCTCTATCTCTCTGACACGCAACACGCAACAAAACAAAGCAACAGATATTCTCTATAGACTCATGTCAAAATCTTTTTAGTAAAATGTGTCACAAGTCATTTGTCATACATACCAACACTCTTTTGCTTTTAGTTTCTCTCTCTTCTTTCTTTTTTTATATTTCAATACTTAAGACCTATGTATGCCATAAAAAAAGAGATTTTCTTTCATTTTAAAATATCTCTCTCTCACTTTCTCGTTTTATTTAGCTTCAGATGACATACAACTGTATAATCCGGTATGATTGTGTGTATGTCTATGTGTGATGTATGTTCCTTAAAAGTCAAAACTAAAGAATAAAAGGAGCTGATGTATGTATGGTATGTAGAAGGATGACAAAACATCTGTTTTCCATAATTGTATTATCATTCATTCATTCTTTTCAGATAAGGTCTCCTTTTTTGTCTCTATCTCTTGCTCTCCTTTCCCCCTTAACATACTGTTGTTACATATTATTCAAATACAATATTTGAATGTTGACAAATAAAACTGTCACATTTTATAACTCAATACAACAAGCCCAGATACAAATAAAGACAATAAACTCTGTAGTCTAGGCTATGGGTTTATAAAGGGAGACTATACGATACGATATACAGATTTTTATGGAAATTTTATTGTATATTTTGGATAAGAAATATAAAAATTGCATTTAAACGCATCTACACAAATGTGCGTACAATATCTACATACGTACATACATATACATGCACATATGCATGCATACATACTACTAAACCAACAATAGTGTGGCTTTAAGAGACATGATAAAAATGAAAATGCAAAAATAGCATATGACTACATGATCTTGATGTACCCATAAATATAAAAATATATGTTGATATACTCGCCATTATTTAAATAGGAAATGTTGTATGCATTCGTCTAAAAAAATTCGATTGTGGATAGGAATTTATTTATACAGTAGCAAAGGCCGTAATAACTTTCTTTGTGGAATTAACATATGAGATCCAGAAATTAAGGAAATTTTCTTCATCAGCAAATTCGATGAAACTTTCAAAACAAATTCAAAAAACTGAAGAACCTAAATTTTTGTACGCCATTACTCCCGTATTGAAGTCACTGTGGTCTAGTAGGTAGTGTGTTGGCTTGTTAGACGTAAGGCCACAGTTCCATCCCCACGTCAGATATCAGAACGAAAATATAAAAAAAATATTTCTTCGGTGACTTCGATTCTGGCAAAAACTCTGTGAGCAAATAAAACTGCCATGAAAAAGTTTCTCAAAAAATTTGTCGTTCGCAGTCGACTTTAAACTGTAGGTCCCGCAACTCATGTATAAAATTAACACACTCAACATAAGTGGTGTGAGAAACTAGGACCATAATCCTGACTGAAGGGTTGTAATTACCAATTGTGTGTGTAATTACTCCCGTATTACTTAACTTAACTGGTCACTACAATCCTTCAGTCAGAGTTACGAACTAGCTTCTCACATATTTATGTTCTGTGTGTTAATGTACATGAGAAACTTTTCATGTCAATTTTTATTTACTTTCACAGTTTTTGCCAGAAATCTGCTAAGCGGAATTTGCCGGAGAAATATTTTTTTTAATATTTTTGTATTAAACTGCTAATCTAATCCCTTTAAGAATTTCAAGCCCTATGCGAGGTTCTATATGGGAACCAAAATATCAACACAACGGTGAAAGACAACCACAAAGAATGTGGTTTAATGTGCTCTGCCTCAATTTCATATATTCGACACATTGTGGTGTCTCAGGTAATCTAATTTTGTTCACCTAGTAAGCCAGGCTGCAATGATTGGTGACACACTTAATTTTGCTTTGTGCCTCAAAATCCCTAGTAATCAGTGAAGTTACTAATCTCAAAGCAATCATGTCAAGAAACACAGCGCCATTGCAGAAATCTTTCAAGTTCTAATATTACCAGCCCAACTCAGACCTGACGGTACAGTTCCATTAGCAGCTGTCTTCTTCGTATTCGCACAGGTCTTACAAAAAATCCATTTTTAAGGTACAGGTAAGTTCTTATAATATCCCATGAGTGATTATTGATATTACACTACCGTATCACAGTTAAATGCGATTGAATATTCGTATCTTGTTTGCACTGGAAAGTTGAGGACAAAATCCATACGGCGTAAATTTCCTATATGTATGCTTTGTCTTTATGATTCTGTTTTTTATACCCTTGAAAGAACTACGAGTTTTAAAATGACAGAGACCAGGTTCAGTGTCTTATGTGTTTATCTTCAATGTTCAGTGTTTAAGAAGAATTTATTCTTAATTTTAATCCTTAAAGCTGTCATTTCACCCAACTTTACTACATGTCCCTGAGTTGAAGCATTCCCTTTGAGATGCTGCTCTTTCCAATTGTAATGCAGAATTAAAATGCTGACCAGTACAATATAATAGTAGAAACAATAACACTTAAAACCTGCTGAGACATTTTATTTTATCTTATTAACGAGTTTATATCCATATCGGCAGTTGTCATATGAGACATGAGTCTTTACACTCCTAATGTGATCGAAATAGTTTCTTGTGGTAAAATGCTAAAGAACGATATCCGTACTTATAACTATTGATGTGGTCAACTCACAATTTTGTAAGGAGAATAGCAGAGTGCTCTTACTTTAGTCTTCACTTCAAGATAAATCGAGCATTACATGTATAATGTTGGCTGAAACTTAGGGTGTCATACTCAGCAGTATAAATAGGGTTAAGTTGAATTGAACCTCTCCGTAATTTCAATTTATCATCCACTTTTTTATATATGTTTATAAATTTAATTTCGACGGAGAGTTGTCCATCTGATATATGAGGCATTTACGAAGATAATTTCTAAAGCCACAATGTCAGCTTTCGAAGCAAGAGATTCAGTATATAATATCGTTTCCTCTAGACTACTTTTTTGGTCAATCTACTATATATTGATGACGCATTTTGTAGCACTGAGCTTGTTAAACTTGGCAAAAAGAATTTTCTTAACATATTTTTACGTCGAGATTACCTTTGCTTATTGAATTACTGCCAGCGTATGGCTCTTAAGTTATTTGCTTATAGTACTAGCGTTACAAATAAGCTTGTACTATAAGGATTCTTTCTATATTTTAGCCAGTTTAGCCATCAACTGTTCATAAAAAGATGAAAGAGAACATCCTGTCGTATTCGCTAGTATAACCTTAGGGATTTGGTTAGGAATTACATTCAGTTTTTAATATGCTGACTTTTTCATTGCATTACATAGGCAATTTTTTCTCTTCGACGAATTCTGATTAATGGTCTTATGTTGATCTGTGTTTATTCCGTTTTCTGTCTTAGATCTGCCAGATATGCTTTTTTCGTGTTGTTTTCTACTCCTCAGTCTTGAGTTCTAAGCTTTATTACATTACCTTTCTGCTTTCTTTTTTCGCCAATTCTTTTGCTTTTTCTACCTTTCCTATACAAACGAAGTTAGTTCTATCAAAAATCAATTTTCTTTTCGACTCCTCCCTCGTATTTTTAGTACCACGTATTGTGCATAACATGCATATGCTTGTTTTAAAAATGCATCAATAAGCTCCTCTCTACTCAAATAATTTTAAGTATAATTTAAAAAAAACATTTCTTTTCTGCAATTTTATTTGTTTATTTTTTGTTTTTATCGTATGGTTAACTATTATAAAACTTTTATTCTTTATTATATGATACAGAGAGAATATTAAATTTCTTTTTTCTACTTCTTCTGCTGCTGCTTCTCTTTCCTGATTATCAAATACCACAAAAATTCATAGTTCAGTTCAAAAATAATAATAAATGGAATCTGTTAAATTTATCAAAAACAAAAAAATAAAGCAAAAAAAGATTTGATACAAGAAAACATATTTTAAAATTCATGGTTTATTTGTGAAGCGTTTTTGTTTTTATTTCGGTTTTTTTTCTCTCCGAAAAAATATATAAAAAATAATGGTTATCTGTAGATGCCAGTATAGTAAGTTGAATCAAAATAAGCTTTTGTTTTCTAAAAGGATAATGTCTGTCTGTGCTGCTGCCTGTGCTCTTCTTAAATATATGTGTGGTTAAGTATGACTTTTTTTTCGTTTTAGTGGAGAATTTTATTTCGCCTGAAACGCAAAACTACTCGCATAACATTACCTTGAATTTAAAATTTTAAACTTTTTTCTGTTTTTTTTTTTTAAGTTTGTGGTGTGTCTATATAGTCTATGGATCGAGTCGATGTTTAAATTTATTTTTATTTTCTATTTTCGTTAAAAGTATATTTTTAATAAAAAATGTAATATTTCTTTTGCATTTATATGATGCATTTATAAATGTTTGGTAATGTTTGGAAATGGTATGTAGAAAAAAATTTTTTTTCAAACTAAAATCCTAAGGCATACATTTTTGTGCATATTTTAACATTCATATTCATATCCTTTTACGTCCTTTGTTTTGTTTTTGTACATTTAAAAGCAAGAAAAAAACCAACAATTAAATTAGTTGATTGCCTTCAGGTACCCACGGCACCTCCTCAGGTCGGAAATCTTGATCAAAAACGAAATAAAAAAAATATTTCTTCGGCAACTGACTATTAGAGTTTTTGCCAAAAATTTGCTGAAATAAAAATTACCATGATGTTGACTTTAACTGTAGTTCCCGCAACTCATCGATAAAGCTCTGAGAGTAAATAAAATTGCCATTACAAATTTCTCAAGAATCTGTCGTTCGGAGTCGACTTTAAACTATAGGTCCCACTACTCATGTATACAAATTAACGCACACATCGTAAGTGGTGTG
This sequence comes from Sarcophaga variegata, assembly GCA_932273835.1. Taxonomy (NCBI): domain Eukaryota; kingdom Metazoa; phylum Arthropoda; class Insecta; order Diptera; family Sarcophagidae; genus Sarcophaga; species Sarcophaga variegata. The sequence continues at coordinate 114,147,684 of OW026361.1, forward strand.
AGAAACTATGTCGTAATCCTGACTAAAAGACTGTAATGACCAGTTATATACATACATTTAAAAGAAAGAAAAAAATGTGTGATCACATATATATTAGTTCGATAAACTATAAAGAGCAATTGAATTAGTTGATTGCCTTTCAGTACCCATTCGTCATAGTCTAGTGGGTAGTGTATTGGCTTATTAGACATATCAAACCTCAGGACAGACATCTTGATCAAAAACGAAATAAGAAAAAAATCTTTCTTTTAGCAAATTTTTGCAAAACCACTAAGAGTAAATAAAAATTACAATGAAAAGTTTCCAAAAAAAAAAAAAAAAATTGTGTCCTTCGGAATCGACTTTAAACTGTAAGTCCCACCATTCATGTATCAGGTTATCTCCACTGAACGTAATGAATCGACTTATTCTTGAGCAACGTTCTGATTTATTGGAAATTTATTTCCAAAATAAAAACAAGCAGTCGGAAATTGCACGAACATGTCATACAAAATTTAGTCACAGTCAAGGACCAACAGTGTCCGGCATATGTAAGTTTATTGCTGAAGTTCGTGAAACTGGTTTCATTGTTGATGCGCCAAGACGTAAGCCTACTCGCACAGTGCGTACACTCGAAAATATTGAAGCTGTGGTTGACAGTGTGTGTGAGAATCAATCAACAGTAACTCGTCATGGTTCTCAAGAATTTAACATTTCACGCAGCAATTTAAGTCGAATTTTGCGAAAAGATCTCTGTAAAATGAAAACTATACAAAGTTCAATTGATTCAAGAGCTGAAGTTGCATTGAAGCCGCGTTTTGTTTTCGCTACTCTAGATTAATCTTTTCGGATGAACCTCATTTGCATCTTGGTGGGTACGTTAATAAGCAAAATTGCAGTATTTAGGGCTTCGAAAATCCACACGTAGTCTCACAGAAGCCATTGCAAGGGACTGTTTTGGTGCGTAAGGCATAATTTACCGATATTTCTTTGAAAATGAGGATGGTGCAACCATTACGGTTGATGGAGACTCCCATCGCACCAAGATAACCGATTTTTTGTACCCTCTCTTCATGGTATTGATGTGAATCAGAGATCAGCAATGAATCGTTTTTTCGCTACTCATAAGTACTCATGAAATTTTGAGTATGAGTGAGTTAACAGTATTGAAATCAAACTATTCTGATTCATTCGTACTCAGTACAACATTGATTTACAATTACAAGTTGCAATGAGTATGAGTACAACGTTGACATCAAACTCATAACACACGAAATATGTTTGATTCATACGCCTACTCATTCAGATTCATAAATTTAGAAAAATGCTTATAATACTCATAAATGATTCGAGTAATTCGAGTGATTCGAATCATTAATTAAAATTTACAGTAGTAGTTGTTGTTGCATTTACAAAAGAGAAAAAGACAGCAAGGAAAGCAAGGAGAGCGAACAAACAACCTTCTTGTGAGTATTGTAGTGTTCGTACGCGTATCATACTTATTTTGTGATTCGTGTATACGATGAGTCGTGGAGAGTCGAAATCAATAACATTATGAGTATTGTTAAGTACGAGTACCATGACTATTTCAAACTTTGAGTATGAGTAGTATGAGTATGACATTAAAATAAGTATGAATGCGTATAAGCAACAGAAATTATAAGTACGATTCGAATCTACTCATCCTTTTGAATAGTCATTGCTGACCTCTAATGTGAATGTTGTGTGGTTTCAAAAGGATGGTGCATCCCATGTCACAATTGATTTATTGCGCCAAATATTTGATGGTCGTTGAATTAACCGAAATGGCGATATCAATTGACCGCCAAGAAGCTGAGATTTTACACCGTCGGACTATTTTCTATGGGGCAGATACAATTGACCATTTGAAGTCCAACATTTGTGATGCCAGATACGACCCCATACAGTCGAATAAGGTAAAGGTTTGTAATGACCAATGTATGCATGTATTTAATATGTAACATTCAGATTTCTATGTCAATTAATGTAAGCTGTATATCGGAATATACTCACTTCTATTCCTCCCTCACTCAATTTTTTATAAGTTTGCTTGTTTTCACTGTAATTTAGTACGTTTAACGCTTTCCATAGATTTTTAGTAAGTCCAGCTAGTCTCTTTTATTTCCTTTTATTTAAATTACAATGGAAATTTAACTCTGTTAAAAGAACATTTTATTTTCGTAACTGTTTTTGACCTTCAAAATTATACTCGTTTCATAATTCAATTGAAATGTCAAGAAAAAAATTATATTTTTCTCGTTCTTGTTCCTTTTTTCAAAGCTAACGGGTGAAGTACTTTAAGAAAACAAAGTACCTTGAAACGTACTTCTGGCCTTAACCAATATAATTTATTACACTTTTATTTATCTCTCTCTCTCTCTCTCGGTCTCTCTTTTTAGTCGTTTTTTGTTTTTAAATGCTAAAGTATGTTGTTCTTTTACATCTACGCATACAAACATAGAAATAATATTTGTTCTCGTGTATGTGTATGTGTTGGTGGAGCTTTAAAAGTCCTGACTGGCTGTTATTGTTGTTGGAAACATTTAATATGCAAAAATTAATGCAGATAAAATAATAATTCAAAGTACGAACAACAACAACAACAACGAGGCAGAGAACAAAAAAAAACGACAGTAATTAACATAATGTATGCACGTAAATGCCATAAAAAACAAAGGGAGTCCGATAGAGGGAGAAAGGGGGAAAGAGAGGGAGAAAAACATAAAAACCATTACAGAAAAAGACACATACACGCTTATGGAATTATTACAATCTACGTTGAATTAGATGGTATTGGGGATAAAATAATTCTGTGTGGTGATGTTTGTTATACAATCCTAGCAACACTTTTAAATAAAACGCACCCACAGTGCAGAAAACATTTTTAGAATAATTTCTTGAAATTATGAAATGTTTTTGTAGTCAAGAGGACTTATTTTTGGGAAAAAATTCTTGTTTTATATCAATTAATTTCTTATTTTTATGGACTATGAATTCATAAACGTCAGTTTTATTATTTCTTTCGAAATGAGTAGAAAACCTGCCATGAAAAGTTCCCCAAAAACCTGTCGTTCGGAGTCCACTTTAAGCCGTAGGTCCCGCCACTCGTGAATAAAATTAACGTACACAATACCAGTGGTGTGAGAAACTAGGTCGTAATTCTGATTGAAGGGTTCTAATGACGAATTTTGTATGTATGTCTTATTTTGAATGCTTAAAAGTTAATGATATTAAATAATATTACTTTTTTCGAAATAAGTAGTAAGTTGCCATTGTGGTGAGTGACGAGATCTAATGAACCATACTAGTTGTTTTAATCTGTTAACCGTTAACGATATTGAGTTAAAACGAACCAAATGACGGCCTTGTCTACCATTATTATGATGTCAAGCCCTTAGGTTATTTAGCACCATATATAACACAATGAGAAAATGTGAAAATATACCAAAAAAATTAATAAAAACACTTGGGAGCTTCTTCTTCAGAAAATATACAGCTACGAGTGCAAAGAAGAGAGGTCCAAATGGATGAGTATAGCACAGATCTCTTTAACATAATATCAGATGTTGGTCAAGCCCTCTGAAAAGATTTGAGGGCCACTGACACTTTCAGACTATAGCGCGCATCAGTCAGTTTTTCAAATGCAATAGTCTTTCTGCAATCTCTTCCGGGTTTCCGAGCAAAATATGCAAATACATTTTCCTTATTGACGTAACCCACAAGTGATTAAACGCTGCGGAAAATTATGTTCGAAAAGTCAATCTTAAAAGCCTTTGTGTCTGTGAAGAGTGAAGTTTATAAAGTATTGTATTCAATGAGAACGATCTAAACAAAATTACTAATTCAGTGTTACTGAATTGTTTTACTAATATTGGAAGAAAAATGTTATGCGTATTCAGAATAAGCTTAACGATGTAATTTAGCCGATATTAAACAATATCTTCGATAGAGATTGCAATATTAGTTCGGAATTATTCCCGCAGATAGGTAGATAGTTACAAAGGTAATAGAACTAAACGAACTATGGCATCTGCGAAAGTAAGACTGTGGCACGTTAAATTAAAATAAATAATGAAGTAAAAATATTTACTATTAAATGTGGTAAACACAGAAGTTGCCGATGTTAAATGGAGAGGAAAATTAGTCATTAGTCAGATGAAGTCGCCGTAGTCTAGTAGGTAGTCTATTGACTTATTAGAGGTGAGGCCAGGGTTCAAACCCCAAGGCAGACATCAAAACGAAATAAATTTAATTTTAAATAAAATTGCCTTGAATTGAATTTAAACTGTAGGTCCCGCAACACAAGTATAAAATTAACACACACACCATGAGTGGTGTAAGAAGCTAGACCGTAATCCTGCCTGAAGGGTTGTAATGGCCAATTATGTTATGTATGTCAGATTACGGATCAAATGGTCAATCATATCAGCCAATAGGTTCATTATTGTGGAGTACATAATACTTTCAGCAATAGGAGAATTAATATTCTTTACGTTGTACAGTCTGCAGTTTTCAAAGAGTACTGACTCGACAAATGAATTCGACATGAACAATACCCACGCTCACCATTCAATGTTTTGCTTTAATTTGCTTTAAGTGATGGCTTCCTTTGACGCAGTGCTATGTGTGGGAATTAAAAACTAACGTGTGCGGCACATTGTTGTTTGATTCTCTTTAGTGCACCTTAGTTAGCCTTTTTAAGACTTCTGTTTTAATAAGTCCAAAATAACAAGGGGGCGAGCTAATACGATCAAAAGTTATTGAATTTAATGTGTCTTCACTGCAAGGGCAACAGTGTCCCTGGTGACAGGAATCTCTCCATGAAAACCTGTTAAAAATTCATATATACACGTTATTTAAGTAGCAGACTATCACGTATAACTGGTAATTGTTCTCTCATTCGCCCTATTGTTCGTTTTTAGCAGTGAATGCTTTATTATTTGTTGCCAAATCGGAAGAGATTTTAGACACCACCTTACAAACAAATTTTATATGTACCGCGACAAATCGTTTATTTTTGTAAGGCAAATATTTATTTATTTATTTATTAATTACAATACAATTACAAATTATATCTTAGTTATATACGAGCGGAGTAACTTGACCATATGCTCGGTGTGTGTCACATACCAGAGTCTCTAGTGGGAATCGAACTCACGACACTCACGCTAATAGTCTAGCACACTACCCACTAGACTACCAGGGACCCTAAGGCAAATATATTTTCGGCAAATATATTTGAGCCGCCGCACAATGGGGTTTTTGATGCCTAAAATGGGAATTAAATCGTGGGAGCTTTCCTGGTTGCTTTTTTTAATATTTTTTTGGTTTATTTCGCTTAAAGAAGATAAATCCATAATAGTAGTAGGTAGGTGTGTTGACTTATTAGAAGTGAGGCCAAACTACGTGAGGTTAAAACTACATGTCAGACATCTCCAGTAAAACAAAATATGAAAATTTATTTCTTCATTGACTTCATCTCAGCAGATTTCTGGCAAAAACTCTGGGAGTAAATAAAGTTGCCATGAATAGAATTTCTCAAAAAATCTGTCGTTCGGAGTGGCCTTTAAACTGTAGATCCCGCAACTTATGTAGAAAATTAACACAGCAAAAGTGGTGTCAGAAGCTAGTTCGTAATCTTGACTGAAGAGTCGTAATGGTCCGTATGGTATGTATCTATGTATGTAAGGTGTACAGAAATAGCACATTATTCACTAGACTACTCGGGCACCCCGAATTTTTCCCTTGAATTTTTTTTAAATTTCAAGATTTTATTCTTTTGTCGTTTAGAAACTTTATAAAACAACAAAACTTACATTTACCTTTCTGCACTTGCCTTTTTAGAACCCCATATCATTTGCAAGAAAGTGTGATGTGTTTCAATACTATCAAGTCACATACGAAATGGAATAAAAAGCACATCAAAACACACTTTAATTTCATACTCTGCACACCTGCCAGAGACTAACCTTAACCTTATCACCGTAGGAAAGCACAATAAAAGTTGCCATTTAAGATGAGAATGTATTTTATATGGAAATCCTTGAAGATAATTTAATACAGCATTTATTGTCTTACTTTTCTCTGTTATCAAAAGACATTTGAAAATCAAGCAGAGAAATCGTTATTTTAAATGTTTGAATTTCTATTCGTAAAACATGTTCTTTCCCCAAAAAAATTTCAATAAATTTTTTTTCTTTCGTCCCTTTTTTTGAGTGTGTGTTTGTGTGTTTCTGTTTTACATTTTATTTCTCAGCGAGTTTGAAAGTATCTAACAAATAGCAGGAGTATAGTAAAAATTATATTTTATACCAGCTACAAAAGCAGAAACAGAAGAAAAGAAGGAAAAAACACTGAAGGAAACTTTAACAAACTATTGGAGTAAAGCATTTCCGCGGTAAATTCATCGTTTTCGTACACTTCATTACTTTTGTCTGTCAGATAAGACTTGTGGCATCCCATCAACGGCAGTAGCAGCAGCAATAGCAACAGCATTAGCTGTAGACCCAGCAGTGGCAACAGACTATTGAAACTAAAACTTATACTACATGGCGTGTTACAATGAAAAATTCTACGATATTTTTTATTCAAATTTCTATATGGCCCTTCTTATACTTGCCTTCTGTTGAATAAAATATAAAATTGGCATCATTTAACAGAAGAACGAAAAAAATCCAACTTGCTTTAGCATGAACTATTCGTTGTTGCAAGTAAATGTGTGTTGGATACTAAACTTTGAAATTTGCCTTCTATGCGAGTGATCTTTTTTTCTTCTTTACATTACAAGTTGAGATAATATTTCCAAAAATGAAAAGAAAAGAAAGGAAAAAAATGTCCATGAAATACAAAAAAAAAAAGAATTGCTATAAAACAGATAAAAAATTTACTGCACGTACAGACTCTCTAAGCAAAATACATAGCGAGAGAGAGAAAGAAGTAGCGAATGAGCTAGCGAGTGAGTTCATTTAAATGTAATGGCTAAGGAATACATTTCCTTTCTTTGGGATTCTTTTTTTTATTTCTTTTTGAACATTTACAAGTGGAAAATGCAATTTGAGGAAAATGCGAACAATTGTTTGTAACAATAAATTGGAAAAAATCTTCAATGATGAAGTAAAACAGATTCGTTGTGTTTGCTTGTACTTGTGCTTGTGTTGCTTTTAAACAACTTGAGGCAATTTTTACATGTGATTGAGTATTCCTAAAAGGGGTGTTCCAGTAAAATAGAAAACGAAAAAAAGAACGTGAAAATAAGAAATGAGGTCAATGTCAAGAGTTGAAAGCATTTATACATCTTTGTTGTGCAGATGCAAAGTGACACTATTTCGTAAACGTAAATAAAAAAAAATTCTGTTGAAATTTATTGCAAATGTTTAGTGTCTTTAAACCGAGTTACTGGCCATAATTCAAATAGGATTTGTTAGCTAAAAGAGCAAATAATTTTTTAATTCTAAGTTAAAAGAATTACAAATCCTTGTAAACATCTGACAATGCTTTATAGAGTAGAAGTATGCGAATTTATTTTTAATTTCAGGAACACAAAGTGTTTTAGTTAAAAAATAATAAATCGCCTAAATTTGATTATGTTTTCACTAAACTGGCTTCGAATATAGTTGTGTATACGCTTGAACAACGCTGGGAAATATTGCGACATTACTTTGAAAATCATGGTAATGTTGCGGAATGTGTGCGAAAATTGCGTACGGATTTTGGAAGAAGAGAAGCAACATCAGCTCCGTATGTTCGTTATCTTGTGAAAAAAGTGAAAGAAACTGGCATCCTCATCGATAAACCAAAGCGTGAAAAGCCAAAAACAGTGCGTACACCCGAGAATATTGCTGCTGTGGCAGAAAGTGTGCGTGAAGCGCCATCAACATCAATTCACCGTCGTTATCAACAGTTGAACACATCGGAGACATCATTGAGACGAATTTTGCCTAAAGACCTTGGTATGACGCCATACAAAGTCCAATTGGTTCAGGAGTTGAAGCCAATTGACCATTCAATGCGTTTTCGCTTCGCTAAGTGGGCCTGCGATCGACTTACAGAAGATGAAAACCCAACCGCATACATTGAAAAGCCGACACACCCAAAACGAGTCACTGTTTGGTGCGGATTTTTCTTAGGAGCCTCGAGTGACTAAGATTTATAGTGTGCCATTGACTCAGAGAAGCTGATTAGTTTCAACTGCTAAATCTTTACAATAAATGTCAAGCTGATAATGATCTCCAGCGTTGACGTAGCTATATTAGGCACCATTATTGATGCATATCCCGCTATTCATATATAAAAATTAACACACACAACATCAGTGGTATGAGAAGCTAGGTCGTATTCCTGACTGTAGGGTTGTAGTGACCAATTATGTATGTACTCGTATGTAGAAACAAACATGAACTTCAGGGAAACTTCAAATTCAATGGCAAAAACAGAAGAAATGATGGATGTTTAGCCCCCAAATTGCAACTTGGTTACTGAGGGCAAACAATATGTGTAAAACTTATACTAATCATTTTGATTTCGCCGTTGATTATTTCTCTTGGACAATTTACTATCTCTATGGAATTAACTAAAAATTATTCTTATGTTTTCAACCGTAAATACGTTACAAAACTTCCAACCAGATTCATTTCTTTTGCCTAGTAATTCTATTAAAATGTCAATTTTCTACGCAGAATCTCTTTCTGTTACCTAATTTGCTTTTGGGTCCCAAAAACCCTTTACCTTTCATACAATCCATCAAATGTACGCACATAAATTATGATTTTGAGATACTGATGATGATGAGCGAACTTAATAACAGTCAAAGTTTCATATTCATAATCCAACAACTTTTTTTGCTGAATTTTTGTTTCATTTTTTATTTTTTTTTATGATAAATTACTCGTTTTTGGTAACAAATGGTGTCAAAACAAAAAAAGGGGTAACAAAAATGAAAACTAATAAACTCAGCTACTTTTTCTAGTTTTTTACTCTTTTTGTTGCCACCTGGCAAAAATTTATTATTTATTCATCACCAACACCTTTAGATTTGGCAACAAATGAGGAATCTATTTGAATCCTTTTGAAAAAGGCACCAGGCAAGAGAGTTAGTGGAGCCTTATAAAAATATTATTTTTTTCTCTCTCTTTTTTCATAATCCATATGTAAAACTGTGTATGTGTGTGTGTATGTAAAAACGGAAACTTTTTAATGTAAATTTTCCTAATGAACATGTTAATCAACATCGAAACTTTATTTTCGTAATATTTTTCCTCTTTTTTTTCTATTTTGCTTCATAATTTACTTTGGCGTAGAAAGTTGAATGAACATGAGTGAATAAAAAAAAAAACAACAAAATGAATCAAATGTGTTAGTGTGTGAGTGAATTTAGAAATTTGTATGTGTAGGAAAGCAATTTGTCACAAAAACAATCCCAATTTTAATACACACAGCAACACAATTACATTTTAAGTGGGTTTAATAAAGTTTGTATGTTTGAAAAAAATTCAAAATGTTTAATTGAAATTATAATAGTTTTTACCCATAAAATTGTGTTTTACAAAATCATTTATTAAATGTTTAACAAAATAAAAGTTTTTAAACTCTCAAATAGAAGCAACACATTATACAAAAGGGGTGCCATTTAAATTTACTAAAATTTTTCTAATATTGTGAGGAGCATCAAAAAAAAAAAAAGAATGAATTTGCTATTACAACCATAACTTTAGAATTATGAATGATTATGAAAATTTATACCTCATTCCGACAGAATCACTTGTATTGGTGGTGAACATTTTAAGAAAACTTTTTTAAAGGCTCAACTTAGTCAATCCTAGTTAAATCCAGCTGAAGTACATCATAAAATAGTATCTAAAAGACGTGGAAAACAAACGCCACTTACGTACATACATGATAGGACATTACAACCCTTCAGTCAGGATTACAACCTAGCTTCTCACGCCACTTACACACAGTTACTAAAGTATACATACGGTTAACAAATTTCAGAAAAATTTTTAAACCAATCCGTTTTTGTTGAAAATCTTTATAGTTTCCTCGATTTTAAGACGGTCTTTTGCATTGGTTAAAAAAATTCTGAAATTGAACTGAATTGTGGCCCTGCACAGGCCCACAAATTATACATCCGATTAACAAATTTCACAAATTTCTGAATCAATGCAAAAGACCATCTCAAAATCGAAGAAAGATGTCAGACAATTATAAAGATTTTCAACGAAAACGGATTGGTTAAAAATTTTTTGAAATTTGTTAACCGTATGTATACGTTTGTGGCTGAGTGTATTTTAGGTTAGGTTGTTATGGTAGCCTTGATGTCAAAAGCTCACTTGAACAAGCATAGCGGCCCGTTGTGACGCCAGAGTTTAACGCAGTCCCAGTACTGACCAAGTTGCTCCAAATCAGGGAAAAAGAAATTGGTCAGCGCAAGGGCTGAACATTTAAAGCACGACTACCCCACGCTGGAAAACCAGCCCGAAGATTTGATAAACGAAGCTATATCCTTGACATCAATGGATAATTGCTCTTGGACGGATTGCTCCGTCAATCTGACAAGCATTGGAGAGCCAAATAACCTATATCTGCACCTCGTAAGAGATGGACATTGACAAAGAAAGTGGATAACAGTCTCCTCTTCCTCAGCGGATCTGCATCCACGGCAGAAGTCGTTAAATGGGAACCGTATCCTTTCCACGTATCTACCCATAACACAGTGACCTGTAAGCATGGCCACTATGATTGAGATGATACCACGACCAAGTCCGAGTAACTGGAATTATGTTGTGTGTGTTAATTTTTATATATGAATGGCGAGACCAACCTGCATCTTTAATGGTGCCCGCAATAGCTACGAGATCATCATCCGCTTAACATTTATTGTAAAGATTTAGCAGTTGAAACTAATCAGCTTCTCTGAGTCAATGGCACACAATAGTCACTCACGGCTCCTAAGAAAGTTTACAACTATCAAGAGTATTGACTACATGGTACTACCCTGTGACTGTCCAAGAATGTCGGGAACATTCATACATACATAATTAATTATTATAACCCTTAAGTCAGAATTATAACCTAGTTTCTCACACCACTAACATATGATGTGTGTGTTAATTTTATATATGAGCTGCGGGACCAACTCCGACCGACTCCGAACGACAGATTTTTGAGAAACTTTTCATGGTAATTTTTTTTCTCTCAGAGTTTTTTGTCAGAAATCTGATTAGAGGAAGTCGCCGAAGAAACATTTTGTCATATTTCCTTTAGTTGGAGATGCCTGACCTGTGGTTTGGACCGAGGCCTTACTTCTAATAAGCCAACACGCTACCTACTAGACCACGGCGACTTCTAAGGATAATGTATACCGGAATATAATGAAATGTTCAAATATTTTCTTTTCTATGATGCCAAATGTAGGTGAACATAAACAGAGTAAAATATTATTGTTATCGAGTATAGCTACCACAGTGTTACCATATGATACCATACTACTGGCGTGGTAATATATTATCGCACAATATAAGTATTTGTAAGTGGCTACTCTAATACATATGTATGTAGATATTTGGTTATCATGTTATGTCATCTGATGAGGAAAAACCCAAAAAATCCTAAGGAGAAGGACCTACAAGCTGATTCGAGATATTAAAGAATGCATAAATAAAATTTAGGGAATCACCCACTGTCGTCAAACCCTGTTCCCGACAAGATATTGTGGTTACAGACATTGTCATGGGCAAAATTTGGAGAACATCGAATGGAGATGGAATCAGGTGCTGGCTGTAGTCACAGCAGAGGAGATAACCGTGCTAATTTAGAAGAACTAGCAAGAAATAAAGAATTTCGTCAGACATCATGATGGCAAAAAATCCCATGTAAGAAAAGATCACTAAACCATGAACTGCCTCCCGATGGATGTGACTTTATTCGTCAAGATCAAATATATTGGGATCAGAGCCAGGTAAACAATTTAATTATTAAAGGAGTCCACACCTTTAAAGTACACATTAGGTTATGAGAAAATTTACTTTCATTCCACTTTTGTGGGAGTTTATATCCGAATAGTTCTTTCTATCACCGCAACCCCTAAATTATGTATTCCCTTTTGTTATCTTTACCTTTTTGTTAACATAATTTTCTTCCTTTTTTAAATTAAGACGGAGTTCTTTAAAAATTCCTCTCATCATTAAAGGCATTTCTTCAATTCTTTTGAAAGCCTTAATTTAGTCTGTTCCTTTGAAATTTTTTTAGCTGTTGCTGCTGTTGTATGCCTGTTTTTTTTTCTGGCTGTTGTGGCTATTCAGCCGTAAAGTAGTCTCTGCTCGTTTTGTTTTTTTTTCATTCACATTTTGGGGAATGTCCTTGTTGGAAATCAGATGTTAAAAAATAATACAAAAAAAAAATATTCTGTTTTACGTAGGATTCATTTTGTTGTTGTTGTTGTTTTTTGTGTGTTTATTATGCAAAAATATGTTGCAGGGCTACACTTGGTTTTTTTTTTGTCATCAGCATCCTCATCAACAGAATCATCATCATCATCTGTTTTACATTTGCTGGTTGGTAGTAATGTAGGGTCATGTATGAATATGTAGAGAGACCTTTATGAAATGGGTCTTTCATTAAGCGCTTACGCTTTTTAAATTCAAAGAAATCAAAATGTATGTCAGATATCATTGTTCATTTGTTTTAAAGGCCTATAGGAAGCATTATGTACGTCATATATAATCGCACCAATGTCCGCCCCTACTTTCTAGCTGTGACATGTTCAACTTTGCGCAATTCTGTTGCATAGACCGCTGTGACTTGTTGCTCATTCCCGTACACCTGCGAAAACTACAAAAGAGAAAGGCTAACTTATTCACATTACCTCACGTGAAATGGCCATGCCTTCAAATCGCTTGCCCAGAATTTCCAATGTGGCATGAGCTGTGTGGCACGCAGAGCCGTCATATTGAAACCACATATTGTTGGTGTCCAGGTCATTCAATTCAGGCCAATCATCAAGTAATCATCAAAGATCTCAGAGATATAGTGACCGATGATGCCACCAGCCCAAATTCCACACCCAACAGTGACTTTTTAGCCTCGATCTTGGATCTCTCATTGCCAGCCCAAAATTAAGCCAGCCCAAAAAAGGTGACTTTTTCGTGATGCCTTGGATGCTCTTGGATCGCATGCGAATTGCTAGTGTCCCACGTTCTACAATTTTGTTGGTACAGATACCCATTCATCCAGAAATAGGTTTCATCCTTGGAGATGATTTGTCGACGATAATTAGAGTCTGTTAGCATACCCCATTGAGCGAACACACGACGTTGTGTATTACCATTTACCTTCAGTTTCTAGATCAGTTCAATGGTGGTTGTACGAACGCAGACTCAAATCGGAATGCAAAATTCGACACGTTGTGGTCTGCGATAAGTCGAATTCTTTCTCCTGCACACTCTTATGCACATCGCCGATGTTTTCAGCAGATCCTACATTTCGACACGGGTGTCTGTCGATCGTTTACTGAACTACTGGATACGAATTTATACACCACATTGTGAACGGTGCGGAATCGGTTGGACGATTATGGCTATCGTCAAGCCGGTGTAGCAGGCGACATTTTTTATTTTCACGTTTTGTTGAATGTGCTATCCGTCAACGGTAATGTGGCCAAACATACTAAATAACTAACAGCTAATTTGGCAGTTGCTGCTTTAACAAAGATGGCCGTTATCGCCTGCCAAATTCCGTCAGTCCCTATTGGAGGACCCCACATGCGAAAGTGTTTGTATATATAAGTGTGAGTAATTTGTAACATCTTATGACAGTGATAAATGAGTTACAATGTTGTAACTATAATATAATAACAGTAGCAACAACAACAAGAACAACTACAATAAAACTACAACTTTAAATCATAAATGTTCATGTAATTGATGTCACATGTAAATCATCACAAGCACAGAGATTAACGAAAATTATGAGAGAAAGAGAGAGGGAGAGAGACTGAGGTTGAGGAAGACGTTGAGCAATTGAGGTAATTGGTAACAGGAAAGGATATAAAACATCCAAGCATATGTTGAAATTAATTTACACCAATTCTCCTGCCATTAATTTACAGTCAACAGAACGGCATAAAGAATAATGGAAGCCAAAAGCAAAAAAAAAATAAATGGAGAATGCTGGATTGGTTATTGGATTTTAGACAAAATGTAACAGAGTCTTATGGATTTAAATTCTTAATTCCATTAAAATATTTAATTGTTAAAGGTCAGTCAAAAATCGCATGATGTTGGTAGCAACTTCTTCTGTATTGAGCAACTTTTTTATATTTTTTCTTCCACCACATGCACAAAGCGCCTGCATGGTTAAAGCAAAAGGCATAACCGGTAATGTTTTTTGTGTGATTTTAGTTTTGTTTTTAAAAAACTTCCATTTTTATTTCATGCAAAAATAATTTATTCTGTTTCTATCTGCTGTAAGAGCGTATATGGTAGGTACATCCATACATATACTCTGGTAACATGTGCACCTTAACCAGACGCAATTTGCTGTTTCCATATGTCTCTATTAAAAGTGCTACTTTCTGTTGGAAAGGGTGCACAAATAAGTTGTGTTTCTCTGCGAATTTGAAACCAACTTTTATTTGAATTAAAAGCTGGTAAAGCAAGGAAAATAATTTTAATTTTATACAAAAGTGGCGGGACTTACAGTTTAAAGTCGACTTAGAATGACAGATTTTTCAAAAATTTTTTCATGGCAATTTTATTGGACTCTCAGAATTTTTGTCTGAGAGGCTGTCACTGAAGAAATATTTTTTCATATGTCGTGTTGTCTCCTGGGGTTTGAACCGCGGCCTCAAGGTTAATCAGTTAACACACCACCTATTATACTACGGCAACTGCATGTCACGTTTTTTTAGACTACGGCAATTGATGTATTCCAGACGTTAAAGCCTATCATTTTTTTAAAATTTGACGTAATAATGATAAAATTGCCGCATTCGTTATAGGTTTGTTAGGTTTGTAGTCAGAAGTACAAGAGACAATCGATACTATTTGAGATCTCGGCTTTCATGAGGTTAGATTGAAGATAGTATGGGACTGTCTGAAGAATCTTAATCGGCTTGAAGAGAAATAAGGTCCCAGGTCATACTGGAATTATTGGCAATGAGTAAACAGTCTAGCTTATGAGGAGGGAAGCTTCCATGTCTCTGTGGGAAACAGAACCCTTCTGTAAAGTGGAAGGTATAGAAAGGTGTGCTGAACGGAAGGCACAATTCAAAGGACGCAAGGACTCTTCTCAAATCAAGTGGATTTCAGGCGATCATAACTTTAATTGGGAAACTACAATAAGAGGACATCTCAGTCATGCATCAGGCTATCCAACAACAGCTAGAGATTAGTAACCGGTCTTTTGTCATAGCACTGTACACTCAGAATACACGTATTCAGAATGCTAATTGCTTATAGCCCAAATTTTTTATTTTTTTTGCGAGGAGAATGAATTAACGAAACTTATTCTTGGAACCTGGTCGCCATAATCTAGTAGGTAGTATATTGGTTTCTTAGACGTGAGGCCACGGTTCAAACCCCAGGTCAGACATCTCCAACGAAACGAGTCGTAGTCGACTTTAAACTGTAGGTGCCGTCACTCATGTATAAAATTAACACTCACAACATAAGTGGTATGGGCAGCTAGGTCGTAATCCTGACTGAATGGGTGTAATGTCCAATTATGTGTGTATTCTGGGAACCTCTGGGGCATTAATGCATTAATGCTAGACATGGAATGGTCATTGTCGGAACCAACAATGAGCTGTATGAGCTCCTCAACGACATGAACATTGTGCGTTGTATGAACATCCAGCGGCTACGTTAGCTATGCCATGGTGTTCGAATAGATGAGAATGATTCGGGGAACGAGTATTTGATATGGGGATTTTCGGCTAAGACGATGACCTTGTCTGCGTTGGAAGGGCCAAATCGAGGAAGCCCAGTCATAGATTCATGTGAGGCGCAAGAAGCAGAGGCGGCTGCGTTAAGGTGGGCCGAAATCCTTAAGCCGGTTGTCAATGGCCAATTAAGAAAGTCAGTAAGTAACACCGGACAGGAACCTGAAAATTGTCATAAAAAGAGGCTTGGAGGAAATATTATATTTATAAAGTTTGAGGAAAGTACAATAGATCGAATGGTAACAGGACGATAATAATAATAATAATAAGTGGTTTGTAACCTGGTTAAATAGCTTGGTTACAAACCTATTATTATCGTTATTTGTAAGATTTAGATTCTTCTTTTTATAATCAATGATTCACACTACGAACGGAGTAGTCATAGCCTAGCCGTCATAGAAAATCCTCTTAAAAGCGAGAAAAAAATTAAGATTTTAAATACCCTTTAAAAAAGCGTTGTTGTTCATCTGTTTAAACACATTCATGTATGTATGTACAGTATTTGTTGTAGTAAATTCCCTACCATAGTAAATTCTCTGTGTTTTAACCTTTTTCACTGTCTTTTCTCTCTTTTTTTGTTTTTTTTCCATTGCTGGCTGTATTTTTGTGGTCATAAATACTTAAAATTCAATTTCAATTCTTAAAAGCGTTACAAGGTAAACAAACAACCGGCTTTATGTGTATGTATTTGTGTCTCTATGAGTCTATTTGGCCCTCACTCAGAGATCTTGTTTGTGTTTGCGAGAGACTGCCTGCCTAGTTATGCAATTGCAAATGTAGTTGTGTGACTTTTTTTTTGTACACAAACCTGCACAAATATGCAAACAGGCCATGAAAGAGATCATTATAGATACTCACATAGAAACACTTACGCCTGCACTATGCCAGAGAGCAAGTGTACAGACTCAAACAAAGGCATACAATCGTCTGACCACTTTGTGGAGAATAATGTAAGGCACGCACGTGATTTGTCCCTGTTGTAGGTGTATAGTTACACTATGAATAGCTTGAGTTCACCGAATAGGTATGAAGATATACGCAGGACACCACCATTAATTTAAACGTAAGTACCGAAACGGGTGTTGATTTCACAATTGAATTTTCAAATCTAAATTGATATGGTATATGTACAGATGTATACATATTTGATTGTTTTGTATTATAATTGGAATCAAAAAAAAAATCGGATTTGTGAAATCACATTAGCTTTGAATTTCATATCTTTTTCTTCTTGGTTCGAATGTTAGCTAAACAAACCTTTTTTTCAAAGTAGGCTTTGAAATTTTTGTTTGTGGTTTGTGTCTCGATTTCAATACATAGACGCCGAGAATATAAGTTACATTCTAGAATTTCAGACCAAAGAGTATTCCGACCGAAACAAAAAACTCTAAAAAATTGCTCACATTCATTGCCCTGTCCTTGTGGTGCTTAAGTTTCTCTGGCTAAGCAGATATCTGGTTTACTGTCACAGGATCACCTGTCGTTGCCTCGAAGAAATGTTAACTTAGGAAATTTGGTTCTTGTATTAGCTAACATGGAGAGAAGTTTTATTCTTACTTAAGAAGTAACCCTTAGTGATCTAACTGATCTCTCTTGTTAGTTAGACAGCTTTTTTTATAAATCATTGGAGAAGAATTGAAGCCTTTTAAACTTCAGTTAGTTTAGTTTAGATAAGAGTGGCAGCCGTATCAATTCGTTACATTTACATTCTCAGGTCCATTGAGATGATCAGTTTGTATATTCTCCATTCATTTTACTGTACTTCAGTTGCAAATACTTAATGTTCAGTCCTTTCCAAACCTTTATCTGTTCTTCTAGAGCTACTTATGTAAGCATGAAGTGCCGAAGCTTCCAGACTTTATTATCGATTAAAGTCCCACAAAGGTCTCACACTGTTGTTTGTTCCCTGCGTAATATCTTAGCTTTCTCAAGGATTTGGAAAAAGCTAATTACTGCGTTCAGGCTGCTGCTCAATAGACTGAACAGAGATCACTGTTTATAGGAGTTTCAACACAAATGTTTAGATTTTATCAAACTCGTTTGGCTCGAGAAGAGAGTCCCTCTTTTTATCTTTCCTTTCACTGTGTGTACTCTCCCAAAGTTCTTTTCCTATAGCACGGTTCTGGCCTTATCAAAGGCGTGAAATCTATTCTCTTTGCAAGCTGATTCGTAAGCTCATTGGCTCAATTTCCCTTATGTCCTAGAATACAGTCCTGTCTAACTGATACGGTTTTCCAATCTAATCTGCAGTCAACTTCAAAGGAACAAAGTATGTGTTACTGCCAGATAGTATTTCTGTTCAAGTTGAATTGGGCACATCTTGCGAATTCGTTAACTTTTCTTTGGTAGAAAATTTCTCCATGGTCTCTGAATATTTCACTTTGGATTAGATCATCCCTGCTTCTATACCATTAAATATCCTTGACTCATCTGTATACCATAGAATGTTGTTTTTCTCAGAATATCCTTTCACCCGTATTACTTATATTGCAAAGCATTTTGAAAATTTCGTAGAGTTTACTGATGCTGTTTAGAGATTTATAAGGTCGCGAACCCAGTGATGCATATCTTGTTAGATTTGTCTTTTACGAACCTAACCATAGTGTTCATGGCTTTGGTGCTTAGTACCGTAAGTACTATAAATCCTGTGGAGACGTTGAAGGACCTGTTATACAAACTCAATGCTTTGTAACTTATTTACCTCTACTTGAGCTATTTCTTTCAAATTCAAATTCCCTTTGCCGAAACCCTCCCCTTACCCCTAAGAAAAGTTCTCCTTTCAATCCGGATTCTATTCTCCTTTCTTTACATACATACATAATTTGTCATTACAACTTTTCAGTCAGGATTACGACCCACTTTCTCACACAACTTATGTTGTGTGTGTTAATTTTATACGTGAGTGGTGGGAGCTACATTTTAAAGTCGACTCTGAACGATAGATTTTTGAGAAACTTTTCCTGGCAATTTTATTTACTCTCAGAGTTTTTGCCAGAAATCTGCTGAGAGGAAGTCGCCGAAGAAATACTTTTTGTATTTTATTTTGATGTCTGGCCTGGGGCTCGAACCCTAAGAAGCCAACACACTACCTACTAGATTACGGCGACTTCCTTTCTCTACCTTCCCTACTACTCAAAACTCTTTTGCAGAACTGTTCCGGGCTCGTCAACGTCATAGAATTTATCTTCCTTGCAAGTTGATCTATGTGTTCATTGCCTCAGTTTCCCTCATGACTTGGCATTCAGTCTTGTCTAACATATACGGCGTTCCACTCGAATCTCGAGTCAACTTCATAGGAATTGAGTGCTCGTACCACTATAAGAGTATGTTTGGAATCATGCCATGAAACTTTTCTGCCTGTCACCAATGTATTGGCATTGGAAATTATGGTTGCTTCTGCTGTAATACGTATTAAATTCATGCCACTGTTGTCGGAGCCCTTCAACCTAGAATATCTAGAATGCAATGAGAATCAAGCAGCATCAGTAGTTTGTATGAGACAAAGTTCATGACTATTCCGGGAATGTGTTTTATTAGCACATTCGACTTGGTTGATGAAATTCTAATACTCTGGGGCCATCAGTTGTTCTCCTCATTTATGTTAAACTCCTGTATTATATGTATGCATGTCCGTATAACGGTTATACATTTTATTGAATTTTTTTCTTTTTTTTTTTGTTTATTTTCCTATCAGTTGTGTTGTGTTGTTTCGTTTTGTTGGGTCTGCATTGTACATGTGTGGAACAATTGTTAGTGTTTCCCGGTTGGTAGCCAGATGTCAGTTAGTGGTAGTGGTGGTTTAAGACAAGTTACGCCAACAATACATTGTAGGCAGCAGCACATTAAAGCATTGTGCACACACACAGACTATGTAGGTGTGCACAAAGCGCAGTGCTTGGAGTTTGAATTTGTTTTGTGACCATAAATAATGCTTTTTGTTGCGTTTATCTAAACACATGTATGTTTAGCTCTTCACTGTTGTTTGTGTTCTATCTGTATGTCCTTTTCACATATGTATGCACACAAACAAGGTTACATTTCAAGAATCACACATTCATTTACTCCCTCACTTACATGCATATAATTATAATTGTATGTATATATGTATGCAACAATAACAACAAATGCATACAATTCAAGAGCGTCAAATGACTGTATTTTTTCCAACGCAGTACATAGCATTGGAAACCACATTTTTTAAGTGCTTTCATAATAATAAAAAAAGCACAAGGAAAATAAGAAACTGAAGCTGTTGCAGTTGAAATTGTAGCAGAAATTTAAGTGAAGCTTACAACCTTGAACTACACAACTGAATGCGCATATAAAACCATCAGGATAAATTGTTGGCAGCCAACATAAAACTTGCATTTAAATTTCATTAATTTAAAGGTAAAGGTAACGGTAAAGGTAACGCTAAATGTAGAAAAAATAATAAATGCGGGGGAGAAAATGGCTTCAACCCCATTAGCTGAAATCAACGCAACGAAATGTACAAGAAACTTATAAAAACCGAAAATCTAAACTGTAATGAATTACGGCGAAATATTAGAAGAAATTGTTTCTTAAGTTTCAAGCTGAAAAGAAAAAAAAATGTGAGAAGAAAAAGGTGAAAAATCTTAGAAAATGCATTTCCATTAATTAAAATTTTGTTGAGAAAATGCAACACCAAAAACGTAACGTAAACTTTTTAAATGAAACTTTTATGCTTTTAAGCTTAATTTAATTTTTATATAGTTTTGATGTTGTTGTTGTTGTTAAATAAATAAATAAAACATTAAATGTAGAGTAAAGTAGTGAAGAAGTATAATTAATTTTTTAATAGAAAAAATAAACATTTCTTAAGAGAGAAGAAATTTTAGTATGATTTGTTATGAACGAAGACTTAACTTAACCAGCGAATGGAAAAGTTTTCCAAGATAAATTTATTAGAAATTTTACACTGTTAAAGAAAAAGTCATATTAACGCTGATTAATTTTGAATATCTTCGAAGTCGCATAGTATAGTAGGCAGTGCATTACAAAACGAAATATGAACAAATATTTTTTCGGCAGATTTCTGCCAATAACTCTGAGAGTCCAATAAAATTGCCCTGAAAAGTTTCTGAAATTTCTACCGTTTGGAGTCGACTTTAAACTGAAGGTCCAGCCACTCATGTACAAAATTAACATACACAACATAAGTGGTGTGAGAACCAAAGTCGTAATTTTGACTGAAAAATTGTAATGACCAATTAAGTATGATTGTATGTATGTATGTACCTTCAGCAAATTTAAGAACTGAAATTTTAAAATTAGAGGATGCCAAACTGTACATTGCACTTTGCTCGTACAGAAATTGATCTATGTCACACTAATTTTACTCTTCCCAATTCAAAGCCATCAACATGACGAAGAAATGTACATTCCGGAGCGAAAATTGCATCTGTAGCGCAAAGTCTTAAAGAAGATGCCAACATATCGTTGTCGTTATCATCTTGTTGGCTTTAATCCGGCTCCCCAGTGAAAACCATTCCGAGTTCTAAATACAACTTGCAGTTGTAGGAATCTTTATACAACGATGTTAAAAAATCAGTAGAAAATTTTTAAAAAATTGTAAGTCGCCGTAGTCTAGTAGGTAGTGTGTCGGCTTTTTAGACGTAAAGCCAGGCTTCGAGCCCCAGGCCAAACATCAAAACAAAATACAAAAAGTATTACTTCGGCGACTTCCTCTCAGCAGATTTCTGCCATAAAATCTGAGAGTAAATAAAACTGCCATGAAAAGTTTCTCAAAAATCTGTCGTTCGGAGTCGACTTTAAACTGTAGGTCCCACCACTCATGTATAAAATTAACACACACAACATAAGTGGTGTGAGAAACTAGGTCGTAACTTCACACACCACTTATGTTATGCGTGTGTTAATTTTATAAATAAGTGTTGGGACCTACAGTTTAAAGTCGACTCCGAACCACAAACTCTTCATGGTAATTTTTATTTACTCTCAGGAAATCTGCTGGGTGACAGTTGCCGAAATGTCTGAACTGTGGCCTCACGTAAAAAGCTAACACTATAGCTACTACACTTCTTCTTCAATTGAACTGGGTATGCCACTTGCCTCGGTTAAGTTGGACATTGCGCGGAAATTCTCTCGGGACGCCAACCTATCCTGGGTGAATAAGGAGTCCAGCTCGACCGCTAGACTCACCAGGCCCTTGATGGATAGAAGGCGTACCAGCCAATTACTTGGTCAGGTCATTGCCTTAAGGGCAGACACGCGGAGAGAATGATTTAACTACTTCTGCTGTGGATGCAGATCCGCTGAAGAAGAGGAGACTGTTATCCACTTTCTTTGTCAATGCTCATCTCTTGCAAGGTGCAGATATAGGTTGTTTGGCTCTCCATTTCTTGTTAGATTGACGGAGCTATCATCTATTGTTGTCAAGGATATAGCTTCGTTTATCAAACTTTCTGGCTGGTTTTCCAGTGTAGGGTAGTCGTGCTTTTGATGTGCAGCCCTTGCGCTGACCAACTTCTTCCTCTTCCCTGATTTTGGTGGAACTTGGTCAGTACAGGGACTGCGTTCACCCGTGGCATCACAACGGGCCGCTATGCGTGCTCAAGTGAGCTTTGTGTAATAAGAGCTATCCCTCCGACCTAACTTAACCTAAGCTACTACTCTAGGGCAACTACTAAATATCTATTGCAAGACTCAAATACCCGACAAATTCTAATTACACATCAAATGTGTAGATTGCCTCAAAGCTGTTCGCTTTTCTTCCAATTTAATTTATTTAATTTAAATTAATTTTAATTTTCTTTAATTTCTAGCTGTTTGAACTTTCCACAACTTTCTATACTAATTTGAGGTACATACAGTAGACAGAAAAAGTCTTAATACGGCAATATATTTTGAAAATTTCATGCATTTTAACCCACAGTTTATATAAAAATTTATAGTTTATATATTTATTTTATTAATTTTTTTCTATTTTATTATAAAACAAATAATTTTTTAATGTTTTTCATTAAACAAGAGAAAAATAAGGAAAAGTTTCAGATGACTCCATAGGTACCCCCAAGGAGAACCCAGAGTAAATTTAAAATTTAAATTCCTAATATATGAATATGTTATCTCTTGTTCTTAAGGTCAAGCACTTGATTTAATCCATTTGGAATTGAATGTACAGGTTTTGTTTAGTGTTTTCTGATGACACCATGAGCAAGTTTTTCGATTGACGTTTGTTTGAGGTTTAGCGATTACCGTTCTTACAAATGATCCGCTAAATATTCTCTTGAAGTCATATCGGGACTTTGTGCAAGGGGACTTTTTTTGTCAAAATATATTGAAGTACTAAGACTTTTGCTGTCCACTGTATTTGAGGTATACCAGCCGTGTGAGTTTTTGGCATATTTATCTGATGTTTAAACTCTTGAGTCCTAGTCTAGTAAGCCAATACACCACTCACTAGACTGTGGCATCAGTCAGTACTTAAGTTATTTTTTGGGTTATTTTTTTTTTTATTTTCCCAAAGAATAAATTCTTTATTCCGGCAATTTAAATCAAATTTATTGTCTTAGCATTTCTTGCCACAATTTGCTTCAGGTCTTATAAACTTTAATGGCAAGGTTTCTTGTTAAAATTCTAAGAAATTTTAAATAAGTATACTCTTGAACTTTATGACACAAATTAACTGTATTTGGGTACATACATAATTGGCCATTACAACCCTTCAGTCAGGATTACGGCCTAGCTTCTCACACCACTCATGTTGTGTGCGTTAATTTTATACGTGAGTGGCGGGACCTACAGTTTAACGTCGACTCCGAACGACAGAATTTTGAGAAACTTTTCATGGCAGTTTATTTTACTCTCAGAGTTTTTGCCAGGAATCTGCTGAGAGGAAGTCGCCGAAGAAATATTTTTTTTTTCATATTTCATTTTTGATGACTGACCTGGGATACGAACCCGGGGTTTACGAATAGTAAGCCAACACACTACCTACCACACCACGGCGACTGTATTTCTGTATTTGGGTAAGTTAACAGAATTAGATTCCCCCCCCAAAAAAAAGACATTACAACCTTATGAATGTGACGTACATACTTATGATATAATCTTGCCATTGTATGGTGCTCTTTATACCAACGAATGATAATTAATTACATTTAAACTTTTAACAAAACTGGCAAAATGTCATAAAATAATTATTTGAAAATGTGGTTTCTCTCTCTCGAACCCCCCTCCCCCCTCTGCATTAAATCCTCTCTAAGTTTTAATGCATTTATTAGCATTATTATGTATGCATGGAAAGTGATGTGAATAGGAACCAGTAATCTTACAGGTAATGAATGCAAAACGATGAATGCTGATAATAAACTTTTTCATGAACAAGACGACGACAAAGAGGAAGAAGTCCAATAAATTCTTGAATTCTCTCTATTAACTTTTGTTTTATTATTCAATTGTTTCTGATCTTCACCTGCTGCTTGTACATGCAATTGCAATACACTACAATGTCTTATGCGGTAAAGAAACTACAGGCAAAAATCCTGCTTGGTTGCATCAAATGGAGTTCTTGGAAATGCTTTCCCAGAACATAATTTCTTCACATTTAATCAGTCCAGAGTCTGTACAATTATAAGTAAAGTTATATTAAGTTGCAGGGTATTTTACAGTCAAGTTTGATAGGCTAAGTCTATCACTGCTATTGGCTTTATTGGTTTTCAAGTTGCTGTCGATGTCGATGACATCGTTTATGAATAATTTCTTATAAAAACTGAAATTAGCAGTAGCAACAGCAGCAACAGCAGCCACAATAGTTTTGCATTGCAGTTGTTGTAAGGCATAAAATTATTATGGATTTACGGTATTCAAAATTAACAATCCGTGTGTATGTACATACAACTATATTTGCATACATGACAGGTATAATACAGTAAATGTATTTGTGTTGATTGGTTAATATCTACTCATATACGTATGTATGCATCAGTGAAAATAGAGTATAAATTATATGTATGCTTATAAAAGCATATAAAATACTTCAAATATTGTTATCAGTTCATAATTGTATATGCAAACATATGGGTCATTTCACCCCGGAAGAGATTTTTAAAAATATTTCGTTTACTTATCGTTATTATTAAAAATAGAAGCGATTTGCACGGACCACTGGTTTATCTGCAGTTTATTGTCATCATTATCGTATAGAGGTACTATAGTACTGTGATCTTCAATTTTATTATCCTGACAAACTTCAAAATGCTGCTCCTGCTCAGAATCTGCTATGCATCCACGTGTTTCCTTCTGGAATACATTAACGCAGAACATGTTGCAATTAGTTGCTCTAATAGTACATTCTACTCATCACAAAGTCTTCATATCCACCTCAAGGCAATTCCCATTCTGAAAAAGTATTCTTTTTATGTTTTCACTGCATGGTCATAAGGTCACCTATCTATTCTTAAGTTGCCATAGAATATCTTTTGCATTACGCAAATGCTCCTCATATTTTGATTATCCAGCAAACGTTTAAATTGCGTCAAATCCGTTCTCTGAACATATTCTTCCAAAAATTCTCTTCCCACTCCACATGTCCTGGTCCTACTCGCAAACTTATCAGCCCGCTCATTACCATTTACTTCACCTTGATAATCAAAGTTATTTACTCCGTGGCGTGTTGGCTAATTCACGGTTCAAGCCACAGGTCAGATATCTCCAACGAAACGAAATATGAAAAAATATTGCTTTACCGACGTTCTTTGAGCAGATTTCTTGCAAAAGCTCTGAAAATAAATAAAATTGCAATGAAAAGTTTCTCAAACAAAATTTGTTGATCGACTTTAAACTGTAGGTCCTGCCACTCATGTATAAAATTAGCACCCACAATATAAGTGGTGGGAGAAAGTAGATTATAATCCTCACTGAAGGATTGTAATGACCAAATATGTATGTATGCGATGATCAAAAAGTGATCATATTTCCCCTGTCTAGCTAATTCAACATTCCCAAATAGTCCCATAGTATTTTTGAAGTATATAAGGTATATCAACCAAGTGGCGAATGACATTCCCATGACCATTCCTTAATACTCTCCTTTCAAATTTAATTGAGCACATCTTTCAATGGTTTTGACTAACGCTTGGAAAACACCCCGCGTATAATCTTATGGATTCTGAGTATTCCTATTTGTGACTTAACAACGACGCTCCTCTTTCAATATCTCATCCCATCTATGTGTCACAGAAAGATCTTTCTCTCCCTCTATCTTTAGAGGTTAAGTTTTCACTGGATTGCTTCATTCATGCCAACTATTAAGCCTCATTGTTAATCATTCCCCAAATCATATTGTATCCTATTATTTTAACCATGCTACCCAAATCGTTGGCCTTCACTGCGATGTGCAATTATTTTATTAATTTTGCTGCAGTTGTTCATGTCGCATTTTCTACTGGTATTTGGTAGCCGTTCCCGAATATTTGTTTCTCTGTGAGGTTAGAATTTTTAGAACTGCTTTGGATTTGAATCTTCAAGGATGTCGACAACACAGCATAGATTACAAAGCTTAGAATATCAGCGAATATGTAAATTTATCAAGAACAACACGGAAAATAGTGGTGATTCAAACAAGACCACTTTGCAACCATTGTCAATGATAAAGAAATTCGAACACACTGGAAGTTGCAATGTACAGATATTGATGAAACTGATGAAAAATGACGTCTATTATGGAAAGTGTAGTATACATACGTAATTGGTCTTTACAATCCTTCAATAAGGATTACGACTTAGCTTCTCATACGACATAAGTCGTTAATTTTACCTACAGTTTAAAGTTGACTCCGAACGACAGATTTTTTCAAAAACTTTTTCATGCCAATTTTATTTACTCTCAGAGTTTTTGCCAGACATCTGCTGTGCGGATGTTACCGAAGAAATATTTTTCAGGTTTCGTTTTGTTCGAAATGAGGTTTGAACCATGGCCTCACGTCTAATAAGCCAACACATTACCTACTAGACTACGGCGACTTTACTGCTTATTTCGCTTATTATTTTTGAATTTTGGATTATTTCTCCATCCATATCAATTCCAACGTATTCAGCAATTAATGACCGCCATAAAATAACTGACTTTTTTGTCCTACATTTGAAGTCTATTAACCTGATGCTATCTTGTTTCAATGTTCGCCAAGTTATCACGTAGAAACTGTTCGAACATTCTGGCACATATGTGGTTGATTGCTACCTCAAAAAGATTAAATGCTGCTAGAGGATGTCACTTAAAAGACACATTATTTCGTCTACCATGGCAATGTGCAGGCATTTTAATGAAGTCATGGGTTTGACTTTACATACATAATTGGTCATTACAACCCTTCAGTCAGGATTACGACATAGCTTCTCACACCACTTATGTTGTGTGCGTTAATTTTATACATGAGTAGCGGCACCTACAGTTTAGAGTCGACTCCGAACGACAGATTTTTGCGAAACTTTTCATGGCAATTTTATTTGCTCTCAGAGTTTTTTCCTGAAATCTGCTGAGAGGAAGTCGCCGAAGAAATATTTTCATATTTTCGATTTTGGCCGTATGTCTAATAGGCCAACACACTACCAACTAGACTGAGGTTGCTTTACTTTACAGGATAAACCTCATTTATAATCAAAAAATTCATTACTGAGGTATTCAAACTTATAAACGACCACACATATTATTTGAAGACCTGAAAGTTCTATTAAGTTCAACTACAAAATTTGAAATCATTTTCGAATTAAGTAATCTTTCAACTGTACTACTATATGTAGGTATATGGGTTATGATGCATATCTTTCTGTCTGACTGGTCTGTTGTCTATTTAAGGCTCGTCTAGCATAATTAATATTTTATGTACGAATATTTTTGATAAACATAAATTAAAACAAATCATTTAAAATTCAATAATTTGAAAATTTCATATAGAAAACCATAAACATACAAACGATGTTTAAAATATGCTGCACATCATAATAAAATTCAAAACAGGAAACTTCCAAAACATAACCATACTTGGCTAAGACAGAGAAACCATTTAAGTTAATAAAATAGAAAGAAAATTCATTAACAAAAATGAAGAAGAAGAACAACAACAACAATATGATTAAAATACTTAAAGTTTGTTTATGAAAATTATAACTTTTACTACACAAATATGCTACAGTAGATACTAGGGATGCCAATCGGGAAATCCCGAATCACAAAATCCCGGGATTTTCGGGATTCCCAAATCCCGAATCCCGGGATTTTTTAAAACTTATCCCGGGAATTTTCGGGATTGTAAATTCATACATATACACTTTATAAAGTAAGAAAAATATTGAGTCTACGGCATTGTTTTTTTATTTAATATTACATTAAATAACACTCATGTAGTTTTTCAAGTGTATCATGCAACAATGAAGTGAATATTCAATATCACTCGACATTGAACTGAATAAGAAAACAACTTCCATTGTTAATAAGTTAAACGTTGCCCTCGAAGTCCAATAAAATCTGTTAATACAGCTGATGGTTGAGGCAATCAACTTTCTAAAGAAGTAGTTTACTCTGCATATAGCTATCTTGAAACCATTTTTCCCACAAGTGTAGATTGCGAAAAATGTTTTTCAGCGAAAGGATGTTTGCATCAATATGTATATGTATGTATGGAGACACAGATGAATTATTTTTATTTTTGTTACTTTTGTTCTGTTTTTTTATTTTATAACATGTGTATTGTGATAAAGATCAAAAATTAATGAAATTTTTAATAAAACAATTGTTTTTAGCTTTTTTTATTAAGAGAAAATCCCGAAATATCCCGGGATATTTCGGGATTTTTCGATCCCGAATTGTCCCGAAAAATCCCGGGATTTCGGGATCGGGATTTTTAAAAATCAATCCCGTTTGGCATCCCTAGTAGATACATATATATGTATGGTTAGAGTTGATGAATTTTATTATTTCTTATCATAATATGGTAAATAAAACTTATTTTCATCTGTGAGAATTTATCATCATGGTTGCATTAATTAGTTGAATTAAAAAGCAGAAGAAGAAGAAGAAGACAAAGTTCTAAAAATATTGAAATGGATATCCATTTAACAATTAAGGTTACGAAAACCTATAAAAACAATAGCCACTCAGGCGTATGATTGTTGGTTATTGTGTTGCAAACAAACAAAAAATTAAGTATACGCCCAGTACACAAAGTTTGATGTTTAAGTGATGTGCACATAATCCAATACATTCATACATAATAAGTGAAATAGTAAATTTAATTAAAAAAAAAACAAAAATTTTGTGTTCTTCACTGTACATATTAGCATTGATATGATACGTAGGATTTGTTACTAATGGGATACAACAGACCATCTGAAGCTGTCTGAGAAGGACGCATATGAGTATCAGCTGAATTAGATAATCAGTCTGTAAACTAGTGTCCATTCTAATTATATACTGACTTACTTAATTGGCCATAACAACCCGATTAGTGCCATAACACATCCTTCCAGGTGCCTCTTCTTGCGCGTCTACGCCAGTTGGTCACACCAATCGATGACAGGGCTTCCTCGATTTTATCCTACCAACGCAAACAAGGCCGACTTCCGCAGATAACCGCATCGAATACCCGTCTCGCCAGAGCATCCTCATCCATTCAAACGACATGGCCGAGCCAGCGTAGCCGCTGGATATTAATACGCTGCACAACAGCTATGTCGTTGAGGATCGGTGCGGAAATCATCGCCAACTCGCACTGGACCGAAGGTCTTACGTAGGACCTTTCTCTCAGATACTCCCAAGGCTGCTGCATCAGTACTTTATAGGGTCAATGCCTCAGCGCCATAAAGAAGCATGGGGAGGATGAGCGTCTTGAAGAGTATCAGTTTTGACGTACGATAGCAAGAGTGATCCTGCGCTTGATCCCCAGACTTCAGACATCATTTTTGGTGGTAACAGCGGAACCAAGATAAATAAATTCCTTGACTATATTCGAATTATTCGAATTATGGCATATTATCACTTTCCATCTTTGAGTTTCAATAAAACAAAGTGTCTGTGAGATATCTTCGAAATTCTTTATTAGTTTGAAAGCCTTATTGATGCCATTATGTGCGGAATACAACATCGTTCCCATGTCCGCCAAGACTTCTCTGGATGTAGTGATTTCAAAACGTTCAATTTTCCTGTGCTTAAATCAGGATGAATTTGACTGATGGCATGGGTTAGATTATTTTTTGAGAACCGCTGTAGTTTATAGCTTATTTGCATACATTTACAACTTCAAAAATCTCCATAAGAAGAAGTCTAAACGCACAATGCTCATGCCCTCCACATGCAATGACCACGTAATCAAATTGCTCTTGCAAAATATCAAATGTCGCAATAGCTGGAGAGCACGTAGCCCTATCCTACTAAAACCACATACGATTGATGTTTAAGTCATGAAATGCAGGCTAAAAGAACTGGTCTCCATGCTTATCACTGACAAGGATGGCCTGGCCAACGTTGTTCTCAAAAAAATATGATCCAATAGATCCAAATACACTCCAAGTCTAAAAACACACTCGGAACATATTGTCCCCTTTTAGATCTCATGTCGACAATTACTACAATTTTGTTCTTTATCGTATCCATTCATCTAGAAATGGAGTTCATCGCTGGGGACGATTTGTCAATGAAATTTAGGATCAGTTACCAACTGCTTTAGAGCTTATTCAGCAAATCACGTCATTGACTATGATCGCTTATCTTCTGTTTCTGGAGCTTTCAGCATGCGTTGCCAATTTATGAAGGAAAATTCGCCAAATTGAAGTCTAGAAAAAGGCCGAATTCTAGTAAGTAAACGATATCGAATGTATAGGATTCTTATAAAAACTTTTAACGTACAGCGGCAATGTTTTCAGAAAGTCTTACTTTTCGCCGAAGAACAGGATTTACTGAGCCATTGGACTGAAATCTATCCACCACATTGCGAATAGTCCATTTGTTGAAATGATTAAAGCGATTGTTATAAAATGTAAATAGGCGATGCACGGGGTACGTTGCCAGAACACTCATTTTGATAAAATGTTTTTAGTATATGCACGTGTTGTTAAATGCTGTATTTATACATACATACCTAAATAACTGGTCATTACAACCCCTTAGGCAGGATTGAATAGGTTACGTTAGGTTAGAGGACGTGTACTTGTCAATTAAGACAAGTACAGTACCCGGAGGTCGACTTGACACATTGTACAACGTCCTAGTTTCTCACACCACTTATGTTGTGTGTGTTAATTTTATACATGAGTGGTGGGACCTACAGTTTAAAGTCGACTCCGAACGACAGATTTTTATTTATTGAGAAACTTTTCATGGCAATTTTTATTTACTCTCAGATTTTTTGCCAGAAATCTACTGAGAGGAAGTCGCCGAAAAAAAATACTTTTTGTATTTTGTCTTTGATGCCTGGCCTGGGGCTCGAACCCAGGCTTTTGCGTCTAATAAGCCAACACACTACCTACTAGACCACGGCGACTTCTAAGGCAGGATAACAACCTAGTTTCTTGCGCGACCCATGCTGTGTGTGTTAATTTTATACATGAGTGGCGGGATTTACAGCTTAAAGTCGACTCCAAACGACAGATTTTTGAGAAACTTTTCAAGGCACCTTTTATTTACTCTCAGAGTTTTTCCAGAAATCTGTTCTGAGAGGAAGTCGCCGAAATAGATTTCGTTTTTTTTTGGAGATGTCTGACCTGGGGTTTGTACAGTGGGCTCACGTCTTCGACTACGGCTGTATCATTCCACGGTCTAACTAACTTAATAAATGGCAACTAGTCTGACAGATGTAGCTCCAACAGAATGGCCGTTAGCAACAGTCAGTTTTCGTTTGTCCCTGCTATGAGACACGATGTATTCGTTGGTGCATCAAAGATAGTTATCTGTAGGTGAATTGCCATACATTGGGATACGCTATATTAGAATGTTTTCTTGTATAGAATGCCGGCATGCAATGGCAGTAGGCTATGAAGTTATTGCAATAAATCTCCAGTCATTTTAAAATACAAGAAATGTGAGAATACTTAAGCAATTGTATAAATATATGGTTTTTAAAGATTTTCTGTATCGAAGTCAGCTCAAAACACATATAACTTCATTGCATATGTACATATATACGATACAATATGTAAATATATTTAATATGTACAATATAATGTTATATATTTATAGAGAGATAAATTCTGTATTAAATTCATATGCTCAATTATACAATCAAATAAAGAAATCTTATAAAAATATTCTTATTTATAATACAACACATATGTATATACATACAGTGGACACCAAAAGTCTTAGTACGGCAATATATTTTGACAAACAAAAGTTCCCACAGGCTTAATACTCTTGCACAAAGTACCGATATGACTTCAAGAGAGTATTTAGGAGATTATTTGAAAGAACGGTTGCGTAATCGCTAAACCGAAAAACTTGCTCATGGTGCCACCAGATAATACTAAACAAAACCAGTACATTCAATTCCAAATGGATTAAAAGGAGTGCTTGACCTTAAGGGATATTCTACTAAGTACAAGGAATAACATTTTCATATATTAGGCCTTTGAATTTTAAATTTGCTCAGGGTTCTCCTTGGGGGTACCTATGGCGGCATCTGAAACTTTTCCTTATTTTTCTCATGTTTTATGAGAAACATTAAAAACTTGTTTGATTTATAATAAAACAGACATAAATTAATAAAATATGTGTTAATACTATACATTTTTATACAAACTTTTGGTTAAAATTCATGCAATTGTTAAAATATATTGTCGTTATAAAACTTTTGCTGTCCACTGTATATAAATATATTTGAATATGTGTGTACATTTTTATATACAAATTTAAAACACGTTTGCAATCAACTTCAACAGGAAGTAACAACAACAACTCTTGTAGCAGCGTAATGGTTGAATAGCTTTACAAGCACATTTAAGCTGTTGATTTGTACTCAACTGCAAGAAAAATTTAAACATTTAATCCATGAACTTTAAATGCCCTATACTACTAGAGATAGTGCGATAAATTAAATTTGTTTTAAGTTTTCTAACACTGTCACTTACATTCATACATAATTGGTCATTACAACACTTCAGTCAGGATTACGACCTAGTTTCGCACACCACTTATGTTGTGTGTGTTAATTTTTATACATGAGTGGTGGAACCTATAGTTTCAAGTCGACTCGGATCGACAGATTTTTGAGAAGGTTTTCATGGCAATTTTATTCACTCTCAGAGTGAAATGCCAGAAATCTGGTGAGATAAAGTCGCCGAAGAAATACTTTTTGTATTTTGTTTTGATGTCTGGCCTGGGGCTCGAACTCTGGGTTTAATAATCTAATCTAAAAAGTCAACACACTACCTACTAGACTACGGCGACTTCATAGGATCATTTCTGTAGTCAGTCTTCATTTACTTTTCACTTACATACATTGCATTTATTATTACATACATTACAGTTTTGAGGAATTTTATTTCCAAAGCTTTTGTCAGAAAACTGCCTAAAAGAAGATTGTCGGAAGACTTATTTTTTTTTTTTTGTAGTACAGTTCTCCGAGATATCAAAGTTGAAGTTTGAACTCAGAGCTGTCAGGTCGAAGCAACATACTACCCACTAGGAAATCAGAAAGTTGTGAGCAAGACAGACACCACCCACGTTCGCTTGCAAGTTTCATATGAAACTTTCAAAATAGTGACGAAAATATTTGCATTTTTGCTTTGATAAGAAACTATGAAAGAGACATTTGACCTTATCATATCGATTAAGACAAAGCAACAGTACAATGTCTTGGCGTCAACTACTTATTACAGCATCTAATTGATGAAAATAAAGTAAAGGAACATAAAGCCGCCGTAGTCTAGTAGGTAGTGTGTTGGCTTATTGGACGTGAGGCCATGGTTTTCATCCCAAGTCAAACAATTCTGACCAAACAAAATACGAAAAAATATTTCTTCGGAGACTTCATCTTAGCAGATTTCTGGCATTTCACTCTGAGAGTGAATAAAATTGCATGGAAAGTTTCTCAAAAATCTATCGTTCTGAAATGACTTTAAGTCCCACCACTCGTGTTTAAAAATTAACACAATTAGGTATGCGTGTACTAGTCTTCCCTTCACATTCTTCATATATTTTCAAAAAAAAATTTCTCACACATTTTAAATTCTCTTCTTTACCTATCATCCTCTCCACTAGCATTTCAACTATTTGTGTTGCGATCCTGACTAACAGAATCTGCATACAGATATTAGTATACATATGTGATCTACGTCTGTGGGTGAAGCTATCGCAAGGGTTAATCGAAGTCTTTATTGACATTGTAACATCACCAAC
Organism: Sarcophaga variegata; assembly: GCA_932273835.1. Taxonomy (NCBI): domain Eukaryota; kingdom Metazoa; phylum Arthropoda; class Insecta; order Diptera; family Sarcophagidae; genus Sarcophaga; species Sarcophaga variegata. The sequence continues at coordinate 114,181,991 of OW026361.1, forward strand.
TCCTGATGTTAGTCTTCGTAGGAATAAGACTCTTTAGACGTTTTAGTTCGTGCGACAATATTTACACCTTTGTGGGGATTGAAACTTGGTTCAGTCTACGTTGTAAATATACTAAAGTCCTGGCAATAGCCAGGCCTTACAACTGCAGTGTTGTTTGCATAATCGACTAAAAAAACTATTACCATCATAGCGTATGTGACCTATGTACGTTCCGTACGATGGCTAGTGGCCCACATTATGACTTTCGCTTTCTCGGAGATATGATCCCATTGTCCTAGACTACCCAACACTTTTGCTATTCGATTAAGCGTTTGTATGCATCGCAAGGGTTTTGCATTTGGACGTAAAGAATCTTTTTATATAAAAATTCTTTTGATATACCCTGTATTTGTATTTTGGTGGTCATTGTTGCTTGTTTGGACTTTAACTCCTTTATTGAATGTTAAAAATACGATGGAAATAACCGAGTAATACCCGCATTATCATTGGGTGAGTGAAAATACATTTCCGTACATAGTGGTTTTGTAGCAATGACAGCCATTTGCATACGATACAATGTAAATACCTGCGTATATGTATGTGTGTATGGGATATTATACATTTGTGTAAATAAAAAAGTGGGTTAAGTGGGTTAAAGTTGCTGTTCTTTTAACCTGTCTTGTTGATGTTGTTTGTTATTCTTTGGTGTTGATTTTCTTTTGTTTTAATTCTTTGTTTTTTGCTTTCGTTGTATAAATATGCCCACACCACTGCGTTGCATGTATGTATTTAAAAGCCAAAGTAAAATATGTATACATTGTTTACATTGTTTACCTTATTAAAGTTTTAAAGTAAACAAACAAATATTGTGTGTTTCTTTAATCAGTTTTTTTTGCGTAAATAAATCCTTGAAAAGAAAAAAGTGTAAGAAATTGATTTCAATTTCAAATTATTTTCTGTGAAAATCCCTATTAAAACCGCAATAGATTGCCAAACTCATCAGATTTATTACGAATGTAAAGAAATGCTCTTAAGAAAGAAGCCACAAAATGAGCAAAAAAGAAAAATCTTTTGTATTTACTTTACGAAACCCAGAAAAACAAATTCTAATCAATATGGCTCCCCCACCTCATCTCCATACTTCTTAGCCGAATTAATTTTATCGTGTTTATTATTTGTTTTTCTAAAACAAACTGGTTTTGTTGTTGTTGTGTGTTGCTATTATTTCTATTTTGCTAAGTAGGCTTTTACACATGTACACTTGCAAACAAAAGACGACTTACATGTACTTATTTGTAGCATATTTACAGGCACACACACACATACATACATTTATATTATTAGGATATATAGGCCTGATTTAAAGATTTAATATGAAAATTTATTTGTCAACATTAGATTTAATATACGCAGCAAATTATGTCAACTTATACGTTTAAGTACACCTGTGTTAACCATCCCCCTCCTTCACATACATACATATACTACGAAATTTCATCCAGACTCCTTGAAACTGTTCTTCTGACATTTTGCCGGTTTAAGGGAAATCTGTTGGTACGTTGACATGACTGTATAAATGTTTAAATGAATGAAAATTTTCTAACCATTACCACAAGTTGTTAAAAGTAATTGCTTTTCCTTAACACTCTCATTTAAGACGCCTGCTGGAAGTAGTCAACAGAGTGAGAGAGTGAGAACGGTAAAGACACGCAGGATAAGTAGAGCAAGGAAGTGTGTCGCTGTAAGAGATTATGTGGCTGAATGATTGGCGGCGGCGGCGCCATCATCATCGTTTACACAAACAAATTTCATTTCTAGTATGCATCAAGATATACTCGTATGGTGGCTGTGAATGCTTTTGGGTGCTGGCATTAGACACCGAAAATTGTCGCAAATCTTTTGTTTAAAAGATTTTCTTGTTGTTCCTAGAAAAAGACGTAAAAGAAGCAAAAAAAAAACGTTCCCAAATCATATATTTACTTTAGAAAATTGAAAATTAAGTTTTTAAAAATCTTTAACAGTCACTAAATAATATTAATAGGCACTTACGATGTGTAAATTTGTCTTGACAGAGATATTTTTCATGGGTTTTTGAGATTGATTCCTTGCAATGAAAATGAATAATAATTTTTAATAAAACGCATTAATTTTATAACGGTTGGGACTGGTAAATAAAGTGTATGGAGTCCACTAGTGAGAACCTCAAAATATGTTTCCCAGAACAAGTAACGTTTAGTCACTGTGAGCGGCTAGAATAATAGGTCCATTTCTAACGACTTCTTTTAGCCTGAATTGGCTACGGTTTCACATACAGGTGATGTGAACTGGCCACCAATATATCGTACGATTTGAGCCCACTAGACTTGTGCGGTCACAGACTTTTGCGAATAATCACAACGAAGCCTGCATAATGGATGCGTTCCACCCAGATAATCTGTAGCGGGCATATAATGGTATATTTCAAATGAACAAACAATATCGATGATGTCACATACATTGTTTTTTTATTTAAATTTATAAAGACAGAATATGACAATAACAGAACAAAGCTATAAATATTGATTGCATGCGACCCCTTTGTGATACTCAAATTAAAGTCGCCGTAAACTAGTAGGATGTGTGTTCGCCTATTAGACGTAAGGTCTCAGTTTAAACCCCAGGTCTGACATCAAAACGAAAATATGAAACAAAAAATATTTCTTTGGCGACTTCCGCTCAACAGATTTCCGGCAAAAACTCTGAGAATTAAAAAAACGCCATGAAAATTTTCTCAAAAAAAAAAAATTAAAAAACAAACTCGTTCTGAGTCTGTAGGTTCCACCACATACGTATTAAATTAACACAGATAAGTGGTGTGAGAAACTAAGTCGTAATCCTGACTGAAGGGTGGTAATAAAACAATTATGTATGTGTGTATGACCATGACAACAAGGAAAACTTAGATGATGTCAAAACTGCCAGATTTTCATCCAATTCTGAAATATAAATTAATTTTTGAAGTAAAACTCAGCAACCAAATAACAACATTTATGTATACTTTCTCTTGTTTATTTCTGCTTTTGCTGATTTACAAAGTTAAAGAGCGTGCTTTCTCAATGTCAATATCTTGAACCGGAGATGAACAAACCTCTCTCTAGATAATGAATTACTTATTTACAAGGAAATAACAAAATCAATGTGGACATACGGTGCACCACTTATGAGTTCTGCCAGCCACCAAGTCGATATAATGAAGCCTTGCAAAAGAGCGCTGCTACATAAGATCCTTAGATCTTATTAGAGGCTTAAATATGGAACACGTGATGAACAAAATCGTATATGTAACAAAGAAATACAACGCTCGACTGAGATATCATATGAAACCGGAAACATTATGACTTGATGATTGAATGAGCGTAAATTTAAACTTCAAACTCGTCCTTTCAAAATTTGAATTAAATTTTCTTGAACTTAAATTTTAGTTGAACTTGTAAGTTAGGTTATGTTAGAGGACGTGTACTTGTCAATTAAGACAAGTACAGTACCCAGAGGTCAAATTGACCCATTTTACAACGTCCTAGTTTCTCACACCACTTATGATGTGTGTGTTAATTTTATACATGAGTGGCGGTACCTAGAGTTTAAAATCGACTGCAAACGACAGATTTTTTGGAAAAACTTTTCATGGCAATTTTTAATTATTCTCAGAGATTTTGCCAGAAATCTGCCTGAGAAGAAGTCGCCGAAGAAATACTTTTTGTATTTTGTCTTGATGTCTGGCGTGGGGCTCGAACCCTGTCTTTACGTCTAATAAGCCAACACAATAACTACTAGACTACGGCGACTTCTGAAGTTGTAAGGCAGCTTTGAATTGTTTTAAACCCAAGAGTAATATAATACAACACATAAAGAAGGCTACCTTAACGCTGTAAACTGTCCAACTATAGTATTATTTGTCACACCAAAGCAAAGAGCGGAGCTGGTGACAGTTAGTATCAATGCAATTAACTTCTGGTCCCACCAAGACTATAGATATGCTGTAATAGTGGGAAGCCATAAACATTTTTGAGACAACTTAACAGTTCCTTATAATTCTATCGATAGTAGATTTTAATTAATTTAAAATCTTAAATCTTAATCTTGAGATTTCGGATGTTCTCCACAATGGAGTTGAGGCATATACCCTAAGTCATTAACAGAAAATGCTTGGGTATAAATTAACCCTTTGCACTCGACACCGTTTCGGGCTTCTCCTACCAGCAACTTGACGCCACTTTTTAACGAAAACGTACATCCTTGAAACGTGATATTATCCAGTATAATTTTAGAACCAAGTAAGCATTGTGATGAAATTTGTTTTTTATATGAATTTGTGGACATCGAAGAACACATATTTACAAAAAAAAATATCAACAATTTTTTCTATTCGACGCTTCAGTACGAATTGAGATCTTGTATATTTCTTCTCTCGGTTAACGGATTTCTTTATTATCGTATCAAGTTTAACACTTCATTGAGCCACACTCTTGTAGCTTTGGACGCCTAATCCACTAAATCTACAATTTGCTCAACGGATCAGAGAAGTGTACAGTCCGTCGTAAACGCACTTTGCACGTTCCTTTTCGACGTGTAGAACGAACGATTTATTTATCATGCATCTTGTTAATTCTATCATATTTCGATCAATTTTTTTGTGCCATTTTAACAGAAAACTACAGGAGAACACGTGTTTCTTAAAAAAGTCGCGGTGCAATAATTTCATTGTCCGTAATCACTAACAAACTATCATGTCCCCTCAGTGGGGACAACCGAGTGATATGCTAGACTTACGTTGTTACGTTACGGACATTTGATTTTTAGATGGTGCTGCTGCCGTTTTTATTGTATTTATAGTCATTTAGAAAGCGGCGTAGTTCTTATTGCTTAGGGGGATTTTTTCTAAACATCTCCTGATTTCTGAAGGAAGTTTTGTGCCTCTCAAACATGACTCTTATATTTTAAGTGACTAACATTGCGTTATCCATAGAAATTTTCGTTACTAATGAGCTAGCCAGTGCTGGAATAGAGTTTACAATGCACGATATGTTACAGGTCATAAGTATTCCAAATTCCTGGGTTAAACTGGATATTTTTCTGGCAGTTTTGAAGTGCTAGGGTCCATTGGATTATTGTGAATAGGGAGAGAAGATTGTCTACTTACCTGGAATCCCATGGAATTTTCACTGTCATATTGGAAGTCATGTCGAAACGCTTGATATTCCCTCAAATGAATTCTGTACGAGTTGTGAAGGTGTAAGGAGGAGCAGAATATGTTTACCTCACGTATCTGTATAGTAGTGAAGTCGCCGTAGTCTAGTAGGTAGTGCGTTGGCTTATTAGACGTAAAAGCTAGGGTTCGAGCCCCAGGCCAGACATCAAAACAAAATACAAAAAGTATTTTCTTCGGCGACTTTCTCTCAGCAGATTTCTGGCAAAACCTCTGAAAGTAAATAAAACTGCCATGAAAAGTTTCTCAAAAATCTGTCGTTCGGAGTCGACTTTAAACTGTAGGTCTCACAGCCCATGTATAAAATTAACACACACAACATAAGTGGTGTGAGAAACTAGGTCGTAATCCTGACGGAAGGGTTGGAATGACCAATTATGTATGTATGTATCCGTGTAGTTGCCCTGCAAATCACCAAAATGAAAATGACTTCCATAATGGTAATGAGATTTACTATGCTGTAGCTTACCATTGCAGACTATGGCCTAGAATAACTGATTGAAAATTATGAAACGAATACAACAAAAAAATACTTTAAATGCATATTTTATGTTTTTTTTAAACCATTCATTCATTACATTATAAGCTAAAAAAAACTATTCTGAATGCTTATTTATTGTTCGCTATACTTATGAACTTTTTACTATAAAAATATTTTATTTTTATTTTAAGCAGTTATGCCAACCTTATTAACTCTTTATTTTTGAAGCATAATTATGCACATAATTATTATAAAACATTTCATTTGATGGAACTATAAATCTGTAGAAATCAGTAGTTGGATGCCTGAAAGCAAACAAACAACAATTTAAAACACTTCTAATAAATTACCATTTATTAACAACTTTAGCTACGAAAATAACAATGAAAACCACTTCATAAGATGATACTCTAATGATGATGATGCTGATGATGATGCTTAGCAAACACTTGAGTGAGTATTATTTTTGAATGAAACACTTCATTCATTTTGAAAAACAAAAACAAAAAATATTTTTTATAATAAAAATAAACAAAAACACTTCTTAATAATAAAAAAACATAAACAAACTGATTCTAAATAAATAATTTCTCTGTCTCTGGTTTAATTTTAGGAAAAAGGAGGAACAAAACCTAAAAAAGAATATGATTTCTGAAGAAAAAGTCTTATATTAAAATGGGAAATACAAAATAATCACTTCAATGAAAAAGATTTTTCATATGCAAGCATATGAGCTGTCATACTGAAATGGAAAATGGAAAAAAATAAGGAAAATATTTGAGAAACAAAAACGAAAGAAAAACTGAAACCAAATCCGAATATATGACATATGTACATGCACTCATATACACATACAGTGAGCATCAAAAGAAACTGTACACTGAGGAAAAAATCTAACAATCACCAAACCCAACGTTTACCACTTAAGGAGAGTGTCAGAAAAAATTTTACAATCTTTCGAAATTATTTTGTTTCAATTTTAAAAACAATGACATGTGAAAATTGTTTCATATTTTATTATAAAAATAACGGTAATTTTTTAACGTATTGTTACGCAAATGGAAACGGTGTTTAGCAAAACAAAAGCTACAAAAACAAAAACAATGAATTTGTTTCATGATAAGCAAGTAAACAAAAATAAATCAAAAAACCAGTATAAAAAAGGGATAAACAAGTAAACAAAAATGCAACAACAAACACTGTAAGAATAAATGTAAATAAAAATACACAAACAACAATAATGAAACAACGATGTTTGCACTCAAAGAGATCTCGAGAAAGCGAAGCCACTAACATTCGACTTCAGGATCATTCATCAGACTGTTTACGTTGCCATACAAAAGCCATGGCAAAGCAGGCAACGAAGTCAGTAAAAATTCAGTAAGTCTTGCGTGAAGACGCTCTGTGTTTGAAGAGAATAATCGTGGTTTGGAGTTCTCCGTTTTAAAGATCTGTCGATCAATTGTTATTGTTTACGCAAAAGAGTGTAAAGAAGAATAAGAAACAAAGCAATTGTTGTTGTTTACATCAAGTTGTGAACAGTGGCACACAGAATTGTGCGAACAATAAAGAATTTAATTAAAACTAAACATAAATTTATTTTTATTTTATTTGCAATCTACGAAGTCATGTTTTAACGTTTTTAAAAGGTAAAAACTTAACAGTATATTTTTAAAATATGCTTTTTCTTTTAATGCTCACTGTATGCATGCTAGATAGACTCTGAAGTACAACTTATTTTTAATATTTCTGATATCAAGCCACACAAATACCTCCTAAGCATCCAGTGACAGCCATAATAGACCGTTTGACTAACTGTCACACATACGGCTAGACAGTATCACTGGCATATATTTAAACGGCAGATGTTTGTCTCATTTATTGAAATATTTTTCCATATTTTTTCGTCTCCATACATCGTTGTAACTGGCAACATGACAAAATTATTTTATAACCGAATAACGTTTTATTGAAAGATACATGGAATCATTTACTTTCTATACTATACTACGTATTGCATTGAAATAAAATAAAACCTAATAAAATAATAATAAAAATAAATATAAAAATAAAAATTGATTGTCATATTATGCTTATTATCTCTATCACAAGTACATTTTCATATATTTTTGTCTGTAAATTGTTCACATAAATCTGGCAAATGCTTATCGTCAGAGAGATTCTCTTGAACAGACTTTTCAAGAGCAGTACTCGTAACAGACACTTCATAAAATTTTAGTTGTTGTTAGCATAATTTCTTTAAAGTATTTATTTAGTTGTTGTTGTTGCTTTTTTGTAAATGTGATAAAGTCTGTATTATTAACTGTTACTGCCGGAAAAATGTTTTTGAAATTTTCTTCTCTTTTTTCAATTGTTTTGTGTTTTAAACAGTTGCAACAGTTGTTTGATGAGAAACACTAGTGGACAAAAGAATAGCATTATTATTGTAGAGTATTATACATTTAGTGGCTTCAAAATTTAGAATCTGGCAAGGCTGTCACCTGGCCACTTTATTTAAAGATGTAGCATTTAGGAATATGGAAGATTTAACAACTGAAAATCGCTTAAGAACAGTTAAAATATACCCTAACAGTGGTTATTCAAATATGGCTACCTTTCGAGAATATGGCTACCAAATATGGCCACCTTTCAAATATGGGTAACTTTCGTCGTAGAAAAAGTTGGCAAAATTATAAAAAATTATAAAAAAAAATTCTAGAGACTGGAAGTGTTTCAGATGTTGTCAGACATTTGCATCAACGCAACGTATGCACTGCCGTAAATATAACTCCTACATACATACATAATTAAGCATTACAACCCTGTAGCCAAAATTACAACCTAGCTTCTTACCACCACTTACGTTGTGTGTGTTTATTTTATAAATAAGTGGCGTTACCTACAGTTTATAGTCGATTCCGGACGTCAGATTTTTGAATAACTTTTCAAGGCAATTTTCTCAGAGTTTTTGGCAGAAGAGAGAGTCGCCGAAGAAATATTTTTTTGTTTTCTTTTTGTCGAAGGTGTCTGGCTTGGGGTTTTAGCCCTATAAGCCAACACTCTACCCACCAGACTACGGTGACAATAAGAGCATTAAGATATGATTATGGCCGTCATAGAAGTAATTGGCAAAATTATAAAAAAAAATCGAAAGATGTTGTCAGCCATTTGCATCAAGGCCACCTGCGCACTGTCATGAACATCACTTCTGCTAGAGAAAGTACGATGGATAAAATGCAAAACAATCGATTCCACGTTATTATCAGCAACTGGGACAATATTACGACAAACAACTCTATAGCCTAGTAGGTAGTGTGTTGGCTTATTAGAGGTGAGGTCTCGGTTTAAACCTCAGCTCAGGCATCTCGAACAAATCGTAATATTTCTTAGGTGACTCCCTCTCAGCAGATTTCTAGCAAGGATTCAGAGAGTTAATAAAATTCACATGAGAAATTTCTCCAAAAATCTGTCATTCGAAATCGACTATAAACTGCAGGTCCTGCTACTCATGTATGAAATTAACATAATGATGTAATGATTGCAATTCGTTAAGGTAGAAGGATTTAAAAACTAACATTTGTCATCCCAAAATATGCGAAAAGTGTTTGAAAACTACATGGATTAAGTGATACAACAATCAAGTGGCTGACTTCAGATGACTTTGCATTTCATACGAGGTCCAAGCGTTAGAAAAAAAGTAGAGTTTTATTTAACTTTATTGTTGAGACCTAGAAAAGGATAACTGTTTATAAAACCTTTTGAGCAAATCCGAAATGGATGATATATTCCCTATTGAGACACTTCAAGAACTACAACACAACACAAATACAACTACAACACTTCACACTAACCAAGAAGATTTGGAAGTCAGGCCTCCACTCGGTGCCTGTGGATTCAAGACAGAATTCTTGAATTCTGAAACAGTTGAGGCAGCACTGGCGACTGTGATTAATAAGATGTCAGTCACGCTTAACTATCATGTTAATTCGTAGTTATTTTTGAAACGAAAAATAGGCTTTAGCCTACACCCATAACGTAAACAGTCTGCCTCTTCTCACACATCTTCCTCTTCAAACATGTCATCCTAGCAACATGCAACAAACCTTGTATGAACGTTTGCTTTACGCTTAATTGAAGTAAAGACTAGAATGCAACAGTAATTCAACATTATACCGACATCGGTTATATACATACATATAACATAATTGGTCATTAAAACCCTTTAGTCAGGATTACGACCTAGTTTCGCACACCACTTATGTTGTGTGCGTTAATTTTATAAATTAGTGGCGGGACCTACAGAGAGTAAGTGACCGAAGAAATATTTTTTTGATGCCTGACTTGGGGTTTGAACCGAGGCCTCACGTCTAATAAGCCAACACACTACTTACTAGACCACGGCGACTTTGACTGACATCGGTTGGGTGCAAGAATCTAGATTATTGTCTTGTCGACCATAATTTTTTCAGCCACGTCCGTCAAATCAATTTGAACCGGGAAAAAATATTTTTTAAAGTAAAGTTTAAAACTATTAGAAGGTGTAGTTAGATAAGAGAAGGTACGGCTGGAGTTAGTTAGGTGGTTTCAAATAGCAATTTGCTGGATTTAGATTGCCCGAGTTCGAATTCACTTCGAATTACACTTCATTTCAGCAGCATGTTGAAATCGCTGCTGGTTTAAAATGTTCAGATAAATAGTGGTTGCGTTAGATTAGATGGTATATCCTCAATCTGTTCGCGTTAGTAAGTTCCTCAATAATTACGAACGTAATCTAGTAAGTAGTCTAGTAAGAAGTCTACTAAGTAGTCTGGTAAGTAGTCTAGTAAGTAGTCTTGTAAGTAGTCTAGTACGTGGTATAGTAAGTAGTGTGTTGACTTATTAGAGCGCCCCTTTTATTTGACCAATTCAGGTGTTTAATGCGTTAAAGTGATGTCAGAAATTTAAGAATCATTTGTATTTAAAATTAACACTTTAAACTGTGCTATCTAAACAAACATAACTGTATTATTTATTCCCAATATACTTAAACCTTTAAAATATACGCAAATGAAGCAAGTATGCTTGTGCCAAAATGAGAATTGAAAAATCAAGTAAAATGTTACTTACACTGTCAGTGTTTATGATTCTGCCTGGTGTGATTATAATGTTGTCAACAGATGTTTAATTTTTTATTTTATTTGTTTTTATTTTGATATTGTGTTTTTGTTTAATTTTTATATAAAATTTAACATTAAATTGTTTATTGTGTTTTCGTTTTTGTTTTCGGTTTTCTGTTTTTTATTTCAATTTTATTCACTTTTAGACAAAATCTGTTACATCCGTTAGGAAATGCTGTTGAAAATCAAATTAAATGAAATGGAAATTTTGACAAGCAACAAATAAAATAACAACAACAAATACAAAACACAAGTACATTTCAATGTGACACAAAAGCGCTGAAGTAATAAATGAAGATAAATTTGCAGCATTCCACAATATTTGTCTTGGCTAGCGATTCCATTGAGTTAGTTTCAGGTTACAATGCTTTGTTAATATTTCTTTTTTATTTTATTGATATAATAAACAAATCGACGAAGATTAAAATTATTCGATGAATATCATATTTTCTATTTATGACTAGTATTCAGTAGATGGCCTTGTGGAACTTGTCTGTGACACAAATATCGCCTGCACAAGCTGATAATACGACTAAAGATTTAATTTAATCTATCACGAATCTACATATCAAGCAAACAATGAAGTGATAACATTAATGCGGTTGTATTTTAATGAAACTAGAGTTGAATCACGCTCTCCTGTGGACTGGCGAGAAGCTTAAAAATAAATTTGACGCATTGACCCATATGTTAAGTATTTTTCATTCTCAGATAATACTTTTTTGTATTTATTAATGTTGCTCCAGAAAACATTGGGTATTCGTATACTCCTCCATTACAATTTTTCCTTTACTTAACCTTAGTTCTTTCAGCATAGCAGATGATTGATGAACTGTTGCATAGGGCTTAAAAAATTATTCAAAAACCATTTATAAAATGACATAAGTTCATAGTTTAGTTCTTTGACATCTTAGATAGACTTCAATGTAGATTTGAATCACTATACCACATTGTGTCTTTGTTGGAATAATTGGATATTACTAAGGCCGTACTAAGAAAGATAATATACTAATTCCAGAAAACATCGCATTGAATTTTCAAGCACATAATACCATGAGCTTTTGATGCCTTAGTTTGTGCACAACTTATATTTTCAGAGACTATGGTATTATAGTCACTCTTATGAATAATCCTTTATACCAGGGATCCAGTCTAAGATTGCCTGTAAGCCAGAGGCTAGTGTATCACTCGTATTAAACCTTTTTTGTTTTCTTCTATCCCTGAAGAGGATACTACCAAAAGCTTATCTACGTAAGTAAGGCTTGGTCTAAGGTCAAAAAAATATACATACATGCTGGTCATTACAACCTTTCAGTCAGGATTACGGTCTAGCGTTTCACGCCACTTTTGTTCTTACACTACTTATGCTGTGTATGTTAATCTTATACATGCAGTTTAAAATCGACTCCGAACGACACATTTTTGAGAACATTATCATGTTCATTTTATTTTACTCTCAGAGTTTTTGCCAAAAATTTGTTGAAAGGAAGTCGCCGAAGAAATATTTTTTTTCGTATATTTGATTTTGTTCGAGATGTTTGGCTATGGGTTTGAACTCTGGCCCGACTTCAACTTCGATGGCGATACTGCAGATCTGTAAATTGATGATTTCTTCTTAGTCATGTTGCCGTAGAATACTATACGCTGCTTGCACTAAATGTTTAAAAGCTTTGTTTTTTGAACTGATGAAACAAGAAAGATTTGTGTGTGTAGGTAGCTAGATGGAGTGGTGGCAGGATAAACTTTGTTAAGCTAATTTAAATTTTTTAGTCGCCGGATAATGCATTGTCTTTTCGAACGTGAACCTGTGGTTTAAACCCCAGCTTAGTCATCTCGTTCAAAACGAAATTGAATAAAAATATTTCTTTCTTACTGTTGCACGAATCAACAACGATTCATCAGAATATTAAATATTTTTAAAATAATTATTTTATTGTTCATTTATTTTTATAACACACTGTAATAACTGTTATTTAAGTAAATTTGTTATTCTTTATATTCCTTTATTGTACTCTTTCTCATGTACTAATTACAATATCAAACAGAGTATAAGAGAATTAGTGTTTTGCTCTCATATGATACGTAGTTATTATTTAATACATAAGCGAAAGTAAATAATAGGAATCACTCTTTTTTTATATTAATTTGTTACATATTTATGATCCCGTTACACATAATTTTGGCATTTTTTGGTTAAATAATATTTTGCAACAGAACTGAAGTTTAATTGTCCTTGAGTATTTGAAGTGAGCGGTTGATAGTTAATAAAATTAATAAACTTTATTATTTTTATACTTATTAAAAAATTACAAAATTGTCTTCTTTTTTTTTTTTAAATTAAAATTCTTTGATTTCTATAACATAAAATTTGGTGCCGAAACCCGGGAACTAGTGTGTTGGAATCTGAATAATTGTGAAGTGTTTTACATTTGATTAAAAGTTCGATTTCTATAAGGTTTAAGATTAATTTAAAAAATAGTGAAAATATAAAAAATTTGGTACTTAACCATTAATTTTAAATTTTATGCAGAATCGAGTTAAAATTAAATATTTCACAAAAATTTAAGATTTTATAATTTTAATTTTTTTTATTATTGGAATAGTTTTTCCTTTTATAATTTTGTTTAAATTGTGAATATCAGTACGATGACTGATTTAGACAAAATTATTGAAAAACAACGTGGTTATTTAGAACAACTAACGAAGCTGCATTCGCGTTTCATGGCAAAGGCCGACAAACCGAAAGGTTACCTTACTAGTCTTCTTAGTGAAATAGATGAAATAAACCTTCATTTTAAAGAAAATCATGATGAAATTGGAACTATTATCCGCGAAACTTCTTTGAATACTATGGACGTTCCCTACATTCAGGAGGAATGTTTTTATACTTTCCTCGATTTACTTCTGCTTTTTAGAGGCCAAGTTCTTGATGCATTTCCTGAACAGACTACTTCTTCTCCTCCACATTCGAGCACTTTCGCTCTACCTTCTTGTCATGCAGACACGTCTGCTAGCGTAGATGCGAAATTGCCGAAGATTTCTTTACCGAAATTTTCTGGCGACTATATGGAGTGGATTTCATTTTCGGATATTTATGTCACTCTTGTTCATAATAACACATGCCTTTCAAAAGTCCAGAAGTTTTATTATCTAAAAGGCACTTTGTCAGGTGAAGCCGCCTGTTTAATTAAAACTATATCTGCCACAGAGGCTAATTATGATTTAGCCTGGACAACGTTAAAATCCAGATACCACAATGAGCGTGTTATTGTTGATGTTTTAGTTAAAAGGTTTTTGAACATACAAAAATCGGATGGCTCTTTTCAATCCATAAAAACTCTTCTTGATACCACACAAGAATGTATTAGTTCACTTAAAAATTTAGGCTTTGATACATCTACGTGGAATCCACTTCTGATTCCACTCATTGGACAGAAGTTGGATTTAGCCACACGTAGGGATTGGGAACAATCTCTTAAATCATCAACAAAAATCCCTACTCTTACCGAGATGTTCGAATTTTTGGAGAGAACATTTAGAACTCTTGAATCTTTACATGAAGATATCCCAACTTCAAATAAAATTAAACGCTTTCAGAGGGCTAATCATTCAAAGCCAAAAAGAGGTTATTTTCATACCAATCAAGTTACACAAAAACAACATGTTTTGTGTTTACTATGTAAAAAACCTCATATGCTATCGAAATGTTTTAAATTTCTTGCCTTTCCGCCTAAATCAAAACAAGACTTCATTTCGAGCAACAATATTTGTCGTAACTGCCTTTCATGTGGTCATCGACACAATAATTGCACGTCCACATATCGTTGCAATATATGTAAGCAAGCTCATCACACCATCTTGCATCAGGACAACCCTGATTGTACTGAGACATCACATTCCTCAAATGTAACTCCTACAAATGATAACGACTCAGCTTCTACAAATATAAAAGTTTCCTCTAACAACGTTCACTTGTTTAGGAACGTCATTCTTTCAACAATTCGTTTAATAGTAGATTGCGAAAACGGTAAATTTCCATTTAGGGCACTCTTGGATCCAGGGTCTCAAGGGACTTTGGTGACAGAAAGGGCAGCGTCTCAAAAGACACAAATCTAATTGTGTTGTACAGGGTGTAGGCGAAACTAAAATTGATAATTGTAAATCATGGGTAGTTCTTAAATTATGCTCAACTGATTCTACCCCTGTCATTTCTTGTGCAGCCTTGGTTCTTTCCAAACTAACGAACTATACACCTAATACTATTCTTACAAATCTTAAAATACCTCAGGGTATAGAAAAGTCGTTAGCTGATCCACAATTTGATCATTCTGATCCAATTGATATCATTCTTGGTTCGGATATTTTAAGCTCAATAATAATACCAGGTAGTTCGTTCAAGTTTAACAACTTATTTTTCCAAGAAAGCTTGTTCGGTTGGGTTTTCTCTGGGCCTACTCATAACCATTCGTTTCCTAATATAACTGTTCATATGGTCAACTTGGACAATACTCTCAGATTATTTTGGGAACAAGAGGAGGTTGAAGTGAGAAGACAAATGACCGAAGAAGAGTCATTATGTGAGCAATATTTCGTAAACACAACGACGCGTGATAAAAACGGTCGTTATATCGTAAATTTACCATTTAAATCTTTTGTTAATGGTACGTCATCTATTAATTTGAATAGTAATCATTTCAACGCATATAAAAGATTACTACAATTAGAGAATCGTTTTGCTAATCAGCCATTATTTTCTGAAAGATATAAAGATTTTATGCGAGAATACGAGTCATTAGGACACATGAGAAAAGTAGGGAGCTATCCGGCAAATGTGCATGAAAATTCTTACATTTTACCCCATCATGGAGTTTTAAAAGAGAATAGTTCTACGACAAAATTACGTGTTGTGTTCGACGGCAGTAGTCATTTACCTGGTCAAGCTTCCCTTAATGAAGAATTATGTTCCGGACCAGCACTGCAAAACGACCTGCCCCAGATAATCAACAGGTGGAGACGTCATAGGATAGGATTTTGCGCTGACATTGAGAAAATGTTCAGACAAATTGAAGTTTTTCAAGAATATCGAAGTTTTCAGCAAATCTTATGGCGTTATAGCCCTGCTGATGAAATTTCAGTTTACGAGTTGAACACCGTAACTTACGGGACGACTCCAGCACCCTATTTATCCATAAGAGTTCTTCGAAAACTGTCTGAGGACTACTCAACTTTGTTTCCAATTGAGTCAAAAATTCTTACTAACGATTCTTATGTAGATGATATAATATCTGGTTCTGATTCATTGAACGACGCGATTTCTATGCAGAAAAATTTATGTACTTTGCTTAAAGGTGGAGGCTTCAATCTTAGAAAATGGATTAGTAATTCTACTGAGCTCTTACATAACATACCTGAAGAATTCAGGGAAAAATCAGTATCGTTGAATTTTGACCATGATAACGTGGTAAAAACATTAGGAATCCAGTGGATACCTAATTCTGATGCATTTTCTTTTAAAGTAAATGCACCAGTAACCGATAAAGTAACAAAACGCATAATCCTTTCTGAATCCGCTAAACTGTTTGATCCATTGGGATGGCTTGCCCCATCCACTATCATGGCTAAAATCCTTTTCCAAAAATTATGGTTGGAGGGATTAGATTGGGATACAGAAGTTCCACAACATATAAAAGATACTTGGCTGAAATATAAGAATACTTTGAAAAGCCTTGAAAAAATACAAATTCAAAGATGGTTTAATTATAATCCCTCAACTACAGTCGAACTGCATTGCTTTTGTGATGCATCCAATGATGCATATGCTGCAGTTGTATATATACGGGTATGTTATTTAAAAAATGTTTTTGTTCACATATTACAAGCAAAAACTAAGGTTACGCCGGTGAAGACCGTAACTATACCAAGATTGGAACTTTGCGCTGCCTCACTTTTGGTAAGATTGACTAACAAGGTGAAAGAATCTCTGTCAGAGATCTGTGTTAAAAATATTACATACTGGAGCGACAGTACTACGGTGCTCAGCTGGATTAGAAAACATCCCTCTCGGTGGAGTGTATATGTTTCAAATCGAGTGGCGGAGATACAGCGACATTCAAATATCCAGGAATGGAGATATGTTCCATCTGCACATAATCCTGCAGACTGCGCTTCAAGGGGTATTTTACCCGAAGATCTTGTAAAACACAGTATATGGTGGCATGGGCCAGAGTTTTTGAAAGGACCACCCTCAAGTTGGCCAAAAAATATTTGTAACATGGAAACAACATTGGAAGAACGTAAATCAAAGATTGTAACCAATGTTTTAAATGAATCAACATACCCTTATGTTTTTCAAAAGTTTTCATCATTAAATAAATTAGTTAGAATTTGTGCACTTTGCTTACGATTTTACAATAACTGTAAAGGGAATAACTCCAAGCTATTTGGACCTATCTCCACTTCAGAAATTAAGATTTCATTAGAAAGACTTGTTAAAGTCAGCCAGTCGATTGATTTTCATACCGAAATTAAAAATTTAAATACTAACGTAGCTGTTAAAAATAAACATATCTTAAAATTAATGCCTTTTATGGATGACAGAGGTATTCTAAGAGTTGGTGGAAGACTGGAAAATGCAGATTTGGCATACTCTACAAAACACCCCATTTTACTTGGCAAAAACAACCCATTGTCTACTTTGGTTATACTGGACTCTCACCAAAAAACCTTACATGGAGGTCTGACTTTAACTATGTCTTACGTTAGACGAAAATTTTGGATTATAGCAGGCAATCAAATAGCTAAAAAGATCATTAATAATTGTGTTCGCTGTTTTAGATACAAAGCAAAACCGTCCCAACAAATTATGGGAAACCTACCCTCGGTTCGTATCAACATGACAAGACCATTTAAACATTGCGGTGTAGATTTTGCTGGACCCATTACTCTGAAAAATTCATTATTACGATCTGCAGTGTTGTCCAAAGGCTATATTTGTGTATTCATATGTATGGTTACAAAGGCCATACATTTGGAAACCGTATCGGATTTAAGTACTAATGGATTTTTGGCCGCATTTCGACGTTTTGTGTCTCGGAGAGGAGCTTGTACGGATATGTACTCGGACTGTGGAACTAACTTTGTAGGGGCTTCGAAAGAACTGCAAGTACTTCATCATCGAAGCCAATCTTCATTACCAGAGGAACTTCGACAAACTCTATCAGTTAGCGGAACCAATTGGCATTTCATCCCACCAGCCTCTCCTCATTTTGGAGGATTGTGGGAGGCCGGTGTTAAATCGGTCAAATATCACTTGAAACATATAATGACTGATCGTGTTTTGAGTTATGAAGAACTTTCCACTTTGTTGTGTCAGATTGAAGGATGCCTTAATTCACGTCCACTCTGTCCACTTTCCATTGATCCAACCGATAACGACGCACTGACGCCTGCCCACTTTCTCATTGGCGAGCCTACCGTTTGTGTACAAGAAGAAAGTTTACTGGACACCAATCCTCAACATTTATCAAGATGGAAGGCCATTGAAAGAATGAAGCAATCATTTTGGAAGAGATGGTATTCTGAATATCTAAACCGTTTGCAATCTCGCCCAAAATGGTTTAACGACCAACGTAATATAAACCTTGGAGACCTTGTTCTCATTAAAGACGACAGATGTGCCCCAGGACAATGGTGTCTTGGAAGAGTTCAAGAAATCCATCCTGGTACGGATGGACGCGTAAGAGTAGCAACAATTTTGTCCAAACAAAAAATATTTAAACGACCTATAACTAAATTATGTTTACTCCCTACAGATGACATTTTTTCAAACCCCAAGGAAAAGAAGCCCATTGAAAATTAACCAATTACCATATAATATAGGTTTATACATCTCGCTGTGAGTCGAAGCATAGCGGAGCCAGTCGGGCTCGACTAAAACACTTCCAACGATAAGCCTATATTATGCAACGTTAAGAACAGTGGTTCTTGGGGCGGAGTATGTTGCACGAATCAACAACCATTCATCAGAATATTAAATATTTTTAAAATAATTATTTTATTGTTCATTTATTTTTATAACACACTGTAATAACTGTTATTTAAGTAAATTTGTTATTCTTTATATTCCTTTATTGTACTCTTTCTCATGTACTAATTACAATATCAAACAGAGTATAAGAGAATTAGTGTTTTGCTCTCATATGATACGTAGTTATTATTTAATACATAAGCGAAAGTAAATAATAGGAATCACTCTTTTTTTATATTAATTTTTTACATATTTATGATCCCGTTACACATAATTTTGGCATTTTTTGGTTAAATAATATTTTGCAACAGAACTGAAGTTTAATTGTCCTTGAGTATTTGAAGTGAGCGGTTGATAGTTAATAAAATTAATAAACTTTATTATTTTTATACTTATTAAAAAATTACAAAATTGTCTTCTTTTTTTTTTTTAAATTAAAATTCTTTGATTTCTATAACACTTACTCTTCTTCTCCGGAGTTAGTTAAATTACTATGAAAAGTTTCTCAAATTTGTAGTTGAATTGTAGGTTCTGCCTCCCATGAATAATTTTTTGTTTGCTTTTCTGAAAATAAATTAAATTAAAACTGGTATTATTGTAACTGTATTAAGTAATTAAATAAAAAAACACTCATACACACACACACAAATTCATATTATGCCAGCAATTGCTAGAAAGCTTTTAAAAATTTTTCCTCTTATTTTCGTCTTCAGATTACCAATATTCGTCCTTTAGCCAATTAAGTTATAAAAATGTTCCTGAATTAATAACTAACCAGCGTTATACCTTGTTGAGGTAAATTAAAAAATATAGACCAGGACAAAACAAAATAATATAAACGAAAATAATTTTATGATTGCAAATGACAGCACGTAACCTGACAATGCATTAATGAACAATGGCTTGAGTACAGGCTGGCAAACCACTGAAATGCCAAACCAATCATTGTCCCCAAAAATTCTTAACAACAAATGGTTTAAAGAGAAAACCATTTTCATTATTTACTTACTCAACACATACAAATAAGATAGAATTTTCTATGAACCGTTAGTACCTTACTTACTTTTTCCCCTTGTGGAAGAAAAAAAAAATTCCCTTCAAATGAAATTTTACAATGAAAATTAGTTGAATGAGAAAATTTTCTTTCGTTCTTTTTTTTTGGGTAAAGAAAAGAAAAGCCTGAAAAGCTGTAAAGACCCAAATAACAGGCTTTATTATGCATTAGGATCACAAATAATTTTTGTTACACATTTAAGTGAAAATTGGTTCATAACCATAACAACCTTTTTCTGGCCTACAAGTGTACTCTTCTATTGTAGAAAAAAAAATAATATAAAATCTTCAAAAAAAATTGTTGATGAATAAAAAAGGACACCCCCAATAACCTTAGCATTCTAAGATGAGAGTAGAGACTATGTGGTTTAGTAGAGATTGTATGAAATTGCCTGTACTATTTGACAACAGTTTATGCTTCAACATAAAATTTCATTATTTGCTTACAGAGAAAAATAATTTTTTTCTTTTAAAAGTTTTTTCCATTTTCAGCAAATAATAAAAAGAATAAAATGGAACTGTTCTTCTAATTCTTAAATTCTATTTTTTTCTTCTTTTCTGTGTATTACGAATTTTAAATGGGGTTTTTATTATGAAGATCGATGAATGAATGGCATTCAATATGTTGTGTGCCATCATCATAACAACAGTAACAAGAATAATAATAAAAATAAACATTTTTTAGTATCGTTTTGTATCAATAATTTATTTTTATTTTCATATACATATCTTTCGTTCCTTTTCAAACAATATATGTATGTATACTCCGGTTTAAATATTCAAGGAAATATTTATTCAAAGATTTTTCTTTTTTTTTTTTAAATTTACGCACAGATTTTCAAAAGATGAAAATGTTGAGGTTTTTTAGAAAATATTTTATTTTTTAAAATGAAAAAAATATTTTTAAGTGTTGCCTAAAATATCAAATTAAGTTTATTTATGCTTCATAAAGCATTTGAAAATGTTATGGTAATTTTTTTAATCAATTTTTTTCAGTTTCATTAACTAAATACTGGACTGTTGATTTAAGGACATAACCTTTATAAACTTTTGAAAAACTGAGATGCAGTGCAGGTCTCCCTCGTATAACGCGGTACTTCTACAACGCGTTTTCGATATAACGCGATTAAAAAAAAACAGTTTCATTACAACGCGAAATTTCGACTTGTATAACGCGAAACTGAAAATGGCAATGCTTTTTATTTTTGCATTACACCGTTTGTCATACATTCATGGGAATTACAATTTTCTACTGTTAATACTAGATAATGCCCCAGGACATCCAAAAGACTTGAATCATCCCAATGTAAAAATAACTTTTCTACCACCTAATACAACGTCTATCATTGAACCGTTAGACCAAGGTATAATATCTACGTTCAAAGCGTATTACATTCGGCAAATATTTCAACATTTTCTTAATAAAATGGATTCTAATGCTAACATGACGGTTACAGAATTGTAGAAAACATTTTCAATTTTAAACTGTATTGAAATAGTAGCATCGTCTATTAAAGAATTGAAACAATCTACTTTAAAGGGATCTTGGAAAAAGCTGTGGCCGCAGGGTGTTTTAAAAGATAGGGTGCTACCACCATTGAATTTTGAAATTAGCCGGATATTAAATGTGTACCACCGTTTTAGTGCAGACCGAAGATGATATTAATGAAATAATATATGAAGCTGAAGATTTGAACGAAGAAGAGTTGATTCTATTTGCATAGATATAGATTTTTGAAAAACTTTGCATGGCAATTTTATTTGCTTTTCAATGTTTTTGCCACAAATCTGCTAAGCGGAAGTCACCGAGGAAATATTTTCTCATATTTCTTTTTGTTGGACATATCTGACATGGGGTTTGAACCGTGGCCTCCCGTCTATTAAATTAACTCACTACCTACTTGATAACAGCAACTGCTTAATAGTGTAGTAAAAAGGCGTTCTTGAATGTGGTAAAAGATAGGCTGACTTCCAAAATGTTAGTTGCTTTGTGTTTGAACAAAGCATAGTGTTTCATAATGCCGCTGTACAAAATATATACAATGTATACTATTTCAAAACGTCGTCAATGTGTATTTTTAACGCAGTCAAAAAGCAATCAGGCATCGTATTTGTAGTTGATGCATTGTTTGGTTACTTTGCATATCTACATAATTTATATATTTTGAAAGTCAGCCATAGTTTTCCCATTTCTGATGTACTAGAAAAATTAATGCGTAACGAATTTATCTTATTGAGCGTTATTTTTCTTAAAAAATGGTCCCTCTTTGGCAATCGCCATGGTCTAGTAATTCAAAGCTCATGTCAAACATCTCCACCAAAACGAAATATGACACAAATATATTTCTTAGGCAACTTCCTCTCAGCATATTTCTGGCAAAACACTGAGAGTGAATAAAATTGCCATGAAAAATTTCGACTTATGCGACTAGACGGCACTACTTGCCTACTGCTCATGCCGAATTGAATATTTTGTTCGGGCGACTTCCACATGGGGATGATATGAAGTGGTCAATGTGTTTAAGCCCATTAGGCTTTTTGTGGGATTTTCTTAAGTTGTAGACCACAAACCACAATAGTTCTTTAGACCTTCAAAACCCATGCTATCGATCAAATTCAGCCTTATTTGTACGCCAGAGTCATGGAAAGTTGAACATTTCAAATGCACTCTATCCAGTGAAGCTAATGCAGATATTTAAACGATGTTGGTTTCCACACATAAAGGCGTCAATAGGTCTTTCAAGTGAATAAAAAATGTATATGTTTTGCCACACACATTTTCTTTTATTTAAATTTAAAGATGACAAGCGCTTTACAAAAGATTTGTTTCTTTAAATTAAAAACAAAGGTTTAGAAAACGACTCCGCTTGGCTCATCTTAAATTAGAAAATATGATAACATTCCAAAATCATATTGAATCATTATGTCTCCAATAAGCCTTAAAACAACTTGAAAATTCAAAACGAATTACAGCACCCATCAAGTTTTCTTCATTAATTATTGGAAATTTTCTGACAATGCTTGGCATTAATTTAGCTGCCTTGATGATTGCTCCTTGGCCTACGGTGTTTACATTTAATGTGTACGTAGTATTTGAGTTTAAGTTTCTGTTCGAGTGGCCAGTGTTTTCTCGAATTTCATCAATTTTCCAAATGAAAATAAACATTGCCATGCTAGCCGGGTGTGTTCACAATAGCAATTGTGTGTGTATGCGCGTGGGTATACATAGGTATGTTACGAAAAATAATGTTTAAATGTCAACCACTCATTAATATCATGTTGTTTAAGGGCTATTGGCGAAATTTTGCATTTTCCATGAAACGTGCATACGTGCATAGGTATAACATGCAGCCATACAGCCTTTTGTAATAACAAAACTATATTGGAGGCTTGTTTCTATTTTCATAAAAGCTGTGACATCTGTCGTAATGGGAACAACGACATACATACACATACACACACACACTTTCTTATAATTTCTCTAACCTGCAAACAATCAATTGTGGGTTCTTGCATTTGCAACAATATTTTCATTGGTACAGGCTCATTTGCTTTACAACCCAAAGAAATTTACAACCAACAAACCAATTTGACAGGACAATGACAATTATGGTATGCTATGGCATGGCATGGCATGGTAGGGTTAAGGTATGAAGAAATCAAAAACGATGTTAACAATTTATGCCACATGATTCCTAGAAAGAAAAGGGTTTGCAGGCGGTATTTAAAATAGTATATTACATGTCTAGATCTGCTAGCATTATACATTCTGTAAATGTTTTATTAAAAATCACAAAATCACAAAAACAAAAAACACTTCCTCATGTATTTTACATGTGCATGTTGATTGCTGGTTCATATTTAATTTATGACCCAAAATGGATAAACTTTAACACTATTTTAATGGCCATGTAGTTTAAACTGCTTTTGCATTCATAAAAATATTAACAACAGCAATAACAACAACGACTGTGTTTTTTTATTTATTGTTGTTAAACGTCATAAATAAATAAATAAATAAAGAATTGACATTTGAGCATTTAAACTCTACACCACAGCAAGTAGTTTGACGTATTAAACAGAGATCCGACTCAGTACAACATTGATTTATAAGTACAAGTTGCAATGAGTATGAGTACAACTTTGACACCAAACTCATAACATGCGAAATATTCAAATTCAAATTCAAATTCAAAAATTTAGAAAAATACTTATAATACTCATAAATGACTCAAATGATTCGAATCATTCGTAAAAATTTAAAGTCATAATTGCATTTACAAAGAAAGAATAAAGACACAAACAAAAAAGACAAAGACGGCAAGCAGCGCAAACAAACAACCTTCTTATGAGTATGTAGTGTTCGTACGCGAATCATACTTATTTTGTGAATCGTGTATACGATGAGTCGTGGAGAGTCGAAATCAATAACATCATGCATATTGTTAAGTATGAGTATCATGAGTATTTCAAACTTTGAATATGAGTAGTATTAGTATGACATTAAAATAAGTATGAATGCGTATAAGTATCAGAAACTATAAATATGATTCGAATCTGCTCATCATTATGAATAATCATTGCTGACCTCTGGCATACAACGTAAACAATTTGAAATGATTTTGAATTTCATGTTATATGTTTGGCGCGAGTTTATATTCAGAATATTTAAGGGGGTAGCAAATGAATTTCATTTTATTACGTCTTTTGTGCGCCAATATAATCCATTTCCCGAGTGTTTCAAGACATCTCAATAGAATGTTCAGAGATCCTTAAAGCTGATACCCAAACAACACTGCAATTGTTGATACGATACATAGAAAACTTCTATAACTCTAGTGAACTTCATGCACATCTGAGGGAAAGTATTACTGTCAATAGCCTAAGAAAGCGAGAGCATTACAACACTTGGTGGCATTAGGGAGTTATTTAAGCACAAGAAAGCAAGAGTATTACGGATTGTATTTAATCCTAGGGCGAAACCTGCCGGCCCATACAAATCATATTTCCAATTCGGGTATACAAATTGCGCGGTGTGCAGGAGGGGAACTTCTCCCCATATGGTATTTACGGATTCACGCTATACGAAATTCACTTGGCTGTAAGGTAGAGCTCAACTACAAACGCTTGTAGCTCTGTGAATCCTGTGAAAGGTGGACAAAAACATCATACAATAGCTTTCAAATTTTGAAAACTAAGACTTTTCAATCTGCGCCAAATAATCCATTTAAGAAGCTCCCTCCCTTATTTCATCGAGAGAACATTGTAATTGACACCGTCGTAAGTAACCGTCCTGCAGATAATGAAGGTATTAGTTTTGGATGCAATTAACATCAAGATAATCTGAAGTACGCCTATAAAATTGCTGTTACCCAGCTATTACTAGTATTAATGCTTGCGTTGAAGCTTTGTTAGTTTAACGTAATACGAGGAGTGCCAGGGTGTGCGTGCAGTTAACCTCGTCTGAAACAAATCGTGATAAGAAAGAAAAATTGCCGGAGTCTAGTAGATAGTGTTGACTGAGAGCCCGTGGCATAGGCATCTCGAACATAACAAAATATGAAGAAATATTTCTTCGAACTAATCATGATAAGACAGAATAACTGCCGTAGTCTAGTAGATAGTGTTGGCTGAGAACCCTCAAACATAACAAAATATGAAAAAATATTTCTTCGGCGACCTTCTCTCAGCAGATTTCTGGCAAAAACTCTGAGAATAAATAAAATTATCATGAAAAGTTTCTCAAAAATCTGTCGTTCGGATTCGACTTTAAACTGTAGGCCCAGCCACTCTTGTATAAAATTAACACACACAACATAAGTGGTATATGAGACTAGGTCGCAATCCATACTGAACGGTTGTAATGACCAATTATGTATGAATGCATATAATATAGATGTTCCTAATCTTGACTAAGATAAACTATGGAACGATATATCTTTATCTCCCAGACTAAAGTATTCACGATGTAGGAAGGACCACTTATCACGCCACTGAACTGATTTCGAGAAGGAAATCTCTAACTGCTAGCATTTCTATTCTCTCAGGCAATTAGGAAGGAATCAAATCTGTTGGTCTAAACTGACATGTGTCACGACCCAATTGCTCGACTATTGCGACAGTTTTGTGTCGGTTTAATAATCAATTCTTGGTTCAGACATCTCGAACAAAACGAAGTATGAAAAACCTCTGAAAAGTTGTCATGAAAAGTTTCTCAAAAATCTGTCGCACTATGTGGCATTTTGCCTGAAAACCTGGCCAAAATTAATAGAAGTGTTTTATGAGTTAATGGGTGAAATTTTTTGATAGTTTTAGTGATAATTAGGCCCAAGTATGAACTCAACTGATTTTGGTTCAAATCGGTCCGTGATTTCGCCTAGCCCTCATACAAATTCCCCCCGAAATTGCACTTATTTACACATAATTATAGTAATTATGCAACAATCATGAAAAAATTTCGCACCGATCAGTTCTGTGTACTAAGAAATCATAGTGTAAAGTTTGGTGAAAATCGGATCACATTTGATCCTGGTCCCCTTATAAAGTCCCCTTTAGAAATTCACGTTTGCGCTTATAAATGGCTTAAAAACATCGGTATCGTGATGAAATACGGTATGAACGTGTATTTTGTAAATCTGAATCATATTACCAAATTTTGTTATAGCGGTCCATAATTGCCCCTTGGCCAAAATAGGGCCCCTTAAGAAAATATGTTTAGCAATTATAATTGGCTTAAACATTTTATTACCTCGATGAAATTCGACATGAACATGTATAATAAGAATGTGAATCATTTATGATCACATTTTATTATGATCGGATCATAAGTGCCCCTTGGTACCACATACGGTCCATTAAGAAAATCAAACGTACATCTCATATTGTTATAATATTCGATATACATATGTAATTAAGTTTAATTAATATTTATTAATATTTATTTTACATTATTTAATACTTAACTTAAAAATACCTAAAAAGTGAAACTAACTACAATCGGTAAAATCGTTATCATTTTCACCATCAATGTCAGGAAAGAGTAATTTAATAGTATCTGATGAAAATAATTTTCTATTCTTACGCGATTTTTGTGTACTGCAGCTTATAAAAGAGTCACTGCTTAAAAGTAAACTATTCAAGACATCTCGATTAGTAACGCTTCTACTAAATTTCCTCGCGTAATTCGTACGCCATATGGCTTTATTGCCTATGGCTTCATTACACAGCGTCTATTTTTTTTAATTTAAAAAAAAAAAGTAAAATTTTCTAAAAATCGCCAAAAATAATTGCGTAAATTTGCGCAAACTTTTCTTTTTATTCCTCAATGTAGAGAGTTCATATTTTCTTGTGTTATATAACATTAAAATACTAAAAACTACTTTCACCTTTAAAATCCATATCTTTTTTTTGGGTAGGGTAAAAAAATGTGAAATTTTTAATATTTTTAAATTTTGAACGAATAAGTTTAACATTAATATATGAGATATATATATATATATATATATATATATATATAAACTGAAAGTAGCAGTTGCTTATACCTTTCAAATAAAAAAAATCAATATAAAACCTCTATTCGTTTAGCCACAAAAAATATCATATAAACCTATTAAAATTTCAAAAAAAACACTAAAAACGAATTTAATTTTCTTAATTTTCCTGACTTTGACATCGTCTCAAATCTACAAATCTCAACTCAAAGTCGTGAAAATTCACTATATAATGCAGAATTTTGTTGTCTATGGTTGTTGTCTATTTCTTAAATTTCTTTAAATTCACTTTAGCCTTTTTGGCCAGCTTTTCAGGGTAAATGCCACATAGTGTGTCGATTGAAGTTGATCGCACCACTCATGAATCAATTAATACACACAACATAAGTGGTGTGAGAAACGAATACGTAATCCTGACTAAAGAGCTGTAATGACCGTTTTAGTAATGTGTAGCTAATAAACTTATTAGAGCAGCCACTGTACTATATGTCTGTTAGATTGTGTCCTAAGCAATTGTGTTTATTGACTGCTGATTCTAGGAAAGAATTATTACTCAGTACCACTGAGCCTACCAGGAGGTAGAGAACCTTGTCTAATTCATATGCCAGTGTCCATTTCTGGCTTGGCACAAAACAGTAAGATTGAATAATAGCATAACAGGGTAGTGTGTAGCAATTTCAACAGCCGATTCATATCGACTTTAATATTCCCACTTATTTTTAATTGTTGTTTTGTTGCATGTTTAAATTCGTCAACAATTAACACCATTTTTATCAACTAAAAAATTTATGTGACAAATATTCAAAAGCAATTGTTGTTACACGAATATGCCGAATGTAAACACATATTTTAGGCATATTATGGCTGGCGGGCAAGTTCATGCATAGTTTTTGAATTTTTTTTTGTTCGTTTATTATACAACCGCTTTAATATTAAATATGCTATTACATGATAACAAAAATTTAAAGAAATATGTGTAAAATCATAGATTTTTAAATAAAATTTAAAATTTAATAGAATACGTTTTTTTTATAACAACTGCAACTGCTTTATTAAATACTTGCTGCAGTTGCACTAGGGTTTTTAGATATGCTGTCCATAGAAGGGTTTTCAAAATTTTTCTATTTATGGTTCATATAGTTTGCTTTATCAATGCATAAAATATCTAACAATTTTTCGTTGTATTTCATTACAGATCAAACGTAATGAATCCTTTCTGGAGTTTCTAAGGTGGCATTCATTTCTTAAATTCCAAACCATTTGTCCCATTGGCTACGCCATCTAACCACATGTCCACTCTTAGAATACGTCCCCAAGATTTTAATACAATCCATCATATTTACTTGCTTGGCCTTCCTTGCAATATCGTCTATATTAGCCCTTCACGTCATTTTACTATCCAGTACCCTTTTTATATATTTTGCCCCCATTTTCCATTTGCATTTAGGGATTTTCCTATTTTTCTTCGCAAATAGTGCCGCTGTAGTTTTAGGCGGTCTTATCCTCAAGTCTGTTAAAATGCTCTAGTCACTGATGGTCTCATTTCATTGCTGTAAAAACTATGTTCTCTAAGACCTCATTGAGTTAGTCCCTATTAAACGGAAAAGAATACCGTTTG